>OX422209.1:528200308-529492808 GCA_949130495.1 Sambucus nigra | reverse complement strand
CAGCCTGTCTACTCATTCCATCACTGGAATTGTCATCTTGATACTAAATTTTTGGTTGATCGTCTCGAACCAACCTACTTCCATCTATGAGTGGTTCACCCGAAGACAATATCACTATGTATCACCTAACACCAATTCCCATTTACAATATCTCACATTAAGTGGTACTTTATAGTCCCCTTATTTCCCCGGGGTATACCGAAAATCACGGTCCGTGCACTTTTGCCACAATGCGCACTTCTGGGCCCTTTTTACCTTATAGACATTAACATTTTATTTACTCACAAGCCACCCTCAACATTTAACTGAGTAGGACTCCGCTCTATTTTACCACAATAGTAGCATTTTCTTCTTCTCAAGAGATATCCTTTTAAATGTCTTCCCATAGCCTTTCAACCCATCTCGTGTGCTCTGGCTCTCGTTGTACATATATACTTGGATCATCGTCCTCCTCATACGACGTTTAATCCATCCTACCATTCCATCTTTGTTTATGACTTCCCCACAAGCATATATTCCACACATTTAATTCCACGTCCTCCTATCTCAGAAAATTTTGAAATCAACTAACTAGGACGCCCATACGCCCTATAATCCGTGCATATTTGCGCAATACTGGAAATGTCACACACTATTCTCAAAACTGTCCTCGCATTCTCGACGTGGCTATAACACATGGGTATTCTCAATCAACCCATAAATTGAAATTTAATTCTCCTTTACATCGTTCCACCCTTCAACTCGTGGTGAGAAGAAAAAAATTTCAGTGCTCTCTCACGGCACTATCGGCTCAACTGGCATTATACTATATAATAGCTCTCATCTTAGAGTGTTTTCTCTACACTTTCATTGATTAACATTCAAATTTGATGTCTTATCATCCATCAATGTCTCTCTACTCACGATGTTTATTAAGGTCCATGCACATATCATCCTACAATAACATTCAAATAAGGAACTTTACCTAATGCAATATCACCCAGCATTGGCTGTAATCAAATTCCATAAACTTCAAACATATAACTGGGACTCTAAAAAATCATGTCCCTAGATATACAAATATAAATCTCATCTCCCATGTCTCTAAAGGATTGATATAACAATGCTCTCCCCCCATTACCAAGTCCTGAGCGCTAAACATAATAGCGACTAAATCTCTCCACTCAATAGTAAACCCAATGCACCCCAAATGATATCGGTAAATTCCCTACACACCGGGATCGATATCTCGAGATAACTATACTATCTAAAGTCTCCATAATAATATAATATAAATGCAAGCTTAACCCTCTTTCAGGTGAGGCATCGCCAAAACAACACATCTTGTCCTGGAACAACAAACACGATAACCTTGCTATAACAACCCACTATCGTTAGAACCATTTCTAACCAGTCTATACTAAGGATTATATCATACTCGTATAACACATCACTGAAGCAATTAATTCCAATAAAATATATTATCGCTGACTACACCCTCTCCCCTGCATATGAAACCAAAGATAACCCCGCTACACAACAAAAAATATATAAACATAATAATGTTATCGATAAAATCACTAAACCCATCTCACACATGAATCTAGAGCTAATCAAAATACCGTGACTCACTTGTGTCACATAAAGCATACCCCATTCACCCGAGGTTAAAACTCATATTTCAACCTTGCCAATCGCCCTGGATACTCAAATGGTTCCCGAACATGACACACTTGTTCGAACCGAACCAAACTATATTAATCATTGCCCCTACTGGTCATCATACTCTTGTCCCTTTACTCACTTTGGGAAAAATGAATGTATGTGGTCCTACTAGCCACACATAAAAAATATCTCTCTATAATACCCTATTTCTGGTCATGCTAACCGTGTTAGGGTTGCCCTTCTCTCAGAACCTGGTAGCCTCAACACTGATGGACACCCTTATTATTACCTTGGTTCTGCAAACCATAACGAACACACTATTGGCCTTACCAGTCTCGACTAAATCCACCGTCACTCGATAGGAATTCAACTATCTAAATCTTTTAAATTGATCCCCTCCCCCATTTGCGGTGTTTCGATAGCACCGTTTCATCCAGTCTTACTCTTTGACTAAATCCTTTAACTCTTTTTGCTCTATTCACAAAGAAGCATTAACATCCTCACTATTAAAAGCATGACATTGTCACCATCTACATCGATCGTCCCAATAGAATTTTCCTTTAAGTGATGTGGTCTCCTCTCGTGAGTCCATCACCCACTTAAGGACTCTTTTCTCCATTATACCTACCTCATCAGGTACAAGGCTCGCTAGACAAGGCCTTTGTTCGGTCCTCCTGTGATAATTTTAGAATATCATTCACATCTCTTCTTAAATAATAGATGAAGGAAATCATGGTCAAACCATACCTAAGATCCTTCCAGTGGCATAATATTTCACTTTTCAATGTGGTGATCTACTCCTACCATTACACTGCTCCCACGAGCTAAGAAAATTTTTTATCCTAAATTTTCACTTTTGGGTATACTACACTCTGCTACATGCCAAAGCCTCTAGGTATATTACGTCCATTGGCTAATATACACAATCTTCGCATTTTTTAAAATTCCATCGGGTGGTCATCTTCAAAGACCCCTCTGACTCCTCCCACTCTAACCATGCTGGGTGAGTCTAGTTTGACACCACTTTCTGCCATAACGGTACTTGAAAATATATGATGCACCTTAGCAGTCCTTACAACCCTAACTTCTCGAGAAACAATAGGGGTGACCTCGACTACGGTCATTGTCCCAAAAATTATTCTATAACTTCAACTGAGCCCTACCTCCTGCTGTCCTCGTAACGGCCCTCATCTGTTGTCCTTCATTGTTCGACATATGAAGTACACCCGAACACATATAAGATTCACTACAATTATACATTATAGAAGGAGAATGAAATCTCACCATAGGAATTAACAATCCTAAGCGGAGGACTCTATATAAAAAAAATCAACACTGAAAACGTAGTACGTCCGCACAGATTCCTAAGGATACTAGAACTTGATGCTCTGATACCATATGTGACACCCCGCCTATTTTAATCCCAGCTGATCAATCCTTTATCAAAATAAAATAGGATTCTCATATGGATCATTCTAAGCATCACTGTAGAAAACCAAATTAATTACTAATAACCTATTTGGCACGGTGTCAAATTTTAAACTTTCTAATCTTGATAACTTCAAAACATAATAAATCCATCCACACAATTAATATGAACATCAACTGAAATAAATAAAAAATAACCCATAACTCTCGGTAAAACATTAATACAACCATATCGAATAGGCGCAAACGAAAAGGTGGACAATAATATCAATTACAATAGTTGGGAAACATGCCCGAATACAACTCACAATACCTCATATCTAAATCATAAGGATATAATCATCTAAACAATACCTGCTAGCATCCACAACTGCTACAGCATCGTCTGACTCGAAGGAATAATATCATCCAGGCGTTCATGTGTCTGGACACCTAAAAGCTTTTTAAAATATTTGCAAGAAGGAAAGACCCCAAAGCGTTTGGAAAATATGTAGCAAGGGTTTAAAATACTTTAATATTTAAAATATGATATCCTCCATATTTAAACTAGTGTCGCACTCACATGAGATACCCCTCACCTCTCATCTAATAGTGCACATCTAACGCATGTATTTTAAACACCCTAGTTATGCTACCCCGACTAACTAGCATCTCACCAAACTTCTAAACACCCATACACTATCTCGTGCCCCACTTATTTAATATTTTAATCTTTCCCTCGAGCTTAAGCATATAAATTCTCGCTTACAATTTTATCCGTTCATTTTAATACACTAATCGCATTTTAGTATTATCAGTCTCGTATATAATATTCTCATCTTTATATATATATATCCCATCTTTATTTCAGATTTTATTTTCCCGATTGTAATCGAAAATCATTACGCATCTCTTATTTATTTTTTCGTATATATGTCTTTTCACATCTTCATATATATAAAATATACTATACACATCAAGTATATCCATACTTATATATCACATACTATATAAGTATAATAACCATCCCTCAGATCTATAACTCAATGGATGCAGTCTCTAGAATGCTATCATCTTCCAAGGAACACGCACATTATCCTGGGTACCACCGGTCGGGATCTCACACCGACCTGATAAAAATATACACAAACATAGGGGAAGAAATCATAGCTCCTCACCTGAAAGTGAGACCGAATTATACCAAAGACGTCTCACCCATGATAAAGAGCCACACTGCATAAATAACTGGACGCTAAGACCTGGGACTATACTCAACCTGCTCCTCAAGCTAGGGGATTCACCCACATCCCACAACATCCCATGATAGCACTAGAGCGGTATGTTTCACATAAATATGTCATTCACACGCATATATATTTATAATTATATCATATATATACTGTCTCTATACCCGTATATATATATATATATATATATAGACACACACACACACACACACACACTAGGATATGCCCGTACCTGAAGGCACGAGGAAAATTTTCAAAAAATATGTAATGACAAAATGGCAAAACTTTTAATTGAGAACGAAAATAATTTCGTTCCCCCAACAAAACAAAGTGTTAAGTCATATATAATTGCGAAGTGAAAATAATTTCGTTTCCGCAATAATGCATCAAAAGAATTTCACCTGCTCTTACTTACTTTGAGTCTTGTGCCCTATCTTGTATCTTTTATAATGAGAGAGATGACCATGAAAAAAAATGATAAAATAACGCATTCAAAACATAGAAGCATCCAAAGAAAATAATATTATCCATTCAATAACTATAAGTGTGAATTTATAATAATAGTAATAATACATTCATTAATGAGTGTGACCTTTGTACATACAGCTTTTGTTTAGTGGCGCAAGCTTACTAAATCTGCAAAAATAATATAAAAACACACTTGATAAACCATTAAAATAAAACCCTGGTTGATAAGTGAAGTGGAGAGTGAAACATAGTTTGGACTAAAATAAAACCAAAAATGAGGTGACTACTTTGTAAACCATTGGTGGTTTCTTTGATTTCCTCTAATTTGTTTGTTGGTTCAAACTACTGCAATGATTGGCATGTGGTTTCCTTGATGTCTGATGTGGTTTACGGTGTGTCCCTGTTCTTGGGATGCTATGCCCTGTTTGAGCTTGATTGGGTCTCTCCTAAGATTGGTGGTAGTGTACCTTTTATCCGGTTGTTTACTCAATGTCCAAAAAGCACAGAGAAATCGGATGGGAGTGTACCTTTTATCTGCATAAAAAAGAGCACTAAAATAATATATGGGAGTGATACACAAAGAATGTGTCTGACGAAAAATACCTCCATAAGATCTTAGATCCAGAACCGGGCTCATTGGAATCTCAACCTAAAATCCAATACACTAAAATACCTTAAATAAAAAAAATGATTATAATTTTGTCGAGTATATATCATTGTTGACAATAAAAATAAAAAAATGGAAAATAACCTGTATATAGAAAACGGTCAACTTGAAAATAAACATAATACTTAAGGAGAAAGGGAAAACTGAAAATATAAACCCAACATACTGTCCTAGTGTACTTGAAATAAATAATAGCATTAGATCATACCCCAGTTAAAATAGAAATCATGGCATTCAAACTTCTAAGAATTAAAGAAAATATTAAGCCTGAATTTATGTTGACAATGCACAAATGGAGATGACACGGACGATGTAAGGCAGACTATAGTTGGATATGAATTAGTTTATTTTACGGTGACGACATGGGCCTTGACCTATACTCATCCAGTGGATAGAAATGTCATTGTAACCGATGGAGCAAATGAAACCCACAGAATCTTTCAAATTTTTTTTTGTAAACCCACTAATACATTGCTTGTTTAGAAGCTAACAACAAATTTAAACTGTATATGAAGTTTCAATGCAAGTATGTTGGTTATCCATATTCAACTAAATGGTAGTTTTACTTATTGAGAGCTTTATAGCCAAGAGAAGGAACAGAGGATACAAAGCTAAAGTACCTTTCAACAGATTTTCATTTTAAAGGTTTCCTTGAGCCTAAATGAGCATTTCAGTAGCTCCCATAATTTTAGTCTCTTGCTCCCATACCAATTCCAACACGGGGAAGATTCTGATGGAAACCAAAGGATTACCATTAATGATTCTGTTCTCAACGCCATGATAAGGAACGTCAATCACGGGCCTTGGGATGGGGAGTTCACCAAAGTTCACAGGGAAAAATTTGAAATCAGGGCCAAAGTTAATCTGCTTGGGGAAAATAGATGTAGAAACCAATAATATCAGTTTCCCCATAAGCGTGATGAGCGTATTTATCCCTGAGATCCTTGTGTATCTTAACGCCATCAATATCTCTAAAACCAAAGCTATTAGCATCATAGCCAACATGTGCCTGTAAGTCCCCCTTGTCAGTTGACCAACCGAGCCTGGTGTGATTAATAAATAGTTAAAAAGTGGGCTCTTAAATAGTAAGCACCATAAACACCATAATCAGTAAGCACCCAATATTAAAATATGTCTTAAAACCCTATCCAAAATGTTGAAGCCTAAAATTTCGAAATAATACCTTAAACCATATAATCAAATTCATTTTTGAATATATATATATACAAAAAAATGTGTATTTTAGATCATTAAATTAATAATACACAATTTAAGTGGGCCCCTGCTTATATCTGTGAAGAGATCTTAAATGTGAAAGTTATTAGGCTTGGAATTAATAACGTTTTGTAACTGGGATAGAAAAAGATTACATTGATCAGTGGGCCCGTGCTTATACCAGCAATATGGATCTCCACACAGGGAGAACTCTTGTTTTTACAATGGGGTTGTCTTCTATCTTAATAATATTTCAAGCTTAATCATTTATGAACTACCAATATCACAGCATTTGAAAGGAAACTGAATACAGGCTAAAATATCGGGCATCAAACCTGAGTTATAGATAACAAAGGTTTAAAACATAATTCAAACCTAAAGTCAAATAGAAAAGTTATCGATCCCACAGAAACTCCAAATGGAACCTAAATGAAACCCAAATAACCCATACAAAAACTCTTACGAAGTAGTGTAAAACCTATTCTAAAAACCATAATAAAGACATTATCTTCCAATTAAACAAAAGCTGAAAACCATAATAATACTGAAAACCAAAAGCATTAGTAAGAGAAAATAGGGAGTAAGATCAGAGAAAAAACCAAGATTCCCAAATAAAGTTTAAAATAAATTATGGTTTCAAAAAGTTAATTTGAACAAAAAACCACAAAGTTTCAATTAGAGAGTGTATACTGATTAGGTTTCAATCTGCAAAAAAACATCAAAACATGAACAGAAATTTAGATCTGCAGAAACTTAGTTTGAACTAAAAAAACACAAAGATCTAATTAGGGTAAAGTGAATGAAAACTTCCCATTACATAACACGAACTGGAAAAGTTCAAAAAGAAAAAAAGTCTTGATTCAAAGTATAAATAGAAATCAAAAGAAGCCCCTGTTCGTGTAAACTCATTCATTTTATAGAACTCTACAACCACCTCGTGTAAACCTACTTCGTGTAAATCCAGTTCATGTTAACCCATAAAACTAGTAACCTAAAGAGATACCCGGTATGTGTACACTCATATGTTTGAAGATCAATGCTGATAACTGGCAAGGCCGTGTAAACCCATAATCCCATAAACCCATCTATAAAATAATAAACCTCATATAACTGGTAAGGCCGTGTAAACCCAGTAGTCCCAAAAATAGTAGAAACGTAATGGGTAGTAGAAATACCCCAAAAAAATCACAAACATTCAATAAAAATACCCCCAAAGGGCCTCTTTATTTATCTTCTTCTGAACAAAAATTAAAGAACAAAACGATTAGTAAATAAAAGAACAAAGCGATGAGAAGACTTACAAAAAAAAAATTACCTTGGTTTATTGTTGTTCGTTGTGCATCGTTGTTGTTTATCGTCGTTGTTTTTTTCCAAACAGAGGGAGAAAGATCATTGTTGTTTATCCTTGCCAGAGGGAGGGAGAGGGTAAAGGCGGGGATGTTTCGATATTGAGGGTAAGAAGAGAATCAGTGGAAATACAATTGTACCCTTCATTTTGAATTTTGAAGAGAGGGGGAATAAATTATAGTGTGTCAAAAGAAGGGGAAATAAAAATTTCAAGGGTAAAAGAGATAGCGCGGGAAACACTCGTAAAGATGACATCATCTTTTAGTCTTATGACATACTTAAGTTTACTACTTTATTATTATTATTATTATTATTATATATATATATATATATATATATATATATATATATATATATATATATATATATATATATATATATATCAAAATCGGCTCTTCATGCCTATCTCCCATGTCATTAGCCTAATAATCCTAGATATACCAATTCGTATTAATTTATAAGTATACACACATTTATGTTAATCCCATAAGTATTCACTCGATTTTGATACAATTATCAAATTTCTTTCTTCCTAATATTAGCTTATCACGTCTAGCTAGTATTCTAGTTTCATCTTATTCGCACATTCGTATTTCACTCACATACTATATATATATATATATATATATATATATATATATATATATATATATATATATATATATATATATATATATAAAATAAAGTAGGAAACTTATGTATGTCATAAGATGGAAGGGTGATGTCAGCAATATGATTTTATCTTGCAATGCCTATTTTGCCCTTAAATTTTTTGGTTTCCCCCTCTTTTGACACACATTAATTTATTTCCCCCTTCTTTTCAAATTTTAAAAGAAAGGGTATAATAGTATTATAACATTTTTGTTTCATTTTTCTTACTCTCAGCATCTCCTCGCACATTCCCCTCACTATTTTCCATGACATTCTCTTCTCTCTCTTCAACTTCAACACATCACCCTCCCATGCCCTCATCCTTCCACACTGTGATCAAACACAACTCAAACACAAACCCACCCATGTTGGGATCCTAAAGGTAATATCCCTCTCTCTTTTACACACACCCAAACCCACACACGCTGGACTCCTTCCACGGTTTGTAATTTTTTGTTCTACGTTTATTTTGTTTGATTTTCAAGATTTGATCATAGTTTTCAGGTTTCCGACCATCAGGTATTTTTCATGTCGTGATTTTTTTAGAGCTTTTTTTTAGATCTTAAATTATTTGGGTTTTTTCGTTCACAACTTTTTTACAGGGTTCTTCGTCCCAAATTTACGGAGCATCATCAACACTTGGTGTTTAATTTACGGAGCTTAATATTCAATGTATGATTCTTAATTTCTTGACCCTTGATTTCTTAATTATTATGTAGATTTAATGTATTGGTTTAATTTCAATGTATTGGTTTGGGTTTCACTATAAATCTTTATTATTGTCAGGGTTTCATTACAAAACTTTACTAATTCTAATTTTTTTGTGCTTTTTCATTTATATTTTGGTGGGCTCTTTGTTCCAGATTTATCAACCATCAGCAATAGGTTTTTATTTTTGTGTGGGATCTTCATTCTATATTTATCAACCATCAGCAATAGTTGTTTATTTTTGTGCCCCTCTACTTTGCTATGACTTCTATCATTTGAATTTGAACTTTTTAGGATTTTTGGGTTCATTGACTTATTATTTTTTGCAGATTCCTGGGTGTTTATCTCTCATTTTTTAGTTTGAGACCATTTCAATGGTTTACTTTTGCAGGTGCTTTCTTCGGGTCTGATTTATTGCTTTCCCTTTGTTTCGCGAAGGTATACATATCTTCAAAACTTTTGTACAATCTTACATTAATACATATCTTCTAATTTTTATTTGGTATTGTCACATGTTCTTCACAATCTATTTATATTTCATTTGTTAAAGTATGTTCCGAAACAGATTTGGTATGCAAGGTGAAGTGCGATGTTCAGAGACATATGGATAGTAAGAGAGAATAGCTATTGAAAAACTGACTCACCAATAGTATATATTTGTGTTAATCATGTTTCCTAAACAATAGTATATATTTGTGTTTTTAAAATGTTATTTCTTATTTTTTCCTTTTCGCAGAATAAACTTTCATCAAGTATATGCATAAATAATAGTATTAAGCTCATTCAGATTTGATTTGTTTCAATCATTAATTCCACATGTCATTTCAAATTGGCCTCTTCAAAGACTCGAATGTTATTTATATTAAAATTACTTTTATCTTATATTTGTAACTCGAAGTTTAAGTTTGATTCTTTTACATTTCTTGATTTATGTTTTGTGAATTTGGATATAATCTTTAGGTTTATTTCGGGATTCGATTTTGTCAAACGGAGTACAACTTTTCCTAGAAGAGAGACTCAAAACAAAATTTTGGCTTTTTATTTCGGAGTCAAATCTTCTTGAAAATATACGATAAATGTTGGATGAATTTAATTAGATATTTGAAATGAAGCTTCACCGTTTTGGGATGGTGTTTTCCTATAAATTTACATCGTCTTCTTATTGGTTTATTGCATCCTTTTTATTGGTTTTACATTAGAAATTTTTTGTTAATACGAGCGAAAAAGAAGGCGGGAAGAGGAGGTAGGAGGGTCTGAGTAACTCAGATGATTGCCAACACCCCTTATGTGCTACATGCCTGTAATTCAGGAAAAAGTTTTGATTATATCTCATTGTCCCTCTTAGTCCTCTCAAAGTAATCGGTATTTGTTGTCCTTGGAATTTCATTCTTTACTTAGGGTCTATTTGATATATTCATTGAAGAATGATATCTTTAGTTAATATTTTTATGAAAAAGAACTTATCGTGACTGAATTTTTTTATATGTAGAACTATAGTTTCATTTTTAGTTTTTGCAGAATTATATCAATACAATATGCCAACAGCTTTTTTTTGAAAAAAAGGGCACTGACATGCTACGGATTCTTTAAGAAAACTTTTAATATTCCCCTTGCTATGCACTTCCAAGAGGGTCATCTCCAGCAGCAGGATTGCGGTCCAACTAATGAATAATAGCCTCCTCTACCCATGCTTGATTATAGAAGGATGATCACCTCCAGCAGGGACTGCTACTATAGGAGCATGATTGTGGTTGCTACACAAGGGCTGCTACCAAGCTACAACAAAGACATAAGCCGGTATGTCTTTTATGCTTTTGTTGTAGTTTTTGCTGTAGCTTTTTGCTGTAGCTTTTTGCTGTAGTTTTTTGGTATCATGTCCATACATGGCTTCATTTCTCTAATTTTTTAATAGTTTTTTACGCCCATTATAGCAACCTTTGATACTAATGGTTTTGATGTGCAAGATCCCTATTCTCCCCTATTTTTTATATTTTATATACTCTGTTTCTATTCACTCGGTTTGTTTTGCAAGGGAATAACATAATTTTTAGACAAGAATTAGCCCTAAATTCTCATCCCAACTTAAGGATTGTCCAAATTTTTAGAGAGGGTGCTATTGATTATCGAAATTTGATTCTATATTGTGCAAATATCAATACATAACTTTAATAATGAATTAACACGGGTATCCAGTTGTGCCTTTAGTAATTGAAGATTGTCAATTGAGGACCATGAAATGGATTTATTATTGGCGTGGCTGATTATTTGGATTCATAATAAGTTGAAATGGATTTTCATATACTTCATGTAGAAATGTATCTGAAATTATTAAAGAAGCATGTGAAATTATTAACGCAACATGTGATTTTCATATACTTCATGTAGATTTACCTATTAATGTGATTTCGTTAGGTTGTAATGCATTTTATTTGATTTATACTTTTGTTCAGTAGTATTTTTTTCCATAACTATTAAGGAGATCTCTTTTGTGATATTGCTCTATATTTTGACTATAGTTATACTTAGGTTTGTGGCCTTTATTTGAAAGCATTTCTTATTTTGATATTTTGTTTGGTATTTCTATTTTAGCAGGAACAATGGTGATGAGTTTCATGGGGGGAGATTCATACCCCTATTCGTTATCAATGACGAGAGTGGAGATTCATACTCCTATCTGTTATCAGAATGAAGTGGCATGTTCTCAACTATGCCATTTTGGCATTTTTTTTCTTTTTTCTTTTTCTCCTTCTCAGATCAGTATATAAACTGGAAGGGATCTTCACATGGACCAACTATGTCATTGCATATGTTGGTTTGCTGAAAAGGAAGAAAGTGAAAAAATGCATCCTTTACCCTTATGTAATGAGCTGTAATAGAAGGCGCTTAGCTTGCTAAAATGTAACAGTACCCTTTATTATGGTAGTTCTTACTTATGAATGTTTTGAATTGGTCAGATTCTTTGGATGAGGTTGATGAAGGAGCAGCAAATCGCCTTTGAGAGGTCTCACTTGGGGTGGTAATGAGGATAGGTCCAGCAAATCACCTCCTCTTCCCAACTTTCGATGATGAAAAATTTATGCAGGACCCCTAGAACAAGTTGCATATCAGAGTTAGGAGAATTCGAGACCAAACACGAGAACTTTAGTGAGGCTTGGATCTTGCAAACTTGGTCCTGTAAGCTATTGGTCTTGATGCTGCTGCTATTGGTCCTGTAAATATGACCCCTTATTGAACTGTTGCTGCTATTGGTCCTGTAAAGATATAACCATGGAAGGGGTACAAGTAGCTCCAGTGGTTGGGGTAGTGGTCATTTCTCCGACGATGATGATATGGAAAGTGACTTTAGGAGTGGTGGTTGTAGTGGTAGCATAGAGTTGTTCATGGGAGTAGTTTGTCTAAGGGCTCGAGATGCGGTGGTGGGAGTGACTTACTTATGAGTGGTGATAGATGTTTTGTCCGTTCACCATCATTGGGAAGTAATTGAGACTATAATAGAAGCTTTGGGGATGCATGTTTTTAATTTCATTTTTTTGTACGTATTCTCTTGAATTTAAGTTTATGTGAATATTCATTCATTAGCTAAAATTTTCTTATCGTTCTTAATTTTAATCTATATTGTTGGGTTATATTTATTTTGTTGTAATGTATGTGAAGATTTTAATACGTGGTGAACTCTTCATGATCAAGTACATATGTATAATGAATTTTTAAACATTTGATAATGCAAGGAGTCCAAAAATTTTAAAAGAAAAATGTGCATACTTTTTATTTCTTAAATAGGGTGGATAGTTATACAAATAAATGAAATTTTGTCCAAATTTTCTAAAATGTTTAGACTTTGTGTTGTAAAATAAATTGATTTAAATATTTTATATTTATTTTGATTACAATTCTTTTTGGAATTTTAACATAAATGAGTTGTTATAATGGATTTGGGTGTTATTGATTATAGCACCAACCAAACGTTAATACTAGCTCTCTTACATTACTAACACAAGTCAAAATTTTGAAATGAACATAACACCTCATGAAAGAAAATCTTAACATATATACGTCCTCCAAATGTTAGTTTCGAATCAATATATTGATTTTCCTTTCGTGTAAAAAATTCTCAACTACTCTATAACGCATAAAACTAATAAATTTAAGGAATAATAAATTACTAAAATATTTTCACTGTCATTACGACCTATTATACGAGGTCCGAGATGGATTTATTATTATTGTTTTACGAACTAAATACGATGTATGGTCCAATCAATGATGTACACTTTCGAAAATGTACGTCGTGCCTTCAGGCACGGGCATACCCTAGTGTGTGTGTGTATATATATATATATATATATATATATATATATATATATATATATGTACCCACCGAAATAATTCTCTCGAGTGTCGTTGGTCCCGAACACTCCTAAAGTTTATAACCCGGATATTATTCCCGCTAACCCGAGGTTTATATATCACTCATTAAATCTTTTAGAAGCCTTCACACTCTATTTAGGGTCCCCTATTATTTATCTCCGAAAAGGGATTCTTCTCCAATCCTTTAAGTCCAATAAAATTTCCCAAATTTAATTATCATAGACGAACCGAACCGATGGACCCAAAAACGAACCGGTACAGTGACCCAAACCGAATCTTATTTCACTGGTTCGACGTGTTCAGTTCGAGAGTTTATCATCTTCTCCAACTCTAAAATTTATGGTTTCTAACACCACCAACCATCACTCTAAAAATATACACACTTATTTTTACCCAAAACGACAATTTATTCATAGGATTCATCAATTTAACTAAGATTTTAAACCCTAACTTAGTTAAACCCACTATTTCTCATCTTTCCAAATTTTTCACCAAAAATTACACCATTAACATGGATTTAAACTCAGATTTCATATGGAGTTGTTAACACCTCAAATTATATTAAGTTATTTTCAAAAACCCCATTTTGATTCAAGAATCCCAACCCAAAATCATATAGTTTTCACCAATATAATATGAATTATAAACACACGTAAATAGTTAAAACAAGTTAAACACTTACTTCTTTGGATAAATGTGATGACCTCGTGCTGGGATCCGTCGGATCTTCGTCGGGGTTCTACTCTTTTTCTCACTTTCTCTCTTCCTTTCTTTTCTCTTTCCCTTGTGGCTTATAAGAAAGAAATAAGGGTTCTCCCCTTATTAAACCTAAAATTGACTCGCATACTCAAATGTACTCCTACTAGTCCAAAAATCCCCTGGAACAAAACACTACCCCCCGGGTACTCTATTTTTACTATTTCGGCCCATCCGAGACCAACTGTGCACTCGAAATACCCATCTGAGTCACTTATAAAAAATTCACCTTTTTAAATCCAATACAACTCCGCATGTATTTTTCAAATAAAATATTATTACTTGTCGCTTTTCCCACCTGCAACATGATATAAAATAATCCAACTTCATTTACTTATTTCCAGAACTAAATATAACACACATCGATAATAATCCAAAACTCACCAATTAATATTTAACCCGCACTTCAAATTTTCGTTCACTTAAAATTCTTAAATTATTAAATTACACCGACTTATGTAATTTAAATATCCATGAAAGTATGGGGGATTACACCAAAGATCTGACATTGGTCTCGTGTGAGGTGTTGAGGCCTCTCACGGGGCCATTTGGGGGGTGTTTTGGTTTTTCACCCTCTAACGACATGTTTTTAAGCTTAAGTATAGATATTTTTAAATTACTGTTATACTCTCAAACCGAGGGTCCCATGACTACGCGGTCAATTCCTGCGAGTTACGTTATGCCCGTGTGAGGTGTTCGCACCTTCGCACCTCTAACGAGGCCGTTTGGGGGTGCTTTGGTTTTCACCCTCTAACATCATGTTTTTAAGCTTAAGTCTAGATAATTTCAAATCCACTACTGACGGTGCTTGGTACACCTCTCGAATAATTGTCCATGATCAATATCTGATCGTGAAGCTCTTATACTTACGTGACTCTTACGATTGATTGTCCATGTTCGGGGGGTGTTTCAGGGTTTTTCCCCCTAACGACATATTTTTAAGCCTAAGTCTAGATATTTTGAAATTAGCATTGTGTTCTCAAACCGGGGGCCGCTTGATTATCCAACATCCAAAAGCCAACAACAAGCCAACAAATAATAATTATCGCGTACTCTTTCTAACATACTATCCAACAACAATCAAACAACCAATAATTATCCAACAGCCAAACCAAAAAAAACAAATAATTATCCCGTACTCCTTCTAACATACTATCCAACAATAAGCCAATAACAAATAATTATCTAATAGCCAAAACAAACAAAACGAATAATTATTCCTTACTCCTTCTAACATAGTATCCAACAACAAGCCAACAACAAATAATTATCCAACAGCCAAACCAAACAAAACCAATAATTATCCTGTACTCCTTCTATCATCTAAAAGATTTAAAATATAATGCATATCAATTATATAATTACTTCATTTAAAGTAAAGAGTACCCGATTCCTACGATCCAAGAAGGCCATTAAATAAAGTCTTATGAATGTGTCATTAGACCAAATTGATCCTGGAGCCCCCAACGTATTATTTTTCATGTAGATTTGTGATTAGTTTCTTTAATACAATCTGCATAAAATCAAGATAATTTAACTTCATTTTA
Source organism: Sambucus nigra (assembly GCA_949130495.1). Lineage (NCBI taxonomy): Eukaryota > Viridiplantae > Streptophyta > Magnoliopsida > Dipsacales > Adoxaceae > Sambucus > Sambucus nigra. The sequence continues at coordinate 529,476,783 of OX422209.1, read as the reverse complement.
TGAACAATGCATCAATGAAACTAATCACCAAATGCATATGAACAGGAACACGTTGAAATTGATATGGGTCAATTTGATCTAATAACAAACTCAAATGACTCTATTCTAAAATCGAGCGTCTTGTGAAAGTAACTGAACATTCGATGAATTTACCATAGAAGCTGTATTTCTTAATGAATTTGTATTAGGGCATGTTTTTATCATGAACGAATAAATGACTGCACACATAATATGTGAAATTTACCTCTTTTGATACTCACGCCCTAAAATCAGTTGTCGTGCAATTTCTCCTTTGATTTTGTGCAATAGCATTCTCGTACTTCCTACCAATAAATTGTATAGTTTAGATAATAAAATATAAAAGACATATAATTAAAGAAGAAGAATTCAATACTCACTCTCTCCAGTCTTTGACTTCATCTTGCGATTCGAAGACATAACGAGTTTCTAGCTCGTATTATAGATATGTGAGTTTCACCTCTTTAGGGTTCCTAAACAACAATTCATACTCAAACTCGTCAAGTTCCTCGATCACTCATTGTCCACGAGGATTGAACCTCCTCACCTCTTGTTCTGTCATATGTTCCCTAGCGTATAGCGATGATTCCACCGTTACATATTCTTCCGCATTTGATTAATTATTTTTGTACAATCAATTAAATTTATTAACAATTCTTCAGTATAAAATATACCACATTGTATAAACAATCCCATTTATTAACAACCACAATATTTACCACAATATTTAGTAATAAAACATACAAACAATCACATTTTTTATCAAGTAATAAAGTTGGGCACAATTTTTTCCATGAAATTTTAAGGGAACATATTGTGTTAGGGTATGGTTCTTCCTTCTCCTTCCATGGTAGGTGACTTATTTTTCTAGGTGTACTCGCACATATCTATAGTTATGTCTGTGATCCCATTTCTTTAAATTTATAGTTTCTTACCCTATCGTGCCAATTATTAGCAATCTAGAATTCCCCTTTATAATACTATCCTATCATATATTAATAAATTTATTTATTAATTTGTCCTTAGGATGATCTTGCTCACTTAGAAGCATTTTGGACCCGATACTATGCTGAGTGAGATGTTCTGAAAATTAATCTAGCAATGGGTGTAAAGCCACAACGGAGAGGAATGGAGTTGCGTAATAGAGTGCAATAGAACATTTGTCTCTATTGCATAATAGAGATGAATGTTCTATTGCGCCTCATTGCACTCTATATTGTGGCCCTACCCCCACTGCTAGATTAATTTTTCGAAACATCTCACTCAAAATAGTATCGGGTCCAAAATGCAGCTACGTCAGTAAGATCATCTAGAGGACAAGAAAAATTAATAAATAAATTTATTATTATTTGATAGGTTAGTATTATAAAGGGAATTTTAGATAACTAATAATTGACAGGCTAGTGTAAAAAAAATTAAATTTAAACAAATGAGATTACATATGAAAGTTTAGATAATGAGTGAGTATACCTAGTAAACCTCATCACCTAGCACCTAGTCACAGATGCAGTCACATATGGTCTACCAGCTCTCCCCATTTAATGGATCAGCAATAAAATATGGGAATAAGAATTTAAATTGAGACTAATCATCTGAACTTAACAAATTAAACTGGTTAGTTGTGAAGTTATGGAGTTAGATTTTAGTTTTGCAGTTAGGGTTTGGAGTTTTAGTAGCAGAGAGAAAAGAGTTGAGAGAGAGAGAAAGGGATGGAAAAATTAAGAATTTTTTTAACTTTGGGTTTATATAATGGTGTTTGAAATCGTGGTGTTCAGGTTTTTGGTGTTAGTGAGATGTATAATTGATTTTGGTGGTGTTTTGAAGTAAGTGGTGTTATTGAGATTATTTTGGGGTGGGAATATCACCACCCCTTTTCAAAGTAAGACTTTAGAATATGTTCAATTTGTCTGATCTACATCCATTAGGTATTAGTTTTTTAGAACCTATAAATTTTTGCACGTGGCCAACTAGGAGGAAGGGTATTTATGATATATGTGTAGATATCCGTGACATGAACTCGGGATCCCATCCTTTTCAACTTGTTGGCAAGATTCAATTTAGCGTGCATATGACGCGAGATATCACAATCTATGCCAATGCTCTCTGTACGTAGTTGTATCCATAATGGGTGGCTTATTTTTTTTGCCTTGTCCAACAACGTAACCAAAGCCAAGGTTACGTCGGGATTGTGTGTGTGAAATTATTTGATCTTTTAATTTACATGCCTCTAATAGGTGTACTCTTTATATGTGCCTCATTTTTCCTAAGAAAAATATATGAGGGCATGAATATGAGTCCTACGGTTAAGGTATAAGGGTATATTAGTTTGAGTAAGGTTTTGAGAATGGAAAGGATTTTGAGTCAGTGGGTGCGGAACCTAAAATACTCAATTAATTTTAAACTCTAAATAAATACCAAGCCCTAAATGACAATACCCTTAAATAATGAAATTAATTTTAATCCATAAGTAACCACATTCGGTCAATACTAACAATACTCAATTAATTTCAAACTCTAAATAAATTTTAATCCCTAAATGACAATACCCTAAAATAAAGAAATTTATTTTAATCCCTAAGTAACCACATTCAGTCAATACTAATAATGACAATATCATTAAATAATGCAATTAATTTCAAACTCTAAATAGTAATTCTCATTCAATGTTAAAAATACCCAATAAATTTCAATCCTTAAATATAACATACCCAATCAAAATATGAAATTATAAAACATCCCCTTTTCTTGAAAAAAAGAGTATACACACATATATACATACATATAAAAAATATACACACACATATACACACACATATAGACATGTACACAGAAATACACACGCATTCACACCACATACACACACATATACACACGTACACACATATACACAGAAATAAACAGATCCTCACACATATAAACACATACATTGGGGTTTAAATTAGAAATAAAAAATAGGGTTTATCTTTGAGATTGAGAGAGATAATTGGGACGAAATTAGGGTTAGAGAGGGAGAGGGATAGAGAGAGAGAATGCAAATCACCGAAATCGCACAGAGAAAGAGAGAGAGAGAGAGATTGACGCAAGAATAAATGAAATGGAGGGAGAAAATTTTTAGTATAAGGACATTGGTTACGGCCTAGAGCCATGACCCATTACATTGACCCTTAAATTTTTTCCACATCAGCATGTAGGCAACCATGTGGTCACAGCCCTTAGTCATGACCCACACGCGTGAAGAAATTGAGATGGTCATGGACCAAAGCTGTGACCCAGTAGGTGTGCATTGTGGCCTTGGTCACTTCCCTTATCCGTGACCCTACCGTGATCAAACTTATAGTGAACTTTGGCATAAATTTGGCTCCATGATGGTCGCGGCCTAAGTTCGTGACACATACTGGTTAGGGATTTGGTCTGTAACCATTTCTAAGAGCATCCATGGCCACACTGGGTCATGGATACTGTCACACCAAATTTTATGTGGTGACAGCTTTAGGCCGTGACCAGCTGAATAGGGCATTGGGCCGTGACCCCCTAGGGGTGACCATTCGTAGGATTTGGTGTAATGACCATTTGATTCTAAATACCTCTCTATTTTGATCTATTTTTAGAGTAATCCTAACCTCTATTGCCCCAATTGTGTGAAAAACTATATTTTCTCGAGTCTCCCTAAGTTTCTCTATATCTAATTTACTCCTATTATCTCCATTTAATAACCTCTCAAAGTAGTTTCTCCATCTTTTCATAACCGCATCATCCTTAATTATGACTCTTGAATCATTATTTTTAATACACTTAATGTTATTAAAATATTTATATTTCTGCCCTAAGTTTAACAAGATTATAAATACTTTTCCCCTTCTTATGTTCCTATTTTTGTATAAAGATCGTCATACGCCTTAACATAGCCTCTCTTATAATTTTCTTAACTATATATTTTGCCTATTTATATATCTCAATTTTTTCTTTGTTTCTAGTTGTTTTCCATGCTTTAAGGCACTCCCTTTGGATTTTTACTATAATTTTGTACTTCTTAATACCACCACCAAGTTTCTTTAGATTGTGCCACTACCTTTCGATTCTCCAAAAAAATTCGTTCGATATTCTCCTAATGCATGTCGTCATCTTATCCCACAGTATGTTAGTCTCATCTTAGGTATTCCATGATGTTTTTTTTAATATTTTATTTTTAAATAGTTTTAATTTCTCTCCTTTTAAGCTCCACCGCCTAATTCGTAGGTTAATCTTCTCTTTTCGCACTGGTGCTTGATTTTTAACATTTATATCCAACACCATTATCATATGTTGTGAGGTTAAGCTCTTTCCTGGGATAACCTTATAGTTTTTACATGTTAATTGATCTCCTTTCCTAGTAATGAAAAATTCTATTTGGCTCTTATGTGTTTTACTTTTCCAATTTAGTGTTCAAGTATCTTTTTAAAACATGTATTTACTTGTACAAAATCATAAGCCATCGCAAATCTAAGATATAATCTCCACCTTCACTCATATCTTCAAAACCATATCCTCTATACACTCTCTCATATCTGTAATACCCCGTATTTTTATACTTTCTAAATTTGGGGATTTATTAAATTTGATGTGAGTTATTAATTTAATATAAATCCGAAAATTTATTTATTTTTTTTATAATTACGAACGTGACGAGAGTTAGTAATTACTAGAAAATTTTTGAATATTACTAATGAGCAAAGTAATATATAATATTGGTTATATTAAATGTCACGAGTGAATAAAATGACAATTTTGGAAATTTAAGTCGGGACGCGCCCGTGTCGTGTCAGGACTGAATTTTGATTAATAAAAGTGAATAAATTATAATTCCCTCGTATGGTCATTTTGAGTGCGCCAAAGTGTCCGGAAGGGTCGAGATAGTCAAAATAATGTACCCGGGGGTTTAGTTTGAGTCTCGGGGCGTTTTTAGGCTTAATTAACACCCCGGGAGGGCGTTTTAGGCATTTTGTATTTTTGTACTTGGAAACCTACGAATTTTCTAGGTTATATTAGATGCTTAGGGTTGTCTTCTAGGGTTAACACAACCAAAAATAAAATATGGCCATTGGAGAAGGAAAGGAAAAGCTTACCAAGGAGTTCTAGGCCAAGAACTCCTCTTTTTGCACTACCGTCACCGCCAAACGTTAGATCGCGCAACAAGGATCACAACCACACTGATTTCATCCACAAATCAGAAACAAAAATCCCCAGGCAAGTATTTATCTTGCTTAATTTAGTTAATGCTTCATTTATATTAATTTAGGGTTAATTCAGATGAGTTTTTATGAAAGAAAACCTATGTTGAAGGTTAGAAATTGCATGTTGTACATATATAAACATCATTCTGGAAATCCCCTTCACATGTAGAGGTTTAACCACGAATTTACATTGGGTTAGAAGTAGAAATTCTGGAAAAAAAGAATGAGAAGAACTAAGTTAAAGAAATTATTAGGTTTCATGAGATTTATATAGATTTTGGCCCTTTTAATTCATAATACTTGATGAAAACTCGTAAGCCTTACGTAGAATACTGTTCATTTGGGTTTATAATGCTTGTGGTATAAATTTATGGGCGTTTGGGAGTTAAAAACTTGGATTTGGATGATTTTGGATGATAATTCCCGTAACTGGTATTCTGCAGTTTTCGCCATACCTGCTTGATCGATCGATCGACCAAAGAATGTCGATCGATCGACCCCTTCTGGAAAACTAGATTTTTCCTTATGTTGACTTAATCCGATTAAATGCGTAATAAATCTTGATTAATGTTATTAGGACATAATGAAACATAAAAAGGACCATTAGGGTCAAGGTAAATCCCGTTAAGAATAACTTTAATGAAATGAGAAAATGAAGGGTAAACGGGGAAATATTAATACCTAAGAAATCTAACGTGCATATACTTAATAATCGAAATGTCTAGGAGTTGGATTAGAAGGTAAGTGAGGGCCTACTGAAATTTTACTTAGGTAAAGAGAATACTTCGAGAGATGAGAAGTGAGTTGGAATAAATTAAATTTCAAAAATAAAATGAATAAGTTCGTTAAAAGAAATAATCGAATAAAAATGTACTAAGAATGGAATAATATAATGTTGGGCCGTGGGCGTACCTAACTTATGAATGTGAATAGTTATATATCTATATGACTCTGTGATTGATCATATATCTTATATATGTGTAAAAAAATCATGCCCGCGCTACTTGCTATCGTTGAGGTTTCCGTGCTGGGACAGTCTTATCTTGATGGGACCTTTATGGGGGATATTAACTCGTACTCTAGAACATAGGAATCCTTGGTACAGGCTATCTGATTGATAGTCAGACGGTCCTAAGATACGTGAGGGTATGTGCTGACCTCTTAGTGACTTGGAACTATGCTTCGCCTCAATTTGTGTTTGTTTGTATTAATGCAGTTCGAGAGTGATTCAGAACTAGTATTTCCCTTAGTATGAGTGATATGGAGACTTGATAGCAGAGTATGCCAGCACCATAAATATTATGTGGGGTGCCAGTAGTATATATATATATATATATATATATATATATATATATATATATATATATATATATATATATATATATATATATATATATATATATATATATATATATATATATATATATATATATTATATGGGTAATTAATGTATATATATATAGTATTGAAATTTGTAACTTCCTACCGAGGCTAGAAGAAGTTAATTAATGGATAAATATTCCGGTTTTATTATATATGGCTGAAATGTTGTGACACAGTTGAAAGACTTTTTAATTAAATAAGAGTTATGTGACAACCTTAAATTCCTGGAATTTAATTATCTTAGTCCTAGAAATTGTCAGCATGGAATCTAATGAGGAATTTGAATTAAGTTAATCTTTTGGGATTAATAGTGCATTAGGGTGCGGGTGCACACTAGGAGAGAGGTGAGACTTTCTCAAGAGAGTGTCGTTACTAATATATTGTTGCATTTGCCAGTAAACATTTTAAATACTTGTTAAACTAAATTTTTAAACTATTTTACAATCGGGCTCTGACCCGTTTACTGTTATCTCTCCTCTCTTGTATATATATATATATATATATATATATATTACAAGGGCCCAGCCACAGGGGCGTCAGACTTAGGATTCTCTGGATATGGAACGTGTTGCAGCTTTTGTGGGAGTTGCAGGCCTTGTGCTTAGACGACCTCATTATTGATTCCGTTTCTAGTTCTACTTTATCTAGTTTTGCATGTGTCGCCCCTTTTCATTATCCAGTTGGTTTTTGTGAGAGATTGTAATTCATTTTCTTTCCGTAGTTTTAATTTGGGATTTATTACTGTCAGAACGTTTTCTTTGGTGTTTTGAAGTTGGGATTTATTATTGATGGTTAAATTCTTGAATGATCGTTTACATACTTACTATTATTGTGTGACTCTTAAACTGTTAATTATCAAAGGTTTTATAATTGGACTTAAATTAATAATGGGAATAAGGTTTAAATGGTTTTAACACTTAGTTCAAATATTAGGGTGTTTAAATTGGAAAAATTTATTTTACGACAGTGATGCTGAGAATGAACCAACCATTCACCTTGGTTATAATTTAATAAAGGATTGATCACCCGGTATTTAAATAGGCGGGGTGTCACAGGTGGTATCAGAGCATCAGGTTCTAGTGTCCTTTAGGATTTGTACGACTTATTTTCGTTTCCAGCTTAGCGTCCTTGATATAGAGCCCTATTTTTAGGACTGTTGTATACTTATATTTACGCTTACGTCTTTAGCTTTTAAAGATTTGATAATAACTGTAGACTAATAAATTTCCTTCTCATTTCAGATGCCTTCGAGATGCGCACTCCCAAACAGGGATGCCCAGGCCGAGCAGCCAGAAGCTCCGGTTCAGGGAATGATGAATGCAAATGAGGTAGCTGCTATCGTTGCTTAGGTAGTGAATGCCGCATTAGCGGTAATGCAACATGCCCCACTCCAGATTCAGACAGTGGCGCCAATACCTGCACAGCTTCCATCTGCATGGGAGCGGGTTAGGGATGCCTTTCAGAAGGCGCATCCCCCTGAGTTCTCGGGTAGTTCAGATATCGTCATTGTCAGCCAGTGGAAGAAATATATCCAGAGGCATCTGCGTATGTATGAGTGCACAGACGTGCAGAAACAGTTGTTGTCTTCCTTTAAGCTAGTGGGGGACGCTTTTCAGTGGTGGGAGTCCACCACCACCTTGGAGGAGAGGGATATTATCCCGATTCAGTCATTTTTGGAGCGGTTTGACCGCAAATATTTTCCATCCGCCATGCAAACTGAGATGAGGCGGAAGTTACTGAGTCTGAAGCAGGAAAATTCTACTATTGATGAGTATGAAGAGGAGTTCACAAGACTTCTCATTATAGTGCTAGCTGAGGCACCCACTGAGGGTAAGAAGATAGTATTGTTTGTGGACGGGTTAGCTTGGAGGATCCGTCAGAACCTTATAGGAAATCTTTCTCTGAGTACCTACACAGACGTACTCAATGCTGCTTTGCTACACTTCCAGGATCACTGCTTCCATCTGCGGGGAAGCAAGAGAGCAGGAGAGTCCGACTAGCAGGGCAGGACGGGGGGTAGTGGTGCTAGTGGAGCACCGACATTTCAGGGGCAGACTCGTCAGCATGAGCAGAGTTCCCATCAGGCGGACCCTTCTAAGCGGTTCCGATCAGGTGATTCCAGGCAGGGATTTGGGGGATTTAGGAAGGGTCAGCAGGGCCAGCCTAATCAGCAGGGCGAACATCGTCAGCCGCAGGGGCAGCATCAGGGCCATTAGGGCCAACAGCGTTTTTAGCAGGGCCAATGGCGGGGTGGTAATGGCCATCAAGGCCGTAATCAGCAGGGACATAGGGGAGGAAACTTCAGGGGCCGATGTTTCTGGTGCAAGAATGGCCATAGGCACCAGGATTGTCCAGAGGGTGATAGGGCCCCACAGCAGCAGGGTGCCCGTAATGAGCCACAGAGGCCACTTTTTCCAACCGCCCTCCTAGCACCAGCTCAGGTACCAGCCATACCAGCCGCTCTAGTACAGTAGGGGCAGTTACAGTACGGACGTGTCTATAACATCCACCAGGCAGCAACTCCATAGGCACCACCCACGATTGAGGGTATGTTTCCTATCCATGGTACTATGGGTCGGGTTTTATTTGATACTGGAGCGACACACTGTTTTATAGCTACCCATTTTGCAAAGGCCTTAGTGTTATTAGCCACAGCAGAGAGCACTGTAACGTGTGTAGACTCACCACTAGGAAATGGATCACTAATTTTCTTTATATGCCGGGGTGTAGGAGTAGAGATTGGTAGCTTGGTATTACTAGCAGACATGTTAGTCTTAGATATGCATGAGCACGACGTTATTATTGGTATGGATTGGCTCGCAGATTACAGAGCCATGATAGATTGTTTCAGTGGGAGTATTGTCTTTGCCATTTCAGGGCAAGAGATATTTGTAGTGGTGATGCCTCACCTAGAGGGAGTCTCTACTGCTCATTTATATTACATAGAGGAGGATACCTCTAAGGAGGCCGTGATTCCTTTAGACTCGATCCTAGTTGTTAGTGAGTATTCTGATGTAGTTCTATTTAATGGGGCATTCAGAAGCCCTATGGCCATAACCCTCACAACCAAAACACCTATTAGACTCGTCCCTATTTAGTTGTTCATTAATAGGTTTCAGGATCTTCTCGACTTTGTCATGCTTAGAAGTGTCAAATTTCTTAAAATCATTTTTAAATTTATCTTTGTTAAATTTAAGAAATTTTCTAAATTTTCTAGGAAACAAAGCCATGTCTTCCGAGTCACTATCACTCTCGCTCTCTACTACTTGTTTGACCTCTTTTGGGGCTTTTAAAGCAACGCCCTTTTCGATTTTCTTTTCAGTTTTAGAGGGAAACATATCTAGTTCATAGGTTTGTAAATCACCAACAAGCTCTTCTAGTTTCGTAGAGGCTAAAGTTGGTAAAGAATTTAAAACGGTCACCTTTGGAATAAATCTATCGGGTAGGGACCTTAAAATTTTCTTTACAACACGGTCGTCAGGTATTTTCTCTCCCAAGTTAAAAGATGAATTAACAATATCTGAAAGTCTAACATAAAATTCATCAAACGTTTCTTTTTCATTCATTTTGATAGTTTCAAATTGAGTGGTGAGGTTTTGGAGTTTTGAAGCTTTAACGACACTAGTTCCTTCATGAGTTAATTGTAAAATATACCAAGCTTCTTTAACGTTTTCACATGTCATAATACGTCGGAATTCATCCGGTGTGACAGTGCTAAATAAGGCATTTAAACCATGGGAATTGAAATTAGCAAGTTTAAACTCATTTTCAGTCCATCTATCGGCGGGTTTGGTAACACGTTCATTTTCAACTAAATAAGTTTGTGGAGACCACCCGTTAACTACAGACATCCAAACTCTCTCGTCGATAGATTTTAGTGCCGATCTCATACGCGCTTTCCAATACGCGTAGTTTGAACCATCAAAAATAGGAAATTTTGAAAATGGGGAAAAATCCATTTTAGCCAAAAATTATTTAAGGATCTTTAACGAAATAATTTATCGTTATTGGCTCTGATACCAATTTGAAAGACCCCGAAATTTTGATAATTTAATTTTATCAAATAAAATCAAACTTAATTTTCTTTTAAACTAAAACTCGATGCGGAAGCGTAAAGGGGATGGTTCAACTTTAAAACAACAAATTTTAATTTCTTAAACAAATTAAAATTACACCAAGTGAAGTAAAATTAAATAATTAATATATTCACTTAAACCAATTAATTAATCTAAGTCCTAGAATTTGCCTAAGTTATATTTTCATTTCAACAAAGTTAGGCCAAACCAATTTTAGCAAATGACTTGAATTAAACTACTTTACCCAATATTTAATATAAGTCCCAAATTAAATTGAGTGTGATAATTTAAACAGAATTTTATCTTGAATTATTCTAAACATGCATTCTAAATTATTTATGCAAGATAAAATAAATCAATCACACTACGCCGCGATGTACGAGGAAAAACCCAAGACGGGAAACAACCTCGGACGGCCCTAGCCTCAAATCCACTAGATACGGAATTACAATTACAAGATCGATAGACTTACAACGCACGACTCGATCCCTCTCAAGCCTCAACGCTTCTTCTTGTAGACACCTCTTCCTAGCGGATAACCTTGGAACACCACCGCGGTCTCGGAATCCACCGATAGGACTTTATATGGTCACCGTTACACAAACATGGAGTCTTTCTCCGTGTGGGTAAATCAACATGAGAAACACTTCTTCTTTCTTCGTGGGAGGTAGAAGCAAAACCCGAAACTTCTCTTCTTGAATTCGGTAGAGAAAACCGGTGCCAAACTCCAAGCAATTGATATGTATATGAGAATTGGAATAAACTTATTTGGGTGTAAACACTAGAGTGATGGATATTTGTCGCTAAAAATTTCACTCAAAACATGAACATTTTCCTTAAAACAATTTGCTCTCAAACTATCTCTAAGAGATGAAAATGGAATGGAAAAGTTAGGAAAATTTGGGTTGGAAAAAGTTCTTCCCGCACATATTAAAGTCTGAAAAATTTGGTTAAAAACCAAGTGGGGAAGTGGGTGCAAAACTGCCAAAAAACTGCCAAAAACTGTTCCCGCCTGGCATCTCGTTCGAACGACATTTCGTTCGAACAAAATCTCGTTCGAATGAGACTTCTAACGACGTTCCAGATTGAACTCGTTAGAATCTCGTTGGATATCTCGTTCGAACAGAAGGTTCGTTCGAACGACATATCGAATGACATTTCATAGGCCTATACTGGAACCTCGTTGGGAAACTCGTTCGAACGACATCTGGTTCGAACGAAAAAACTCGTTCGAACGACATATCTAACGAATCACCTGAAAGTTTGAAAAATTCATTTTTAGCCCAGAAAACTTTATAAACATTTATTTAAAGTTTTAATTAATTCTTTCTTAAAACAAAACGCAGTTTTTATAAAACCTAACACCCAATAAACTTTGTTCCAAGATCCTATATATATATAAATGCATTCATACCTTAGGAGCATGGAACTATGATTGATGACGTAGAAACGAGACACGCAAACCGGCATATTTGATGAAGCTTTATACTCTTTGCCACCACGTCTTCAACAAACACTTCATAGGGTTGAGAATATTACAATTAAATACTATCCTATGAATAAATGTTTTTGTCCGGAATTGAGCCAAAACTATATATGGACTCAATTGGAAATTTGTGTCCTTACAAATCTCCCCCTTTGGCTATTCCGGGACAAAAACCAAACAAAAATCCTAAAGGGCCGTCAAGCTCTACTAGACTCAAAACATAACCCACCCAAACTTGACTCAACCCAAGGATCAAACTATTTGCCATTGAAAGATGCCGCTTTAGAAGTATTCCTCCACACTTAAGAAAACTATCAAACGCATAGGGAATATCAAAGTATTAAATATAATTAAGTAATTACTCCCCCTAAATTAATTCTCCCCTTTATCAAACAAATGACATACTTAGAAAGACGTCTCCCCCTAAGATAAATCTCCCCCCAAACTAAGATACGATAATAATTGGATTAGATACCATTTCTCCCCCTATCATTTCTCACCCTTTTTGTTCAGGATTAGGCAAAGGATAAAGAACTAATAAACACGTGGAAGCTTAAAGTGTTAAGACATTAAAGCACATGAGCAACAAAAGCATAACTAATCCAAGATAGATACCAATAATGAAGTATAAGCATGGATGGACTAGAAAGCAAGGCAAAGACAAACAAATATCATATATATATAAACTAGACATATACCAATGAAGCACTTGCATATATATATATAGATATAAACACACATATAACACAAAATACAATAAGTTTGCACACTCGTATGGTAAAAATGTGTCATATGGAAACGTAAGTGTAGGGGTGTGAACTAGCAACAATTAAATTTAGAACCAAACACTTAATAAACATTCACGGAGTTCTCATTTGATTGCAAACTTTATCACATTTAAATATAACCTCATGTGACAATATGAATATTGAACTCAATGAACAAACATACACAATGCATACAAGCCTAGAATGATGATGATTCTACAAACCAAATAGATTCATGACATTAAAGACAACTAGGATAAACGGACATTGTGCAAACCGTTGATATACCATCCAATTCTACCTCAATAAGCATATATATTCTTTTGCGTTTGAATGAATATATCAAACAAACATAGGCCTTGGCAATTGTTTTCTTTTTAATGCCAAATATTCTGTTTTTAGGCCTTTGGATGACGTATTTCTTTTAGATCCAATAAACGGTGACTTACTATCGCAAATGATTTAATTCATCATTTCGGAGCCCTTCCCCGTGCACATTTAGATATATAATTTTTATCTCACAAATCTCACGTGCAACGGATTTTGACATGCACTAGTCCTCCTAGGTCATAGGTATGTAGATGGCTAGATTGGTAGGAGAACACCTAAAAAAGCTCAAATATAACATGTGACATTAAGATTTCAAAAGAGCTCGTGCATGTGTGAAAAGAGGCATATAAAAATAGAATCCATTTAAACAATACAAAATCCAACTACTCCATATAAAACATGGTAAAGAACATTTTAAGGATTGAAAATCTAAACCAAAAGTTCTAGCCACGTGGGAGCGTAAAAGATGGGATTCAAACACAAATATATGCCACATAAAGTGTGTCAAACAAAAATACACACAAAAAAATCTTTTTGAGTTTTTAACATTTTTAATTCAAAATAAATATTTACTCAAAAGGACAAACAAAAATCATTTGTATTTTTCATTAATCTCAAATGAAACAGATAAAACACAAATGATAAACAAAAATCTTTTTATATTATTCAGTTAATTCAAACAAAAAAAATATAATACAAAAATATAAACAAGTCATAATTTCTAGCATATGATATGAAATGAGGCAATGACTAGAAAATGACTAAACATGCATACATCTAGCAATGATATATAATATGAAGCACAAAAAGTGAGAGTATGCATAAAACACTAACACATTCAACCTTTAAATTTAGCAAGGGAGGTTTCATGTGATAGTAAATGAGAATCAAAAACCCTATTTTGCAAGGCAACCAAGTCGGATTTCCTAACCCAAATTAATGAAGAGTGACTATCTTGGGGTGTTGGAACGTTAACTACCGTGGTTACTTTACTATGAGATTTTCTAGGAATTCGTTTAAGATCAAAACAAAATTTCCTAAGATGACCTTTTCGACCACAATGTGTACAAGCAAAAACATGTCGAAAAGATTTACCTAAAGAGTGATCTTTAAATGCATTCCTAGTAGATTCTCCTAAAACATTGGTCTTGGCTTTATGAGTAGATTCATTACAAGTATTGAATCCTAAACCACAAGTGTCATTTTTAATTTGGACCGTTCCTAACATTTTATCTAGTTTTTCCGAACGACACTCCAAATCAAATTTGACATTACTAGAATCTTTTAATTTATTTTCCAATTCTAAAATGTTAGATTCTAGTAAAACATTTCACTCTTAAAAAGAAAGAAGCTCCTTTTTCAAGGATTCCATTAAACCCCTAAGGCTATCTCTCTCGCCTTCTACATATTCAAGCTTCTCTTGAAGAGTCCTCTCACGTGTACTGAGGTCTTCTATTAAGGCATTTTCATCAACGACCTTGACACTCTCTCTTAAACTAGCTTCTAACTTCAAATTAGCTCTTTTCAATTTAATAGATTCTTTATAAAGTTCTTGAAAAGCATTTTGAAGTTCACTCACATTAACCTCTTCTTCATTTTCACTCTCTCTTTCTTCTCCACTCCCACTATCATCAAAAACAAGAGAATCATAAACTATGACCTTGGAAGTGTCATGTGTTAAAGTTTCATCAATCGATGAGTTCTCACTATCACTCACATGACTAGCCATAAAAGCCACAAAAATTTTCTTAGTGGAGGAATCGGGCTTCTCTTCCTTATCACTATCACTAAGGGTCGCATTATATGAAATGGGTCGCTTACCCTCTTTCCTTAGTTTAGTGGGTCACTCATAAGCCCTATGGCCATAACCTTCACAACCAAAACACTTATTAGACTCGTACCTATCTAAATGTTCATTACTAGGTTTAGGGATCTTCTCGGCTTTAGGAATCTTCTCGGCTTTAGAACTCTTTTCGCCTTTGTCATGCTTAGAAGATTTGAATTTCTTAAAATCATTTTTAAATTTATCTTTGTTAATTTTAAGAAATTTTCTAAATTTACGAGCAAATAAAGCCATGTCTTTCGAGTCAATATCACTCTCGCTCTCTACTACTTGTTTGACCTCTTTTCGGGCTTTTAAAGCAACGCACTTTTCGATTTTCTTTTCAGTTTTAGAGGGAAACATATCTAGTTCATAGGTTTGTAAATCACCTACAAGCTCTTCTAATTTCGTAGAGGCTAAAGTTGGTAAAGAATTTAAAACGGTCACCTTTGGAATAAATCTATCGGGTAGGGACCTTAAAATTTTCTTTACAACACGATCGTCGGGTATTTTCTCTCCCAAGTTAAAAGATGAATTAACAATATCTGAAAGTCTAGCATAAAATTCATCAAACGTTTCTTTTTCATTCATTTTGATAGTTTCAAATTGAGGTGTGAGGTTTTGGAGTTTTGAAGCTTTGACGACACTAGTTCCTTCATGAGTTAATTGTAAAATATACCAAGCTTATTTAACGGTTTCACATGTCATAATACGTCGGTATTCATCCGGTGTGACAGCGCCATATAAGGCATTTAAACCACGGGAATTGAAATTAGCAAGTTTAAACTCATTTTCAGTCCATCTATCGACGGGTTTGGTAACACGTTCATTTTCAACTAAATAAGTTGGTGGAGACCACCCGTTAACTACAGACATCCAAACTCTCTCGTCGATAGATTTTAGTGCCGATCTCATACGCGCTTTCCAATACGCGTAGTTTGAACCATCAAAAATAGGAAATTTTGAAAATGGGGAAAAATCCATTTTAGCCAAAAATTATTTAAGGATCTTTAACGAAATAATTTATCGTTTTTGGCTCTGATACCAATTTGAAAGACCCCAAAATTTTGATAATTTAATTTCATCAAATAAAATCAAACTTAATTTCCTTATAAACTAAAACTCGATGCGGAAGCGTTAAGGGGATGGTTCAACTTTAAAACAACAAATTTTAATTTCTTAAACAAATTAAAATTACACCAAGTGAAGTAAAATTAAACAATTAATATATTCACTTAGACCAATTAATTAATCCAAGTCCTAGAATTTGCCTAAGTTATATTTTTCATTTCAACAAAGTTAGGCCAAACCAATTTTAGCAAATGACTTGAATTAAACAACTTTACTCAATATTTAATATAAGTCCCAAATTAAATTGAGTGTGATAATTTAAACCGAATTTTATCTTGAATTATTCTAAACATGCGTTCTAAACTATTTATGCAAGATAAAATAAATCAATCACACTACGCCACGATGTATGAGGAAAAACCCAAGACGGGAAACAACCTCGGACGGCCCTAGCCTCAAATCCACTAGATACGGAATTACAATTACAAGACAGATAGACTTACAGCGCACGACTCGATCCGTCTCAAGCCTCAACTCTTCTTCTTGTAGACACCTCTTCCTAGCGGATAACCTTGGAACACCACCGCGGTCTCGGAATCCACCGATAGGACTTTATATGGTCACCGTCACCCAAACATGGATCCTTTCTCCGTGTGGGTAAATCAACATGAGAAACACTTCTTCTTTCTTCGTGGGAGGTAGAAGCAAAACCCGAAACTTCTCTTCTTGAATTCGGTAGAGAAAACCGGTGCCAAACTCCAAGCAATTGATATGTATATGAGAACTTGGAATAAACTTATTTGGGTGTAAACACTAGAGTGATGGATATTTTTCTCTAAAAATTTCACTGAAAACATGAACATTTTCCTTAAAACAATTTGCTCTCAAACTATCTCTAAGAGATGAAAATGGAATGGAAAAGTTAGGAAAAGTTGGATTGGAAAATGTTCTTCCCGCACATATTAAAGTCTGAAAAAGTTGGTTAAAAATTGCCAAAAATTGCCAAAAAACTGTTCCCGCCTGGCATCTCGTTCGAACGAGACTTCTAACGACGTTCCAGATTGAACTCGTTAGAATCTCGTTGGATATCTCGTTCGAACAGAAGGTTCGTTCGAACGACATATCGAACGACATTTCATTGGCTTATACTGGAACCTCGTTGGCAAACTCGTTCGAACGACATCTGGTTCGAACAAAAAAAACTCGTTCGAACGACATATCTAACGAACCACCAGAAAGTTTGAAAAATTCATTTTTAGCCTAGAAAACTTTATAAACATTTATTTAAAGTTTTAATTAATTCTTTCTTAAAACAAAACAGAGTTTTTATAAAACCTAACACCCAATAAACTTTATTCCAAGCTCCTATATATATATAAATGCATTCATACCTTGGGAGCATGGAACTACGATTGATGACATAGAAACGAGACACACAAACCGGCATATTTGATGAAGCTTTATACTCTTTGCCACTACGTCTTCAACAAACACTTCATAGGGTTGAGAATATTACAATTAAATACTATCCTATGAATAAATGTTTTTTTCCGGAATTGAGCCAAAACTATATATGGACTCAATTGGAAATTTGTGTCCTTATAGTACCATTCAGGGAAGGCCAACGTAGTTGCTGATGCGTTGAGCCGTAGACCGGTAGACAATATAGCGGACGTCTAGAAAGAAAAGTGGAAAGAGTTGGGTCACCAGGACGTAGTAGCCCGTTCCTTCATATCTGTCATGACAGTGTCACTCGAGATTGTTACGAGGGTAATACAGGCACAAATCACAGACCCATTTTTTCAGGAGCAGATTGTACGACTTTTAGCTGAGGGTTCTGAGTCCTATTCTGTTAGTTCTGTTAGAGGTTTAAGGTTTAATGGGAGATTGGTGGTCCCAGAAGGAGAAAACTTATGTCATGCAGTGATGACCCAGTCTCACGGGTCCTAATTTGCGGTGCATCCTAGGGGAGATAAGATGTATCAGGATATGAGGCGGCAATACTGGTGGAGTGGGATGAAAAAGGACATTGCTGAGTTCGTGTCTAAGTGTTCTACCTGCCAGCTGGTAAAGGTAGACCACCAGAAACCATCAGGGTTGCTTCAGCCATTGGAAATACCCGCGTGGAAGTGGGAGAGTATTTCCATGGATTTTATTACCGGGTTGCCTACATCACAGCGGGGCCACGACTCCATCTGGGTGATTGTGGACCATTTGACCAAGGTGGCTCATTTTTTGTCGGTGCGGACAGACTATACCATGGGCCAGTATGCTCAGTTGTTCATTGCTGAGATTGTTAGATTACATGTGGTGCCCCTGAATATTGTGTCAGGTAGAGATAAGATTTTCTTGTCGCGTTTCTCGGAGAGATTTCAGGAGGCTATGGGTACAGAGTTGAGGTTGAGTTCAGCTTATCACCCACAGACAGATGGACAGACAGCGTACTAATCAGATGTTGGAGGATATGTTGCGCATGTCTATCCTTGATTTTGGAGGAGGCTGGGAGGCACATCTTCCACTAGTAGAGTTCTCTTATAATAACTCTTATCAGTTCACGATTGGCATGGATCCATTTGAGGCTTTTTATGGCAGGCCGAGTTATTCCCCAACTTGTTGGCTAGAGGTGGGGGATAACAAGTTGCTCGGACCAGAGGTGATTTAGGAAACCTCCGCTAGGATTGATATTATCAGGAGTCGCATTTGGGTAGCCCAAGACAGGCAGAAAATCTACGTCGATGCAAAACTGTTCTTCCGAGAGTTTAATGTGGGGGACCAAGTATTACTGTGCGTATCTCCTATGAAAGGAGTGATGAGGTTCGAGAAGAAAGGGAAATTGGCCCCGAGGTACGTGGGATAATTTCCCATTATCGAGAGGATTGGGCCAGTAGCATACAGATTGGGATTGCCAGAACATTTACATCGCATTCACGATGTATTCCACATCTCGTTGTTGAGACGATACCTTCGGGATGACATGGCCCATACCCATATCACGATTGAGGAGATTGACTTACAGCCCGACAGCTCTTACGAGGAGAGACCAGTGTCTATCCTAGACCATAGCGAAAGGAGATTGAGGTCGAAGGTAGTTCCACTTGTACGGGTCCTGTGGGAGCATCATAATGTGGAGGAATCCACCTGGGAGCGCGAGGCAGATATGCGCGAGAGATACCCAGATTTATTCTTACCAGGTATGCCTTATTTTCTGAATTTCGGGATAAAATTCCATTATTAGGGTGGAAGTATGTAATACCCCGTATTTTTATACTTTCTAAATTTGGGGATTTATTAAATTTGATGTGAGTTATTAATTTAATATAAATTCGGAAATTTATTTATTTATAATTACTAACATGACGAGAGTTAGTAATTACTGGAAAATTGTTGAATATTACTAATGAGTAAAGTAATATATAATATTGGTTCTATTAAATGTCACGAGTGAATAAAATGACAATTTTGAAAATTTAAGTCGGGACGCGCCCGTGTCGTGTCAGGACTGAATTTTGATTAATAAACGTGAATAAATTATAAGTCGCTTGTATGGTCATTTCGAGTGAGCCAAAGTGTCCGGAAGGGTCGAGATAGTCAAAATAATATATCCGGGGGTTTAGTTTGGGTCTCGAGGCTTTTTTAGGCTTAATTAACACCCCGGGAGGGCGTTTTAGGCATTTTGTATTTTTGCGATTGGAAACCTACGAATTTTCTAGGTTATATCAGATGCTTAGGGTTGTGTTCTAGGGTTAACACAACCAAAAACAAAAGACGGCCATTGGAGAAGGAAAGGAAAAGATTACCAAGGAGTTCTAGGCCAAGAACTCCTCTGTATGCACCGCCGTCATCGCCAAACGTTAGATCGCGCAACAAGGATCACAACCACACTGATTTCATCAACAAATCAAAAACAAAAATCCCCAGGCAAGTATTTATCTTGCTTAATTTAGTTAATGCTTCATTCATATTACTTTAGGGTTAATTCGGATGAGTTTTTATGAAAGAAAACCTATGTTGGAGGTTAGAAATTGCATGTTGTATAGATATAAACATCATTCTGGAAATCCTCTTCACATGTAGAGGTTGAACCACGAATTTACATTGGGTTAGAAGTAGAAATTCAGGAAAAAAAGAATGAGAAGAACTAAGTTAAAGAAATTATTAGGGTTCATGAGATTTATATAGATTTTGGCCCTTTTAATTCATGATACTTGATGAAAACTCGTAAGCCTTACGTAGAATATTGTTCATTTGGGTTTATAATGCTTGTGGTATAAATTTCTGGGCGTTTGGGAGTTAAAAACTTGGATTTGGATGATTTTGGATGATAATTCCCGTAACTGGTATTCTGCAGTTTTGGCCATACTTGCTTGATCGATCGATCGACAAAAGAATGTCGATCGATCGACCAAAGAATGTCGATCGATCGACTATTCGATCGATCAATCCCGTTTTATTGATCGATCGACCCCTTCTGGAAAACTAGATTTTTCCTTATGTTGACTTAATCCGATTAAATGCGTAATAAATCTTGATTAATGTTATTCGGACATAATGAAACATAAAAAGGACCAGTAGGGTCAAGGTAAACCCCGTTAAGAAGAACTTTAATGAAATGGGAAAATGAAGGGTAAACGGGGAAATATTAATACTTAAGAAATCTAACGTGCGTATACTTAATAATCGAAATGTCTAGGAGTTGGATTAGAAGTTAAGTGAGGGCCTACTGAAATTGTACTTAGGTAAAGAGAATACTTCGAGAGATGAGAAGTGAGTTGGAATAAATTAAATTTCGAAAATAAAATGAATAAGTTCGTTATAAGAAATAATCGAATAAAAATGTACTAAGAATGGAATAATATAATGTTGGGCCGTGGGCGTACCTATCTTATGAATGTGAATAGTTATATATCTATATGACTCTGTGATTGATCATATATCTTATATATGTGTAAACAAATTATGCCTGTGCTACTTGCTATCGTTGAGGTTTACGCGCTGGGACAGTCTTATCTTGATGGGACCTTTATGGGGGATATTGACTCGTACCATAAAACATAGGAATCCTTGGTACAGGCTATCTGATTGATAGTCAGGCGGTCCTAAGAGACGTGAGGGTATGTGCTGACCTCTTAGTGACTTGGAACTATGCTTCGCCTCAATTTGTGTTTGTTTATATTAATACAGTTCGAGAGTGATTCAGAACTAGTATTTCCCTTTGTACGAGTGATACGGGGACTTGATAGCAGAGTATGCCAGCACCATAAATATTATATGGGGTGCCAGTAGTATATATATATTATATGGGTAATTAATGTATAGATATATAGTCTTGAAATTTGTAACTTCCTACCGAGGCTAGAAGAAGTTAATTAATGGATAAATATTCCGGTTTTATTATATATGGCTGAAATGTTATGACACAGTTGAAAGACTTTTTAATTAAATAAGAGTTATGTGACAACCTTAAATTCCTGGAATTTAATTATCTTAGTCCTAGAAATTGTCAGCATGGAATCTAATGAGGAATTTTAATTAAGTTAATATTTTGGGATTAATAGTGCACTAGGGTGCACACTAGGAGAGAGGTGAGACTTTCTCAAGAGAGTGTCGTTACTAATATGTTGTTCCATTTGCCAGTAAACATTTTAAATACTTGTTAAACTAAAATTTTAAACTGTTTTACAATCGGGCTCTGACCCGTTTATTGTTATCTCTCCTCTCTTGTATATATATATGTATTACAGGGGACCAACAACATGGGCGTCAGACTTAGGATTCTCTGGATATGGAACGTGCTGTAGCTTTTGTGGCAGTTGCAGGCCTTGTGCTTAGACGACCTCATTATTGATTCTGTTTCCAGTTCTACTTTATCTAGTTGGGCATGTGTCGACCCTTTTCATTATTCAGTTGGTTTTTGTGAGAGATTGTAATTCATTTACTTTCCGTAGTTTTAATTTGGGATTTGTTACTGTCAGAACGTTTTCTTTGGTGTTTTGAAGTTGGGATTTATTATTAATGGTTAAATTCTTGAATGACCGTTTACATCCTTACTATTATTGTGTGACTCTTAAACTGTTAATTATCAAAGGTTTTATAATTGGACTTAAATTAAAAATGGGAATAAATTTTAAATGGTTTTGACACTTGGCTTAAATATTAGGGTGTTTAAATTGGAAAAATTTATTTTACGACAGTGATGCTGAGAATGAACCAACCATTCACCTTGGTTATAATTTAATAAAGGATTGATCACCCGGTATTTAATTAGGCGGAGTGTCACAATATCCTACACGATCCTCCTATATGGCCATTAAAATCAACCCTACGGGTAATTCTGGAATTAGTTAATCCTTTTGTTACCAAAATTGTACTTTAATTTGCTCATCTAATCCTACTTGGGGTTCATAAGAACTAATAATATTTATTATATTGTCACATAATACTAGTTTTATAAGTTTAAGTCTATCACACTTCCTGATAACGGTCCCGATTTCATCCTTAAGGTTCTTATCTACTATCATTCTGAGTTCATTCCTATTTCTATAATTCTCTATATAATATAATTTAAAACCCTTTGTTTTCTATTTCCTTAGCTTTCTCACCAATATATTTAGTTTCTTGTAAACAATCTATGTTATCCACCCCTTTCCGAGTCATATGTTCCAAGTTGCTAAACTATGTCGACTATCCTGTACTAGCTTCTTTACCCGCACACGTCCAGATTGGTGCAAGAACCCTTGCCTATTTCTCATCGCACTCAATCACCGATGTGACGCTTTTTGCCTATTTTTTGAGACACCTTATGGTAGGAGCAACGCCACTTGCCCATTTTTTGAGACACCTATTGGCAGGCGCAATGCATCGCTTAAGGGGTATGTCGTAGTATTAGCACTTCACTAGGCCAATAACGTGTTGAAATGTTTTTTTTTATTATTGATCATGTCTTATATTCTTATTTGGAAATATTTTTTGAGGAAACATGATCTTTGTGGGTTTTATCCCTTAAGATCCTCACGAAACAACACTCGTCGTTTAGGGTAATATAAGGGTTTATTGGCTTATTGCATAGGGTAAATGCAATCGTTCGCCCATGAAAGTGGAATTGATCTTCTTTGTACAAGTACCCCCTCTTGTGGTGATACTTGTAGTTCTTATTTCCTTGCACTTCATTCATAGGGACTAACAATGCGTAAGTTAGGAGATATAATTCGTCTTGTATATCGCATATTAGTACCCCTTATACGTGCGCATTTTAGCCCACGTTTATGCGTTAATTCCTATATTTATACTCGTTAACCAGAGAATATCTTTTATATATATATATATATATATATATATATTATGAGGTATTATTGAGCTTTTGTAGTTGTGAAGGTGTTAGGCGTGAAGTTTGGTTGTGTTTCGACACAAGATGCAATCTTAAAGGAAATTTTGTTTTTTAAACTCTATATTTTGTGTATTATAAAACCACCAAGATGTAGATCATCAAATTATCTTTGTGTGGCCTTTAACCGTAGGTCATATTGATCTCGAATGAGGAAGTTATAGGTGCTTTCAAAAAGTTTTGGCATTTTCCTCAACTTTAAGGGTAATTTGGTCTTTCCACACTCTACAATTGAAAGGTGTCAAAATACCAACATATAGAGAATTGAATTATATTAGTGTGGCTTTTGATCATGTGTCATTCCGATTCCCCTTAGGCGAATCGATTCGGCCCATTGCAGAAACCCAATTCCCCTTAGGCGAATCGATTCGGCCTGTACCTGAATCGATTCGGCCTGTTCGAGGGTCACAGTTTGGGCGATTTCTCAAACTCCAAAATACCCAAAAATCAATCCAAATTCATTTTTGGGGTTTCTAAACTACCCCAAAAATTATCCCGAACATCTACGACATTAATTCTAGCCGTAATTTTTCCAATTCCCGATTTGATTTCCGAGTTGATAATTTCAACCCGGAGCTGTCATCTTGTAAAAATCATATCAAATCGTAGAAAATTCAGAAAAATACGCGGTCGGTGCTCACGCGACCGTATCGAAAAGATCTACAACTTTTGTGTTTTGTCCGAAAGCTAAACCATTTATCTTCTTGGTAGAAAATGACCCCAAAGGTTACGGGTTCACTATTCATTATCTTCCCCAAACTCCCAAACTCCATTTTTCTCCATTTTTGTTGTTTCTAACCTTATCCAACAACTCAACAAGCATCTAATCTATGTTTCACAACTAACACATCAATTATTTTGGGGTATTAAATCATTTCTCTTAGTTTTAAACCCTAAAACCATAAAAACCCCAACTTAACATTTCAACCCATTTTTATACTTCATTAACATGGTTTTAACACTAAATATCATTAAGAGTTTACACTACATCAATATGTGAACTCATAATCAACTTTTACCCAATTTATTTTAAGGGTTCTAACCCTAAAATCATATTTATACCAAATGTGATATGAGATTAATGCACAAAAGTAAATAAAGCAAGTAAACACTTGCCTCGTGGATAAAATCCGACGACCTCGAGTCGAATCCCGCGGAGTTTGGCCGGAGTTCCTCCCTTTATCCTCTTATCTTCCCTCTCTCTCTCTCTTCCCTCTCTTCTTTTTCTTTTCTTTTCTCTTTTCTCCCTCTCTCCCTCCTTTTATAAGGAGAAAAGGGTTTAATCCCTTTAAAATCCAAAAACGACTCGTTTACCCTATTACGAGTTACTTTTACCTCTAAAATTATCCGAAACTTAATTTCGACAATCGGACACTCTTTTCCGACTATCTCGGACATTTTGAGAATTATGGCGCAATTGAAATTCCCATCCGAGGTAGTTGACCGCAAATCACTATTCCAACCCAAAATAAATAAATGCGGGTTTTCTACTCAAAATCTTACATCTTTTGTCGCTATACTCCACGGCGACATATAATTAAATGATTTCGACCTATATAGTCCCAAAATAATTTATAACATCCTTCGAAAATTATTAAATCCTCGAAAATCCCAAAAATCACTATTTCGAGAAATTCTCCAAATTGCCAATTTATATTTAATTAGGGAATTTAATTGTCTCCAAAAAGGACGGGTTGTTACACTCCCCCCCTTACAACGGAATTTTGTCCTCGAAATTCAGATACGACCTACACCACCAATCTTAGGATCACTCCAAATCCTAATACCTCAAGGAAAACGATACTAACTCAATGGTTCCCAACCATAAGCTACATGACTACCACGATCGTAAAGTGACTCTAATACGTCACATAATACCCATCATCTATAATGCCTCTTGGCATGGATTTCAATCTTGCGTACTACTCCTATCTTAACTAGGCGGCATACCAAACCACCTTACCAAGGTGCCCATACACCTTCCTAACTTGTGCACATCTGCACATTCGTAGCGAACGTCTGACATGTAACACTCTCTCCCAATAAGGGTCTCCTTTCCTTGGTGTAATACTCACCTATGGGTCCTTCCAACCCGTGAAATTCCAACTCCTAACCTCGGCGCTGCTAACTCTAGCGAACCTACATCCTAACAAGGCTATAGTCTATGCGTCACCCTACCTACGCGAAACTAATATAATCCTAAGTATGTCCCTAGTGCCCAAGGTCTCTCTCAACTCCCAACGATTGCTTGGTTTCATGCGTGGGACGTCTCGCCAAGGCGAAATCCAAACAAGGAACCCTCCCGTTACACTACTCCCTCGCGTAGTCAGTCATCGAGATATAACGACCCAAGGCACAGGAGCGGGACGTCCTAAGTCCTACTAGGCTAGCCTACGAACGCATTCCTACTATCTTATCCTTCCGCCCATACAGAAGGAAACCTAACCAATCAAGTGCCCACTTTCTGTAGAAAGTGTCACGAACATTACACTCAAAATGCAACTCCTCAAAACTTGCCTTTTCATTAAGTCCTGACTGTTGTCCTCAAATAAATTTCTCTAAGTCCAACCTCACCCACCCATTTGTGGCGAAGGGACCCCTTTAGTGCTTCTCCATAGCACAATATTTCCATAAGTATATTAACATTATGTGGCTCATAGCCTATAATGGTTCATCCACACTATAAGACCTTTCCACAAGAACAACACCCTTGCATCCCATAACAGCTCCCCACTCCCGACGCCGTTAAGAGTCATGTGTGGAGTGTCTCGCAAAGCAAAATCCAAACAAGGAACCCCTCCACACATTAACCCTTGACTTCGTTGGTTGTGGAGTTCAGTCATTTCAACATGCAATCGGGATAACCCTATCCCCTAATCCAACAAAAGGTGATCTGAACTCCTATCTCTAACTAAGAGTCATACCACCCTGCGCTCGCACTCATTTCTAAGTCCTTGCGCAAACCAATACTGAGCTAAATCTTATCGCTCAACAACGATTCTGTGGACCTAAAATTATATCTATAAGGTTGCCACATATACCATCCAAAATAAGGAAGCCTCTGCTCATCGAGGTTCCATAAGTCCATAATAACAAGGGTGTACTCAACCTGTATCAAGGTGAGACACCACAATAACAACCTGTTCCCTCCAGGAACTGCGGATACGATAGACTTGCCATCATTAGCCTGCTATCGCTCCATTACACCATATACCGTATACGTATATATACAAAATATAATCACCTGCCTCTATGGCGAATGAAGGGAAATAAAATTCCACTATTGCGGAAAACACATAGTCATACATTATAATGTTATCGAGACCGCCACAACTCAAAATACACACACGAGTCTAGGGCTAACTAATACCGCGACTTTATCTGGTCACGCCAAGTACTAACACCATATACCTCTGCTGAACCTTAGGCGAATAATTCCCAAAGCTGCATTCTTCTCATCCTGCTGATTTATGGGGACTCACGGTTAGAACTATCTGTAAGATCCCTTTCGAATCCTTACTTCACTGGGAAATCCAACTTTAGTACCACACTCTACTACGGTGGCACTATGGTACTCGTAACTACTATGCTTTAGTAGTCATTGAGATCATCCTTAACAATTACCATAGAGAGAGTGACCTCTACTAAGGTACTCATCCCAACCTTCTACCAGCTGCACCAGCTAAGCCTCACCTCCTGATGCCATCCAAGCTCCGCACACGATTCTCAAACGAGCGCGCAAAAGATTTCTATAATCTCATAATATGGCGGGAGAACGAAATCTCGCAATAGAAATCAACAATCCTATTCCTGAGGCTCTATAACAAATCGAGAGCAACGCTGAAAGCGTAGTACGTCCGCACAGATTCCTAAAGACACTAGAACCTGATGCTCTGATACCATCTGTAACACCCGGCCTAATAAGATACCGCGCGATCACTCCAATATTAAATTAAAACAGGATTTTCATATGGATCATTCTTAGCATCACTGTCGAAAATCCATTTAATTACTAATATCCTATTACGTGGCCGTTAAAAACTTTTATCTAACTACTCTTTTTAGCGCGCAAATTAAAACATTCACAATTAAATGCGTAAAGAACTGAAATGGAAAAGAAAGGAACTAAAATAACCGAACACTCGGTCCAAAATAATACAACCATATCGAATGCTGTACTGAAAGAATAAATAAATGCAATTGAGCCATTGGCTCGAATGTTTATACAATAACTCCTATCTAGAGTACAAGGAAAGAAACGTCTATCGATAACCTGCAAGCATCCACAGTTGCTGCAGCTGACGTCTGACTCGAAAGAGTTTCCATCCAGGCGTCCCTGTGTCTGGACACCTATATATATACATAGTATAGAGAAAGAAAGGAGAGTAGACAAACGGGTCAGAGCCCGAATGTTTAGAAAATATTTGCAAGTGCATAAATGCTTTATTTTTAGAAAAATAATTTTATCTCATATTTAAATTGGTATCGCACTCTCATGAGATACCCCTCACCTCTCCTCTAACAGTGCACACCTAGCGCATCCCTTTAAACCTCCTAGTCAAGCTACCCTGCTAAACTAATCTAATACCCAACCACTATCTAACCTAGATAGTCAAACAGATGTACTAAGGGCTAACTTCACTTTAATCTCGACGCTATGCCATGTTCGTGCGTGGGGTGTCTCGCGAAGCGAAATCCAAACAAGGAACCCCCCCGATACACTACTATGCAGCAAGGCCGATCTTTGAGATCCGCCAGTCCCTCAGTACAGAAAGATATATAATATATATACCATAAACATTTAATAATATTAGAGCACTAAGGATTAAACTTCTCCCCAGTCTCAACACAGTGCCATATTCGTGCGTGGGGTGTCTCGCGAAGCGAAATCCAAACAAGGAACCCCCCCGATACACTACTATGCGGCACGGTCGATCGTCGGGATTCATTAGACCCTCGGCACCCAATTTATACATATACAATATACTTCCGGATAATATAAATATCACCCGGACTGAGGATTACTTGATACATATAGTATTTATAAATACTTATCCTTTTCATTTCAAAAACTTCCATTTCCCTTCTCATATCCAGGAAATGTATTTATAGAAGCCAATTCATTATCATGAATTGCTTTAACAAATCATATACTTTTTTGAAAGCCAATTTTATTAACATAAAAATGCTTTTCCTTTATCAATTATCCCATTTCCCTTTTTATACTCAGGAAATGTATTCAAAGACATTTTCATTATCATAAAAATGCTTTGATCATAACATATGCTTCCACATCCCTTCTTCCATCCGGGAAGTGTTACCGAAGCCAATTTATATATAACCCATTTCCCTTCCTATATCCAGGAAATGTAATTAAAGCAAATCCATTATTATGAACTGCTTTAATATAAACGTGTTCTAAGACCGCCCGTCCGGATTTCTCCACTGTGCGCGCCCCTAAATGGCTATCATCTTCCAGGGCCTCCAAGACAACCTGGGATCCTATATCGAAAGACGTCGGGAAGCGACCATGTGCCTGCGGGATAGTCAAGACCACACCCGGAGTCTCCTAACCAGCGTAGAAAATATAACAACAAACGCTCACATGGCCTATAGGACTATATCCACCCTGCATCATTAGCCAGGGGGCTTCACCATACGAACGCAACTTCCCTTATGATAGCGATTTAGAGAAGTGTGTATCCTCATTTTTATTATTTATGAAAATCATTTGTCTTTCCATTTTGAAAACATTTATATATTATTTTCAAAATCATTTTCATCATATCATATATACTTTAATCACATAGTATATACATATACCATATATTCATCCTTGAATATACATAAATGGCCATATTTGCCAACTATATATAGCGATGACCATTAATCCCAAAGATTCCCTCGAGGAATCATAATCATGCTTTCATATAAGCATGATACTAAACCGAAAGTATTTCCTTACTTTGTTCAATACTAATTACCTCAATCATCTCTTAAAGGTTTATTTATCCTCAAACCCTTATTTAGGAATCCCCATAAAAATCCCAAATGGTAATTCAACTACCCATACTCTTAAAGGGAGAAAACTAGAAATTTTGGCCTAAGCGAATCGATTCGCCCCTTTAGCGAATCGATTCGGATGGGCGAATCGATTCGGTTCCCAATCCGAATCGATTCGGAAAGTATTCTGCAAACAGGTCTGTAAATGGCGAATCGATTCGGTCTACACCCGAATCGATTCGGCCCATTGCAGAAACCCAATTCCCCTTAGGCAAATCGATTCGGCCTGTACCCGAATCGATTCGGCCTGTTCGAGGGTCACAGTTTGGGCGATTTCTCAAACTCCAAAATACCCAAAAATCAATCCAAATTCATTTTCGGGGTTTCTAAACTACCCCAAAAATTATCCCGAACATCTACGACATTAATTCTAGCCGTAATTTTTCCAATTCCCGATTTGATTTCCGAGTTGATAATTTCAACCCGGAGCTGTCATCTTGTAAAAATCATATCAAATCGTAGAAAATTCAGAAAAATACGCGGTCAGCGCTCATGCGACCGTATCGAAAAGATCTATAACTTCCGTGTTTTGTCCGAAAGCTAAATCATTTATCTTCTTGGTCGAAAATGACCCCAAAGGTTACGGGTTCACTATTCATTATCTTCCCCAAACTCCCAAACTCCATTTTTCTCCATTTTTGTTGTTTCTAACCTTATCCAACAACTCAACAAGAATCTAATCTATGTTTCACAACTAACACATCAATTATTTTGGGGTATTAAATCATTTCTCTTAATTTTAAACCCTAAAACCATAAAAACCCCAACTTAACATTTCAACCCATTTTTATACTCCATTAACATGGTTTTAACACTAAATATCATTAAGAGTTTACACTACATCAATATGTGAACTCATAATCAACTTTTACCCAATTTATTTTAAGGGTTCTAACCCTAAAATCATATTTATACCAAATGTGATATGAGATTAATGCACAAAAGTAAATAAAGCAAGTAAACACTTGCCTCGTGGATAAAATCCGACGACCTCGAGTCGAATCCCGCGGAGTTTGGCCGGAGTTCCTCCCTTTATCCTCTTATCTTCCCTCTCTCTCTCTTCCCTCTCTTCTTTCTCTTTTCTCCCTCTCTCCCTCCTTTTATAAGGAGAAAAGGGTTTAATCCCTTTAAAACCCAAAAACGACTCGTTTACCCAATTACGAGTTACTTTTACCTCTAAAATTACCCGAAACTTAATTTCGACAATCGGACACTCTTTTCCGACTATCTCGGACATTCTGAGAATTATGGCGCAGTCGAAATTCCCATCCGAGGTAGTTGACCGCAAATCACTATTCCAACCCAAAATAAATAAATGCGGGTTTTCTACTCAAAATCTTACATCTTTTGTCGCTATACTCCACGGCGACATATAATTAAATTATTTCGACCTATATAGTCCCAAAATAATTTATAACATCCTTCGAAAATTATTAAATCCTCGAAAATCCCAAAAATCACTATTTCGAGAAATTCTCCAAATTGCCAATTTATATTTAATTAGGGAATTTAATTGTCTTCAAAAAGGACGGGTTGTTACATAATAGGCCCATTTTTACTTGTTAATATCGGTTAAAAACGATTTGTGTATGTTAATATCAGTTAAAATTAATGGTTTATATAGTCCAAGTTTTGACTGATTTAAACATGTATGTCTTATATAGATTACACTTTTACTCTCTCAATTTAATCCCTAAACTTACAAAACGATATCAACTAACTCGTAACACTAACATCGGTATTTTTTTAATGAAAAATGGATCATGTGCATGTAATATATTTTTTAAAGTGATACTTATATTTAAACATTTTTTAAATGTTAAAAAGAACAAAATTTCTATTTGCATTCACCTTCCTCTTCCTAATCTCTCTTTTTTCATCCCGCTCTCTTGCACGCGCACACACGGATCTACACAGACATAGAAGGGTATTTTTGTTTAAACCCATATTTTCAATCTACATCCCCAAATTTTTTTAAACCCACACGAATGCGATTTAACTCATTTATTGCACCCAAATAGAAGAGTTTATTGAATAAAGAGCCAGCAATATACATTTGAAAAAACTCAACACTAAACATATGTAATCTCACCCCAAACACCCATAACAGTTTCTCTCCCCCATTGCTGCTCTATCTGTCTTTCCAACCAAATCTACTTTGATTTGTCCAAAAACTACCATTCTCTCTCCTTTCTCTAAGGGTTTGTGTTTTCTCTATCTAGGATTGATTTATTTGGGTTTTTATATCTTTAGAATGGGTTGCAATTGGTTGAGAAATGGTGGTGTTGCAGTGGATGTTGAGAGTTGGTAGTGAGAAACACAAGAAAAAAAAATCATAAACACCCGAATACTTTTGTTCTCACATTTATTCATATATACAAACAATATATAAATATATATAATGGTCTTGTGCAAACTAGTCCGTATAAGAGTGCAGTATGAACATGTTTTACTTGGCGGTGACGCTAGAAATTATTGGTTAAATTATAGACACACTCTCTCTTTTTTCTGGTCTCACCGTCAGGTGACACATGTCCGGTCCGCACTCTTAAAATGCGGACTAATCCGCACAAGAGCAGTACTATATCTATCTATCTATATAATAAAGGAAGAGGGTTTTTTATATAAGCTAACTGGTGCCTCGGATTTAATACGAAGGGTTTCTATCAAAGCTAACTAACGGTTAGGATCCATCAAGAAATTAATGGCTACCATCTAATGTTGCCAATCCAACCATTGAGAGTCCTCCAAACACTTTTGGATGATGTTAGTGTTTTACACAATATTTGGTCCCTTTGGTTTTTTCCGCTATTTCCCTAGACACAATAAAAAACCTTTGGGTATTGATATTTTTCATTAGAACTCATAGCCACTTTAGTGTTTGGAGTAGACAACCTAGGACAATCTAAGATACTTCTTTACGCAAGATAAGTACACAAATAGGTTCATGGGTGGAGCTATTGGCGCTCCATTCAATTCCTCTGGCACTCCAAAACATTTGATAATTACCACCTTACCCTCATCTCTCTTATGAAAAATACAAACCTTCATCTCCCTGATTTTTTTTTCTACAAATATCTGCATAAATATCAACATTTCAACAAAAATATTTCAGCAAAAATTTATTAAATTAAATATTTTCACGAAGCATAAAAAAACAGAAAAAGTAAAAAAAAAAAAATCTAAACAAATAAAAAAAGCAGCAAAAGTAAAAAAGAACGTCAACAAATAATCCCGACAAATAAAAAAACAACAAAAGTAAAAAAAAATTTCAACAAATAATCCCATTTATCAAGCGTACGAGTTTCCAAGTAAAATGAAAAAAAAAACTATTTTCCCAAAATAAAATGATCGGAAAACAATTTTTTGTTGAAAATCATTTTATTATGTAGAATTTATTAAAAGAATTTTAATGAGTGTTAATTGAGTATATTAACAGTAATTTAAAAAATATATATATGGGTTTGGGTTTGGTAAAAAAAATCGTGTATGTATTTGGTAAAAAAATCCTGTAATGGAATTACTTATGGGCATGTTTGTATACTCCCTTGTATATGGATTCCGCTCCCTTAGCGGGGTTTTAATGCTTTTATTTATAAAAAAAAATTTACTTTTCATAACTATTTAAAAAAAAATTGTTATCTGTTTATTTCTTAAAAAACATTTTATAAATAGTTTTCTATTTAACTATTAAATAAAATATTTTTATATAAAATAAAAACATTTCA
This sequence comes from Sambucus nigra, assembly GCA_949130495.1. Taxonomy (NCBI): domain Eukaryota; kingdom Viridiplantae; phylum Streptophyta; class Magnoliopsida; order Dipsacales; family Adoxaceae; genus Sambucus; species Sambucus nigra. Next base: position 529,443,448 of record OX422209.1, on the reverse strand, counting down.
CACCATATATATATTTTTTAAATTACTGTTAATATACTCAATTAACACTCATTAAAATTCTTTTAATAAACTCTACATAATAAAATGATTTTCAGCAAAAAAAAATTGTTTTCCGCTTGATAAATGGGATTATCTGTTGAGATTTTTTTTTACTTTTGCTGTTTTTTTATTTGTTGGGATTATTTATTGACGTTCTTTTTTTACTTTTGCTGCTTTTTTTATTTGTTGGGAGTTTAGATTTTTTTTTACGTTTTCTGTTTTTTTATGCTTCCTGAAATTTTTTAATTTAATAAATTTTTGTTGGAATATTTTTGTTGAAATGTTGATATTTATGCAGATTTCTAGTAATGTTTGTAGAAAAAAAACAAAGGTTGAATGAGGAGGGAGATAAAGGTTTGTATTTTATTTAGAGAGCCTGAAGAGAGATGGGGGTAAGGTGGTAATTATTAAACGTTTTGGAGTGCTAGAGGAATTGGGTGTAGTGCCAATAGCTTTACCCTAGGTTCATTTGTATGTTTCTTCTTCCTTTTGCTTCATCTAAGAGAGAAATTTCTCACGTTGTATATATGTAATGTCAAGTTATCTTCCTTCTTCATCATGAACTGATTTTGTGTTAAACTATATGTGTTTTGTCCGAATACGAGGATAGATATCAAATATGGTCAGTTTAAACTATGTTTTTCCCAACTTTTAAATTTTATTGAACATTCAGTGCTTAAAATTTGAAAGAAATATGTACAGACACGCAATAACTCATTTTGTTATTGGCCCATTTTTGAACTTCTGCTAAAACTTAATCCAAGAGAAAAACTTTTGGTATGTCCTCTTATTCTTTTGAAATCTGAACTGATATACCAACTACTATAGCAGTTCATAACAAAACTTTTGGTATATCCTCTTATGTTTTTGAAATCTGAACTGATATACCAACTTCGACAGCAATTCAAAACTGTTTCCATGTGTAACTGCTTCCATGAACTGCTTCATGTGTAATATTCTATAAAGATATGTACCTTCTTCTATGTGTAGAAGTTCATGATAATATTCTATAAAGATTTATTTTTACAAAACTACTTCCATGAACTACAGAAAAAATAATGATATTCTATATAGATTTGTAATCTGTAGAGATTTTTTTTTGTTTTCTTTGATGGGTATGTTGGTTATTGGATGCCCAATATTAGTTTGAACTGATACTACAGCGGTGATTAATTCTTATGTTGTCGATCTTCTCAGTTGTCCCTTTACCTTTGGCAGAAATATATTGAGGTGCTCCTTCCCTTGGTGATTTATTCAACTAATACTATTACGGTGTTGCTTCCCTTTATTGTGTGTACAGGGTTTATTCAACTGAGTTATTTCTTGTTTTCGTTTTTATCAGTGTTATGATTTGGGTTATATCCGGCGGGGCTGTTTCTTTTCGCTACTGTAAGCTGATTTGGGTTATATCAGACCCGGTTGTACATACCCATCGCCGATGTTTTATTTATTTCTATGTTCAAAACCCGATTGTTAATGTATTGTTATGTTTTATGTTTTAATGTATTGTTATTTTTCACGAAATCCGGTAACTATTAAATAATAAACAAAATGTATTGTATTTTTCTATTTTTAGTCATTTTTTTATCTGGAATTTTTTTTTGGCGTGATAAAATAATAAATAACATCTTGGATGATTTAATGGAAACAAATAGACGGAATGTAATATTAGCTTCAACATATTTTTACTGAGTGCACGCAACCTTATCCTTATTTTAAATGTTTTTCATATACAGAGTAGCTTCCAAACAATTAGAACAGGGTAAAGAAATTTATAAAACCAATGGTAAACAATTAGCAACTTATGTTAACAAAACCGACAATAGAAAAAAGGTTGGCCTACTTATGAGGACTGGAAAAAGGAAATGTGATAGGGAGTATAGGGTCTTCATAGGGCATTAATTGTCAACATGATTCCTAGACAGAATCGTTGGCTTTCAATCCCAGCCGTGAGATACAAATCAATCTTATGGCTATTGACATTCCCATAGATAGTAACCCACATGATTATAAAGAAAGGAATAACTATTTTGTTCTTTCGATAGAAGATGCAACCTACTTGTTGCAGATCTATCCTCAACGCACATTTCAAGGGATTTGAACAGGTCTACAAATTCGACTGATGGGTTTTCTCATCACAAATTTGATGAGACATTAGACCCCGATTTCTTCTTTATGTCCACATTGAAACGACGCTTCTTGATATGGTGTCACGTGATAGCCAAGTTCGTACTCCTTGCAATAAAGCTTCATGGACCATACCATTTAAACCTTTAAGAAAAGGTTGAGTAAGGTTATGGTGATAAAAAAAATAGATGTACAACTCTTTTTTTTTTTTTTTTTCTTTAAAATTTTAAATGATTGAATCTACTATTAAAAAAAGGGATGACTATTGTATTTTTATTTACTAATTTTTTTATTAAGTGTGCAACGAGACAAATATTACAAAGATATTTATGGCACTACCATTGACACGGGTAATATGTCCCTAGCCAAAGTCGTAATAGAAACTATTTGATTATATTATTTGTAAAAAATTATTGAATATTTTAATATGTTAATATTAGTTACGAGGATAAAAAGTATAGTAAAGAATAAGAGTGATCAATTGCGGATTGCGTTGGTACCCATAATATTTAATTGTTATAATTTAGGCTTTTTTTTTATAAGTGGTTTATATATGCTATCGTGTCATTTTAATTTTTTAAACCTTTAATCTAGCAATCTCCCTTGTACACGTGTGTATCTAAAATACCATTTTCTCACACTTCAAATTTTAATAACAATTATATTATATGGTTGTGATGTGTTGAACTCTCGATGGAATTAAGAAAGTGCCATTGATGTGGAATATGAATTATTGGTGACACGGGAACAAATTTATTGTCATGCATCGGCACGGGTACACCCCAATGTGTGTGTGTGTGTGTGTGTGTGTGTGTGTGTGTGTGTGTGTATGCATTACTGCTCTTGTGCATACCAGTCCGTATTTTAAGAGTGCGAACCGAACATGTGTCACCTGGCGGTGAGCCTATAAATTATAGGCTAAATTATAGGAGCGCTCTCTCTCTTTTCTGGGCTCACCGCCAGGTGACACATGTCTGATCCGCACTCTTAAGATGGGGACTGGTATGCACAAGAGCAGTACTATATATATATATATATATATATATATATACACACACACATACACACTAGGGTATGTCCATGCCTGAAGGCACGCTGATAATCGCAAAATGACCAAATTTTCTATGTACGTAATTACAAGAAGATAAAAAATTATTTGCCAAGAAAACAAAATGTAATTTAAAGTCTTCGCTAATTAAGTACCTGAAGCTTATAAGATTTAAAGTCTAAATAATGAATTTGGTAAGAAAAACCCAATTAAATACAAAATATAGTGAATGAGTAAAAGAATAATATAACCAAATAACTCAAATCCATGATTTTAAACCCAAATAAAGGACTTGAAAAATCGAGACCCTGTTTGGAAACAAAAAAATGCTCATAAGGGAAGTTTATGCATTGATTTTTAAGACATTGAAAGAGTGGAGGTTGTATGGGGTGAAAACAAAGTGGGAAGTGATAAAAGTAGGAGAAGTATGGCAGATACATATGGAAAAAGAAGAGATCTCCATAAGTTTTCTGAAACTTCAGATGATCAGTTCGTTGTTAAGAGGAATAAATACATATGTCTCATATTTACCAAGTGACCATCAGAAGAAAAGACCACCACATAAAAGTACAACATTGTCAGCATTCTAGAGAGATTTATTCAAGCAGTTGTTATGCACATGTAATAAGGGAAAATAATTGAGATTTATTCCAGAAAGCTTTGTTTCATATATGATCCTAATAAGCTTTCTCCATAGGCTTTTTTCGACAAATTCAAGCGAATGACGCAAATTTAAAGTCAAGAACAAACTTGAAAGTGTATTTCCATTCCATTACTCTGGGTAAAAGTATTAAATGTATTTCCATTGAAAATTTAATAACCAAGCTAAGAGGAATGTGAGCCTTAAAGTGACTTCCTTGTTGCTGCTTACTTTATATCATTAACTGCAGAATCCCCATGAGTGTACTTCCTCCACACGACAATTGTCAATCTCATAGGCCATGAATTGAGGTTATATTGGCATTGTAAGTTATATTTTATACATGATTCCAAAAATCTTTGAATAATATGATAATCACGTCAATAGACATGTGAAAAGAGTAATTTTATTTACCTCATTTCGACGCCATGGATTCAGTCCCGCTGTTGAACGTCGCCGTCGAGTGTCGTCGATATGATCGCCTTAGCAATCCTTTAAGGGAGAATTCATCTTATCTCTCCTTGCCTATAAACCTTTACATATGTGTTTTTCATTGCTGTCTTAGATGCACTTTTGATGGAGGAAAGACATCTATTTATAGGTGGAGAGAGGGCCAGAATTCCAAAGCTCAATTAATCTAAATCGTCCATTAAGGTATAGATTAAGTGGAATTTTAACTCCTTTTTATTCTTTATTTCGCGTGGAATATGAACCATTTATACAGGATATAAAATATATTCTTTATTAAAACGGATTAATAAAGACCACATTTCGGGGAAGGAAATAAACCAAAGGTTAATTTAATAATTTCCTTACAGTCTCCCACTTGGTCGTTAGGTTAATCCATAAATGTTTTTAATTTAGAATTATAAGACGCGCATTGTAAGAGGGTACTTTAGATTATATATGTGGAGGCGTAACCCCTATTGAGTGTGGTAATCACAAGTTAAATTAGCCAACACCCTAGACTAATTATAGGAAATGCACACACAAAACTCAATGAAGATGAACTCAGTTTAAACTCACAAAGCCTCTCGTGTATGACTCAGGGAATAATAATGAACTTTAGAAGTGGCTTAGCTAGAGGGAGAGGGAAATAAGCACCCTAGATACACCCTGATAGGCAGGTAGCAACACACCAAACACCCTCAAGAATCTCTGTCAAATATAAAAAAGCTTCGCAATAAATGACAATGGTGAGTCAGTGAACTCTCTAGTTTGCAATAACTCTTTTTTAATTCTCCAAAAGATCATGTCCTCCTCAAAGGTGGTTGGGGTCCTTAAATAGCCCCCCACACCACCCCCGAGGCAACTCAGTCATTAAAGACTATGAAAGACATCCCTCATACTTTATGTCACAACATTAAATGCCTGATGCACTAGTTGTCTCCACGTCATAAACATTAAATGCCAAGACATGCCTTTTGCCTATCCACTGTGTGTCAGGGGGTTGTTGTCGCAGAGGTGGTTCACCAACTACCTGACAGCCCCAAATACCACAGTGGTTTACTCAAGTGTATGTCTGACAACGTTTAGATGGCTAGTGACATCACCCATAGTAGATGTGACATTAAGTATAGGGTTGTTTGGTCCATAACTTAATGCACGATAGAACTCCAAGCTGCTCCGCTTGAGGTTCCACGGTCGGGGTCCTTCGGTGTTTTACCAGGTGTATCTAAGGTGGTCAGGACAAGCCCCAACGGTGCCTTACTTCTCAATCCTCCAAACCAGGTCCCTCTAAAGTTCCCACAGTGAGGTCATTCGATAGAGCATGAAAGCTCTCCCAGGCCCTGCCAAGCCTGGTCTCTCGCAAGTACCGTTTGACCTCATACAAAACCCTTTAGTTATTATCGTTACGTCATTACAATCGTTAGAGCTTACAGAAATCAATAATGAAAGTACGATGTGATTAAAACAATAAGCTAATATATGAGTTGCACGCTGAGCTGCCTCACCAAGATGTTACGCTTGAGCTGCCACGCTGAGCTGCCTCGCTGAGCCTCAAGCCCCCCCAAGATGTCACGCTTGAGCTGCCACGCTGAGCTGCCTCACCAAGATGTCACGCTTGAGCTGCCACGCTGAGCCTCAAGCCCCCCCTACATTTGCCCCCTCGTGGAGAGATTTATTGGGACAAGAAATGTCTGCACGAAATGACTCAATCTTGATGGATTTTTTCTTTGTTGAACCGTTGGAACATCTTCTTCGTTGTGGCCCCGTTGGATAAGTCTGACAAGGAGATTGGCGCCAAAACTCAAACTTGCTGAGGAAGGCAACGCTTCCTGTTCTCTATGCGTCATTTCATTAATGACGTGCGCTGTCTTTTCAACTGTCACAGCACTTCCCGAAGTGCCACGTGTTTTTGTGAAATGATTACAGGCGGTCGTGCACGTGCGAGGGTGGGAAAATCTAAACGCCAGACTCGAAAGTCTCAACAGCCATTTTTCAAAATACTTTGAACCTAAAGAGTCTGTTTCTACTTCTTCTTCTCTTCCTCACTTATTTCCTTACTTCATTGTTATCTTCTTTGCTCAGATTATCGCTTCTGTTCTGAGAGAGAGAGAGAGATAAATACGCCATTGTTGTAGAGAGCTATATAATACCACTTGTGATCGTCCGTCTCCATTGTTGCCTTCAATCCCTTTCTCTCGAAGCTTTCTTTGTTACGGCTTCAAGCACCATTCCTGCCATGGCGTCTTCAAGCAACCCCACCATTTCTGCCACCAGTGTTCCGTCTGCCACCACCACTGCTGCATCCGCCCAGGGCGCTGCTCGCCAAGAACAGCTGAGATTTTACCGTCGCTCTCCCATTTTTGGGGAGGGGGATGGCTTTGCTGCTGCCTGTAAGGCTGTTTGCTTTTCCTCCAAGTTTGACGCCCTCTTGCTGGGTGATGAAGACGAAGAGGCGTCTAAGTGGGGATTTCTGCCCCCAGAAGGAACTCTGAGATTTCGCTTAGAGCGAGGGGACTTCCCATGGTCCCATATTGAGTTTGAAGCCCCGGGGGGATCCCCCGCACACTTTGCTGCCTGGAACTCTCACATGCAGAGTTCCTATGCTGATGTCCTTACTAAGATCGGACTGCAACGGGCAAGGTGGTTCGGTGAGTTTACTCTATCAAAGAACAACGCTGCCTTGCCTATACTGGTCTCTCGCTGGAACGTGGATACTCATACGTTCATTGCTGCCTGGGGTGAGTTTACCATAACTCTGGAAGATGTGTGTGAGCTCCTGGGCCTCGATGCAACAGGCCATGAGCCTTACACCGATGAAGCTCTTGATGCTCAAGAGACTGCGGATCGTTCAGAGTTGGATCTCATATGCCGAAGCTGCATCGGTTCTTCGAACAAAGCTACTTTCTCTCCCCTGATCAACTATTTCTTCCAGAGTTCTGGCGAAGGCAGCTCTTCATCAACTGCCCCTGGTCAAGGTACATCGTTGGAGCTTCCTGCTTACATTCTTGTGATTTTGTCCCGTTTCTTTTTGACGGGCAAGCCTAACGATCAGCCCCGAAGAGACCTCATCAACCTGTCCCTTCGCCTAGCTCGAGGCATAAAGCTTCCCCTGGCTGCAATTGCCTTGGGATCCCTGTACACCTGGTTGGACAGGATTTTATTCGACATGGAACGCTCCATTGGTCGTTATAACCTGGCCAACTTTGCCAACAGTGTGCTTCTGACCAGCTTTCTCTACTTCCGCTTTCCTGCCGTAGCGGCCAAGCGCAACAGTCCTCCTTCGGCTGAATCAATTTTGCCTCCTCGGTCCTTTCTTTACCATAAGAGGCAAAGCCGAAAGGAGTTGATTTCGGTGATTGACCGTTTTGAGAGCTTCGTTATGAGGCCTTATCAAGAAGACGCCTTTTTTCACACTTGTAGATTTTTTCATCATGATGCCAGGTTGATACAGGACCCTTTACCTGACATTGAGGATCCCTCGCTTGCCGTGGTTCTTCTGCTTTTTCCTGGATATCTGCCCTCCTACACCGAGTGGGGATACACGAGCGAGCACTATAACCCCAGCCGATGCAGCCGTCAGTTTGGGTTTGACCAGGGGGTGCCGCGTCCAGTTTTTCAAGCATCAAACCCCAAAGTCTCCTTTGGCGAGGCATGCTCCTTATTTTCTTCAACTGCTGCGTGGGGGATATCTTCAGTAATGGCTGGGCGTGTCACCATTCCCAGCATTACCAGGCATGGGATGTGACCCCTCTGTTTGCCACCAAGTATTGGCCAAGACAACTAGCTGAAATTGCTAAGTTCATCGAGCAAGAGCCGGTGTATCCTCCTGTTTGCTCATTTTCTGCCCTAGAGTTGGGGCTAAAGGGCAACTCTGTGCTTGGGATAGAGTTCCCTCTAAGCTCAACCTACAAAGCGCCTCCCAACGAGCTTCCCCCACTTTGTGCCATGGTCCCAGTTGCCACGCCCAAGTCCAAAACGGCTGCTGCGAAGAAGGCTGCCCCCTCTACTGCAATTACTACCGACGAGGGGGCTTCTCAACCACTTGCCAAAAAAGCAAGAACGGCCAAGAGTGGGACATCGAAATCAAAGTCGAAGTCCCAGAAGCCCCAAACTCCCGTGGCAGCTCTTCCCATAGCATCCGTTCCTCCTCCCATGCCTGCTGAGATGGCTGAGCATGTGAGGCAGGAGGCCCAGGCAGAACTGGACCGAATACATGCTGAGTATCAACGGCATGCAGTCGTTGTCCCTTCCCCCGCTGGTTTCCCCACGGTGTTGGTGGATCCTTCAGAGCCAACGGCCAAAAAGAGGAAGAGTTCCCGGGTTCCTCAAGGGGTCAGCGTTAGTGCAGCTAGCTCGAGGAAGAAGACTCTGGGCACCAAGTCCCAGAAGAAACGGACTCCTGAAGTACGCATGACCCCTGAGGTGCAATCGACCCCTGCCCCCTCAATTGCTGCCACTCCTCCCACTTCGCCCGTGGTTGTGCCCTCTCGTTCTCCTTCTGAATCGGAGGTATGCATTGCTGACTTAATTATTATCTCCTTTTTGCTTGAGGATGACTGTCTTTGCTTGTGTGTATACTTATCCCTCCCCCCCTTTCTTTGACAACTGTTTTGCAGGGGGTTGAAGTAGAAGACCCAGATCCTTCCAGTCCTCCCGTGAGCCGTTTCGTGGGGGGACGCTTCGGTGCCCCTCATACTGATGTGACTCCTCCCCGTTCCCCCATGACAGGGCTCACGTATTCTCGCCGTGGAGCCAGCCAACGTGTGAGGGAAGTTTTTGTGGAATGTGATGATGTTGATCATGCGAGTGATTCCTCGCCTGAGGTGATAATCTTGCCCGAAGTGGCCCATCCTGAGACAACATCCTTTGTCCCCTCTGATTCACGAGCCTCATCTGAGGTTCCTCTGCCCATTGTGCTTGTGGAGGAGAGTGAGCCCGAGGTATGATGTGATCTGTAATTTGTTTGTTGTAGTCCTTTCGGTCATACTCTTTATTTGGCTTACTGAATTATGATATGTACTGGGTACCCCAGGTGGAAGTGTCCTCGTTGTTGGCGAGCATTCTTCTTCCAACGATGCTGATAAGGCCCCCGACTGTCATTCCTTTGTTTAGCACCCTAACTGAGGTAAGTTATATGTCGAGATATTTCTTCATAATTTCTGTGCCCATTCTTCTTTTCTAACACTTGTCTTTGTGCATAGCTGTCTCCTGATCTTGCACCAACTCTCGTGGTGAGGGCCCAGGTTGGTGTGTTTACACCCCCTCCTGCTGTGGCTTTGTTTGAGGGCCCAGTGTCTTCTCATGATGATCCCAATGTGCTGGCCCTTATGCCCTATACGGGTGATCAGGTTTGGACAAGCGTGGGGGCTTCTGCGCCCACGGACCCCGTTATGCCATCTGAGGCAATAATCGTTCCAACAACGGTTCATGTCCCTGTGGCTGCCTCGACTGCTGCCGTTGTGACTGAGGTATGTTTTTCTTGCTATCTTTTGTTGAGGTTTTCCGTTATCTCCATCTGATGATTTTTTTCACAAGATTGTTCTTAAGCTCCGTCTTGTAACGGTGACTTAACAACGAAAACACCTGTTAAGATTTTTTCACAAACTCCACCTTATAACGGTGACTTAACAACGAAAACACTTGTTAAGATTTTTTCACAAACTCCACCTTATAACGGTGACTTAACAACGAAAACACTTGTTAAGTTTTTTTTTTTTTTTTTTTTTTTTTTTTTTTTTTTTTTTTTTTCACAAACTCCACCTTATAACGGTGACTTAACAACGAAAACACTTGTTAAGATTTTTCATTTCCTTATTTGGGCTTTTCTTTTCAGGTTGCTCGGGAAGATTCGCCCCCAGTCCTCTCGCCTGTAGGCTCGCCCTTCCGAGAACCTGATGCTTCGGAAAATTCCATTCATGATGATCAAGGCTCTACGACTGGTGCTGCAGTCGAGAGCGAATCTGGGTGTGAGGTCCCTCTTCCCGACCTAGCTCCTCACTCGTTCTGCCTCATAGTGCTTCGGCAATCTCCTCAAATGCCCGTCAACCATCGGCTGGTGATTGAACAATTGGTGGGTCGCCATCCTGAGACCTTCACACCGGATTGCCTGCGCTCGAATATTCATGTGATGAGTCACAGGCTGCAAGGCATGGCAATCGTTGTTGCTGAAATTGCTAGTACCCCCACCGCCAATGTTACCAGATCCCTTCTCAACCAATTTCTAGGTTTTCTGAAGGAGTTGGGGCGTGATGGCTTATAACGCATCTGAAGACTTTGAAGAACCAGCAACTGATCGGCCAGAGGGAAGTGTTGATAAAGCACCAGGAGGACCAACGGGCTGAGGAGGTTAAGTTAGCCGAGCTGGCACCTCTTTTGGAATCGGCCGATGAAGAAGTAACGAATGCCGAAGAAGCTCTGCGTTTGGCTAAGCTAAAACGGGAAAGGCTCCTTATTGAACGCACCCAGGTGCAAACCAGGCTAGAGGTTGCTGTCAACGCTCAAAATTCGTTTGCATCAGCTTCTTCGGGCCTTCCCGGGGATTTTTTCTCTTCCCCGGATCTGTGGTTTCTCTTAGGGTAGTAAAACTCCTGTACATATTTTCTTTCTTTCATTCATGTAATTCTTGGGCAGTACTTCCCTATTTTGCTTGTAATGCTCTCTTCTTTAATGAATGGAAGAATGTACATTGTTTAGTTTATCTCTGAGTTATGCCTGCTTTCATATCAATGTCTATACTTCATATCATCAGTAAAACTTGTATATTCATAATAAAAAGACCCAATACATCGATGGTACAAACTAACTGTCTACACATGATATACTTTCAGCCATTTATTGTTAATTTTGAATGGCCTATCTTCCTCCAACTTAGAAATTAGGCAATAACCTGAATCATGAGCTTCGTTCACGATGAAAGGTCCCTCCCAATTGGCTGCGAACTTTGGCAGAGGAAGTCCCCTAATGTGTTTCACTGCTGCCTTCAAAATGAGATCTCCCTCCACGAACCTCCTTGGTCTTACCATGTTGTCATATGCCCTAGAGAGCTGCTTTGTATACATTTGAAAATGTTGCATCGCGTTGTCTCTGTGTTCATCCAACGCCTCCAACTGCACATGCCTGTTCTGAGGGAGCATGCTACTTCGCAAGGCGTATCGAGCCGAGGGAACTTCCAACTCCACTGGGAGAATTGCCTCAGCCCCATAGACAAGGGAGAACGGAGTGTACCCTGTGGGCTTCCTTTTCGTCATTCGATAGGCCCACAACACTGTTGGTATCTTGTCATCCCACGATCCTGGAAAGTCCTCCATTGTTTTAGCCAATATATTAACCAGAGTTTTGTTAGTTGCTTCAGCCTGACCATTTCCCTTCGGGTATGCCACCGTTGAAGTGTGATGAACAATGGAGTACTTGTCTGTGAGCATCGTTATTTCTGAGTTGACGAAGGGAGTCCCATTATCTGAGAGAATAACCTTTGGGATCCCAAAGCGGCAAATGATATACTCTCTGATGAAGCTACTTACTACCCCAGCCGTTGCCCTTCTAAGTGGTATTGCTTCAGCCCATTTTGTAAAGCACTCCGTTGCTACCAGTATCCATATCTTGCCCCTCGACGAAGGATGTATCGCCCCCACGAGGTCGAACGCCCAAGTGTGGAAAGGATAAGGCGTTGCCAAAGAGTGTAAGTCCACCGATGGGGCATGGATCATATTTCCATGAAGCTGGCAAGCCTTGCATTTTCGGACAAATTCGGCGGAGTCTTTCTCCATCGTTGGCCAATAATACCCCAATGTCATCAGCTGATCATATAACTTGGCCCCTCCCATGTGAGCTGGGTCATGGGCTTGTTTGAGGACCTCAGTTGCTTCTTCTTTTGTAATGCAACGCAATGGCCTGTTGAAGTACCCCCTTCGATAAAGCTGCCCCTCTTGGATATAGAACCTCGGGTCCCTTCGCCTTAGTCCCATCGCATCCATTTTCTCTGTTGGGACAATTCCATCCTGAATAAAGTCGATATAGGGCTGCCTCTAGTCTGTTTGGGCTTCAATGAAATGGCACTCAGCTGCTTCGAAAATAGCTGACACTTATCACAATTCCGTTGTAGTTCTGCCGCATCCTGTTTCATTTTAGGCCAAAAATATCCCCCTCTTTGAATTCTCCTATAAAGAGGTATCTCAGTTGTTTCACAGTGCTCCTCATGTGTTTTCTTCAACCTCCGCTCTGCCTCCTCTGGCCCAACGCATCTCGATAACCATCCTCCTGCATTTCTGAAGTAAAGATTTCCCTGGTTTGTAAAGTATTGGGCTAACTCTCTGAGTCCCATAGCTCCTTCGCCAGACTCCAGTTGCTTCCTGACCTCTCCTCTCCAATTCGCGTCTCCCTCCATCGGTAGTATTGACTGTATTACCGAAGGAGCTGTTCTTCGTTGGATCGTAACAATAGTCGTATCGCTCCTCATGACCATCTTTTGAGCAATAGTGGCATAAGCGTCTGGATGTCGATTCATTGTTCTGGGATGTCTTCTGATTTTGGCCCGATGGAACTGGCAGAGGAGCCTTTGAATGATCGTTCTGTACGGTGCCAAATTCATGTGTTTCAACGCATATTCTCCATTAACTTGCTGAATTACTAAGTTCGAATCACCCTTGATGCAGAGTGAACAAATTCCCCTTCGAAGAGCCTCCAGCAACCCTAGTACCAACGCTTCGTATTCTGCTTCGTTATTGGAGCAAGGGAAATCTAGTTTGTAGGAAAGGCAAATTTCCTCCGTTCCTTTTGAAAGGATGACCCCTGCCCCTCCTTTTTTTTCAGCCGAAGACCCATCGAACTGCATCGTCCATTCCTCATCGGTTGTATCCAGATAGTTGGCTTGTAAGTCGTCTCCCAGAACGTCTTCTTTAGGTGGTTCAAACGTTCCTGATGGAAAGATTGCCAATAGATCAGCATACGCCTAGCTCTTGATAGCACGAGGAACCACACACTTCAAATCATATTCGGAGAGAATAAGGAACCACCTAGCTGCCCTGCCAATCAAGATAGTTCTAGCCAACAAATACTTAATAGGATCACATCTAGTTACAATGTGAATTGTAAAAGACATCATATAATGTCTAAGTTTTTGTGCTACAAAGACTAAGGCCAAACAATGCCTTTCTAGGCTGCTATATCTAATCTCTGGCCCATGTATGATCCTGCTGAGGTAATATACTGGCCGTTCTTGCCCGTCAATCTCTTGCGCCAGCAAAGCTCCAACGGACCTTGCGGTGGAGGTGAGGTACAACTGCAACGGTACTCCTGCCTGCGGAGGAACCATGATTTGTGGTGAAACGAGCAGCTTCTTCAACTCATCGAGAGACTCCTGGTGATCCTTTTCCCACCTGAATTTTGTGTTCTTTCGCAGTAGCTGCATCAACGGGTGTGTTACCTCGGCCAATCCTGGTACAAATCTTCTAAGGTAGGAGACTTTACCGAGGAAACTTTTCAGCTCCTTCGCCGTTCTTGGGTACGGCATTTCTAAGATCGCGCATCGTTTATCCTGGTCCATCTGCACCCCTTGTCGATCAACTACGAAGCCCAGAAACTTCCCACATGTTACTCCGAAGACGCACTTCAATGGGTTCATCCTTAGTTTATACTTCCTACATCGAGTAAACACCCTCTTTAAGTCATTTCGGTGGGACTCCTCCTTCTTCGATTTGATGACCAAATCATCCACATAGAATTCTACAAATTTGTGGAGGAAATCGTGAAAAATGGCCATCATTGTTCTTTGATAAGTAGCTCCCGCGCTCTTAAGTCCAAACGGCATTACTTTGTACATGAAATTTCCCAACGGGGTTCTGAATGCCGTTTTCTCTGCGTCCACGGGGTCCATCTTGATCTGGTTGTACCCAACGTACCCATCCATGAAGCTATACATCTCATGCCCAGCCATGGCATCTATCAAGCTATCAATGGAAGGTAGAGGGAACTCATCTTTGGGGCAAGCCCTGTTCAAATCTCTAAAATCCACACAGATCCTTATTTGATTCTTGTCCTTTTTTCCTACTGGCACGATGCTAGATAGCCAAAGGGGATGCTGTATGGGTTTGATGAATCCTGCTGCCAACAATCGCTGAACCTCTTCCTTAATTTTTAAGTCCAACTCAGGTTTATAAGTCCTTGTTGACTGCTTTACCGGGATGGCTGAAGGCATCACGTTTAACTTGTGGCAGCTCACTTCCTCATCAAGCCCTTCCATTTCGGTATACTTCCATGCAAAGACATCTATGAACTCCCGGATTAGCCCAACCAAGGCTTCTCGTTTCTCCTTACCGAGATCCTTCGCGATGAAGATGGGCCTTGGGTCTTCCCCCTCTCCTGCCAGGTTCAACTGCTCCAACTCTTGTGCCTGGGGCTTCGGTTGATTTGCCATGTAGTCCGGTTCTTCGGCGACCTCCTCCACGAACTCCTGTATGTTGGAGTTGTCTATCACCATACACTGTCCCTGTTGATCTACCAAGAAGCACTCATATAACGGGTCAGCCCCATCCTCGGTTTCTTCGGCCGCCCGCTCACATCGTTATAAACGGTATACTACCTTCCCCTCTTCAATGACCACCTTCTTGCATTGCCTGTTGGTGACTGTTGCCACGACCTTCCAATTTCTTTCTTTCGAAGTCTCAGCAATCCTTCCCCCTGAAAAGCGACTCAGCACGCTTTGCCGTTGGACCTCATGCTCCACAGGATCCATTCTAAGCTTTACTTTATTTTTGAGCTGCTTCGTAGTTCCTTGGGGTCGAGGGATCACTTGATGGGTTTCTTCGGCCCTCACCCCTTCGTTACTCGCGGCTTCTTTGCCTTACTTGTTCAGAGGCCCCATTCTATCTCTAATCGAGGGAACCCATGCCCCCTCCATTCTTCTCGTTAAGATTCGAGCATCCTCCTCCAACTCCGTATAAAAGGCCGCATCTACAAAGTGAGCTTCCTCGATAGTAAAAGGCCTTTTTGTAGCCCTAATGGCCACTTCTGTTCCTTTGACATTCGCCTTGGCGCATTGATGATATGTTGAAGGAACTAAACCTTGATTGTGCATACACACTCTTCCTATGAGTAAATGATAGGAAGTTGCACTTTCTATTACATGGAACTTGATGTGGGAACTCAGATTTCCCATTACAATTCCCACATTCACATACCCAATGGATTTGGAAGATTGGTTGTCATACCCTGAAATTACCAGGGGCATGGGGACCAACCTTTCTTCTGGGATATCAGCTGCGTGGAAGGAGTTGATTGGCATAATGTTGATGGAAGCACCCCCATCCATAAGCGTTCTCGCGAAACTAACCCCGTTGATACTGGTCGTCACATACAAGGGCCTGTTATGAGGGAACCTTACAGCTCTATCTGCATCGCTGAAGGTCACCTCTGATAGGAACTTTTTCACCAGCCTCGCCATGGGTCCCCTCCATTTCAGCGAGGGAACCGCGTCCTTCTTCGCGATGTCAAGGATCGCCCGAGTTATTTCCAGTCTGCTCTCCTTTGGTATCCCCACTTGATCGAAGAACCAAGCGAACTTTGGGGATTTTGAAACTGCGCTGTATTCTATGACTGGACCCGTTTCCTCGCCCTCAATGCTATAGGCGTCTTCTACGTCCCTAGCACTTGCTTCATCATACGCCAGAACTACGTTGGCCATTCCTCTAGTGCAATACTCAAGTGCTTTATCGAACTCCCTCGTTGCCCCTCTCCCCTCTCGCTCTACCTCCTTATCATAGGCCGTCACAACATTGGCCCCATGCGCCGGGAGCGGGTTATTGTTAACGTTTTGTGGGGGAATTTGCAGCGTTCCCGCCTTCACGTACTTGTCTATGATTCTTCGCAGCGTGAAGCAGCTTTTTGTTGGATGCTGGAGCTTTCGATGAACCTGACAATATTTGGGATTGGCCCTAGTTGCCACGTCGGGCTCCTCTACCGGGACGCCTTTTGGCTCGTACACCGTTCCGCCTTGGACCATTGCGTTATAGCAACTCATTGCCTCCTCCACCGTACAAGGCAACGGCGGGGGGTCTTCTCTATCCCTTCCGAACTTTCTTTTGTTGTCCTTCCTCTGAGCCTTGCCCCCATCTTCTCTCTCGACATATCCTACCCGTGGGGCCTGAGTCCTTCCCCCGATGGGTTGTATCGTCTGTCTGAACATCATGGGGGCTACTACCGGGCTAGGTCGCACCACCAACGATATGTTTCTTGCAGATTTTAAGAAAGCTGAAAAAGTTCCCTCGCGTGTCTCATTGATCAAGTGACAGATATACTCAGTAAGTAATCCCTCAGCACAAATTTGTAGTAACCTGGCCTCCTTAGCTTCTTCCCTCACGTCAAGGGACCTTTCCCTAAACCTTCGGATATAGGCCACTACCTCCTCTCCTGGCCTTTGTCTCTCCCTGCCAAGTTGGGTTAGGGTGAACTCATCTTCTGCCAAGAAGAACTTTCGGACAAACAATACGTGCATCTCCTCCCACGTGGAGACACTATTGGGAGGCAGGTGAGAGTACCAAGTGTAGGCCTTATCAATCAAGGATTTGGAAAACTCCCTAAGCCTAAGCTTTTTGTCATTGCAATGCGCCCCCAGGTGTTCGACGAAACGCTTGATGTGCTCCTTCGGGTTCCCACCCTTCCCTGAGTATTTTTCAAAGGTAGGGGGAATATAGTCCTTCGGGTAGGGTTCGTCGTTGTACTCCTGGGGGTAAGGTGTTCGAAAGTCATCATAGACCGAAGCCACCTCGCCCACAGCCTGCGAGGAAGACTGTATGAATTTCAGCATCTCCTTCTGCATCTCTTTTCTCATCTCTTCCAAGGGCGAGGCTACTGGGGCCACCTGCAACGGGGCAGACGGTTGAGCGCTCGTTGCAACCGGGGCGAACGTTATCGGTTGTGCCGTTGAAACTCCCGAGCCGCCCCCAGTGGGATTCATAATAGAGGGTACACTTGCTGGTACCGTTCCCGTAACGCCTGCCCCTGGTGGGGCCCCTGGGGCCACTCCTAGTGTCACGAAGGCACTAGTCTCCAATCCTCCCAGCATAGTGGAAGCTACTGGGGTTTGCAAAAACTCGTAAAATTTGCTCATGAGGAGCGCCATCTGGGTAGGTCCCAGCCCTACGCTCGTGGAGGGTTGTGCAGCCCCTGGGACGCCTATCGTTATTGGAGCCAGCGGTATCTCTCCCCGAGGAGCCCCATCTCTTAGGGCCTCCTGCTCCCTCGCAGCCTGTTCTTCATTATGCTGTATGTCATCAAAATTGAGTCTTCTAGTAGCGTTATCCTGCGCCATACTCCTTCTCTAGAAGGATGCCTCCCCAGCGGAGTCGCCAAATGTAAGAGGGTACTTTAGATTATATATGTGGAGGCGTAACCCCTATTGAGTATGGTAATCACAAGTTAAATTAGCCAACACCCTAGACTAATTATAGGAAATGCACACACAAAACTCAATGAAGATGAACTCGGTTTAAACTCACAAAGCCTCTCGTGTATGACTCAGGGAATAATAATGAACTTTAGAAGTGGCTTAGCTAGAGGGAGAGGGAAATAAGCACCCTAGACACACCCTGATAGGCAGGTAGCAACACACCAAACACCCTCAAGAATCTCTGTCAAATATAAAAAAGCTTCGCAATAAGTGACAATGGTGAGTCAGTGAACTCTCTAGTTTGCAATAACTCTTTTTTAATTCTCCAAAAGATCATGCCCTCCTCAAAGGTGGTTGGGGTCCTTAAATAGCCCCCCACACCACCCCCGAGGCAACTCAGTCATTAAAGACTATGAAAGACATCCCTCATACTTTATGTCACAACATTAAATGCCTGATGCACTAGTTGTCTCCACGTCATAAACATTAAATGCCAAGACATGCCTTTTGCCTATCCACTGTGTGTCAGGGGGTTGTTGTCGCAGAGGTGGTTCACCAACTACCTGACAGCCCCAAATACCACAGTGGTTTACTCAAGTGTATGTCTGACAACGTTTAGATGGCTAGTGACATCACCCATAGTAGATGTGACATTAAGTATAGGGTTGTTTGGTCCATAACTTAATGCCCGATAGAACTCCAAGCTGCTCCGCTTGAGGTTCCACGGTCGGGGTCCTTCGGTTTTTTACCAGGTGTATCTAAGGTGGTCAGGACAAGCCCCAACGGTGCCTTACTTCTCAATCCTCCAAACCAGGTCCCTCTAAAGTTCCCACAGTGAGGTCATTCGATAGAGCATGAAAGCTCTCCCAGGCCCTGCCAAGCCTGGTCTCTCGCAAGTACCGTTTGACCTCATACAAAACCCTTTAGTTATTATCGTTACGTCATTACAATCATTAGAGCTTACAGAAATCAATAATGAAAGTACGATGTGATTAAAACAATAAGCTAATATATGAGTTGCCACGCTGAGCTGCCTCACCAAGATGTCACGCTTGAGCTGCCACGCTGAGCTGCCTCGCTGAGCCTCAAGCCCCCCCAAGATGTCACGCTTGAGCTGTCACGCTGAGCTGCCTCACCAAGATGTCACGCTTGAGCTGCCACGCTGAGCTGCCTCGCTGAGCCTCAAGCCCCCCCTACACGCATAATATGCTAAATCCTTCAATCATTAGTTTTCATAAGTGCCTTGGTTAGTCCAATAGTCAATGGGAGTCATGGCGATCACATATCATTATGTAACATGATTCCTTCCACATACTACACCATTGACAATCTTCTTAACTAGGCCATAATTAGGAGTTTACTTAATGGCCCTATAATATATTGAAGCAAATAATTTTATGTTATAATTCATCCAATAATAATATGTGTACATAATGGAAAACAGAACATAATAGATGTAGAAGTTAAGAGCTCAACAAATATAAAATATAGGCATAATAATTTGCTTATGTGTTCAATGACAACTTTTCCTCTTCTAACATCTTGCTTCAGTGAGAGATATTTAAGATCCATGTGTTTGGATCCTTTAGATATCCTATCATGTTTGGAGAAAAATATTTATATGTCATCAACATACAGCAATATGAACTTACTCCCATTGATCTTAAGGTATATATATGGATCAATAATGTTTTATTTGAAATCGAAGTTCGTAATGGATCAACAATGTTTTGTTTGAAATCGAAGTTCTTAATAATTTCATCAAACTTTAGATACCATTACCTCAAATCTGGTTTCAGCCCATATATTGACCTTCGATTATGAAGTATTCAGGTTGACGCATATTGACTTTCTCTTCTAAGTTTCCATTGAGAAAGGCTTTAAAACTTCAATTAATATATAGTAAGATTTGAATATTTTACGACATGAAAATAAGATGCTCATGTGGGTAGTCATCACATATTTTAACTTAAGACCATTAATGGTCGTAATATTCAACATGATTAATTGAGTGATGTATCTATTTAATTTTTATAAGGTATCTGTGGATATCCTTATTTTACACATGTACAAGCACTCCTTAATTGTGTATTCAACATATGATTATAGTATACATGTGGGTAACTAATTGATATATGTTAAATAAACAAATTTAAAAATTATAATGGTAATAAATGACTATTTTGGAACTTATAAGCATTCCTTAATTATTTATTCAACATATGATTATAGTATACCTGTGGGCAACTAACTGATATATGTTAAATAAACAGATTTAAACATTATAATGATAATAGATGGTTAATTTGGAATGAGTAATAATAAGTATCACTGTGGTGATACCTAACTTTAATAAGGCAATTGCATTCACATCATAATTTAGTATGAATACTTATGCATATTTATCATCAAATTTCAAAAGTCATAAAATTACATAATTGTAAAATTCTTGAAAAGAAAAAGGTGTACATTCTAGAATTTCATAAGTCTAGAATCCCAAAAGCTTAGAATTTAAAAAAATTATTTGTTGACTTAACACATGATTATAGTATACCTGTGGGCAACTAATTGATATTTGTTAAGTAAACAGATTCAAATTTCGAGAATTTGAAAAGATCTAATTTCTAGAATTCCAAAAGGTTATAGAATTTTGAAAATTACAAAAAAATGCATAATTTAAAGAATTCTAAAAGGCATGGTAACATGAATTCCAATAGTTGGAAGCATGAATTCCAAAAGTAATAATAAATGGAATTCTAATAGACATAATAATAAAAATTCTAATAGACATAATTCTAAAAGATATGAGTTATGTTAGTCATAATAGTTCTAAGAGTCATGAACACTAAAATCATAAGAATTCTAAGAATCATGAATACTAAAATGATAAGAATTCTAAGAGACATGAATTAGAATTGTAAGAATAATGAATACTAAAAGTCATAAGAATTCAAAGAGTCATGAATACTAAAAGTCATAATTTCTTGCACGTGGCCAAGCCATAATTTTCAATGTATATGTAGTGATTTATACTATAAAATAAGGAAAAATAATTTATTTTTCCCAAAATGGAAAATTTTGAGTTATCACTACAACCATGTAAATAATCTTTCAAGGATCACTCTCCAATTTGTGGAATTGTAAAATTAAATTTTAAACGAGAGTTATAAGCGCTGACATTATTACCAAAAATGGCAAAAACGCATTTTTGAAGGTCAAAACGCAAAACTGGAGTGGGGCCCAATGTAAACAATAGATTTTGTTTATTTCGACGTTTCCAGTTGACCATGTCAGTTTCGAAAAATTTTGATCAAATTTTTAACTTTCACATTCCGACAGCAACAACATCATTATTTATTTTAATGGAAAATCTTATGTACTCAACATCAGCTCTGATATCACATGTAAGTTATATTTTATACATGAATACTAAAATCTTTGAACAATATGATAATCACGTCAATAGACATGTGAAAAGAGTAATTTCATTTATTCAGTCCCGCTGTTGAACATCGTCGTGGAGTGTCGTCGGTGTGATTGCCTTAGCAATCCTTTAAGAGAGAATTCAGCTTCTCTCTCATTGCCTATAAACTTTTAGGTATGTGTTTTTCATTGATGTACTTTTGATGAAGGAAAGACATATCTACTTATACGTAGAGAAATGAGCAGAATTTCAAAGGTCAATTAATCTAAACCGTCCATCAAGATATAGATTACGTGGAATTTTAACTAATTTTTATTTTTTATTTCGTGTGGAATACGAACCATTTATACAGAATATAACATATATTTTTTTTTTATTAAAAACGGATTAATAAAGACCACATTTAAAAAAAAAAAAATCAACATGATCTGATTTGAACAAAAAAAAAACTCTCAACTCTATCACCTTGCTGGATGCATTAATCCGTTGAATCATCCCTATATATATATATATATATCATTATTTAGACTTTAAATCTGCTGACACAATCATGGATCAATTCCTATTTCAAGCTTCTCTGCAGAGAGTAGAAAGCAAAATCCAACAGAGCACAGATTTATTGTGACTTCGTCTGGGTTGTATTGCATCAAACTGACAGTGGATGCCAGAAGTCTCGAGTAATATTCATTCCAAGTATAAAAAAAGATTAGACTTTGGTTATGCAAAAACCATCTAATTATACTCTTTGCGTCTGATAATTCAAACAAATTAAGAATAAGTAGATGGCTTGTGCAAAAACCAAAGCCTCGTCTCCTTTTCTCTCTCACCTTGTATATAAATGAAAGTAAAGCAGCAGTCTAGGAAGGTGTTTTGTTCAGCTAAACTCTTTGGTCAGGGGTTTATATTACTTTTTTGGTAAAGCCCTAAGGAGGGTTTGCAAGAAGCCGCCGACATT
Source organism: Sambucus nigra (assembly GCA_949130495.1). NCBI lineage: Eukaryota > Viridiplantae > Streptophyta > Magnoliopsida > Dipsacales > Adoxaceae > Sambucus > Sambucus nigra. The sequence continues at coordinate 529,421,384 of OX422209.1, read as the reverse complement.
ACCTAATTTTGTAACGCAAAAGATGACCACAACACCCTTCTCATTTTTCTTCGCTCAAAACGCGTTTTTAATAGAAAAACACATTTTAAATATATATATAAAAAAGTGTGATTCTCATCGGATTTAGGATTACATTCATTTTATGCAATATTGATATGTGGTGTCTGAATTAGTTAATGCTTGAACACATATATAAACTAATGAAGATACAATAATTTAGTGTATCGTACAAAATAAATTAAAATTCTGAGTCGGCATAAAATTACTCTTAAAAAATAATGCATTTATAATTATATTTATAAATACTAGGTAGTGCATGCGTGCGTTGCACATGTAATATTAGGTTTTGATAAATATCTTACTACTTTTCTAGCGCGTTACAGGTCGATCATTCGTCATCCATCATATCTTCAACTGTTCGGGCAACAAATTGTCATGTCAATCGATCTTTCCCATTTAGCTTCTTGGATTGTTTGAACACTATTACTCCTAATTAATTTTCATGTGTCTAAAAATCATATTTTAAAAATTTTATATAACTAAAAATAAATTACATAGGAAAAAAATCCATATTCAAAGAACCCCCATCTCAAGGACAATTAACTTTACTGTGACTAACAAAGTTATATTAAAAGAAATCTATTAGATGATTTATACTAATTTTATTAAATATGTGGTTGCATAGTTCGTGGTTTTTTATTTTAATTTCAAATTACGATCTATGTACTTTTGAAATATAAATTTTAACAAGTAACCTTTTAATAAAATCTAGGTTGCTCGCTATTATAATTTTTAATAGAAGTTATATATCATCTATAGTATCATGAGTTTAAAATCTCACCTTAATGTGTTAATCCTACAAAATCCATAAAAAATCTACATCCCGCAAACCATTCTCAATGTCAGTTGGTTTTTATGACATTATAAATGTTTAAATTTATATATTTCGCTTAAAAGACATTTTACATTAGTGTGTGAGCGCATATATATACTGAAAGTGCGCTTCCGTTCAATGTCCCAACTTATTTAATTAAATTCTAATTTTTATATATAGTTTTTACCATAAGCATGCATCTAAGTGATTAAAGCAATAAAATTATATAGCATGCAATCCACCAATCACAAAAGAAAATTTGAGGGAAAATCCTCAAAATGGGCAAAATCTTTTATTTCACTATTTAATGTAAACCACGACTTACATGTACATAGAGAAATAAAGATTTTTTGACAGACGGATACCACAGGCCTTGGTTCAATGTCTTCAACATCCTGCAAGAACTCCAAGAATCAACGATGGAGATTGCTTCTCTTCCCCACAAGTACCACTCCAAGATTGGGTAATATTAATATAAGGGTTTCTCAAATATTCACAAACATATATAAGGAAGTTTAAGTGAATCAAAATGGGTTATAGCCTTAAAATATGAAGACTTAAAGTGCAACAGGTATGTAGAAGACATAGTTGAAAAGTCTTATGAAATACCTAATGAGAGCAGGTATTTGTAAGCGAAATAAAAAATCAAGGCGGCGACATGTCGTACAAATGACAACTGGATGTCGTTAGAACAACATAGAGATGTCGTTTAATCTTAGATCGAATGACCTAAGAAACGACTGATCAAAAACTAAAACAATATGTGGTCGTTTGATGCACAGAAGAAATGAGCATCGCGCGACCTTTTCGAGCGATATGTCCATGTCGATTGAACGACTTTTAGCGAAAATGTTTATTTTTTAAATGCCAGCCTTGTTTTTGGAAAAATATGGTGCTCGAAATATGGTGTAGTAAAGATCACTACTTAACGACTGTTGTACCATAAATATGGTGTGCTCGAAAGACCACTTAGGAAAGTGAACAATGCCCCCCGTGATCATATAATGAGGTTGGATCAGGTCATCTTTTGGTCGTCCAATGCATCCTAGTCGACCCCAATATGACATGAAATCAACTTAACTTCGCCAACTCACAAAGCATTGACATTATGCACATGCGGATGTCTACTAGTGAAATGATATCAGCAGCATTCAAGGGAAAATCATGAGGAATCTAACGTTAATTATTCCCCCAATATTGATGGACAATGCGTATCCATCACCCCTTTTTGTTAAAGCACATAAAAAGGTTTGCCTCCGTAATCTGTAAAGGCAGCCCACCTATCACCCAATATTCTTTTTGTTACAACTAAAATCTCTCTCTAGGCCATACATGTCAGACCTAAATATTACACATTATCTTCAATTCAGGGGATCCATCGATCGATTGATCAAGAGAGAGACTTTACTACTATTATGCTACCATTTTCTGGAGAGAGACAAGCTTGTAATCTTACTTTCATCCATGGATATTTTTGATTAAGTTTAATATAAACAACTATTGCACTTGTTAACGTCAGCAGCGCATTGAGCCGAACCATGTAAACCCGATTTCTATTTATTTTCTCTCATATTTCCATACGACTCTTACTCTATATCAACATCTCTACGATTAATTTCTCTTTATCTGATGAGAATCTAAGATTAGTGTATTTATCTAAGATATAAATTCGTACACCAATTTCAGGCATTAATAGTTTGGGGTTGTCTGTGGGAATGTATTGAAAATCCTATTGTTTCTTTCTACCACTATTTTCTCCTACTACTCTGGGACTCTCAATCCTAGTTTTAACAGTGTTTCTTTTATTACACTAGTTATCAACACTTATTTTATTCCAATATTAAACCTCGAGCGTGGATTATCTACTAAAACCTTTTCCTCACCGTGACTTTTGTTCTCGTACTGTTTTCTGGGCTGTGATATCGCGAAAATGGGGGAAAATCTAGAAAGTAGCAAGGTCGTGGAAGAAATTTCACCTTATATGCCTATAGGCATTACCGACCTACATGGGATATTAGGGATCTGGGCCATGGGCCAAGAGGCTATGCAGGAAATCATCAAGCGATTGACGCAGAGTATCCTGACTGGACAAAAGATGCAGGATGAGTATCTGATCACCCCAGTATGGGGTGAAAAAATCGAATGATGTTAGGAAATGCCTCATCCGGCGTTACACAGGGATAGGAGAAAAAATTATCACGAGAGGCTTGTGGATAATCCTATTGGATTAGACTAGCCCCTGAGGAGAAACTAATGAATCCACGGGCGATGGACCTGGACATGATGACTAGTCCTACAGGCTGGAATCCACATCCACCATCTGAATATGTGCGTAAGATAATGACCAAACCTATTCCCTGTAGTGTAGAGGTGTTTGAGAGAAACTAAGCAGAGGGTATATATTCGACCGTTTAGGGCCAAGGGCGAAAAAGTCCCACTAGCGCAGGGGGATCAAAGAATATAGAGATGAGACTAGAAGGGTTAAGCTTTCACACAGGTCAAGACCAAGTGTTCAAGGGTCAACTAAAGTCGAATAGAAATCACAGTAAGAGAGCTCAACTAATGTTCGGGGAAGAGCAGATAAGACAGTAACGATTAAGGTTGATAGAGACAAGCAGCCCTGGAGGGGATCAATCCAATGGTTAGAAGATCTCCTAGGAGAAATTATAAAAAAAATGCAGATAGGTTTCATACAATGGTCCCCATTCATGTCATCAATCGTGAGTTATCCTACGCCAATGAAATTCAAACCACCAGTCATCACTCCCAAGTATAATGACATATATGTTCTATTATTGCACATAGAGTAATATCAGGCAGTCCTAGATATTTACTTTGTCCTCAATGACGTGCGCTATTGAGCTTTCTTTACATAATTACCGGATCAACCCAAATCTAGTATAATGGATTACCAAGAGGTCAAATCCATAACTTTCGATAACTAGAAGATCTCTTCATCAACAAATTTTGTTTCGGCACCAGGCCAAGAAAAAGAGTCTCCTGTTTACTAAACATTTGTCAAGGAATAAAGGAGACAACAAGGGAATTCATTACCAGGTTCAACATCGAAAAGTTAGAAGTCGTGGACTATGAAGAGAAGATGAGGATTGCCGCGATAATGAGTGGATTGTGATATGGGAATATACTGTATAAACTATCCACATAACCTCCAAACACTAACTGCTAGCCAAAGATGGTAAGATTATGAATACCAAAGAAGCTATGGAGGAAAGGAGTCCTTCCATTCCAAAGTTAACACGAGAAGGGTCTCAGAGATGAAGAAAGAGTTCAAAGAGAAAAATAATGATAGAACGAGGAGGTTTGATGAATATACCCCTCTAACCATAGAGGTACACCAAATCCTCGAGGAAATTATTTGAGTAATGACTTAAAATGGTAGGGAAAATTGAAATGTCCTTTGAACAAGAGATACAAAACCAAGTACTACGAGTTCCACAATGGTCACGATCATAACATGAACAGATGTGTAGCCTTAAAGAACAAAATTAAGATCATCATTAGTTAATGAATTTCGTTGAAAATGGTAACTGAATAAATAGGCGGGACGAGCAGAAACCCAGAAGACGATCAAAATCACCTTCCGGGAAAGTTAATGAGAAGAAAAGAGGTCGAGATAATGACTCAAAGAATGATCTAGACTTGCCAAAAAACCTAAAAAGTCGGTACATGAGCTGAAATTAATATCCTTTGGATGCAACTTCATTGCAGGAGGAGATGCCGGAGGATGAGATGGGATACTAGAAAGAAAGACGTACCTAAATGAGGAAAAATCTTGAGCTCACATTAAACAGCTTCACCTGAGTGCCCCACTTCCGCTCATCATAGGAAGGTGAACATAGATCGCCTTATTGTCAGTTTTTCCAAAGATGATTTGTTATGAGTGTTTTATCTGCATAATGAACCTCTAGTCGTCATCATGGTAGTACACAAGAGTAAGATGGCAATAGTATTGGTAAATAACGGCAACTCTACTGATGTCCTATTCTATGGATGTTTCCACAACCTCAGGCAGAAAGATAGGAAGTTGGAGGCATATCATAGGCCTCTTATAGGATTTTCAAGGGAGAACGTGTTCCCCCCGGGCACAATCGAGTTGAAAGCCCAGGTCGATGAATGGCTAACCTGTCGAATAAAGAAGATTCATTTCTTTATGATGGATGAGAATGTACATTAGGCATACAACATCATCTTTAGAAGGGTCGGATCGAAGAAATTCAAGGATTTTTCATCCACTGTTCACAAATTTATGAAATCCCCCACTAATTACGGAGTTAGTGTGGTGAAAAGGAACAAGGTGGAAGCTCGTGAATGTTACTAATGTCGACAGAATAGGAAGAGAAGAAAAAATTAACTGCCATTTATCATATCCAGACACTTGATCCTCAAGATGAAGATAAATAAGTCAAAGAAAAAATAATAAAGGAAACAAAGAGGGTGGTATTGGATGACGAACACCTTGGCAGGACAGCCTAGATCGGCTTATCACTTGACCCTGCTTTCTGGAAAGAATTAGCCGAGTTCTAGAGAAAAAGAAGCAATGTGTTTGCCTGGAGCCATGAAAATATGCTACCAGGTGGTGCACGCGTGCGTTGCACATGTAATAAATATTATATTTATAACTATATTTATAAAATTACTCTTAAAAAATAATTCATTTATAACTATATTTATAAATACTAGGTGGCACATGCGTGAATTGCACATGTAATATTAGATTTTGATAAATATCTTTCTACTTTTCTAGCTTGTTACAGGTCGGTCATTCATCATCCATCACATCTTCAATTGTTTGGGCAATAAATTGCCATGTAAATTGGTTTTTTCCATTTAGCTTCTTGGATTGTTTGAACACTATTACTCCTAATTAATTTTCATGTGTTTAAAAATCATATCTTAAAAAATTTATATAACTGAAAACAAGTTACATAGGAAAAAAATCCATATTCAAAGAACCCCATCTCAAGGACAATTAATTTTATTGTGACTAAGAAAGTTATATTAAAAGTAAATATATTGGATGATTTATACCACTAATGTATTTTATTAAATAGGTGGTTGCATAGTTCATTCTCTTTTATTTTAATTTCATATTACGATATTTGTACTTTATGAAATTCCCCACCAATTACGAATTTGAAATTCCCCACCAATTGCGGAGTTAGTGTTGTGAAAAGGAACAAGGTGGAAGCTCGTGAATGTTAGTACACATCGACGGAATAGGAAGAGAAGAAAATTTTAACTGCCACTTATCAGATAGAGACACTTGATCCTCGAGATGAGCATAAATAAGTCAAAGGAAAAGTAATAAAGGAAACACAGAGGGTGGTATTGGATGACTAACACCTTGGCAGGACAGCCTAGATCGGCTTATCACTTGAGCCTACTTTCAGGAAAGAATTACCCGAGTTCTAAAGAAAAAGAAGCAATGTATTTTCCTGGAGCCATGAAGATACACTAGGCATAGATCCAGAATTTATTTTCCATGAGCTCAACATAATGAAAGATGCAAAGATAATAAAATAAAAGCATCATGTGTTCATCGAGGAGATGAACATGGCAATCCAGAAAGAGGTGGATAAGTTGCAGAGAGAAAAATTCATTAAGGACATTTGACTTTCGAACATCATAATGGTCAGAAACAAGAATAACAATTGGCACATGTGTGTGGATTTCCCCAACCTCAATAAACCTTTCTCAAAGGATCACTATCTGCTGCCCAGGATAGACTAGTTGGTCAAGGCTATAAGTGAACATGATCTCTTCAGCTTCATGGCTTCCTATTCAAGGTATGATTAGGTACAGATGAATATAGAGGATCAGGAAAATACTTTTCGAGGTATGTATTGTTACAATGTTATGCCTTTCGGATTGAAAAATGCAGGGGCAATGTATTAAAGGCTGGTGAACAAAGTCTTTAAAGATCAGATCGACAAAACTGTGGAAAGTGTATGTCAATGATGTAATATCACGCCCTAGTAAATTAGTTAAACTATATGTTGAGTATAATTAAGGAGCAGTTAATTATAATTATGGGTGATAAGTTGGAGAAAAATAAAAAGAAAAAGAAATACGATCATGCAAATGATATGGAACTATTTTTCGAACGAAAATACATAGGTCATTTGAAGGGTAATTAGAAGCAGTGATTGTAATGACGTGCTACTGGTTTACAATAGTAGGTCACGCGAAGGCTCGCGCGACCCATATATCGAACCACGTTGGTCGAGTTTTTATATCAGATTACCCTTGTGTGCTATCATAATTTCGAACGTTGATTTGGTGTGTTATCGAGCACAGGTTAGTTCAACAAGGGTAAAATGGAAATTTTTAGGCTTAAGGTGTGTTTTATAAAGGCTTGTTTGGGGTAATTGGGTTTATTGTTGTTGGGATAAAATGGAAGAATGAGAGGAGAGTGAGAGAGAAAGGAGAAGGTGGGTGGTCTTCCACCTCCACCCACCACCATTCCACTACCAAACCACCACTCTCACACCATTTCCATGATGTATTCAACCCAAAAATATCCATTTCCACCATGGACAAGGAAGAACTACGAATTTTGGGAGTTGTATTTAGGGGATTTTTGAAGAAGAAGAAGGAAAGTTTTAATGGACTTGAAGGAGTTCTTAGCTTGGAGCTTTGGAGGATGCACTGGTAGCACCTTGATGCCACCTTTGAAGGTGGGGGTTTCTCCTCCTATACCAACACCATCATTGAAGCCATTAGAGATGGGTGACCTTAGTCTTAGTGTAAAAGTGTCATTTTGCATTGTAGTCTTGTATTTAGACTATTTGAGTAGGGTGTATTTAGTTAAATGATTTAATTGTTGTGTACAAGACAGTAAACATTTTTTGGAATTAAAATGTTGGAAAATGTTTTTTTTGTTAAAAATACGGAATGGATAATTATTTCAAGATTTTGAAATAGTAAGGTTGATTTTTTTTGAAAATGGTGTATTTTCTATAACTATTGATGAAAACATTTTATGAAATAAAATGTTTAATGATAATGACACATTTTGGTAAATATTGATGAATAATGTTCTTCCAAAAATGATGATTTTATTGAACATAGACATTTGTTCAATATGAACGAATTAAATGTCTTTTATGTTTTGAAAATATAATTTTTGCAAGTGTTATGAATCCCTAGAATGAAAAATATGTTTAAACCAAGTAATAGGATTTTTGGGTTTAGAATCCATCTTCTCATGCATATGAACTTGTAGTATTTTAATCCCTCTTCTCGTGCATATAAACTTGTAGCGTGGGGGTATTCCTTTCTGCCATCCGTTTCTATACTACTTGTATAAATTCCACTAGGCATAGGCTCACACCCTAGCTTTGTTACGGCTTATTGGGAGCGGTTTTGAAGTTTTAGGGCATTATACAGGTAAGTATATGTTATTTGTGTTTACATTAGTAGCCCTGTTTACTTGGACTTTGGGGTGCTCCCCATAGGTCCCTCATGTAGTTTATCTTGAAACTGGAGTCGCGTGCTAACAAGTGAGTGGTAACTAGTATAAAAAATTGAATTAACAACATTATCTAGGTTGTTCCATTGCACTTCACACATAACGCTCGGGTCAGACCGGGTTGACCTATGGGTAACCCATAAATCCGGTTGGGGTATTACAAATAGTATCAAAGCACTAGGTTCAAGGTTCCTTTCGGGTGTGGTGTGGCGAGGTCGGTATTAGATCTTTAGACATCGGTATGGGGTAGGGTCGGTCATGCTAGTTTGATGACTGTTTGGTTCGTGTCCTCGATGGTAAAGTCAAAGAGGATACAAGATAAGTTAGACTATTTCCAATTGGCACACGATGAGATTGCTAAATTATTAATTGCTTTTGCGTCCCTGATTAGAATCATAGTAATTTATGGGTGTCCATGCAAGTCTACAATTGTGACACCATGGTTATTAATGGGAGGTGCATCACTACACCAAACTGGGCGATTGGTCACAGACTTTATCCCTAACAAGGAGGTGTGGGTCGTGGATTTGGTCTATGACCAAATCTGGCATGACCAATTTCTATGGTCACGGCCCAAAACCCTGACCCACGGACTAGTCACAGACTTATCATAGTCATGGATGTCATCATGGCCCATAACCCTGTCCACCTTCACAAGCTTGGTCACGGCCTAAACCCATGATCATTACATGATTAAGAAAGCATGTGATCACGGCCCATAGTCGTGACTATGTTCTGTGTATAATGAAACTTGGTCACGGCTTAAAGATGTGACTATTATTCTTACGGTTATATATTCATCACGTTTGTGGACTGCAACTATGTTTAATGTAGATATCAAGTTAGTCACGGCTTTGGGTCGTGACGAGCTGTAATAATAATAATAATAATAAATCCTCGAATCGGGAGGCTAATCGGTCACTTGCTGCAAGTGCTCCTTGGCTGACCTCGCGGGGGTCATGTACTCTCAAATTAGAGATCCCGTGGCCACGCAGTCACGAGACCTGTGTAAGAATTCCACAATCTGGGTTGTGCTCTCAAACCGGGGGTCCCGTTACCACATGGTCGATTCGTACAGCCTGGGTGGGTCCCGAGCGAGGTGTTGGCTCCGCCCATGGGGCCATTTGGGGGGTGTTGCGGGTTTTCGCCACCCGATGGCACATTTTCAAGACTAAGTATGGATATTCTCTATTTTGGGTCGTGCTCTCAAACTGAGGATTCTGTGACCATGCAGTCAACTCATTTGGTCTACATTAAACCTGTGCGAAGTGTTGGTACCACTCACGGGGCCGTGGGTGGGGGGGGGGGGGGAGGTGGGGCTAAGGGGTTTCACACCCCAACGACACATTTTCAAGCCTAAGTGAGGATATTCTCTGTTTTGGGACGTGCTCACAAACCGAGGGTACCGTGACCACACGGTCGGTTCTTACGAGTTACATTGGTCTCGACCGAGGTGTTGGCGCCACCCACAGGGCCGTTTAGGGGGCGTTGCGGGATTTTGCCCCCAACGGCACGTTTTCAAGCCGAAGTGTGGATATTTTCTATTTTGGGTCGTCTCTCAAACCGAGGGTCTCCTAACCATGCGGTCGGTTCATACGGACTACATTGGACCCATGCTAGTGGTTGGCTCCCCTCACGGGGCAGGGGGCCTTAAGGGGTTTCGCACCTCAATGACATGTTTTCAAGCCTAAGTGTGGATATTCTTTGTTTTGGGCCATGCTCTCAAACTTGGGGTCCCGTGATCACGCGTTCGGTTCCTAGGAGTTATATTGGTCCCATGCGAGGTGTTAGCGCCACTCACCGAGCCGTATGGGGGGTCTAAGGGGTTTTTTTCCCCCGACATCAGGTGTTGTCACCTCTCACGGGGCTGTTTGGGGGCTCTAAGGGGTTTCGACCTCCAACGACACATTTTCAAGCCTAAGTGTGGATATTCTCTGTTTTGGATCGTGTTCTCAAACCAGGGGTCCCGTGCCACGCAGTCAGTTAGTGACATCTACGTTGGTCCCGAGCGAGGTGTTAGCGCCACTCATGGGGCCATTTGGGGGGAGTTGCCAATTTTCATCACCCGACGACATGTTTTCAAGCCATAGTGTTGATATTCTCAGTTTTGGATCGTGCTCTCAAATCGAAGGCCCCGTGATCACGCGGTTGGTTCGTATGGGCTACGTTGGTCCCGAGCGAGGTGCTGGCGTCGCCCACAGGGCTGTTTGGGGGGTGTTGCGGGTTTTTGCCACCCGACGGTACGTTTTCAAGCCTAAGTGTGGATATTCTCTGTTTGGGTTCGTGCTATCAAACTGAGGGTCCCGTGATCAAGAGGTTAGTTCATGTGGGATACGTTGGACCCGTGTGAGGTGTTGGAACTACTGACGGGGCTGGGGGGTCGCTAAGGGGTTTCGCACCTCAACGGCACGTTTTCAAGCCTAAGTGTGGATATTATATGTTTTGGGCCGTGCTCTCAAACCAGGGGTCCCGTGACCACGCGATCGGTTCGTACGAGCTATATTGGTCCCGAATGAGGTGTTGGCACCAACCACGGGGCCATTTGGGGGGCATTGCGGGTTTTCACCACCCGATGGCACGTTTTCAAGACAAAGTGTGGATATTCTCAGTTTTTGGTCGTTCTCTCAAACCATGGGTCCCGTGACCACGTGGTCGATTCATTCAGGCAACGTTGATCCCGAGAGAGGTGTTGGCGTTTCCCACAGGGGCCGTTTGGGGGGTGTTGCAGATTTTCGCCACCCGACGACACGTTTTCAAGCCTAAGTGTGGATATTCTCTATTTGGGGTCGTGCTCTCAAATCGAGGGTCCCGTGATCACGTGACCGGTTCGTACGGGCTACGTTTGATTCGTGCGAGGTGTTGGAACCACTGACGGGGCCGGGTGGAGGGGTCTCTAAGTGGTTTCGCACCCCAACGGTACATTTTTAAGGCTAAGTGTGGATATTCTATGTTTTGGGCCGTGCTCTCCAACCAAGGGTACTGTGACTATGCTGTCGGTTCCTACGAGTTACATTTGTCCCAACCGAGGTGCTGGCGCCGCCCACAGGGCCGTTTGGGGGGCATTGCAGGATTTTGCCCCCATGAAACGCTTCCAAGACTAAGTGTTTTGGGTCATGCTCTAAAACTGAGGCTCTCCTGACCACACGGTTGGTTCGTGCGGGCTATATTGGACCCATGCAAGGTGTTGGCACCGATCACGGAGCAGGGGGCACTAAAGGGGTTCACACCCCAATGGAACATTTTCAAGCCTAAGTCTGGATATTCTCTGTTTTGGGCCGTGCTCTCAAACCAGGGGTCCCGTGACCACGCTATCGGTTCTTACGAGTTACGTTTGTCCCGTACGAGGTGTTGGCACCACTTACCGGGGGGTTTGGGAGCTCTAAGGAGTTTCGCCCCCGACAACAGGTTTTCAATCCTAGGTTTGGATATTCTCTATTTTTGGTCGTGCTCTCAAATCGGGGGTCCCATGACGATGCGATCTATTCCTACGAGTTAAAATGGTCCCATGCGAGGTGTTGGCACCACTCATGAGGCCGTTTGGGGGCTTTAAGGGGTTTCTTCCCCCCGACAACACGTTTTCAAGCCTAATTGTGAATATTCTCTATTTTGGGTTGTGCTCTCAAGCCGGGGTCCCGTGACCACACAATCTTCTCCTACGAGTTACATTGGTCCAGTACGAGGTGGTGGGGCCACTCATGAGGCCATTTGGGGGGCGCTAAGGGGTTTTGCCCCCTGATGGCACATTTTAAAGCCTAAGTGGGGATATTCTCTATTTTGGGTTGTGCTCTCAAATTGGGAGTCCCGTGACCATGCGATCAGTTCGTACATGCTACGTTGGTCCCGAGAGAAGTGTTGGCACTGTCCACGGGGCCTGTTTGGGGAGCGTTGCAGGTTTTCTCCACCCGTTGGTACGTTTTCAAGCCTAAGTGTGGATATTCTATGTTTTGGGCCGTGCTCTCAAATCTTGGGTCCCGTGACCACGTGGTCGATTCATTCAGGCTGCGTTGATCCCGAGAGAGGTGTTAGCATTGCCCATGGGCTGTTTGGGGCGGGTGTTGTAGGTTTTCGCCACCCGATGGCACGTTTTCAAGCCTAGGTGTGGATATTCTCTTTTTTGGGACGTGCTCTCACACCGGGAGTCCCATGACCACGCGGTCGGTTTGTGTGGGCTACACTGGTCCTGAGAGAGGTGTTGGAACCACTCACGGGGCCGTTTGGGTGGAGTTGTAAGTTTTCGCCACCCGACATCACGTTTTCAAGCCTAAGTATGGATATTCTCTGTTTTGGGTTGTGCTCTCAAATTGAGGATGCCGTAACCACGCGGCCAATTCATGTGGGCTATATTGTACCCGTATGAGGTGTTGGCGCTACTCACGGGGCCGTGTGGGGGGGTGGCTAAGGGGTTTCGCACCCCAACGACACATTTTCAAGCCTAAGTGTGGATATTCTTTGTTTTGGGTCGCACTCTCAAACCGAGAGTCCCGTGATCACGCGGTCAGTTTGTGTGGGCTACGTTGGACCCTCTGCGAGGTGTTGGCACCGCTCATGGGGCTGGGGGGGGGGGAGGAGGGCTAAGGGATTTCGCACCCCAACAGCATGTTTTCAAGCCTAAGTGTGGATATTCTCTGTTTTGGGTCGTGCTCTCAAACTCAGGGTATCGTGACCACGTGATCTGTTCCTACCAGTTACATTGGTCCCGACCGAGGTGTTGATGCCACCCACAGGGCCGTTTAGGGGGCGTTGCAGGGTTTCTCCCCCACACATGACACGTTTTCAAGCCTAAGTGTGGATATTCTCTATTTTGGGACGTTCTCTCAAATCGGAGGTCTCATGACAACGCGATCTATTCCTATGAGTTACATTGGTCTCGTACGAGGTGTTGGCGCCGCTCACGGGGCCGTTTGGGGGGCGCTAAGGGGTTTCTCACCCCAGCGACATGTTTCCAAGACTAAGTGTGGATATTCTCTATTTTGGGTCGTGCTCTCAAACCGGGGGTCCCATTACTACGCGATTGGTTCCTACGATTTACATTGGTCCCGTGCGAGGTGTTAAAACCACTCACGGGGCCATTTTGGGGCTCTAAGGGGTTTCGCCCCCTGATGGCACACTTTCAAGCTTATATGTGGATATTATCTTTTTGGGCCATGCTCTCAAACCGGGGGTCTCGTGACCACGCGGTCGGTTCCTACGAGTTACATTGATCCTGTGTGAGGTGCTGGCACCGCTCACGGGGTCGTTTGGAGGCGCTAATGGGTTTCGTCTCCCGACAGTACGCTTTCAAGCCTAAGTGTGGATATTCTCTGTTTTGGTCCGTGCTCTCAAATCGGGGGTCCCGTGACCACGTGATCTGTTGTTACGAGTTACATTGGTCCCGTGCGAGGTGTTGGCACCACTCACGGGGCCGTTTGGTGGGCGTTAAGAATTTTACACCCCAACGACATGTTTTTAAGCCTAAGAGTGGATATTATCTGTTGTGGGATGTGCTCTCAAATCGGGGGTCTCGTGACCACGCGGTCGGTTCTTACAAGTTAGATTGATCTCGTACGAGGTGTTGGTGCCACTCACGGGCCGTTTGGGTTCTCTAAGGGGTTTCGCCCCCCGGTGGAATACTTTCAAGGCTAAGTTTGGATATTCTTCGTATTGGGTCGTGCTCTCAAACCGGGGGTCCTGTGACCATGCATTCGGCTCCAACAAGTTACACTAGTCTCGTACGAGGTGTTGCGGCCGCTCACGGGGCCGGTTGGGGGTGCTAAGGAGTTTCGCCCCCTGACGACATGTTTTCAAGCCTAGGTTTGGATATTCTCTAGTTTTGGTCGTGCTCTTAAATAAGGGGTCCCGTGATCACGCGGTTGGTTCGTGCGGGCTACGGTTGTCCCGAGCAAGGTGTTGGCACCGACCACGGGGCCGTTTGGGGGGCATTACGGGGTTTCACCCCCGATGGCATGTTTTCAACCCTAAGTGTGGATATTCTCTATTTTGGGTTGTGCTCTCAAACCAAGGGTCCCGTGTTCACGCAATCAGTTTGTGCAGGATACATTGGACCCGTGTGAGGTGTTAGCGCCGCTCACGGGGCAGGGGGTGGGGTGTTACGGGGTTTCGTAACCCAACGACACGTTTTCAAGACTAAGTGTGGATATTCTCTATTTTGGGTCGTGCTATCAAATCAGGGGTCCCGTGACCACGCAATCTGTTCATGCGGGCTACGTTGGTCCCGAGCGCGGTGTTCGTATCGGCCACGGGGCCATTTGGGGGGCATTGTAGGGTTTCACTCCCCGATGACACATTTTCAAGCCTTATTGCGAATTTTCTTTATTTTGGGTCGTGCTCTCAAACCGAGGGTCCTGTGACAACACGATCGGTTCCTACTAGCTACATTGGAGCCGTGCACGGTGATCGCTCCCCTAAAAGGGATTTTTGGGGGCGCTAAGGGGTTTCCCCTCTAACGGAACATTTTTAAGCATAAGTGTGGATTTTCTATAATAATCGTCGTATTATCAAATCGAGGGTCCCGTGATCACGTGATCGGTTCCTGCGAGTTACATTGGTCCCGCGAGCCATGATCGCTCCCTTAAAAGGGCCACTTAGGGGGCGCTAAGGGGTTTCGCCCTCCAACGGAATGTTTCAAGCCTAAGTATGAATTTTCTCAAATTAACATCATTTTCTCAAACTAGGGGTCTTTTCACCACGCGATCGGTTCCTGTGAGTAACATTGATCCCGTGCGAGGTTTATGCACCTGTAACTGAGACGTTTGGGAGGTGTTTTTGGTTTTCACCCTCAAAAGTCATGTTTGGTAAGAAAATTTACCTTTTCTGTCCTTGCTGAATGCATCGTGTTGTAGAGCTCATTGAAATTGTTCTGGAAAGGAGTCCCAGATAATATGATGCGTTTTCCCATTTGGAGTTTGATAGAATATTCCAAATACGACTCCTCTCATTACGGGGAGTGTGGCCTTAATCAAGAACCACCAATATAGGAAAATCCAGGGAACTCAAAGGTGGCCTTAAAGGGAACTCATCTTATACTCAGGAGACGAAGGATGAGGAAGCAGTTTCTGTTGAGCCGGCTCGATAATAGCCCCAAAGTTTTGAACAATTTGTAGTAGCAGCCCAACCCCACTATTATGAAAAAAAGAGGTGGACTCACAAAAAGATTAAGAGATTGATAACCCTCTTTGAGGGTTGTCAAGCTGTTAATCTTCCTATGAGGCCAGCTTGTAATGTTGAGTTCCATGCACCCTGAAATTAATCCCTTACAAACATTACCTCTTACTATACTTGACAAAATCGAACTCTGCCATCTAAAATTAATAATGGGAACACTTGCTATAGTTGTAAAAAGCCAGGGATTCACTCGTGGGAGACTACGTGGCTTCGCTGGACCAGTCTTTAGATCAGCGAAGCCTTTGGACACTCTTTGGACCAACGAAGCAACGTTGTCTTTCACGAGTTAATCCCTGAATTTTTACAACTACATCCAGTGTTCCCATTATTGATTTTAGATGGTGGAGTTCAATTTTGTTGAGTAGAGTGAGAAGTAAAGTTTGTAATGGATTAGTTTCAGGGTGCATAGAACTCAACATTACAAGGTGGCCTCATGATAAGATTAACAGCATAATAACCCTCAATGAGGGTTGTGAAGCTCTTAATCTTTTTGTGAGGCCACCTCTTTTGTTCATAACAGTGGGGCCGGGATGCTACTAAAAATTCTTCAAAACATTGGGGCTATTATTGAGCCAGCTCAGCATAAACTGTTTCCTCATCATTCGTCTCTTTAGCATAAGTTGAGTTCCCTGTGATGCCACCTTTGAGTTCCCAAGATTGTCATTTATTGGTGGTTCTTGATGAAAGCCAAGTGGTAACAGAGTTTATATAATTTTGCAAAAAATCACCTTCTCCACCGTTGACGTGCGTTGGAACAGTTTCATAACCATCATATAGTGTATCAACCACGATCTGACACTCACCTCGCTGTAAAGGTCGATTATGTACTAAAGTTCCTATGGCAGTGGACATGAGCGTGTAGATCCCAACGACAAATTTAACGCTCATGTCCTATATATAGTATTTATGGCCATAGTTACCATGGGTTTTTGACGATGATCCAAGACCTATGCCATGTTAAAGCACTAAGAAAGGGAATATTGAAGGAGGAACCAAAATCTATTGGGGGATGGAAAATGAGGAAAATTTTGATGAATCCCTAGCAACTGTGGAGGGAAATCGAGATGCATTGGGGGCTGCATGGTCATACGACAAGTTAAAAGGGACACAATTTGTGAAAGTTTATCTTTCACACCTCCCAATTCATTTCGAAGCCCCATTATATCCCCTTTAGTCCAAGATTGACTTTCATCATTAGACGTAAAACATTTATTAATAGGAGAAATCTTATCTATGAGAGGTGCGATGTGTTTGAATCTTATTTTTGACATATGAGACCCCAAACCTCTCGTTCTCTCTCCGTGGTCCTTCCCAAAGGTTTGTGCGATGTCGTCATTGTCAATGTTATCAAACGAGATTGAATCTGAGTGAATACTGATAGACTCTATTGATTCTAGAGACTTAGACAAGTGAGGAGGGAATTTATTATCTTTGTCTTGTCTAGCATGCACGTTTAAGTTGGTCATATTCAGTGTCTTTCCTTCATCTGGAGTGCCTTTCGTAACGGTCATCCACTCGTTCTTCAAATCTTCATAAGATTTAGATCCAAGCCGATGGACATCAATTTTTTTGGCCCCATTCTGCTTGTTTTTCTCCCTTTGTATCATTTTGGAGTCCTTCGCCTCATTCTCCAGAAAATTATTCCATTGAGAGACTAGAATCTCAACGTTCGAAGGGACTTTGTCTTTGAGCACCAAAATGTCGGAGCTCGATGCTCCCTTAGGGAAATACTTCTGTCTAAGGTTTCTGCAATATGTTCGGAGTTGTTTAGCAACCCGAGAAAGCAACTTATTTTTTGAGTTTGGGGAAAATGAAAATCGTTTGTTGAGTTGCTTGTTGATGTCATCTTTAATATCTTTATCTACGAGGTTTCAATTGTCAGCTCCTCCCACTCCCACACTTATTTTTGCAAAGGACAAACACTGATATTTAAACTATTGAACATGATTCTTATCCCCCGTGGGGTTATTTTCCAACAAAGAGAACCTAATGGACTTCTTCCAGCATTGGGCATGTCTGTTGGGTTAGTGGGAGTACCTTGCCTCTAGAAATTCGGAGTAAGGGAGTGAACAGTTTGTGGAGTAGGGGAGTGAACAGTTTATGGAGTTGAGTATTGCTCACCAATTGGTGATAAGAATTCTCCTTGTGGTTATGTCACGTTGTTGGTTAGAGCGTTGCTTCCATTTCCACCCGACATTATCTACATAAATAATAAAAGTTAAATGTGTATCTAAAATAATAGATGCATAATTTCAAAGTTCAATATGAAAATATAACTAACAAAATGATTTTTTTTCCATATATTATAATCTACCTGCTCATGGTAAGACGTTAACAAAAGCTCAATGTGTCTGATCTCCATCCATTCTGTATATGTTTTTAAAAAACTATCGATTTTTTCACGTGGCCAATTAGGATGAAGCGTATCTATAGTGGATGCATAGCTGTCAGCAACATGAAATCGAAATCTTATCCTCTTCAACCTATTGGAAAGATTGAGTTTGACATGCATATGGCATGAGACATCATAGTCTTCGTCAATACTCTTTGTATGTAATTCTATCCGTAATGGGTGAATTTTTTTTTTGCCTTCTGTAACAGCGTAAGCAAGGTCAGTGGTTTATTAGGATTATGTACGCTATATATATATATATATATATTGTACAGCTTCATCCCAACATTGGGGAAGGGAAAATATAATACGATCGAACAAGTACTCTTGCTGAAGATGAACTCCACGGTTTGCAAGGTAGTTAAATTGTTCGATTTTACTAGTCCCATACCAATAGACCGAAGTAACCACTTTATGAGGCTCATTAATGAAATATGTCCGCGTGCAGTCCAATTGAAACCTTTCCCACTCTTGTTACCATTTATTAGCATCGTGACTTATTTTTCCTGAGAAAAATGAATGAGGGCGTGATTATAATTCCTATAATTAATGGCTCTAATAAATCATTAACGAGTTATTATGTACGAGGACGTGAATATGATTTCCATAAATTGTGGCTCTAATGAATCATCAACTGTTAATTTATTAGGTTTAGAATATCTACTTTTGTCATTTAAGCCAACAATCCCTAAATCAACCCTAAAATTAACCCTTACAAACATTACCCCTATAATTAATAGATTATGCATTTTTGGGACTTAATTTTAATGGAGATGTATATTTTTATTTTTTATCCCAAAAATTAACTCTAAAATTAATTCAAAAATTAATCCCGAATTTTTCATCAATATTAATGGAGATGTATATTTTTATATTTTAGTTCCAAACTTAAACGAACAATATCAATTAAATTAAAAAATTTCGTAGGTTGAAACTTAAACCAACAATATCCATTAAATTAAAATTTCCCCTAGTTTGAAACTGAAACCAACAATATCCATTAAATTAAAATTTGCCCTAGTTTGAAACTTAAAACAACAATATCCATTAAATTTAAATTAAAATTTTCCCTAGTTTGAAACTTAAACCAACAATATCCATTAAATTAAAATTTTCCCTAGTTTGAAACTTAAACCAACATTAGTCAAATTTTTTTTATAATACACACACACATACACTTTTACAGTGTACACAATACATAATACATAGCTACATACATATACACAATACACACAATGACAATATATACACAACTACATACATATACACAATACACACAATGACAATATATACACAACTACATACATATACACAATACACAGACGTATATACACACACACACACACACACACACACACACACACACACATATATATATATATATATATATATACACATGTATTTACACATAGACATATTTATAGTATACACTCATAAAGAAATATGCACACACACGTATTTATAGTATAAAGTATTTACCTTTGAGATTGAGATTGAGAGAGAGCTTGATATTGAGAGAAGGTATACTGGCGAAATCGCCGGAGAGAGGGAGGGAAAAATAAGGGTTTAGAAGTTTTCGAGGGAAATGAAAAACTGTTCTACATTTTTTGAGTATAAAGACCATGGTCACGGCTTAGGGTTGTGACCCCTTTATTTAGTACACGTCATCATCGAAATAAGGATATGGTCATGGCCAAAATTCGTGATCACAAAACTCATATTGTCACGGACTTGAGCCGTGACCATATCTCATGAAAGACGAGGGGGGACTTATATTTTAAAACATCATTAATTTGGTGAATGCCATCCTCGGCTATGATGAGGGTAAATGGCAGGGACGACCCTCCATTCACTCTAAAGAAAGACGAGGGGGGATTGCATTGTAAAACATCATTAATTTAATGGAAACTACCCTCGGCTATGATGAAGGTGAATGGCAGGGACGACCCTCCATTCACTCTCAAGAAAAACGAGGGGGGACTTGTATTTTAAAACATCATTAATTTGGTGGAAACCACCCTCGGCTATGATGAGGGTGAATGGTAGGGACAACCCTCCATTCACTCTCAAGAAAGACGATGGAGGACTTGGAAGATGGTTAACACATATCATAGCCAAGAAACAAGTCGTAAAAGAGTCAAATATAGAAGACAAGAAGAAAGCAATTCCATTATAAAATTAAGTGTTACAAATATTTGTCCAAAAGAAAATTCAATACAAAAACTTTACAAATAGAGGGTATGGGCCACAGGCAGCCGCCATATTGAGCAATATCAGAAGGAAGGGCTTCAACATTAACCAGAGGAGTCTATTCGATGGCCAAAATAGGTCGATCCTCAGATGTTCCGGTACCTTCGATGTGCATTTGAGACTCTACATGGGTGAGAGCCTTAGCTATAAGGGGGTCTTCCATCTCCACTGCTTCAAGAGAGGGACTGATAGATGACACGACATCAGTAAATTTTAAGACGACCCACCGAAAGGCCGTCCTAATCCTTATCTCCAGGTACTCAAAGCCGAAGCCTTGGAATTCATCAAAGAACTTGTAAGCCTCCACAATATCGACCTCGACCTTCCTCACTGCCTCAGTGAGTTCAGCCTTGAATTGGACCCCCTGATTGGTCAAGGCCTTTTCATTCTCTTTGATGAGGTTGTCCTTTAACTTCAGGTTAGCCTCGTGCTACTTTACTAGCTCGTCCAGGACCCTTTCATGCTCGGTCCAGTCACTCTCCAACTCTTCCCTGGTAGTCTTCAGCTCGGTCTTCAGGTCGGCCTCATAGAACTTGTGCTGGTTTGCAGTGATCCACTTAGTGGCAGATGTGAAGGCACAGGAAGACTGTACAAAGACAAGTTCATATTAAAAGGCTGAGGGAACTATTTAATATTTGTGAATCAAAAGGTGAGTTGAAGGAAATACCTAAGCCAGAGTGTGAAGACCGTAGTCATAAACCTTGGTCGGGGGCATCTTTGTTAAAAATTCATAATCTGCGGCCGAGGGCGCAAAAAACTTTGAGGCCTTGGCGGCCCTTAAGTTGGCTATGAGGGAGGAGGGTTCACCCTTCAGAAAGGTCATATTCTGAGCCCAGTAGGCGCCCATGCTTGAAGAGGAGATGTTCCCCTCAATGTGTGTCTGAGGGACCTCTACCCTCACCCTCATCCGGGAATCAGGCCGAGAGCTAGAAGGGACCTCGAGCTCCTTCTGTTTACGAGTATCAATGGTCGACTCTGCCTGTGTTGGCCCCATGACCTTTGCCTTTTTGGGAAGCTGCTCAGGCTATTTTCCTTTCCTCTTGCTTAGGCCAAACATTAAACTAGGGGCAGTCATCTCCCAAAGTTGATCAAATATGTTTGCAGGCCCAACACCCATTTTCAGGTCGGCCTGCAAACATATTTGATCAACTTTGGGAGTCGACCCCCTAACAGAATTAAACTAGTAACACGGATACACTTGAGAAAAATAAAAAAAATAAAATATCAACTCACATAATTCTGTTAGGGGGTCGACCCTCAGACTAGCTTCTTTGAGTAAATGAGGGGTCATCAAGTCTTCAAATTTGGTAAGTTCACCCTCTCTCCCGTGCTCCCTGAGATAGTCAATAACGTCCCTCTCATGCAAGCTGAGTCTGGGGTCCGGCCACACTTTCATTGAAGGGTTTTACCATGACCTTGGAACCCTTGGACTGTCTTCTAAAGTCTCTACCCCGGCTGGGAATTCCCAATCCCTAGAGATGAAGAAAAACCTCTTCTTCCAATCATGGTTGGAAGTTTATGCCACGTGAAGAAATTTTTTATCGGACTTCCTCGCCCCTAGATGAAAATACCCAGGCTGCTTGGATGAGGAAGTGATATAATAGGAGGCTATGAATAAATCGGATGAGGTCTCGTCGGTGAAAGTATTCTTCCAAAGGGATACATAGCCGAGGATAGTCCTCAATGAGTTGGGAGGAAGTTGAGAAGGAGCAACCCTAAGGGCAGATAGTATATCAACTATTGCAGCGTGTAGAGGGAACCTAACACCTACCCTGAGCATCTGCTCATAAATAAGAACTTCCCCCTTATTCACCTGAATGACCCTCTCATATACATTTGGGACCCTTATAGTTATATTGGGTTGTACACCAAATATGTGCCTCCATAGTAAGAGGTCACGATCCCTAACAGATGAGACGTAGGCTGAGGCACTAGAGGTATCAATTTGATCAGCATCCAAATTTTCACTATAGTAGTCATACCCCTCATCCCGAGATCTCTCAGCCTCGTCACTTGTCGGTGGGCCATCTGGAAAGGCCACCTGGAATGCAAAAGGGGATAGGGCTATCATAGGGACATCCTATGAATGAACCGTACCCTCGACCTATTGGTTCGAGCTATGCGTTGACATCTCTCCTCTCCCAGAAGGCCCAACACCCATTGGTGACGAATCTCTCTCATTCATTTCTCCTTCATGTGTCTGACACTCAGCTGGACGACAGGAAGACCCACAGGACTCAGATGGTATTATTGTGGCTAAAGGAATGGGGAAGATGAGTTGTACCCAATTAGGGTCGGCCCCTCATCTTCGCTCGTACTCCTCCTCTATTCACCTGATCTCAGCGAAGAATTTCTCCCTCAAGGTTAAAAATTCCTTGGCTAAACCATAAAGTCTTTTGATCATTAAGGGGAAGACCCTACACTTGAGCAATTTGTTCAAACTAACTACAAACAAGTTTACAGTTTGACCAAGTTGACTTTTGGATTAAAACTAAAGAAATGAAAGGTTTTCGTTTATGAACACTCAAGAACAAGGGGAACACGATTCACCAGAGAAGAACGTCGGAGATTAACAGGAAAGCCCAAGAAGTGCCACAAAGAGGCACTAAACAACCATAAAAAGGTGGAGGAAGATCCCTAAGGAGCCTAAAACCTAATATTCAGTCCAATAACCGCCACAGCAGAGTGGGTTCACACGTCGAAAAAGTAAAGTAACCAAGAAAAATCGAAAAGGAATCCCAATTCAAAAAATAAGCTATAATGGAAGATAAAAAGGGAACTTAAGGCAAAGAAAATACCTGAGGATGAAGACAAAGACTAAGAAAAGCCTGAGACGCAGAAGAAAAGGCTGAAATGGCGGTTTGAACTGCTAAGGAGCTAGAGAGAGAAAGCTTGTGCACGAAGAAGAAGAAGAAGAAGAAGAAGAAGAAGAAATGATTATTTGAAAAATCATTTAAATACTTTGTTGCTAGTGGGCCCATTAAGAAAGAAAGTGCACAACCCATAAGGAGAGGCATCATTAGGGCATAAAGTCCCAAGCTGAGTGTGTAATCACCACATTTGGGAAATATAAACGATGTTGGACAGCTAATAATATCTCAATCAACTTGACATATGTCACTCCTCCACCTGACTACTCAGTTGGCATTCAAAGGAAACATTATCCCTTATCCATCTCAACAACATCGATGGCTAAGGGCTAGGGGTGATTGATATACCAAAATACACCCTCGGCTAGGCCGAGGGTATCCTCAATGAGGGGGAGGATTCAACAACTACCGCACATGGGGTTTTATTAAGGCCAGACGACCCTATAAGGGGCCGACCCCTCATCTTGGACCAGACAACCCTACGAGGGGACGATAGTATGAGGTCCAGATCCAACCAAACCCAATGCCAGTATCAACTTTATCCTCGGCCTGACATCCTAGGCCGAGGGTGACATCATCACAGCGCGTGATTTGGGAGACGCGTGAAACAGTGCGTGTGGGACTCATATAACACGTGGACTAGACCATTATAACAATATCATCCCCTCACGTGAGGGAATATTATGTCATCATTAATCGTAAGTGGAACATCCACGTGTTAGCAAGGGATTGGATAGATCATCATTCACATGCCCCATGCATTCTTGGGGGGTACACTACTCCCCCCAAGCCCTATATAGACTTAGCATCTTCGACCTTGTAAAGGTAGCAATAATTGTAACCCTAGCTAAAACTCTGCTTGTACACACAATAGAGATAGAGTGAGCTTATGAGCATTGTATCCAAAGCCATTAGTGCCCATATTTAGTGGATCACACATTCACAGTGGATGTAGGCCTGATTGGCTTAACCACTATACATAACTTTCTTCATTACTATTATTCTCATCCCCTTCTATACACTTATACACATATATATAACTCTATTGCTTCCATTGTTATTACTGTTTGAGCTCTCCACCTCTTATCTGGTGGTGCTAAATCTTAGTATCATCAATGAGTCTTGTGGTCACGGCTAACGGTCGTGACTCCTTCCTTGACCAAAATTGGAGGGAAACTTGACGCCATAATGGTCACGACTGGGTCAGGGTCTAAATCCGTGACCCAAAAGAGTCAGGGTCTAGATCTATGACCACACACAAGACGACCCATGACCACACAAAATCATGGATTTGGTCACACCCATTTTGACTATGGTCACAGTTTTAGTCGGTGACCAGCTGGTCACGGCTTCCAGCGGTGACCCCTTTTGCGTGACCATTTCCGATATTTGGTGTAATGCATGTGTTAAAATTTGTGTTGTAGAATCAATTGAGGTCTGTAGAAGAAATGACACCCAATGGGCAAGTGGCATGAGTTGCATAGCCAAGGGTAGAGGTTGATGTTTAGTGATTACGCGAAAATCGAGCGCGTGTGAAACACCTGTTGTTGTAAACGATTTTCGACCCAATGTAAAAAACCTAAACTTTAACTACACATGTTTTATATGTATAGCGGCGAGTTCGAGTATCGGATCCACAGGGAATGATGTTTAAATACTTTACTTAATTTATTAATTCTGAAAATAGTGTAAAAGATGATGGGAGAGTTTGAAAGAATTATACTATGATTAATCTAGACAAGTATGTAAACTACGTTAAAAAAAGTAAAATAAAAGTTAGAAATTATCTTCGACGCTTCGGCGCGTGTAGCATAAATGATTACATAGATAAAATACGAATCAAACAGGATTAATACTCTTTTAAAACAATTATTAAGTCCAGAATGTCACTTCCCGAATGTTATAAAACCACAATTTTTGTATTAAATATGGTGTATACTTGATATACACCGTTAAAGTCCCTCGGTATGTTCTCGGTACTAATTAATCCGTCAAGATCCCGTCTTAAACAATCATATCATAGCGAAACAGCTACACGTCTGAATCGCGTCCAAAAATTACAAATTATATTATATAAGGAAAAATAATTAAAAATAATTAACCGTTCTTTTTGTGTATGAGAATAATTGAACTAAGAAAAGAAGTATACTGATTTTAAAGAATGAGAAATAAATATGAGAGTATGTGAAAAATTGCATAAGAATACTTGTAGAAATGAAGGAAAAATAGAGAAGAAACTTGCATTAATTCGGGAAAGAAATTACAAAAAAGAAGAAAAAAACTAAATTACAGTACTCCTAAAGATGAAATTACACTAAAATGATGAGAGTAATGGTGTATCAAGGTGTTTTTTTGTGTGTGTGGGTGAGGGGCTTTAAATAGGGGGAATACGGGGTTTGGGAATTTTTTGGTATTTTACATATTTTATTTTTAAAATAAAGAATAACATGGGCTTGGTTTGTTTAATAAGGAGGGAGGTGCTGACGAAAGTTGGCATGGGCTGCATAATATAGTATCATTTATTTTTAGAAGAATATAGAAAAAATAATGGGGAGAAAAGGGTTTAAAATGAAAAAGTTATTAAGAAATAAGAATATAGGGTGGAAAGTAAAAAAGGAAAAAATTTAGGGATGGAAGTGGAAAAGGGGAAGTGGCAGGTCCACACGGGTCAGATCGGGTTGCGGGTCGGGTCAGCTTTGGGTGGTTCTGGATCGGCCACGTGGCGCTCCCAGATGGTGACACATGGCGACCACATTATTTGAAAAAAAATGAGGTATAAACCTCTCCCCTTGGAATCGAACTCGTGACATCTTGGTTAGTAAAAACGCCCTCAACCGGCTGAGCCTACATGGGATTACATTATAGAAAGTGCACAAAAAGTATATAAACACTAATAAAATTCTAAATTAAATATTTACATTTTATTCTTCCAAAAATCGTAACTTGTGCATATGGGCTCCGATTAACAATAAAAAAAAAAACCACGTGACCCTCTTTCTGAGGCCGGTAATATTTTTGTGATGTTCGGGTCACGGGTGTTGACCTGCGACTTTGACTTTGACTTTCTTTCGAATCCGAACTTTGCACGACCATAACTTCTTCATTTCTACTCCGATTGATACACCGTTTGAACCCAGGTGTCCCTTTATTCAAGGCCTTCAATTTTACATGTTTGGTACGAGTCCAAAATGAGTCATCTGAATTTATCATTTTGCCCCTGAAGGTGCGTTTGCGTCCGTTCTTCATCCGAAATGCATCTAGTCTTTGTCCTTAGCATTAAAAACTGTCACACCCAGCAAAATCCGACAGACGAGGTGGCCAGCCACCGCCGCCAAACTATGCCAAGCGTGAACTAAATAAATACCATTCTTAGCATGAGACAGATATGAGACATAAATAAATCAGTCCATAACATAAATAATTGAATCAATCTCAAAATGATCATAAACAACTAAGCGATAAAAGATCCATCACAAGCTAACTCCAAAAATCCATTCTCCAATAATGATTAAATAAAATCTGAAATAATCCCAAAAGAAATCCTCTAAACAACTTTGGAACCGAATGGCCCAATAAAACTCAAATAAAATCTGATAATTAAATACGACTGGAAAAGAAAGTCTAACTAAACTATGCCATCAAATGAATAACTCCAGCTGCACCTCCAAATGATAACTCCGATAAACTTATGCAGCTTCTCTAATTCTAATCCTGAAAAAGATTAGTCAAAGCATGGGTCAGAGCCAAAGCCCCGAGCAAGAATACACACTACTCCCCTCAAATAGGATCCTTGAATCCAGATAGTAGCATTATACGTAATAAATATCACAATAGAATATTTTAAATTGAACGGGATAATTAAACGCGATAAATATAAATCACTAACTATCCGCAGAAATCCCCATTTATAAAGGCACACCAATATGATTTTAAAATTTCCAAGTCCCACGATGTTAATTTATTAAATTAACCAATTTTTTTTATTATTGTTCTCACTTTTTATTAAAGTGTCACACTTCCCCTTGTCAATCGTCCTCTAACCCGTTTAAACTGTCGGCCCCGACACATGACAAGGTTCCACACACGACATGACATAAATCGTCCTTTGACCCGTTTAAACTGTCGGCCCTGACACATTATGTCGCCATAAATTTTAATACCCGTTTTTATCGTAAGCGTTAATTCTTCATTTCTCAATTTATAATCACCCTACCCTTTTAATTGATGCTAGATCCTCAAAATACCCCTTAGTTCCATAACTAAGGGTCCCTAAGTTATCAATACGTCCTAACCTATGTATAGGAAGATTTTCTAACATAAATCACAACCTAGTCTGGTACCTAGACTAGCGTAATGACGATAAAGTGATAAAAATCAGCCCACCCCCGACATGATAAAATCGTGATAGTCTACCCTCACTAGTCCCATACCTAGAATGCGTAAATCATTAAAAGACCTACCCACTAGTCCCATACCTAGAAGGCATCCTAAAATATAGGGAGAGCAAAAATACCCAATAGACCCATCGACACATAGATATTTAATAATACTAACAAGTCACACAAATATGCATAATAAATCAATGTTCCAAACTACGCATGATTGTCCAATTCAATTAAATCTTTAATTTAATTATCACAACGTCAACAATACCCAAATAATCTCATTTAATTATTTTAAATTAATTATACAAAGTTTTCATCATATATACCTCAAAAACTAAATTTTATTATATCTACATGTATTACATGAGTTATACGCATCCAAAAATTATTTATTTTAAAGCTAGGGTTTTTCTACATTCAACCTACACCAATAAAACCCAAAATCACTTATGAATCCTACGTACCCAAGGGTTATGAATATTATTCAGATTAAAAGATTTAATAAAAACAGCCCCATAATTAGTGTCCACTTTTCCTAATTAAGTCCGTACTTTATTTTAAGAAAACATATAATTAAGTGTTTACGCGAAACTTAAAATGCATAATACTATAGGAAAAGAATAGAGTATTCATGCCTATGAAGATTGTGTTGAAAATCTGATTAGAAATCTGAATTCCTTGCGAAAAATTAGCAAAAGAGTGTTCTTGAACAAACTTGATTAAATCGCAAATAAGCCTTCATATCTAGTGGCAAAACCTTGATTATGTTGGAAGTTGATGATTACGGTTGAGAGGAAATATTTTTAGAAGTGTTCTATGGTGAAAAACTTGAGAAAAAGTGATTATGAGAAATCCACCCACGAATTAGAGTCATTATATAGTCATTAAGAAACCTAATCCTAATAGAACTCTAATAAGATAAAAAACTAAAAAATTTATTCCGGACGATTGGACCGTTGGAATTAGATGAAATTTTACAGAGAATTAGCTGAAGACGAGAGGAAGCTACAAAAAATTCAGTTCGATCGGACCGATAAATATTTTAAAATATTTTTTTTCTAGAGAGTTTTATGCTCCGAGGACTCTTAGAGAGTTTTATGTTTTGAGGACTCTTCTATATAATAAAAATTCAATTAAAACTCCATTTTAATTCCGATTCCAATTCCGTTTGAAAATTTATTTTTCAAATATAAAACCCAACATTTTAAATTATAAAATTTATAAAATCCAAAATTTTATTTTCTCCGATTATTCCAATTAATTAATTAAATTAATTATAAAAAATACGGGATATTACAAAAACCCTATAAATACTCAAATAAACCTTGCGCAAGCGATTAACGATGAATACTTGAGGTTATAAAGTAAATGAGTATAAAGTGTGAGTTTAATGAGCATCAGACTACTTTATTATGCAAAAAGAAAGGGAATAAAATGCAATATTTAGCACGAATCACACCCCCTAACTAACGTGTTGCTAGTCCCTAGCATCATAGTAAAAGATTTGTTTCATGCTGAATTGTGCAATTTATTCGAAAATAAGTATAAAAAGGATAGAGATCCACTTCCGCGGGATGCACGGTTGCATTTTGCTTATGCAACAAGTCGTTATACCCCTAGGTTACCCTAGTTGACAAGTTTTGTCTCGTCAGAGTTTACAGTGATGATACTCACAAACATCGAATTCTACTCCAAAAAGTTACCCATTTTTCTAAGCAAAACGTTTAAACATAATCTTGAGTTTTAACAAGTAAATAGCAATGACTAGCATATTTCTCCATTAATTTATTTGCTATAACGATTATGTTAAAGTAAATAATTAGATAACTATGTATTGACGAGTGCGTGTGTGCATCACAAAATTCACAAGAGATCTCATTTTTAGCTTATATTGACTCGATGCTTATAATGACACATACTAATTCAATTGTCGCCGATGATTACGCTCAACAAATGAAAACACTCTGAATATGAGTAAGTCACTTGGGACATGCAGGCGTAAAGAGTAAATGTAATTGAAACCAAAACCTTTTACATGTCAGTGATGAAAGATGTTTATATATAAAACAGTAAAATGTAATCTCATGAAAGGATACTGTTTTCTAAAGAACGTGAAAATGTAATCTTTTCAATATTTACAAAAATATGTTAACCCTGGGATCATTTAAGAACTGTTCAGGATGGAAAATGTGAACATGGATGAAAATGATTAACACCTAAATTATTTTTGTTTTGTTTTCTCTTTTTTTTTTGTTTTCTCTATTTTCTTATCTTACTTTTTTTTTCTCCATTTTCTTCTCTTCTTTTGTTTGTGTTCATTCCCTACTTCGCTTTGCATTTCTTTTTGAATCAATTTTCATGTTACTGAAAGGAATGAGATACTGAAATGAATTGCCTTTGATCAAAAGTGAGGTTAAAACATTATTTTTGAATTTTGTTGTTTCGAAAAAAAATCATATCACCATTCTTTCGTCTACAGTCAAAACAAGAATATTGAGATTACCAACGACTTTAAAATAATTTTAAACAAATAATGAATAAGTATTTACATCACTCAGAATACGAAAGAGAACACGAATCTCACAAGGTGGGTTTACCTATGCATCTTTTATTTTTACTGAGTCTATTTAGCTTTTAATAATTATGCAAGTATAATTCGTGATGTGAATAAGTTTGTCAATACATGAATCATAAGAATTACTAAAGCATAATAGCAATGGTAAATAAACTAATGAGCTATTTAGACTGGTTAATACTTAGATAAGTTTAATGCTTCTGGTTTAAAAGAATGAGATAAATTTTAGAGAGTAAAATATAAGAAAACAGTAAAAATTTAGGCAAAAGGCCTAAAAAGAAAGAAAATGTTTTTTGAATTTTTCAAAATTTTCATTTTTAATAAATGATTAGAGTTGGTTTCACCGAGAAACTTCCGCCAATAATCACTTAAATAATTTTTTAATTTTTATGATAAAGGAAAAAAAAAGAACATGATGTGTGCAACACATTATGACACCCCATAACTAAAACTTTACATTGTCCTCAATGTAAATTAAAAACAATATTAAATTCAAATTATAAAGAGATGTTATGGGGAAGTCCCCGGATATCAAGTTCAATTATCCTGCAAAACAAATTAGTAATAGAAAATAAACAAAAATATTTTTTTTTATTTTCTTAATAAGATATATACAAAAACAAATATTGTCATCTAATTTACCATAAACTAGAAGACAAAATTTTTGGCGGTCCACCCAGAAAACATGTTGACTTGATGGGATTAATGGTGGACTCCCATAATTTTTAATGTCTCCTGAAAAATAAGAGTTCCGTTTATGCAACGGGGAGCATGAATTGTGCGAAAAAATTGAACCATCACAATTTTTTGAATAAAAATATTTTTGAGTGATAGGTGGTTTGGATTTCACCGGAGACAAGTACAACTCGATTCCAAGGAAATCAATATTTTTTTCAAAAGATTTTTCGATTGGATTGGGAGGTGGGGCACGATCAAGTGAAAATCCCATCATGAAAATCAATTCGAACAAGCATTCGTTAACAAGAATTGGGTTGAAGTTATTAAGACTTTCGTCCGATTCTTGTGGTACTTGTAATGGTTCGATACTGGTAAATGAAAATGCCAAAGATAAAAATTCAACGTCAATAAATTCATTATTAATAAGCGTGGGTTGAATTTTATCCTTTACATTTTCATTTTCCATTACCAACTCGGTGAGACGAGAAATGGTTTGTTCTAAAGTAGAAATTTCTTCAAAATTTTTGGATTTCTCATTTAGTTCAAAACATTCTTCGTCTTCTAAGTTATTAAGAGGAAAATTATTATTAGACTCAAATAAAACATCTAATTATTTTT
The DNA here is from genome assembly GCA_949130495.1 of Sambucus nigra. Taxonomy (NCBI): domain Eukaryota; kingdom Viridiplantae; phylum Streptophyta; class Magnoliopsida; order Dipsacales; family Adoxaceae; genus Sambucus; species Sambucus nigra. Next base: position 529,390,089 of record OX422209.1, on the reverse strand, counting down.
CCCAATAATAATTTTCTTCACGATAATAATTATCAAATTCTTCATGTTTTTGATTTTGTAAATATGCACCAAAAGAATTTGGTGGCAGAGCAACTTCGCCAAAAAGAAAATTTCGAGAAGTATTATCGTAACTATTTTCAAAATTATTAGAATAACAATTGTAAGAATTATTGTTATAATAGTTCATAGAAATATTATCACAATAGTTATTAATATTATTATTATAATAATTTTGAGGAATTTTTTCATTAAAATGATTCTCATATGTCCCCAAACCATTTTCATGCTTATTTAAATACTCACATAAAGTTATTTTGCAATTTTTATTTTTTTCATTTTGCAAGTATTCGCCAAAAGACATAGGTTTGGGGGGAATTTGAAAATTATTTTTATGACAAAATTGTGCACCCATAATAACATTAGAATCACAAAAAATACTAGGATAAGGCATATTTACCTCGAGTGATTCGTAGATGAAATTTTCAAAATGTTATGAGCGGCCAAGCTGTTGACAGTCCTTGAAGCTTAGTTGTACATGACCAATACAAATAGTAACAAAATATGTACAAAGAAATAAATATATCAAAATTTTAAAATAAAACATTCCCGGGCAACGGCGCCATTTTGATTAGGAGAGTTGTCGGGATCAAAGCACTAAATCTGTTAAGATTCAAAGAAAATCATTCCTCGTCAATGGGCCCATTTTGATTACACGAAAATCGAGCGCGTGTGAAGCGCATGTCGTTGTAAACGATTTTCGACTCAATGTAAAACACCTAAAATTTAACTACACATGTTTTATATGTATAGCGGCGAGTTCGAGTATCGAATCCACATGGAATGATGTTTAAATACTTTTTATTACTTCTAAAAAAAGTGTAAAAGATGATGGGAGAGTTTGAAAGAATTATACTATGATTAATCTAGAAAAGTATGTAAACTACGTTAAAAGAAGTAAAACAAAAGTTAGAAATTATCTTCGACGCTTCGACGCGTTTAGCATAAATGATTACATAGATAAAATGAGAATCAAACATGATTAGTACTCTTTTTAAACAATTATTAAGTCCTCAATGTCACTTCCCGAATGTTATAAAAGTCCGCTCAGAGTTCGGTGTCAAATATAGTCCCGGAACCACACTTTTGGTATTAAATACGATGTATACTTGATATACACCATTAAAGTCCCTAGGTATGTTCTAGGTACTAATTAATCCGTCAAGATCCGATCTTAAAATATCAAATCATAGCGAAACAGCTACACGTCTGAAACGCGTCCAAAAATTACAACTTATATTATTTAAGGAAAAATAATTAAAACTAATTAACTGTGCTTTGTGTGTATGAGAAGAATTGAACTAAGAGAAGAAGTATACTAATTTTAAAGCATGAGAAATAAATATGAGAGTATGTGAAAAATTGCATAAGAATACTTGTAGAAATGGAGGAAAAATAGAGAAGAAACTTGCATTAATTCGGGAAAGAAATAACAAAAAAGAAGAAAAAAACTAAATTACATTACTCCTAAAGATGAAACTACACTAAAATGATGAGAGTAATGGTGTGTTAAGGTTTTTGTTTGTGTGTGTGGGTGAGGGGCTTTAAATAGGGGGAATATGGGCTTTGTGGAATTTTTGGTATTTTACATATTTTATTTTTAAAATAAAGAATAACATGGGCTTGATTTGTTTAATAAGGAGTGAGGGGCTGATGAAAGTTGTCATGGGCTGCATAATATAGTAACATTTATTTTTAGAAGAATATAGAAAAAAGAATAGGGAGAAAAGGGTTTAATGAAAAAGTTATTAAAGAAATAAGAATATAGGGTGGAAAGTAAAAAAGGAAAAACTTTAGGGTTGAAAAGTAGAAAAGGGGAAGTGGCAGGTCCATGCGGGTCGGATCGGGTTGCAGGTCAGGTCAGTTCTGGGTTGTTCTGGACCGGCCACATGTCGCTCCCAGATGGCGAGACTAGATTATTTGAACAAAAATGAGGTATAAGCCTCTCCCCTTAGAATCGAACTTGTGACCTCTTGGTTAGTTAAAACATCCTCAACCAATTGAGCCCACATGGGACTACAATACAAAAAGTGCATAAAAAATATATAAACACTAATAAAATCCTAAATTAAATATTTACATTTTATTCTTCCAAAAATCGTAACTTGTGCATACGGACTCCGATTGACAATCAGAAAAAACTCACGTGACCCTCCTTCCAAGGCCAATAATATTTTCATGATGTTCGGATCACGGGTGTTGACCCGAGGCTTTGACTTTGACTTTCTTCCGAATCTGAATTTTGTACGGACATAACTTCTTCGTTTCAACTCCGATTAATACGCCGTTAGTACTCCTTGCAATAAAGCTTCTTGGACCATACCATTTAAACCTTTAAGAAAAGGTTGAGTAAGGTTATGGTGATAAAAAAATAGATGTACAACTCTTGTTTTTTTTCTTTAAAATTTGAAATGATTGAATCTACTATTAAAAAAAGGGATGACTATTGTATTTTAATTACTAATTATTTTATTAAGTGTGCAACGAGACAAATATTACAAAGATATTTATGGCACTACCATTGACATGGGTAATATGTCCCTAGCCAAAGTCGTAATAGAAACTATTTGATTATATTATTTGTAAAAAAAATATTGAATATTTTAATATGTTAATATTAATTACGAGGATAAAAAGTATAGTAAAGAATAAGAGTGATCAATTGCGGATTGCGTTGGTACACATAATATTTAATTGTTGTAATTTAGGCTTTTTTTTATAAGTGGTCTACATATGATATCGTGTCATTTTAATTATTTAAACCTTTAATCTAGCAATCTCCCTTCTACACCTGTGTATCTGAAATATCATATTCTCACAATTTAAATTTTAATAACAATTATATTATATGGTTGTGATGTGTTGAACTCTGGATGGAATTAAGAAAGTGCCATTGATGCGGAATATGAATTATTGGTAACACGGGAACAAATTTATTATCATGCATCGGCACGGGTACACCCCAATGTGTGTGAGTGTGTGTGTGTGTGTGTGTATATACATTACTGCTCTTGTGCATACCGATCCGCATTTTAAGAGTGCGAACCGGACATGTGTCACCGGGCGGTGAGCCTATAAATTATAGGGGCGCTCTCTCTCTTTTCTGGGCTCACCGTTAGGTGACACATGTCTGATCCGCACTCTTAAGATAGGGACTGGTATGCACAATAGAAGTACTATATATATATACACACACACACACACACACTAGGGTATGTCCATGCCTGAAGGCACGCTGATAATCGCAAAATGGCCAAATTTTCTAAGTACGTAATTGCAAGAAGATAAAAAATTATTTTGCCAAGAAAACAAAATGTAATTTAAAGTCTTCGCTAATTAAGTACCTGAAGCTTATAAGATTTAAAGTCTAAATAATGAATTTGGTAAGAAAAAACCAATTAAATACAAAATAGAGTGAATGAGTAAAAGAATAATATAACCAAATAACTCAAATCCATGATTTTAAACCCAAATAAAGGACTTGAAAAATCGAGACCCTGTTTGGAAACAAAAAAATGCTCATAAGGGAAGTTTATGCATTGATTTTTAAGACATTGAAAGAGTGGAGGTTGTATGGGGTGAGAAGAAAGTGGGAAGTGATAAAAGTAGGAGAAGTATGGCTGATACATATGGAAAAAGAAGAGATCTCCATAAGTTTTCTGAAACTTCAGATGGTCAGTTCGTTGTTAAGAGGAATAAATACATATGTCTTATATTTACCAAGTGACCATCAGAAGAAAAGACCACCACATAAAAGTACAACATTGCCAGCATTTTAGAGAGATTTATTCAAGAAGTTGTTATGCACATGTAATAAGGAAAAATAATTGAGATTTATTCCAGAAAGCTTTGTTTCATATATGATCCTAATAAGCTTTCTCCATAGGCTTTTTTCGACAAATTCAAGCGAATGACGCAAATTTAAAGTCAAGAACAAACTTGAAAGTGTATTTCCATTCCATTACTCTGGGTAAAAGTATTAAATGTATTTCCATTGAAAATTTAATAACCAAGCTAAGAGGAATGTGAGCCTTAAAGTGACTTCCTTGTTGCTGCTTACTTTATATCATTAACTGCAGAATCCCCATGAGTGTACTTCCTCCACACGACAATTGTCAATCTCATAGGCCATGAATTGAGGTTATGTTGGCATTGTAAGTTATATTTTATACATGATTCCTAAAATCTTTGAATAATATGATAATCACGTCAATAGACATGTGAAAAGAGTAATTTTATTTACCTCATTTCGACACCATGGATTCAGTCCCGCTGTTGAACGTCGCCGTCGAGTGTCGTCGATATGATCGCCTTAGCAATCCTTTAAGGGAGAATTCAGCTTATCTCTCATTGCCTATAAACCTTTAGATATGCATTTTTCATTGATGTCTTAGATGCACTTTTGATGAAGGAAAGACATCTATTTATAGGTGGAGAGAGGGCCAGAATTCCAAAGCTCAATTAATCTAAATCCTCCATTAAGGTATAGATTAAGTGGAATTTTAACTCCATTTTATTCTTTATTTCGTGTGGAATACGAACCATTTATACAGGATATAACATATATTCTTTATTAAAATCGGATTAATAAAGACCACATTTCGGGGAAGGAAATAAACCAAAGGTTAATTTAATAATTTCCTTACAGTCTCCCACTTGGTCGTTAGGTTAATCCATAAATGTTTTTAATTTAAAATTACAAGACGCGCATAATATGCTAAATCTTTCAATCATTAGTTTTCATAAGTGCCTTGGTTAGTCCAATAGTCAATGGGAGTCATGGCGGTCGCATATCATTATGTAACATGATTCCTTCCACATACTACACAATTGACAATCTTCTTAACTAGGCCATAATTAGGAGTTTACTTAATGGCCCTATAATATATTGAAGCAGATAATTTTCTGTTATAATTCATCCAATAATAATATGTGTACATAATGGAAAACAGAACATAATAAATGTAGAAGTTAAGAGCTCAACAAATATAAAATACAGGCATAATAATTTGCCTATGTGTTCAATGACAACTTTTCCTCTTCTAACATCTTGCTTCAGTGAGAGATATTTAAGATCCATGTGTTTGGATCCTTTAAATATCCTATCATGTTTGGAGAAAAATATTTATATGTCATCAACATACAGCACCTAAAATATGAACTTACTCCCATTGATCTTGAGATATATATATGGATCAATAATTTTTTATTTGAAATCGAAGTTCGTAATGGATCAACAATGTTTTGTTTGAAACCAAAGTTCTTAATAATTTCATCAAACTTTATATACCATTACCTCAAATCTGGTTTCAGTCCATATATTGACCTTTGATTATGAAGTATTCAGGTTGACGCATATTGACTTTCTCTTCTAAGTCTCCATTGAGAAAGGCTTTAAAACTTCAATTAATATATAGTAAGATTTGAATATTTTACGACATGAAAATAAGATGCTCATGTGGGTAGTCATCACATATTTTAACTTAAGACCATTAATGGTCGTAATATTCAACATGATTAATTGAGTGATGTATCTATTTAATTTTTATAAGGTATTTGTGGATATCCTTATTTTACACATGTACAAGCACTCCTTAATTGTGTATTCAACATATGATTATAGTATACATGTGGGCAACTAATTGATATATGTTAAATAAACAAATTTAAAAATTATAATTGTAATAAATGACTATTTTGGAACTTATAAGCATTCCTTAATTATTTATTCAACATATGATTATAGTATACCTGTGGGCAACTAACTGATATATGTTAAATAAACAGATTTAAACATTATAATGATAATAAATGGTTAATTTGGAATGAGTAATAATAAGTATCACTGTGGTGATACCGAACTTTAATAATGCAATTGCATTCACATTATAATTTAGTATGAATACTTATGCATATTTATCATAAAATTTTAAAAGTCATAAAATTACATAATTGTAAAATTCTTGAAAAGAAAAAGGTGTACATTCTAGAATTTCATAAGTCTAGAATCCCAAAACCTTAGAATTTAAAAAAACTTTTGTTGACTTAACACATGATTATAGTATACCTGTGGGCAACTAATTGATATGTGTTAAGTAAACTGATTCAAATTTCGAGAATTTGAAAAGATATAATTTCTAGAATTCCAAAAGGTTATAGAATTTTGAAAATTACAAAAAAATGCATAATTTAAAGAATTCTAAAAGGCATGGTAACATGAATTCCAATAGTTGGAAGCATGAATTCCAAAAGTAATAATAAATGGAATTCTAATAGACATAATAATAAAAATTTTAATAGACATAATTCTAAAAGATATGAGTTCTGTTAGTCATAATAGTTCTAAGAGTCATGAACACTAAAACCATAAGAATTCTAAGAATCATGAATACTAAAATGATAAGAATTCTAAGAGACATGAATAAGAATTGTAAGAATAATGAATACTAAAAGTCATAAGAATTCAAAGAGTCATGAATACTAAAAGTCATAATTTCCTGCACGCGGCCAGGCCATAATTTTCAATGTATATGTAGTGATTTATACTATAAAATAAGGAAAAATAATTTATTTTTCCCAAAATGGAAAATTTTGAGTTATCACTACAACCATGTAAATAATCTTTCAAGGATCACTCTCCAATTTGTGGAATCGTAAAATTAAATTTTAAACGAGAGTTATACGCGCTGACATTATTACCAAAAATGGCAAAAACGCATTTTTGAAGGTCGAAACGCAAAATTGGAGTGGGGCCCATTGTAAACAATAGATTTTGTTTATTTCTACGTTTCTAGTTGACCATGTCAGTTTCGAAAAATTTCGATCAAATTTTTAACTTTCACATTCCGACAGCAACAACATCATTATCTATTTTAATGGAAAATCTTATGTTCTCAACATCAGCTCTGATACCACATGCAAGTTATATTTTATACATGAATACTAAAATCTTTGAACAATATGATAATCACGTCAATAGACATGTGAAAAGAGTAATTTCATTTACCTCCTTTCGACGTCATGGATTCAGTCCCGCTGTTGATCATCGCCGTGGAGTGTCGTCGGTATGATTGCCTTAGCAATCCTTTAAGAGAGAATTCAGCTTCTCTCTCATTGCCTATAAACTTTTAGGTATGTGTTTTTCATTGATGTACTTTTGATGAAGGAAAGACATATCTACTTATACGTAGAGAAATGAGCAGAATTTCAAAGGTCAATTAATCTAAACCGTCCATCAAGATATAGATTACGTGGAATTTTAACTGATTTTTATTTTTTATTTCGTGTGGAATACGAACCATTTATACAGAATATAACATATATTTTTTTATTAAAAATGGATTAATAAAGACCACATTTCAATAAAACAAATAAATCAAATGTTAATTTAATAATTTCGTTAAGGTCATATGCCAACATGATCTGATTTGAACAAAAAAAAACTCTCAACTCTATCACCTTGCTGGATGCATTAATCCATTGAATCATCCCCATACATATATCATTATTTAGACTTTAAATCTGCTGACACAATCATGGATCAATTCCTATTTCAAGCTTCTCTGCAGAGAGTAGAAAGCAAAATCCAACAGAGCACAGATTTATTGTGACTTCGTCTGGGTTGTATTGCATCAAACTGACAGTGGATGCCAGAAGTCTCGAGTAACATTCATTCCAAGTATAAAAAAAGATTAGACTTTGGTTATGCAAAAACCATCCAATTATACTCTTCAACTGTTCGGGCAACAAATTGTCATGTTAATCGATCTTTCCCATTTAGATTCTTGGATGGTTTGAACACTATTACTCCTAATTAATTTTCATGTGTCTAAAAATCATATTTTAAAAATTTTATAAAACTAAAAACAAATTACATAGGAAAAAAATCCATATTCAAAGAACCCCCATCTCAAGGACAATTAACTTTACTGTGACTAACAAAGTTATATTAAAAAAAATCTATTAGATGATTTATACTAATTTTATTAAATATGTGGTTGCATAGTTCGTGGTTTTTTATTTTAATTTCATATTATGATCTTTGTACTTTTAAAATATAAATTGTAACAAGTAACCTTTTAATAAAATCTAGGTTGCTCGCTATTATAATTTTTAATAGAAGTTATATATCATCTATAGTATCATGAGTTTAAAATCTCACCTTAATGTGTTAATCCTACAAAATCCATAAAAAATCTACATCCCCCAAACCATTCTCAATGTAAGTTGGTTTTTATGACATTATAAATGTTTAAATTTATATAGTTCGCTTATAAGACATTTTACATTAGTCTGTGAGCGCATATATATACTGAAAGTGCGCTTCCGTTCAATTTCCCAACTTATTTAATTAAACTCCAATTTTTATATATAGTTTTTTACCATAAGCATGCATCTAAGTGATTAAAGCAATAAAATTATCTAGCATGCAATCCACCAATCACAGAAGAAATTTTGAGGGAAAATCCTCAAAATGGGCAAAATCTTTTATTTCACTATATAATGTAAACCATGACTTACATATACATAGAGAAATACAGATTTTTTGACAGACAGATACCACTGGCCTTGGTTCAATGTCTTCAACATCCTGCAAGAACTCCAAGAATCAACGATGGAGATTGCTTCTCTTACCCACAAGTACCATTCCAAGATTGGGTAATATTAATATAAGGGTTTCTCAAATATTCACAAACATATATAGGGATGTTTGAGTGAATCAAAATGGGTTTTAGCCTTAAAATATGAAGACTTAAAGTGCAACAGGTATGTAGAAGGCAGAGTTGAAAAGTCTTATGAAATACCTAATGAGAGAAGGTATTTGTAAGCTAAATAAAAAATCAAGGCGGTGACATGTCGTACGAATGACAACTGGATGTCGTTAGAACAACATAAAGATGTCGTTTAATCTTAGATCGAACGAACTAAGAAACGACGGATCAAAAACTAAAACAATATGTGGTCGTTTGATGCACAGAAGGAATGAGCATCGCGCGACCTCTTCGAGGGACATGTCCATGTCGATTGAACGACTTTAAGCGAAAATGTTTATTTTTTAAATGCCAGCCTTATTTTTGGAAAAATATGGTGCTCGAAATATGGTGTAGTAAAGATCACTACTTAACGACTATTGTACCATAAATATGGTGTGCTCGAAAGACCACTTAGGAAAGTGAACAATGCCCCCCGTGATCATATAATGAGGTTGGCTCAGGTCATCTTCTGGTCGTCCAATGCATCCTAGTCGACCCCAATATGACAGGCATTCAACTTAACTTCGCCAACTCACAAAGCATTGACATTATGCACATCTGGATGTCTACTAGTGGAATGATATCACCAGCATTCATGGGAAAATCATGAGGAATCTAACGTTAATTATTCCCCCAATATTGATGGACAATGCGTATCCATCACCCCTTTTTGTTTAAGCACGTAAAAAGGTTTACCTCCGTAATCTGTAAAGGCAGCCCACCTGCCACCCAATATTCTTTTTGTTACTACTAAAATCTCTCTCTAGGCCCATACATGTCAGGCCTAAATATTACACATTATCTTCAATTCAGGGGATCCATCGATCGATCGATCAAGAGAGAGACTTTACTACTATTATGCTACCATTTTCTGGAGAGAGACAAGCTTGTAATATTACTTTTATCCATGGATATTTTTGATTAAGTTTAATATAAACAACTATTACACTTGTGGACGTCAGCAGCGCATTAGGTCGAACCATGTAAACTCGGTTTCTATCTATTTTCTCTCATATTTCCATACGACTCTTACTCTATATCAACATCTCTACGATTAATTTCTCTTTATCTGATGAGAATCTAAGATTACTGTATTTATCTAAGATATAAATCCGTACACCAATTTCAGGCATTAACAGTTTGGGGTTGTCTGTGGGAATGTATTGAAAATCCTATTGTTGCTTTCTACCACTATTTTCTCCTACTACTCTGGGACTCTTAATCCTAGTTTTCACAATGTTTCGTTTATTCCACTACTTATCAACACTTATTTTCTTCCAATCCTAAACCCCGAGCGTGGATTATCTACTAAAACCTTTTCCTCACCGTGACTTTTGTTCTCGCGCTGTTTTTTGGACTGTGATATCGTAAAAATGGGTGAAAATCTAGAAAGTAGCAAGGTCGTGGAAGAAATTTCACCTTCTATGCCTATAGGCATGACCGAACTACATGGGATATTAGGGATCTAGGCCATGGGCCAAGAGGCTATGCAGGAAATCATCAAGCAATTAACGCGGAGTATCCTGACTGGACAAAAGAGGCAGGATGAGTATCTGACCACCCCAGCAGGGGGTGAAAAAATCGAATGATGTTAGGAAATTCCTCATCCGGCGTTACACAGGGATGGGAGAAAAATTTACCACGAGAGGCTTGTGGATAATCCTATGGGATTAGACTAGCCCCTGAGGAGAAACTAATAAATCCACGGGCGATGGACCTGGACATGATGACTAGTCTTACAGGCTGGAATCCACATCCACCATCTGAATATGTGCGTAAGATAATGACCAAACCTATTCCCTGGAGTGTAGAGGTGTTTGAGAGAAACTAAGCAGAGGGTCTCTATTCGACCGTTTAGGGCCAAGGGCTAAAAAGTCCCACTAACGCAGGGGGATCAAAGAACATAGAGACAAGACTAGAAGGGTTAAGCTTTCACACAGGTCAAGACCAAGTGTTCGAGGATCAACTAAAGTCGAATAGAACTCACAGTAAGAAAGCTCAACTAAAGGTCGGGGAAGAGCAGATAAGATAGTAACGATTAAGGTTGATAGAGACAAGCAACCCTGGAGGGGGTCAATCTAATGGTTAGAAGATCTCCTAGGAGAAATTATAAAAAAATGCAGATAGGGTTCATACAATGGTCCCCATTCATGTCATCAATCGTGAGTTATCCTACGCCAATGAAATTCAAACCACCAGTCATCATTCCCAAGTATAATGACATATATGTTCTATTATTGCACATAGAGTAATATCATGCAGTCCTAGATATTTACTTTGTCCTCAATGACATGCGCTATTGAGCTTTCTTTACATAATTATCGGATCAACCCAAATCTAGTATAATGGATTACCAAGAGGTCAAATCCATAACTTTAGATAACTAGAAGGTCTCTTCATCAACAAATTTTGTTTCGGCACCAGGCCAAGCAAACGAGTCTCCTGTTTACTAAAAATTTGTCAAGGAATAAAGGAGACAACAAGGGAATTCATTACCAGGTTCAACATCAAAAAGTTAGAAGTCGTGGACTATGAAGAGAAGATGAGGATTGCAGTGATAATGAGTGGATTGTGATATGGGAATATACTGTATAAACTATCCACATAACCTCCAAACACTAACTGCTAGCCAAAGATGGTAAGATTATGAATACCAAAGAAGCTATGGAGGAAAGGAGTCCTTCCATTCTAAAGTTAACACGAGCAGGGTCTCAGAGATGAAGAAAGAGTTCAAACAGAAAAATAATGATAGAACGAGGAGGTTTGATGAATATACCCCTCTAACCATAGAGGTACACCAAATCCTCGAGGAAATTCTTTGAGTAATGACTTAAAATGGTAGGGAAAATTGAAATCTCCTTTGAACAAGAGATACAAAACCAAGTACTACGAGTTCCACAAAGGTCACGATCACAACATGAACAGATGTATAGCCTTAAAGAATGGAATTAAGATCATCATTAATTGGGGAAAGGTAATGAATTTCTTTGAAAATGGTAACCGAATAAATAGGCGGGACGAGCAGAAACACAGAAGACAATCAAAATCACCTTCCAGGAAAGTTAATGAGAAGAAAAGAGGTCGAGATAATGACTCAAAGAATGATCTCGACTTGCCAAAAAACCTAAAAAGTCGGTACACGAGATGAAATTGATATCCTTTGGATGCAACTTCATTGCAGGAGGAGATACCGGAGGATGAGATGGGCTAGTGGAAAGAAAGACGTACCTAAATGAGGAAAAATCTTGAGCTCACATTAAACAGCTTGACCTGAGTGCCCCACTTCGCTCATCATAGGAAGGTGAACATAGATCGCCTTATTGTCAATTTTTCCGAAGATGATTTGTTATGAGTGTTTTATCTTCATAATGAACCTCTAGTCATCATCATGGTAGTACACAAGAGTAAGATGGCAATAGTATTAGTTAATAATGGTAACTCTACTGATGTCATATTCTATGGATGTTTCCAGAACCTCAGACAGAAAGATAGGAAGTTAGAGGCATATCATAGGCCTCTTATAGGATTTTCAAGGGAGAATGTGTTCCCCCCGGGCACAATCGAGTTGAAAGCCCAAGTCGATGAATGGCCAACCTGTCGAATAAAGAAGATTCATTTCTTTATGATGGATGAGAATGTACATTAGGCATACAACATCATCTTTAGAAGGGTCGGATCGAAGAAATTCAAGGATTTTTCATCCACTGTTCACAAATTTATGAAATCCCCCACTAATTACGGAGTTATTGTGGTGAAAAGGAACAAGGTGGAAGCTTGTGAATGTTACTACATGTCGACAGAATAGGAAGAGAAGAAAAAATTAACTGCAATTTATCATATCGAGACACTTGATCCTCGAGATGAAGATAAATAAGTCAAAGAAAAAATAATAAAGGAAACAAAGAAGGTGGTATTGGATGACGAACACCTTGGCAGGACAACCTAGATCGGCTTATCACTTGACCCTGCTTTCTGGAAAGAATTAGCCGAGTTTTAAAGAAAAAGAAGCAATGTGTTTGCCTGGAGCCATGAAAATATGCTACCAGGTGGTGCACGCGTGCGTTGCACATGTAATAAATATTATATTTATAACTATATTTATAAAATTACTCTTAAAAATAATTCATTTATAACTATATTTGTAAATACTAGGTGGCACATGCGTGAATTGCACATGTAATATTAGATTTTGATAAATATCTTTCTACTTTTCTAGCTTGTTACAGGTCGGTCATTCATCATCCATCACATCTTCAATTGTTTGGGCAATAAATTTCCATGTAAATTGGTTTTTGCCATTTAGCTTCTTGGATTGTTTGAACACTATTACTCCGAATTAATTTTCATGTGTTTAAAAATCATATTTTAAAAAATTTATATAACTGAAAACAAGTTACATAGGAAAAAAATCCATATTCAAAGAACCCCATCTCAAGGACAATTAATTTTATTATGACTAAGAAAGTTATATTAAAAGTAAATATATTGGATGATTTATACCACTAATGTATTTTATTAAATAGGTGGTTGCATAGTTCATTCTCTTTTATTTTAATTTCATATTACGATATTTGTACTTTATGAAATTCCCCACCAATTACGAATTTGAAATTCCCCACCAATTGCGGAGTTAGTGTTGTGAAAAGGAACAAGGTGGAAGCTCGTGAATGTTAGTACACATCGACGGAATAGGAAGAGAAGAAAATTTTAACTGCCACTTATCAGATCGAGACACTTGATCCTTGAGATGAGGATAAATAAGTCAAAGGAAAAGTAACAAAGGAAACACAAAGGGTGGTATTGGATGATTAACACCTTGGCAGGACAGCCTAGATCGGCTTATCACTTGAGCCTACTTTCAGGAAAGAATTACCCGAGTTCTAAAAAAAAGAAGCAATGTGTTTTCCTGGAGCCATGAAGATACGCTAGGCATAGATCGAGAATCTATTTTCCATGAGCTCAACATAATGAAAGATGCAAAGATAATAAAATAAAAGCATCATGTGTTCATCGAGGAGATGAACATGGAAATCCAGAAAGAGGTGGATAAGTTGCAGAGAGCAAAATTCATTAAGGACATTTGACTTTCGAACATCATAATGGTCAGAAAGAAGAATAACAATTGGAACATGTGTGTGGATTTCCCCAACCTCAATAAACCTTTCTCAAAAGATCACTATCTGCTACCCATGATAGACTAGTTGGTCAAGGCTATAAGTGAACATGATCTCTTCAGCTTCATGGCTGCCTATTCAAGGTATGATTAGATAAAGATGAATATAGAGGATCAGGAAAATACTTTTCGAGGTATGCATTGTTACAATGTTATGCCTTTCAGATCGAAAAATGCAGGGGCAATGTATTAAAGGCTAGTGAACAAAGTATTTAAAGATCAGATCGACAAAACTGTGGAAAGTGTATGTCAATGATGTAATATCACTCCCTAGTAAATTAGTTAAACTATATGTTGAGTATAATTAAGGAGGAATTAATTATAATTATGGATGAATTATGGGTGATAAGTTGGAGAAAAATAAAAAGAAAAAGAAATACGGTCATTCAAATGACATGGAACTATTGTTCGAACGATAGTACATAGGTCGTTTAAAGGGTCATTAGAAGCAGTGATTCTAATGACGTGCTACTGGTTTACAATAGTAGGTCGCGCGAAGGCTCGCGCGACCCATATATCGAACCACGTTGGTCGAGTTTTTAGATCAGATTACCCTTGTGTGCTATCAGAATTTCGAACGTTGATTTGGTGTGTTATCGAGCACATGTTAGTTCAACAAGGGTAAAATGGAAATTTTTGGGCTTTAGGGGTGTTTTATAAAGGCTTGTTTGGGGTAATTGGGTTTATTGTTGTTGGGATAAAATGGAAGAATGAGAGGAGAGTGAGAGAGAAAGGAGAAGGTGGGTGGTCTTCCACCTCCACCCACCACCATTCCACTACCAAACCACCACTCTCACACCATTTCCATGATGTATTCAACCCAAAAATATCCATTTCCACCATGGACAAGGAAGAACTACGAATTTTGGGAGTTGTATTTAGGGGATTTTTGAAGAAGAAGAAGGAAGGTTTTAATGGACTTGAAGGAGTTCTTAGCTTGGAGCTTTGGAGGATGCACTGGTAGCACCTTGATGCCACCTTTGAAGGTGGGGGTTTCTCCTCCTATACCAAGACCATCATTGAAGCCATTAGAGACGGGTGACCTTAGTCTTAGTGTAAAAGTGTCATTTTGCATTTTAGTTTTGTATTTAGACTATTTGAGTAGGGTGTATTTAGTTAAATGATATAATTGTTGTGTACAAGACAGTAAACATTTTTTGGAATTAAAATGTAGGAAAATGTTTTTTGTTAAAAATACGGAATGGATAATTATTTCAAGATTTTGAAATAGTAAGGTTGATTTTTTTTTAAATGGTGTATTTTCTATAACTATTGATGAAAACATTTTATGAAATAAAATGTTTAATGATAATGACACATTTTGGTAAATATTGATGAATAATGTTCTTCCAAAGATGATGATTTTATTGAACATAGACATTTGTTCAATATGAAGGAATTAAATGTCTTTTATGTTTTGAAAATATAATTTTTGCAAGTGTTATGAATCCCTAGAATGAAAAATATGTTTAAACCAAGTAATAGGATTTTTGGGTATAGAATCCATCTTCTCATGCATATGAACTTGTAGTATTTTAATCCATCTTCTCTTGCATATAAACTTGTAGCATGTGAGTATTCCTTTCTTCCATCCGTTTCTATACTGCTTGTATAAATTCCACTAGCCATAGGCTCACACCCTAGCTTTGTTACGGCTTATTGGGAGCGGTTTTGAATTTTTAGGGCATTATACAGGTAAGTACATGTTATTTATATTTACATTAGTAGCCATGTTTACTTGGACTTTGGGGTGCTCCCCATAGGTCCCTCATGTAGTTTATCTTGAAACTGGAGTCGCGTGCTAATAAGTGAGTGGTAACTAATATAAAAAATTGAATTAACAACATTATATAGGTTGTTCCATTGCACTTCACACATAACGCTCGGGTCGGATCGGGTTGACCCATGGGTAACCCATAAATCAAGTTGGGGTATTACAAATAGTATCAAAGCACTAGGTTCAAGGTTCCTTTCGGGTGTGGTGTGGTGAGGTCGGTATTAGATCACTAGACATCGGTATGGGGTAGGGTCGGTCATGCTAGTTTGATGACTGTTTGGTTCGTGTCCTCGATGGTAAAGTCAAAGAGAATACAAGACAAGTTAGACTATTGCCAATTGGCACACGATGAGATTGATAAATTATTAATTGCTTTTGCGTCCCTTATTAGAATCATAGTAATTTATGGGTGTCCATGCAAGCCTACAATTGTGACACCATGGTTATTAATGGGAGGTGCATCACTACACCAAACTGGGCGATTGGTCACAGACTTTATCCCTAACCAGGAGGTGTGGGTCGTGTATTTGGTCTGTGACCAAATCTGGCATGACCAATTTCTGTGGTCACGGCCCAAAACCCTGACCCACGGACTAGTCACAGACTTATCATAGTCATGGATGTCATCATGGCCCATAACCCTGACCACCTTCACAAGCCTGGTCACGGCCTAAACCCGTGATAATTACATGATTAAGAAAGCATGTGATCACGACCCATAGTCGTGACTATGTTTTGTGTATAATGAAACTTGGTCACGGCTTAAAGACGTGACTATTATTCTTACGGTTATATATTCATCACGTTTGTGGACTGCGACTATGTTTAATGTTGATATCAAGTTAGTCACGGCGTTGGGACGTGTCTATATTTTTTGTAGATATCAACTTAGTCACGGCTTTGGGTCATGACGACCTGTAATAATAATAATAATAATAAATCCTTGAATCGGGAGGCTAATCGGTCAGTTGCTGCAAGTGCTCCTTGGCTGACCTCGCGGGGGTCATGTACTCTCAAATTAGAGATCTCGTGGCCACGCAGTCACGAGACCTGTGTAAGCATTCCACAACCTGGGTTGTGCTCTCAAACCGGGGGTCCCGTGACCACATGGTCGGTTCGTACAGCCTGGGTGGGTCCCGAGGGAGGTGTTGGCTCCGCCCATGGGGCCATTTGGGGTGTGTTGCGGGTTTTCACCACCCGATGGCACATTTTGAAGACTAAGTATGGATATTCTCTATTTTGGGTCGTGCTCTAAAACTGAGAGTTCCGTGACCACGCAGTCAACTCATGTGGTCTACATTAAACCCGTGCGAGGTGTTAGTACCACTCACGGGGCCATGGGGGGGGGGGGGGGGGGAGGTGGGGCTAAGGGGTTTCACACCCCAACGACACATTTTCAAGCCTAAGTGAGGATATTCTCTGTTTTGGGACATGCTCTCAAACCGAGGGTACCGTGACCACATGGTCTGTTCTTACGTGTTACATTGGTTTCGACCTAGGTGTTGGCGCCACCCACAGGGCCGTTTGGGGGGCGTTGCAGGATTTTGCCCCCCATGGCACTTTTTCAAGCCGAAGTGTGGATATTTTCTATTTTGGGTCGTCTCTCAAACCGAGGGTCTCCTGACCATGTGGTCGGTTCGTACGGACTACATTGGACCCATGCTAGGTGTTGGCTCCCCTCACGGGGCAAGGGGCACTAAGGGGTTTCGCACCTCAATGACATGTTTTCAAGCCTAAGTGTGGATATTCTTTGTTTTGGGCCATGCTCTCAAACTTGGGGTCCTGTGACCACGCGTTCGGTTCCTAGGAGTTATATTCGTCCCGTGCGAGGTGTTAGCGCCACTCACCGAGCCATTTGGGGGGTCTATAAGGGTTTTTTCCCCCAACATCATGTTTTTAATCCTAAGTGTGGATATTCTCTGTGTTGGGCCGTGCTCTGAAACTGGGGCTCCCGTAACCATGCGGTCGGTTCCTATGAGTTACATTCATCCCGTATGAGGTGTTCGTGCCGTTCACGGGGCCGTTTGGGGGCGCTAAGGGGTTTTGTCCCTCGACGGTATATTTTCAAGCCTAAGTATGGATATTCTCTGTTATGGATCGTGCTCTCAAACCGGGGGTCACATGACCATGCTATATGTTCCTATGAGTTACATTGGTCCCGTGCGAGGTGTTGGCACCTCTCACGGGGCTGTTTGGGGGCTCTAAGGGGTTTCGACCTCCAATGACACATTTTCAAGCCTAAGTGTGGATATTCTCTATTTTGGGTCGTGTTCTCAAACAAGGGGTCCCGTGACCACGCAGTCAGTTCGTGAGATCTACGTTGGTCCCGAGCGAGGTGTTGGCACCACTCATGGGGCCATTTGGGGGGAGTTGCGTGTTTTCATCACCCGACGACATGTTTTCAAGCCATAGTGTGGATATTCTCAGTTTTGGACTGTGCTCTCAAATCGGGGGCCCCGTGATCACGCGGTTGGTTCATGGGGGCTACGTTGGTCCCGAGTGAGGTGCTGGCATCGCCCACAGGGCTATTCGGGGGGTATTACGGGTTTTTGCCACCCGACGGTAAGTTTTCAAGCCTAAGTGTGGATATTATCTGTTTGGGTTCGTGCTATCAAAATGAGGGTCCCGTGATCACGCGGTCGGTTCGTGCGGGCTACGTTGGACTCGTGCGAGGTGTTGGAACTACTGACGAGGCTGGGGGGTCGCTAAGGGGTTTCGCACCCCAATGGCACGTTTTCAAGCGTAAGTGTGGATATTATATGTTTTGGGCCGTGCTCTCAAACTAGGGGTCCCGTGCCCACGCGATCGGTTCGCACGAGCTATTATGGTCCCGAACGAGGTGTTGGCACCACCCACGGGTCCATTTGGGGGGCGTTGCGGGTTTTCACCAACTGATGGCACGTTTTCAAGCCAAAGTGTGTATATTCTCAGTTTTGGGTCGTGCTCTCAAACCGGGGCCCTGTGACCACGCGATTAGTTCGTGCGGTCTACGTTGGTCCCGAGCGAGGTGTTGGCGTTGCCCACAGGGCCATTTGGGGGGTGTTGCGGATTTTCGCCACCCGACAACACATTTTCAAGCCTAAGTGTGGATATTCTCTATTTGGGGTCGTGCTCTCAAATCGAGGGTCCCGTGATCACGTGATCGGTTCGTACGGGCTACGTTAGATCCGTGCGAGGTGTTAGAACCACTAATGGGGCCGGATGGGGGGGTCTCTAAGGGGTTTCGCACCCCAACGGTACGTTTTTAAGGCTAAGTGTGGATATTCTATGTTTTGGGTTGTGCTCTCCAACCAAGGGTACCGTGACTATGGTGTCGGTTCCTATGAGTTACATTGGTCCCAACCGAGGTGTTGGCGCCGCCCACAGGGTCATTTTGGGGGCGTTGCGGGATTTTTCCCCCACAAAACGTTTTCAAGCCTAAGTGTTTTGGGTCATGCTCTCAAACTGAGGCTCTCCTGACCACACGGTTGGTTCGTGCGGGCTATATTGGACCCATGCAAGGTGTTGGCACCACTCACGGAGCAGGGGGCACTAAAGGGGTTCACACCACAATGGAACATTTTCAAGCCTAAGTGTGGATATTCTCTGTTTTGGGTCGTGATCTCAAACCAGGGGTCCCGTGACCACGCGATCGGTTCTTACGAGTTACGTTTGTCCTGTACGAGGTGTTGGCACCACTTACGGGGGGTTTGGGGGTTCTAAGGGGTTTTGCCCCCTGACGACAGGTTTTCAATCCTAGGTGTGGATATTCTCTATTTTTGGTCGTGATCTCAAACCGGGGGTCCCATGACCATGAGATCTATTCCTACGAGTTAAAATGGTCCCATGCGAGGTGTTGGCACAACTCATGGGGCCGTTTGGGGGCTTTAAGGGGTTTCTCCCCCCCGACAACACGTTTTCAAGCCTAATTGTGAATATTCTCTATTTTGGGTTGTGCTCTCAAGCCGGGGTCCCGTGACCACACAGTCTGCTCCTACGAGTTACATTGGTCCAGTGCGAGATGTTGGGGCCAATCATGAGACCATTTGGGGGCGTTTAGGGGATATTCTCTGTTTTGGGTTGTGCTCTCAAACTGGGGGTCCCGTGACCATGCGATCAGTTTGTACATGCTACGTTGGTCCCGAGAGAGGTGTTGGCACCGCCTACGGAGCCGTTTGGGCGGCGTTGCGGGTTTTCGCCACCCGACGATACTTTTTCAAGCCTAAGTGTGGATATTCTATGTTTTGGGCCGTGCTCTCAAACCGTGGGTCCTGTGACCACGTGGTCGATTCATTCAGGCTACGTTGATCCCGAGAGAGGTGTTGGCATTGCCCATGGGCTGTTTGGGGGGGAGGGGGTGTTGCAGGTTTTCGCCACCCGATGGCACGTTTTCGAGCCTAAGTGTGGATATTCTTTGTTTTGGGACGTATTCTCACACCGGGAGTCCCATGACCACGCATTCGGTTTGTGTGGGCTACATTGGTCCTGAGAGAGGTGTTGGAACCACCCACGGGGCCGTTTGGGTGGAGTTATAAGTTTTCGCCACCCGACATCACGTTTTCAAGCCTAAGTATGGATATTCTCTATTTTGGGTTGTGCTCTCAAATCGAGGATACCGTGACCATGCGGTCAATTCATGTGGGTTATATTGTACCCGTATGAGGTGTTGGCGCTACTCACGGGGCTGTGTGGGGAGGGTGGGTAAGGGGTTTTGCTCCCCAACGACACATTTTCAAGCCTAAGTGTGGATATTCTCTGTTTTGGGTCGCGCTCTCAAACCGAGAGTCCCGTGATCACGCGGTCGGTTTGTGCGAGCTACGTTGGACCCGTACGAGGTGTTGGCACCGCTCATGGGGTCGGGGGGGGGGGGGGGGGCTAAGGGATTTCGCACCCCAACAACATGATTAAAGCCTAAGTGTGGATATTCTCTGTTTTGGGTCGTGCTCTCAAACTGAGGGTACCGTGACCACGTCATCGGTTCCTACAAGTTACATTGGTCTCGACCGAGGTGTTGATGCCACCCACGGGGCCATTTAGGGGGCGTTGCAGGGTTTCGCCCCCACCCACGCCACATTTTCAAGCCTAAGTGTGGATATTCTCTATTTTGGGACGTTCTCTCAAATCGGAGGTCTCGTGACAACGCGGTCTATTCCTACGAGTTACATTGGTCTCGTACGAGGTGTTGCCGTCACTCACGGGGCCGTTTGGGGGGCGCTAAGGGGTTTCTCACCCTAACGGCATATTTCCAAAACTAGGTGTGGATATTCTCTGTTTTGGACCGTGCTATCAAACTGGGGGTCCCATTACCACGCGATTGGTTCCTACGAGTTACATTCGTCCCGTGGGAGGTGTTAAAACCACTCACGGGGCCGTTTTGGGGCTCTAAAGGGTTTCGCCCCCCTGACGGCACACTTTCAAGCTTAAGTTTGGATATTATCTTTTTAGGCCGTGATCTCAAACCGGGGGTCCCGTGACCACGCGGTTGGTTTCTACGAATTACATTGATCTTGTGTGAGGTGTTGGCACCGCTCATGGGGCCGTTTGGAGGTTCTAAGGGGTTTCGTCTCCCGACAGCACGTTTTCAAGCCTAAGTGTGGATATTCTCTATTTTGGTCCGTGCTCTCAAATCGGGGGTCCCGTGACCACGTGATCTGTTGTTACGAGGTACATTGGTCCCGTGCAAGGTGTTGACACCACTCACGGGGCCGTTTGGTGGGCGTTAAGAATTTTACACCCCAACGACATGTTTTTAAGCCTAAGAGTGGATATTATCTGTTTTGGGATGTGCTCTCAAATCGGGGGTCCCTTGACCATGCGGTCTGTTCTTACAAGTTAGATTGATCCCGTACGAGGTGTTGGCGCCACTCACGGGCCGTTTGGGTTCTCTAAGGGGTTTCTCCCCCCGATGGAATACTTTCAAGGCTAAGTTTGGATATTCTTTGTATTGGGTCGTGCTCTCAAACCGGGGGTCCTGTGACCATGCATTTGGCTCCAACAAGTTACACTGGTCTCGTACGAGGTGTTAGGGCCGCTCACGGGGCCGGTTGTGGGCGCTAAGGGGTTTCGCCCCCTGACGACATGTTTTCAAGCCTATGTTTGGATATTCTCTAGTTTTGGTCGTGCTCTTAAACAAGGGGTCCTGTGATCACGCGGTTGGTTCGTGCGGGCTACGTTGGTCCCGAGCAAGGTGTTGGCACCGACCACGGGGCCGTTTGGTGGGCGTTACGGGGTTTCACCGCCCGACGGCATGTTTTCAACCCTAAGTGTGGATATTCTCTATTTTGGGTTGTGCTCTCAAACCGAGGGTCACGTGTTCAAGAAATCAATTTGTGTAGGCTACATTGGACTCATGTGAGGTGTTAGCACCGCTCACGGGGCAGGGGTGAGGTGTTAAGGGGTTTCGTAACCCAACGACATGTTTTCAAGCCTAAGTCTGGATATTCTCTATTTTGGGTCGTGCTATCAAATCACGGGTTATGTAACCACGCGATCGGTTCATGCGGGCTACGTTGGTCCCGAGCGAGGTGTTCGTACCGCCCACGGGGCCATTTGGGGGGCATTGTAGGGTTTCACTCCCCGACGAAACATTTTCAAGCCTTAGTGTGAATTTTCTCTATTTTGGGTCGTGCTCTCAAACCGAGGGTCCTGTGACAACACGATCGGTTCCTACTAGCTACATTGGACTCGTGAATGGTGATTGCTCCCCTAAAATGCATTTTTGGGGGAGCTAAGTGGTTTCCCCTCTAACGGAACATTTTTAAGCATAAGTGTGGATTTTCTATAATAATCGTCGTATTACCAAATCGAGGGTCCCGTGATCACGCGATCGGTTCCTGCAAGTTACATTGGTCCCGCGAGCAATGATCGCTCCCCTAAAAGGGCCGCTTAGGGGGCTCTAAGGGGTTTCGCCCTCCAACGGAACGTTTTCAAGCCTAAGTGTGAATTTTCTCAAATTAACATCATTTTCTCAAACTAGGGGTCTTTTGACCACATGATCGGTTCTTGTGAGTTACATTGATCCCGTGCGAGGTTTATGCACCTGTCACTCAGACGTTTGGGAGGTGTTTTTGGTTTTCACCCTCAAAAGTCATGTTTGGAAAGAAAATTTACCTTTTCTGTCCTTGCTAAATGCATCGTGTTGTAGAGCTCATTGAAATTGTTCTGGAAAGGAGTCCCAGATAATATGATGCATTTTCCCATTTGGAGTTTGATGGAATATTCCAAATACGACTCCTCTCATTACGGGGAGTGTGGCCTTAATCAAGAACCACCAATATAGGACAATCCAGGGAACTCAAAGGTGGCCTTAAAGGGAACTCACCTTATACTCAGGAGACGAAGGATGGGGAAGCAGTTTCTGTTGAGCTGGCTCGATAATAGCCCCAACGTTTTGAACAATTTTTAGTAGCAGCCCAACCCCACCGTTATAAACAAAAGAGGTGGCCTCACAAAAAGATTAAGAGATTGACAACCCTCATTGAGGGTTGTCAAGCTGTTAATCTTCCTATGAGACCAGCTTATAATGTTGAGTTCCATGCACCCTGAAATTAATCCCTTACAAACATTACCTCTTACTCTACTTGACAAAATCGAACTCCGCCATCTAAAATTAATAATGGAAACGCTTGCTATAGTTGTAAAAAGCCAGGGATTCACTCGTGGGAGACTACGTGGCTTCGCTGGATGAGTCTTTGGACAGTCTTTAGATCAGTGAAGACTTTCGACACTCTTTGGACCAGCGAAGCAACGTAGTCTCTCACGAGTTAATCCATGAATTTTTACAAGTACAAGAAGTGTTCCCATTATTTATTTTAGATGGTGGAGTTCGATTTTGTTGAGTAGAGTGAGAAGTAATGTTTGTAATGGATTAGTTTCAGGGTGCATGGAACTCAACATTACAAGGTGGCCTCGCGATAAGATTAACAGCATAATAACCCTCAATGAGGGTTGTCAAGCTCTTAATCTTTCTGTGAGGCCACCTCTTTTGTTCATAACGGTGGGGCCGGGATGCTACTAAAAATTCTTCAAAACATTGGGGCTATTATTAAACCAGCTCAGCATAAACTGTTTCCTCATCCTTAGTCTCTTTAGCATAAGTTGAGTTCCCTAGATTGTCCTATATTGGTGGTTCTTGATGAGAGTCTATATAATTTTTCAAAACATCACCTTCTCCACTGTTGACGTGTGTTGGAACAGTTTCATAACCCTCATATACTGTATCAACCACGATCTAACACTGACCCCGCTGTAAAGGTCGATTATGTACTAAAGTTCCTATGGCAGTGGACATGAGTGTGTAGATCCCAATGACAAATTTAACGCTCAGGTCCTATATATAATATTTATGGCCATAGTTACCATGGGTTGTTGACGATGATCCAAGACCTATGCCATGTTAAAGCACTGAGAAAGGGAATATTGAAGGAGGAACCAAAATCTATTAGGGGATGGAAAATGAGGAAAATTTTGACGAATCCCTGGCAACTGTGGAGGGAAATCGGGATGCATTGGGGGCTGCATGGGCATACGACAAGTTAAAAGGGACACAATTTGTGCAAGTTTATCATTCACACCTCCCAATTCATTTCGAAGCCCCATTATATCCCCTTCAGTCCAAGATTGACTTTTATCGTTGGACGTAAAACATTTATTAACAGAAGAAATCTTATCTGTGAGAGGTGCGATGCGTTTGAATCTTATTTTTGACATATGAGACCCCAAACCTCTCGTTCTCTCTCCGTGGTCCTTCCCAAAGGTTTGGGCGATGTCGTCATTGTCAATGTTATCAAACGAGCTTGAATCTGAGTGAATACTGATAGACTCTATTGATTCTAGAGTCTTAGACAAGTGAGGAGGGAATTTATTATCTTTGTCTTATTTAGCATGCACGTACAAGTTGGCCATATTCAGTGTCTTTCCTTCATCTGGAGTGCCTTTCGTAACGGTCATCCACTCGTTCTTCAAATCTTCATAAGATTTAGATCCAAGCCGATGGACATCAGTTTTTTTGGCCCCATTCTTCTTGTTTTTCTCCCTTTGCAGCATTTTGGAGTCCTTCGGCTCATTCTCCAGAAAATTATTCCATTGAGAGACTAGAATCTCAACGTTCGAAGGGACTTTGTCTTTGAGCACCAAAATGTCAGAGATCGATGCTCCCTTAGGGAAATACTTCTGTCTAAGGTTTCTGCAATATGTTCAGAGTTGTTTAGCAACCCGAGAAAGCAACTTATTTTTTGAGTTTGGGGAAAATGAAAATCATTTGCTGAGTTGCTTGTTGATGTCATATTTATTATCTTTATCTACGAGGTTTCAATTGTCAGCTCCTCCCACTCCCACACTCATTTTTGCAAAGGACAAACACTAGGATTTGAACTATTGAACATGATTCTTATCCCCCGTGGGGTTATTTTCCAATAAATAGAACCTAATGGACTTCTTCCAGCATTGGGCATGTCTGTTGGATTAGTGGGAGTACCTTGCCTCCAGAAATTCGGAGTAGGAGAGTGAACAGTTTGTGGAGTAGGGGAGTGAACAATTTATGGAGTTGAGTATTGCTCACCAATTGGTGATAAGAATTCTCCTTGTGGTTATGTCACGTTGTTGGTTAGAGCGTTGCTTCCATTTCCACCCGACATTATCTACATAAATAATAAAAGTTAAATGTGTATGTAAAATAATAGATGCATAATTTCAAAGTTCAATATGAAAATATAACTAAAAAAATGATTTTTTTTCCATATATTATAATCTACCTGCTCATGGTAAGACGTTAACAAAAGTTCAATGTGTCTGATCTGCATCCATTTTGTATTTGTTTTTAAAAACCTATCGATTTTTTCACGTGGCAATTAGGAGGAAGCATATCCATAATGGATGCATAGATGTCAGCAACATGAAATCAAAATCTTATCCTCTTCAGCCTATTGGAAAGATTGAGTTTGACGTGCATATGTCATGAGACATCATAGTCTTCGTCAATACTCTTTGTATGTAATTCTATCCGTAATGGGTGAATTTTTTTTTGCCTTCTCTAACAGCGTAAGCAAGGTCAGTGGTTTATTAGGATTATGTACACTATATATATACTATACAGCTTCATCCCAACATTGGGGAAGGGAAAATAGAATACGATCGAACAAGTACTCTTGCTGGAAATGAACTCCACGGTTTACAAGGTAGTTAAATTGTTCGATTTTACTAGTCCCATACCAATAGACCGAAGTAACCACTTTATGAGGCTCATTAATGAAATATGTCCACGTGCAGTCCAATTGCAACCTTTCCCACTCTTGTTATCATTTATTAGCACCGTGACTCATTTTTCCTGAGAAAAATGAACGAGGGCGTGATTATAATTCCTATAATTAATGGCTCTAATAAATCATTAACGAGTTATTATCTACGAC
The DNA here is from genome assembly GCA_949130495.1 of Sambucus nigra. Lineage (NCBI taxonomy): Eukaryota > Viridiplantae > Streptophyta > Magnoliopsida > Dipsacales > Adoxaceae > Sambucus > Sambucus nigra. Next base: position 529,363,944 of record OX422209.1, on the reverse strand, counting down.
GACGTGAATATGATTTCTATAAATTGTGGCTCTAATGAATCATCAACTGTTAATTTATTAGGTTTAGAATATATACTTTTGTCATTTAAGCCAACAATCCCTAAATCAACCCTTAAATTAACCCTTACAAACATTACCCCTACAATTAATAGATTATGCATTTTTTGGACTTAATTTTAATGGAGATGTATATTTTTATTTTTTATCCCTAAAATTAATTCAAAAATTAATCCCGAATTTTGCATCAATATTAATGGAGATGTATATTTTTATATTTCAGTCCCAAACTTAAACGAACAATACCAATTAAATTAAAAAATTTCGTAGTTTGAAACTTAAACCAACAATATCCATTAAATTAAAATTTGCCCTTGTTTGAAACTGAAACCACCAATATCCATTAAATTAAAATTTGCCCTAGTTTGAAACTTAAACCAACAATATCCATAAAATTGAAATTTGCCCTAGTTTTAAACTTAAACCAACAATATCCATTAAATTAAAATTTTCCCTAGTTTGAAACTTAAACCAACAATATCCATTAAATTAAAATTTTCCCTAGTTTGAAACTTAAACCAACATTAGTCATATTTTTTTTATAATACGCACACACATACACATTTACACTATACACAATACATAATACATAGCTACATACATATACACAATACAAACAATGACAATATATACACAACTACATACATATACACAATACACAGACGTATATACACACAAACACACACATATATATATACACACATGTCTTTACACATACACATATTTATAGTATACACTCATAAATAAATATGCACACACACGTATTTACAGTATAAAGTATTTACCTTTGAGATTGAGATTGAGAGAGAGCTTGATATTGAGAGAAGGTATACCGCCGAAATCACCGGAGAGAGGGAGGGAAAAATAAGGGTTTAGAAGTTTTTGAGGGAAATGAAAAACTGTTCTACGTTTTTTAAGTATAAAGACAATGGTCATAGGTCGTGAACCCTTTATTTAGTACACGTCAGTGTCGAAATAAGGACATGGTCACGGACCAAATTCGTGATCACAAAACTCATATTGTCACGGACTTGAGCCGTGACCATATCTCAAGAAAGATGAGGGGGGACTTATATTTTAAAACATCATTAATTTGGTGAATGCCACCCTCGGCTATGATGAGGGTAAATGGCAGGGACGACCCTCCATTCACTCTCAAGAAAGACGAGGGGGGACTTGAATTGTAAAGCATCATTAATTTAGTGGAAACCACCCTCGGCTATGATGAAGGTGAATGGAAGGGACGACCCTCCATTCACTCTCAAGAAAGACGAGGAGGGACTTGTATTTTAAAACATCATTAATTTGGTGGAAACCACCCTCGGTTATGATGAGGGTGAATGGTAGGGACAACCCTCCATTCACTCTCAAGAAAGACGAGGGAGGACTTGGAAGATGGTTAACAGATATCATAGCCAAGACACAAGTCATAAAAGAGTCAAATATAGGAGACAGGAAGAGAGAAATTCCATTATAAAATTAAGTGTTACAAATATTTGTCCCAAAGAAAATTAAATACAAAAACTTTACAAACAGAGGGTATGGGCCACAGGCAGCCGCCATATTGAGCAATATCAGAAGGTAGGGCTTCAACATAAACCAGAGGTGTCTATTCGATGACCAAAATAGGTCGATCCTCAGATGTGACGGTACCTTCGATGTGAACTTGAGACTCTACATTGGCTAGAGCCTTAGCTATAAGGGGGTCTTCCAGCTCCACTGCTTCACGAGAGGGACTGATAGATGACATGACATCAGTAAATTTTAAGACAACCCACCGATAGGCCGTCCTAATCCTTATCTCCAGGTACTCAAAGCCGAAGCCTTGGAATTCATCGAAGAGATTGTAAGACTCCACAATATCGACCTAGACCTTTCTCACCGCCTCAGTGAGTTCAGCCTTGAATTGGACCCCCTGATTGGTCAAGGCCTCTTCATTCTCTTTAATGATGTTGTCCTTCACCTTCAGGTCAGCCTCGTGCTACTTTACTATCTCATCCAGGACCCTTGCATTCTTGGTCCTGTCACTCTCCAACTCTGCCCTGGTAGTCTTCAGCTCGGTCTTTAGGTCGGCCTCATAGAACTTATGCTGGTTTGTAGTGATCCACTAAGTGGCAGATGTAAAGGCACGGGCAGACTATACAAAGACAAGCTCATATTAAAAGGCTGAGGGAACTATTTAATATTTGTGAATCAAAAGGTGAGTTGAAGGAAATACCTGAGCCAGAGTGTGAAGACCGTAGTCATAAACCTTGGTCGGGGGCATCTTTGTTAAAAATTCATAATCTACAGTCGAGGGCACAAAAAACTTTGAGGCCTTGGCTGACCTTAAGTTGGCTATGAGGGAGGAGGGTTCACCCTTCAGAAAGGTCATATTCTGATCCCAGTAAGCACCCATGCTTGAAGAGGAGTTGTTCCCCTCAATGTGTGTCTGAGGGACCTCTACCCTCACCCTCGTCCGGGAATCAGGCCGAGAGCTAGCAGGGACTTTGAGCTCCTTTTGTTTATGAGTATCAATGGTCGGCTCCGCCTGTGTCGGCCCTATGACCTTTGTATTTTTGGGAGGCTTCTCAAGCTATTTTCCTTTCCTCTTGCTTAGGCCAGACATTAAACTAGGGGTATTCATCTCCCAAAGTTGATCAGATATATTTGCAGGCCGACCTGAAAAAGAGACGATGCATAAAAAACAAGCAGTAGTAACGCGGATACACTTGAGAAAAATAAAATAAATAAAATATCAACTCACATAATTCTGTTAGGGGGCCGATCCTCAAACCAACTTCTTTGAGGTAATGAGGGGTCATCAAGTCTTCAACTTTTGTAAGTTCACCCTCTCTCCATTGTTCCCTCAGAGAGTCAACAACGTCCCTCTCATCCAAGCTGAGTCTAGGGTCCGACCACACTTTCATTGAAGGGTTTTACCATGACATTGGAACCCTTGGACTGTCTTCTAAAGGCTCTACCCCGGCTGGGAATTCCCAATCCCTAGAGATGAAGAACAACCTCTTCTTCCCATCATGTTTGGAAGTTTATGCCATGTGAAGAAGTTTTTTATCGGACTTCGTAGCCCCTAGATGAAAATACCCACGCTGCTTGGATGAGGAAGTGATATTATAGGTGGATATGAATAAATCAGATGAGGTCACGTCGGTGAAAGTATTCTTCCAAAGGGAGACATAACCGATGATAGTCCTCCATGAGTTGGGAGGAAGTTGAGAAGGAGCAACCCCAAGGGTAGATAGTATATCAACTATTGCAGCGTGTAGAGGGAACCTAACACCTACCCTGAGCATCTGCTCATAAACAACAACTTCCCCCTCATTCACCTGAATGACCCTCTCGTATACAGTTGGGACCCTCATAGCTATATTGGGTTGTACACCAAATATGTGCCTCCACAGTAAGAGGTCACGATCCCTAACAGATGAGACGTAGGCTGAGGCTCTAGAGGTATCAACTTGATCAGCATCCAAATTTTCACTATAGTACTCATAACCCTCATCCCTAGATCTCTCAGCCTCATCGCTTGTCGGTGGGCCATCTGAAAAGGTCACCTGGAATGCAAAAGGGGATAATGCTATCATAGGGACAACCTATGAATGAATCGTACCCTCGGCCTATCGATTCGAGCTATGCGTTCATCTTTCTCCTCTCCCAGGAGGCCCAACACCCATTGGTGACGAATCTCTCTCATTCATTTCTCCCTCATGTGTCTGACACTCGGCTGGACGACAGGAAGACCCACAGGACTCAGATGGTATTATTGTGGCTAAAGGAATGGGGAAGATAGGTTGTACCCAATTAGGGTCAGCCCCTCGTCTTCGCTCGTACTCCTCCTCTATTCGCCTAATCTCGGCGAAGAATTTCTCCCTCAAGGTTAAAAATTCCTTGGCTAAACCATAAAGTCTTTTGATCATTAAGTGGAAGACCCTACACTTGAGCAATTTGTTCAAACTAACTACAAACAAGTTTACAGTTTGACTAAGTTGACTTTTGGATTAAAACTAAAAAAATGAAAGGTTTTCATTTATGAACACTCAATAACAAGGGGAACGCAGTTCACCGGAGAAGAACGCCGGAGATTAACAGGAAAGCCCAAGAAGTGTCACAAAGAGGCACTAAACCACCACAAAAAGGTGGAGGAAGATCCCTAAGGAGCCTAAAACCTAATATTTAGTCCAATAACCGCCACAGCAGGGCGGGTTCACACACCGAAAAAGTAAAGTAACCAAGAAAAATCGAAAAGGAATCCCAATGCAAAAAATAAGCTAGAATGGAAGATAAAAACGGAACTTAAGGCAAAGAAAATACCTTAGGATGAAGATAAAGACTATGCAAAGCCTGAGACACAGAAGAAAAGGCTGAAATGGTGGTTTGAACTGCTAAGGAGCTAGAGAGAGAAAGCTTGTGCACGAAGAAGAAGAAGAAGAAGAAGAAGAAGAAGAAGAAGAAGAAGAAGAAGAAATGATTATTTGAAAAATCATTTAAATACTTTGTTGCTAGTGCATAACCCATAAGGAGAGGCATCATTAGGGCATAAAGTCCCCAGCTGAGTGTGCAACCACCACATTTGGATTATATAAACGATGTTGGACACCTGACAATATCTCAATCAACTTGACATATGTCACTCCCCCACCTAACCACTCAGTTGTCATTCAAAGGCAACATTATCACTTATCCATCTCAACAGCATCGATGGCTAAGGGCTAGGGGTGATTGATATACCAAAATACACCCTCGGCTAGGCCGAGGGTATCCTCACCGAGGGCGAGGATTCAACAACTACCGCACATGGGGTTTTATTAGGGCCAGATGACCCTAAAAGGGGCCGACCCCTCATCATGGACCAGACGACCCTATAAGGGGCCGACCCCTCATCATGGACCAGACGACCCCACGAGGGGACGATAGTATGAGGTCCACATCCAGCCAAACCCAATGCCATCATCAACATTGGCCTCGGCCTGACATCCTAGGCTGAGGGTGACATCATCACAGCGCGTGATTTGGGAGACGCGTGAAATAGTGCGTGTGGGACTCATATATCACGTGGACTAGACCATTATAACAATATCATCCCCTCACGTGAGGGAATATTATGTCATCATTAATCGCAAGTGGAACATCCACGTGTCAGCAGGGGATTGGATAGATCACCATTCACATGCCCCATGCATTCTTGGGGGGTGCACTACTCCCCCTTAGCCCTATATAGACTTATCATCTTCAACCTTGTAAAGGTAGCAATAATTATAACCCTAGCTAAAACTCTGCTTGTACACACATTAGAGAGAGAGTGAGCTTATGAGCATTGTATCCAAGGCCATTAGTGACCATATTTAGTGGATCACACACTCACAGTGGATGTAGGCCTGATTGGTTGAACCACTATACATAACTGTCTTCATTCCTATTATTCTTATCCGCTTCTATACACTTATACACATATATATAACTCTATTGCTGCCATTGTTATTACTGTTTGAGCTCCCCACCTCTTATCTGGTGGTGCTAAATCTTAGCATCATCAATGAGTCTTATGGTCACGGCTAACGGTCGTGACTCCTTCCTTGACCAATATTGGAGGGAAACTTGACGCCATAATGGTCACCGCTGGGCCAGGGTCTAAATCCATGACCCAAAAGAGTCAGGGTCTAGATCCGTGACCACAAACAAGATGATTTTTGACTCAATGTAAAAAACCTAAACTTTAACTACACATGTTTTATATGTCTAGCAGGGAGTTCGAGTATCGAATAAACAGGGAATGATGTTTAATTACTTTAATTAATTTATTACTTCTAAAAAAAGTGTAAAAGATGATGGAAGAGTTTGAAATAATTATACTATGATTAATCTAGACAAGTATGTAAACTACGTTAAAAGAAGTAAAACAAAAGTTAGAAATTATCTTCGATGCTTCGACGCGTGTAGCATAAATGATTACATAGATAAAATGCAAATCAAACATGATTAATACTCTTTTTAAACAATTATTTAGTCCTCAATGTCACTTCCCGAATGTTATAAAAGTCCGCTCAGAGTTCGGTGTCAAAGATAGTCCCGGAACAACACTTCTGGTATTAAATACGATGTATACTTGATATACACCATTAAAGTCCCTCGGTATGTTCTAGGTACTAATTAATCTGTCAAGATCCGATCTTAAACTATCAAATCATAGTGAAACAGCTACACGTCTGAAACGCGTCCAAAAATTACAACTTATATTATTTAAGGAAAAATAATTAAAACTAATTAACCGTGCTTTGTGTGTATGAGGAGAATTGAACTAAGAGAAGAAGTATACTAATTTTAAAGCATGAGAAATAAATATGAGAGTATGTGAAAAATTTCATAAGAATACTTGTAGAAGTGGAGGAAAAATAGATAAGAAACATGCATTAATTCGGGAAAGAAATTACAAAAAGAATAAAAAAACTAAATTACACTACTCCTAAAGATGAAAATACACTAAAATGATGAGAGTAATGGTGTATCAAGTTTTTTTTGTGTGTGTGTGGGTGAGGGGATTTAAATAGGGGGAATATGGGCTTTGTGGAATTTTTGGTATTTTACATATTTTATTTTTAAAATAAAGAATAACATGGGCTTGATTTGTTTAATAAGGAGTGAGGGGCTGATGAAAGTTGGCATGGGCTGCATAATATAGTAACATTTATTTTTAGAAGAATATAGAAAAAAAGAATAGGGAGAAAAGGGTTTAATGAAAAAGTTATTAAAGAAATAAGAATATAGGGTTGCGAGTCAGGTCAGTTCTGGGTGGTTCTAGACCGACCACATGTCGCTCCCAGATGGCGACACGTGGCGACCAGATTATTTGAAATAAATGAGGTATAAGCCTCTCCCCTTGGAATCGAACTTGTGACCTCTTGGTTAGTAAAAACCTCCTCAATCAGCTGAGCCCACATGGGACTACAATACAAAAAGTGCATAAAAAATATATAAACACTAATAAAATCCTAAATTAAATATTTACATTTTATTCTTCCAAAAATCGTAACTTGTGCATACGGACTCTGATTGACAATCAGAAAAATCCACGTGACCCTCCTTCCAAGGCCAATAATATTTTCATGATGTTCGGGTCACGGGTGTTGACCCGAGGCTTTGACTTTGACTTCTTTCGAATCCGAATTTTGTACGGCCATAACTTCTTCGTTTCAACTCCGATTAATACGTCGTTTGAACCTAGGCGTCCCTTAATTCAAGGCCTTCAATTTTACATGTTTGGTCCGAGTCCGAAATGAGTCATCTGAATTTACCATTTTGCCCCTAAAGGTGCATTTGTGTCCGTTCTTCATCCGAAATGCATCCAATCTTCGTCCTTAGCATAAAAAACCCTGTAACACTCAAATAAACCTTGCGCAAGCGATTAACGATGAATAATTGAGGTCATACACTAAATAAGTTTAAAGTGTGAGTTTAACGAGCGTCAAACTACTTTATTGTTCAAAAAAAAAGGGAAGAAAATGCATTATTTAGCACGAATCAGTTAGGATGTCTTGATTAGTCACTAATGATTGGTGATTAAAGGGGTATTTATAACCCTTAGGTGTGGCTATTAAAGGTAGTTAACGCTGTTAATGTAGTAAGGCAAAATTCAACCCTTGGGTTGATATCACAATTGATGGTAATTTAAAGAACACAGGGAGTTGTGTAGAATGATAGTGGCAATGCCGTACACTCTTGTGTAAAATGTGGTGTGAAATAACTTTGGTGTTGAGAGTAGCCTTATAGTGGAAATAATGAGTAATCTTTGCTACGATCGAGTGGTAAAGGTTGTGCATTCCATATATGGAGACTAGATAACTGAATAACATTCACAAGTACTGATTTAATGGTAAAGACGTATTAGCTCATTTGGTTGGGGACTTGGGCTAGGTGTACCTTGGTTATGAGATTTTTATTGGGAAATAGGATCTCGCGCGGCGTCCGTGGTGAGGGCCTTAGTATTTATAAGCAATACTCGACGCCCATATCCTACCATGATCAAAATAGTTGTGTTAACTCGTAGGTTGTCACTTGATATGACATTAGCACAGTGAGATAATTTTGGTTGCCATAGTTGAACAACCATTGAGAATTTTGTGAGGAAGACCTTGAGGTTTATAGGTTGTAGGCGACGTCTTGTATCCTGCCATGACCCACAGTAGCATTAATTAAGATTTGTAAATGACTTATAGTCATAGCCATTTGGAAGAAAAGTGAGATTAGTATCTAAGTATTGAGACTCATTTTAGCTGCCGAGGTAACGGCTAGGTGCGAGGAGATCTTAATGTGTGAGTAGTTCATAGGCACGTCGAGGTGGCCATAGGAAAAATTACGTGCGGCATCATTGAGGATAAATATAGAATGTTGTGATGTCTTGAGGTATTTGAGGATTAAGGTGAACTATGACTAGAAGCTCGTAGACTAGTATCTTTGCGAGCACCAGATGATATCGACATGGGTATTGAAAAGTTTGTGGACTGCACCTATGATAATAGAAGTATAGACGATGAGATCTTGCTAAGTTTTAGGACTTATGCATGAATTGTGTTTAGTGTTCTTAAGAGAGAAATTAAGTCGGGTAAGGGAAAAAATAGCAGTCTGCTAATGGCGGTGTTGAGAGTCAGGTGATGACCCAGATTAACGGTCACATAGTGTACGTGCCATTTATGGCTTTCCAATTTCCTCAGATGGGTGGTTTAACCCCAAAGTAGGGAGATAGTTATATACTTTTATGAGTGGTGATTGGATGTCATGGAATGACTAGTATGGTGTGGTAGTACTTGGTTTCAGGATATATTTGTGCTAGGCTCACAGAGGGATACTCTTTCAGGAGAAAGGGGAACTGATGAAGGGTGCTCCACTTTTCCCTTCTTACTATTTCAATTTATGAAGCGTCAAAAGTTGTAGTTTTAGGATGGAAACAAGCTTCTTTCTAGTTTTGGTGGATTTTAAATATGTTTGGTTATTGGCTCAACTTTGAGAACTTAATCTTATGATGCATGTTTGGTAAAAAAAAAGATGATGCCATGTGGAGACTTACAAATGGACACTAAGGTGGGGGTAGCATCGAAACATGATTGTCATGTTAGGGTGTCAATAGTTTATGCTAGAGTAGCCTTAGAAATGCAATGATTAGTTATTAGAATTTCTTGGTAAATTTGTACTGGTTAGCTGATGTGGCCTAGTGTGATATTAATTACTCTTAGGGTACTATTGACGACGGGTGTGGTCGTCACAGAAATCCCGTGTGGATAGAGAGGATAAGGTGAATTGGTGGAAACCTTGTGGTCAAAAGGACATAATTAGGTGAAGGACTTTCTTTACTAAGTAATAAATATGGGGGTTTAGGATCTTAATCACGATATGTTAAGAAGGAAATAATCTATGTGTAATAGGTTCGTGACGTCGTCAGTAGTTATCGAATAAGGTCAATGTAGACATGGCATGATGTATCCGCCACTCAGAATGATTTATTTACTCCAAGGGTGTGAAAGTTAGGGCCTTGCTCCCAAGAAGTGAAGTCCGACATCGATTTTTTTAAGAATTAATGATTCCTAAATTACTCTCGTTTTATAAGGATAAATGATTAAGATTCGACTCATCATCTCCAAGATACATGGACAGATGTGGTACTCGATTAGAGTTTTGTGAATAAGTTTCATGAATTCTTGTATACGGTATGGGTTTGATTCCATAAGTCAGAATAGGTTTCCTATGGGCAAAATTCCTCGGGACGGTTGCATGTCCCTCTGGCTCAAGTGTGTTCCTTTTGATTTCGATAATCAAAATTTAGTATTATCACCTATATGGTGACTCATATCCGTTCCATGTCATAGTACGGCGCGGTTGAACCGGGAGAGCATAGTGAACCAGGTTTGGTCGATGTAGCTCGATAACTAGGTGCGATCATTTGAGGTATTATTATTATTGCATAAAGTTTTGCATATGGGTGTCTACACTTTCACCCTGTTGATTTGTTCATTGTATTAATTTTTCCTTTAGACTAGTGGACTCTCGACTGACCGGCTCGACAATAGTGGCTTGGGTTGGGAAGAACTGGATGATGGCTTTAGGATACGGTGTAGTGTTGGAGATCGATGAAAACTTAGCATACGATGTTTCTTTGTCACAGTGAGTGGATTAGAGTTAGACTCTAGTGAGTACTCAAGGATAAGATGCCTAAAGGAGCATTTGGTTCAACAGAGTGATGCAGCGGAGGGTGTAAACCAGGCGTGCACATATGATTCGATAATGGGAGACTAACATAGTATGGTTCTCGACAAGCTCTTGCAAGTTGTATAGTTAGGATAACCTGGAAATTTATGGGACACAGGATGCACGGTCCTAAGCTAGAAATTGATTTTGGTGATATCTACGGCGGATCATTGTATCATGATTTGCTTTGGGTGAGCGTTGATCATTAGAAATTGTTTTCCCGTAAAGGCACCGATATGCCTTAGATTACTAGCATATGTAGTGTTAGGAATGGTTTGGACTTAATAATAAAGTGATTGGAGACTGAGAGTAAATTATATAGTGATATGGTTGACAAATTAATGAGCACTAAAGCATGTTGAAGGTTAAACATTTGTCTACCTCAGTACTAAGGAACTCGGTGAATTGTCTTGGAGGATTTCTAGGACTTAGGATTGAAGTTGGTGGACCCATGAGTTTGAGGATTAATGGAAGGAGAATTTCGGGGACGAAATTCCCTAAAGAGGGAAGTTTGTAATATCGCGCCCTAGTAAATTAATTAAATTTTAGGTTGAGTATAATTAAGGAGGAGCTAATAATAAATTATGGAGGAATTATGAGTGAAAAGTTGGAGAAAAATAAAAGGAAAACAAATAGGGTCGATTAAACGACATAGGGATATCGTTCGAACGATCGTACAAAGGTCATTAAAAGGGTTACTGCTTTACAGTAGAAGGTTGCATGAAGGGTCGCATAATCCATATATCGAACGACGTTGGTCGAGTTTTAGATAAGATTTCCCTTGTGCGTTGTCACAATTTGGAACATTGATTTGGTGTGTTGTCGAGCCCAGATTAGTTCAGCAAGGGTAAAATGGGATTTTGTTGCCTAATGTCAACTGCACGCTCCTATGGTTCACTAGCCTGTCAGCGACCTAAAATCACTTACCAGCCCCTGGCCTTTCGCTCGCTGCCGGTAATCGTTGTTGGTCGCAACAGACTACTTCACCAGATGGATAGAGGCAAAGCCACTGGCAAACATAAGAGACGCGAATATGATAAGGTTCGTATGGAAGAACATTATCACCCACTTCGGGATCCCCAAGACCATCATCACTGATAATGAAACCCAGTTTGAGAGTGGCCTTTTCTAGGGTTTCTGCAATGACCACGAAATCGGGCACCATATCAGCTCGGTGGAATACCCCCAGAGCAATGGACAAGCTAAAGCTTCCAACAAAACAGTGATTGATGGATTGAAGAAGCGTTTGGAGCGAGCCAAGGGGGCATGGGTGAGTGAGCTACCACATATCCTATGGGCTTATCGCACTGCCCCATAGCGAGCAACTGGGGAAACCCCATATTCACTGACATATGGTATCATCCCCTTGGAAGGTGGCCTCCCCACCATGAGGTCCACCCTCATTAACCTAGGCCAAAATGATGCAACATTACTCACTGAACTTGACCTAGCTGAGGAATGCAGAGAGGTGGCTCCAGTGAAACTAGCAGGCTACTAGCAACAGCTAGTGAAGCACTACAATAAGGTCAATCCAAGAGCATTCGAAGTTGGGGACTACGTCCTAAGGAAAGTTCTTGGTAGCATAGTAAAATCATCAGATGACAAGCTAGGACCAAACTGGGAGGTACCATTCAAGGTGATAAGGGACAACCTGCAAGGAGCCTATCACTTAGAAACGCTGGAGGGTAGGGAGATACCTCGAGCTTGGAACGCAGCCAATTTAAAGAAATTATACTTCTAATTTTCTGTTTTAATCTTTTATTACAATGTCGAAATTTGCAAGTCTTTTCTGATTAATAAAAGATAGTTGGGTAGTGGAATTCTATGAAGAGTTGATTTCTTTTTCAGAAACTTTATAACTTGTGCACCTTTTCCAAGTGACAGTCTCCCCTCTTAACACATATAAGCAGGGTTTTATCCTCCTCAGGTTCTCGTCGTTTAACACAAACAACCTCTTAGCATTGCCCCTGCCAATATATGAAGCCCTACAGGGGGCACTTAGGCAGCTCGGACAACTCAAAATTGGTCACCAAACAATGTTTGACTCAAAAAACCTTCTCGGATAGAATATCCAACATCAGGTGTGCCCTCTCCATTGCTACACTTAGGCCTAAAGGAGTATGACGACACGACCTAAAAGGTAAAGTGGGGCAGAATGGTATCTTATAAGCATACTGGACTGGGAGGATACTCACGCAATAAAACAACTCTAGTCGGCTAAGAAAAGCCTAAGATAATCAAATAAGAAATCAATGAAGTGGACAATATACAACACATGTTTAGTCAGCAAATTGCCCAAAACATAATTATTTCATTACTTCATTGCATTTACGGAGAGTAACATTGGTTGAATTAAATAGATCCTAATGAGGATTAGGCCTCCGAGCAAGATAATCAGCTACTTGTGCTCTTTGGCGATCGTTTGGGTGAGGAGATAACTCCTCCTCGACTTTATTTGCATCAGGTTCTAGTAACCGCCTAGGGATAGCATCTATGGGGACCCACTGGTCATCCCTCTTGAAAAGGTTGGGCATCAGAGTCGAAGGGTAGATCTCATGAGGATACCAGAGTACTGAGTTCCTAGGGACCTTCAGCTCCCTGAGAGCATTCAATGATCCCCTAATAAAGGATAGCTCTTCGACCTCTGCCAACCTCGTCGGAGCATCTATCCAACCATGATCATAACCATCAACCCATACTCACCGAGGACCTTTCTTGAACAAATTCCACAATAGCGTAACATCTCTTTAGAGCTCAGAAGCTATCACGTATATTCAACAAACGTCTCCTCGAAGCTCATTAACCTCCCTACCTAAACCCCTATCATCTGTACCAGCTCGAGGACCAGTCGATGAAGAGGAACCCCACAAAACTTGAGGGGCAACGCTCGACGCATGCTCTCTAAGTCATGACACCTCCCTCCTCAGAGATTCATTCGCTTATTGAAGAACTTCTCCGACCTGATTGATCTCGGAGGCATCCAAAAGTTTAGCTCTCAGATCATTCACTTCCTCTTGAATGCAAGCGCTAACCTCTTCTATCTCCTGAACCCTATCCTTCAGTTTGGCGACAATCTCTGACTGATCTTTAAAACTCTAGTTCCTCGACCTAAGGGACTTAAAAATCCTTACAATGACTTAGCGAACTTGGTTACTAGCATTGGGACCAATAATCCTTACTAGTTGATAAGAAGTGGGTATGTACTCATCAACATCAATCAGTTACGAACCATATAAGCATTATAGAAAGAAATCAGTATGCGGAAAGAAAAAAGATTTCATTTCATTAAAAAAGAAGGTTCTAATTACATCAGCGAAAGAAAGGAAAGAATAACAAAAGCAAACAATATAATAAGTTACCTAAGAAAAACTAGCTAGCAACCTCAGTCTGCTCCGAGGTCGCTGGTTGCTTCCCCTTATCTATAGCAGCTCCAGACGCATCTCCCTCAGACGGATCAGTCGGCATTCCCTAGTTAAGGGTCACTTCAGCAGCGGGGGTCAGAACAGCAGGGGAACCCTCATTAGGAGCAGGATGAGGCACCTCATCAGCAACAGGCTTAGGGCTTCGATCATACTCATTGAAGAGAGGAGAATTAATGTCCACCTCAATAGCCAGAAGAGCTTTATTCCAACCCATTTTAAAGTTCAGTCAGCTGATGTAGCTAATCTGAACATTAGCATCCTCGTACACAGCAGCCCACCCGGCATTATACGAGCTCTCCTTAATGGTGGAAGCCTCAGATTCCACCTTCTTCACCTTTTCTGCAAGCACCTTATTCTCCTCCACCACAGCCATCTTGCTCGTGTAGACCAAGTCATAGGACTACCTCATCTCCACGAGCTCCTTGGTCGCCGTCTCCTTTACTCGATTGGCTTCAGTCAGAGCGAGATCAGAAGACTTTTTGGCAGCATTGGCAGTCTTGAAGCTAGCCTCTAGCTCAACATTCTTCTTCACCAGATCGATATTCCTTTTCACCAACTCGTCGCGGCTGCGGTAGACGACGGTGAAGTCGGTCACAAACTACAAAGAAGAGAAATGTTAGCAAGAGAAGAATTGAACATAATATTATGAGAATAGAGAAGTGAAAGAAAACTTACCAAGGCTAGCCTCTAACTCGCCTTCAGATCTAACTGGTCTGTCCCCATCGCCTTCTGACGATCAGTCAAAAACATTACTCTTTTGAGCAGCGCAGGAGCCAACTGAGGAGAAAAGGAAACAGAGGCCCCCTTAGGCAAAGCAGACACGGGCAACAGAGGTTGCCCCACCTTCATCCTCACCTCCTCTCTCCTCTTCTCCTCTTCCCTCTTTTTCCTCTCCTTCTCTGCTCTCCTTCTCTCCTCCACCTTCTTCCTCTCCTCCTCTTTCTTTCTCTCCCTCTCTTTTAACTACTCCTCCTCCTTCCTCTTCTTCTCCCGCTCGTGGGTAGCAGACTGAGAGGCAATAGCAACATCCTGACTACCAAACTTTTTCTTCTTCAATCGGTGAGAGAGAAGCACATCATCATCATCATCATCATCGCCTCAGATCAAATTCTTCCCAGGAGGAGCCATGTCTTCCTCGCTGGAACTACTTGGATCCCCCGAAGACTCTTGAACTTCTGAACCCTCTTTTGAACTAGAAGATTCTTCACTACCATAGCTATCCTCACTGGAACTGCGTTCAGCATCTCCCCTATTAGCACTTTCACTCTCCTCGCCATAACTTCTTTCTTCCTCATCCAATTAGGTCGGCAACAACTTCTTCGGTGATGTCTAACTCAGGAATGCTATCCACAGGTCGCGTAATGAAACTGGACCCAATGTTCTTGTATTCCAGAAGGAATGCCGCTAATCGAGGATGTTCGCCGTCAGCTAAGAGTTCTCTAATTTTTTTAGGCTTTGACCAACTCAGCAGCTCGAACCTCGCTGAGAGCAGGCTTCGAGTGCATTATCTTCGCTAAAAAGAGAGAGAGAAAGATATGAGAAAAATCATACAGAAACAGAGGATCAACGAGCAAAACAAGAGCTATGACTGCCAATAAACTCCTCCCCATAAAATGGGATCACGTATCTCCCAGACCTAGACCCTTCGGTATGGGGAGGGAACTGCCAATTTCTGGCAATAAACCCCTCATGCCGGTAGTCCTTGTGGGAATCAGGTAGATTTCCTACAAATAGCCTATCAGGACTCTTGGCCTTGAGGTAAAGAAGACCAGCGCTTGTTCGAGAAAAATAGTAGCAAAAGCATATTTCAGCAAGCCCTAGATTGGTGCCATAGAGCTGATTAATTCTATGCACACCATTGATAATTTTCCAAACGTTGAGCGAGCACTGTGCAAGAACTATATCAAAGTAACCAAAAAAATGAAAAAAAAGTTATTTGGGGGAAAAGTGATACCCCCCCTGGGATAGCAAGAGAACATGTATCCAGTGGTCGTCCTCAATATCTCTAACATTAGGAGGAACATGGGCACATTCAATGTCTACCCAGTTTGGGATGTTAAAGGATTTCCTAAATTCGGTGATCAATCTATTGCCTATTTTGTCCATTAAAAAAAAAACTAGTAATAGATATAAAGAAATTCCAGCAGAAAAAGCAGAGAAAAGAAGTGAAAAAGACTTACGAAGTAAAAATCAGCTTGGCACGAGGCAAAGTCACAAGCAGGGACGATGAGAAGATGAGAAAAAAGATTGAAGATGGAAGACGAGACCTGGGAGTAAGAAGAGCTACAGTAAAAGCTTGGAGAAATTGAGAGAAAACGGAGAAGTTTGAAGCTACGTTCAGAGAATGGCCATTTCAAAGTTATTTAAACCTTCCTAATCGTGATGCACTGGTAACGATGCGATCTGCCGCCTAAATCAATTCAAGAAAGGTGCTTCAGCCCCAAAAGTGTTGCACAATTCACAAAAGTTCCATTAAGGCAAATCATTTAAAATTATTGAGCCCAAGTTGTGACCAAAAATTTTTAGGGGCAATTGTGGGTATCTCGATTTGCCACTTTGGCCCAGACGAGTAGCTCAATTAAACACGGCCCAAAGTCTGAATGCCCCGCGCCTCAACCAATTCTATTTTTGACCCAGTCAGTTCCTAAAATCTCTCTCTAGAGATACTTTAGGGATGGTCGGCTAACGTGGAGGAGTCCCACTCCTCCACTCTTCAAAATAACATGTATATAACAAACCCTCCGCCCAGGGCAAAGCGCAGGCATTATTTTCTGTAAAACACTCCATAGAGCAAAGAGAAATGATATACAGAGAGCACCACTGTGGACGTAGGCCTTCTTGCCGAACCACGTACATCCTGTGTTGTGTCTGATTGTCATTCTTTTTTATTGTCTATTTATTTTAGTGATTGTTTTTATTTGTTATTTTGTGTTGAATATATTTGTCACCACAGGTAACATGGAAAAGTTTATAATGTTGTAAGAGATTAACACTTATGGATTTAAAAAGAGATTAAATGTGTAAAAGTGATTCCAATTAAGTAGAATATTATTCCAAGTGTAAAAATATGTTAAAGTGTTAAGACACTCCAGAAGTTGGTGTGAATAACTTAATAATGTTTTTGGTGAAATTAACACTTGAGAAATTGCGTAGAAGGTAATTTTGGAAACAAATGGGTAAAATGGTAATTTTACTTAAAGTTGAACATATTTATGAAATTAAAATGTTGAAAAGGGTGTTACACAAAGTGGTCCTAAACGAATATGATTTTTATAGAATATAAATCAAGGTTAAAGTGTAAAGGACATGAAATGGTAAATTTTCAAAGTGTAACAAAAGTTGGGGAGGTAAAGTCCCGGATTTTGGCTTCGGTTGGGTAAAAAAGAAAGTAGAATAATGTGGACATTTGTAAAATGTTAAAGAACATAAAAGGAACTCAAATGACACTGGGATAAAGCAAGAATGGCCCGAAGCCCTTGGGTGAAAGCTCTAAATCACTGGCCAGAGCATATGGTGCACATAGCCGACAGTGTGGAGCTCGTGGAAGTATACAGTATAGTAAGATTTCGAGAAAAGATAAACGAAATTTGGACATTTCAAGAAATGAGTTTTGTGATAAAATGTGTTAATACAACCTAACTTGAATGAATGTAATAAATGTTCCGATAAAGGTGAAATGGACAAGTTAATGCGTGAATGTACTAATGTCCATATTATAAAGAAAAAAGGGTTAAAGGAAGTGGCTAAATGGGTGGTTAAGAAACTTAAATGGTTAGACCCCTATTTAACATGAGAATGTGTTGTAAAAAGCATTTTCAAAGATTAAATAAGTATTTTCTACGGTGAATGCGTTTGTTGAAATGGCGATTAATGAAAATACTAAAGGTGTATTGAAATGAATGAAAAAATATATCTAAAGGAATGGGTTTGGATAAATCAAGTGTAATGGTTTCTAGTGTTGAACCGGGTGTGTTATATAAAGTGATAAATGCTAAGTATGAATAAATGAAGTCTTCACTAGATTAAGGTGAATTAATTTGGATAAGTAAGGTTTTCGAAAGTAAAATGGTTAATGCATTGGGATAAGTAATTTTCCAAGGTATACGTATGTAGCTATATACATATTTCTGCATGCATATGGTTGTAGCGTGTGAGTATTCCTTTATGTTGTTCATTTTTATACTGCTTATATAAATCCCACTGGGTATAGGCTCACACCCTCACTTTGTTACGGCAGGTTGGGAGGGATTTTATATTTTGAGGGCGTTATACAGGTAAGTATATTATGTTGACGTTAATAGCACTGTTTATTTGGACTTTGGGGTACTCCCCATGGTCCCTCATGTAGTTTATCTTGAAATTGGAGTCGCATGCTAATAAGTGAATGGTACCTAAAATAAAAAATTGGATTAGCAACATTATATAGGTTATTCCATTGCACTTCACACCTAAAGCTGGGGTTGGACCGGGTTGACCCACAGGTAACCCATAAATTCAAGTCGGTGCTTTACAAATGATATGCCGATGAAAAGAAAAAACCTGCTTACCACAGCAGCGATTTGGGACTTACTTTCTATCAGTTGAAAAAATATCAAATTAAGTTGAACCCCGCAAAGTGAAATTCCTTGGCTTCTTAGTCAACCAGAGAGGTATAGAAGCAAACCCAAACAAATTCAAGCACTGATAGAACACTACATCAAAAACACCAATTTGGCACACCTTGATATTAAAAATCTGGCACCGTTTAAAATCATGCCAAATTTTTGCACTGTTTAATAATAATCTGGCACACTTTTAAGCCGTGCCAAATTTTGGCACTGTTTAAAAGTGTGCCAAAATTGAGAACACTTTACTAAAATATAAATATCCTAAAAAAATTAATCCCCTTAAAGAATTTTTGTTCTCCCACTCTCTCTCCTCTCTCCCGCTCGCCTCCCGCTCTCTCTATCTCTCGCTCTCTCTCTCTCACATGACCAGTACCAGGAGAAGAAGAGACTAGGGTTTTTAGGGATTTGCGTGGTTGCTCCGATAGCACCTAAAATTGTACCACACAATTGTACCTCAAGGCGATTGCGTGGTTGCTCCGGTAGCACCGGCGGTGGTAGAGCCTAGGGTTTTGGAAGAATCGGTTTGGGTTTGGTTTGGGTTATTTGGTTTTGGCAGAGAAGGTATGGGGAATGGGTTTAAGTGGGTTTAACAAAATGGGTCTGAGGGTTGGTGAATGGGTAAAGGTATGAGGTTGGGACTTTGGGTTTGGAACTTCCAGACGGGTTGATGGAGGCAAGGGCGATCGAGGTTCAATCCGGGTGGCTCTGGGATTTATTGGGCTATAAATGGTTTGAGGATGCGGGTTGGTGGGTCGGAGGTTTAACAGCAGCTGGTTCAGGCACTAGAGGGTAGCTCCGGGTTATGGGTTCAAGAAGCAACCGATATGTTTCCCCTCCACCGCACGGTATGTTTTAATCACATTCATTTCAATTGGGTTCTATTTTCACTACATGTATTTTGCTCTTTGGCTTCGGATTATTCTGAGATTGAACCTACATATGGATTGAATGATATTTGTAATAATGTATTTATCAAGCACTAAGATTGAACCTACATATGGCTTGAACCTACATATGGCTTGAATGGCTCACTGCATGCATTGGAATGTGCATACATTGCATACACGATCTAATACATTGATGTGCATACATTACATACATTGAAATGCATACCTTCGAATCTATACCGAATCTCATTTTTGGGTGTGACTCACTGACATGTCGTATTCATATTGACTCGTATATTGACCGTTCACCAATGGGGTACAATGGAATCCGAACACGATCCAACACGGGTGTGACACGTTAGCGAGTCGCACCCATTGAGTCAAAAATATGAGTCGGCATAGACAGTCTTATTATTATTTTATTTTTCTATATGATATGCACCTGTGATTTGCTTCACAGAGACCATTATGTAGAAAATCCAAGAGAATTATATCTTATGTATGGATACTACTGTATTAGATACCACCCTACACTTACTCCAACATCTCCCATCACTTAATTTGTAAGAATAAACCAGTAAAAGTTGATAATCTTGCTGGACTTATTGTCTATCTGATGCTAGAACTTCTATTAATCTTCCTGGAAGTGTTGTCTAAAATTTCGTTATTATATGCTACAGGTCATGAAATTTGATGATATGAAGGAACTTGGTTCTAAATCTGCTGTGAAGGTATTCTATAATTGTGTCACTAAATTATTAATTCACATCTCAATTAATTATATTGTTTCTTATCTGATTAGATTATGTCCGAATTATGCCCTGCTACTTCCCTTAGTGTACCACCGTACTTTGGCATCCCCTTCTCCGATAGTTGCATCCTTTGATTATCATCGGCATAGTTTATTCTACACAACCATAGGTACGTCCCTTTAGCTATAACCTCGTCGTAATAGAGATGGTGGAGAAGATCCACTTGTCAGTTGAGCGCCCTTACAGATGTCATATATTGATTTAGTCACTTTCAATGGAGAATCATGTTTGTTTTAGTTGATTAGTGTTTTCTCACTCTCCACAATGTATCGCAAGCATTAATGTTACCACTATTGTATGAATATATGTTGCATATATGCTATTGTGTGCATATATGCATACATTTATTGCATGTATTCTGGGGTCACAGGGTCTTCTCACCTTGTGCTCAAAGATTTTAATGTAATCGGGATCAATTGATGATTATATCACAATCTTAAAGAGGGGAATGGCATGGCAGTTACCACTGCTAGAACTATGGTGCAAGCTAGCACGACTGCTACCCAAGATAGTGCTTTAGAATGGGTTACAAAGGAAGAGAATAATTATGCATGTTGTGTATCGTGTTGGAGTTGACAAGTATGATATTGGATTTGGGTTTGGCCATTTTGGTATTGGCGTTGATGATGTAAGTTTTTGTTGAATTTTTATGTTGTTGATATATATTTGGTCTTACATTTTCCCCGTTGCAAGTGAATATCCTTATGTTTATTTTATTTTTCAATCACATTTACTTGAACATGCCTTACATTATGTGAATTTGATATTCTTGATCACTGCAAACTATCCATTGATTGGCTACACAATTAATAACGATCAATGGCTACACAATCAATGGCTATGATCAAAATGAATGTGTATATTACATAAGATGTGTATAATACCTTCGTACCGCATATATAGTCGCTACATGTAAATTGATTGTGTATATTACATGTAGCTATGATCAAAATGATTTAAGAATTTCTTGAGTTTAAGCCAGGTTATTACTCGTGAGTTTAAGAATTTCATATGGAATGATTTGTGTTACAAGTAGCCTTACCAATATGAATAATTTATTTCCCCGTACTTACAGGGGATGTATATATGTTGAGACCTGAGATACAAAGAGGAAGAATTTGAAGTTATTGACGTGCCGTTAGAGTCTGTAGGCTTTGTTGAAATCGACACACCGATTTTACAGGTTTGTAAATTTCTTAATGTTTATGTTCAATTGATTCATCTTGTGGTTATAGTTATCTGATTAAAAGAGCTAGAAAGATTAGAGAACATACATGTTTAACAAAAAAATATGTAGATTAGGCTAGAAAACAAGCTCTTTGAGGGTGAAAACCCAAACCACCCCCCAAATGGCCCCGTAAGTGGCACGAACACCTCGCATGGGACCAATGTAACTTGTACGAACTGACCACGTAGTCGCGGGTCTCTCGGTTTGAGAATATGACGATAATTTAAAAATATGTAAATTATGCTTGAAAATAAACCGTTTGAGGGTGAAAACACAAACCAACCCCCGAACGGCCCCGTAAGAGGCACGAACACCTCGCACGGGACCAATTTAACTTGTACGAACTGACCACATAGTCGCGGGTCTCCCAATTTGACAATATGACAAAAATTTCAAACTATGTAGATTAGGCTAGAAAATAAGCCGTTTGAGGGTGAAAACCCAAACCAGACCCCAAACGACCCCGTAAGAGGCACGAAAACCTCACATGTGACCAATGTAATTTGTAGGAACTGACCGCGTAGTCTTGGGTCTCCCGGTTTGAGAGTATGACAATAATTTGCAAAAATCAACACTGAAACTTAAAAACAAGCCGTTAAAGGGTGAAAACCCAAACCAGCCCCCAAACGACCCCGTAAGAGACACGAACACCTCGCACGGGACCAATGTAACTTGTAGGAACTGACCACGTAGTTCTGGCTCTCCTGGTTAGAGAATATGACGATAATTTGCAAAAATCAACACTTAAACTTAAAAACAAGGCGTTAAAGGGTGAAAATCAAAACCTGCCCCCTAACGACCCCGTAGGAGGCACGAACACCTCACACGGGACCAATGTAACTTGTAGGAACTGACCGCGTAGTTCCGATTCTCCAGGTTTGAGAGTATGTCGATAATTTGAAAAAATCACACTTAGACTTAAAAACAAGGTGTTAAAGGGTGAAAACCCAAACCAGCCCCCAAACGACCCCGTAAGTGGCACGAACACCTCGCACGGGACCAATGTAACTTGTAGGAACTGATCGCGTAGTCTTGGGTCTCCTGGTTTGAGAGTATAATGATAATTTACGAAAATCACACTTAGACTTAAAAACAAACCGTTAAAGGGTGAAAACCAAAACCAGCCCCTAAACGACCCCGTAAGAGGCACGAACACCTCGCAAGTGACAAATGTAACTTGTAGGAACTGACCGGGTAGTTCCGGGTCTCTCGGTTTGAGAGTATGATGATAATTTGCATAAATCACACTTAGACTTAAAAATAAGCCGTTAAAGGGTGAAAACCCAAACCAGCACCCATACGACTCCGTAGGAGGCACGGACACCTCGCACATGACCAATGCAACTTGTAGGAACTGATCGCGTAGTCCCGAGTCTCCCGATTTGATAGTATGATGATAATTTGCAAAATTTATACCTAGACTTAAAAACAAGCCGTTAAAGTTTGAAAACCCAAACCAGCCCCCAACAATCCCGTAGGAGGCACGAACACCTCGCAAGGGACCAATGTAACTTGTAGGAACTGACCGTGTTGTCCCGGGTCTCCCAGTTTGAGAGTATGATGGTAATTTGCAAAAATCATACTTAGACTTAAAAACATGTCGTTAAAGGGTGAAAACGCAAACCAGCCCCCAAACGACCCCGTAGGAGGCTCGAACACCTCGCACGGGACCAATGTAACTTGTAGGAACTAACCGTGTATTCCCGGGTCTCCTAGTTTGAGAGTATGACGATAATTTGCAAAAATCACACTAACTTAAAAATAAGTCGTTAAAGGGTGAAAACCCAAACCAACCCCCAAACGACCCCGTAGGAGGCTCGAACACCTCACACGGGACCAATGTAACTTGTTGAAACTGATCGCATAGTCTCGGGTCTCTCAGTTTGAGAGTATGATGATAATTTGCAAAAATCACACTAACTTAAAAACAAGCCGTTAATGGGTGAAAACCCAAACCAACCCCCATACGACCCCGTAGGAGGCACGGACACCTCGCACGGGACCAACGTAACTTGTAGAAACTGACCGCGTAGTCCCGGGTCTCCCGGTTTGAGAGTATGACGATAATTTGCAAAAATCACACTTAGACTTAAAAACAAGACGTTAAACGGAGAAAACCCAAACCAGCCCCCCCACGATCCCGTAGGAGGCACGAACTCCTCGCCCAGGACCAATGTAACTTGTAGGAACTCACCGTGTTGTCTCGGGTCTCCCAATTTGAGAGTATGACGATAATTTGCAAAAAGCACACTGACTTAAAAACAAGACGTTAAAGGGTGAAAAGCAAAACCATCCCCCATACGACCCCGTAGGAGGCACGAACACCTCGCACAGGACCAATGTAACTTTTAGGAACTGACCGCGTAGTCCTAGGTCTCCCGGTTTGAGAGTATGACGATAATTTGCAAAAATCGCACGTAGACTTAAAAACACTCCGTTAAAGGGTGAAAACCCAAACCAACCCCCATACGACCCCGTAGGAGGCACGAACACCTCACACGGGATCAATGTAACTTGTAGGAACTGGCCGCATAGTCCTGGGTCTCCCGATTTGAGAGTATGACGATAATTTGCAAAAATCACACTTAGACTTAAAAACAAGCCGTCAAAGGGTGAAAACCCAAACCAGCCCCCCAACGACCCTGTAGGAGGCGCGAACACCTCGTATGGGACCAATGTAACTAGTAGGAACAGACCGCGTAGTCCCGGGTCTCTCGATTTGAGATTATGACTATAATTTGCAAATATCACACTTATACTTAAAAACAAGCCGTTAAAGGGTGAAAACCCAAACCAGCCCCCAACCGACCCCGTAGGAGGCTCGAACACCTCGCACGGGACCAATGTAACTTGTTGGAACTGACCGCATAGTACCGGGTCTCCCGGTTTGAGAGTATGACGATAATTTGCAAAGATCACACTTAGACTTAAAAACAAGCCGTTAAAGCGTGAAAACCTAAACCAACCCCCATACGACCCCGTAGGAGGCACGAACACCTCGCACGGGACCAATGTAACTTGTAGGAACTGACCGCATAGTCCCGGGTCTCCTGATTTGAGAGTATGATGGTAATTTCCAAAAATCACATTTAAACTTAAAAATAAGCCGTTAAAGGGTGAAAACCCAAACCAACCCGCATACGACCGCGAAGGAGGCATGAACACCTCGATTGTGACCAATGTAACTTGTAGGAACTGATCGAGTAGTCCCGGGTCTCCCAGTTTGAGAGTATGATGATAATTTGCAAAAATACAACTTGGACTTAAAAACAAGCCGTTAAGGGTGAAAACCCAAACCAGTCACCATACGACCTCGTAGGAGGCACGAAAACCTCGCACGGGACTAATGTAACTTGTAGGAACTGACCGTGTAGTCCCCGATCTATCGGTTTGAGAGTATGACAATAATATTCAAAAATCACACTTGAACTTAAAAACTAGCCGTTAAAGGGTGAAAACCCAAACCATCCCCTATACGACCCCATAGGAGGCACGAACACCTCACACGGGATCGATGTAACTTATAGGAACTGACCACGTAGTCCCGGGTCTCCGGATTTGAGAGTATGACGATAATTTGCAAAAATCACACTTAGACTTAAAAACAAGCCGTTAAAGGGTGAAAACCGAAACCTGCCCCCCAATGACCCCGTAGGAGGCGCGAGCACCTCGCACGGGGCCAATGTAACTTGTAGGAACTGACCGCGTAGTCCCTGGTCTCTGGATTTGAGAGTATGACAATAATTTGCAAAAATCACACTTATACTTAAAAACAAGCCGTTAAAGGGTGAAAACCCAAACCAGCCCTCCAACGACCCCGTAGGAGGCGCGAACACCTCGCACGGGACCAATGTAACTTGTAGGAACTGACCGCGTAGTCCCTGGTCTCCCGATTTGAGAGTATGACAATAATTTGCAAAAATAACACTTATACTTAAAAATAAGCCGTTAAAGGGTGAAAACCCAAACCTTCCCCCCAACGACCCCGTAGGAGGCGCGAACACCTCGCACGGGACCAATGTAACTTGTAGGAACTGACTGCATAGTCCCAGGTCTCCTGACTTGAGAGTATGATGGTAATTTGCAAAAATCACACTTAAACTTGAAACTAATCCGTTAAAGGGTGAAAACCCAAACCAACCCCCATACGATCGCGAAGGAGGCATGAACACCTCGATTGTGACCAATGTAACTTGTAGGAACTGATCGTGTAGTCCCGGGTCTCCCAGTTTGAGAGTATGATGATAATTTGCAAAAATACACTTGGACTTACAAACAAGCCGTTAAGGGTGAAAACCCAAACCAGTCCCCATACGACCTCGTAGGAGGCACGAAAACCTCGCACGGGACTAATGTAACTTGTAGGAACTGACCGTGTAGTCCCCGCTCTGTCGGTTTGAGAGTATGACTATAATTTGCAAAAATCACACCTGAACTTAAAAACAAGCCGTTAAAGGGTGAAAACCCAAACCAACCCCGATACGACCCCGTAGGAGGCACGAACACCTCACACGGGATCGATGTAACTTGTAGGAACTGACCGCGTAGTCCCGGGTCTCCCGATTTGAGAGTGTGACGATAATTTGGAAAAATCACACTTAGACTTAAAAACAAGCCGTTAAAGGGTGAAAACCCAAACCACCCCCCAACGACCCCGTAGGAGGCGCGAACACCTCGCACGGGACCAATGTAAATTGTAGGAACTGACCGCGTAGTCCCTGGTCTCTCGATTTGAGAGTATGACAATAATTTGCAAAAATCACACTTATACTTAAAAATCAAGCCGTTAAAGGGTGAAAACCCAAACCAGCCCCCAACCGACCTCGTAGGAGGCTCAAACACCTCACATGGGACCAATGTAACTTGTTGGAACTGACCGCGTAGTCCCGGGTCTCCCGGTTTGAGTGTATGACGATAATTTGCGAAAATCACACTTAGACTTAAAATCAAGTCGTTAAAGCGTGGAAACCCAAACCAGCCCCCATATGACCCCGTAGGAGGCACGAACACCTCGCACGGGACCAATGTAACTTGTAGGAACTGATTGCATAGTCCCGGGTCTCCTGACTTGAGAGTATGATGGTAATTTGCAAAAATCACACTTAAACTTAAAACAAAGCCGTTAAAGGGTGAAAACCCAAACCAACCCCCATACGATCGCGAAAGAGGCGTGAAGACCTCGATTGTGACCAATGTAAGTTGTAGGAACTGATCGCGTAGTCCCGGGTCTCCCAGTTTGAGAGCATGATGATAATTTGCAAAAATACACTTGGACTTACAAACAAGCCGTTAAGGGTGAAAACCCAAACCAGTCCCCATACAACCTCGTAGGAGGCACGAAAACCTCGCACGGGACTAATGTAACGTATAGGAACTGACCGTGTAGTCCCCGGTCTTTTAGTTTGAGAGTATGACTATAATTTGCAAAAATCATACTTGAACTTAAAAACAAGCCATTAAAGGGTGAAAACCCAAACCAGCCTCGATACGACCCCGTAGGAGGCACGAACACCTCACACGGGATCGATGTAACTTGTAGGAACTGACCGCGTATTCCCGGGTCTCCCGATTTGAGAGTATGATGATAATTTGCAAAAATCACACTTAGACTTAAAAACAAGCCGTTAAAGGGTGAAAACCCAAACCAACCCCTCAACGACCCCGTAGGAGGCGCAAACACCTCGCACGGGACCAATGTAACTTGTAGGAACTGACCGCGTAGTCCCTGGTCCCTTGATTTGAGAGTATGACAATAATTTGCAAAAATCACACTTATACTTAAAAACAAGCCGTTAAAGGGTGAAAACCCAAACCAGCCCCCAACCGACCTCGTAGGAGGCTCAAACACCTCGCATGGGATGAATGTAACTTGTTTGAACTGACCGCGTAGTCCCGGGTCTCCCGATTTGAGAGTATGACGATAATTTGCAAAAATCACACTTAGACTTAAAAACAAGCCGTTAAAGCGTGGAAACCCAAACCAACCCCCATACGACCCCGTAGGAGGCACGAACACCTCGCACGGGACCAATGTAACTTGTAGGAACTGACTGCATAGTCATGGGTCTCCTGACTTGAGAGTATGATGGTAATTTGCAAAAATCACACTTAAACTTAAAACTAAGCCGTTAAAGGGTGAAAACCCAAACCAGCCCCTATATGACCCCGAAGGAGGCATGAACACCTCGATTGTGACCAATGTAACTTATAGGAACTGATCGCGTAGTCCCGGGTCTCTCGGTTTATGAGTATGATGATAATTTGCAAAAATACACTTGGACTTAAAAATAAGCCGTTAAGGGTGACAACCCAAACCAGTCCCCATACGACCTCGTAGGAGGCACGAAAACCTCGCACGGGACAAATGTAACTTGTAGGAACTGACCGTGTAGTCCCCGATTTGTCGATTTGAGAGTATGACTAAAATTTGCAAAAAATCACACTTGAACTTCAAAACAAGCCGTTAAAGGATGAAAACCCAAACTAGGCCCCAAACGACCCCGTAGGGGGCACGAACACCTCGCACGAGACCAATGTAACTTGTAGGAACTAACCGCGTAGTCCCGAGTCTCCCGGTTTGAAAGTATGACGATAATTTGCAAAAATCACACTTAGACTTAAAAATAAGCCATTAAAGGGTTAAAACCCAAACCAGCCCCCCAACGACCCCGTAGGAGGCGCGAACACCTCGCACGGGACCAATGCAACTTGTAGGAACTGACCGCATAGTCCCTAGTCTCTCGATTTGAGAGTATGACAATAATTTGCAAAAATCACACTTATACTTAAAAACAAGCCGTTAAAGGAGGGAAAACTTAAACCAGCCCCCAAACGACATCGTAGGAGGCTTGAACACCTCGCACGGGACCAATGTAACTTGTAGGAACTGACCGCGTAGTCTCGGGTCTCCTGGTTTCCGAGTATGATCATAATTTGCAAAAATCACAGTTAGACTTAAAAACAAGCCGTTAAAGAGTGAAAACCCAAACTGGCCCCCATACGACCCCGTAGGAGGCACGAACACCTAGCACAGGACCAACGTAACTTGTACGAACTGACTGCGAAGTCCCGGGTCTCCCGGTTTGAGAGTACGACGAAAATTAGCAAAAATGACACTTAGACTTAAAATCAAGCCGTTAAAGGGTGAAAACCCAAACCGGACCCCACACGACCCCGTAGGAGGCACGAACACCTCGCACGGGACCAATGTAACTTGTAGGAACTGACCGCATAGTCCCGGGTCTCCCAGTTTGAGAGTATAAGAATAATTTTCAAAAATCACACTTAGACTTAAAAACAAGCCGTTAATGGGTGAAAAACCAAACCAGCCCCCAAACGACCCCGTAAGAGACACGAACACCTCGCACGGGATGAATGTAACTTGTTGGAACTGACCGCGTAGTCCCGGGTCTCCCGAATTGAGAGTATGAATATCATTTGTAAAAATCACACTTAGACATAAAAATAAGCCGTTAAAGCGTGAAAACCCAAACCAGCCTCCAAACGACCCCGTAAGAGGCAGAAACACCTCGCAAGTGACAAATGTAACTTGTAGGAACTGACCGGGTAGTCCCGGGTCTCCCGGTTTGAGAGTACGATGATAATTTGAAAAAATTACACTTAGACTTAAAAATAAGCCATTAAAGGGTGAAAACCCAAACCAGCCTCCATACGACCCCGTAGGAGGCACGAACACTTCACACGGGATCGATGTAACTTGTAGGAACTGACCGCGTATTCCCGGGTCTCCCGATTTGAGAGTATGATGATAATTTGCAAAAATCACACTTAGACTTAAAAACAAGCCGTTAAAGGGTGAAAACCCAAACCAGCCCCCCAACGACCCCGTAGGAGGCGCAAACACCTCGCACGGGACCAATGTAACTTGTAGGAACTGACCGCGTAGTCCCTGGTCCCTCGATTTGAGAGTATGACAATAATTTGCAAAAATCACACTTATACTTAAAAACAAGCCGTTAAAGGGTGAAAACCCAAACCAGCCCCCAACCGACCTCGTAGGAGGCTCAAACACCTCGCATGGGATGAATGCAACTTGTTGGAACTGACCGCGTAGTCCCGGGTCTCCCGATTTGAGAGTATGACGATAATTTGCAAAAATCACACTTAGACTTAAAAACAAGCCGTTAAAGCGTGGAAACCCAAACCAACCCCCATACGACCCCGTAGGTGGCACGAACACCTCGCACGGGACCAATGTAACTTGTAGGAACTGACTGCATAGTCATGGGTCTCCTGACTTGAGAGTATGATGGTAATTTGCAAAAATCACACTTAAACTTAAAACTAAGCCGTTAAAGGGTGAAAACCCAAACCAACCCCTATATGACCCCAAAGGAGGCATGAACACCTCGATTGTGACCAATGTAACTTATAGGAACTGATCGCGTAGTCCCGGGTCTCTCGGTTTATGAGTATGATGATAATTTGCAAAAATACACTTGGACTTAAAAATAAGCCGTTAAGGGTGACAACCCAAACCAGTCCCCATACGACCTCGTAAGAGGCACGAAAACCTCG
This sequence comes from Sambucus nigra, assembly GCA_949130495.1. Lineage (NCBI taxonomy): Eukaryota > Viridiplantae > Streptophyta > Magnoliopsida > Dipsacales > Adoxaceae > Sambucus > Sambucus nigra. The sequence goes on along the minus strand of OX422209.1, from coordinate 529,334,160 downwards.
CACGGGACAAATGTAACTTGTAGGAACTGACCTTGTAGTCCCCGATTTGTCGATTTGAGAGTATGACTAAAATTTGCAAAAAATCACACTTGAACTTCAAAACAAGCCGTTAAAGGATGAAAACCCAAACTAGGCCCCAAACGACCCCGTAGGGGGCACGAACACCTCGCACGAGACCAATGTAACTTGTAGGAACTAACCGCGTAGTCCCGAGTCTCCCGGTTTGAAAGTATGACGATAATTTGCAAAAATCACACTTAGACTTAAAAATAAGCCATTAAAGGGTTAAAACCCAAACCACCCCCCAACGACCCCGTAGGAGGCGCGAACACCTCGCACGGGACCAATTCAACTTGTAGGAACTGACCGCATAGTCCCTAGTCTCTCGATTTGAGAGTTTGACAATAATTTGCAAAAATCACACTTATACTTAAAAACAAGCCGTTAAAGGAGGGAAAACTTAAACCAGCCCCCAAACGACATCGTAGGAGGCTTGAACACCTCGCACAGGACCAATGTAACTTGTAGGAACTGACCGCGTAGTCTCGGGTCTCCTGGTTTTCGAGTATGATCATAATTTGCAAAAATCACAATTAGACTTAAAAACAAGCCGTTAAAGAGTGAAAACCCAAACTGGCCCCCATACGACCCCGTAGGAGGCACGAACACTTAGCACAGGACCAACGTAACTTGTACGAACTGACTGCAAAGTCCCGGGTCTCCCGGTTTGAGAGTACGATGAAAATTAACAAAAATGACACTTAGACTTAAAATCAAGCCGTTAAAGGGTGAAAACCCAAACCGGACCCCACACGACCCCGTAGGAGGCACGAACACCTCGCACGGGACCAATGTAACTTGTAGGAACTGACCGCATAGTCCCGGGTCTCCCAGTTTGAGAGTATAAGAATAATTTTCAAAAATCACACTTAGACTTAAAAACAAGCCGTTAATGGGTGAAAAACCAAACCAGCCCCCAAACGACCCCGTAAGAGACACGAACACCTCGCACGGGACGAATGTAACTTGTTGGAACTGACCGCGTAGTCCCGGGTCTCCCGAATTGAGAGTATGAATATAATTTGAAAAAATCACACTTAGACATAAAAACAAGCCGTTAAAGCGTGAAAACCCAAACCAGCCTCCAAACGACCCCGTAAGAGGCAGAAACACCTCGCAAGTGACAAATGTAACTTGTAGGAACTGACCGGGTAGTCCCGGGTCTCCCGGTTTGAGAGTACGATGATAATTTGAAAAAATTACACTTAGACTTAAAAATAAGCCATTAAAGGGTGAAAACCCAAACCAGCCCCCATACGACCCCGTAGGAGGCACGAACACCTCACACGGGATCGATGTAACTTGTAGGAACTGACCGCGTATTCCCGGGTCTCCCGATTTGAGAGTATGATGATAATTTGCAAAAATCACACTTAGACTTAAAAACAAGCCGTTAAAGGGTGAAAACCCAAACCAGCCCCCCAACGACCCCGTAGGAGGCGCAAACACCTCGCACGGGACCAATGTAACTTGTAGGAACTGACCGCGTAGTCCCTGGTCCCTCGATTTGAGAGTATGACAATAATTTGCAAAAATCACACTTATACTTAAAAACAAGCCGTTAAAGGGTGAAAACCCAAACCAGCCCCCAACCGACCTCGTAGGAGGCTCAAACACCTCGCATGGGATGAATGTAACTTGTTGGAACTGACCGCGTAGTCCCGGGTCTCCCGGTTTGAGAGTATGACAATAATGTGCAAAAATCACACTTAGACTTAAAAACAAGTCGTTAAAGCGTGAAAACCCAAACCAACCCTCATACGACCTCGTAGGAGGCACGAACACCTCGCACGGGACCAATGTAACTTATAGGAACTGATCGCATAGTCCCGGGTCTCCTGATTTGAGAGTATGATGGTAATTTGCAAAAATCACACTTAAACTTAACAATAAGCCGTTAAAGGGTGAAAACCCAAACCAACCCCCTTACGACCCCGAAGGAAGCATGAACACCTCGATTGTGACAAATGTAACTTGTAGGAACTGATCGCGTAGTCCCGGGTCTCTCGGTTTGAGAGTATGATGATAATTTGCAAAAAATACACTTGGACTTAAAAACAAGCCGTTAAGGGTGAAAACCCAAACCAGTCCCCATACGACCTCGTAGGAGGCACGAAAACCTCGCACAGGACTAATGTAACTTGTAGGAACTGACCGTGTAGCCCCCGATCTGTCGGTTTGAGAGTATGACTATAATTTTCAAAAATCACACTTGAACTTAAAAACAAGTCGTTAAAGGGTGAAAACCCAAACTAGGCCCCAAACGACCCCGTAGGGGGCACGAACACCTCGCACGAGACCAATGTAACTTGTAGGAACTGACCGCGTAGTCCCGAGTCTCCTGGTTTGAGAGTTTGACGATAATTTACAAAAATCACACTTAGACTTAAAAGCAAGCGGTTAAAGGGTGTAAACCCAAACCAGCCCTCAAATGACCCCGTAGGAGGCACAAACACCTCGCACGGGACTAATGTAACTTGTAGAAACTGACCGCGTAGTCCCGGGTCTCCCGGTTTGAGAGTATGAAAATAATTTGAAAAAATCTCACTTAGAATTAAAAACAAGCTATTAAAGGGTGAAAACCCAAACCAGCCCCCAAACGGCCCCGTAGGAGGTACGAACACCTCGCACTTGACCAATGTAACTTTTAGGAACTGACCGCGTAGTCCCGGGTCTCCTAGTTTGAGATTATGATGATAATTTGCAAAAATCACACTCAGACTTAAAAAGAAGCCGTTAAAGGGTTAAAACCCAAAAAAGCCCCCATACGACCCCGTAGGAGGCATGGACACCTCGTACGGGACCAATGTAACTTGTAGGAACTGACCGCGTAGTTCTAGGTCTCCCGATTTAAGAGTACGATGATAATTTGCAAAAATCACACTTAGACTTAAAAACAAGCCGTTAAAGGGTGAAAACCCAAACCAGCCCCCAAACGACCCCGTAGGAGGCTCGAACACCTCGTACGGGACCAATGTAACTTGTAGGAACTGAACGCATAGTCTCGGGTCTCCCGGTTTCCGAGTATGATCATAATTCGCAAAAATCACAGTTAGACTTAAAAACAAGCCGTTAAAGAGTGAAAACCCAAACTGGACCCCATACGAGCCCGTAGGAGGCACGAACACCTAGCACGGGACCAATGTAACTTGTAGGAACTGACCGCGTAGTCCCGAGTCTCTCGGTTTGAGAGTACGAAGAAAATTAACAAAAATGACACTTAGACTTAAAAACAAGCCGCCAAAGGGTGAAAACACAAACCGGCCCCCATACGACCCCGTAGGAGGCACGAACACCTCGCACAGGACCAAAGTAACTTGTAAGAACTGACCGCGTAGTCTCGGGTCTCCCAGTTTGAGAGTATGACAATAATTTTCAAAAATCACACTTAGACTTAAAAATAAGCCGTTAATGGGTGAAAAACCAAACCAGCCCCCAAACGACCCCGTAGGAAGCACGGACACCTCGCACGGGACCAATGTAACTTGTAGGAACTGATCGCGTAGTCCCGGGTCTCACGGTTTGAGAGTATGATGATAATTTGCAAAAATCACACTTAGACTTAAAAACAAGCCGTTAAAGGGTGTAAACCCAAACCATCCCCCAAACGACCACGTAGGAGGCACGAACACCTCGCACGAGACCAATGTAACTTGTAGGAACTGACCGCGTAGTCCTTGGTCTCTCGGTTTGAGAGTATGACGATAATTTGCAAAAATTACACTTTGAATTAAAAATAAGGAGTTAAAGAGTGAAAACCCAAACTAGCCCCCGAACGACCCCGTAGGGGGCACGAACACCTCGTACGGGACCAATGTAACTTGTAGGAACTGACCGCGTAGTCTCGGGTCTCCCGGTTTGAGAGTATGACGATAATTTGCAAAAAATCTTACTTAGACTAAAAAACAAACCGTTAAAGGGTGAAAACCCAAACTAGCCCCCAAACGACCCCGTAGGGGACACGAACACCGCGCACGGGACCAATGTAACTTGTAAGAACTGACCGCGTAGTCCCGGGTATCCCGGTTTGAGAGTATGACGATAATTTGAAAAAATCATACGTAGAGTTAAAAACAAGCCGTTAAAGGGATAACCCAAACCAACCCCCAAACGACCCCGTAGGAGGCACAAACACCTCGCACGGGACCAATGTAACTTGTTGGAACTGACCGCGAAGTCCCCGGTCTCCCAGTTTGAGAGTGTGACGATAATTTGCAAAAATCACACTTAGACTTAAAAACAAGCCGTTAAAGGTTGAAAACCCAAACCAGCCTCCAAACGACCCCGTAGGAGGCATGAACACCTCGCACGTGACCAAAGTAAATTGTAGGAACTGATCGCGTAGTCCCGGGTCTCCCGGTTTGCGAGTACGACGATAATTTGCAAAAATCACACTTAGACTTAAAAACAAGCCGTTAAAGGGTGAAAACCCAAATCAGCCCCCAAACGGCCCCATAGGAGGTACGAACACCTCGCACGGGACCAATGTAACTTGTTTGAACTGACCGCATAGTCCCGGGTCTCCCGATTTGAGAGTATGACGATAATTTCCACTCATATATGTAATTTTTTAGTTTGAGTAATTTTTTTTTGTAAATTATTGGGTTACTAATATCTTATCTTTTTTGTATCCTATTTTTTTGCAGGATAACAGTTTATCGTTGGCATTTGTGCACGTGGAACACACAGAGAACTCGATGGTTTACCACAAGGGGTTTATTCATGATTCCATTTTTTCGTGTCATGGCTAAGTGGTCTTTTGTTGTTTTATTGTTGATTTTTATGGCCGTGCGGGCTTTTGTAAGTTAATTGTTATATTTTGTGGCCGTACGGGCTTTATGTTAGGCAGGTTTTGTATTAACAGGTTTTGGAATGTGTAGAAAATAGAGGAAACTCTGCCCAATTTTTTTTGGGCTTGTGAACTGTTAAAGACTTGTAATATTTTGAAGTTTGTACGTACATTAGTTTATTAACAACGCGCAATATTATTAATTTGTGAATTTTGTGCTTTCAAATAATTAATTTTTTTTTTATAAAAAATTTGGCACAGTTCAAAACTGTGGCAAAAGTGTATCATATTTTGGCACGGTTTTGAGCTGTGCCAAATTGTTTTAAACTGTTCTGAATCTGGCACAGTTAAAAACTGTGCCAAAAGTGTGCCAGAAATATCAAATTCTGGCATGGTTTAAAAGTGTGCCAGAAGTGTTCCTTCTTGGCCAAATATGGCACACTTTTGAGCCGTGCCAGAAAAAATTTGCCATTTTGGAACACCTGATTCTGGCACAGTTCAAAACTGTGCCAGATTTGATCTGCCACAATTTTCAACCGTACCATATTCCTATTTTTGGTGTAGTGGAAATGATTTCCCTACAAGCAAGAAAGAGAACCAAAGGTTAGCAAGGCAAGCGCCTAATCTAAACAGATTCGTGTCTAGATTCATAGACGAATGCCTCCCATTATTTAAAATTTTGAGGAAGATCGTCGAGTGTAATGAGGATTGCGAGACATCATTCTAGGAATTGAAGAAAAACCGAGGATTCTCACCATTGTTATCTAAGATAGCCAAAGGTGAAAATGTTTATTTATACTTGGCGATTTCAGAATCAGTTGTCAACTCGACCTTGGTTAGACAACAGGTCAGAATACAAAAGTCGATTTATTACACTATCAAGGTGTCTGGAGGAGAAAAAATCTGGTATCCTAGGCTGGATAAGTTAGCCTTCGCTTTGATTTTAGCATCAAGACGAATGAATCTATAAGGATATATTTTGTATAAGTCCGTCACAATTAATTATGTCGTATACCGCTACAAGTCGTCAAAGAATTGAAGAAGTTTTCATCTATAAAAGACGAATTCGAATTACAAATGGTCTTCAACATTCAAGCCCAACAATATGAACTTTGGTAAGATATTGTTTTAAAGTTTCATTTACATTTGATATTAAGAGTGTTGGGATATTTTTAAAAGGTGTTTTAAAAAAAGCTTTTTTATAAAAATGTTTTTTAAGAGGTTATTAAGAGAAAGCTTTGTTTTCAAAAGCTTTGCAAAGAAACTGTTTCAGCAGTAAATGTACCTCGGTTTCGATGCCAAGGTCGTTCAAGAGAGATATCAATCTCGTTTGAACGACAATGGGAGGTCGAGCATAGTCATTCGAACGACACACGATCTCATTCATGTGAGATGTCATTCTCGTTCGAGCAATATGACTTTTGGGCTGACACATTGCTATCTCTTTGATCGACTCAATGTTTTTATAAAAGGGATGTCAGGCCTCATTTTTTGTGCAGAGAAGAGTTTTCCAAAGACTTTAGAGTTTTGGTTTTTTTTATCTGCCCAGAATATATTTGATAACATCTTTTGGTAGAGTGTTTTCTTCTCTCATTTAAGGGTTCAAATAATTTCTTTTTTGTTTACAATTCACAACATATCCCAATTGCTTTTATGTGAGTTATTTTGTGGAACCCAAGAATATATTTTGTTATTTGTTCATACTTTGTGGGGTGAGCTCTACAACCGACGGCTGCGTGCTATTGTGGAGGGAGACTCTATGAAGATTTAACACTGCGGTCTTTGGGGAGTGCTTGCGGGTGTTCTCTTGCTGATTTTGGACTGCGGTTCATGTGGGTTCGCTGCATGAGGATCTACTGCAGATTTTTGGCCCTTGCTTTGAAGGTTTGACGAAGACACCGTGAGTTACTCTTGTGGGCAATGCAAGTTGGTATGTAAGTCAATGGTCTTGTAAACTTTTCAAAGTTCTAGAAATAAAAAGGTTTTACCCTGCGGGGATTTTTCCTTAAGTTGTGTCGCATGATTTATTTATTTTATGGTTTGACACACGCACACATGCAGTTGAATAATTTGGGGCTGATTTATTTTGGTTTAAAAATAGACACTAATTAAATAAGTGTGCCAACGTAGAAAGTTACGAATTTAATCAATTATCATACAGTCACGTTTTTTTCAAATTGGTATCAGAGCGGGTTACGCTAATTTATCGCGTGATCCTGATTTTTTGAGGATTTACTTTCTGATACAATTTGTCTACTCACGTCTACAAATTGGTATCAGAGCAGGTTGCGCTAATTTATCGAGTATTCCTTTTTCCGCAAAATTGTGTGATATTGATTTTTTTAAAAAAATAAATTTTGTGAAAAATCGCAATTTTTTCAATGGAACGCCCGTTTAATGAGGAGCTTATTTTTGAAAAAGTTCACGACAATGCTGAAAATTTAAAAAGTTTGAATTTGAAACTTTACAAAAGAATTAAAGTTTTGGAAAAAGAAAATTCTCATTTTAAATCCGCGAAGGATCTTTTGAAAACGATTCAAAATCAAAGAGATTTTTATGTGAAAAACTTGTTTTCTTGAACCATGACTTTGTTTCTTTAAAATTGTCCAAGAATGAGATTGATGATAGGGTCCTAGTTTTAGAAAACGAATTAGAGGACCTTAAAAATTCGATGGTTTGTGTTTGTTCCAAAGATGATAAAAATATTTTAGTTAATGAGTTTGTGGCACGTGAAGAGACTCTTAGGAAAAATTTTGCTTTAATTGAGGGGGAGCGAGATAACCTTTTAGGTTTGACTGATAATTTGAAGAAGGCATTTCTTAATTTGAAAGAGTCTAATTCTTTGCTTGAGTAAAAAATTTTGAAGTTAAAAAATGATTTGATAGACTCAAGTAGGTTTGATAGTGATGGTAATGGCTCATTGTGTTCTCGTACTTCTAATGCTAAAGCCAAAATCATTATTTTCTTTAGAGGGTCAACTAATTCGAAGGATGTTAGAAAATATCACATTTTAGGTGTCATTCCACCCGTTTACACATGTTCATATTTGTAAGGACACAAATTTCCAATTGAGTCCATATATAGTTTTGGCTCAATTCCGGACAAAAACATTTATATATAGGATTGTATTTAATTGTAATATTCTCAAGCCTATGAAAAGTTTGTTTAAAGACGTAGCGGCAAAGAGTATAAAGCTTCTTCATCATGCCAGTTTGTGTGCCTCATTTCTACGTCATCAACTATGGTTCCATGCTCCCAAGGTATGAATGAAATATTATATATAGGACTTTGGAACAAGTTTAATTGGGTGTTAGGTTTAATTAAAACTGTGTTTTATTTTTAGAAAGAATTAATTAAAACTTTAAAATAAGTTTATAAAGTTTTCTGGGCTAAAATCGAATTTTCCAAACTTTCGATATGTCATTCGAACGAGATTGTCATTCGAACCAGATGTCGTTCGAACGAGATTGCCAATGACTTCCCATTATGTCTTACTGGAACTTAGTTCAAAATGTCGTTCGAACGAGAATGTCGTTCTAACGAGATTTATAACGAGCTTCTAACGAGTTCATATTGGATCTTCGTTAGAAAACTCGTTCGAACGAGAGTTCGTTCGAACGAAATGTTGTTCGAATGAGATGGCAGGCGGGAACAGTTTTTGGCAGTTTTAAGTAGTGTTTCTCCCACTTTCCCACTTGTTTTTTAACCAACTTTTCTCAAACTTTATTATGTGCGGGAATAACATTTTCCAATTAATCTTTTTCATATCCTACTAACTCTTAGAGTGTTTTGAGAGAAAAATCAAAGAGGGAAAAGGATCATGTTTTGAGTGAGTTTTTATCAAAGAGAAAAATATACACCACTCTAGTTTACAGCCAAATTCGTTTCTTCCAAGTTCCCATATTCATATATCTTTCTTGGCGTTTGGCACCGGGTTCATCTCTTTCGTTCAAAGAGAAGTTACCGGTTTTCTTCTACATCCCATAAAGAAAGAAGAAGAGTTTGTTGCAGCATTACCCACTTGGAGAAAGGCTCCTTGCTCGGGTGACGGTGACCATATAAAGTCCGATCGGTGGATTCTGAGACCGCGGTGGAGCTCTAAGGTTATCCGCTAGGAAGAGGTATCTACAAGAAGAAGCGTCGGGGCTTGAGAGGGATCATGTCGTGTGTGGTTAGCCTTTCTGTCTTGTATTTGTAAATTCCGTACTTAGTGGATTTGTGGCTAGGACCGTCCGAGTTTTTTTCCTCGTACATCTCGGCGTAGTGTGATTGATTTTTTTTATCTTGCATAATGAATTAGAACTCATGCTTAGGGTAATTCAAGATAAAAATTGTTTTAATTGTCACACTTAATTTAATTAGGTCCTAATTAAATTTGGATAATTGTTTATTTAATTCAAATCTTTTGCTAAAATTGGTTTGGCCTAACTTTGGAATATTGATAATTATGACTTAGGCAAATTCTAGGACTCGGATTAATTAATTATTTTAAGTGAAATTAATATTTGTGTGTGTTTAATTAATTTTCACTTGGGTTTAATTTAAATTTCAAATAGAAAATAAAATTTGGTAATTAAGTTGAACCATCACCTTTTACGCTTTCGCATCTTATTCAAAAAGGAAATTGACTTTAAAGTATAAAGACTTAAAAAGAGTTTAAAATCCGGGGATCCATATTCCTTCCTTCAAATTGGTATCAGAGCCAAAGCGATAAAATATTTCGTTAAGATCCTTTAAATATTTTTGGCTAAAATGGAATTTTCCCAATTTTCTAAATTTCCTATTTTCGATGGTTCTAATTACGCGTATTGGAAAGCGCGAATGAAATCGGCACTAAAATCTATCGACGAGAGAGTTTGGATGTCTGTTGTTAACGGGTGGTCCCCACCAACTCACTTAGTTGAAAATGAACGTGTTCCCAAACCGACGGATAGATGGACTGAAAATGAGTTTAAACTTTCTAATTTTAATTCCCGTGATTTGAATGCCTTGTTTAGCGCAGTCAGACCGGATGAATTCTGACGTATTATAACGTGTGAAACCGCTAAAGAAGCTTTGGATATTTTACAACCAACTCATGAAGGAACTAGTGTCGTTAAAGATTTGAAACTCCAAAACCTCACCACTCAATTTGAAACTATCAAAATGAACGATAATGAAACTTTTGATGAATTTTATTCTAGACTTTCCGATATTGTCAATTAATCTTTTAATCTGGGAGAGAAAATACCCGACAACCGAGTTGTAAAGAAAATTTTAAGGTCCCTACCCGATAAATTTATTCCAAAAGTGACCGTTTTAAATTCTTTACCAACTTTAGCCTCTACGAAATTAGAAGAGCTTGTAGGTGATTTACAAACCTATGAACTAGATATGTTTCCCTCTAAAACTGAAAAGAAAATAGAAAAGGGCATTGCCTTAAAATCCCGGAAAGAGGTCTAACAAGTAGTAGAGAGCGAGAGTGATAGTGACTCGGAAGACATGGCTTTGTTTGCTCGAAAATTTAGAAAATTTCTTAAATTTAATAAAGATAAATTTAAAAATGATTTTAAGAAATTTGACACTTCTAAGCATGACAAAGTCGAGAAGATCCCGAAACCTATTAATGAACAACTAAATAGGGACGAGTCTAATAGGTGTTTTGGTTGTGAGGGTTATGGCTATAGGGCTTCTGAATGCCCCATTAAACTAAGGAAAGAGGGTAAATGACCCATTGCATATAATGCGACCCTTAGTGATAGTGATAAGGAAGAGGGACCCGATTCCCCCACTAAGCCTAATTTTGTGGCTTTTATGGCTAGTCATGTGAGTGATAGTGAGAACTCATCGATTGATGAAACTTTAACACATGACACTTCCAAGGTCATTGTTTATGATTCTCTTGTTTTTGATGATAGTGAGAGTGGAGAAGAAAAAGAGAGTGAAAATGAATAAGAGGTGAATGTGAGTGAACTTCAAAATGCTTTTCAAGAATTATATAAAGAATCTATTAAATTAAAAAGAGCTAATTTGAAGTAAGAAGCTAGTTTGAAAGAATGTGTCAACGTCGTTGATAATAGTATGTTGGTTGAAGACCTTATGACACGAGAGAATGCTCTTCTAGAGAAGCTTGAATATATAGAAGGCGAGAGAGATAGCCTTAGGGGTTTAATGGAATCCTTGAAAAAGGAGATTCTTGCTTTTCAAGAGAGAAATGTTTTATTAGAGTCTAACATTTTAGAATTGCAGAATAAATTAAAAGACTCTAGTAATGTCAAATTTGATTTGGAGTGTCGTTCGAAAAAATTAGATAAAATATTAGGAACGGTACAAATTAAAAATGACACTTGTGGTTTAGGCTTCAATACTTGTAATGAATCTACTCATAAAGCCAAGACCAACGCTTTAGGAGAATCTACTAGGAAAGCATTTAGAGATGACTCCTTAGGTAAATCTTTTCGACATGTTTTTACTTGTACACATTGTGGTCGAAAAGGTCATCTTAAGAAATTTTGTTTTGATCTTAAACGAATTCCTAGAAAATCCCAACGTAATGCAATCAATGTATTTAGAACTCCTACACCCCAAGACAATCATTCTTCATTAATTTGGGTTAGGAAATCCGACTTGGTTGCCTTGTAAAATAGGGTTTTTGATTCTCATTTACTTTCACATGCTTCCTCCCTTGCTAAATCTAAAGGATGAATGTGTTAGTGCTTGCATACTTTAGCTTTTGTAAGTGCTTGCAAACTTTAGCTTTTGTACTTCATGCTATATTCACATGCTAAATGTATGCTTGTTTAATCATTTTCTAGTCCTTACTTTATATCATATCACATGCTAGAATAATGATTTTTGTTTATCATTTGAAGTTTTTATCTCTTGTTAATTTAATCTTAAAGAAAAATTCAAATGATTTTGGTTTATCTTTTGAGTATATATTTTTCTTTTTGGTTATAAATGTCAAAAACTCAAAAAGATTTTATTTTGTGTGTATTTTTTTGTTTGACACACTTTAAGTGGCATATACTTGTGTTTGAATCCCTCCTTTAACGCTCCCATGTGGCTACAACTTTTGGTTTAGATTGTCAATCCTTAAAATGTTCTTTACCATATTTTTATGGAGTAGTTGGATTTTGTGTTGGTTAAATGGATTCTATTTTTATATGCCTCTATTCACACATGCACGAGCTCTTTTGAAATTTTAACTTCATATGTATATTTGAGCTATGTGAGGTGTTCTCCTTCCAATCTCGTCATCTACATATTTGTGACTTAGGAGGACTAGTGCATGTCAAAATCCGTTGCACGTGAGATTTGTGTGAAAAATGAAAACATGATATATATAGATGTGCACGGGGAAGGGCTCCGAAAGGACTAAGTGATCCTTTGCGATTGTAAGCCACCATTTTTGAATGGACCTGAAAGAAATACATGGTCCAATGGTCTAAAAACAGAAAATATGTCATTAAAAGAAAAATAATTCCAAGGCCTATGTTTGATTGATATAGTCATTCAAATTTAATATAAATGCTTATTGAGGGAGATTGGATGGTATATCAACGGTTTTCATAATGTCCGTTTATCCTAGTTGCATATCTCATGTCATGACTCTATTGGTTTGTAGAATCATCAATATGCTAGGATTGTATGCATTGTGTATGTTTGTTCATTGAGTTCAATTTATATTATCACATGAGGTTATATTCAAATGTGATGAAGTTTGCAATCAATTGAGATCTCCGTGAACATGTTTTAAGTGATTGGGTCTAAATTTAATCGTTACTAGTTCACACCCCAACACTTCCGTTTTCATATGACACATTTTTGCCATACGAGTGTGCAAACTTATTGTATTCTGTGTCATGTGTGTGTTTATATCTATATATATGTGCGTGTGCATTATTGATATATTTCTAGTACATATATATACATATATATATATATATATATATATATATATATATATATATATATATATATATATATATATATATATATATATATGATATTTTGTTTTGCCTTTGCCTTGCTTTCCAGTCCTTCTATGCTTATCCTTTAGTTTTGGTATCTATCTTGGATTAGTTATGCTTTTGTTGCCCATATGCTTTCATGTCTTATCACTTCAAGCTTCAACATGCTTTTATATTTTTTCTTTATCCTTTTCCTATTCCTGAACAAAAAGGGGGAGAAATGATAGGGGGAGAAATGGTATCTTATCCTATTATAATCTTATCTAAGTTTAGGAGATTTAACTTAGGGGGAGTAGCTAACTTCTTGGGCTGATCATTTTCATAAAGGGGAGAATTAATTTTGGGGGAGTATTTATTTTAATATATTTAAATACTTTGATATTCCCTATGCATTTGATGAGTTTGCTTAAGTGTGCAGGAATTCTTCTAAAGCGGCATCTTTCAATGACAAAGTGTTTGATCCTTGGGTTGAGTCAAGTTTGGGTGGGTTATGTTTTGAGTCTAGTGAGCTTGACGGCCCTTTAGGATTTTTGTTTGGTTTTTGTCCCGAAATAGCCAAAGGGAGAGATTTGTAAGGACAAAAATTTCCAATTGAGTCCATATATAGTTTTGGCTCAATTCCGGACAAAAGCATTTATACATAGGATTGTATTTTATTGTAATATTCTCAAGCCTATGAAATGTTTGTTGGAAGACGTAGCGGCAAAGAGTATAAAGCTTCATCATCATGCCAATTTGCGTGCCTCGTTTCTACGTCATCGACTATGGTTCCATGCTCCCAAGGTATGAAGGCAATATTATATATATAGGAGCTTGGAACAAGTTTAATTTGGTGTTAGGTTTATTTAAAACTGCGTTTTATTTTCAGAAAGAATTAATTAAAACTTTAAAATAAGTTTATAAAGTTTTCTGGGCTAAAATCGAATTTTCCAAACTTTCTGGAAGTTCGTTCAATATGTCGTTCGAACGAGATTGTCGTTCGAACCAGATGTAGTTCGAACGAGATTGCCAACGACTTCCCATTATGGCATACTGGAACTTCGTTCGAAATGTCGTTCGAACTAGATTGTCATTCTAACGAGATTTCTAACGAGTTCATACTGGAACTTCGTCAGAAAACTCGTCCGAACGAGAGTTCGTTCGAACGAAATGTCCTTCGAACGAGATGCCTGGCGGGAATAGTTTTTAGCAGTTTTAAGTACTTTTTCTCCCACTTCCCCACTTGTTTCTTAACCGACTTTTCTCAGACTTTATTATGTATGGGAATAACATTTTCCAATTAATCTTTTTCATATCCTACTAACTCCTAGAGTGTTTTGAGAGAAAAATCAAAGAGGGAAAAAGATCATGTTTTGAGTGAGTTTTTATCAAAGAGAAAAATATACACCACTCTAGTTGACACCCAAATTAGTTTCTTCCAAGTTCCCATATTCATATATCTTGCTTGGAGTTTGGCACCGGGTTCATCTCTTCCATTCAAAGAGAAGTTTCAGGTTTTCATATACATCCCATAAAGAAAGAAGAAGAGTTTGTTGCATCATTACCCACTTGGAGAAAGGCTCCTTGCTCGGGTGACGGTGACCATATAAAGTCCGATCGGTGGATTCCGAGACCGCGGTGGAGCTGCAAGTTTATCCGCTAGGAAGAGGTATCTACAAGAAGAAGCGTCGGGGCTTGAGAGGGATCAAGTCGTGTGTTGTAAGCCTTTCTGTCTTGTATTTGTAAATTCCGTACTTAGTGGATTTATTGCTAGGGCCGTCCGAGGTTGTTTCCCGTTGTGGGTTTTTTCCTCGTACATCTCGGCGTAGTGTGATTAATTTATTTTTATCTTGCATAATGAATTAGAACTCATGGTTAGGGTAATTCAAGACAAAAATGGTTTTAATTGTCACACTTAATTTAATTGGGTGATAATTAAATTTGGATATTTGCTTATTTAATTCAAGTCTTTTGCTAAAATTGGTTTGGCCTAACTTTGGAATATTGATAATTATGACTTAGGCAAATTCTAGGACTCGGATTAATTAATTGGTTTAAGTGAAATTAATATTTGCGTGTGTTTAATTAATTTTCACTTGGGTTTAATTTGAATTTGAAATCGAAAATAAAATTTGGTAATTAAGTTGAACCATCACCTTTTACGCTTCCACATCTTATTCAAAAAGGAAATTGACTTTAAAGTATAAAGACATAAAAAGAGTTTAAAATCCGGGGATTCACACTCCTTCCTTTAATATTGTGGTAGGAAAGGTCACCTTAGGCGTTTTTATTTTGATCTTGAAAAAAGTCCTAGGAAGTTTATGCCCAGTGTTCCCGTGGTTCCCAAAGCCCCCACACAACGTTTCACATCTATTTGGGTTAGGAAATCACTTTTAGAGGCACTAGATTTTAGACAAGTTGATTCCCGTTTTCTTGCACATGATTCTTCTCTTGCCATATCATATAGATGATTGTGTTTGCATGTTTGTCATACGCTAGTTATGCTTTTTGATACATTTTTGCTAGCGTTGTGACATGTCCTTTTTGTATAGATAAAAATATTTTATTTTGAAAAAATCCAAAAAGATTTTTGTTTTTTGTTTGCACCGTTTATGGATGAACACTTAGGATGACCGAGTCACAACATCATTCCATTTTACATGTGACTATTTAATAGTGTTTTGAGACAATATATCAAGTCATCTTTGTGCTTTACAATGTTTGGAATCATTGAGATGTAATTTAGTGTTACTTCCTACATGTTTGACTCATGATTTCCTTTATTGCACACATGCACGGATTTGCTTGATTATTGTGCTTGTCTTATCACATGTTGGTTGGGTGTTTTCACTTCAATCTTGTCCTTTAAAACTAACCAAGCACGATAAATTTTGATAAGAAAATTGTGCATATAAGAACCGTTTTGTGAGTTTGTGTGCTTTGTTTGAATGGGGAAGGGATGCAAAAGGCTCATTTTGCCTTTGCAAATACTAAGCCATCGTTAAATTGGACCTAAAAATGGAGGAATTTTATTACCCGGGGTCCAAAGTGGTTTAAAAGAGCCAGAAAAAATTTAAAGGCAATAAAAGAAATTCATGCCAATTATGGGACATTTAGGTTTTTGCTCCAATTCTCCAATGTTTGAGAATTTTGTTTAACACCTCTAAAAGAAAATATATATGAGGGAGTTTGGTTGGAGAATTAAAACGTGTTTGCATGTCCTTGAAATTATTGAAAAATCGCTAAATAGTTTTGGACGTTATTGGTGTGGAATTCATTTTGACTTTGATTTGTTGATTTGCATAAGACGATGTCATCTAAATTCAACAATATTTTCACCTAATGATACTTTTGATGTTCATTCGTTAGGGGTACACGTATGCATCGTGCACATATGATTGATTGAGTTTATTTACCTATCTAATGTGTTTACACCCATACATTCCATTTCCATGACTTGGTTATTTGAGTTTAAATCCATGGTGTGATTTTTTTTGTATACTGTTTTTGTATAAAAAATTTGAAAAATCAAAAATAGTTTGTGGATGTTTTTGGGACATACCTTTGCATGCGCGTAGTTTGATCTTTGTTTGCTATGCATTTTATCGTGACACTCCATGTTTTGATTTTTCTTCTTATCTGTCTATTTGGGGACATCATAAAAAGGGGGAAAAAAAATTATCAGTTATGGGGGAGTTTTTGCATTATGGGTGAGATTTGATTTATTAATGCTTTATTCTTATATCATTTCAAACTCGATACGTCATGAAGGTTTTTGATTTATTTCATGTGTGTAGGTACAAGATTGAAGATCATTATGTTGCACACCGTGATGAGAAAAGCTTTGAGAGTTTTGATGTTGAAGAAAAAATTTGAGAACTTGCAAATTTTACCTTTTCAGGTTTGGGATTTATGGGAGGGTAGATTTGTATAGTCATTTTGGTTTTTGATAATTCGGATGTTTTTATGTATGTACCGACATAGACATAGGGGGAGAATCGTAAGGACATATTTTGTATAAGTCCGTCACAATTAATTATGTCGTATACCGCTACAAGTCGTCGAAGAATTGAAGAAGTTTTCATCTACAAAAGACGAATCCGAATTACAAATGGTCTTCAACATTCAAGCCCAATAAAATGAACTTTGGTAAGATATTGTTTTAAAGTTTCATTTACATTTTATATTAAAAGTGTTGGGATATTTTTAAAAGGTGTTTTAAAAAAATATTTTTTATAAAAATGTTTTTTTAAGAGGTTATTAAGAGAAAGCTTTGTTTTGAAAATCTTTGTGAAAAAACTTCTTCAGCAGTAAACGTACCTCGGTTTCGATGCCAAGGTCATTCAAGCAAGATATCAATCTCGTTCGAACGATAATGGGAAGTTGCGCGTAGTCGTTTGAATGACACACGATCTCATTCCTATTGGTTCGAGCAACTGATCTCGTTCGAACGTAACTTTGTAGAGGATTCTTGGTTTTAGCCATCTCCCCTAATCTATCCTCCAATCTTTGAATTGAGCCTTTCCATGCATAATTTCCTTCTTCGATCCTATTGGTTCGAGCAACTGATCGTGTTGAATTAGCCTCTTGGGATCTTTCATGATGAGCAGCTGGTCGTGATTGGGCAGAGCCTTCCTTCATATCAAACAGTCAATGAGAATTCTTCGACACAATCCAAGGGGGACTTATATTCCTCCTAGGACCCAGACAATCAAAAGGAGAGACCCTACTCAACCTTTTAAGAGCACTTGTCCTCTCTGGAGATAGAGTGATGTTTTGTTGAGTGTCTGTAGCTCGTACCGAGGAAGTCCGTCCAGGCTAATAAGAAGGATCATTAGATCTCTCAGTACGATATGAGTCGCTAGTTCACAAAGAGAACAAAAAAATATTTCTTTGAACACTTCATAGTCCTGATTGGGCTGGTACTCCGCCTTGAACGGTTTGTATGAGTTGATGCATGGTTTCTTGCATGGTCGTTTGCCCTTGGGCTAAATTGGCCATAATACCAGCCAAATCTGAAAAACTAGGGGGAGCAGAAGGATTTGGGGGAATCCCAATGTTTTGATTACTGGATTCCGGATTATCAGCCATTGATAATGAGTTATGTTGGTGAAAAACCCTAATTACAGTCGTTTCCCATAGACAGCGCCAAGACGTTGTTGTAAAAAATTAGATTTGACCTAATTATTTTAATCACAGATAAAAGTGAATAAAGAAATAAGGCAATAGACTTTTAAAGTGGTTCATCTTTAAGAGAATGGCCTACATCCACTGTTTTTGTATTACTGATTGTTTTTCCTGGAATTCTCGATAAACGATTTTACCAAGAGATTCCGCGCGCCCCTCTAATGGGGAGATTATAATGTATTTATAGCCATGAGGTTGTACATGTGAATGAATAATGCATAGTTATCCAGTAGGCGTATGATAATAACTGTGCATTTAATGCGCAGTTATCCTTGATGCGTTTTGCCATAAGTATTTGAGTTGCTCGGACCGACTTAGTAGCTTGGACCGCCTAAGTAGCTTGACATTCTTGAGCTTCTCGGGGCCCCTGGGATCCTCGTGGCTTTTTAGTTATTCGATGATCTTGAGTTATTAGGATTATAGTAGTTCCTCGGAGGGTTAAGTAGCTCGGTATGAACATTTATAGTTGCCACCTAGGATGACACGCGTCTTCAAATAATAGGTCCATATCCGCAGAATAAATTTTGTATCAACAGAAGCCCCCAATGTTTCACAGTTCGAGGTTGAGGAGGAGTGTGGAACATTCTTCTCGAAATATGGCGGGATTGAATAGTCATCCTAAGTTTTAGGAGTGTTTTCCTTGTATTTATTTCTTATTTGAATTCATAGAATCAGACTTCACGAATATTTTTAATTTTTCTAACTGCTTCAGTTTTTGTGCCCTTTTTCTCCTTTTAGGCGCCGGTAATGCAAACATCTTTCTTTGTAATCATTATTTTTACCCGTTCCCAAGGTAAGGTATTTAAGTACTGCAGAAAATCCTATCATCTTTTACTTTTTCAAATCTGTATCTTTGAACTATTCATTTCTTCTCTATCTTGTGCGTTCGTTTTCTTCCATCGTTCGTTGTCAACTGATTCACTCCTTTCCTGTAAGATTTTCTTCCTTTTCCTTTATTTACTTTGTTCATCATGGTTTACCTTGTTGAGTCTCTTGACAAATTTTGCTCTGAATTTTCAATCCCTTCATGGGTCATTTTGGAGGAACTTTCCGAACCTTCTGACTATTTCTCTTTGGCTGAGGGACACTGGTTCCCAAGTCTCTTTGTGTCTGAATGCGGCTTTTCTTTTCCTCCAAATCCTTTATGTTTGGAGTTATGTTAATATTTTGACGTTGTTCCTGCAAAAATAGCACCGAATACCTGGAGAATAGTTAATGGAGTCCATAGGTTAAATCAAATTCTTGGAACCTGTTTAGGAATTCCAGAAATTATGTTTTATTATAGATGGGTTATCAGTGATAGTACTTTTTATTTAAAAACTAGGTTTTTGAATAGGGCTTTAGTTGTCAATCTTCCAGATGACAATAGGGATTACTTTGAACATGGGGTTGTTATGAAAAATTGGCAACATGCTCCATTAAATGGAGATGATGTATACAGGGTCCCAGGTGTCCCCCTTTATGGCAATGGAATAGGTTATTTATTTTTTTATTTTTTGGAATCTCATTTTCTTGATGTTTGATAAAATGTATCACTGACATTTAATTTTTATTATTTGCAGTTGACAGCAAAAGAAAGTCTCCAAAGGAAACATAGGTTAATTTAAAGAATTTGAAACTTATCTAGAGTTTGCATCAATCTTTGGCCGAGGAACACATTAGGTCGGCCTCTTATTTGTTGCAGTACAATAGTTACATTTCATCCTTTACTGCTCGTCTAGTGGTAGTTGACATCGACCAAGTACCAGCTTCTAAAACTGGTGTGGAATGTTCCACCTCTTAGTCGAATATTCCTCTTAGTAACATAATGAAGAGAAGAAGAGCTCCTGCATTCTTTGACAAATCAGACTCTGCCAATGTGGAGGCAAACAAAAGTAAATAGAATGTCCAAAAAGAAGGGACAAAAATTATTGATGCGCCTCCTCCTGTTGCTACCGAAAAAGTTATTGAGAAACCCCCTGTGGCTCCGAGCAAGGTTATTGCTATCTCTCCTCAAAGTGAGGTTATCGTCATATCTCCAACAAAGACATCGTCTTTAGTTGAAATTGTTCCTGCTTCCCTGAGTAGATTGAAGAAAAGTTCGTCTGAGAGACCTGTTGGGCCTGTCCTTCAACCTTTAAATGTTGAAAGTGGTGTTCCCACTTTTGTTCCTCCGACCTCTATCATGGTCTCTGTGAAATCTTGGATTATCCCCGAAATCCAAGGTATCAAAGACACTCTTCCTCGTGACAGGGTCACTGCCTTGGCAGCTCAATATATTGCCTCAGTAAGTATTACAAGTCTAAGTTTTCACTTTTTGCTGAAATGTCCCTGTATTGATTCAAAATTATTTCTTTATTCAGCTGGTAACATGTTTCAACTGTATTCTGAAGAAGGATTAGGCTATTAAAGATTCAAGCTCCTCGGGAGGTCTTAAGGAAGCTTTTGTTGGTCTAACTCAGTCCTTAAAGGACTCTCGTCAGAAGTATGAAGAATATAAAGTGGCTTGGGAGAAGCAACTCAAGTCCATTGAGCAAGAGAGAGACCGAGCTGTGGAGGCCTCCAAGAGTTTGGAGAACAAGATGAAAGAGTTTGAGAAGAATAATCAAGAGCTTGAGGAGAAGCTAAAGAACGCTGAAGAGCTTGAGAATAAGCTCAAAATTATTGAAGAGGAAGTTGGCAGACTTCATGAAGTTGATCGCCAAAAGGAGGAGGTGGAAGGGAAGTTGAAAGTTGTCGAGGAGCTCCTGAGGGAAAGGACATCCTTGGAGAAAGAAAAGAGGAAAAAGGCTGTCAAAAAGTCCTTTAGCGCCGGTTGGGACAAAGGTTGGAACAAAGGCCTAGCTTCCATGTCTTCTCAGATGGAGTTTGTTAGCCTTAAATACTTCAGGGATGGATGGGTTGAAGCTCTGCAGGAGCTAAAGATAGCTTAGAATTCTGAACTGTTTTAGCGACATGTTCATGGTCCTCCTCCCTCTCCTGGAGAAGAAGAGGAGGATGAAGCTGCCTCAGTGGAATCTTCCATGATAGTTGGGGACCAGACCCTTGCTGTTGAACCATGCTCCGAGCAGCCCCAACCAGCTAACACTTCTGTCGAGCAGCTTTTATTGCCCTCCGAACAAATTTTATTGCCCTCTGAGCAACCAACCTCTTCATCCAAGCCTCCTGAGGAATTCTTAGGAAACAAGGAGAAGGTGTAGAGTTGTTCGGATCTTTTTTTTTTGTTGAATGTAATTTTGGACTATGTACTTATTTTTGTGATGAAATAAAATTCAAACTTTTGGTTGTTTATCTTGACTTATTCTTCTACTTATTCTGTCTGCATTCTTATTGATTCTTTCTATCTCTTTTCTTTACTAGTTTATAGCCATGATGGAGCTATTATCAGCTCATGACACGGAACTGATGAAGAAATGTAATGATTACTTCACAGCTGGTCATGCAGACTTAAACGAGGCTCAAATTATTGACATCCTTGGTTCCGGATACTTCTGAGCGAGCAGTCGAAGCTTATCAATATCTGAAGTGCTTGGTCGACCATGCAGTCGCCAACAATGTGGCATATTATGAGATAATTAAAGATCTTCAGGGTATTATCGAGGAACTCCAACAACAATATAAGGAGTCTTTTATCCTTTTGCATCAGGGGTATGAGAAAAAATATCAGCAACTAAATGCTGACAAAGGATATGATAAATTCATCGCTGCCTTCGAGAAGAAAGAGAGCATTCTAAAGCTCGAGGTTGAGGAGCATAGGCAAATCGCTAAATTATTGGAGGAGGAAAATAATGTTTTGCAAGAGGAGATATCCCGACTAAAATCTGCAGCATCTTCCTTGGGAGCTTTGGTCCCTATTACTGACGAAGGTTTCTCTTTTTTGTAAGTAGATAACGCCAACTTGCGAGATGAATTGGAAACTTTGAAAAGAGTTGGACCTTCTACCTCTACTCGCGGTCGAGCAAGATCTTCTTCTCGGGGACGAGCAAGGGCTGGTCGAATCTCTATTGAAGATGCAAGAACTCAAGCATCTTTGGAAAATCAGGCGGTTCAATTGATGGCAAAGAACCAAGCTTTAGCAGAGCTATCTAAAAAGAATCTGAACCTCAGCGAGCAACTTTCCACACAAAACTCTGCCTTGGAAAATAAGGACATCCTGGTAAAGAATCTCCGCGAGAAATTGGAGAGGTTAACTTACCAGTTCCATAAACAGCCCAGAGAGTTTTGGATGGCTGGTTACAATGAAGCACTCTGCCATCTTGATGCCCGTTTAGAATAGTCGAATAATAAAAGGGTACAAACAGGGATGGTTAAATGCTCTTTGTGTTCTAAAATTGGAGAGGGTCATTTTTTGTGGGATTAATACACTCCTGGAGTTCTTGATCTACCTGTGCCTCCTTTCAAGCTCGAACTTAGTTGGATTCCATCCCGGGCCATTCCTCGTGTTCTAATATCCAAGTATCTTGATGACTATAGTCTCCATTCAAACTTTGAAATATCTAGGCCAGAACATCTGCTTGATCTTCCTTCTATAATGAACGTCAGAATGTTGCAAGATCTAAACTTCATAACTTCCCCTTACAGTCTTGATGATCCTCCAGCTGGGGTAGACCCTGTGTCAAAGGCAGAGGGAAAGAGACCTATAGAATAGGGTTTGTTTATGTAATGAACTTCATTCATGTAATCTGCAATTTGTAATTTGTTTTGGTTTTAATGAAGAAATCTTTAGTTTTCTTTGCAATTGTTATTGGTTTGGAAATATTTTATAAAATATCTCTTTTATTTAATATGTACGTATATCTATAAAAAGACAAAAATGTCCTGTTGTTGGTAATTTCTTTCCTGACCAACTTAGAGTTGGTGGTAATTTATTTCCCGACCAACCAGAGTTGGTGGTTGTTTCTTCCTGACCAACTTAGAGTTGGGGGTAATTGATTTGACGACCAACTTAGAGTTGGTGCTAATTGCTTCCCGACCAACTTAGAGTTGGTGGTAATTGATTTGCCGACAAACCGGAGTTGGTGTTATAATTGATTCCCGACCAATCGGAGTTGGTGGTAATTACTTAGCTCACCAACTTAGAGTTGGTGGTAATTTATTTACCGACCAACCGGAGTTGGTGGTAGTTTCTTCCCGACCAACTTAGAGTTGATGGTAATTATTTCCCGACCAACTTAGAGTTGGTGCTATAATTTATTCCCGACCAACCGGAGTTGGTGGTAATTGTTTCCCGACCAACTTAGAGTTAGTGGTAATTGATTCCCGACCAACTTAGAGTTGGTGGTAATTGATTGGTCGACCAACCGGAGTTGGTGGTATTTAAATTGTACAGTGTGTAGCACTGATATTCCAAAAAAAAATTAATGATCAAAGAAAATGGGAAAACCTCACTTTATTCATATTGAAAAAATTGTATTAAATAGAAATTTCAACTACTGATAATACTTTCAAAGACATTCTTGAATTCTTCTCCTTCCAAGGTTTCAATCCTGTATGTCCCTAGACAAAAAACTTCTGTCATTTTGTAGGGTCCGTGCCAGTTGGCTTCTAGTTTATTATGCTTTTGGATGACTTTCATCAACACGTAATCCCCTTCCTTTAAATCACATTTCTTGACTCTTTTATTGTAGAACGAAGTTGTTCGTTGTTGATACGCATCATTTCTTATAGCTGCTTATTCTCTGACTTCTTCTAGCATGTCGAGATCTAATCTTATCATCAAATCACTAATAGGAGAATTGAAATTAAGTACCCTATGTGTAGGTAAACCTAATTCAACAGGTATGACAACTTCACTCCCAAATGCCAGCATGTATGGGGACTCTCCAGTTGTTATTCGTGGTGTGGTACGATATGCCCAAAGCACAGACTGTAGCTCATTAATCTAATTTGCCTTTGCATTATCCAGTCATTTTTTCAAACCATTTAGCAACGTTCTGTTTGTCACCTCAGTTTGTCTATTGCTTTGGGGATGACCCGATGCGAAATGAACTTTCAATAAATTCGATTGTTGACAATATGCAGCGAATTCTTCGTTGTCAAACTGGGTTCCATGGTCAGTAATGAACGCATGTGGGAGGCCGTATCTGCAAATTATATTTTTCCAAATAAATTGATAGACTTTGCTCTATGTCATATCAATGAGGAGTTCAGCTTCCACCCATTTAGTAAAATAATTCACTACGACCACTAAGTATTTGAATCTTCCTTTAGTTGTTGGCAGTGGCCCGACCAAGTCTATTCCCGATATAGAGAATGGCCAAGGGGATGTTATGGATGTTAACAATGCCTGAGGAGTTTTTCGGATGGACGAGAAGCGTTGGCATTTGTCACATTTTTTAGCATAAGCTGCGCAGTCATCCCTCATCGTTGTCCAGTAATATCCCTGCGTGGTTATCCTTCGTAAGAGCGTTCGACCAGCCACATGGGCTCCACAAGACTCTTCATGAACTTCTTTGATCAAGTCTTTCACTTCGGAGGGATGAACACATCTTTGTAGCACTGCTATAACTCCTCGTCTATATAAAATATCATTGGTTAGTACATAACGAGCAGCTTTGAACTTCAATTTTTTAGCTGCGAGTTTGTCAATTAGTAAGGTTCCCTCTTCAATATAGTCCCTGATGGGATTTCCATTATGGTCCCAAATCAAGAGCAATGAAGTTCATGACTAGATATTTGTCTATGCTCCGACCAGCTAGAATCTTTATTGGGATTGTTCTTCGTAGCTCGGTGCGTGTGGCTGATGTTAATCGAGCTAGTGCATCTGCTCTTGCATTCTCTAGTCTTAGTACTCTGACCAGCTGAACAACAATAAAACTTGATATCAATTCCATTGCATTTGCATGGTACTTGATCATCAATTCTCCCTTTGCCGCATATACTCCAAGAATCTGATTTATGATCAACTGTGAATCGCTGAATACAACAACCTCCTCTGCCTTCATTGTTCTGTCTAAACTTAAACCTACAATCATTGCTTCATATTCGGCCTCATTATTAGAAGCTTTAAATTTAAAGCGCAGAGCATACTCCATATCGACCTCATCTGGACATTTTAAAACAATCCCTGATCCACTACCTGCATTGCACGAAGAGCCATCTACATAAAAATTCCATATGGGTAACTGATCATCAAATTTTTGATCGGACAAAATTCCTCGGTGGAATATTTGTTGCTCGTTGACCATCTTCTCTTGCTCGTCATCCAACTTAAGTTGGTCGGGGTTTAAATTTGATGATCCTGTAGCATCCACAGGCTGGTCGGTATCTAACTTCTACTCTTCAGAGGTGTCAGGATAGGTGAACTCTGCGATAAAATCTGCCACTGCCTCCCCTTTAAGCGACGATTTAGGCTCATAAACTATGTCATATTCACCAAGTTCTACTTCCCAGTACATCAATGTCCCTGATTTTTCTGGTTTATGAAGAGTTTGTCTTAATGGCATATCAGTATACACGACTATGGTATGAGCTTGGAAATATGGCCTCATTCTTCTACTTGCTTTGATCATCGCTAGTGACAACTTTTCCAGTCTTAGATATTTGATCTCTGCTCCTCAGAAGGCATTGCTAGTGTAATAGATTGGTTTTTGTACTCCATCCTCCATTCTTATGAATGCCGAGCTCACTGCATTTTCTGAAACTGCTAGATACAAGTATAATCTTCCTCCCATCACTGGTCTGGACAACAATCGAGGTATCCCCAAGTATTTTTTCAACTCTTGAAAGGCCTTTTCGCATTCATCATTCCATTCAAACGTTTTTCGGAGTGTTTTAAAGAATGGGAGACATCTATCAGTTGCTCGTGACACAAATCTATTAAGTGTTGCAACTCGCCCTGTGAGACTTTGCACTTCCTTCTTCGTCATTAGAGATCACAGTCCCAATAGAGCCTTGATCTTTTCAGGGTTTGCTTCAATACCTCATTGTTTGACAATATACCCGAGAAACATGCCTTCTCGTACTCCGAATGTGCATTTGGTAAGGTTCAATTTCATTTGATATTTTTCTATTTGATCAAAGGTCTGGCCTAGGTCAATTAGATGATCAACAGCTTTCTTTCTCTTTGTCAGCATATCATCAACATAAACCTCCATATTGTGACTGATTTGCTCTGCAAACACCTTGTTCATCAACCACTGATACATTAAACCTGCATTTTTAAGTCCAAAAGGCATAACATTATAGCAATAAGTTCCCCTTGGGGTGATAAAAGAGGTACTCTCCCTATCCTCAGGCTTCATTTTAATCTGGTTGTAACTAGAATAAGCATCTATGAAACTCAACAATTCGTTTCCCGAGGTAGCATCCACCATTTGATCGATTCGGGGCAGAGGGAAATGATCTTTTGGACAAGCTTTATTAAGATCAGTAAAGTCCACACACATCCTCCACTTGTTGTTTTTCTTCTTTACCATCACCACATTAGCTAGCCAATCAGTATATTTGACATCCTCTATAAAGCAGGCTTTCTGAAGCTTCTCGACCTCTTCTTGTATAGCTTGGTTCTTTTCAGGGCTGAACACTCTTTTTCTTTGCTTCACTAGCCTAATTTCCTTGTTCACATTAAGTTCGTGACATAGGAAATTTGGGTCTATCCCTGGCATGTCTTCATGGCTCCATGCAAAAAGTTTGTTTCCTGCTTCTTAGGAAAGCTATCAATTCCTATTTTAATGGGGCATCCAACAACGCACCGATTTGAGTTGTTCGTTCCGGGTGTTCGTCGTCCAGAATGATATTTTCAGTAGCCTTTATGACTTGACCCTTGACGAGCTGAGACTCATCTTTTGGGTTTAAATTCTCAATCTCCGCATCTTCTATTTCATCTACCTGATAAGTAGTAGTCTTCTTCCTGGATTCTTCATGCTCTTCCTGCTCGGCAGATGAATAGTAGCATTCTCGAGCTACTTTTTAGTCACCCTTCACCACTCCTACTCCAAAGTTGGTTGGGAATTTTAAACATTGATGTACAGTGGATGGTACTGCTTAGAACTTCTTCAAACCTACTCTTCCCATGATGATATTGTAAGCTGACTGGACATTTTTATCCATTATGAAAAAGCGCACTCTTTATGTTCGACAAGTAGGCCATGTACCGATGAATATATCCAATTTGATTGTCCCAAGTGGAAAAAATTTCTCACCAGTAAAACCAAGGAGGGGCCTATGATATGGCTCCAACTGGGATAGTTTTAGGTTCAAACTATCAAAACATGGGTAAAACATAATATCTGTCGAGCTGCCATTATCTACCAATACTCGTGAAATCACTACTTCCTTCATCCTTATTTTGATCACTAATGGGTCATCATGAGGATATAACACGCCTGCGAGGTCGTTCTTAGAAAAACCGATGACCAGTTTATATTTGTTTACCTTCCTCGGGCGATCATCTTCAGCTAGATATATTCGTTGAATGTACGAAAAAGCTTGAGGCTCATTGAGGTAAGCTTTCCTCTCTGCAGTAAGGTCTCCACCTGTAATGACATTGCAATCAAATGATCCAAAACGAATTGAAAATACCTCATGTTCTGGTTGTCTCGGTCTTTTGGGGAGATCAGGGTCATCTTTTGGATCATCTTCATGATCCCTTTTCTTGTCATCTTTTGCTCGGAGAGGAGATTTAGACCTTTGCCTTCCTCGTTTATTGGTTCGACCACCGTTTTGACGATCAACATATTTGGACAGTTTTCCTCGTCTAATGAGTGCTTCAATTTCATTCCGAAGAGTTATACAACGCTTGGTCGTGTGACGATGATCTTTATGGAATTCGTAATATTTGGACTTGTCTCTTTTATCAGGATCTGCCTTCATTTTTGCTGGCCAAGCTAATTGCTCGCTGTTCTTGATCTCTTCCAGAATGTGATTTATGTCCACCTTCAAGGGAGTATAATTTCCACACTTCTTCATATGTTCCAATGCTTGCTTACCCTTTGATTGTCTGTTACCACCATTGTTCTTTTTTTCCTTATTTTCAGTTTTACCATCTTCCACTTTGATCTCCTTAGTGTCTGCGTACTTCTTCGCAGCCATGGTTTCTTCGGCATTCATGATTTTTGCTGCTTTTACCATCAGTTCCACCATGGTCCTGGGTGGATCTTTGGCTAAAGTATAGTATAATTTATTGGGCAACAATCCACTCATCAAAGTAGTAATTGCAATTTTTTCCCCGTAATCAATTACTTCTAGTTTCTCGTTATTAAAACGAGTAATATAATCCCTGGTTCTCTCACCTGCCATCTGTCTAACACTTAGCAAGTGTGCTACTCGTTTGACTGGCTTCGATCCAAAACAAAAATTTCCAATAAAGAGATCTGCTAGATGAAAGAAATTTTCAATTTTCCCCCGAGGAAGGTTATTGTACCACATCTGAGCAGATCCAGTAAGGGTTCCTGAAAATGCCCGTCATCGCATCTCGTCTGGACCAGCATAGATATCAGCAGCTGCTTGGTATTGTTCTATATGGAGAACACGATCAGTTTTGCCATCGTATTTAGGTGTTACTACTGGGGCTTTGAATTTTAACTGTGTGGGAAAGTCCACAATCTCTTGTATGAATGGTGTTCCTCGGACAAAGGTCCTTTGTAGAGGATTCTTGGTTTTATCCATCTCCCCTAATCTATCCTCCAATCTTTGAATTGAGCCTTTCCATGCATCATTTCCTTCTTTGATCCTATTGGTTCGAGCAACTGATCGTGTTGAATTATCCTCTTGGGATCTTTCATGACGAGTAGCTGGTCGTGATTGGGCAGAGCCTTCCTTCATATCAAATGGTCGTTGTGAATTCCTCGACACAATCCTAGGGGGACTTCTATTCCTTCTGGGACCGAGATGATCAAAAGGAGAGATCCTACTCAACCTTTTAAGAGCACTTGTCCTCTCTGGAGATAGAGTGATGTTTTGTTGAGTGTCTTTAGCTCGTACCGAAGAAGTCCGTCTAGGCTGATAAGAAGGATCATTAGATCTCTCAGTACGATATGAGTCGCTAGTTCGCAAAGAGAATAAACAAATATTTCTTTGAACACTTCGTTGTCTTGATTGGGCTGGTACTCCGCCTTGAACGGTTTGTATGAGTTGACGTATGGTTTCTTGCATGGCCGTTTGCCCTTGGGCTAAATTGGCCATAATACCAGCCAAATCTGAAAAACTTGGGGGAGCAGAAGGATTTTACGGGATCCCAGTGTTTCGATTACTGGATTCCGAATTATCAGCCATTGATAATGAGTTATTTTGGTGAAAAACGCTAATTACAGTCGTTTCCCACGGACGGTGCCAATCTGTTGTTGTACAAAAATAGATTTGACCTAATTATTTTAATCACAGATAAAAGTGAATAAAGAATTAAGACAATAGACTTTTAAAATGGTTCAGCCTTAAGAGAATGGCCTACATCCACTATTTTTGTATTACTAATTGTTTTGCCTGGAATTCTCGATAAACGATTTTACCAAGAGATTCCGCACGCCCCTCTAATGGGGAGATTATAATGTATTTATAGCCATGAGGCTGTACATGTGAATGAATAATAAATAGCTGTCCAGTAGGCATATGATAATAACTGTACATTTAATGCGCAATTATCCTTGATGCGTTCGCCACAAGTATTTGAGTTGCTCGGATAGATTTAGTAGCTTGGACCGCCTAAGTAGCTTGACATTCTTGAGCTTCTCGGGTCCCCTGGGCTCCTCGTGGATTTTTAGTTACTCGATGATCTTGAGTTATTAGGAGTATAGTAGTTCCTCGGAGGGTTAAGTAGCTCAGTATGAACATTTATAGTTGCCTCCTAGGATGACACGAGTCTTCAAATAATAGGTCCATATCAGCAGAATAAATTTGGTATCAACACCTGGGGAAAGAAAAAAAATTATTATAGTTTACGAGTTTTCATATGGTTAGAATACCAAGGACCGAGAGTGTCCGAGCATATGCACTTACCCGCCTAGCGTCAGCAATAAAATTGTGTTGCGTAGAATGGTACCCGTGGAAATCTTAACGCATTCCATTAAGGATAAAGAAACCGTATTGTTAAAAGAGGTAGACCTATGTCCTTCATGGATAGACTTCATCTGAGATTATCTAGAACACGAGATATTTTTGATCGACCAGAAGGAGGCAAGGAGACTTAGATACAAAGCGACAAGATATGTGTTAGAAGGATAAATCTTATTTAGAAGAAGGTTCATAATATCATTGCTAAGATGTGTTCATCCATCAAAAGTCGATGACTTGATAAAAGAAGTGCATAAAGGGTCATATGGATCCCATTTAGCAGGCAAGATCCTTACTGAAACGAGTGACTACCCAAGGATATTATTAGTGAACCATGAAAAAAGATTATAGAAACTACGTGGAAAGGTGCAACAAGTGTTAAAAATTTGTAGTGATCCATAAAAGCCCTGGAGCAGCACTAGTTCTGATCACATCACCTTGGACCTTTTCCATATGGGTAATTGATCTGGTTGGACCACTAACAAAGACAAGGCGCATGTTCAAATATCTGGTTATAGTAGTGGACTACTTCACTAATTGGCTTGAGGTTGTGCCTACGATTGAGATAATGTATTAAAAAGTGTTCCACTTCATATGAAAGAACATTATATGCCGCTACGAGGTTCCATAGGCGTTCATCATACTCAATTCGACAATAAGGTTTCAACGACTATTGTATGCGATCCAAAATCTAGAAATTACACTCTTCACCTGGTCACTCTCAGTGTAATGGGAGATGGAAATAACAAACATAACCTTGCTTAGTGGAATTAAGAGAATGTTGTATAATGATAAAGGGAATTGGATCACTGAACTACAAAGCATATTATGGGTATGAAGGACCACGCCCAAAGAAGAAATAGGAAAAACCTCTTTCATTCTAGCACTTAGAATCGAAGCAATGGTTCCCATCGAGATTACCCTTCCCAGCCACTAAGTGCTCAATTCCTACTCACCAAAGAGACATTAAATGAGGAGACCTGATCTAAACCTAGTTGAAGATTTCAAGGAATGAGCTTCGTTGCAAGTTGTTGCTTATCAGCAAAGGATTGATCAGTTTATAATAAAAGAGTAAAATCAAGCATCCTAAGGGAGGGATATTAACTGAGCATCCTAAAGGAGGCATACTATGTACTAAAAAAGGTTATTTAGAAGATGAAAAAGATAAAAACCAACTGGCATGGTCCATATACAGTATCCGCCATCGTGCGACTAGGAACTTACAGAATTAAAACTCTAGATGGTGCCTAATTCGAAAATCAATGGAAATTCAAGCAGATGAGGAAATATTACTAATGACCGAGACAACACATGGTTGAAGAATCAAAATGAAAACCTTTTTTTACATTACTTTGTAAATCTCCCATGAATGATTAGTGAAAAGAGCTTTGTTTCCTCCATATGAAGATTTTCAAATATTATTCTAAGATATTTGTGTCTGTGTATGAGGAGTGCAAATAACTGCACAATCAGAAAGAGGATCATGATAAAATAAGAACTTCATGTACAATATCATCTTGGATAGATTGCTGACAAGAAGTCCATCTAAGTATGGGAAATCCAAGGCAGTGTAGTGGGCAATAAGATCTAACCACAATCCAGTACTACAAGGATAAATCCCTATTAAACATCAATGAATCTGGTAACCTGTACTGATACATGGTTAGGACGACAAAATCCATTCGTACGACCAGTGAGCCGGCACAAGCATGGGTAAACCTGAGGTTTGTCCAAAACTTTTTGTATGATCTCGTCTTTGACCGATCATAAATAATAGGCACCTCCAAGTATGGCAAATCCATGCTAATGTTGTGGATGATATAATTCGACCACATTCCACGGACTCAGGGATAAATCTTGTTAAACTTCAATGACTCCGATCACCTGTACTGATGCATGGTCAAGATGACAAGATCTCATATTAGATAGATCCTGAATAACAAGTCCTTTCAAGTATGGGAAATCTAAGGTACTGTTATGATGATGAGATTTTACCACCATCTAGTAACGTAAGGATAAATGCTATTAATATTCAATAACTCTAGTAACCCATGCTAACGCACGATTAGGATAAGAAGATCCTTTCATACGACCACTGATCTGACACAAGAATGGGTAGAACTTTAGTTAAGAAAACCTAGGTCCATCCAACTCGTAGCTAGTAAGGACTATCATGTTAACAACCATATGATTTCATGCCGAAACTACCAGCAGACCCATCCTGAAAACAAGTAATAAAAGTATGATCCAATCAAGAATATGTGAACATTTATAATGATAGTAGAAATAAACATAAACACACAAAGAATATGTACCGATGAAATTTTAGGCTCATAATTCCAACGGGTAAATTTGTTCATTACAAATTTGAATTAAAGAGTAAAAATATGAGAATCTATTCAGATGAAATATAAAATAGCTTTATAAAATGGGGGCTTCATAGAACGAGAGTGGATGCACATCATGCATGGTCAGTGGTGGCTTCCAGCATAAGGACATCACCGATAACATGGGCGTTAGCATTTGGAGCACCTGGTGAACTAACAGCTACCTCAACCTACTTTTTAGCCTCCCGCTAGGACACCAGAGACTTAGCTTCATCGTCGTCGCCCTTCCAAGTTTAGACAACTTTGGCGATGTCAAGGTAATTTGATGGCTCTCTTCTTGAGCTCATCATAGCCCTCTATGAAGATTGTTCCCAAGTCAACATTGTACTCTCTAAAGGATTTATATTTTTGTACTCCCTCCTCATGAGCTTGAATTTGAAAAGAAGTAGCCTTTTCCAAGGCTTTAGTATTTCTTTTTATATCCTATTCCCCTTTGGTGATAGCCACTTCTGAAGACTTGAGCTTGATGGCATCAGTTTCTACTTGTTCCTTCATCTTATTGACCTCCTCCTCATCCTAATTGAGAGCACCCAATTTTACCACCAGTTGTTCATCACTCTCATTTAACTCAGATAAGACCTTGTCATAATCAGACTTAGTGTCCTTCAACTTTACTGATAAGCTATCATAATTCTTATAGAACTCATCATAATCGGTTTTTAGTTCATCATAAGTGTTCTTATAGGAGGCCACCTACTTTCATATAATGGTGGCACCTATGGCACCCAAAAATGAAAATACCAACACAACAAGACGATCAAAATAAAGGGAATAGAAATGGGAAGCACAAGTCAGGTCAGAAGCTTACCACCATCAAACTATGCCTAGTCATTTCCCTGAGATCGTCAACATTGAGTTATTAAAGATGTTAGCAATATGGGGAATACCCATGATAACCCAAGACCTATGTAAAATTTTCTTTATGTAAAAAGATGTAGTTATTATTTTCCCTCAGCTGCTCCCTAGTGACCGTTGCTTAAGAAAAAGGATCCAATTCCCCATATGGTCCAACCACAGATGATCCACCAACTCAGACCAACCTTCGAGCAGGAGCTCCCTTAATAGATTTTTTTTTCAAATCTAGCCCTAGTCTTCTACTTTTTAAGACAGGGGAAAGAAGGATTCTCAAGAGGTCTCTTCAAATGAGCACCTCCGTCTTCTGGAGTAATGACCTTCCCCCGTAGAAATTCAAACTGACCTTCCTTCCAGGCATCTAGTCCATTCAAAGTCTTATCTAACACCACTATCTTAGGAATGTAGTGGTATGACATCCACTCTATTAACGTGGCTACCTGAGGATCAACTGCCAGGTCACTTATCACCAACAATAGCCTAGGAGTTAAACCCAAAGCTACAGCTCCGAAAAAAACCATCATAAAAAAAATCCCTTCGGCATACTGAGTTCATAATTACAGGGAGAACGATATTTCATCCATTAACTAATGACCGAGCAACTGAGGGGGAGATAGGAAATAACTTCACAAAAGACACACGGGGAGAAGTGTAATACCCCGCATTTTTATGCTATATTAATTTGGGGATTTATTAAATTTAATGTGAGTTAATTATTTAATAAAAATTCGGAAATTAATTATGTTATAATTATTAACGTCACGAGAGTTAGTAATTATGGGAAATTTGTTGAATATTACTAATGAGCAAAGT
Organism: Sambucus nigra; assembly: GCA_949130495.1. Classification (NCBI taxonomy): domain Eukaryota; kingdom Viridiplantae; phylum Streptophyta; class Magnoliopsida; order Dipsacales; family Adoxaceae; genus Sambucus; species Sambucus nigra. The sequence goes on along the minus strand of OX422209.1, from coordinate 529,300,174 downwards.
AATATGTAATATTGGTTATATTGAATGTCCCGAGTGAATAAAATGACAATTTTGGAAATTTGAGTCGGGACGCGCTCGTGTCGCGTCGAGACTAAATATTGATAAATAAAAGTGAATATTTTATAAGTTGTTCGTATGGTCGTTTTGAGTGCGCCAACGTATTCGGAAGGGTCGAGATAGTCAGAAAACTGTACCCGGGGGTTTAGTTTGGGTCTCGGGGAGTTTTTAGGCCTAATTAGTACCCCGGGAGGGCGTTTTGGACATTTCGCAATTATGGGTAATTAAACCCACGAAATTCTAAGGGTTATATCAGATGTCTAAGGTTTCCTTCTAGGGTTAGAACAACCAAAGACAAGTGACAGCCATAGGAGAGGAAAGGAGAGAGGTATCAAGGCAATCCAAGGCCTAAAATCCATCCGTTTGCACCGCCACCACTACCAACGCGTAGATCGCGCGACGGGGAACGCAACCACACCAAAATCATCTGCAAATCAGAACACCAAAAATCCCAGGCAAGTGTTTATATTTCATTGATGCATCTTTCATATTAGTTTAGGAGTAATTAGAATGAGTTTTTATGGAAGAAAACCAAAGATATGAGATAAGAAATCGCATGTAGTGATGGATTAATTTCTATTCTGGAAACTCCTTAACATGTAGAGGATTAAACCATGAATTTATGAGGTTGTAGATGAAGAAAAATTTGGAAAAGATGGATTGGAACATATTAATGAAATTCTAGGGTTCTTGAGGTTTTATATGAATTTGGGGCTTCTTGATCCATGTTTAATAATAGAAATCTACATGCTTCACGTTGAAATTTCATAGTATGATGATATAATGTTAGTAGTATGAATTCTGGGTTGATTGGTGTAGGTACCCAGAATTGAGAACCATGGGCCTGGACGAGTAGCCCAGTTCTAGCGGCCCAAAGTCCAGGCCCTCTATCTTTCATATTGATCCGGTCTCTCCCCACGATCCCATGAAGAGAAGTTATAGAGAGCACAATCCCATGAAGGGAAGGGATAGGGAAGATGGCTAATATGAAGGAACCCATCATCTCCACTAACTAGCATGCACATATATAAATTAAACCCTAGGTTCGGGGCAAAGGACAAGTTGTATTCTCTGTACTTATTCTTCAGAATATAGAGAAATAATACTGACTACACCACCGTGGACGTAGGCACATCTTTGCTGAACCACGTATATCCATTGTCGTGTGATTGGCGTCTTATTTGTTCTTTCTTGTTCATTAATTCTCTCATATTTATTTGTGTTGCACAATAATTGTCACCAACAGTAATTGTCACTATAATTGGTGCCGTCTGTGGGAAACGTTCATCTTTCCCTGAGAAGAGCCCACGCCAAGAAAAGAATCTAAGATGTCTGGTCATAGCAGCAACGCTCCTCAAGAAGGAGATATTAAAGAGCCACCTTCTCCTCGCAGGATTAGGTCTAAGGTTCGACGTTCAGATCGTGAGGCTCGCTTGGAAAGGCCATCCTCAGAAGAAAGTCAAGGACCAGCAAAGTCCACGCAGATATCTAGATTGATTGATGTCTACGAGGCAAGGCTCCACGAGTAGAGGGAGTCTTCGAGCAGATACGAGGCTGAGAATGCTCACTTGAAAAGTAGACAGGAAAGACTGGAGAAGGAACTACGTCCCGATACCAGGAGACGCCTCTATCGCACTCCTAGCCCTCAGGCGAGCAAATCTCGCAGCCGAGGAAGGAGCCCTAGGAGGGAATATCAAAGGATTGAAGGTGGCAACTCGGACGACGACCTCCGCGAGCAACTAAGAAGAGCTCGCCGCTACCAGAGCCCTTCTCGCAGCGACGAAAACATACGGAACCTGGTCCGCAGAGAAATGGACCAACATCCAGCTCACCGCGGCACCAGGTCGACCAGAGAACTCGCCAGGAGAGCTCTCTAGACCCAGATGAAGTCACCCTTCACGATGGAAATTGAAGAGGAAGAGGCTCCCAAGAAATTTTCCATTCCAAGGTTCAAGATTTACGACGGGAAGACTGATCCCATTGATCATGTCAGGCAGTACCGGCAGGCCATGACCCTCTGAAATCACCGGGATGCACTGATGTGCCATATTTTCCCCTCGAGCCTCCATGACGTGGCTAAAAAATGGTTCGAGAAACTCCCTCACCGATCCATCAGGAATTTCAAATCCCTGGCCGAGCTCTTTACGACCCTGTTCATCACCAGCAGCTCCCATCCCAAAAGGATGGATGCTCTATTAACCATGAAGAAAATGCCTCAAGAAACACTCCGAGACTATTCGAAGAGATACTGGGAGTTATTCAACGAGATTGAGGATTGCGCAGAAGAGGTGGCAGTGGCCTCCTTCAAAATTGGATTACCTAGCTCTTCCCTCCTTTACCAGTCCTTGACGAAGAAGGAAGCTATGACCATTGATGACCTGATGGCCCGAATTTATAAATACGCAAAGGTGGAAGACGTCACCCGCCTTAATGTAGGAGAGAACGGTCGAGCCAAGCTCACTACCAAGGGAAGTGAGAAAGTTGAAAACCAGAAGAAAGGAGGAAAGAGTGGGAGCAAGAATGGCTCCAAAAGCGGAGGGAACCCTGACGTAACAAAATCATTCCAAGCAGTCAACACTGTCTTCAAAGATCCAATTTACAAAATTCTCGCGAAGATCAAGGATAAGTCGTTCATCAAATGGCCCCGGAAAATGGGAGGAGACCACACGAAAATAAACAATGCATTAAGATGCGCTTTCCACAAAGAGGGAGGGCATACGACCGAGCACTGCAAGGCTCTTAAGTCCCACCTCGAGGAGTTGGCCCAGTTTGGGCATTTGAATAACTTTGTTGAAAAGAAGGTAGAGAAAGTGGCTGCCCACAGAGAGGCAAAACCCGACAACGTGTTGGAGGATGATGTCGGACATGAATTCGCAGTAATCCATGGGGTATCTGACGTCAAGCAAATACAAGGGAACTCAGCTCGAATGGAGGTAAAGAAGCTGATAGCAGTAATGCAAGCTTTTCAGATTGATCCAGCAAAATCACAGTCAGGAAAACGTCGGCGAGCAGAGGATGTCGACTACAACAAGCATATTATTTTCACGGATGAAGACCTAGTGGGAGTAAGGACCCCACATCATGATGCCTTGGTCATTACACTCAGGATAGCCAACTTTGACATCGACAAGCTTCTCGTCGATCAAGGAAGCTCATACGAAGTAATGTACATCGACCTGTTCCGAAAATTGAAGTTGAACATCGCCGACCTAAAAGGAACCACTGTCCCTCTGGTTGGCTTCGCTCGAAAAATAACCATGCCTCTAGGCAAAATAGTACTTCCAGTGCGCACTGGAAATGTTTCCAAGATGATCGAATACTTGGTGGTCGACATCGATTCACCATATCAGGCCATCCTCGGCAGGGGATGGCTTCATGCAATGAAGGCAGTCTCCTCGGCCTACCACCATAAACTCAAATATGTTACCGAACGGGGAGTAATGGAGATACATGGTGACCAGGCGATGGCAAGGAAGTGCTTCATAGCGGCCATCCGACCAAAGCCAGAGAAAAAATCCGTTCAACCCAGCGAGAAGGTGGAGGAAGGTGCAATTCCTTCCAAATAGCAGTTAAAATATGGAAGGCCTGGAGTGGAAGAGACCAGGCTCCTCCCCTCCGAACATGTCGTCGAGGACTTGGTAGAAGTGACAGCTAAAGAAGGCGACAACAACAAAGTCTTCCTGATCGGAGTGTCACTCACCGACCAAGAGCAAAAGGATTTGTCAACCTTACTCATAAGCAACATAGATGTTTTCTCTTGGGAACCCTATGAGCTGCCAGGAATCGATCCCAATATGGTTTGCCATCAGTTGCACGTCGATCCCACATTCAAGCCAATAGCGCAGAAGGCACGACGAACTACTCCCGATAAAGACAGAGCAATAGAAAAAGAAGTCGAGAAACTGCTGAATGCAGGATCCATACGGGAAGCGCAATTCCCCGAATGGTTATCCAACCCAGTGGTAGTTCCGAAAAGCAACGTGAAGTGGAGAGTTTGCATAGACTTCACTGACCTCAACAAAGCCTGCCCCAAGGATAGCTTCCCTCTTCCGAAAATAGACCAACTAGTAGACGCCGCCGCAGCTCATGAACGAATGAGTTTCCTGGATGCGTACTCAGGATATCACCAGATTCCCCTGTATGCCCCAGATCAGGACAAAACGGCATTTATCACGACGGTTGGTTTATACTGTTACAAGGTCATGCCTTTTGGGCTCAAAAATGCAGGGGCAACTTATCAGCGGCTAGTTACTAAAATGTTCAAGAATCAAATGGGAGACACAATGGAGGTCTACATCGACGACATGCTCGTCAAGAGCAAGGAGAAGAATAATCACCTCTCGGACCTGTCAAGTACCTTCGAAATCCTCAGGAAATACCGAATGAAACTCAATGCGAGCAGGTGTTCCTTCGGTGTCCAGTCAGGAAAGTTTCTTGGGTATTTGGTCAGCAAACGAACTATAGAGGATAATTCAGACCAGATTGATGCAATCAACAGAGTGCAACCTCCTCGCACAGTCCGAGATGTACAGAAGCTCACTGGAATGCTCGATGCTCTAAATCGTTTCACTTCTAAACCCTCCGAGAGATGCAAGCCTTTCTTCCAACTCTTAAAAGGCAGAAAAACAGTAGAATGGACCCCAGATTGCTCGCGAGCATTAAACGAGCTCAATTCCTACCTAAGCTCTTCACCATTGCTTGTCATACCACAGCAAACAGACTCTTTGTACCTCTACCTCTCTGTATCCAGTCATACTGTCAGCTCAGCGCTAATGTGTGAAGTTACAGGAATCCAAAATCCAGTTTATTACGCGAGCAAAACCTTATTAGATGCTGAGCAGCGCTACCTACCATTGGAAAAGCTCGCATTCGCCCTAGTAATGGCCTCGAGGAAACTGAAGCATTACTTCGAAGCTCATACAATCATTGTCCTTACATCACACCCCCTCAAGGTTGTCCTAAGGAAGGCGGATTTGTCGGGCAGACTGTCTAAATGGTCAGTCGAGCTCGGCCGATTTGACATCCAATTTCAACCAAGGACAGCTATCAAGGGTCAAATCCTTGCTGATGTCATAGCTGAATTCACAGGCGAAGAACCCTTCGACCAGCCTAAGCCAACAGAACAAAACAACCAACCTACAATGGAAAGATGGAAACTATTCGTTGATGGAGCCTCCAACTCAAAGGGGGCAGGTGTAGGAATTGCTCTCATCACTCCAGAAAATACAGTCCTTGAGCAAGGAATCAGGTTGGGATTTGCATCCTCCAACAACGAAGCAGAATACGAAGCCCTAATAGCAGGTCTCCAAAAAGCGCAAACTTTGGGAGCAAAGCGTTTGCAGGTATTCGGCGATTCACAACTAGTTTCCAACCAGATAAGTGGAGACTATAACGCAAAGGATGAAAGAATGGCAGCCTATTTCTCCCTGGTGAAAAACTTAATGGCGAGCTTTGAAGAGATCAACATCCAACAGTTTCCCAGGGGGCAAAACATCCACACTGATGAGCTAGCAGCCCTGAGTTTGGCAGTTGGTTCTAGCCTTAAAAGGGTTATCCCTATCGATTTCCTCAGTGGCCCAAGGATTCACAGCAACTGCGAGCTTCCAAACGCGAAACCAATACTCCAATTGGAATCAGCCCCCAGCTGGATAGATCCCTTGAAGGATTATTTAAAGGACGGAACGCTTCCAGAGGACAAGAGAACTGCCCACCAGATAAGAGTCAAAGCTGCTCGCTTTCACTTATCCACAGGAGGCGACTTGAATAAAAGATCTTTCTCCGGTCCCTACCATAGATGCGTCCACCCAGGCGATGTCAAGGCAGTGCTTCACGAGCTTCACGAAGGAATCTGTGGAAGTTATGTTGGAGGAAGGTCTCTAGCCTTCCGAGCAATGAAGGAAGGCTATTGGTGGCCATACATGAAAAAGGACTCTGCAGTATATGTCCGCAAATGCCTGAAATGCCAACTTCACGCTCCTATGGTCCACCAGCAAATTAAAATCTCTGACCAGCCCCTGGCCTTTCGCCCAATCGGGGATGGATATCGTGGGACCACTGCCCACCGCTGTCGACAACCGCAAATATCTGTTGGTTGCAACTGACTACTTTACCAAGTTGATCGAGGCAGAACCACTGGCGAACATCCGAGATACTGACATGATGAGGTTCGTATGGAGTAATATAATCACTCGATTCGGAATCCCCAGGACCATCATCACTGACAATGGAACACAGTTCGAGAGTGGCCCTTTTCAAGACTTCTGCAACGAACACGGGATCAGGCACCATTTTAGCTCGGTAGCTTACCCTCAAAGCAATGGACAAGCAGAAGCTTCCAACAAAATAGTGATCGCTGGATTGAAGAAACGGTTAGAGCAAGCCAAAGGCGCATGGGCAACCGAGCTACCGCATATCCTATGGGCATACAGAACGACTCCTAGGCGAGCAATAAGAGAAACGCCATTCTCACTAACATATGGTATGGAGGCAATCATCCCACTAGAGGCAGGATTGCCAACAATGAGATTCGACCTTATCGAACAAGGCCAAAACGATGAAGCTTTGCTCGCTGAACTCGACCTAGCCGACAAGCGCAGGGAACTTGCCCTAGTGAGACTTGCGAGCTATCAGCAACAGCTCGCGAAGCACTACAGTAAGAGGGTCAACCCGAGGAGATTCAGAGTTGGGGACTATGTCCTAAGAAAGGTCCTGGGCAACACAGTGAAGCCATCAGACGGTAAACTGGGCCCAAACTGGGAAGGACCTTATAAGATAATTAGAGACGACCTGCAGGGTGCCTATCATTTAGAAACGATGGAGGGAAGGGAGATACCACGAGCATGGAACGCAGCTAATCTCAAGAAGTTCTATTTTTAGGAATTCTGTTGTTAAATCTTTTATTGTATTCGTTATGATAAAGGATAGTTCATTTCTCATTTCACTAATGAAAATCTCTCAGTTAATCACTCTCTGATTAGTAACAGTCATATTTTATTACGCATCCTTTCCAAATCACAGGCATAATGGTCGACATAGTAGGGGAACACCCCTCCTCAGGTCATTGTCATAAAGCACGACAGACCTCTTAGCATTGACCCTGGCAATATATGAAGCCCTACAGAGTATTCTTAGGCATCAAACCTACTTTGGTTGAACAAAATCCTAATTGGATTATGACATCCAATACCAAGTGTGTCCTCGCCAATTGCCCTACTTAGGCCTAAAGGAGTGTGACGACACAACCTAAAAGGTAAAGTGAGGGCACAATGGTATTCTTGTACTGGACTGGGAAGACACTCAAATGACAAAATAAAAAGGATTGTGAAGCAGCAAAATATATAAGGATTGGATGAACACGTTTAGGCGGCAAAATTGCCCAAAACTCGAACTTTTCATTAATCTTTTATATTTACAAACAATGATAATACATGTTTAGTAGGCAAAGCTTGCCCAAAGCAATTACAATTATCAAAAAGAAAAAGTGTAACAAAATCTCAAGGAGGTGGAAGCCTCCGAGCAAGATAATCAGCAACTTTAGCTCTCCTTCCATCATCAGGAGCAGGGGCGAGCTCCTCCACGACCTCATTTGCGTCCAATTCCAATAGTTGTCGGGGAATGGCATCAATGGAGATCCATCGATCATCCCACCTGAATGGATTGGGCATCAGAGTGGAGGAGGACATCTCGTGTCGATACCACAATGTCGAGTTCCTCGGGACCTACAGCTCTTTCAGGGCACTCAACCACCCTCTGATGAAGGAGAGCTCATCGAACTCTGATAGTCTCGTCGGAGCATCCAGCCAGCCTTGATCGTAGCCATCAGACCACACATGTCTAGGACCGTTCTTAAACAAATTCCATAGTCGGGTGACATCCCTCTGGAGCCCAGCAGCAGTCACATAAGCTCACCGAACGTCACCGCGAAGCTCCTCCATCTCCCTCTCACGTTGTTCCTCGACTTCCCTGTTCCTACCCCTGGCACTCCTACCAGCACGCGGGAGGGAAGGCCGAGCAGCTCGCGATGAAGAAGAGCCTTGTAGGACTGCTGAAGAGATGCTCGGCGAATGCTCCTTAAGCCTTAGGACTTCCCTCCTCAAGTCTTCATTCTCCTGCTGCAGGAACTCCCCGACCTGGTTAATCTCGGTGGCCTCCAGCAACCTTGATCTTAGTGCACTGACTTCTTCTTGCACTGAAGCACCGATTTCTCCCATCTCCTAGAGCTTGTCCTTTAACTTGGCCACTAGCTCGGACTGATCCTTATATTTTTGGTTCCTTAATTTAGCAAACCGGTAAAGTCTAGAAAAGGCATGGCGAACTGCAGGGCTTGCATTAGGACCAAGAGTCCTACCCAGTTGGGAGGTAACAGGAATATAGTCATCCACAGCAACCAACTACAGATAAAAGAGAAATAGAAGAGAAAAAGGGATTAGCGTAAGCCAAATGAAGAATCTTATCATTCATTAATAAAGGCCAAGTACATCGAGCACAAAAAACTTAGGAGATTACAAGCAAAAAGTACAAAAGAAAATCCTAAAAGCAGATTAACTGGCAACCTCAGACTGCCTAGCGGTGTCTGGCTGTTTCCCCTTATCAACTGCAGTAGAAGTATCCCCCTCAGCAGGAACTGTATCCGAGGGAAGATCAGCACCCTCAATAATTGGAGCAGGAGCTTCTTCGTCCATAGTTGGCTTGGGACCCGGGTCATGCTCGTAAAACAAGGGAGACTCAGCATCCACACCAGCAGCTAGAAGAGCTTTGTTCCTGCCCTTCTTGAAATTCAGACGGCTGATGTAGCCAATCTGAGCCTCAGCATCATCATAAGCAGCAGCCCACCCAGAGTTGTATGAGTCCTCCTTCATGGTGGCTGCCTGGGCCTTCTCTGCCTCCAGTTGCTCGGACAGAACTCTGCTCTTCTCTGCAAGGTCCACCTTGCTCGTACATACCAGATCATAAGCCTTCCTCAGCTCGCCCAGCTCCCTGACCGCATCATCTCTCTCTCGAGCAGAAGTGGCAAGGGCTAAATCAGACGAGATCCTAGCAGCATCAACAGCCTTGAAACTGGCCTCAAGCTCCATACCCTCCAGCTTCAGGGCACAGTTCTCTTTCTCCAGTTCACTATTTTTCTTCACCAGCTCGTCGCGTGAGCGATACAGCACAGCGAAGTCAGTAAGGAACTACGAAAAAGAAAGAGATATAAGAAAAGGAAAGCAAGAGAAGTCGGCAAAACACGAGAGGAAAAGAAACTTTACCAGAGCAAGCCTCTGACTAGCCTGAAGGGCCAGATGCTCCGAACTTATTGCCCTTTAGCGATCAGCCGGGAGGACAGCTCTCTCAAGCAGGGCCGGAGATAGCTGAGGGGAGATTTCCACGGAAGCTCCCTCTGGCAGAGCAGACACTATAACTAAGGCCTACCTGGCCTTCGTCCTTGCCTCAGCTCTCCTCTTCTCCTCCTCCATCTTATTCTCTCTCTTCCTCCTCTCCTCGACCCTTTTCCTTTCTTCCACCTTCTTCTTCTCCTCCTCCTTCTTTCTCTCCCTCTCTTTCACCTGCTCTTCTTCCCTCCTTTTCCTCTCTTGCTCCTGAGAGGAAGGCCGAGAACCTGTAGCCACAACCCCAGATACAGTCTTCTGTTTCTTTGACCTTTGTGCAAGGAGCATATGGTCATAATCACCATCATCATCTCTGATCAGGTTCTTCCTTGGAGGCATATCTTCACCAGAACTGCTGGAAGTACTTGATGATCCTCAAGCCTTAGAAGCCTCCTCGGAATCAGAAGAGCTGCTACTATCAGAACTCCCTTCACCGAGATTACCAGTAGGATCACTTTCAGAGCTGCTCTCTTTTTCGTCCAACGGTATCGGCTCAGCAGTAGTCTCTCCCAAAAAATCAAACTCCGGCACACTTTCCACAGGTCGTGATATGAAGCTGGAGCCTGTGTTCTTGTACTCGAGCAAAAAGGCAGCAGACCTGGGATGCTCGTCGTCACCCAGAGGCTCCCTAATATTCCAAGCTTTCACCAACTCCGAGATGCGAACCTCGCTAAGAGCAGGATCCAAATTCTTTATCCTCGCTGTGAAAGAAAAAGAAAAGAGGTTAGAAAAATCTTAAGCCAGCAAAGGTTGAAATAACAGTACAATGTCTACCTATATATTCTTCCCCATAAAAAGGGACAGTGAACCTCTCAGACCTCGACCCTTCAAACTCGGGAGGGAACTGCCAATTCCTAATGAGGAAACCCTCTTGCCAGTAGTCCTTATGGGAATCAGGTAGGTTTACTACCAATACCCTATCAGGACTCCTAGCTTTGAGGTATAAAACACCTGAGCTAGTTCGAGAGAAGGAATAGCAGAAACAGATCTCAGCAAGTCCTAACCTAGTACCATACAACTGGTTTATTCTATGGACGCCATTTACTATCTTCCACACATTGGGCGAGCACTGTGCGGGAACAATATTAAAATAACCAAAAAAATGAAGAAATAGATCATTAGGGGGAAAAGTAAGCCCCCCCTGGGAGAGCAAAAAAACATGGATCCAGTGAGGATCCCCTATATCCCTAACATTCCTAGGAGGGGAGGCACAACATTCGATATCTACCCACCCACGAATATTGTAGAACTTCCTAAACTCAGAGATTGACTTATTTCCAATCTTCACCATTGAAAAACTCAAATCCTACAAACCAAAGAGAAAGTGCAAAGAACAGGCACAAGAAACTTATAAAACAGAAGATCGGTTCGAGTGATGAAGAAGCACGAGCTCAAGACGACTAAGAAGCAATGGGAATGGGAATTCAGAGAGGAAGGTACGAGGCGCTAGAGTTCTCAGAAGAAGGAAGAATACTGGAAGGGCTGAAACGACGAATGAAAAAGTGGCTATCCCAACAAGCCTTCAATTCTAATCATAGCGCACGGATAGCGAAGCGGGTGCCGCCAAAGCAACTTCACAGTTTTTGAAGAATCACAAATCAGCCATAATAACTGATCATTTAAATTCATTGGACCCATAAACATGGCCCAAAAAATTTAGGGGCAATTGTAGGTACCCAGAATTGAGAACCATGGGCCTGGACGAGTAGCCCAGTTCTAGCGGCCCAAAGTCCAGGCCCTCTATCTTTCATATTGATCTGGTCTCTCCCCAAGATCCCATGAAGAGAAGTTATAGGGGAGCACAATCCCATGAAGGGAAGGGATAGGGAAGATGGCTAATATGAAGGAACCCATCATCTCCACTAACTAACATACACATATATAAATTAAACCCCAGGTCCGGGGAAAAGGACAAGTTGTATTCTCTGTACTTATTCTTTACAATATAGAGAAATAATACTGACTGCACCACCGTGGACGTAGGCACATCTTTGCTGAACCACGTATATCCGTTGTCGTGTGATTGGCGTCTTATTTGTTCTTTCTTGGTCATTACTTCTCTCATATTTATTTGTGTTGCACAATAATTGTCACCAACAGTAATTGTCACTACAATTGGGTATGATAATTATGGAATTAGTGAAGTTTAGAAGATGAAACTCGTAACTGCAAATCTGCAGAATTCGTAATACCTTCTTGATCGATCGATCGAGCCCAGATCTTCAATCGATTGAAGGTTCGCTCGATCGAGCCCCAGACCTCGATCGATCGACCCCTCCTGGAAGACTCCTATTTCCCTTTTTAAATTAGTTAAATTCAAGTTAATGTGAAATAATTCTTGAACATCCTTAATAAAATGTTTTGGGAGATATGGAAGACCAGTAGGACATACGAATAATGTTGGTCCTTTAATGTGAGACGAGAATTGTATTTTTGGGATAATTACATAAGGGACGATGAAATCCTGTATTAAAGGGAGAGATTACGTAAAAATGATTACAATGGAAAATAGATGAATACCTACTGAATTCATACTTGGGAGAATAGAGTCCATGGGTGTTACGTAGTAAGTTGGAATAATACCTCGAATTAAAGTTAAAGACGAATCGTTAAATGTAATAACTAATAATGAAATATGAGGATAAAATGTCGTAATTATGGGATTTGAGATGTACCTAAATTGATACGGTGATAATAGTATAGTTATATGACTGTGTGTATACATATACTATCTATGTGTGAAAATCATGCCCGCGCTACTTGCTATCCCTGAGGTTACCGCGCTGGGACAGTCTTATCTCGATTGGACCTTTATCGGGGATATTGACTGGTACCCTAGAAGATAGATATCCTTGGTATAGGCTATCGAATCGATAGTTCAGACGGTCCTAAGAGGCGTGAGGGTATGTACTGAGCTCTTAGAGACTTGGAATCTATGCTTCGCCTCAATATTGTTTGTGTATGTGTTAATACAGTTCGAGAGTGATTCCGAACTTGTATTTCCCTTAGTGTGAGCGATACAGGGATTGGATAGCAGAGTATGCCCGTACCCTAGTTTTTATTTGGGGTGCTGTTATAATATATATATTATACGAGTAGTTAATATATATATGAAATTATGAAATTTGGAACTGCCTACTGTGATTTGATAAGTAGGACATGGTTGATGACTCAGATCGTAAATACTTGTTTTGAGAAAGTATAATATGACACGGGAACAACTTTATTAATTAATAAAGTTAAAATGGGAAATTTGATTACAAATTGAAATCTTACCTTTTAAACAATTATATTCTTCGGTTTTAAAATCTTACGAGTAACCTAAGATAAGTTAAGTCATTGGGAAGTTTAGTGCGATGTATGGGAAGGTTAGTACGATAGGTGTGCACATTAGAAGAGAGGTGAGAATTTCTCAAGAGAGTGTCACACTAATATGTTGTTGCATTGGCCTATAAACAATTTAAATACTTGCTAAACGATTTTTTTTTACATCATACACTATCGGGCTCTGACCCGTTCTATTTCTCTTTCTCTCTTGGATATATATGTATGTACTACAGGTGCCCAGCCACATGGGCGTCTTGCTTAGGATCCCTTGAAAGAAACGTGCTGCAGCTTAGGTGGGAGTTGCAGGCCACTTGCTTAGACGATTTCATTTACTTGATTCCACTCCTATGATTCTCAGTTATTGGGGCATGTGTCGCCCTTTCCACTATTTATTTGTTTTGTTGGGACATTTGTATTTCAGTTATTTCTAGTACTATTACTTTGGGATTTATTCAGCATGTATGTTTTACATTAAGTTTTAAATGTTGAGATTTTGGATGTTGAATGTTTAAATCAATTGGATTATGTTCCAGGATAATTGTGGTATGGTTCTTACTTATTGAAAATGTGGTTAATAATTAAATAAATAAGTTTTTCTTTAAAAATACAATTTGGTTAGAAAGGTTAAAAATGGTTTTGACACTTAGCTTAATTAATTAGGGTGTTAATTTGGAAAAAGTTATTTTTACGACAGTGATGCTAAGAATGAACCAACTGTTCACCTTGATTTTAATTTAATAAAGGAGTGATCGCCTGGTATTTAATTAGGCGGGGTGTCACAGGTGGTATCAGAGCATCAGGTTCTAGTGTCCATAGGATCTGTACGGCTTATTTCGCTTTCAGCTTAACGTTTTTGCTATAGGGCCCTATTTTAGGATGGTTGTATTCTTGCTTACAAGTTTATGTCTTCAGCTATTTAAGATTTGATAATGACTGTAGACTAATAAACTTCTTCACGTTTCAGATGCCTCCGAGACGTGCACCGAAGGATAGGCATGCCCAGGCCGAGCAACCAGTAGCTCCGGCACAAGGCACTATGAATGCTAATGAAGTAGCCGCCATTGTTTCTCAGGCGGTGAATGCCGCGCTAGCGGTGCTTCAGCAGGATCCACCCCAGATTCAGGCAGTGGCGCCAGTACCAGAACAACTTCCATCTGCATGGGAGAGGGTTAGGGATGCTTTTCAGAAGGCGCATCCCCCTGAGTTCTCTGGTAGCTCAGATATCGTCACAGTCAGCCAATGGAAGAAAGACATCCAGCGGCATCTTCGTATGTATGAGTGCACCGACGTGCAAAAAAAGTTGTTGGATTCCTTTAAGCTGGTGGGGCCCGCTTTGCAGTGGTGGGAGTCCACTACCACATTGGAGGAGAGGGACGCGATCCCTATTCAGTTGTTCTTGGAGCGGTTTGACCGCAAGTATTTTCCACCCGCCGTGCAGACTGAGATGAGGCGGAAATTACTGAATTTGAAACAGGAGAATTCTACTGTAGCTGAGTATGAGGAGGAGTTCATGAGACTTCTCACCATCGTACCAGATGAGGCACCCACTGAGGGCAAGAAGATTATGTTGTTTGTGGACGGGTTAGCTTGGAGGATCCGTCAGCATCTTATAGGGAATCTATCTCTGAGTACTTTTACTGATGTACTCAATGCTGCATTACTACATTTCCAGGATCACCGCTTCCATCTGCAGTGAAGCAAGAGAGCAGGAGAGTCCAGCCAGCACGACAGGACCGGGGGTAATAGTGCTAATGGGGCACCATCTTATGGACAGACTCGTCAGCACGAGCATATTTCCCATCAGGGGGACCCTGCTAAGCGATTCCGTTCAGGTGATTCCAGGCAGGGATTTGGGAGTTATAGGCAGGGTCAGCAGGGCCAACCTAATCAGCAGGGCCAGCAAGGCCAACACCGACAGTAGGGTCAGCAGCAGGGCCAACAGGGCCAACAGGGCCAACAGCGTGTTCATCAGGGCCAGCAGGGCCAGTTGCGGGGAGGTAACGGCCAGCAGGGCCGTGGTCAACAGGGTCAGAGGGGAGGCAACTTCAAAGGCCGATGTTTTGGGTGTGGTAGACACGACCATAGGCGCCAGGATTGTCTGGAGGGAGATAGGGCCCCACAGCAGCAGGGTGCCCGTAATGAGCCACACAGACCACTTTTTCCGACTGCCCTCCCAGCTCCAGCCCAGGTGCTAGCCCTACCAGCCGTTCCAGCAGCTCCAGTGTAGCAGGGGCAGTTATAGTACGGACGTGTCTATAACGTCCACCAGGAAGAAGCTCCACAAGCACCACCCGCGATTGAGGGTATGTTTCCTATCCATGGTACTATGGGTCAGGTTTTGTTTGATACTGGGGCGACGCATTGTTTTATAGCTACACATTTTGCGAAGGCCTTAGGGTTGTTAGCCACAACAGAGAGCACAGTGACATGTGTACACTCACCACTGGGGAGTGGGTCACTCATCTTCTTTATATATCGGGGAGTGGGGGTAGAGATTGGTAGTTTGGTATTACCTACATACATGTTGGTCTTAGATATGCATGAGCATGATGTTATTATTGGTATGGATTGGCTCGCAGCTTATAGAGCCATGATTGATTGCTTCTATGGGAGCATTATTTTTGCCATTCCGTGGCAAGAGATGTTTGTAGTGGCGATGCCTCGCCCAGAGGGAGGTTCGACCGCTCATTTGTATTATATAGAGGAGGATGCCTCTAAGGAGGTTGTGATTCCTTTAGACTCGATCCCAGTCGTTCATGAGTATTCCGATGTATTCCAGGAGATACCAGGCCTACCCCCCAGTAGAGAGATAGACTTTGTCATAGATTTATTGCCAGATATGAAACCTATAGCACGCACTCCATACCGTATGGCTCCGGCGGAGATGCGAGACTTACGAGATCAAATAGAGCAGCTGTTAGGTCAGGGCTTCATTCGTAGAAGTACCTCACCTTGGGCCGCTCCAGTTCTGTTTGTGAAAAAGAGAGATGGTTCACTGAGGTTATGTGTGGACTACTGGGAGTTGAACAAGGTCACGATACGGAATAAGTATCCGTTACCTCGAATCGATGATCTGTTCGACCAGCTGAGGGGAGTAACTTTCTTTTTGAAGATAGATCTGAGGTCGGGGTACCATCAGCTACGTATTAGAGATCAGGATGTTTCAAAGACTGCCTTCTTGACGAGATATGGGTCTTACGAGTTCAGAGTGATGCCATTTGGTCTCACAAATGCTCCAGCCGTATTCATGGACTTAATGAACTGAGTATTCAGAGAGTTCTTGGATCAGTTTGTCATCGTCTTTATAGATGACATTTTGATATATTCACACTCCGAGGAGGATCATGTCGAGCACTTGAGGCAGGTTCTTCAGACTTTACGAGAGCATCAGTTATATGCTAAGTACGAGAAGTGTGGATTCTGGTTGCGAGAGGTACAATTCTTGGGGCATGTTGTTTCTGAACAGGGTATAGCAGTTGACCCGAGTAAAGTGTCAGCGGTGAGGGAGTGGGGACAGCCCACGACACCGATGGAAGTGTGTAGTTTCTTGGGGTTAGCCGGATACTACAGGAGATTCATTCGGGGATTCTCCAAAATAGAGGGTCCATTGACGAACCTGACTCGCAAATGGGTACCATATGTTTGGGATGATGCTTGTCAATTGGCTTTCGATGAGCTGAAAGACAAGCTTACTTCAGCGCCAGTCCTTGCTTTACCCAAGCCGGGTGTGGAGTACCTGGTTTACACCGATGCCTCACTACGAGGACTTGGTGGAGTACTTCAGCAGGAAGAGAAGGCTATAGATTTTGCCTCTCACAAGCTTAAGCCGCATGAGAAGAATTACCCCACCCACGACATGGAGTTAGCAGCGGTCGTTTTTGCATTAGGGATATGGAGGAACTATTTATTGGGGGAGAAATTCCGCTTGTTCACATACCACAAGTCACTGCAGTACTTGTTCACTCATCGAGAGCTGAATATGCGTCAGCGCATATGGCTAGAGTTTGTGAAGGACTACCAGTTCGATATACAGTATCATCCGGGGAAGGCCAACGTAGTTGCTGATGCGTTGAGTCGTAGACCGGTAGATGAGGTAGCGAACGTCTAGAAAGCGAAGTGGAAGGAGTTGGGTCACCAGGACGCAGTAGCCTGTTCCTTCATATCTGTTATGACATTCACACCCGAGATTGTCACGAGGGTGATACAGGCACAGACCACAGACCCATTTTTCCAGGAGCAGATTATATGACTTTTAGCCGAGGGTGCTAAGTCCTATTCTGTTAGTTCTGATGGGGGTTTGAGGTTTAATGGGAGATTGGTGGTTCCAAAAGGGGCAGAATTGCATCATGTAGTGATGACCCAATCTCACGGGTCCCGATTTGCAGTGCATCCTGGAGGGGATAAGATGTACCAGGATATGAGGAGACAATACTGGTGGAGTGGGATGAAGAAGGACATTGCTGAGTTTGTGTCCAAGTGTTTTACCTGCCAGCTGGTGAAGGTGGACCATCAGAATTCGTCAGGGTTGCTTCAGCCATTGGAAGTACCTACGTGGAAGTGGGAGAGTATTTCCATGGATTTTATTACAGGGTTGCCTACATCATAGCGGGGCCACGACTCTATCTGGGTGATTGTAGACCGTTTGACCAAGGTGGCTCATTTTCTACCGGTGCGGACAGATTATACCACGGGTCAGTATGCTCAGTTTTTCATTGCTAAGATTGTCAGATTACACGGGGTGCCCCTGAATATTGTGTCAGATAGAGATAAGATTTTCGTATCACATTTTTGGGAAAACTTTCAGGAGGCTATGGGTACTGAGTTGAGATTGAGTTCAGCTTACCACCCATAGACAGATGGACAGACAAAGCGTACTAATCAGATGTTGGAGGATATGCTACGCTTGTGTGTTCTTGATTTTTGAGGAGGTTGGGAGTCACACCTTCCACTGGTAGAGTTTGCTTATAATAACTCTTATCAGTTCACAATTGGCATGGATCCATTTGAGGCCTTGTATGGAAGGCCTTGTCGTTCCCAAACTTGTTGGCCCGAGGTGGGGGATAACAAGTTGCTAGGACCAGAGGTGATTCAGTAGACCTTCGCGAGGATTGAGATGATCAGGAGTCGCATTCGAGTAGCCCAGTACAGACAAAAGAGCTACGCCGATGCGAAACGGTTCTTCCGGGAGTTTAATGTGGGGGACCAAGTGTTACTACTCGTATCTCCTATGAAAGGAGTGATGAGGTTCGGGAAGAAAGTGAAATTGGCCCTGAGGTACGTGGGACCATTTCCCATTATCGAGAGGATTGGGCCGGTAGCATACAGATTGGGACTACCAGAGCAATTACATCGCATTCACGATGTATTCCACATCTCGTCGTTGAGGCGGTATCTTCGGGATGATATGGCCCATACTCATATCACAATAGATGAGATAGACTTATAGCCTGACAGCTTTTATGATGAGAGACCGGTGGCTATCCTAAACTATAGTGAGAGGAGATTGAGGTCGAAGATAGTTCCACTTGTACGGGTCCAGTGGGAGCACCACAATGTGGAGGAATCCACTTGGGAGCGCGAGGCAGATATGCGCGAGAGATATCCAGATTTATTCTTACCAGGTATGCCTTATTTTCCGAATTTCGGGACGAAATTCCGTTATTAGGGGGGAAGTATGTAATACCCCGTATTTTTATGCTATATTAATTTGGGGATTTATTAAATTCAATGTGAGTTAATTATTTAATAAAAATCTGGAAATTAATTATGTTATAATTATTAACGTGACGAGAGTTAGTAATTATGGGAAATTTGTTTAATATTACTAATGATCAAATTAATATGTAATATTGGTTATATTGAATGTCACGAGTGAATAAAATGACAATTTTGGAAATTTGAGTCGGGACGCGCTCGTGACGCGTCGGGACTAAATATTGATAAATAAAAGTGAATATTTTATAAGTTGTTCATATGGTCGTTTTGAGCGCGCCAACGCGTCCGGAAGGGTCGAAATAGTCAGAAAACTGTACCCAGGGGTTTAGTTTGGGTCTCGGGGAGTTTTTAGGCCTAATTAGTACCCCGGGAGGGCGTTTTGGACATTTCGCAATTATGGGTAATTAAACCCACGAAATTCTAAGGGTTATATCAGATGTCTAAGGTTTCCTTCTAGGGTTAGAACAACCAAAGACAAGTGACGGCCATAGGAGAGGAAAGGAGAGAGCTCTCAAGGCAATCCAAGGCCCAAAATCCATTCGTTTGCACCGCCACCACTACCAACGCGTAGATCGCGCGACGAGGAATGTAACCACACCAAAATCATTTGCAAATCAGAACACCAAAAATCCCAGGCAAGTGTTTATCTTGCTTATTTTATTGATGCATCTTTCATATTAGTTTAGGAGTAATTAGAATGAGTTTTTATGGAAGAAAACCAAAGATATGAGATAAGAAATCACATGTAGTGATGGATTAATTGCTATTCTGGAAACTCCTTAACATGTAGAGGATTAAACCACGAATTTATGAGGTTTTAGATGAAGAAAACTCCGGAAAAGATGGATTGGAACATATTAATTAAATTCTAGGGTTCTTGAGGTTTTATATGAATTTGGGGCTTGTTGATCCATGTTTAATAATAGAAATCTACATGCTTTACGTTGAAATTTCATAGTATGATGATATAATGTTAATAGCATGAATTCTGGGTCGATTGGGTATGATATTTATGGAATTAGTGAAGGTTAGAGGATGAAACCCATAACTACAAATCTGCAGAAATCGCAATACCTGCTTGATCGATCAATCGAGCCTAGAGCTTCAATCGATCGAAGGTTCGCTCGATCGAGCCCCAGACCTCAATCGATCGACCCCTCCTGGCAGACTCCTATTTCCCTTTTTAAATTAGTTAAATTCAAGTTAATGTGAAATAATTCTTGAACATCCTTAATAAAATGTTTTGGGAGATATGGAAGACCAGTAGGACATATGAATAATGTTGGGCCTTTAATGTGAGACGAGAATTGTATTTTTGGGATAATTACATAAGGGACGATGAAATCCTGTATTAAAGGGAGAGGTTACGTAAAAATGATTACGATGGAAAATAGATGAATACCTACTGAATTTATACTTGGGAGAATAGAGTCCATGGGTGTTACGTAGTAAGTTGGAATAATACCTCGAATTAAAGTTAAAGACGAATCGTTAAATGTGATAACTAATAATGAAATATGGGGATAAAATGTTGTAATTATGGGATTTGAGATGTACCTAAATTGATACGGTGATAATAGTATAGTTATATGACTGTGTGTATACATATACTATCTATGTGTGAAAATCATGCCCGCGCTACTTGCTATCCCTGAGGTTACCGCGCTGGGACAGTCTTATCTCGATGGGACCTTTATGGGGGATATTGACTTGTACCCTAGAAGATATATATCCTTGGTACAGGCTATCGAATCGATAGTTCAGACGGTCCTAAGGGGCGTGAGGGTATGTACTGACCTCTTAGAGACTTGGAATCTATGCTTCGCCTCAATATTGTTTGTGTATGTGTTAATACAGTTCGAGAGTGATTCTGAACTTGTATTTCCCTTAGTGTGAGCGATACGGGGATTGGATAGCAGAGTATGCCCGTACCCTAGTTTTTATTTGGGGTGATGTTATAATATATATATTATATGAGTAGTTAATATATATATGAAATTCTAAAATTTGGAACTTCCTACTGTGATTTGATAAGTAGGACATGGTTGATGACTCAGATCGTAAATACTTGTTTTGAGAAAGTATAATATGACACGGGAACAACTTTATTAATTAATAAAGTTAAAATGAGAAATTTGATTACAAATTGAAATCTTACTTTTGAAACAATTATATTGTTCGGTTTTAAAATCTTACGAGTAACCTAAGATAAGTTAAGTCATTGGGAAGTTTAGTGCAATGTATGGGAAGGTTAGTACGATAGGTGTGCACATTATAAGAGAGGTGAGAATTTCTCAAGAGAGTGTCGCACTAATATGTTGTTGCATTGGCCTGTAAATAATTTAAATACTTGCTAAACAAATTTTTTTTAAATCATACACTATCGGGCTCTGACCCGTTCTATTTCTCTTTCTGTCTTGTATATATATGTATGTACTACAGGTGCCCAGCCACAGGGGCGTCTTGCTTAGGATCCCTTGGAAGAAACGTACTGCAGCTTAGGTGGGAGTTGCAGCCCACTTGCTTAGACGATTTCATTTACTTGATTCCACTCCTATGATTCTCAGTTATTGGGGCATGTGTCGCCCTTTCCACTATTTATCTGTTTTGTTGGGACATTTGTATTTCAGTTATTTCTAGTACTGTTACTTTGGGATTTATTCAGCATGTATGTTTTACATTAAGTTTTAAATGTTGAGATTATGGATGTTGAATGTTTAAATCAATTGGATTATGTTCCAGGATAATTGTGGTATGGTTCTTACTTATTGAAAATGTGGTTAATAATTAAATAAATAAGTTTTTCTTTAAAAATACAATTTGGTTAGAAAGGTTAAAAATTGTTTTGACCCTTAGCTTAATTAATTAGGGTGTTAATTTGGAAAAAGTTATTTTTACGACAGTGATGCTAAGAATGAACCAACTGTTCACCTTGATTTTAATTTAATAAAGGAGTGATCGCCCGGTATTTAATTAGGCGGGGTGTCACAGGAAGGAGAAAGATCGGGCATATCTTTCGTTACACTAGGGCTAACACCCCCAGCATTGCAGAAAACTTCTTATAGGTGGGACACACCTCATCTAGGCCAAACTTGAAAATATAGTCTTCATGGTACCCGAACTATATCACTGCTTCTAGAAGATTCTAATCTATCTCATGGTTACATCATAATGAGACCCGATGCAAACTACAGGTTTCATAGTCAACATTATAGTAGCACATTGCCTCTAAACTCTCAAGGTATAAATAAAAATCCTCGATCATCAGGTGAGCCATTACAAAATAAGAAGAAATCTAAAAAAGAGAGAATGTTAAAGATGGTGAGGAAAACACCCCAAACACCCTTTTAATAATAAAAGTTCCGATATAAAATGAACTATTCAAAGCCTCACAGTTTATCTGCCCTCGTAGTACACAAAGCATGCAGAAAGTTAAATCAAAGCCAAAGGAGTGATTTGGACTTGACCCTTATGCTAATAGGTAGGTCAAGGGGTAAGCCAATCGGCAACCCCCAGTTTTTTAGAAAAGTCCCTTTTTTCCTCTTTTACACAAAACCAATTTCCAAAATACAAATTTTACTTTGAAAAAAAAGCCAAACTCCGAACTCCGTTTGTTCCTTTTCAAAAAATTAATACCTCCCATTTTATTACATAATTTATAATGTAATAAACATTTTCATTTTAATTCGAGTCCTTTTTGTCATTTTTATCCCTATCTTTGCAAAATAAATGAGAAACCTCAGCAGTAAGTTAAAAGTGCATGTAGAGTAGGTCCTAAATCAAGATAAATACCAAAAAGAAATGCATTTTTTACGTATCTTTTTCTAGAAGTATTACATTTATTGACTTTACAAAAAAGGAATAAAGATACATAGGGACACATTTCGAACCCCTAAATCCCTAAAACAACCAACACTCAACTAAGTGGTAGACCCTCCACACGCTTCCCCCTAAGATGAGTGGTAGACCCTCCACTTCCAAAACCAGAAATCCCCTCTGATGTAGCTGGAGGCACCATGTAAGATCTGACATCGACACCATTAAGTCCTTAATGTCCCTCAACTAGGTGGCCAACACGCAGATAGTCTGCAAGAAAAAGAAAACAACGAAACTCAAACAAGTCAGTAAAGAGAAAAAAATAAAGTGGGAACCATAAAAAAAGAGAAAGAAATGGATATACCTTAAGATGGAGGTTATCAAAATAAATATTCGATAACCCATCCACCGAGCATGAGGACAGTGAGGCACTGAAACCACCGCTTCACTGCTCAATTGGATATGATAAAAGGTAGAAGAAACTTGAATAAGCTGAGCCTCCTCTATCGCTACAGTCGCACCTCCTCGGTTCTGTGGACCGATGCCACCAACATGTTGGTACTTCTCCTAGAAGTGGTAGCAGGTGGATGAATATTATCCACATTATATATGCATGAACGTATCAACCAACTGGTCACAAGGTAGTCATAACTTGTCGTAATATCAATGTATAACGCGTATGGCTCTCTCTATATCGTCGCCACCCTTGCATCATATGCCATCTCTCGCACATGCCTCATGTACTCTAGGGTGACACAGTGGGACCTCCACTTCTCTCTCCATAATCTGATGCACCACTCTTTCCTTGAGGTACCAGATATACATAAACTCGTGCGCTAATACCTGCCTCATCTGCCTCTGCATGCTCGTAGCCCCCACGACCATCGAAGGAAGACTCCATGGGTAGAAGGTCCTACATACCTAGTGAAGAGTTAGTATCTATCCAACAATAAATATTCTAAAATCTCAGAAAGAAATGAAAGCCAAAAACCTAACCTACTCACTCATGAGGTCGTTCAATGCCTTTTGCACATCCTTGAAAGCTAAGGATTGGTTCAAATGTCTGTTCAATTTCCTCCAGTGATACATCCTATAAAAGTTATAAAACCTACTCTCCTTTAAGGACATTATCCCCATGTTATGCCCTATCACCTCATAAAATCATGTCTGCAAAAAGAAAACCCCTAAAATTAGAAAGAGAGAGCAAAAAAGGACAATAAGGAAATAAAACAGAAAATAAACTTAAAAATTCCCTCCAGAAGGTATGTGGAACCTTTGAATTTCTGTTGGTAAAACTAAATGAACGCATCCAATGAGGCATAAAGGGACCCTAGAGTGAAGCTTCCCTAATCCTACACATGGAGATCCGAAATTATTCTCAAATATGGTAAAAACTAAAGTTGGACAATGTCGCCACTTGTCACTACCAGAAACCTTCCCAATAGAAGAAAAATAAATGAGTGGGTTGCCTATCTCACCTATGGCATGTTCATATCATCAATTCTTCTCGATAAAAGAGTCTCCTTCAGAACATAAATATGGATAGAATCCCCCAATTTTATTCTACCATCATCCCCCATGGCATCCTACACCGTCCACTCCGTGGCCTATAAATTACGATCCACCACAATTTGATGCCCAATGTAATCCATCCTCATCAACTAATGAACATACAAGGGAGTTGCAGTTATCTCCCCAATACCCAAATGGAATATGTGGGTCATATCCCACCACTTCTCACCCAGTACACAACACCTAAGAAGAGCATAATGCCTCATCCAATGCTCCCGCCAATGTACTAAAACCGATGGGTGCCACCATCCACTGCACCGCCTTAGGAAGATGGTCCCAGATATCCTTTTATCCCAATTGTTCGATATCAATCTGCAAGAAACCAAATAAAACCTTTCATTATCCTAATAAGAAAAAGAGAAATTAAATGGAAAACAAAGGAAAAATACTGTCATATCCACTATGGTTCTTCACCCTCCCTGAAATGTTGTGCACAGACTCGCAAAACAAGATCCTCTCATTAGTTACTGACTCAAATGAGTCATAGGAATTCTAATTGCCCAATGTAAGCGATACCACAACCCGCCACTCCATTACTGCCCAGTCATCAATAGACACCCACTCATTTTTAGTTTTGCTGGAAGTACCCGCCACTTGAAATATCAAAGAATAAGGAACACAAAAATGAATTTTAGTGAGAGAAAGTAAGAAAATTAATTGCTTAGAAGTGTGAAAAATGAGGAAGGGTCGCCCCCTTTTTATATAAGACTAAAGGACATGCCAATCAGCAATCCCTTGGCCCTTCCCATCGGCAGTGACCTTTCCATTTCCCCAAGAAGCCCAAGAGTATATTCCCTATGCTGGTAGGCACCTCCCCAAACTTTCCCATCGACAGCTCCTCAAAATTTCATCTAAAAAATGTAGAAAAAGATTCAAAAATTACCTAAAAAAGTTCACAAGAATCCCAAAACAATCATCGTAAGTCTAGAACATTATTTCTTTGAAGAAAATACCTTTTGGAACACCTACAAACTCTCAAATATCCCCATCAGGACCAACAGTGTTAATGTTTATCATCAAAATTTCATTAGCATAACCAATTGTGTACCTGCACCAAAAACCACCTACACCTTCCCTAGTGGGACCAAGAATCCATAGTGCACCGGCACCAAAGCACTTTATGCCTTCTCCAACAAAATTGTAAGTCATCATGTTTCCCCATTGGAGACACTCCATGTAAAACACATCTTTCGGTCCACAGAATTGGTCATCATATTCTTCAAGCCAACAGAATTGGCCTCGACCCACTTAATCGATAGCTATAACTTAACGTACGCGAAATTGACCTCGACCTACAAAATCGATCATCACTCCTTAGGTCCTAAAAACTAGCCTCGATCCATAAAATCAGTCATCATAATTCAAGGTCCTCAGAACTGACCTCAGCCCGTAAAAATACTGGACACAACTCAAGGTCCACAAAATTGACCCCGGCTTATAGAATCGATCATCACAACTCAAGGTCCTCAGAATTGACCTCGTCTCCAAAAATTGGTTGTCCTAACTATAGGTTCTTATAATTGACCTCATCTCGCATAATCGGTCATCCCAACCTTAGGTACCCAGAATAGACATCGATCCACAAAATTGACTCAACTTTAGGTCTTTAGAATTATTCTCACCCCACAGAGTCAGTCCCTATACTCCTTAAGTCCTCGAAATTAACCTCGACCCTCAAAATTGGTCACCCCAACCTTAGGTCCACAGAATTGACCTGGACGCTCTGAATCGATCACCTTCGTCCCCATAGGTCCATAAAATTGACCTCAATCCCCTACTCGATGAGGTGTTTATCTTTTGATGGCTTCACTTATTCCAAGCTAGCCCCATAAAGAGGCTTTGTAGATTCCCCATCCTAGGGCCCCCTAAGTACCTCATTAGGTCCCTAACACTCATCCACTCACTATAAACCCTAGATCACACTCCGAGTAGTGATCTGTAGGCCACAAGAAATATGGAATGCTATTTTACTCTAATAAACTCTCTTACCTGAGCGAAGCTCAATGAATCCTGGAGGGTCTCTAAATCCCGTTTCTAAAGGTCCAATTTTGTGCTAGTGGGCCTACAGTCTGCACGAATATTTCTTTTCACTCTAAGTACTGATACGGAGACCATCGGGCACTATCGAGCTCCAATTGACTCTAGTCAACTCTCCATCTTGAGAGAAGATCAATGAACCTCGAAGGGTTTTGAATTTCCTTTCCAATGGCCCATGTCAAGCACAGAGTGCCCTCACGGTTTGGACGAACAACCCATTTTACTTCAAAGGGTCACCAACCACTTGCGGGCACTATTTGACCTCAACCATCTGTCCCAACCGAGACAGTATTAATGAAATCTTGAAGGTCACTGAATTCCCTTTCCAGCCATTCATGTCGTATGTAAATCGGCCTAACAGTTCAGATGAACGATCCATTTTCCCCTATAAACCCCATTCCAAAGACCATCAGTCGTTTACATGCCCTGTTTAACTTCGGTAAACTTTCAAACCTAGGACTGTCTCAATGGATTCTATAAGGTCTCTGAATTACATTTCCAACGGTCTAAGTCATGCACGATTCGGACTTACATTTTTCATTTTATGCTCATTTTTTTTAAAAGTCCATTATGGGCTGCCTATAGGCACCCAAGATCCCATGTTTATCGGTAGGGTGTTCTTTTCCTTTCCTAACAAGGTAGGGCCTAGGATGATAGGTAGGCTAGGGGCCATGCTGATTCTCACCCCCTTAACCTTAAATTCCACTATAAAAGTGCCAAGACCTCACCCTTGGAAAGGGGTCCCTTTTAGCAAACATTCTCCTCGAATCGAGAGCCTTCCCTTTTCCAAAAAAAATCATTTTTCAACATTATCTCACTCACTTCCTTACCTGAATTATCCACCGACCTCTTCCCACCATACTACCTTAATACCATTATAAATATCAACATACTTACTTTCTAAATTCAGCAATAAATATCTATCGAGGAGGTCCACCCCTCACTCTTTTCTAGTTTTATTCATTTAAGTGATATTATCCACTTTATTCTCATTTTTTTATATTCCATAGTTTTGTTTTATAATCTCACATAAAATAATCTTCACTTCTTATTAGTAGTATTGCACACAACTTATTTTCATAAAAAGACAAAAAGAGGGTTTATTCATAAATAAACCCCCTTGCTATTTTTGAACTGCATGGACTTTGGTGCCCCTTATTCTACATAGGCCTCTTGGGTCAATCCAGAGATTTGAGTCCACCCCTTTCATTTCAAATCTTTTATATTATATTATATCTATTTTGTGAGTCTTGGGCTCCTACATTCTTGTGTCTCGTCCAACATGCGCATTCTCTCTTTTATAGTGATCGTGATTCGGGAAACACTCATATCTTATGTTTATTATTATTTTTGGGTACACTTGTATGGTTGAGTTTTCTCCATCCATTCCATGAAGCGACTTAGATAATTCCATTCTCCCATTATATATACTATACACATGTACACATACATCACGAGAAACAAGCATGAGATTAACATAACCCATGAGAGACCGAGTGGGAGAAATGGATGCCTAACACGTTCCCTTTCCATAACTTAGTCCTTGAACCTTTGAATCAGTTCATTTTGTATGCGTCAATTTGACCTTGATGCCATTTTCTCAAGGATGCTACGAGTCATATTTTTAAGGACTTGCTATTCAGAATATATTCAATTTGAATTTCAAGCAAGAAATTCCTTATTTAAAGGGTAAGAATGTAGTACCCTATATTTTCAGTGATTAGTAAATTAAATAAATTAATTATGCATGCTTGTTTTAACTGGAGATGTCGCTATTTATATCCTTGTATATTATTTCATTTGGATTTAAAAGTGGATTTAAGGCACGATGCTTAATTGATTAAATTAATTAATATTTGGACTCATACTAGGAAATTATTAAATAACTGAGTTAATAGTTATCTGTTTGGGTATTTTTTGTACTAGGCTTTTGGAACGCGTAGAATGTCCATTTTTAATTTAAAATGATGGTTAAAAGTCTTATTGGTTTAGTATAATGTCCAGGCGATGTTTTAAGTCATTTGGAGTTGAATTTATCCCTTTTTAAGTGAGGCCCATTTGGGGCCCATGTATAATTTCATGATTAATATATTTTAATGGGTTATTAGGGATCTTATTCATCATTAAGTACATTTGGAATCAACTTGAGAGATAGAGAGAAGGCACACGAAGAGAAGATGAGAAATTGGAAGATTTAGCTTGGTTTTATCCACAAATCTAAAATTCAAGCTTATATAGAATATGATTATGATTCTATGTGCGTAAATATTATATTTACTCATTGAAAATCTAAATCAAATTGTGTTTAAATATAATTTTATAGATTAAAATTGAATGGTTTCAAAAATAACCTAAATGAGTACAGATTAGGTTGATTTTCTCCTTAATTTTATGAATCTCAGTATAAATTTGTCTTGGATTCATTAGATAATGATCAAAAGTTTTTTTGTATTGAAAAACGTATGGAAGCCCCTTGATTACGTGTCATAATAAAAAAATCATATAATAATTGAAGAAATTTGAAAACCTAGGATCTTTTAGTAAGAAATTGGGTTTTATGTAAATCTTGATTTAAATCTGGGGTTTTGATGTTAGAAAGAGATCCTAAGTAGTTATAAAATATTATTTTATTATTTGGATGGTGGTTAGGATATGGGATGAATCTTTTGAATTCATTAATGAGTTTTGAGAAGAGAAATGGGGGTTTGAAGATGATGAATCTCTTAACAAGGAAGCATTAGTTTTTTGGAACTTTCGATCTATCGACCCTAGATTGGCGATAAATCGACGATAATAATTTTAACCTATTTTGGGCTTTTGTCTTTTTAGTTGGAGATTTTGTTTTCAGGAGTTCGATTAAGGATTTGTTGGCTTATAATTTTCATGTACTCATAAAATAGAGATATATTCTCATGATTTGAACTGTTAGAGATTGATATTTGGGGTCTTTATATATCAGGGAAATCGTTGATTTAAAGGGTATAAATTGAGCATTTGGCATTTGATGGTAACCCAAGTGTAGAATGGGTCTGTTGAATGGAAATTTATAAGTTAGTCAGATTCCCTCTGGCATGAGCATGGGGTGCGCACTTTCTCAGGATGCTCGGTCGTCGTCATTGTGGGGGATAATGTAAAGAGATAGAGTTGCAATCCTATTTTGCTCAAAATAGGCAAAAGAATGTTGCCGCCTCGAGAGAACGACATCAAGGACAATACTGATACTTGCGAAATCAAGTAGGTCGAAGGTTAGGGGGCTAAGTTATGAAATGTAAATGTTTTAGGCACCTATCCTACCCTTTCAGTCTCTTTTCGGCAAGAGTTAATCTTTTTCCTTTTAGACTATGTGATATGTGTGCACATGGGTATAATATAGATGGTGGAGAGGGGAATCATTTAACCCACGTCATGGAAATAGATGGATTGAACACATCTAAAAGATTGTTCCCCAAAATAATAATTCAAACCATAATGCGAGTGTTTTCCAATTCACAAGTGGCTATGGAAGAGCAAATGTGTGTATCGGACGAAACACAAGCGTGTGTGTGTGTGTGTGTGTGTGTATATATATATATATATATATATATATATATATATATAGAACATATAAACATGCATAAAGGAGGACTTGAATCTCAGGATTAGCCCAAGAATCCTACATAGCCAAAGGGGCATCAAGCCCATGTAATTCGAAGATACTATAGCGTGGGATTCAATTCATAAATCCAAATAGGCGATTTTTTTATGTGTGTAGGGAAAATGTGCTTTTAGAGAAAGGGGTGGATAATTGGACCTCCTTATAAGTCTTTGATGATGAACTTAAGATGTAAATATGTTGATCTTGTAATAATATGAAAGTGGTATGGAGAGGTTTGGGGAATTACTAAGTAAGGTATGAAAATGATGGAAGGGAATGTGGGAAAATGAGTTTTTTAGAAAATGGAACAACTCCAAATTTGAGAAAATATTCTCTGACATGCTGGAGGAGTGTTCAGGGGTTTTAAGGTTCACTCAGTGTTGCCTTTAAGATGATATCATGGACTCTATTTATATGTCCAAGGGGGTGCCGATCGGCATGGTCCTAGGCCTATCTATTGGCATAGCACCTCAGGCACACTACCGATAGATAGGGTACCATAGGCAGTCCGAAAGATGTTTTTTGGAAAAATGTCCATAAAATGCTAACTAAGTCTGAATGGGTTGGACCATTAGAAAGGTAATTCATAGGCATTTAAGAATCCATTGAGCCACACCTCAGTGCGAGAGTTGGTTAAAGTCAAACAGGGCTCGAAAGCACCCGATGGTCTCTAAACGGGAGATTTTTTAAGGAAAATGGATCACTCATCCAAATCATAAGGTCGATTCATGCACAAAGTGGATCATTGGAAAGGGAATTCAGTTCCTTTTAAGATTTAATTTAGCTTCATTCAATTCGAAGATTTGATCAATGTCAAATGGAGATCGAAACTACCCAATAACCCTTCAGAGTAAAATAGGTTGTTCGTCTGAACTGTAAAGCTAATTCACACACAAGATGAACCGTTGGAAAGGGTATTCAGAGCCTTTAGATATCCTCTCAAGATGGACAGTTGATCGAGTCGAAAGGGGCCCAAGAGTTCCCGATAGCCTTTAGATTAATTTTTTAGGTAAAACGAATCATCGTAAGTCTGATTCGCGTATGGGACCATTGGAAAGGAGATTCAAATCCTTTGAATATTTATTGATCTTTCACTCAAGCGGGAGAATTGATCGGAGTTACATGGGTACAAGATAATTAGGTGGACTCTAGATCGGTTTTTGATATCAAATGGACTGTTCGTCGGGACTGTAAATTTGATTTATGCAGAAAATGGACTGTTGGAAAGAAACCTCATACCCCTTCAAAGATTTATTAAGAGTTTACTCAAGTGAGAGATTTTACCAGAGTCAAACATGGTCGAGAGTACTCGGTGGCCTCCAGATCAGTACTCAGAGTATGATTTATGGTTTATAGTGAACGAATGAGTGTTAGGGACCTAAGGACGTGCCTAGGGGGGATCCTAGGACGTGGTGTCTATAGAGAGACCCTAAACGGATGATCTTGTAACAAGTGAAGGACATTAAATGATAAACACCACATCGACATTAGGGAAGAGGATTTTAGGTCAATTCTATGGACCTAGAGGATGAGGATGACCGATTTAGAGGGTCAAGAGTCAATTTTGTAGAGCTAAGGAGTGTTAGCACTGATTCAGATGGTCAAGGTCAATTCTGAGGACTTAAGGAGTATAAGGACCGATTCTGCGAGCCGAGGTCAATTTTGAAGGCCTAAAGTTAGGGAAACCAATTTTGTAGGTTGAGGTCATCTTTGAGCACATACGATTGGGATGACCGATTTTATGGGTCGAAGTCAATTTCGAAGACCTAAAGTTAGGACAACCAATTGTTTGGGATGAGATCAATTCTGAGGACCTTGAGTTATGATGACCGATTCTACGGGCCAAAGTCAATTCTAAGGACCTTGAGTTATGTCAACCGTTTCTGCTGGCCGAGGTCAATTCTAAGGACCTTGAGTTGTGATAACCAATTCTAAGGGCCGAGGTTAATTTTTAGGACCTTGAGTTGCAACGACCATTTCTATGGGCCGAGGTTAATTCTAAGGACCTTGAGTTGTGATGATCGATTTTGTTGACCAAGGTCAATTCTGAGGACATAAGGTAGTGATGTCGATTCTATGGGCCGAGTCAATTATGAGGATCAAAATAACCAATTTTGAGGGTCGGGGTTAATTCCGAGCAACTAAAGTTTGAATGATCAGTTCTGTGGGTTGAGGTAAATTATGATGACCTTGAGTTATGACTACCGATTCTATGGGTCGAGGTCAATTCTGAGGACCTAAGGAGTATTGAGGTCAATTCTAAGGACCTAAGGGGTGTTGTGACTGATTCCACAGGTCGAGGTCAATTTCGAGGACCTTGAGTTATAGTTT
Organism: Sambucus nigra; assembly: GCA_949130495.1. Taxonomy (NCBI): domain Eukaryota; kingdom Viridiplantae; phylum Streptophyta; class Magnoliopsida; order Dipsacales; family Adoxaceae; genus Sambucus; species Sambucus nigra. Next base: position 529,268,317 of record OX422209.1, on the reverse strand, counting down.
ATGGGGAATAACTCCATAGGGAAAGGTGAAAATGATTTTGGGTGCCGATATACTTTAGGTTTCCCTTGAGAATGTGTTATCTTGATATTCCCCTAGGGAATATGTAGGTTTGTAATGGGAATTGCAGTAGACTTTGATGCGGGTGCATCGTCGGGTTTTTTTAGGGAATATTGCTCTTAGTGAGACTATAAGGATAATCCTATCGGGGATTTTGAGAGTTGTAAAGGGGTTTAGTTCTCCAAAAATGATTTTCTTGGGAGAAAGTAAGTTTATATATTTTCAAGGATTTTGGTGAATTTTTGAGAATTTTTTGAGCATTTTTTGCATTTTGTTGGCATTTTCGGTAAAAAAAATTTAGAGGGGACTACCGATAGGCAGGCCGGGGGAGGTTCCAATCGGCATAGGGAATGGACTTTTGGGTTTCTTTGGGAAGATGAAAAATCAAATGCCGACCAACATGGGTAGGGGATTGCCTATCCAAAGGCCCCATAGCTTTCTATATAAAGTGTGTGACCCCTCTTCATTTTTCACTCCTTCAAGTGATAAGATGTCTTACTTTCTCTCTCTAAGAGTCATTTTCTAAGTTCTTTTTTCTTTAATATCCTAAATGGCTCGCACTTCAGGTGATGTTTACAATAACAAGTGATTGGCGCTTGATGATTGGGTAGGTCGGTCTATGGTTCCCCTTGTGTTGGGCAGTAAAAATGCCTTTAACTCGTTCGAGCTAGTTACTAATGAGCAGATTTTGATGCATGAGCTGCGTACCATCGTTCGGAAAGGGTGAAAAACCCTAATGGCAATGTAAGTGTGGTGACTTTTGGTCATCCAATTCATTTTTTTTCCTCTTCTTATGGTTATAAAGGCTCTCTGAGTGCGATACTACTGTGTGTGTGTGGGGGGGGGGGGGGGGGGGGGGGGGTTAAAGGCATATAAATGTCTTTTATATTTTTTTCATTAACTATCAAAATTTGTTAGTCGGGGACTGGTAATGGAAAAAGGTTCTTCATACAAGACCACATCTTTAAAATCAAGCCATTGTAAAAGAAACATTCTCAATTTACTTAAACGGCAAACGTCTTCTTTTTTAAGATACTCCAATGTTTTTCGAGCTACTCCATGGTTAATAGGTTATTCGGTTCTTCCCTTCCCATACCAAAAAAATTTCTAATATTAATGTGGATTAACATGAAATCAAAGAAAGCTTAAAAAAGCAATAAAAGATTGATTGTTACCACAACAATTCAAAGCATAGTTGGTTTGGTTAAAATAAAATTGGACAGGTTCTATAAATCGTATAGACATGTGGATAGCATATAAATATTAATGAATTTAAATAGCAATAAACACGTCAAATAGTGTAACGACGTAGAGTCTTTTATGTAAAGCTTTTAAAAACCAGAGGAGACATTTTATGATAATGGCATTCACACTCATATAAAATGGGAAGTATCCAAACTCATACACTCGAAGTCCAACATGGGATGATATTTTGAAATCGGTTTAAAGTGCAAGCCATTTGTGTATTAGATTTTTATGTGTATTGAGTGGAAAAATTTATTGGCCCAAAGCCTGACTTATTTGGTTTTTTTCTTTGGTCCGAGTCTTGGGTTATATGTGTATTTAATTTTATGGGAAAATAATTATTTGGGTTTTCAACAAAAAATTATGAATGAAAATTATAAATTTTATTTTGACTGTTTGATATCTTTATTAAACACGTTTTAAAAATATGGGAGATTTTTTAAACCCATATTCTCAACAAAAAAATTTATCCCAAAATTGTTTGTTCCCCCAAATAAAATATTGTGAGTATTAAGCAATTAATTTTGAGTGAGCGATTAGTATTACGAATTGTCCACTGTGCTATGACAATTCACAAACACTGATAATGGATGTTGATTTATTATGGGATTGACAGGAAATTACAAGAACTACAACACAATTATGGTCAAAGCTATAAAACCCCTTAAAGAAAGTGACCTAGTTCGCGAGTCTACCATAATATTTTCTTGTTGTTGAATTTTCGCGTTGGGTAATTTTGCTCTCCTTTCAATTTTAATTCAACCAACTAAAAAGTATGGAAAGAAAAAACATATGTACTCTTAATGAATTAATGACACACAAAAATACCTTGATTTGGGATCATTTCCATGTAAATTATCACTAATCGAATCAAAAATGTGATTTTTTTTATAGAGATATAACTATTTTTTTAAATATGATATACAACTAATATAAATGTAAATAGACGAGTCTAAAAGAACTACTAACCCTTTGACCGTAATAATGTTGAACTTGAAAATGTGAATCTTGTAGGGTTAGAGTATTTAACTTTTAGTTTACATACGGGGAGATCGAACTCCCAATGGTTGGATCTTCTAACATATAATTTACATACAGGGAGATCAAACTCCCAACGAACAAAGAGCCAATAGACTGATTTATGATATAAAGGAAACAACTCCAAATCCTTAATATGAGACCCCCAACTAAGGATATATCGTAAAGCATTCTTTTAAACTTCTATATATATATACGATGTCAGTTAAGAATATTCCAATTCTACCTGATGTATTACATTTCTTGATATAAGATGTCAGTTAACTCTTGATTTTACGAAATGTAATCAGAATGATTCAACAACCATTTGCTAGGTTGCATATTCAAGTATAATAAAGACCATCCTGAAGGTTCGGCTATTGGATTCAAGGAGGGAGGTGAACCTAATTTCATGGTCTCATTCTACTCCTACACAAAGCCCAAGGTAAGCCTTGGATAATCTAGTCTTCCATATATACACGCCTCATAATTCTAATGTAATGATTAAGACATCGGCACAATTCTGATTTACCATACAATAACATTTAAAACGATTGCACATTTTTCTTAAAAGAGGATACATAGGGTTACTTTTAAATTAGGATGGGGGTATAAAAATAGGTGAATGGGAAGGCTTTAGGTTTATACATCTAAAGATAATAATATGAACACTACTTTTTCTTTTCTTTGGTGCATAATATGTCTAAAACTAATACACATGTATAGTCATTGATATATATTTGTTGGAGATTTTGGAGATAAAAGACGAATTTCATGTGATACTTTATCTATACTCGATATTTTCATGGCTACCATCAAGGGTGGACTCACCTTATCCCGAATGGGTACGGCAACACCAATAACTTTTTTCAAAATTTTTGTTGTGCATACTATAAAAATTATGGACCTATGCGTTTTTAAAATATAAGGCAAGCAAATTAGAGTTTTAAATCTTTGGAGGAGAATATATTAATAGACTACAGAGATTTAAACTCAAAATTCAAACCTATTCTCAGCCTTTGTCTTTCAATCCACCTCTCTTTTCTCTCTCTCGATAGAGCAACCTTATCCTCTCCCCCCCCCCCCCCCCCCTCTCCCTCTCATATGCCCTCCCTTTTTGTTATCTCTCTTGGAATGGCCAACCACTTCCAGTGCTCCACTGTGTCGCTGCTCCTCCCTCCTCCTCTCTCGACACCAACCCTCCTCCTCCAGGGTCGACATAAAACACTGGTAATTTAAATATTTCAATTTTTTTTCTTATTTTATGAAACTTCAATTAGTTGTTGATGATTAAATTTTATGGATATTGATAGTTGTTGCGCAAATTGTTTTAGTTAATTTGTATGACGTTTTTTGCTGAAATTTATAGATATTCTATAAAACTCTATTATTGCTCAAATGGTGTTAATTAATTTGTATGAAACTTTAATTTAATTCAATTTAATTTGTATGAAACCTTGGTTGTAAAATTTTTGTTTATTATGGAGGACAATTATATAGGGGTTAAAAATTGGTGAATGTTAATCACAAGATTTTTAGGGTTAAAAATTGCAAAACAAGTAAAACTAACCTAAGGATTGTATGGAAGCACATACCTATGAAACTACATGGCTTTCAACTTCAATTTTTAAATTTAAATACTCCTCCAATCCAAGGTCCAAGGGGCGCGGCAGGAGAACTTCTCTACTATTGGGGAATGAGAGCCGAACCTCTAGATGAATTGATAAGACTTTTGGAGTTCCCTCCTAGGCTAGTTATCTAAAAACGGGAAATTGAAAAAGCTATAATATCTTTGGGTATTTACAACCCTAGACCAAAAAACTTGGGTTCGCCACTGCCTACTATGACCAAATGATGATTTGGAAGCTTTGTCAATTTTCCATAAGAAAAGGCTAGGGATACGAATTCAATAGTTGCAAGTCTATCCATTCTAGCACTTAAGCAAACAACTTCAGAACCGTGAAATTCTATAACCCCATAAAGTTTCGAATTCCTTCGCAAACATAATACTTGGATTAATCTTATTACATAAAGTGTGGAAGTGTCCCTACAAAGATCCCGCGCATTGCGCGGGTCTAGAAGCTTGTATACCATATTATAAACTCATTTTAAAACTCCAATTAACTTCTAACCTAACATAAAATCTCATTTAAAAAAATGAAGTATATTAACTGGCGAAGCGTTGAATTTTCTGTGCAACTATATCCCTCTGTATTTTGTTTTTTTTTTGTTTTAGGGTCTTAGCTTTGGGCATTGCGTTTTTGGGCCTCCTTAGCTTATTGTCTTGGAGTTTTTTTTTGTGGTTTGGTCTGGTCTTGGATGCATTTTATGTGTTTGTTGGGAGGGGTTTTTGTAGGTGTTATGTGTAATCTGGTTTAATGTTGGGTTGAGGTGTTATGTGAGGGTCTTGATTGGGCTAGTCTTGTATTTTTTTGGTTTTAATTGATACAAAATTACGTTTCACCAGAAAAAAGATGGGAGACCATTATGAAAAAACTATTTTAAAAAAATGTAATTTTTACATACAATGTACTGTAAAGATGTGGGGTATTGCATAGAGTGCTATTAGTGATGGTCCAAAACCAAAGGTATATTTTGCGAGTTCTATTATGGAGAGAAAGTAAAATAAAAAAAAATATAAAATGCATCATTTCCTTCATTTGAGAGTTTAAGATTGAGAGAAATTATAGAGTTTCTTTATTTTAGGAGCTCAAAAGGAGAGAATATAATTAATAATTCTAAAAAACTTTCTCTCCTAAACATTTTCTCCAAATTGGAAAGAAAATTAAGGAAGGGAAAGTTTTTTTTAATAAAATTTATCATATTCGACTTAAAAATTATTTTCCCCTCGACTCATAAATAATAGGAGGGAAATTTACTTTTTTTATCTTTTCTCCTAAACTCCTAAACAAAGGAAAAATATTATTTTCCCTATTCTTTTTTTTCGCTTATCCCATATTAACTTACCTTTATTTATTTCCTCTCCTAAACTCCAAAATATATCCTAAAGGATGTATACAAAAGGAAGATAGACCTTAAGCACCCATCCCAACGTGCCACCAACCTAGAAATCGTATTGGATTATAAAAAGCACCATAATAAATGATAGAGAGGAAAGATAACAAGCGAGGGAGGTATAACATGAGAGGGAAAGGTTGCACCATGACTTGAGATGACTTCATGCTTGATTAAGTTGTGAGGTTGATGAAAGAGCCCTTGGACAAGGTTATTTAAGATATGAACAAGTTTTACAATAGAATATGTAGGGTTATACTTGAAACATTCGTGATGCTAATGTTCTTAGGTCATCCCAATTTCTCCATTTTTTTACGTTGTGTTTTTATCCTCAAATATATATATATATATATATATATATATATATATATATATATATATATATATATATATATATATATATATATATATATATATATATATATATATATAAAGTAGTAAACTTATGTATGTCATAAGTTTGCTCGATGATATCATCCAATATAATTTCCTTGCATTACCTAATTCACCCCTCCAAAATTTAGGTCCCCCCCAAAAACAACACTCAATTATTCTTGCTATCTAAATCAAAAATCAAAATGAGGGATAAAAGAGTAAATGCCCAAATTCTACCATAACATAACACACAAGATACCTACCCTCTCACAAGCCACTCTCTCACAATGTTTTCTCTCTCTCCCTCTCTCTATACACAGTTGACTGTCTCTCCCTCTCTGTGTCCTCTCTTATTCCGGCGTGGTTCACTATCGGTGCTCCCGATCCCTCTATCCTTTTACAGGTGCTTTCTTTGCCTCTTTCTCTCTCTCTCTCTCTCTCTCTCTCTCAAACACACACATAGAGAGATACACACACAGAGACACATACACCGACGGTGCTTATGCTTCCTCTGATAGTTGGTATTGAAACACAAATTACATCTTATTTTTCAAGTGGTGCTAACTTATACTCGGTACTGAGTCTTTTTTTTTAAACTTCCAACCGGTACTGAGCTAATGAAGATAGACGAGTGACTATTTGGAGGAGAAAGAGGGTTTGTCCAAGTTTGAGGGGTTTTCTTCTACTCAGATTTATTTTTTCTTCTCAAATCTGAAGGGTTTTCTTCTACTCCGGCGAACACTCAATTTTTTTGAGTTTATGTCGGCTCCAGTGAGGCTTCAAAACTTCTTGGTTTCTAATTTTGTATATATCTATTTTTTCACGTTTTAATCTTTTTTTATTGCTAACTTTTCATATTTAGATATCAGTTATTAGTTTTTTATCCATGCTTATGTTATTTCTTATAAACTAGGTACGAACAAATATCAAATGGGGTATTGTTATTGCTCTTCTCATTTATGGCATCTCTCTAAGTCACTCTCTCATTTATGGCACCTTTGTACAATTTTTTTCAGCATTGTCTCCATGTGTGGTGTTGAGGATGTTTAATTGTTTTGTGTGATCCAGCCTTTGTTTCATCGGCTACTCGATGATGTCTTGGGCTGAACACATGTCACGGTAATGAATATGTGAGTTACAAAGATACTGAACATTTTTGAAGGAATTTTTTATGACTCTAGAGAATAAAAAATGTAGCAGCCATCTTAGAACCGCTGCAGTTGGCATCATAAATTTGCAATGGCAGAAATGCAGTGTTGGATAATTCCACCAGATTTCTGAGTGTTGGACAATATGTATATAGTTTCAGTTTTTTTGTTAGTAAAAACCCTATAGTCTCTGCAATTTGTATGTGTTTAGGTATGATCAGTTTCCATATCCCACCATTCTTTTCCATTATTAGAATCTTCAGTTTCTACCAATAATTAATATTATTCATGCTCGACTTACGGATTCCCGAGTTTTATGTTCAATATATCTCTTCTTTTCTTCTTCCTATGCTAGATAAAGTTAAATTTCTTTATGTTTGTTTTGTCGTTTGTTATGAATTTGGAGCTTTTAAACAAGTTACGATTCTAGCAGAATGGGAAAGAGATAAAGGGAATCAAGTAATTCTCATTAGGTGTGGCAATCACAGGAAAATAGGTATGCATCTCAGTCCAAGAATCGAATTCTTCGCCTACGAAAGGACCTCGATATCACCACGGGAAGGAATCTCTCAATTGTTCACCTCTCAGCTCATAATTTTCATGCACTTTTAATTCAACTGTTCATCCACATTTGATTTTTTTCTTTGCCCTGTTTTGGTTGGTCATAGATACATGCTACTTTTTATTTCTCTTTGCCTTTTTCTCAGAAAACTTTTTAATTTTACAGTGGAAAAGGAAAATGTTGCATTCCTTTGGCAAAGGAAAATGTTATTGCAACATCGAGTGTTCTTTGCAAAGATGAAGACTTGCGTTTGAATGTGCTTCTAGACGGATGCATCCCGCGACTACTCTCGCTCTTGAAGTCAAAGTCAACTGAGGCAAGGAAGGCAGCAGCAGAAGCAATTTATGAAGTATCACCCGGTGGTGTTTAGGATGATCATGTGGGCACAACTAAATCCTGAGTACTAAATCCCGAGTAGAGGCAAGGAAAATAGTAGCAGAAGAATTCAGGAGTAGTAATATCGACTTTATCCAGTTGTATAGGCTTATCTTTTAGATCCGAAGATTATAAACCTTCAAGGGACAGGTCCTGCATGGCTTAAATTAGAGTAAGCATTAAGCTGTTATGAAGATTCAAAGAAGTAACAAGGGAGCTTCTCCATCTTATGAGCTGACACTGGCACCTCAAATTTTGTGTTGTGATTAAAAGATTCACTAGCTGGTGGAATAAATGGTTGAATATTGTTTATAGCGATTTAACAGTGATTATTTCTTATCAGGATTGTATCTTTAGGGGGTGATGGAACTTTAGAACTGTTATCAAGTAATATATTGTTAGTAAGAGTTCAAAAAATTATTGGTAAACCAAACCTCCATGGGTCAATTGGGACAAACATTCACTACGTATGCATTTTTGCATCTACTGACAATACGGTATTCTAGGTGCGGTGTGATGAAGATTTACAGATATTCTAGATGATGCATATATTCTAGATGCAGATTTGAAATTGTTAATAGATTTTCAACTTTCAATATTTACACGATGTCATGAAGGTAGACTGATATGGATAACTGTCAATAGAGGCTTACATAATTAACAACACATCCTACCGTATTATAAGTTCGATAGTCTCAATTTCTTTTGCATAACACATTAAGAATTCCTCTTTTATTTTATCTTTGTTGAAACTATATACCATTTAGAACTTTAATTTAAAAGGATATTTAGGAATCCGTCTTCTTATGGAACATAATACGATGACTGTTCAATTTCAGTGTCTTAGTCAGAGTATTTTGGGTTCATTATTTTGTCACATATAAATAGTCTTATACGGTGCCTTCATTAATTTGTAATTATATTATGATATTCTTGATATTATTAAATGTATTACATTAGAATCAATCAATACATTTATGTTTATTCTTTATCATTCAATCATCTTATGCATGAAATATTTTACACCGTTTCCTACATATGTTCGAAAGGAAAATGGAGCAAATGTGTCTTTTCTTAGTTTGGGCTGGATTGTGATAATATTTAGATAATACGTGAAAGATGGTTGACAAAATGCATAACTAACTTTACAATATGGATGCCTTTTTGATTTTTTTTTTGGAACATGACTAGAGAGTTTCTTAGATAGAAAGAAAGAACTGAGGTTGGTTGGGTGTGCTAATTTAACAACTTAGGTTTGAGGTTGTACATAATTTAACACATAATTGGTTTGTTAATTATTTAATTATTATTGTGATCTATACATTTGATTCTACATGATACACATGGTAGTTGGTAGTTTTCCTCTTAAACATGGTGGATTGGCTCTAAAATAATGGAAATTTTGCCTAATTTTTTTAAATTAATAGGTTCGTACCATAAGCTATTTCAAAAACTATTTAGCTATTGCGAATTAAATACGTCGTATGGTCCTATCAACGATGTACACTTTTGAAAATTAGCGTCGTGCCTTCAGGCACGGGCATACCCTAGTATATATATATATATATATATATATATATATATATATATAATGTGTGTGTGTGTGTGTGTATTTATGTATACACACTAGAACCAGTGCCGGCCCAAGGGGTAGGCCAATGTGGCAACCGCCTTCGGCCCCCAAATATAATATATTTTTGTAGGCCCCCCAAAAAACCTTTCAAATCCCTTATTTCCACACATAATAGAAAACGTTCCAACCTCCTAGGGAATTTCAACCGGCACATTTACAAAACCCTTCCCATTTACCACAAAACGTCGAAATCCAAAATTAACTTGGCGGTGGGAACAAATTACGAAATCCTTCCCTTTTACTATTCAGATTCAGCCATCCAAATCCAAAACCATAAATCAATTCTTCTAGTTATATTCCAACCAAAATCGTCTCGATAAAAACACCCCCTTTACAGGTATTTTTTTCTTATTAATATGTTAATATTTTTTTGTAGAAACAAATAATACTGTTAATATTCTTTTGTTAAGTTGTTCTTATTCATGAAATTTTTTATTATTAAGCTATTGCTAATTTTTTTTCGTGTTAATGATAATGATGCTATTTTTTATATGTTTTTTTCAGCATTTTTTTAGCAAAGAAGGGCTTTCAAAGTTGATCGATAAATTCATCAAAACGTGTTCCATTGTTCCTTTATTTGGTTATGGTTGGAATTTTTTAGATTGATTGTTAGATTTTGTGTATTTATACTATACCATGCCTCCTAGAAAATATATTTTTGTACGGGACAAATTAAAGCAGAAACATAAGGCTAAAAAATGATTCAATCCCAAACTAGATCTCTTGATAATTTTTTTTAAAATTTAATGAAACTGGGAATGAGCATGAGAGTGAAAATGAAGACACTTTGATTGAAGATGAAAATTTGGTGTATCAAGAGGATAATAATGAGAATTAAAATGAAGAAAGTTTTAAAAAAGAACATGAAAATTTGGTAAATGAAGAATCAAATAATGAATGTGGACTGTTAAATATTTATGATCCCGAAATTGGGACAAGATTGCTAGAAACCATTGAGATCTTTTAGTGGAATGAGGACCCATAAAAGTTGTTTTTGATTTTCCTAAAGATAATGATGGTACATATATCTCCCAAGTGCACTACACTTAACAATGGTTGAATGGAGATAAGGGTGATTGGAGATGGCTAGTATATACACTTGCTCTAGATAGGGTATTTTGATTTTGTCGCAAATTATTTAGGAGTGACGAGAACAAGAATCAATTAGCTACCAATGTATTTAATAATTGGAAAAATAGTAGTTAGAGGCTTCTAAGTCATGAGGCGGGTAATGAACATATTTCTTGCATGAAAAGTTGGCTTGATTTAGAAATGAGATTGAAAAAGAATGAAACAATTGATTCAGAGGTACATAAACTAATAAATAAAGAGAGAAACCATTGGAGAGAAGTATTAGTGATAATAATTTCTATTGTTAAAACACTTGCCAAGAATGGTTTGGATTTTCGTGGAGATAATGAGAAGATATATCAAGAAAATAATTGATTTTTTAAAGTTTAATTGAAATGATTGCGGAGTTTTATCCAATAATGAAAGAGCATATTCGACATTATCAAAGTGGTAAAATTCACAACCATTATCTTAGCCACAAAATGCGAAATGAAATTATTGAATTGTTAGCGAGTGAGATCAAGCACGAAATCATCAACAATATTAAAGAAGCTAAATATTTCTCTGCCATACTAGATTGTACTCCTGATGCTAGTCACAATGAACAAATGACTCTTATTATACGTTGTGTTGGTATTTTAGAAAGTCAAATTAATGTGCAGGAGTTCTTTCTAGAATTTTTAAAGGTAGATGATACATTGGGATTGGGGATTTTTAAAGAGCTCGAGGAAGTGTTGGAGACTTTGGGATTTAATATTTGTGATGTAAGAGTACATGGTTATGACAATGGATCTAATATGAAAGGAAAATGTGACAGCCCGCCTAATAAAATACCAGGTGATCACTCCTATATCAAATTAAAATAGGAGTCGCATATGGATCATTCTCAGCATCACTGTCGAAAACCAAATTAATTACTACTAACCTATTAGGCTGGCATCAAAATTTTATTTAACTAATCTTTTTAAACAAACTATACAATTAAAACATTCAGACAACTTATATAAATGAAACTGGAAAGAGATAAAATAACCGAACACTCGGTTCAAATATAATACAACCAAATCGAATGCTGCACTAAAAGGCGGTGAAAGAATAAATAAATACAATTGGGCTTTCGGCCCGAAAGTTACTACAATGCTTCCTATCTAGATCACAAGAATATAAGTGTCTAAAATAAACCTTCATGCATCCACAGTTGCTGCAGCAGACGTCTGACTCGAAAGGATCATCATCCAGGCATCCCTGTGTCTGGACACATATATATATAATATATAGCAAGAAAGGAAAAATATATAAACGGGTCAGAGACCGAGTTGTGAAAATATTTTGCAAGTGCATAAAAGCATTGTTTTAAAATATGTTTTATTTCATATTTAAATTGGTATCACACTCCCACGAGATGCCCCTTACCTCTCTTCTAATAGTGCACACCTAGCGCATCCCTTTAAAAATCCTAGTCAAGCTATGCTGCCTAACTAATCTGTCACCCCCAAACTCTAAAAATCCTAAGCAAACCAAGTACTAAGGGCTAAACTTCTCCGAAGTCTCAACACTATGCCATTTTTGTGCGTGGGGTGTCTCGCGAAGCGAAATCCAAACAAGCAACCCCCGATGAACTACTACTTGGCAAGGTCGATTGTCGAGATCCATTAGACCCTCAGTACACAACATATATATATATATAAGAAGAACCCAAAACTAGAGCACTAAGGGTTAAACTTCTCCCCAGTCTCAACACTAGGCCATGCTCGTGCGTGGGGTGTCTTGAGAAGCGAAATCCAAACAAGGAACCCCCTGATACACTACTACTTGGCAAGGTCAATCGTCGAGATCCATTAGAACCTTAGTACTCAACTTATATATATACTCATATAAATAAATATGCATAACCTCCTCATTCATAATAAATATAATAATATAAGTCTGGATACAATCTCTCGGAATGAGAATTCATTTCATATTCAATTTATCTCTTTACTCTAGTAGAGATATAATATCTTGTTCTCAAGCACAAGTAATATACTATACACACCAGTATAATAACCATCCCAATGATCTATAACTCAAGGATGCGGTCTTTATGCTATCATCTACCAGGGAATCACTCACATATCATCCTAGGTACCAACGGTCGAAATCTCACACCGCCTTGATAAAATCCAAATCACAACGTATGGGAAGCGGTCATAGTTCCTCCTCGAAAGTGAGACGAAATATACCCACCACGTCTCACCCCTAATAAAAATCACACAATATAAACTGGACGCTATGACCTGAGGACTATATGCTCCCTACCCCTCAACCCAGGGGCCTCACCCACATCACGCAACTTCCCATGATAACATAGAAGGGGTATGCTTCACATAAATATATATACCACCCACACATAGATATATATACATTTTCGTATCATTTAATGTATACACTTTGATCACATAGTATATATATATTCCACATTGTTCCTCAAAGATACATATAAATAGCCATAATTTCCAATCACACATAACGATGACCAATAATCCCAAAGATTCTCACAATTAATAATATTCGAGTATTCGCACACTCACGATACTAAACTCAAAAGTATTCTCTCACTTGATAAATAACCTGTACCTTATTCACACTTATGGATTTATATAATTTCTTCAACTATACCAAATCACACTAAGTAAATACGCATTTTTCCAAATTCATCCTAATAGTCTCTCAGGATATAGTCAACCATAATCGATATAATTATGTCTTCCACTCACACAATTATATAGGCCTAAATGCCCACTAAAATTATCCCATGGAATATTCGTCCCCAAGAACCTTTAAATTAAATAGGTCATGGATTCCATTTCCACGAATCCAAGGACTACATTTTGTCCAATTAATAATTTAGAGGTCCCCACTCTATTCTCGGGAAACCTCAACTCTCTAATTCCTCAATTTCTCTATTTTCCTCGAAAATATAATTTTAGTGTCACACACTTAAAACACTCTCTTAACCCCCATAAATTTCCCCAATTGGATAAATATATTTCCCTTAGTTAAGTTTATTTATTTTCTCAATTAAATAAGCTACAAATCCTTAATTTGGGAATTTATCCCATATAAATTTAACCAACACAAATTGCCAAAATAACTGTTTCATCGATCGATCGACCCTTGGTCGTTGATCGATCGATCAAGCAGGGCAGCTTCTTCTACGCCCCTATTTCGGCCATTAACAAACCTCCAATCTTTGTTTCCACACCTAACTATATATACACCAAAGAACTAGGTTCTAATCATCCTAGAAACAAGAATCAACCATTAATTTCAATAATTTTATAAGTTTCTCTAATTTCATAATTTTTGGGATTTACCCGTTAAACTTCCGAAAAATCCGTTTAATCCACGAAAATCCAACCCAAAATCTTTAGGGTTTGTTATTACCAAATATGATATGAGATTAATGCTCAAAATTAAATAAAGCAAGTAAACACTTGTCTAGAGGATAAAATCCGATGACCCCGAGTCAAATTCCGTAGAGTTTGGCCTGAAAATCCTTTTCCTCTCCTCTTTTCTTTCTCTATTTTCTTTCTTTTCTCCTACTCTCTCGTGTCTTATAGGGTAATAAAAGAGGGTTTATCCATTAAAAACCCAAAACTGACTCGTTTACTCAATTGCAAGTCCCTATTAATCAAAAAATTCCCGAAACTCAATTACGACCCCCGGATACTTTATTCTGGCTATCTCGGCGACTTCGAGACTAATCGCGCACTCGAAATATCTATCCGAGGTACTTGACTTCAAATCACTAATTTAACCCCACACAACTTAATGCGGTATTTACCTTAAAAATATTATCCTCTGTCGCTTTACCCAGATGCGACATATAATTAAAATACTCCAACTTATTTACTTAACCCCAAAAGTAAATATAACACCCATCGAAAATCATCTAATCCTTGAAAACTCTAAAAATTTCTATTCACGATAATTTCTTAAATTTCCAACTTATACTGAATTATTGAATTTAATTTCCCATAAAAGTGCGGGGTATTACAAAAAAAATAAAGGTGTTTAGAATAGGTTACTCGAAGTAAATCCAAGAGCATTTTACACTCCATGTGGTTGTCATAGTCTTAATCTTACACTTTGTAATATGGCTAACTCTAGTTCTAAAGCTGTTTTTTTTGTGGTACAATGACTTTATACTTTTTTTTCTTCTTTTACCAAGAGATGCGATATTTTGAAAGAAAACATTGAAGGTTTAACTCTGAAGTCTTTGTCACAAACACGATGGGAGAGTCGCATTGACAGTGTTAAAGCAATAATATTTCAAGCCAAAAAACTAATAGATGCATTAATTAACTTAGAAAATGTGGATGGGGATCCAAAATCAAAAGGCAACGCCGAATCATTAGCAATTAATGACAAGGAGAATTTTGAGTTTTTGTTAAATACGGTTATTTGGCATAATTTGTTGTTTGGTGTCAACATTGTTAGTAAATTCTTACAAAAAGAAGATATGCAGATTGATGTTTCCATTGATCAATTAAAAAGGCTTATTAAATACTTTGAGGACTACATGGAGAATGGGTTCAAGGAAGCCATGATTGAAGTGCAAAAGTTGGAAATAGATATGGAAATTAAAGCAATGTTTCGTGTCAAATGAGTCATGCGAAGAAAGAAGCAATTTAATGAAACTGTTAGTGAAGAGGTGGAACTATCCACTAAAGAATCATTTAGAAAAGATACTCACAACGTCGTATGTATGAGGAAAAACCAAAAATGAGAAAAAACATTGGACGACCCAAGCCATACAATCACTATGAACAATGGTTTTACAAAGACAGATTAGCCTTACTCAACGACTCGATCACCACGGGTCTTGACACTCCTTTTGATCTTTAATCATTTTTCAATAGTGCCCACGCAGAAATTTCATCTTTTACGATGCTCGTCCCCAGCACTCGACTCCACGAATATCTCGGTGTTCACCGATACGTCTTGATACGCCTACGATGTTGAACACGATGTTCGTCGCTTGTCCACTGCAAAACCAACATTCACAAGTTATCCAAAGATGAACAAACCAAACTTGGTGCGTCAAAGATCACATAAACATAACGTAATGAAAAGCTATGATCTTTGTAAAATCTAAGGATGTGTTTAAGCCTTAGAAAACATGTGTAAACAAGTTTCTGGATCATAAACTACTTTTCCAAAATACACACATTTTGAGTAAAGAGAACACGCCTTTTTATAATAATTTTAAGGCAATGGCAGAGTCTCGTTCAAGCGAGATACTGCGTCGTTCGAACAACAGCAGCACTCGTTCGAACGACAATGCTTATCATTTGAACGATGTCGTTATTAGAGTTTGATTTGAATCCAACCTTGAAAACCAGAGTTTTAACTAAACATCAACTCTTATCCAACTCTAATCCATCCTCATATGATTAAAACGAAGTGTAACATTTAAAACACTTTTTAAAACATTTTTCTTTTAAAAATAATATCCTAATTTTTGTAAAATGAAATCCTGAGTTTCATTAACATTATGCATTCGTACTTGTATGATCTTGGAATGCAATAAATCCTTGAAGACGAGAAATTGCACCAATTAAACTTAGGCATGATTAATTACATGTAGCTTTGCCTCTCTTCAATTAATCTTCAATATGTCATAGACTCGTGGGATCGGACAATAAAAAACTATCTATTTTTCAAACAAGTTTTGTTCCGAAAATAAGTCAAAATAACATTAAGACTCAATTGGAAATTTGGTCCTTACAAATCTCCCCCTTTGACTATTCCGGGACAAAACCAACAGTGAAATGCCTAAGCCGGTCCGTCAGGCCGCATGACGCCTAAAACTCATCCCATAAAACCCAAAATAAAGATACATCATTAGTAAAGGATAAGATTCTTTAACAATGGACCGACAAGCAAGAAAATGTCTCAAATGTCTGAATGTGATATAGAATATCTTAAAGCATACCTACACACGTGAAACAGATAAAAACCCAGTGAAGTATGGCGGAACAAATGATATAAATCAATATGAAAACTCATAATCATTTGTTATGTGCGTAATCATGATACCAATATGTAAACAAAACTCGACTCACACAAAAAATCCTCCTATATCAAAGATATATTCTCTCCCCCTTTTTGTCTCGAATAGACAATTCGGTGAAAAGATAAACAAATCTAGCATGAAATATACCAATACGATTAAATTAGCAAGAAGAATATCTAGATAAATAGAAACAACTAGCTAAATATGATCAAGAAATGTCACATCAGTAGCTAGTAGATAATGAATCACACAAAGAATATATCAATCTAAGCAGGTGTGATTAAACAAACCAATGCAGCAAAATATGTCAATGATCAAAGTAGACTGCATAAACAGAAACCCAATACCAAAACATGAATCATTATGCAGCAGGGTAGTGAAATAGACATCAACCAAAAAAAGTCAAACAGGATGTCGTCAGAACAAGCTAGGGATGTCGTTTGAACGAGAAGCGAAATTCCTCGAACAAAAATGTATGTCATTATAACGACATTATCAACTTTTCACAGTCTCCCCAAAAAATTAAACAGTGTTGCCCAGTGAAAGAATTACCAAAAAAATTGACTAGAAGGAACTTAAAACTACAAAACAGTAGAAAAACATCAGTTATACTAAGAAAACTCAAAAACAAACAAATATGAGTAACATGCTAACATAGTATCGATGTGCCTAAACATGAACATGGAATGTATGGGCATGAACTATAACAAAGGAATCACAATTCCAACACATTGAAATGATAAAGAAGATCTAATCAATAGCAATCTATCATCAAACTTTATTATAGCCATATGTGACAATTAAAGTGTGATCTTAATGAACTAAACAAACATCATGCACATTAATTCGGGATTTTGGTGATTCTACAAACAATAGGGTCATGGCACGAATTTTCAACCATAGGATTCTTTGTGCAAACCTGTTTAAATTTTTTTTAATCCATCCAAAATCCCTCAATAATATATCATATTCTGTTTTAAATGAACACTAATTTGACCCATTTTTGGCATATGATTCTTTTTATTGCCTTATGAATTTTTTCGGGCTCTTTTAAACGGTGGCTTTCACAACGAGTCAATTTTACACTCTCACAGCCCTTTCCCATACTCTCATCATTTTTCATTGTAATTCTCACGGTAAACGGTTATTACATGAGCACAAACTCCTTAAGTTTACTTATGCATAGATGAAAAAATTGAGATAAGAACGTCTCACCAAACTCAAATATGCAAGAGTAGCCAAACATCTATATAAACTCATGCATGTGTGCAAAAATGGCATATATACAAAGTTGAATCAAAACGCATATGAACTTTGAAACATCCCCATAAAAACAATGGTTAAGATCATTCTAAGCATCGATAATAATGACCAAATGTCCTAGCCACATGGATAATGGAATAAAGTTGGTCCAAGCACACCAATATGCCACACCAAACATTTTAACTCAAAAACAAAAAATGAAAATCTTTTTGTCCTTTTCAAAATATTTTCTCAAAAATAAAATCTTTTTGTATTTTTCAAATAAGATGCAATAAATGAAAAATATAATACAAATCGATAAACATGGTAATACACTCAACCTTTAGTTTTAGCATTGGAAGAATCTCGTGTAACCATATGAGAACCATGAATTTTTATTCCTAAAGCTACCAAATCCGACTTCCTAACCCAAGTAGGTGTGTAACAACGCATGGGGGTGGGGTGAGTCGGGGCAACTTTATTCCTAAACTTCCTAAACTTTTGAGGAGCATTTCGAAGGTCATAGCAAAACTTTCTAAGGTGACCTTTCCTACCACAAGACATGTAAGTGTATCGATGGTATGGAAAGTGACCTACATGTGGACCTTTTCTAACGTTCCTATGTGTCTCTCTCACACGTGCGGAGGGAATGGGAACAAGACGATCATCAAAACTAATACCTCTACTATCTCTCTTTATTTGGACGGTGCCTATCATTCTATCCAACTTCTCACTTCTAGCCTCTAAGTCAAACTTAACTCTAGACGAGTCTTTCAGTCTCTCCTCTAACTCCTTAATCCTAGACTCAAGTAGACGCCTAGACTCCTCAAAATCTAGCACCTCCTTTTTCAAAGCCTGCATCACACCTCTAAGGGTGTCTCTCTCTTTCTCGACGTACTCTAGCTTCTCCCTAAGATTCTTCTCCCGCGCCATAAGTTCCTCAATTAACATATCGTTATTTTCTATGGCATGCTCTTTCAACTTAGCTTGTAATTTCGAGTTAGCATTTTTCACCTTTATCGTCTCCTCAAACAACTCTTTAAATGCAACTTGCAACTCTCCTACATCGAGCTCCTCATCCTCGCTCTCATCACCCTCACCCTCTCGGGAAGAACTCTCAATAGCCTCGAAAGTGTCATGCACATAAGTATCCTCGTGGGAAGATATATCACCGTCGCTCACATGACATGCCATAAATGAAACAAAGTTACGCTCAATGGGGGAATCCTCTCCCTTTTTTTCTTCACTCTCACTTAAGGTGGCATTTTATGCTATTGGTTTCTTGCCCTCTTTCTTAAGTCTAGTGGGACAGTCCCTAACTATGTGACCATACCCCTCACACCCAAAACACCTATCAGACTCATCTCTCTTAGGTTTCTCACTTTTATCCCCAGGGGTGGAGTCTCCCTTGTTCTTGATTGATCGTAAAATTTTCTTAAACACTCGGTTATCGGGAATCTTCTCACCTAGGTTAAACGTCGCATTAACAATAGTGTACAACCTGGTGTAAAACTCATCAAATGTCTCACTTTCTAACATCTTAATGTAGTGAGTTTTTGTAACTTAGACTCTCGAACCGTGATCGTTCCCTCGTGAGTGAGTGAAAATGTATCCCAATCTTCTTTTGAAGTTTCACAAGTCATGACACGATTATACTCTTCAGGTGTGACATGTGAGGAAATAACGTGTAGATCTTTAGAGCTATATTGTGAAAGCCTATGTTTAGTCTCAGTCCATGACTCAATGAGTTTCAAACTGGTGACCTCACCTTCTCGTGTGACAGGTGGTGACCAAACTTTTTCAACAGCAAACCAGACACACTCATCAATAGATTTTAAAGCACTTCTCATTCGCATTTTTCAATAAGCATAATTAGTTCCATAAAAAACAGGAGTGCGAAAACTATCAAAATTTCCAAAATTCATCCTTACAAGCAAAAAGGGATAAAACAAAATAAAAATGTATTTCTAGCTCTGATACCAATTTGAAGTCCCCTTTTTAATCAAAATCATTGCCTATGCAGAATTAAGTTAAGGATGAATGAAAATCAACTTTCTCTTTTTGAAAACACTTTTTCAATTTTATCAAACCAAGTTGTTACACAAATTAACTTAACCAAATTTTATCTTCATTAATCCTAAACATGCATCTAGTGATTAAAGCAAGTAAATTTAAGTAAATATACTCACAACGCCGAATGTAGGAGGAAAAATCCAAAATGAAAAAAAACCTCAGACGGCCCAAGGTAGACAATCACTATGAACAATGGTTTTACAAAGACAAATAAGCCTTACTCAACAACTCAATCACCTCGGGTCTTGAAGATCCTTCTGATCTTCTACCATTCTTCAATAGTGCTCAGACAAAAATTCCTTCTTCCACGATGCTCGTCCACGACACAAGACTCCACGAATGTCTCGGTGTCCACCATTACGGCTTGATACGTCTACGATGTTGAACACGATGTTCGTTTCTTCTCCATCGCAAAACCAACAATCAAAAGTTTCCCAAAGATGAACAAACCAAACTTGGTGCAGCAAAGATCAAATAAACATAACATAATGAAAATCTCTGGTCTTTGTAAACTCTAAGGGTCTGTTTAAGCCTTTAAAACCTTAGAAAACATGTGTAAACATGTTTCTGGATCGTAAACTGATTTTCTAGCATGCACACACTTTGAGGAAACAAAACACGCTTTTTTATAATAATTTTAAAGCGGTGGTAGAGTCTCGTTTGAGCGAGATATTGCGTCGTTCGAATGATTTAGGAAGAGACTTTCCAAATTAAGTCATCCTGGAAGAGAGAGTTTCACGTAGGATAATACATATAAATCCTCATTAAGGCCCCTAGAGCTTCCTGACTTCAAGAGAAAGAAGAAGAGGAATTCGGCCCTTCGAAAAGAATTTGATCTGCGAAGGAGGCCACCTACCATTACATTGTCGTGATTAGAGTCTGATTTGAATCCAAATTTGAAAAATAGAGTTTTAACTAAACACCAACTCTTATCCAACTCTAATCCATCCGCATCTGATTAAAATGTAGTGTAACATTTAAAACACTTTTTAATACTTTTTTCTTATAAAAATAACATCCTTATTTTTGTAAAATGAAATTTTGAGTTTTATTAATATTATGCATTCATACATGTGTGATCTCGGAATGCAATAAATCCTTGAAGATGAGAAATCGTACCAATTAAACTTCGGCATGATTAATTCCATGTAGATTTGCTGCTCTTCAATTAATCTTTGATACGTCATAGACTCATGGGATTGGACAATAAAAAACTATCTATGACTCAAATATGTTTTGTTTCGAGAATTAGTCAAAATAACATTAAGAATCACTTAGACATATGATCCTTACAACTAATATGCAACACATGCTCCATGGGTGTTGTGACAACACGGTATACGAAATAAGGGGTGACCAGCCTGATACTCCAAAAATACAGGAATCATTGATGGAATAATCCTCAGCATCGTGACCACATAAAGAGTATACGAGATAACCACTCAATAATTTAGACAATGGGTCGCCAAAAATTTTTGTTTTATAATTTAAAGGAAGCATTTTAAACAACCCATACATCAAAAAGAAAGTGGTAACCCCAAAAGCAGTGTACATTAATAGGAAGTGCATTAAGAGAACCGACTAAAACATCAGTTAACAGAATTTCATACAACGTACAACAAGTTCAATTTATTTACATATTACATCCATTATACATTTACAAAAGTGGGCCACACGCCCGAATAATGACTGATCATAACTAGAAACAACAATGGAAGCGGCTACACAAAAAGTCCCGTGATATCCGCAAAATGTCACGGCTCGTCAAAAGACACTGGGACGGGAAGGTCATTACGGGCGACCATGCGGAGGAGCACCTGAACAAATATAATATATATATACACAACAAGAAAGGAGAACCGGTCAAGGCCCGGTTTTATGTGATCACCAGATAAATGACAAGTATGACAATAATGAATGATAAAGCATGGATGTTAAAGATGACATTCTGCATGATAACAACTTCTAATGAACTAATATAGTTAAATGATTATAAAATGAAATTCAGTTATATAAGAGAATAAGAATAATCATAAACCTTTTTTCATCTTTCACCATTTCATCTTATCTTTCTATTCCTTACTAGGAATACCATTATTATCATGCGCTCTTTATGGCGCTTATCTCGATTGTATGCTCTTTGTGGCATATATTATGATCTTTATGGCATTTCGTTATGCTCTTTATTGCATTTATACCCATCAAGTCCAACTTGATGATTAGAATAGTTATAAGCATATATATATAACGATTCTAAGACCGCCCTCCCGGGTTTCCTCACTGTGCGCCCCCCTAAATAACCATCATCTTCCAGGGCCTATCATAAGAAAACCTGGGATGCTATCGAAAACGTCGAGAAGCGGCCATATGCCTACGGGATAGTCAAGACCACACCCGGAATCTCCTACCCATTGCAGAAAAATAATAAACAAGCGCTCATATGGCCTAGGACTATATCCACCCTGCATTCATTAGCCAGGGGGCTTCACCTCACGCACGAACTTCCCTTCAGATGGTATTTAGAGAGGTGTGTTTAACCTTTTCATTAATTTCCATTTCATGATTTAGTAAATTATCATTTACTTTGTCCAGTTTACATTTTATCAAATGTAGTATGGTTATCCGGAACTATACGTGCTTAACATCATTGTAATAACCTCGAAGAACATTCAAACTCCCAAGTTATTGTACAAAGCCTCCTTTTTGGCTTTCTAATAGACCATTAAGTCAATCCCAGCTCACATTAACTTCTAGAGTCTTCAAACTTGACTTTAAGATCTCCTAGATTTATATAAACCTATACGATGAAAGTAATGTATAAACACTACTTTGAACACCCCTCGACTGAACCCTAGATGAATCCATTATAAGCTAGGGTATCAACCAAACTCAACTAATACTCTAGGATCCTATAATTACTTCATTTAAGAAGGTCCCTAATTACTAATACTAAGGAAAAGGGTTAAAATTAAAAAAAGAAAGAAATTTGAAAAAGTGCAGGATTCCTGAATTGATTCGGCCTGGCCGAATCGATTCGGTCAAGAAATATGGGATTCTGCATAATTGCCGAATCGATTCGGTTCAGACCGAATCGATTCAGTCTGGAAGGTTGGGTTTCTGCATAACTATCGAATCAATTTGGTTCACCTAGACCTGGAAACTGCCCCTGGGCAATTCGATTCAGACCAGGACGAATCGATTCGGCCCTGCGATTTTTGCCAATTTTGGCTATGGAGTCTTGGACTCCAAATCTATCCCCACTCAAATCCAAATCATTTATTGCCAACAACACTTCATAAATACTACTAGCAACTACCATAAACCTCATCAATCATCCAAATCATTTTTGAATGGATCAAAACCCACAAATACACAAAAACCCTAAAATAGTTCTATCATAATTAGTACACCATTATCACAACAAATCACTTATCTTAAACCACATGTAGCAAGTAGAAAACTTTCCTTAAGCTTGCAAATGCAGATTTCCTCTTTCTGTACGCAAGAATCCTCCTTTAATCTTCAATCTCTCCTCTTTTCTCTACTCTTTCTCTTCCTCTCTCTAGTTCTCTAGGTTTAGGAAATACAATTAGGTGATTAGTGACTTAATCAAGACATAAATCGTGCCTTTTTTCAAAAATCCCAACTTAAGTGATCAATACTGCGATAAAATAACACGCAACTGCATATTTAAGGCATAATCAGTCAAAAATGCCCAAAACCTCAAAATATAATATGGTACATATTCTGACTATCTCGCACGTTCCGGAATCAACTACGACCTCCAAATTATCATGTGGATATTTTATAAATTGTTTAAAGTTCCGATTCCCTTTTAAATCAAAATGTCATTTCAGATTCTTATGACACAATAAACTCATCGTGAGGATATTTACATGCTCATACAGTAAATATACAATAAGTTAGTAAATATTAACTTTTCTTCATTAAATCAATACTTACTCCATATCTCAACATTTTATATGGAACTACTTCACATAGCAAACAAGTATAAAATAGACTCTCGTAAGTGAGGGTTATTACATACTCCCCCCTTATGAGGGAATTTTGTCCCCAAAATTCAAGCGTACCTTATAAGAAGAGATGCAGATATTTCTCCCGCATGTCATCCTCACGTTCCCACATCAACTCTTTATCATTGTGATGACTCCATTGGACTCTCACCAAGGGCACCACACGAGACCTTAACTTACGCTCCCCATGCTCAAGAATAGCAACCGGTTGTTCTTCATGTGAAACGTTGGGTTGCAAGTCTATATCCTCGAAAGGGATGTGCCAAAGGGCACCTTCGCATGTCTTGTACTTCTTTAGAGAGGAAACATGGAATACATCATGAATTTATTGCAAGGGCTCCGGTAAAGCAAGCTGATATGCCACTGGACCAACTTTTGCAATAACTGGAAAAGGTCCAATAAAGCGTGGAGCAAGCTTTCCCTTCTTCTCGAAACCCTTAATGCCCTTCATTGGTGACACTCTCACTAAGACTTGGTCTCCAATCTCCAATTCCATGTGTCTTATATCCGCATTGGCATAGCTCTTTTGATGATCTTGGTCTATCCGAATGCCATTTTGAATAAGTTCAATTTTAGAAGAAGTATCTTGGATCATTTCAGGTCCAAGAAATTTGTTATCACCCACTTCCAACCAACAAGCGGGCGACCTACATGGCCGACCATAAAGTGCTTCATTGGGCGCCATTCCAATTGTAAATTGGTATGAGTTGTTGTAGGAAAACTCAACCAATGGGAGGTATTGTTCCCAACCACCTTTGAAATCAAGTATACACATACGAAGCATATCCTCCAATATTTGGTTTACCCTTTCAGTTTGACCATCTGTTTGAGGATGGTAAGAAGTGTTTAACTTCAATTCAGTTCCCATGGCCTCTTGCAAACTTCGCCAAAATTGGGAAACAAAAATTTTGTCTCGGTCGGAAATAATATTTAAAGGTACCCCATGAAGTCTAACGACCTCCTCAATGAACAACCGGGCATATCGAGCGGTATCAAAATCCGTACACATGGGAAAGAAGTGTGCCAAACTAGTCAGGTAGTCGACAATCACCCAAATCGAATCATAACCCATCTGTGATCTAGGTAAGTCCTTAATAAAGTCCATTGATATGCTTTCCCATTTCCATACTGGAATCTCCAACGGTTGTAACAAACATGTCGGTCGCTGATGATCAGTCTTGACTATCTGACAAGTAGTGCATTGGGACACAAACTCTGAAATATCCCTCTTCATACCAGGCCACAAATACTGGTGACGCATGTCTTGATACATCTTATCCCCACCAGGATGTACTGTAAATTTCGACCCGTGAGATTTTGCCATTACAGCCCTTCTTAAATCCCCCTCCTCCGGAATAATAAGTCTTCCATGGAAGCGTAGTTCACCCTCGGAACTTATCGAGTATGATTCCGCTCCCTCGGACAATAATCGGTGTATATGGTCTTCACAACCCTTATCTCTTCCCTGGGCTTACACAATTCTTGCCACAATTATAGGGGTAACGGTCATCACAGACATGAACGCTCTTGCCATCGCGTCTTCCTGATAGAGCTCTTTCCACTTAGCCTTCCATACACCAGCTAAGTCTCCCTCGGGCTTCCTACTCAAGGCATCCGCTACTACGTTCGCCTTTCTCGGATGATAATGGATATCAAATTGATAATCTTTCACGAACTCCAACCAACGACGCTGACGCATATTCAAATCCTTCTGTGAGAATAAATATTGCAACGATTTATGGTCCGTGAAAAGACTAAACTTCTCCCCTAAGAGATAACGCCTCCATATCTTTAAGGCAAAGACAGCTGCAGAAAATTCTAAGTCATGCACCGGATAATTTCTTTCGTGAGGCTTTAGCTTACGAGAGGCATAACCAATAGCCCGTCTTTCTTGCTGAAGGACACCTCCTAACCCTTGAAGAGATGCATCGGTGAAGACTAGATATTCCAACCCCGTTTTTGGCAATGTAAGGACTGGAGCCGAAGTTAACCTATCTTTGAGCTCATCAAATGCAACTTGACAAGAATTTTCCCAAATAAATCTCACTCCCTTTCGGGTTAAATTTGTCAAAGGGCTAGCGATTTTAGAAAATCCCTTAATGAATTGACGATAATAACCTGCTAAGCCCAGAAAACTACGAACCTCGATAGGTGTCGTGGGCTGACCCCACTCCCTCACCGCAATCACCTTACTAGGATCCACCGATATACCCTGGGATGACACCACATAACCCAGAAACTGAACTTCCTACAACCAAAATCCACACTTCTCAAACTTCGCATACAATTGGTGATCCCTCAATCTTTACAAGACCAACCATAAGTGAGTAGCATGGTCAAATTCTGTCTGAGAATAGACTAAGATGTCATTGATGAATACAATAACAAATTGGTCAAGGAAATCCTGAAATACCCTATTCATGATATCCATAAATACAGCGGGGGCATTGGTTAGTCCAAAGGGCATAACCAAGAATTCATTGGATCCGTATCGGGTCAGAAATGCGGTCTTGGATACATCTTGTTCCCGTATTCTCAATTGATGATACCCCGTCCTCAAATCGATTTTTGAGAAGTATGATGCTCGCCTAATTTGGTCAAATAGATCATCAATGCGAGGCAAAGGGTATTTATTCTGTATGGTGACTTTATTCAATTCTCTATAGTCCACACATAACCAGAGAGAACCATCTATTTTCTTTATAAACAATACAGGAGCACCCCATGGTGACGTACTGCGCCTAATAAATCCCTGCTCTAATAACTGTTGTATTTGATCCCTTAGTTCCCTCATCTCCACAGGAGCCATGCGATATGGAGCTTTCACAATCGGTCGAGTTCCTGGTGCTAAATCGATCACAAACTCAATCTCCCTTCTCGGAGGTAATCCCGGTATTTCTCAGAAAACATCCTCAAAATCTCTAACAACTGGGATAAAGTCCAGGGGAACAATAACATCCTTAGAAACATCCTCTGCAATACAATATAAATAAGCGCTCGTACTTCCTTCCATACAAGGCATAACAACCAAGAACATTTCTTGTCCCAGAATAGCGAAGACTGTACTCTTCCCATAACAGTTGACTATCGCGTGATATTTCACTAGCCAATCCATACCCAATATTACATCATACCCGACCATGTCAAGGACGAGTAAATCGGCCTCAAAGAACAAGTTACCAAGATTAATCCCTATGTTTTTACAAACAAATAAAATCAATGAACCATCACCCATCGAGGATTCAACACTAGTGAAAGTATTCTCAGCTGACTTTATCAAATCTGTGGTCTGAGTAAAACTCCTAGAAATAAAAGAGTGTGTCGCACCCGTATCAAATAATACTCAACCCATATGCCCTTGGATAATAAACTTACCCTCAATCACTGGCGGTGCTGGAGGGGCTGGAGGAATCATAGCCTCCTGAATATGATAGACCCGTCCATACTGTAGTTGCCCCTGCTAAGGAGGAGCAATTGGATTAGGCGCCTGGGGAAGAAAATATACATATGGATACTTTGGAGCCCTAGGAAGATGCCCTCCAACCAACTGAGGACACGACCTCTTATAATGGCCCAACTCTCCGCACTGAAAACATTTGTTCGCCACATTCTCCTAGTTCCGCCCTTGATTACTTCGGAACTGCCCCGAACCTCGGCCCTACTGGCCTCTACCTCAATTCCCACCTCTACCGGATTGATGTTGTTGTTGTCCACCTTGACCCGGCTTACCATTGTTACCACCCGTATTAAATCCACCAAAGCATTAGCGTTTGGACAAATCCCCTTGTTGGGGGTCCCTTTCTCTCTCCTTAGTCCCCGAAGATTGGGATGAATAAGAGGTTCTACCCCCAATCCCATTACCTCCAGGTCTTCCCCCTTGTCCCATCGTGACAGATTTCTTGCTATGTTGCACAAACAGTCTATGCTCTTGGCAATGAAGTAGAGAAGCATTCAACACATCCCCAAAGGTTTGTAAAGTCAGATTTCCCAACAAATGTTGTTTTATTCGCCAATGTAAACCTCCCACAAACTTAGATATTCTCTTCTCTTATGGAGTCACTTCATCCGGCACAAAACTTGCCAGTTAGGTGAAATCCTCTTCGTACTCTGCCACAGACCTATCTCCCTGAACAACATCCTGAAGTTTCCATTGCATCTCCCTTTGAACAACAGGAGGAAAATACTTTCGATCAAACAAGGCCCAAAAATCAGAGATTTATCCCTCTGCCCTTGTGTAGTCATCGACTCCCACCAATGTAGTGCCTATCCAACAAGATTGAAAGTAACAAGGGTTTGCTTTTTATCCTCGCTACATTCTACCATCCGAAATAAGGGGTGGCCAGCCCGATACTCCAAAAATACATGAATCATTGATGGAATCATCCTCAGCATCGTGACCACATAAAGAGTATACAAGATAACCACTCAATAATTCAGACAATAGGTTGTCAAAAATTTTTGTTTTATAATTTAAAGGAAGCATTTTAAAGAACCCATACATCAAAAAGAAAGTGGTAACCCCAAAAACAGTGTACATTAATAGGAAGTGCATTAAGAGAACCGACAAAAACATCAGTTAACAGAATTTCATACAATGTGCAACAAGTTCAATTTATTTACATATTACATCCATTATACATTTACAAAAGTGGGCCACATGCCCGAATAAGGACTGACCATAACTAGAAACAACAATGGAGGCAGCTACACAAAAAGTCCCGTGATATCCGCAAAATGTCACGGCTCGTCAAAAGACACTGGGACGGGAAGGTCATTACGGGCGACCATGCGGAGGAGCACCTGAACGGATATAATATATATATATATATACACAACAAGAAAGGAGAACCGGTCAGGGCCCGGTTTTATGTGATCACCAGATAAATGACAATAATGAATGATAAAGCATGGATGTTAAAGATGACATTGTACATGATAACAACTTCTAATGAACTAATACAGTTAAATTATTATAAAATGAAATTCAGTTATATAAGAGAATAAGAATAATCATAAACCTTTTTTTCATCTTTCATCTTTCACCATTTCATCTTATCTTTCTATTCCTTACTAGGAATACCATTATTATCATGCGCTCTTTATGGCGCTTATCTCGATTGTATGCTCTTTGTGGCATATATTATGCTCTTTACGGCATTTCTTTATGCTCTTTATTGCATTTATACCCATCAAGTCCAACTTGATGATTATAATAGCTATAAGCATATATATATATAACGTTTCTCAGACCGCCCGTCCGGGTTTCCTCACTGTGCGCCCCCCTAAATAACCATCATCTTCCAGGGCCTATCATAAGACAACCTGGGATCCTATCGAAAACGTCAGGAAGCGGCCATATGCTTGCGGGATAGTCAAGACCACACTCGGAATCTCCTACCCATCACGGAAAAATAATAAACAAGCGCTCATATGGCCTAGGACTATATCCACCCTGCATTCATTAGCCAGGGGGCTTCACCTCACGCATGAACTTCCCTTCATATGGTATTTAGAGAGGTGTGTTTAACCTTTTCATTAATTTCCATTTCATGATTTAGTAAATTATCATTTACTTTGTCCATTTTACATTTTATCAAATGTAGTATGGTTATCCGAAACTGTACGTGCTTAACATCATTGTAATAACCTCGAAAAACATTCAAACTCCCAAGTTATTGTACAAAGCCTCCTTTTTGGCTTTCTAATAGACCATTAAGTCAATCCTAGGTCACATTAACTTCTAGAGTCTCCAAACTTGACTTTAAGATCTCCTAGATTCATATAAACCTATACGATGAAAGTAATGTATAAACACTACTCTGAACACCCCTAGACTGAACCCTAGATGAATCCATTATAAGCTAGGGTATCAACCAAACTCAACTAATACTCTAGGATCCTATAATTACTTCATTTAAGAAGGTCCCTAATTACTAATCCTAAGGAAAATGGTTAAAATTAAAAAAAGAAAGAAATTTGAAAAAGTGCAGGATTCTCGAATCGATTCGGCCTGGCCGAATCGATTCAGTCAAGAAATATGGGATTCTGCATAATTATCGAATCGATTCGGTTCAGACCGAATCGATTCGGTCAGTAAGGTTGGGTTTTTGCATAACTGCCGAATCGATTCAGCCTGGTCCGAATCGATTCGGTTCACCTAGATCTGGAAACTGCCCCAGGGCGAATCGATTCCGACCAGGCCGAATCGATTCGGCCCTGCAATTTTTGCCAATTTTGGCTATGGAGTCTTGGACTCCAAATCTATCACCACTCAAATCCAAACCATTTATTTCCAACAACACTTCATAAGTACTACTAGCAACTACCATAAACCTCATCAATCATCCAAATCAGTTTTGAATGGATCAAAACCGATAAATACACAAAAACCCTAAAATTGTTCTATCATAATCAATACACCATTATCACAACAAATCACTTATCTTAAACAACATGTAGCAAGTAGAAAACTTGCCTTAAGCTAGCAAATGCAGATTTCCTCTTTATGGAAGCAAGAATCCTCCTTCAATCTTCAATCTCTCCTCTTTTCTCTACTCTTTCTCTTCCTCTCTCTAGTTCTCTAGGTTTAGGAAATACAATTAGGTGAATAGTGACTTAATCAATACATAAATCGTGCCTTTAGTCAAAAATCCCAACTAAAGTGATCAATACCACGTTAAAAGTAACACGCAACTGCATATTTAAGGCATAATCAGTCAAAAATGCCCAAAACCTCAAAATACAATATGGTACATATTCTGACTATCTCGCACGTTCCGGAATCAACTATGGCCTCCAAATTATCATTTGGATATTTTATAAATAGTTTCAAGTTCCGATTACCTTTTAAATCAAAATGTCATTTTAGATTCTTATGACACAATAAACTCGTCGCGAGGATATTTACATGCTCATACAGTAAATATATAATAAGTTAGTAAATATTAACTTTTCTTCATTAAATAAATACTTACTCGATATCTCAACATTTTATATGGAACTACTTCACATAGAAAACATGTATAAAATAGACTCTCATAAGCGAGGGTTGTTACAGGTGTTTTGTAATAAATTTTTATTAAAAATCATTCTTAAATTTTAAATTGAAATGTTCTTTCTTGAAAACCATATTATATAGGGATATCAAAATTTCAAGAGAAAATCCACTTTAGACAATCATATACAAATGAGAAACAATCAATAAATTGCTAAATTGAATATATATATATATATATTGACAATCTTCAGTACATACCAAACGGTACATACCATCGGTGCATACCAATTTTTTAAAACAGTAAAAAAATTGTTTTTTTGCTTAATTGTTTTATATGACATTTAATCATTTCAATAGGCCCATATAAAAAAATCAACTCAAAATAACGTTTTTTGCTATTTTAAAAAAATCGGTCAAATTTTTGCAGCTTTTAAAACATTTTAAAAGATTCAAAAATTGGACCGCTTTTTTTAAAATAGGAAAAAACGTTATTTTGATGGGTCTATTGAAATGTTTGAACATCATATAAAAAACTCAACTCAACATCATTTATAAAATGGGTCCGTGCTAGCGGTATGCACCGTTAGTATGTTCCGTTTAGTATGTACATGAATCTCTCTCTCTCTCTCTCTCTCTCTCTCTCTCTCTCTCTCTCTATATATATATATATATATATATATATATATATATATATATATATATATATATGTGTGTGTGTGTGTGTGTGTGTGTGTGTGTGTGTGTGAGTGTGCACACGCATGTGTGCATGTATAAATGCCCCCTCACATGTAGACTACAAAATGAATCAGCATGGTCCATACCATTTTTTTTAATGGTAAATATTTTTTTTTGTGTTGGTTTTAAACATTTCAAGGCCCTAGAAAAATCATCTCAAAATGTTATTTTTTTTCTATTTAAAAAAATAGGTAAATGTTTCATAATTTTTGAAGGGGTGCCCTGAGATGTTTAAAAGCAACAAAAAAATCAACAATTTTTTATTTTATTTTTTTAGCAATTTGAAAAAAGAGTTTGTTCCATACAAACTAATTTCGGAATCCGTAGGTGAGAATCACTATATATATATATATATATATATATATGTGTGTGTGTGTGTGTGTGTGTGTGTGTGTGTGTGTGTGTGTGTGTGTGTACGTGCGCGTTCGTAAAATTTAAGAACTATGTCGCTTAAAAATACTAAAGAGGAAGAAAGTAGATGGATGAAAACTTTGAATTTAATGAAATGAAACATGTGAGATAAGAGAGAAGGAGCCTAGAGGTCTTCAAAGAAGAAAATGCCCAAAAAATGCGGGAGAGTAATAATGTGAGTAGATAAGGTTATTTTAAGGTTATTTCAAAGTGTTTGATGTGGTACAAAAAAAGGGAACTAAAATACTACATTTTATATATAGTCAAACTCTGAAACATAACTTGTTAAACATACCTAAAAAACATATCATTTTTCTAAAATATGAAAATTAAAAAAAAAATTCAACCAAATTTCGTAGATATGATCTTCATAATGAGGATATCATCTATAAAAAAAATCATCATGGAAGTGGGTTACATCAGGATTAAAATTTTAAAGGAGAAAAAATGGATCTATATACCCAATATTCATTTTATCCACTTCTGGGATGAATTATTTGATGATTTATTTTTCTAAATGATCCCCTAGCTATAAATATTATATCTACCAAGTTTGGTTGGAATTTTCATTTTAATATTTTCAAAAAATCGTACGCCCTTAAGGTATGTTAAATGTGTTGTAACAACTCATATTTTTTAGTATTTAAAATTTAATTCATTCGGTTATTTTTAAATTACACGTTAGTCATAATTTGATTGACCTAAATATTAGGTGTTTATTAAAATATTAATCGGGAGAGATAATGATTAATGTTTATGGAATAAATTTACTAAGTGGGTAGTAAATAATTATTACATATCGTAACGAGCGATATCGATGTTACTGTGTTATTTCTCAACTGGGAGACGCGTATAGCCTATAAGAGGTCGAGATGGAAAATTTATGAAGAATGACTCGGATGGAAATTTTGAGGTCACGGTTATTTCCAACTGGCCTGAAATAGGCAGAATAGTGTACTCTAGGTGTATTGTTTGGATTCCGAAGGAGTTTTAGAGTATAACGGGCTCTTACAGGGGTATATGGGTCAAGTGGGCTTGGCCCATTAGGTTAATTTCTGGATTTGAGATTGTATAAACTCATATTAGAAGTGTTGGTAGACATTATCATTAAAGACAAACCCTAAGAGAGAAAGAAAAAGAGGCGGAGGCTTGGAGAAAGCTAGAAAAACCAAATTGGGAGAGAATTCAAGGGAGATTTGAGAATTCAACCATAGATTCATCATCTACAATGGATTTTCAGACTCTATGAACCATTTAAGTCAAGTAATTGACTTGCAATAATCTCATATGTAGGAATTTTTTATTCATATCATAGTAGGTGTAAAATAGATTAATTTTTAGGAAGGAATTCACATGTAAAAAGGGAGTTTTGAGAAATTATCCCATAACTTATAAAGTAAATTCATATTTGATGTTTTTGAATGAATCAAATTATTGGAATTTAAACCTTGTTAAAGATTCATAGATTGATCATAATTAATTGGAACTTTGAATCAAATCCAAGGTATTTGAGGTGTTTATCATGTAAACCCATTTTAATGGATTAATGACGTGACTGTAGTTAATCTTTGATATTAGGATGATTATTTGATGTTAGAATCATCTAAGAATGTTTATGTTTGGTTTCGACACTGTTTCTGTCAATCTCGTTAAAATATAGTTAGAACCTAATTCAAATGATGTGTCTTTCTCATTCGAACGAAACTAGTATGTCGTTCTAATGACCCTATGTTTTGGTCACGGAGATAGATCTTTTCATTGCGAATGCATGGCCGCTAGCTTCGTATTTTTCTGATTCTTTTTTAATTAGTTATGAATTTCCTACTAAAGGGTGTCTGAAATCGAAATCTTTATTCATAAATCAAATTTGGGTATGGATGCATGAGATTATATTACCTCATCAATTAAAGTTGATTTGTAAGAGAATCAATTGAAATCGAAATCTTTAGTCAATTAATTCTCTTTTGTCACTCATCCCTAGGTAATATAATTCTCGTAAATACATTAATTCTCGTCATAAATCAAAACTTGAATGACGAGAATTAAATCGAAATATAATTCATTAAATCGAAACTTGAATGATCAGAATTCATTAATTCCCTAGGTAATATAATTCTCCTCATAAATCAAAATCGTTAGTCAATTCATTAATTCTCGTAAATTTTCTTGACAATCTTTAGTCAATTAATTCTCTCGTCGATTAATTCTCTCATTATCTCGTCAATTAAAGTTGATTTAGAAATAATGAGAGAATTAATTGACGAGAAAATTTAAACAATGAATTGAGTGAGGTAAATTTGCAAATATGGGATGAACGGGCTGGTTGGGTAAGTCCGGGTAATTTGACTGGGGGCGTTAAGTTATTCATTGAATTGATGAGAAATTGAATGAATTAAGGATTGTGGGATATATTCGAGATAGTAGGAGAGTGCTTTAGGCGATAGGCACGTTTTAGCCGGATTTGTGTGTGTATATATATATATATATATATATGTGTGTGTGTGTGTGTGTGTGTGTGTGTGTGTGTGTGTATTTTTATAAATATCGGTGTGTATGATATTTAATGTGAAGCATACCCCTTTAGTGCTATCATGGGAGGTTTCCCGATGTGGGTGAATTCCCTTGTTAGTGAATGCAGGGAGAGTATAATCCCCAGGCCATAGCGCTTGACATTTTATTGTGTGATTTAATTTCGAGGTGAGACGCTTTGGGTATGATTCGGTCTCACTCTCTTGGGACTATGTTCGCCTCCACTACGCTTAAAATTTCATTACCTATTTTAGTGTTAGGCTAACACTGTTAGTTAACCGACTTATAGTAACTGGGTTACATTGAGTATACTTGGGATATGATAGTATTTTAGAGAAAAGCATCCTGTGGGTTATTACTCGGAAGGATGGTAATTATACACGACATATGTGTGATTGTTATAATATATTAGTACGTATATAATGGATTAAATAATTATATATCGGTTAAATACATAAAGTGTGAATGTATTTTTATATATAACTACTGTGAATATTATATAATTAATTAAATCGAAAATGGTTAAGTAAGTTAATGAGTAAAATAACTTATGATTTAAAGTGAGGAAGTACTCGGGTTATAGTATAGTGATAGAAATATTTTTGGCAGGGCTATTTAGGTGGGGTAGTATAACTAGTTGGTTTATGAGGTAAACGATAGGTGTGCACAATAGTTGAGGGGTGATTAATAGCTCAAGAGAGTGCGACACCTACTTAAATATAAAAAATGTTCATGCATATTTAATTATTTCATCTTAATTACTTGCTAAATATTTTCAAAAGATTTTGGGCTCTAACCCGTGTCAAAAATATTTTTTGTGTCCATCCATAGGGACACCAAGCTTGATGACTTATTCCAGGGTGTGTAGCTGCAGCACTTGTGGAGGCATGCTTGATTTGTGTAGACGCTTCAGTCATTCATTCCTAGACTAGGATTTATGATTCAGTATTTCATTTGGGCATGTTGCCCCTTCAATTGATACATTATTTTAGTTTTATTTATCAGACTTATGGTATGAGTTTAGTTTTATTCCTATAGACTTATGATTAGGCATAAATTATTCACATTAATCCCCTTAATTTCGGTATTTGTATGATCCCGTGCATTATAAATAGCTTGGATTTTTCTTATATTTATGGTACTAACCGTTTTTTATAATTATTTCATATTTTGTGTATCTCTTATGTGTTTTACAGGTATTTCATGCAAATTAGTTCGAAAGAGAATGCAGAATAGTGAAAGAAAGCAAGAAATGGAGAGTTCAAGGGCATTTTCATAATTTTATAGCCATATTTCGGAGGTGGGTAAAACTAGAAAGTTGAAGAGCTCTAAATTACAATAACACTGGAAAGAACGGCACCCCAATCCGAGCTACGGTGAAGAAGTTATGCCCATTTGAAGTTAAGAAAGAAATCCAAGAAAAAATTGTTACGGACGAACCGAACGAAGAGATTGAGAAATGAACCAATTCGCCCATTTTTCATGCACCAGATCCGCTACAAAATTAGTCACGCTTTATAAGTGTGACAAATTTCCAGATATGGGATTTTTATTTTGTGTTTATCTTTTAGCCAAAAGAGTTTTATGTTTTGGGGACTCTTCTAAACGACCTCTAGCCTATATATTTAGACATTATGACTCTTTTTATTCAGATTTCATTCATGTAGAAGCTCCATAATAAGTACGAACAACTAGGAGAAGAATTTACATATTTTGCACCTTTAAGTCAAGAGCTTTTCCAGTTTTTCTTCAACCTTTGATTTCTTCATACATGTTCTTGTTCTTCAATATTGGTAACTTTTATTTCCACCACTTTTATTATTATTTATCATGTTTAATCTCTGTTTCCAAGAAATTATGAGTTCATGCAACGTAGATAACGTAGTTCACTAATTTCACCATGTTAGGCTAGGTTTTTAAAGGTTGGGGTGCATGAACCCCACCCGATATAATTCATGATAGTGAAAATAGAAGTTGGAATTAAAATCTTAGATTAATCGTTTCATAGTTAATATGATACTGCTTTAGTTCATCCTTTTCTTACATACTATGCGGGCTATAATTCCTCATATATGTAATACTTAGGTGAAATAAAGGTCGGGTTTTAATTCATCATTTTCTTACATACTGTGCGGGCTACGATCCTTCATATATGTAATACTTAGGATCATTAAAAATCGGGTTCATTTAATGTTTTAATTCTGAATCTAGTATCCTACGAAGTGAATTATTAGGGTGTGGGGGATTTTAATCCGGCCTATCGTTCTCATTCCATAGTTAATGTTTTAGTTAAATCGTCATTAATCCTTTAGTTAATTAGAGTAATTGCATTTCATTTATTCATAATTTCATTAGTTACTCATTTGCATATTTGCATCTAGTTGTAGTCATTTCACAATCCAAATCACCTTTTACTTCTTTTTATAGTCAAGTTAGGGTTAACAGTCTTACCTTTGTCGTCACGTTCACTCGTCCTAGTTCCTTGAGGATTCGATACCCAGACTCGCCACTATACGCCGCAAGAATGTAGTTAAAGTTTAGGGTTTTTTGGTATTGTGGTCAGAAGCCGATAACAACGACTAGTGTATTTACACGGACGCTCAGTTTATACCTCGATCAAATTAACGCCGTTGTCCGGGAATTAGGTAGACTTAGGTTAAATCGATTGAATCTAAAACTTAGACAAAAAAATCCAAAAAAAAAAATGATGAGTATTATGAGGGAGATGATGGATGAGAGCGAATGGCAAGATATAATATATGAATGCCTTCATAGTAACCATCCCTCCACATCGTATAAGCCTTCAGAGGAGAGTGAGAGAGAGTATTCAGATAATGATCAAGAAAAAGCGTTAGGAGATATGAGCCTAGAGGAATTTGAGAACGAATTCGGGCCGGTGGATGAGAGCTTCACTATCGAAGTCCAATCTCTATTGGACTCATTTTGTCACTTAGAATGGAGCACGTGGAAATACAGGATGGATGATTTCCTTCTTTGTGAACATCCACCCATGCCACTGGAGTTCTTGGATGCTATCAAGGCCATGGTTAGAGTATCATCCGATTTAGAGCTCGATCCATGCATCATCAAGTTTAGGGACAATCTAGGCCATTCCAAAAGTCACTTTGATATTCTCTCCAAGTCAGCCCATTTGGGCTACAAGGTGATTGAGCACCTAGTTGACTTCACTCACCTCATTCATCATATGCCTCGAGGTGTTCATTTTTTCTATTGGGTCGACTCCCAATTGTTCCGACTTTTAGTTTACGATGTGAGGAAGACGAGCGAGACAAGAAGAGCATTGTTCCCCATGCAAGGGGTCGAGTGAGTTTGTGGAGAGTTGAGAGGTCGTCACACCCCCGACGCGTATGGGGTTATTTTTATTGTATTATTGAGTCATGTGTTAGTGTCATTTAGTGTCTTTATGCGTTTTCAATATTTTCTTGTTTTATTTACCGCACTTCTTATTTTGCCTTCTTTAGATTTTAGTCCTTTTGATTGAGGACAATGCAAAAGTCTAAGTTAGGGGGGGGGGGGTGACGAGTGCGTATTTCTAAAACTTCACAAATTTTCAAAATGCCAAAAAATTAGAAAACTTCAAATTTTCCAAAAAAAAAAATTCAAAAACTCAGAAAAGCCAAAAATATTTTTCTTCAAAATAAATAAAAATTTGAATGTAAAAGCTTAAAAAATGTCACATTATTCCTGCCTCAAGTTGTAAAAATCCAATGCACAAAGCCAACGTTGACCAAAGATGAAAATTGAGCGAAAATTGATGAATTAACGAATAAGTGTGGCGATTAATCAACCCGGTGAGATTTTGAGGCTATCGATTTTTTTGATTTTTTAAATCAATCCGATTTTATGATTAACTCAATGTTCTTTTCAGCGTTTTATTAAGTCACCGATGATCTCGATTTTATTGTTTTGCTCGATTATGGGAAATGTGTGAGATATTATCTTGAATAACGCACACTAAAATATCTTTAAACTAAATTAATCTCAAAATGCATATGGTAACGCAATTAATAATTTGGACAATGAAGTAGGCCCTCGTTTGTCACCCAAAAATGTTGGCCAAAAAAAGTCATGAAAAAGTACCCCTTTTTGCAACTCGTTTTGAGTCAAATAAAATTTTTCCTTTCGTTTGACAACCCGAAAACACCCAATTGGCCCGGAATTGATAAAGTTGAAAAAGTCAAAATTTAAGTCCGAAAAGTGCAACAAAAGGGGCAAAAGAATAGAAATTCTCAACAAAAATAGCAAGAAAGGAAAAGATTAAAAACAAAAAAAATAGGAAAATCAGAAAAGATGAGCAAAAGACCGGAAAAGCACTAATGGACGTCTTAAGAATAGTTCCCAATTCCAAATTTCCCAAACCTATTTCCTTGTACCCATTACACTTTAAACCCAAGAAAGTCCTAACTGAGTCCAAATTGTGAAATTAGTTACCGCGTGGAGAGCTAAAACACAAAAAGATAATAAAAGAGATTAAAGGTGTGAATTGGAGGGGATGTTCCCATTTTTCTAGAATCGTAATCCGATGATGAGATCCATTTACCAAAAAAATTATGTCTTTCTATTTATGTGCGTGAACTTGGTTCCAATGCATTTACTCTTTATATCACGCACATCGAGATAAATAGCCACCTTTTTGAGAGATTTGTTTGTGAGAGAACTCCGTGAGAATTTGAATCAAAGTGAATTTTTGGATAAGTAACGTAATGGTCAACCAATGGAAATTCGCGGTTAAATTTCTGGCTTTACACACACACTATGATTTAAGACCCTTGAATTGAATTCATGATGATTATTTTCTGGAAAAGTTTGAATTATACAATTTTTGATTATTTTGAGTTTTCTTTGAGTCAGGTTTTGTGGGTATATTCATTGCTCGGCACGCGCAAAGTTTTAAGTTAGGAGGGTTTGATTAGGCATAAATTATTTACATTTATCCCCTTAATTTTGGTATTTTTATGATCCCGTGCATTGTAAATAGCTTAGACTTGTATTATATTTATGCTACTAACCCTTTTGGAAAGTATTTCGTACTTTGTGTATCTTTTATGTGTTTTACAGGTATTTCATGCAAATTAGTTCGAAAGAGAACGAAAAACAGTAAAAGAAAGCGAGAAATGGGGAGTTCAAGGGTATTTTCATAATTTTATAGCCATATTCCAGAGGTGGGGAAAACTATCAAGTTGAAGAGATCTAAATTACAAGAACACTGGAAAGAATGGCACCCCAATTCGAGCTACGGTCAAGAAGTTATGCCCATTTGAAGTTGAGAAAGAAATCCAAGAAAAAACTTTTAAGGACGAACCGAACCGAAAAGATTGAAAAACGAACCGGTTCGCCAATTTGTCATGCACAGATCCGTTACAAAATTAGTCACACTTTCTAAGTGTGACAAATTGTCAGATGCGTGATTTTTATTTTGTGCTTATCTTTTAGCCAAAAGAGTTTTATGTTTTGGAGACTCTTCTAAATGACCTCTAGCCTATATATTTAGTCATTAGGTCTCTTTTTATTCAAATTTCATTCATGTAGAGTCTCTATAATAAGTAGGAACAAATAGGAGAATAATTTACATATTTTGCTCCTTTAAGTCAAGAGCTTTTCTAGTTGTTCTTCAACCTTTGATTTCTTCTTGCATGTTCTTGTTC
Source organism: Sambucus nigra (assembly GCA_949130495.1). NCBI lineage: Eukaryota > Viridiplantae > Streptophyta > Magnoliopsida > Dipsacales > Adoxaceae > Sambucus > Sambucus nigra. Next base: position 529,228,071 of record OX422209.1, on the reverse strand, counting down.
TTCAATCTGGGTAACTTTTAGTTCCAGCACTTTTATTATTATTTCTCATGTTTAATCTCTCTTTCCAAGCAATTATGAGTTCATGTAACGTAGATAACGTAGTTCACTAATTTCATCATGTTAGGATAGGTTTTTAAAGGTCGGGGTGCATGAACCCCGCCCGATGTAATTCATGATAATGGAAATAGAAGTTGGAATTAAAATCTTAGAAGAATTGTATCATAGTTAATACGATACTTCTTTAGTTCATCCTTTACTTACATACTATGCGGGTTATGATCCCTCATATATTTAATAATTAGGAGAAATAAAGGACGGGTTTTAATTCATCCTTTGCTTACATACTGTGCGGGCTACAATCCCTCATATATGTAATACTTAGGAGCATTAAAAACCAGGTTCATTTAAAGTTTTAATTCTGAATTTCATAGTTAAAGTTTTAGTCAAATCGTCATTAGTCCTTTAGTTAATTAGATTAATTGCATTTCATTTATTCATAATTTCATTAGTTAATCATTTGCCTATTTGCATCTAGTTGTAGTCATTTCACAATCCAAATCACCTTTTCCTTCTTTTTAGAGTCAAGTTAGGGCTAACAGTCTTACCTTTGTCGTCACGTTCACTCGTCCTAGTTCCATGAGGATTCAATACCCAGACTCGCCACTATACTCCGCAAGAGTGTAGTTAAAGTTTAATTTTTTTGTATTATGGTCGGAAGCCGATAACAACGACTAGCGTATTTACACAGACGCTCGGTTTACACCTAGATCAACTTATGGTTCGGATTTAGTTTTGGAACCTGCAATTTATTCGGTATTTATTATTTATCTATTTATCATGTGATGATCGAGACTCTTATATTTGTGTGGGTGAGTTTTATTATTTTTATTTCCGCAAGTTATTAAGTTAATGAAAGATAAAATTTGCACTGACTTTGACATCGATGGCTAGTAATTTAGAAAGTTTTTCGACGGTGATGATAAGAATTAACCAAATGAGATTCATGTTTATTTTGATAAAGACTGATCACCCGTGATTAGAATAGGAGGGGTGTCACATGTGTGTGAATGTATATAAATTTAGGAAAAAATAAAAATTTAATCCTAAAGTTTGGATTATTTTTAATTTTGCACTGATATTTCAAAAGTTGCAATGCTAACTTTGAATTTTGAAATTCAATTCAATTAGAACCATCGCACATTCGTCGTTAAGAATTGTAACGGAGGTTCTGATTCAATGTATTTTATGGTTCGAAATTTTTGTGATCTAACAAGAGTTTGACACGTACCACCTATTTTTAACCTTAGCTAATCCATTTGAAGAATAAAAAATTCAATAAAAAATAACATAAATACAAAAATAAAATAAAAACCTAAAAATTGGTCTCTCTCACAACCTTAAGCCTGTTTTGCTCCTGCCTCTCCACCCTATAATACCCCGTATTTTCGTAATAAATTATTTTGGCGGAATTTAATTAAATAAATTAGTCAATGAATTAAATTGCTAGAATTTAAATTAAATTGAAAGAATTTAAACTAAAGTTGTAGAGTTAAAATTTGAAAATAAATTGCTTATTTGTGATTGCATGTTTATTTGATTCAATTATGAATGTTATGTGTTCACTCGTAAAAATAAATTTACATGTTAATTAAATAATTTGTCTCTAATGTTAAATGTAATAAAAAAATATGTAAGTTAAGTATAGCTAGTTTGAACAAGTTTCAGGATGATTAAGGGACTCGTTTAGGTGTTTTAGACATCTAAAATTAGGTCGGGGTATGGGTATATCATTTGGAGAGTTATTAGGCCAATCTGATCATGATTTCGGGCTCATTTAGGGATCCAAATGTGGGGGTCATTAGGTAACTCGGGATTAGTGATTATTATAATGGTCCATTTGTTTACATCTCTGAAATCATAATCTAACCCATTCGGGTTTTAGAAGTAATAAAATGCATTTGATTTTTTGAAAATTTTCAGATGTTAATGATAATAATTATCAGTTAATGGTTCAGAGGCTCAACCCCCTCACAATCAGAACACTGAAATCTTAACCAGAATAGATTTCAAACTATACCCTTACCGTTGGAGTGAAATTCTGTAGTCTTATAAATATTTCAAATCAAAAGCTTATTTCCAACTAAACACGATGACTTACAAATTAGAGATAAAGAAAAATTTATAAATAAATACAAAAGAAATGATATTTATATACAATCTTCTCTGTAAAATCTTCAAAAAATTTCATCTTCTGTTATACGAGGGTCTTAAAATCTTTTATCTACTTACCCATATAACCTTCCTCTGTCCCATTTCAAAGAGATAAAGAGAGAGAGTAAAAAATAAATGGCGATGGATGTTTGTATGCGTCTTTTATTTATATTCTATCAGATTTTTTACTTGGGTGATAGATATTTATGTTCACTGATTTATGTATTTTTTTCCTTTTGTACTTGTGGTAACTATTCATTTGTCTATGTTACCTTTTACAAAGAGGTCAAAAGATATAGGTTAGCTTTAATTTTGACGGCGACAACTTTTTTAGTTCTTTTTCAATTCTTGAAAAAAAAAGCCTATGTTTCTTTAGATTTTTAGGAGTTCAAACATATTCTTTTATTTTGAAAAATTAGACAAATATATAGTTTAAAATTAACAACTATTGTAATTTTTTTTTTGTCTTAAATCTTATAACTTAAAATATCATATTCATGCATAATATATTACATAAATCAATAAAATTTATAGTGGTTATAATATTATATTATTAATATTTATCGACTTCTAATAGCTTCTTAGTTTTTTTAACGTTACCCACGAGTTATATGCTACGAAACTTTAAAACTATGTAAATGTGCAATATTACCTTTTACATATTTAATATCATAATGTGTGTATTTGAATGTTAAATGTGTAATATTGATATGTTACATATTATGCTCCTGAAAATGAATATATATTTGTTATAAAACAAAGGATAAGGGTATAATGATCCATATAATATCTATTCATATTTTGACATAAAATCTCCATACAAACACTATTTATTTAGAGGTTTCATTCAAACAATAAACAGATAGAGTTTTAAGATTCATACTCAGATTTTACATCCAGAGTCTAGATTTCAAATTCGGATAAAAAAATGAAACCTAAGTTAATTAGCTAGACATTTTTCATCCACTACAACTTAACTCTAGCACCCCATACCAATTGGATAAACTAAGGCAATAATTCTCTTGCTAAATTAATTTTCAATACGCTTATTAATTCCTTTGTGCATTTATCATATGAATTTCTGGGTTAAATTTAATGAATTGATGTTTATTTGATTGGAATAAACCTCACGAATATTGAAGAGAAAATTCAAAATTTTGACTTTTAAGAACTAAATTAATTCGTGACAAACTGAGAAATTGAACATCGTGTTAATTGGGAATTCAACTTTAGAACTCATGTTGTAGGAATGATAAATTGGATGTAAGTCAGTAAAAAATAGAGGTTATTGAATGATATAACAGAGAAAATCTTGACTCTTGAAACTATGGTTTAGAATTTCATGTTTTCTTGATTTAATTGACGAAATTATCAGAAATTTTGACATCATTTCAAACGCATGCCATTTTATTTGTACTTAGGATTAGATTGTGAGTCATGTAAGTCAAGAAAGGTATGAATTTTATCTCTCCAGTGATCTTTGAATTAGATTATTTGGACTTTTTTGGATATATTAATAGTTGCTTTAGTAAAATGTGTTTAATCTGTCCGAATATTTTATTTTTACAAATTTGTGTTTTTAAAAATTCTAATGGGTTAAAGACTCTTACATTTTTACCTAATTATATGGAGCGGGGAGGACTTTTTAAAACTCATATTAACCTATTCCCAAGGCTAAGAACTACCTTAACTTAAATGGGGACAAATTTTTGTGTGAGGGTTACGCTACTATTTTTAGTTGGAAAGTTAATAATTAACTAGATGGTTAATTCTTCAATTAAAAATATTAATAGGAGATTAAATGGAATTCTCGGGGGGTAATTATAGGGTTAATTACCTATTCATATTTTTGTTTTCTAAAAGGCACACCTAGGCTTAAGTCTTGAGAGAAACGCTCCGCCTATGCCTTATTATTTATAAAAGGCTTAAGATACGCTTTTTTATAATAAAAACATCTTAGTAAAATGATATCTCCTTTTAAAGACCTTTTTTTATAAATCAGACCAATATCTCATAAAAATAATCAAAAGGGCAAACAATATCCCAAACCTCTATGACTCTTTCTGTCTCTCATCATAAAAAAGCCTAACATTGCCAACCGACTTCCGACCAAAGTTTATATGATGCATTTGAAAGGTGAAAAATATATTTCTTATATTGAATCATTTCGTATTGATTATTTATTACTGATTACTGAATTATTATTGATATTGATTATTGAATTATGAAAAATACGTTTTGTGTATTGCTCATTAAATATTGAGAAATACATTTTATATATTGATTATGGAGAATAAATATGATAAGTATGGCTACCAACCATATGAATATATTTTTAAAATTCAAGCTATATATTATTTTATTACTTTACTAGCCTTAGAATAATTAGAATAAGAAAATAGGGAAAATGCCTTTTTATGCCTAGGCTTCGCCAAGGCGTACCTAGGCTCCTAAAGGTTGAGGTTTGACACTACGCCAGGATCATGCCTCAACCTTTTAGAACCTAGTATTATTTTGTGATAAAAATATGTATTTATTTATATGTGTGGAAAAACCCATATTAGTAGATGTCCTATCGGTTAGGGCTAAGTGCATCTTGGGATCGTAGAACACATCGGCAAAGGTGGACTTGGCAATGTGTAGGTCATTATTTGAGGTACTATATGACAACGTCACTTACAAGAGGTAGGTGTAGGTGCTAGGATCCACTATCACCGTTGGGGTATGGAGCCCTCAATGGTGTACCGGGTAGAGACCACTCCAATTATATGCGTTTTTGGATGTCTATTTGGATAAGGGACTATTTCGAATTTACCAATAGAGTGCGAACGAGTAACTAAGGGTTGATTATTTTATGTGTCATATACAAGTACAAAGATAAATAATTATATAAATTAAATGAGAAATAATTATTAGTATAATGATACAAACAATCGATAATGTAAGGGCATATTTTATAAGTCCTGTTTACATTAGTGTGTGCTGTATACCGCTACAAACCGTCGAAGAAAAAGTTCAATTTTGAAGATACATGAAGACGGATCCGAATATCAAAGTTCATCAACATTAAAAGCCTCGGCGAGATTAATTTAGGTAAGGATGTGTTTAATCCCTTGACGTTTCATTTAAAGTGTTGGAATATTTTTTCTAAAATATTTTCTAAGTGTTGAGGCATTATTATTCGTCAAAGATTTTTTTGGAAGTGTTGAGGCGGAATTTTTTAACAAAATAAAAATTCAATTTTTTTCCCTAGTCATGCGAGCGAAAGGATAATATCGTTTGAGTGACACGTGGCTTCGTTCGAGCGACTTGATGATCTCGTTCGAGCGAGTTACTGACTCATCTTTTCTATATAAAGTGTGTTAAATCACTCCATTTTCGTTAAGATGACCTGACGAATTTGTTTATGCATAAATTGCAAACAACAGATTACCTTTGTTTTCTTCATGTAGGGTTTTTAATCCTTTGTTTTCAATTTACAAAAATCACAATCTTTAGTGAATTGGTTTTGAAACCCGAGATACATCTTTGATCGAGTTTCTTTTGTAGGGAGGATAAGTTGTTGCTGATCTATGTGCCACTTGAGGGAGGTACTGGGATGACGTTGACTGCGTGTCATAGTGAGTGCTCGTGAGTATTCCTGGGTTGATTCAGAATTGCGCATTCTTATGGGTATCTGTGGATATTCATTGCAGTTTTCACTTGTAATCATTGTGAGTATTATTAGTGAAATAAAAGGTTTTTCCTTTTTGGGTTTTTTCCTGAAATCTATGTGTTAGCAATTTTGTTTTTGATGCTTTGATTTTACCCAAGTAGTTGTATGATTTAGGGATGAATTAAATTGGTTTAAAAATGGATTCTAATTAAACAAGTTTATAATTGGAATTTGCGAATTTGGTTTAATCAGTATCACACCGCTTTCTCAAATTGGTATCAGAGTAGGTTTCACTAATTTATTGTGAATTCCTTTTTTCACAAAATTTTGTGATATTGATTTTTTTTAAACATCTGATTTTGAAAAATCGCAATGTATCCGAATGAAAACTTATATAATCGATTGCCAATTTTTTATGGGTATAATTATGCTTATTGGAAAGACCGTATGAAATCGCATTTAAAAGCAATCGATGAGAGAGTTTGGGTAGTTTGTGAAAGAGGTTCGACTCCTCCCACTATCACCGCAAATAATGTTACTAACTTAAAGCTCGTATCATATTGGACTGAGGATGAGTTTAGGTGGAAAACTTTTAATTCACGTGGTCTGAGTGCAATTTTTGGTACCGTCACTTTTGAGGAGTTTCGGCGCATTATGACGTGCACCACTTCTAAATAAGCATGGGATGTTTTAAAACTTACCCATGAAGGCACGAATGCGGTCAAAGAGTCTAAAATTCAAATTTTAACTACTCAATTTGAAACAAAAGTCATGCTTAAATCTGAGTGTTTTGATGATTTTTACGCACATTTATCAGGTATTGTCAACACTAGTTTCAATCTTGGTGAGCACATTCTGGATTCATGAGTATTTTAAAAGATTTTGAGATCACTTCCAAACAGTTTTATCCCTAAAGTAACTATTTTTAATTCCTTAGGTAATTTGAGAAATTTAAAATTAGAAGAGAGGGTAGGAGACCTCTAGACATATGAGATTGACATGTTTCTTGACACGGTCAAGCCTAAGGATAGAGGGATAGCACTTAGAGCCCAATATAGGAAGGGAAAGGAAGTGTCCAAGAGTGAGAACAAAAAGAAAGTGAGAGTTTATGAGTCTGAGGACGGGTCAGATTTTGATATGGCCATGCTTGTCAAAAATTTCTCAAGGTTTAAAAAAAAATTTACTCTAATAAAAAGTTTTTGGAGAAAAATAAAAAGAAAGATGGGCCAAAGAGAGTGGTGAGAAAGACGGTGAGAAAGAGAAAGATGAAGAAGAAAGATATTTTGAGTGTGAGGGTAGATAGAATAGAGCATTTGAGTGTCCCACTAGGCTAAAGAGAAAGGGCAAAAAGATTGCCATGCCAGCCACTCTTAGCGATAGTGAGGAAGAGGTAAAAGATTATAGGGATGAGTCTACACATGGGAAGTTTGGTTCTTTTTTAGCTCGTCACATGAGCACACCTAGTTTATCCCATGACGATGATGATACTTCTGCACGTGAGAACCCTGAGGATAATAGTTTGAGTGTTTCTAGCGAGGGTGAGAGCAAGTGCGCTAGTGAGGATGATAGTGAGCTCCAAATTGCGTTTAGAGATTTGTACGCTGAGACGTTAAAGATGAAGAAATTGAATAAGGAATTAGGTTTTAGGGTCATTTATTTGGAGAGAGAGATTGAGAGTTTGAGGGTATTTGAGGCATCGGCGAGTCAACTCGAGGAGGTGAAGGTTTCTTTGAGTGAGCAGTCAATCGCCGTGAATCGAGAGAAGAGTGAGCTTATAGTCCGTGTGTCAAAAGTAGCGATAGATCTTGAATGTTCCCAAGAGGTAAAGGTCACTTTAGAGGATACATCTAAAAAGGGAGGAAATCTTCTCATCAATCCCGCTTTGGGTAATGTTGATGTAACACCCCGCCTAATTAAATATCGGGTGATCAGTCCTTTATTAAATTAAAAACTAGGTGAACGGTTGGTTCATTCTCAGCATCACTGTCGCAAAAAAATATTTCCAATTTGAACACCCTAAATAATTAAGGTAAGTGTCAAAACCGTTTAAAACCTCATTTTTCCTATATTAAATACTAATAAAAAAACTTTTTAATACCCAACAGTTAAGAATTACATAAATACAAAGGATGGAATTTAACACACAAGAATTAAACCATCTATATAATCCAAACCAAGTATAACAACCATAAATGAAATCATTCAGACAAGAGTTAACTCCCAAGTAGTATTGAATACCGAAAATATAAATGAACATAAATCCTTGACAAGATCTAAACGGAATAGGAAATCGGGAGAAACATGCCCTAACTATGAAGATCTAAAGTAGGAACTGATTCAATGACGAAGTCGTCCAAAGCAAGGGCCTGCAACTCCCACATAAGCTGCAACACGTCCAATCCAAAGAACCTAATCATGATGCCCCTCTGGCTGGGCACCTGTAATACATACATATATATACAAGAGAGAAAGAAATGACAGAAAATGGGTCAAAGCCCGAGTGTAAAACAGTTTTAAAATTGTTTAGCAAGTATTTAAAATGCTTACCGGTTAATATCACAACCATGTTACTATGCGACACTCTCTTGAGAATCATCACCTATCATCTAGTGTGCACTCTTACTGTACCTATAGGAGATCCGAGTTATAGTCCCCACGCTAACTAGATTATTCACATGTATCCATTCTTTATAGCCCAAATTAATCCCACGTATTAACCTTATAATACATATAATGATGTTATAAACATATATATATATATATATATATATATATATCCATTTAGATTCAACATGGATAAGTCCCTTATTAATCCAATTCAACTAAGTGTTTTCATACATAACTATCTTACATTTCTACTTTAGCCACATAGTAGATATCATCACATGTGTATATATATATTCACTATATTATATATATACTATATTGCACCCCGCGACACAGCTACGGTGCTGCATTACTCTGCTATCTTGTCCCAATAGATCACGTCGTTTTATAGGGGACTATAGATTTGGTAAAGATTCCTCGAACCACAAATATCAAATCACAAATAATGGAGGCGAACATAGTTCTCGTACCCATGGATCACGCACATACCTACGTTCCCATAGTCAGCGGACCTATCAACTTACCGATAAGTCTTTCATAGACCTATGTTCTCGAGCAACAAATAAAAAATCCCATGGATTCATCAAGATATGACTGCCCTCACGCGCAAACCTCCCATAGATAGCAAGTAAGCTAGGTATATCATACACAGATACATAATATATGCACAATCACAAAGTCATCCATATAAATATTCATATGTTCCAAATTAGGTTCGCCCATGGCCCATAATTATTGTCATCCGTGCTTAGCATAAATTTTACTTAATTATCTCGCATAACGGATTCGTCTATTTTATTCTCATTTATTATTTACTTCATTCTTACTTCTCATCTCTCGAAGTATTCTTTCTCACTAAGTATAAATTTCAAGAGGTATACCCTCACTTACCTTCTAGTCTAAAACTTTCACGAGTCTCAATCTTTTAGTAAATGTACGCAGAATTCCCAATGTATAAATAACTCCCCGTTAACCCAAAATTTCATCTTATATTAATTTCACTCAACTGAGTCTACTTAGACCCTATTGGTCATCTTCATAATCCATTATGCTCTATCAATGATAATCAAGGGTTCCTAAGCATTTTAACCGGACTAAACAAAAAGGAGAAAAATATGCACTTCTCCAGGAGGGATCGATCGATCGATCGAGGAAAGGGGGTCGATCGATCGATCAAGCAGTTCTTACCCAGTTTTTTGCAATATTCAACCTACGGATTCAACCATTTTAACACCTCCAAACCTCTATAATTTCATCTCAAACTCTCATCAAAGTAAACCAAGTGTATAAGCAATGTACATAAACAAGTTCTAACGTAACGACATCAATAAATCCTTAACGAATCAATCAAAAAGGGGTTTAATCTCAAATCTCTTTATAAAACCAAATTTTGCATGAATAATCACGACCCTCTAATTTAATCAAGATTTTGTTCCCAAATATTATAATAAATTAGTGGGTAATCCTCTACATATGATCAAGATTTTTGACTACATGGGTTCTCCCTAAAACACATATAATTTTTCTTCCAAAATATATAATTCTTCCATTAAAACATATAATTTATATTCCTAGACTAACATCGAAGGTATATTAACTTAGAAATTAGCAAGATAGATACTTGCCTGGAATTCAAGGATATTATTTGTTGATGAAAATCATATGGATGCGTTCCTCGTCATGCGATCTACATTTTGGTGGTGGTGGCGGTGCAATCAGGTGAGTTCTAGGCCTTGGATTGCTTGAAAAACTCTTCACCTTCTTCTCAAATCTCTTCACCTTCTTCTCTAATCACTTCACCTTCTTCTCTAATGGCTGGCTTAGGCTTTGTGTTTGTTAACCCCAATAGACAACTCTAAATGGCTACTAAATACTAAGAAAATTCGTGGGTTTAATTACCCAAAAATACCAAATGTCTAAAATACCCTCCTGGGGTGTCAATTAGGCCTAAAAATGCCCCGAGACCCAAACAAAACCCCCGAGTACACTTTTCGGACTATCTCAACCCTTCCGGACACTTTTACGAACTTCAAACGACTATACAGACGACTTATAATGTATTCACTTTAATAATAATAATTAAGTCCTGACACGACACAACCGCGTTCCGAATTAAATTTCCATAATTGCTATTTTATTCACTCGTGATAATTTTAATAAAATCAATCTCATATATTACTTTACTCATCCAGTAATATTCAACAAATTCCCAATAATTACTAACTCTCGTCACGCTAGTAAATATTTTAAATAAAATGTCGGATTAATATTAAATTAATATCTCAATTAAATTCAATAAACCCCTAATTTTAAAATCCATAAAAATACGGGGTATTACATACTCCCCCCCCCCCCCCCCCCCCCTAATAATGTAATTTCGTCCCGAAATTCGGAAAAATAAAGCGTAACTGGTAAAGACAACTCCGGGTATTAATCTCACATCTCGTGTAATTTTCGTCGTACCACCCATACAGTACATTAACGAATACCCCCACTAATGTGATACTCCAAGACTTACCATTTAGTTTAAATTATCTTGAGTTAAACTTTACCTAAGTCATCAAACAACTAAATCTGGAAGTCACAACTTCTACTTTCATTAACCTCAAGAATACTTACTCTGTCACAAATATGGAAAATACTACAATCCAATCATCCGGGGCGTCCATACACCCAATGTGTGTACATTCCATCATAAGGTCTAAATGAATGTGATTACTCTGTAAGGTTACCCTTAATTAACTGACTACTTAGTCTATAATCCGTATTTCTATGATTTCCACATTCTAACTTGACAATGTCATTTGCCTCAAATCATGCTACAACTCATAACTCTCTGATTAATATAAATATACACATATAATCGAAAAGGTTATATACTCATATTCTAAAGACCTAACTTACTTCGACTCCCAACATTCTTTCGTTTCATGCGTGGGGTGCCTCGCAGAGCGAAATCCAAATAAGGAACCCCCCCCCCCGATACACTACTACCTAAAATAATTGGTCATCAAAACTCCTCGGGTCCTTAGTCTCTAGTATATAACATCCCAACAAGTTTTATCTATTTATAAAAGTCTACTTATTCACTCTCGTATCAAAGACAATACGCTGGCTATAACGATCAATCTTGGTATCATATACGACAAGTCAATCCATGCCGATAATCACATCTTACTCGGATATGTCTATAATAAGTAAATCCCCGATAAAATTAAACTCATGTTTTGATATATACAAGAAAATAATATGCGTCCCACTACCCATTGGTGAGTCTACATAAATAATAGTGCCAATGGCCAAGTCTAGTAACCCTATGGTCCACGTAATTCTAATAGCTACAAAGGTTGGAATTTAACACACAAGAATTAAACCATCTATATAATCCAAACCAAGTATAACAACCATAAATGAAATCATTCTGACAAGAGTTAACTCCCAAGGAGTATTGAATACCGAAAATATAAATGAACATAAATCCTTGACAAGATCTAAACTGAATAGGAAATCGGGTGACACATGCCCTAACTATAAAGATCAAAAGTAGGAACTGATTCAATGACTAAGTCATCTAAAGAAAGGGCCTACAACTCCCACATAAGCTGCAGCACGTCCAATCCAAAGAACCTAAGCATGACGCCCTTGTGGCTGGGCACCTGTAATACATACATATATATACAAGAGAGAAAGAAATAACAGAAAACGGGTCAGAGCCCGAGTGTAAAACAGTTTTAAAAATAGTTTAGCAAGTATTTAAAATGCTTACCGGTTAATATCACAACCATGTTAGTATGCGACACTCTCTTGAGAATCATCACCTCTCATCTAGTCTGCACTCCTACCGTACCTCTAGGACATCCTAGTTATAGTTCCCACGCTAACTAGATTATTCACATGTATCCATTCTTTGTAGCCCAAATTATTCCCACGTATTAACCTTATAATACTTATAATGATGTTATAAACATATATATATATATATATATATATATATATATATATCCATTTAGATTCAACAAGGATAAGTCCCTTATTACATCAATTCAACTAAGTGTTTTCATACATAACTATCTTACATTTCTACTTTAGCCACATACTAGATATCATCACATGTGTATATATATATTCACTATATTATATATATACTATAATGCACCCCAAGACACACTACGGTGCTGCATTACTCTGCTATCTTATCCCAATACATCGTGTCGTTGTATAGGGGACTATAGGTTTGGTAAAGATTCCTGGAACCACAAATATCAAATCACAAATAATGGAGGCGAACATAGTTCTCATACCCATGGGTCACGCACATACCTGCGTTCCCATAGTCAGCGGACTTATCAACTAACCGATAAGTCTTTCATAGACCTATGTTCTCGAGTGACAAATAAAAAATCCCATTGATTCATCAAGATATGACTGACCTCACGCGCAAACCTCCCATCGATAGCAAGTAAGCTAGGTATGTCATACACAGATACATAATATATGCACAATTATAAAGTCATCCATATAAATATTCATATGTTCCAAATTAGGTTCACCCACGGCCCATAATTATTGTCATCCGTTCTTAGCACAAATTTTACTTAATTATCTCGCATAACGGATTCGTCTATTTTATTCTCATTTATTATTTACTTCATTCTTACTTCTCATCTCTCGAAGTATTCTTTCTCACTAAGTATAAATTTCAATAGGTATACCCTTCCTTACCTTCTAGTCTAAATCTTTCATGAGTCTCAATCTTTTAGTAAATGTACGCACAATTCCCAATGTATAAATAACTCCCCGTTAACCCAAAATTTCATCTTATATTAATTTCACTCAACTGAGTCTACTTAGACCCTATTGGTCATCTTCATAATCCATTATGCTCTATCAATGATAATCAAGGGTTCCTAAGCATTTTAACCGGACTAAACAAAATGGAGAAAAATATGCACTTCTCCAGGAGGGATCGATCGATCGATCGAGGAAAGGGGGTCGATCGATCAATCAAGCAGTTCTTGCCCAGTTTTTTGCAATATTCAACCTACGGATTCAACCATTTTAACCCCTCCAAACCTCTATAATTTCATCCCAAACTCCCATCAAAGTAAACCAAGTGTATAAGCAATGTACATAAGCAAGTTCTAACGTAACGACATCAATAAATCCTCAACAAATCAATCAAAAAGGGGTTTAATCTCAAATCTCTTTATAAAACCAAATTTTGCATGAAAAATCACCACCCTCCAATTTAATCAAGAATTTCTTCCCAATATTATAATAAATTTGTGGGTAATCCTCTACATATGATCAAGATTTTTTACTACATGGGTTCTCCCTACACACACATATAATTTTTCTTCCAAAATATATAATTCTTCCATTAAAACATATGATTTTTATTCCTAGACTAACATCGAAGGTATATTAACTTAGAAATTCGCAAGATAGATACTTGCCTAGAATTCAAGGATATTATTTGTTGATGAAAATCATATGTATGCGTTCCTCGTCATGCGATCTACGTTTTGGTGGTGGTGGCGGTGCAATCAGGTGAGTTCTAGGCCTTGGATTGCTTGAAAAACTCTTCACCTTCTTCTCAAATCTCTTCACCTTCTTCTCTAATCACTTCACCTTCTTCTCTAATGGATGGATTACGCTTTGTGTTTGTTAACCCCAATAGACAACTCTAAATGGCTACTAAATACTAAGAAAATTCGTGGGTTTAATTACCCAAAAATACCAAATGTCTAAAATACCCTCCTGGGGTGTCAATTAGGCCTAAAAATGCCCCGAGACCCAAACTAAACCCCCGAGTACACTTTTCGAACTATCTCGACCCTTACGGACACTTTTACGCACTCAAAACGACTATACAGATGACTTATAATGTATTCACTTTAATAATATTAATTTAGTCCTGACACGACACAGGCGCGTTCCGAATTAAATTTCCATAATTGCTATTTTATTCACTCGTGACAATTTTAATAAATTCAATCTCATATTACTCATCCAGTAATATTCAACAAATTCCCAATAATTACTAACTCTCGCCACGCTAGTAAATATTTAAAATAAAATGCCGGATTAATATTAAATTAATATCTCAATTAAATGCAATAAATCCCTAATTTTAAAAGCCATAAAAATACGGTGTATTACATACTCCCCCCCCCCCCCCCCCCAATAACGTAATTTTGTCCCGAAATTCGAAAAAATAAGGCGTAACTGGTAAAGACAACTTCGGGTATTAATCTCACATCTCGTGTAATTTCCGCCGTACCAGCCATATAGTACATTACCGAATACCCCCACTAATGTGATACTCCAAGACTTACCATTTAGTTTAAATTATCTTGAGTTAAACTTTACCTAAGTCATCAAAAAACTAAATCTGGAAGTCACAACTTCTACTTTCATTAACCTCAAGAATACTTACTGTGTCACAAATATGGAAAATACTACAATCCAATCATCCAGGGCACCCATACACCCAATGTGTGTACATTCCATCATAAGGTCTAAATGAATGTGATTCCTCTATAAGGTTACCCTTAATTCACTGACTACTTAGTCTATAATTAGTATTTCTATGATTCCACATTCTCATTTGACGATTTCATTTGCCTCAAATCATGCTACAACTCATAACTCTCTGATTAATATAAATATACACATATAATGGAAAAGGTTATAAACTCATATTCTAAAGACCTAACTTACTTCGACTCCCAACATTCTTTCGTTTCATGCGTGGGGTGTCTCGCAGAGTGAAATCCAAATAAGGAACCCCCCCCCCCCCCCGATACACTACTACCTAAAATAATTGGTCATCAAAACTCCTCGGGTCCTTAGTCTATAGTATATAACATCCCAACAAGTTTTATCTATTTATAAAAGTCTACTTATTCACTCTCGTATCAAAGACAATAAGATGGCTATAACGATCAATCTTGGTATCATATACGACAAGTCAATCCATGCCGATAATCACATCTTACTCGGATATGTCTATAATAAGTAAATCCCCGATAAAATTAAACTAGTGTTTTGATATATACAAGAAAATAATATGCGTCCCACTACCCATTGGTGAGTCTACATAAATAATAGTGCCAATGGCCAAGTCTAGTAACCCTATGGTCCACGCAATTCTAATAGCTACAAATGAATGTGAGGTCCTAATGACAATCTTTATGCACCCCATAATTCCATAGATAGAAAATGTACCCTCATTCGCGGGCGGTGGTTATTGACTCCCACTATTTTAACTTTGCTCCGATGAGTCAAGAAAAAATTTACCCTAAATTTTCAGTTCTAGTTAACCACACTCCACTATATGTCCAAGCCTTTGAATATATACCCTTCGTTGGGTAACACACCCAATTTTCGCATTTCTAGAACTTCTACTGATAATTGTCCTCAATTTTACATTTGACCCTCTCCAAAGCGTACTACGTTGGGTGAGTCTAATTCGGCATCACCTTCGACTATAGTAGCACTTGAAATTTGTAGGTTGCGTCCTAATCGCCTTTAAAGTCCTAGAATCTCGTGCCATAATAGGGGTGGCCTCGACTACGGTCATCATCCTCGAACATACTTCATAACCTCCCAAGTACGACCTCTGCTATCCGTCCAATGGCCCTCATCTTCCATACTTCTTGTACGAACACGTTCGAATGCAAATAAGATTCACTAATATATACGTTATGGCAGGAGAACTGAATCTTACCATAGAAATCAACAATCCTAATCATAGGCTCTATATCAAACAAAGTAACGCTCAGCTAAAAGTATAGTAAGCCGTACAGACCCTAAAGGACACTAGAACCTGATCATCTGATACCACCTGTAACACCCCGCCTAATTAAATATCGGGTGATCAGTCCTTTATTAAATTAAAAACCAGGTGAACGGTTGGTTCATTCTCAGCATCACTGTCGCAAAATAATATTTCCAATTTGAACACCCTAAATAATTAAGCTAAGTGTCAAAACCATTTAAAACCTCATTTTTCCTTTATTAAATACAATAGAAAAAACTTTTTAATACCCAACAGTTAAGAATTACATAAATACAAAGGATGGAATTTAACACACAAGAATTAAACCATCTATATAATCCAAACCAAGTATAACAACCATAAATGAAATCATTCTGACAAGAGTTAACTCACAAGGAGTATTGAATACCGAAAATATAAATGAACATAAATCCTTGACAAGATCTAAACTGAATAGGAAATCGGGGGACACATGCCCTAACTATAAAGATCAAAAGGAGGAACTGATTCAATGACTAAGTCGTCTAAAGCAAGGGCCTGCAACTCCCACATAAGCTGTAGCACGTCCAATCCAAAGAACCTAAGCATGACGCCCTTGTGGCTGGGCACCTGTAATACATACATATATATACGAGAGAAAGAAATAACAGAAAACGGGTCAGAGCCCGAGTGTAAAACAATTTTAAAAATAGTTTAGCAAGTATTTAAAATGCTTACCGGTTAATATCACAACCATGTTAGTATGCGACACTCTCTTGAGAATCATCACCTCTCATCTAGTCTGCACTCCTACCGTACCTCTAGGACATCCTAGTTATAGTTCCAACGCTAACTAGATTATTCACATGTATCCATTCTTTATAGCCCAAATTATTCCCACGTATTAACCTTATAATACTTATAATGATGTTATAAACATATATATATATATATATATATATATATATCCATTTAGATTCAACATGGATAAGTCCCTTTTTAATTCAATTCAACTAAGTGTTTTCATACATAACGATCTTACATTTCTACTTTAGCCACATACTAGATATCATCACATGTGTATATATATATTCACTATATTATATATATACTATATTGCACCCCGAGACACGGCTACGGTGCTGCATTACTCTGCTATCTTATCCCAATACATCGCGTCGTTGTATAGGGGACTATAGGTTTGGTAAAGATTCCTCGAACCACAAATATCAAATCACAAATAATGGAGGCGAACATAGTTCTCATACCCATGGGTCACGCACATACCTATGTTCCCATAGTCAGCGGACTTATAAACTTACCGATAAGTCTTTCATAGACCTATGTTCTCGAGCGACAAATAAAAAATCCCATGGATTCATCAAGATATGACTTCCCTCACTCGCAAACCTCCCATCGATAGCAAGTAAGCTAGGTATGTCATACAAAGATACATAATATATGATCAATCACAAAGTCATCCATATATATATTCATATGTTCCAAATTAGGTTCGCCCATAGCCCATAATTATTGTCATCTGTTCTTAGCACAAATTTTACTTAATTATCTCGCATAACGGATTCGTCTATTTTATTCTCATTTATTATTTACTTCATTCTTACTTCTCATCTCTCGAAGTATTCTTTCTCACTAAGTATAAATTTCAATAGGTATACCCTTCCTTACCTTCTAGTCTAAATCTTTCACGAGTATCAATCTTTTAGTTAATGTACGCACAATTCCCAATGTATAAATAACTCCCCGTTAACCCAAAATTTCATCTTATATTAATTTCACTCAACTGAGTCTACTTAGACCCTATTGGTCATCTTCATAACCCATTATACTCTATCAATGATAATCAAGGGTTCCTAAGGATTTTAACCGGACTAAACAAAAAGGAGAAAAATATGCACTTCTCCAGGAGGGATCGATCGATCGATCAAGCAGTTCTTGCCCAGTTTTTTGCAATATTCAACCTACGGATTCAACCATTTTAACCCCTCCAAACCTCTATAATTTCATCCCAAACTCCCATCAAAGTAAACCAAGTGTATAATCAATGTACATAAACAAGTTCTAACATAACGACATCAATAAATCCTCAACGAATCAATCAAAAAGGGGTTTAATCTCAAATCTCGTTATAAAACCAAATTTTGCATGAATAATCACCACCCTCTAATTTAATCAAGATTTTGTTCCCAAATATTATAATAAATTAGTGGGTAATCCTCTACATATGATCAAGATTTTTTACTACATGGGTTCTCCCTATAACACATATAATTTCTCTTCCAAAATATATAATTCTTCCATTAAAACATATGATTTTCATTCCTAGACTAACATGGAAGGTATATTAACTTGGAAATTAGCAAGATAGATACTTGCCTAGGATTCAAGGATATGATTTGTTGATGAAAATTATATGGATGCATTCCTCGTCATGCGATCAACGTTTTGGTGGTGGTGGCTGTGCAATCGGGTGAGTTCTAGGCCTTGGATTGCTTGAAAAACTCTCCACCTTCTTCTGTAATCACTTCACCTTCTTCTCTAATGGCTAGCTTAGGCTTTGTGTTTGTTAACCCCCCAAGAGACATCTCTAAATGGATAATAAATACTAAGAAAATTCGTGGGTTTAATTACACAAAAATACCAAATGTCTAAAATACCCTCTCGGGGTGTCAATTAGGCCTAAAAATGCCCCGAGACCCAAACTAAACCCCCGAGTACACTTTTCTGACTATCTCGACCCTTCCGAACACTTTGACACACTCAAAACGACTATACAGACGACTTATAATTTATTCACTTTTATAATAATAATTTAGTCCTGACACAACACAGGTGCGCTCCGAATTAAATTTCCATAATTGCTATTTTATTCACTCATGACAATTTTAATAAAATCAATCTCATATATTACTTTACTTATCCAGTAATATTCAACAAATTCCCAATAATTACTAACTCTCATCACGCTAGTAAATATTTAAAATTAAATGTCGGATTAATATTAAATTAATATCTTAATTAAATTCAATAAACTCCCAATTTTAAAAGCCATAAAAATACGGGGTATTACAGTTGAGAGACTAGGAATAGGTCATGACGGTGCATCCACTTCCCACATTACGCCCCTGCCGGTTACCAAGTTTGTGAGTGATCCATATGCCTATCAAACCCACCCACCTAGGTATCCCGTACCTCATAAGAGAGTTCGCCATAGACATTTTGAGAGAGGTGTTCCTAGGCCCATGTATGTTTGCACCCATTGTAAGAAGAGAGAACACCTTAGGGAGTTTTGTTCTAAGTTGGGTATTGCGGCACATTTTTCTACTACACATGTGTCCACACACGCACCCACACATGATGCTCCAGATTATTACATGAGAGAGTTTGCACATCTTAGGGAGCAGGGAAATTTTTTAATCAAGACTTCACATGACTTGATGGTTGTTTTTCACAAGACGTCACGACCTTTGAAAAACCCCACCACACCTAACGGATGAGGTTTAGACTTATCAACTATCATAGGATGTCTTTCATGATGACATTTTATGCATATTTCTAGTATGTACCATTTATGATATATTTTTCAAAAAACTAAAAAGATTTTTATTTTCAAAAAATTTTGGAAAAATAAAAAAAGTTTTTTTTGATAATTTTTTTGGAAAAAGTCAAAAATAATTTTGTATTTTGTTTACAGCGTTTATGGATGGGCATTTAGGATGACCAAGTCACAATTTCATTCTATATCCATGTGACGATTTGTTAGTGTTTTGTTATGCGTCATCATTTCACTTTTGTGCTTTATAATGTTTGGAGTCATTAAGATTTAATTTGAGATTACTACCTACATGTTTGACTCTTAGTTTCCTTTAATGCACCCTTGCATGGATTTATTTAATTATTGTACTTGTCTATCACATGCTGGTCGAAGTGTTTCCATCTCAATCTTGTCTTTAAAACGAACCAAATGTGATAAAACTTGACAAGAAAGTAGTGCATGTAAGAACCGTTGTTATGAGTTTGGGTGATATATTTGGAAAAATGGGAAGGGCTACGAAAGGCACTCATTTATCCTTTGCAATTAAGCCACTATTTTAAATCTGAACTAGAAAAAGTATGCCACAAAATCAAAAGCCAAGGTCCAAATAGGTTGAAAAATAGCCCGAAAAAATTTAAAGAGAAATAAAAAGAATAATATGCCAAAAAGGTGGGCCAATAGAATTTAGTTTAAACACCTCCAAAGAAAAATAAAAAACATTATTATATTTTAGGGAGTTTGGATGGAATATAAAATGTGCTTTCATGTCCTTGAAAGTCTTGAAAAATCATTACATAATTTTAGACATTATTGGTGTGAAAATCATTTTAGCATCTGATGTGTCGATTAGATTGAGTCGATGTCATATAAAAAATTTGACACCTAAGGACGATTTTGAGTTCATTCGTTAGGAGTACCCGAATTCATCGTGCACATATGTTATGTTTGATTGCATTGACTTTTCTATCGAATTTTTTCACACCCATTTATTCTGTTTCTGTGATTTGGTTGTCTTAGTGTAAATTCGTGGTGTGTGATTTTTGTTAAATTAATTTTTCATTTTTTGTATAAAGTATTGAAAAATCAAAAATAGTTTGTGGAATGCTTTTGAGTATCTCTTGATGATCGTAGTTGTTTGCCTTTCTTTTCGTGACAACTCCATGTTTATTTTTTGTTTATTCTTTTCCTTGGCTATTTCAGACAAATAAAAAGGAGGAGAACAAATTATGGGGGATATTTGAGATTCAATATTTTTTTTATGTTATGTTTATCTCATTTCAAACTCGATACGTCACGAAGGTATTTTATTCGTCTCATGTGTGCAGGTACAAAGATTGATGATCCTAGGTTGCAGACCGTGACGAGAAAAGCTTAAATATTTGAGGATTTGATAATTTAATACTAAAGTGTCATGATCACATCATACGGTATGGAACTAACTTTTAGAAATAACTAGTGCAGTCGTGTGACTTACGGGGCATGAATTTCGTAGGGAATATATATATATCCAAGCCTGAAGCTTCTAAATATGGTGTTAGGGGGCGAAAAAAATAATTTAACAACAAAAAGTCCCAAAATTTACACGTTCATGCCACACAATACTAAAATAACTTATAAAAATAAATGGTTCAGTCGTGTGACTGGCAGGGTGAAAATTTGATTAAAAATTCAGATAACAGAACCTTGATCTTAAAACTAGAGTGTTAGGGGAAAAATATAATTTAACAACAAAACTACTCAAAAAGAGACACAATCACATCACATAGTATTAAACTAACTTGTAGAAATAACTAGTGTAGTCATGTGAGTCACGAGGTGAAAATTTAGTAGGAACTTCAAAAATCCAAGCCTTAAGAATGAAACTATGGCAGTAAGAGGTGAAAACGTAATTTAGCAACAAAATTGACAAAAAAAAATGGTGCGATTACATCACACAGATTAAAGTAACTTTAAAAAAAACTGGTGGAGTCATGTGACTCACCGAGACATAATTTAGTAGGAAGTTAGGGGTGAAAATATAATTTGAGAATAAAACTACCCAAAACCAGGCACGATAACTTTATACGATATGAAACATAGTTGTAAAAACACCCGATGCAGTCGTGTGACAGATAAACATGGTAGTAAGTTCAAAAAATTCGAACCTTAAGCTTGAAACTAGGGCGTTAGGGGTGAAGACATAATTTAATAACAAAACTACCCAAAAAGTGGCAAAATCAATCACACGTCACTTAAATAAATTATAAAAAACAAACGATGCAGTCATGTAACTCACAGGGTGAGAATTTAATTGGAAATTCAAAAATCCAAGTTGTGGGCTTGAAACTTGGGCGTTTGGGAGTGAAAACGTAATTTAAACACAAAACTGACTAAAAGGTAGCACAATCATATCACATCGCATTAAAAAATTGTAGAAACAACTGGTGCAATTGTGTGACTCACCGAGTAAATATTTGATAGTATATTTAAAAATCCAAGCCTTAAGCTTGAAACTAAGGCGTTAGGGGGTAAAAACTTATTTAATAACGAAATTCCACCAAAAGTTGATCAATCACATCACATGACAGTAAACTAACTTGTAGAAATAAACGGTATAGTCGTGTGACTCATGGAATGAGAATTTGGTAGAAAATTTAAAATCCAAGCCTTAAGATTAAAACTAGGGCGTTAGGTGTGTAAAATTTAATTTAGCAACAAAACTATTTATAAAGTAGTACGATGATATCACACGGAACGAAATTGACTTCTAGAAATAAGTGATGCAGTCACTGTGACAACCCGCTCACCAAAATATGGGGTGGACAGCCTGATACTCCAATATAACAGGAATCATGGATGGGATCATTCTCAGCATCACAACAATATAATAAGTATACGGAATAACCACCCAATATTTTAGAAAATGGGTTGCCAAATTTTTTGTTTTATTATGAGTTACGAAAATAATTTAAACAACCCAATTTGAAAAGAAAGTGGAAACCCAAGAAAACTTATATTACATCCATAACAAGAATACAATATGGGGACCGAATATGCTGTCGGTACAGGTACATACAGCGTATTCAACAAGTTTAATTTAAGCTACATAATACATCCATTAGACAGTTATAAAAGTTTGGGCCACTCGCTCGAGTGAAAGACCCGATCATAACTAGAATACAAAAATGAAGGCGTCTAACAAGATATCCCGTAATATCCGCAAAGTATTGCGGCTCCCCAAAAGCACCGGAGTAGGAAAATCAGAACGGGCGTCCTTACAGCGGATACATGATTCATGTACAACAAGAAAATAAACGGGTCGGGGCCCGGTTTTATATGATCGCCAGATGAATAAAAAGTATGACACCTATGAACAGTTAATCATGAATGATAAAGATGAGAATCTATCAACATAATCTCAAAGCATAATAAATTTTTTTTAATTATTATAACTTTTATTTAGTTATGCATCTTTCCATTCCTTATCAGGAATATAATTAGTGTCGTATGCTCTTTGTGGCATTTATCATACATCAAGTCCCACTTGATTAAGAATTGTTATATTCATATACATATAACGATTCTAAGACCACCCCTCCGAGTTTCCCCACTGGGCGCGCCCCAAAATGACTATCATCTTCCAGGGCCTATCAATAGGACAACGTGGGTACCTAACGCGACATCGGGAAGTGGCCATATGCCTACGAGTGAGTCATAACCACACCCGAAATTACCTCACTAGCACAGAATAAAACATATAATAATCCATCATATCGCTGAGGACTATAGTCTCCCTGCGTTCATTAGTCAGGGGACATCACCTCATGCGTGAACTTCCCTTATGATAGCATTTAGAGAGGTGTGTTTAAGTAAATTATCATTTACCATATTCATTTCCATTTATCATTTCATTTTCATTCCCATTTGCCATATGCATGTTTCATTTTATGGATATATCATATTTTATCCGGAGCCATATGTAAGTCATATGATCAATACAACCTCAATGAATGAATAATTTCTCGATTCATTCTCCAAATATTTTAGGGTATTATTATAACCCACCATAACTAACATACCTCAATTGAGCTTCTAAAGTCTCCCAATACGACCTTTAAATCTCCTAGTCTCATAATAGTTAACTAAAAGAAAAGAATGCCCTAACATCAATTTCACACCCCCCGGAATGACCCCCACATAACCCATTTCTAATGTAGGGTATTCAACTAACTCATCTAGAACTCTAGGACTCTAAGTTTACTTCATACAAGAAGGTTACTAATTCCTAAGCCTAAAAGAAAAGGGTCAAAATTGAGTTCGAAAAATAACTCAAAATAGCAAGGTTTTCGAATCGATTCACCCCAAGCAGTGAATCGATTCTCCTAAAAGTGAATCGATTCGGAGGACGAATTCCAGTTTCTACCTTAGTCGAATCGATTCGGCATTAACCCGAATCAATTCGGTCTTGCAGACCTATAACTTGGCCTCTAAGTGAATCGATTCGCCTTAGGGCCGAATCGATTCACCCCCGTGATTTGGCCAAGGATGGGGCGATGGGTTGTGAACCCTAGTTTTCCCCAAAACTCAAATCTCTTCCATTTTTACACACAACCATCAGCATTTATCTATCCAAAATCATCCTACATGATTATCAACTACCATAATCCATAATTTTATCAACATAAACCATGATTAGGGTTCAAACCTTATAAAATCCATATTTGTTCCATTAATGCTAGTACACAACTATCACACAATTTACTCATCTTAAACCATATATTAGAAAGTATAAAACTTGCCTTGAGGTAGAAATCTCATATTTTCTTTGTGGTAGCAACAATCCCAAGCCTCAATCTTCAATCTCTCTCTTTTTTCCACAAGTTCTCTTCTTATCTCTTTATCTCTAGGTTTAATGTATATACTTAAGAGAAATAAATTAATTGCAAGACTAAAAACGCGCCTCTCTCCTTAATTCCCAACTTAAGTAGTTAATACCACATTAAAATGATTCGCAACTACACATTTAATCCATAACCAGTCAAAAGTGCCCAAAACATAAAAATACAATATGGCACTTATTTCGACTATCTCGCACATTTCGGGACTGACTATGCCCTCCAAATTATCATTTGGAAATTTTATAACTCATTTCAAGTTTCGGTTTCATTTAAACCATAAATGTCATTTAAAACATATGACACTTTAAAATGCAACATGAGGGTATTTAATTACACATACAGTAAATATGCAACAATTTAGTAAATATTAATTTTTAACTCATTCAATTAATACTTACTCCATATTCCAACATTCTATATAATTACTTCACACCGTAAATAATTATAAAATAGGTTCTCAAAAGCGAGGGTTGTTACATACTCCCCCCTTATGAGGGAATTTTGCCCACAAAATTCAAGTGTACCTTGGAAGAAGAGATGCAGATACTTTTCCCGCATGTCATCCTCACGCTCCCACGTCCATTCTTGGCATCGTGATGATCCCAATGAACACGCACCAAGGTCACCACTCGCGATCTCAATTTACGATCCCCATGCTCTAGAATTTCAACCGGTTGTTCTTTTTATGAAATATCAGGTTGCAACTCGATATCCTCCAAAGGAATATGCCAAAGGGCTCCTTCACACCTCTTGTACTTCTTCAAAGAGGAAACATGGAACACGTCATGGATTTGTTGTAAAGGTTCCGGTAAGGCAAGTTGATATGCCACCGGACCTACCTTGGCAATAATAGGAAAAGGTCCCACATAGCGCGGTGCAAGCTTCCCTTTATTCCCAAAATGCTTGATACCTTTCATAGGCGATACTCGCACCAAGACTTGATCCCCAATTCCCAACTCTACGTGCCTTCTATTCGCATCGGCATAACTCTTTTGACGATCTTGAGCTATCTGAATGCGATTCTGAATGAGTTCAATCTTAGAAGAAGTATCTTGGATCATTTCAGGTCCAAGAAACTTATTATCCCCCACCTCCAACCAACAAGTGGGCGATCTACAAGGCCATCCATACAAAGCTTCATAAGGGGACATCCCAATAGTAAATTGGTACGAATTATTATAAGCAAATTTGACCAAAGGGAGATATTGTTCCCAACTACCCCTGAAATCTAGAACACACATTCGGAGCATATCCTCCAACATTTAGTTGACTCTTTATGTCTGCCCATCTGTTTGAGGGTGATAAGAAGTACTCAATTTCAATTAGGTCCCCATAGATTCTTGGAAACTTTTCCAAAAGTGGTAAATAAAGATCTTGTCTCTGTCGAAAACTATATTTATTGGCACCCTATGGAGTCTCACAACCTCCGCAATAAATAGCCAAGCATAACGAGCGGTATTGTAATATGTGCATACCGGTAGGAAATGTGTCGACTTAGTCAAACAATCAACGATAACCCAAATAGAATCGTGACCATTTTGCGATGTTGGCAAGACCGTGACAAAATCCATTGATATGCTCTCCCACTTCTACACCGGAATTTCCAACGGTTGCAACAAACCTGTCGGTCGCTGATGATCTATCTTGACCAATTGACAAGTTTTGCATTGGGACACGAACTCAAAAATATCCCTCTTCATGCCAGGCCACCAATACTGACAGCGCATGTCTTGATACATTTTGTCATTACCCGAATGCACTGCAAACTTGGAACCGTGGGATTGCATCATTATGGCCCGTCTTAAGTCCCCTTTGTCCGGGATAATGAGTCTCCCGTGGAAACATAATCCGCCCTCCGAACTTATTGAGTAGGATTATGCTCCCTTGGTCAACAATTGGCGTATATGGTCCTGACAACCTTTATCTCTTCCTTGAGATTCTACTGCCCTTGGCAAATAGTAGGCGTGACGGTTAACACCGACGTAAACGCCCTAGCAACTGCGTCCTCCTGACTAAGATCCTTCTATTTAACTTTCCACACTTCCGCTAACTCCCCCTCGGGCTTTTTACTCAAAGCATCCGCCACCACATTTGCCTTGCCCGGGTGATAGTGGAAGTCGAATTGATAGTCTTTCACAAACTCTAGCCATCGGCGCTGTCGCATATTTAAATTTTTCTGTGAAAATAAATATTGCAGCGATTTATGGTCTATGAAAAGACTAAATTTATCCCCTATGAGATAATGCCTCCAAATCTTTAAGGCAAAGACAACTGCGGCAAGTTCCAGGTCATGCACCGGATAATTATTTTCACGGGGCTTTAGCTTGCGAGAAGCATAATCAATACCCCGTCGCTCTTGTTGACGTACACCCCCCGATCCTTGTAGAGATGAATCGATGAAGACCAAATATTCCAATCCTGGCCTTGGTAATGCAAGGATTGGAGCAAAAGTCAACCTATCCTTGAGTTCGTCAAAAGTCGACTGATAAGAATCATCCCATACAAACCTCACCCCTTTCTGGGTTAAATTTATCAAAGGGATAGCAATTTTAGAAAAACCTTTGATAAATCGGCGGTAGTATCCCGCCAAACCCAGAAAACTATGAATCTCGGTAGGAGTCGTGGGTTGACCCCACTCCCTCACTGCAATCACTTTAGTTGAGTCCACCGAAATATCCTGGGCTATCACAATATGACCCAAAAACTGTACCTCCTGCAACCAAAACCCGCACTTCTCGAACTTGGCATACAATTGGTGATCCCTAAATCTCTGTAGAACCAATCGTAAGTGAGTAGCAGATCGGCCTCTGTGGGATAATACACTAGAATTTCATCAATAAACAAGATAAAAAACCGGTCCAGGAAGTCCCTAAATACCCTATTCATGAGGTCCATAAACACGGCGGGGGCATTGGTTAGTCAAAAAGGCATAGCCAAAAATTCATAGGACCCATATCTCGTTAGAAAAGCAGTATTGGACACATCTTATTCTCTTATCCTCAACTGGTGATACCCCATCCTCAAGTCTATCTTAGAGAAGTACGACGCTCCCCTAAGTTGATCAAACAGTTCATCAATCCGAGGTAGAGGGTATTTATTCCAGATGGTGACTTTATTCAACTCTATGTAGTCAACACACAACCGGAGAGAACAGTCCCTTTTCTTCACAAATAACACCGAAGTTCCCCACAGTGACGTACTTCACCTAATAAACCTTGCTCTAGCAAGTTCTGAATCTGATCCCTTAACTCCCTCATTTCAACAGGAGCCATACGATACGGATCTCTCGCAATCGATCGAGATCCCGGTGCTAAGTCAATTACGAACTCAATCTCCCTACTAGGAGGCAAACACGGTATTTCTCGAAACACATATTGGAAATCTCTAACAACTGAAATAGAATCCAAGGAAACAATTACATCTCGAGAAGTCTCCTCCGAGATACAATACAGGTAAGTGTTAGTAGCTCCTTCTGAACGAGGCATAACCACTAAAAACATTTCTTGCCCCGGAATAGAAAAAACTACACTCTTACCATAGCAATTAACTATTGCATGATACTTCACTAGCCAATCCATACCCAAAATCACATCATACTCGATCATGTTAAGGACGAGCAAATTGGCCTCAAAGCATAAATTACCAAGAATTATTCATATTTGTTTACAAACAAAGAAAATGAGCGAACCATCACCCATAGAAGACTCAACACTAGTAAAGGTACTCTCAGCAGATTTAATTAACTCTGTAGTCTGAGCAAAACTTTTAGAAATGAACGAGTGTGTAGCACCCGTATCAAATAACACATGACCCATGTGCCCCTGAATAAGAAACTTACCCTCAATAGCTGGAGGCGCCGACGGAGCAGGAGGAAGAATAGCATCCTGAATATGATAAACACGCCCATACTGTAGTTGACCCTGTTGTGGAGGGGCAACGAGATTAGGTACCTGCGGTGGTCGCTGAACCTGTGGATGCTGAGGAACCCTAGGAAGCTGACCCCCAACCAACTAAGGGCACTCCTTCTTATAATGACCCGCCTCCCCACATTGGAAGCACAGTCCCGTCATATTCTCCAGATTTCAGCCCCGGTTATTTCTAAACAGGGTAATGCCTTGTCCCGGATGGCCCCTACCCCCGTGACCACCCCGACCTATTTGTTGTTATTGCGAGGCACTCTGACGGTGCCTATTGCTATTGCCACCCAAATTAAACCCACCAAAATGTTGCCTTTTTTACAAGTCCCCTTGCTTGGGATCCCTTTCTTTCTGCTTATTACCCGAAGATTAGGACGAGGGAAAGGCTCCTCCTCCCGTCCCATTACCTTCAGGTTTTCCCGCTTGCCCTACCACTGTAGCTTTCTTACTACTCTGCATATACAACCGATGTTCTTGGAAATGGAGCAATGCCGCATTCATTACCTCACCAAAAGTTTGCAAGGCTGGATTACCCAGCAAATGTTGTCGAATCCTCCGGTTCAAACCTCCCATAAACTTCAAAACCTTCCTCTCTTCCGGTGTCACTTCGTCCGGTACAAAACTTGCTAACCGGGTGAACTCCTCTTCATATTCCGCCAATGATCTCTCACCTTGCACCACATCCTGAAGCTTCCTTCTCATCTCCCTTTGAACCCCAGGAGGGAAGTGTGACACCCCGCCTAATTAAATACCGGGTGATCACTCCTTTATTAAATTAAATCAAGGTAAACAGTTGGTTCATTCTCAGCATCACTGTCGATAAAAATAATTTTTCCAATTTAACACCCTAAATAATTAAGCTAAGTGTCAAAAACATTTTTCATACGAACTTCCAAATTTTAATTTAAAGAAAAGATTTTTTTTATTAATACAAAACAACATTTCTACAATAGAGAATCACACCATGAAATTTAAATAAAACCATACATTCACCAAACGAATGTCAATAATATAAAACTAAAATCATAAACCATCCTGAAACAAATTCCATAAACAATACTGGAATAACTGAAATATAAAAATCCCCAACAATAAATGAAATGATGAAAAGGGCGACACGTGCCCCATAAATGAGAGTAATAAGAGTGGAGTCAATGTCGGGATCCGTCTACTCAAGGGACCTGCAACTCCCACCTAAGCTGCAGCTCGTTCTTCTCAAAGAATCCTAAGCAAGACGCCCCTGTGGCTGGGCACCTGAAAATATACATATATATATACAAGAGAGAGAGAGAGAGAGAGAAACGGGTCAGGGCCCGAAAGTGTGTTTGATTTTAAAATACGTTAAGCAAGTATTTAAACTGATACAGGCCAATGCAACATCATATTAGTTCGTCTCTCTCTTTAGAAATACTCACCTCTCTTCTAATGTGCACTCCTATCGTACTAACCTTCCCAATGGTTCGTTTATCTTAACTTATTCATATGTATACAAAACCGGATGATGACAATGTTTTATAAAAATATAACTTTCAATCTGAAGTACTCCTCTCGTTTTAGCTTCATTAAATTATAAGGTTTCTCAGTGTTTTCTCATATTTTCACAAAATAAATATTTATAATTGCGTCAACAACTAAGTCCCACTTAACACATTATAGTAGGCATATTAAAGTTTATCACCATATATATATATTAACTACTCGAATAATATATATACAACAGCACCCCAACTAATTTATGGTGCGGGCATACTCTGCTATCAAATCCCTGTATTGTTCACACAAAGGGAATACAAGTTCGGAATCGCTCTCGAACTGTATTGACATAAACAAGACAACGTTGACGCGAAGCATAGATTCCAAGTCCAAGAGGTCAGCACATACCCACACGTCTCTTTGGACCGTCCGACTATCAATCTAATAGCCCGTACCTAGGATCTCTATCTTCTAGGGTACAAATCGATATCCCCCAAAGGCATCACAGAATACGATTGTCCCAGCGCGGTAACCTCAGGGATAACAAGTAGCACGGGTACGTTTTTCACATGAATATAATATATGTACACACAATATATAAAGATACCCATTCCATTATATTAATATAGGTTTCTCTCGTAACCCATAGTCATAACATTTATCTTTAATTTCCCATCATTATGATTACGTATAAGGTTTCGTCTCTAACCTTAACTCGAAGAGTTTTCTCACTCATTACCTATTACTCATGGGTTATAACCTTACAAATCTAACATTCAGTAAATAACTTTATTTGATTCCAACGTAACTCTCTTACGCACCTCACCCTTAAGTTTCATAAATCTAACAACCTAAAGTAAATATCCCATAATTACCCTCCTCGTTGAAGGTTAAAGGTTCTAACATAGGTCCATATACCCTACTGGTCCTCAATATCTCCCAAATCATTTTATTTAGAAAGCCCAAGGTTTATTCCACGATAAATTAATTCAACTAATTAAACAAGGGAAATAATAGGCTGCCAGGGAGGGTCGATCGATCGACGTCTGGGGGTCGACCGATCGAACCTTCGATCGATCGACCCTCTAGGGTCGATCGATCGATCGAGCAGGTCTGTGAAAATTCTGCAGAAATTGCAGTGACGGGATTGCGTAAGTTTCTTCATCAAAACTCATATTTTTCCAACTCTAATTGACCCAAAAAGTCTACTGTTAACATCCTAACATAATTCCAGGTATCTTTAACGATTAGCATGCGTATATACATCAATAAACATGGTTAAACAACCTAATATTTCATCTAATCATCAAGAGACCTACAGTTTTCTTAACCTTTGTTCTAATCAGTTTTCTCCAGAAATTTCTTCTAACAAATCATCATAATTTTGTGGGTTAAACATCTACTTCACATCTTAATTTCCAGAATAAGGTTCATATGATTTCTACATGCAAATCCCTATTAAAATTTGGTTTTCTTCCATGGATTATACTCTTAATCATTCCTACACTAACATGATTATTGCACCAACGAAAATACGCAAGTTAAACACTTGCCTGGGATTTCAGAGGTCTGGTTTCCTGCTGATATTGGTGTGGCTGCGTTCTCCTCCTCGCGATCTACGCGTTGGTGATGACGGTGGTGCAAAAGGTGGTGTTTTTGGCCTTGAATCACCTAGCAAGGTCTCTCCTCTCTTCTCCACTAGCCGTCTTAGGGTTCTGAATGATCTAACCCTAAAAGGCTGACTTAAATGGCTGCTAAGGATGGCTGAAATTCGTGGGTTTAATTACCCTAATATGTAAAATGACCAAACGCCCTCCCGGGTCACTAATTAAGCCTAAAAACATCCCGAGACCCAAACTAAACCCCCGGGTACACTTTTCTGACTATCTCGACCCTTCCGGACGCGTTGGCGCACTCAAAACCACCATACGGACAACTTATAAAATATTCACTTTTTAATTAACATAATTAGTCCCGACGCGACACGAGCACGTCCCGACTTAATTTTTCCGAAATAGTCATTTAATTCACTTATGACATTCATTATAACCAATATAACATATTACTATGCTCATTAGTAATATTCAACAATTTTTTTTTTCTTTCCATAATTACTAACTCTAGTCACGTTAATAATTATAACATAATTAATTTCCGGATTTTTATTAAATAAATCCCCAAATTAAATATAGCATAAAAATACGGGGTATTACATACTTCCCCCCTAATAACGGAATTTCGTCCCGAAATTCGGAAAATAAGGCATACCTGGTAAAAACAACTCTGGATATCTCTCGCGCATATCTGCCTCACGCTCCCAAGTGGATTCCTCCACATTATGATGTTCCCACTGGACCCGCACGAGTGGAACTATCTTCGACCTCAATCTCCTCTCACTGTAGTCTAGAATAGCCACCGGTCTCTCCTCGTAAGAGCTATCCGACTGCAAGTCGATCTCATCTATCGCAATGTGAGTATGGGCCATATCATCCCGAAGGTATCGTCTCAACGACGAGATGTGGAATACATCGTGGATGCGATGTAAATGTTCTGGCAAGCCCAACCTGTACGCTACTGGCCCAATTCTCTCGATGATGGGAAATGGTCCTACGTACCTCGGAGCCAACTTTCCCTTCTTCCCGAACCTCATCACTCCTTTCATAGGAGATACACGCAACAACACTTGATCTCCCACATTAAACTCCCGGAAGAATCGTTTTGCATCGGCGTAGCTCTTCTGTCTGTCTTGGGCTACCCGAATACGACTCCTGATTATCTCAATCCTCGCGGAGGTCTCCTGGATTACTTCTGGTCCCAATAACTTGTTATCCCCCACCTCGAGCCAACAGGTTGGAGAACGACAAGGCCTGCCATACAAAGCCTCAAATGGAGCCATGCCAATCGTAAACTGATAGGAGTTATTATAAGCGAACTCTACCAGTGGAAGATGTGGCTCCCAACCTCCTCCGAAATCGAGGATACACATGCGTAGCATATCTTACAACATCTGATTAGTACGCTCCGTCTGACCGTCTGTCTGTGGGTGGTAAGCTGAACTCAATCTCAACTCTGTACCCATAGCCTCCTGAAAACTTTCCCAGAAACGTGACACAAAAATCTTGTCTCTATCTGATACAATATTCAGGGGCACCCCGTGTAATCTGACGATCTCAGCGATGAACAACTGAGCATACTGACCCGTGGTATAATCTGTTCGCACTGGCAGAAAATGAGCCACCTTGGTCAAACGGTCTACAATCACCCAGATGGAATCATGGCCCCTCTGTGATGTAGGCAAACCTGTAATGAAATCCATGGAAATACTTTCCCACTTCCACGCAGGTACTTCCAATGGCTGAAGAAATCCCGACGGTTTCTGGTGGTCCACCTTCACCAGCTGACAGGTAGAACATTTGGACACAAATTCAGCGATGTCCTTCTTCATCCCACTCCACCAGTACTGTCGCCTCATGTCCTGATACATCTTATCGCCTCCCGGATGTACTGCAAATCGGGACCCATGAGAATGAGCCATCACTTCATGACGTAACTCTGCTCCTTCTAGAACCACTAATCTCCCATTGAACCGCAACCCTCCATCCGAACTAACAGAATAGGACTCAGCACCCTCGGCTAGAAGTCGCACAATCTGCTCCTGGCAAAACGGGTTTGTGGTCTGCGCCTGTATTACCCTTGTAACAATTTTGGGTGTGACTGACATGACGGATATGAACGAACGTGCTACTGCGTCCTGGTGACCCAACTCCTTCCACTTTGCTTTCCAGATGTCCGCTACATCGTCAACCGGTCTACGGCTTAACGCATCAGCAACTACGTTGGCTTTCCCCGGATGATACTGTATATCGAACTGGTAATCTTTCACAAACTCTAACCATCTGCGTTGACGCATATTCAGCTCTCGCTGAGTGAACAGGTACTGCAGTGACTTATGGTCTGTAAACAAACGGAATTTCTCGCCCAATAAATAGTGCCTCCAAATTCTCAATGCAAAGACGACCGCAGCTAACTCCAGGTCGTGGGTGGGGTAATTCTTCTCATGCGGCTTAAGCTTGCGGGAAGCAAAAGCTATAGCCTTCTCTTCCTGCTGAAGCACTCCCCCAAGTCCTCGTAAGGACGCATCTGTGTAAACCAGGTACTCTACACCCGGCTTCGGTAAAGCAAGGACTGGTGCCGAAGTAAGCTTGTCCTTCAGCTCGTCGAAAGCCAACTGACAAGCGTCATCCCAAACATATGGTACCCCCTTGCGAGTCAGATTCGTCAATGGACCCGCTATTTTGGAGAATCCCCGAATGAACCTCCTGTAGTATCCGGCTAACCCCAAGAAACTACGCACTTCCGTCGGTGTCGTGGGCTGCCCCCACTCCCTCACCGCTGACACTTTGCTCGGATCAACTGCTATCCCCTGCTCAGAAACAACATGGCCCAAGAATTGTACCTCTCTCAACCAGAATCCACAATTCTCGTACTTAGCATACAACTGATGCTCTCGTAGAGTCTGAAGAACCTGCCTCAAGTGTTCGGCATGCTCCTCCTCGGAGTGTGAATATATTAAGATATCATCTATGAAGACGATGACGAACTGATCCAAGAACTTTCTGAATACTCGGTTCATCAAGTCCATGAAAACAGCTGGGGCATTTGTGAGTCCGAACGGCATCACCCTGAACTCATAGGACCCATATCTCGACAAGAAGGCAGTCTTCGAAACATTCTGCTCTCTAATCCGTAACTGATGGTATCCCGACCTCAGATCTATCTTCGAAAAGAAAGTTGCTCCCCTTAGCTGGTCGAACAGATCATCGATTCGAGGCAACGGATACTTGTTCCGTATCGTGACCTTGTTCAACTCCCGGTAGTCCACACACAATCTCAGTGAGCCATCTCTCTTCTTCACAAATAAGACTGGAGCGCCCCACGGTGAGGTACTCCTACGAATGAAACCCTGACCTAATAGCTGCTCAATCTGATCTCGTAGCTCTCGCATTTCTGCCGGAGCCATACGGTACGGTGCGCGTGCTATAGGTCTCGTATCCGGTAATAAATCTATAACGAAGTCTATCTCACGACTGGGCGGTAGGCCTGGTATCTCCTGAAACACATCGGAATACTCCCTAACAACTGGGATCGAATCCAAAGGAATCAAAACCTCCTTAGAGGTATCCTCCTCAATGTAATATAAATGAGCGGTCGAACCTCCCTCTGGGCGAGGCATCGCTACAACAAACATCTCTTGCCCCGGAATGGCAAAAACAATGCTCCCACCGAAGCAATCAATCATGGCTCTATAAGATGCGAGCCAATCCATACCAATAATCACGCCATGCTCGTGCATGTCTAAGACTAGCATGTCTGCAGGCAGTACCAAGCTACCAATCTCTATCCCTACTCCTCGGCATATAAAGAATAAAAGCAACCCACTCCCTAAAGGTGAGTCGACACACGTCACGGTGCTCTCTGCTGTGGCTAACAATC
Organism: Sambucus nigra; assembly: GCA_949130495.1. Classification (NCBI taxonomy): domain Eukaryota; kingdom Viridiplantae; phylum Streptophyta; class Magnoliopsida; order Dipsacales; family Adoxaceae; genus Sambucus; species Sambucus nigra. The sequence goes on along the minus strand of OX422209.1, from coordinate 529,192,520 downwards.
CTAAGGACTTCGCAAAATGCGTAGCTATAAAACAGTGCGTTGCCCCCGTATCAAACAAAACTTTACCCATAGTACCATGGATAGGAAACATACCCTCAATCGCGGGTGGTGCCTGTGGAGCTGCTGCCTGGTGGACGTTATAGACACGTCCATACTGTAATTGCCCCTGCTGCACTGGAGCTACTGGGATGGCTGGTAGGGATGGCACCTGGGCTGGGGCTGGAAGGGCAGGTGGAAAGAGTGGTCTCTGTGGCTCATTACGGGCTCCCTGCTGCGGTGGGGCCCTATCGCCCTCTGGGAAATCCTGACGCTTATGGCCGTGCTTGCCACACACAAAACACCGGCCTCTGAAATTACCTCCCCTCTGTCCCTGCTGACCACGGCCCTGCTGGCCGTTACCTCCACGCCATTGGCCCTGTTGGCCCTGATGTGCACGCTGTTGGCCTTGCTGGCCCTGCTGCTGTCCCTGCGGTCGGTGTTGGCCCTGCTGGCCCTGCTGATTAGGTTGACCCTGATGGCCCTGCCTGAATCCCCCGAATCCCTGCTTAGAATCACCTGAACGGAATCGTTTAGCAGGGTCCCCCTGATGGGAACTCTGCTCGTGCTGACGAGTATGTCCCTGAGTTGGTGCCCCACTGGCACTATTACCCCCGGTCCTGCCCTGCTGGCTGGACTCTCCTGCTCTCTTGCTTCCCTGAAGATGGAAGCGGTGATCTTGGCAATGTAGTAGCGCTGCATTGAGTACGTCAGTGAAAGTACTCAGGGATAGATTCCCAATAAGGTGCTGACGGATCCTCCAAGCTAACCCGTCGACAAACAGCAAAATTTTCTTGCTCTCAGTGGGTGCCTCATCTGGCACAATAGTGAGAAGTCTCGTGAACTCCTCCTCATACTCGGCTACAGTAAGGTTCTCCTGCTTCAGATTTAGCAATTTCCGCCTCATCTCAGTCTGCACTACGGGTGGAAAGTACTTGCGGTCAAACCGCTCCCAGAACATCTGAATAGAGATCGTGTCCCTCTCCTCCAAAGTAGTAGTGGACTCCCACCACTGTAATGCGGCTCCCACCAACTTGAAAGAGGCCAATAGCTGCTTCTGCACTTCAGTGCACTCATACATACGGAGGTGCCGCTGGATGTCTTTCTTCCATTGGCTGACAGTAATAATATCGGAGCTACCCGAAAACTCAGGGGGATGTGCTTTCTGAAAAGCATCCCGAACCCTCTCCCATGCCGATGGAAGCTGTGCTGGTACCGGGGCCACTGCCTGGACTTGTGGTGGAACCTGCTGAATCACCGCTATCGCGGCATTTACCGCCTGAGCAACGATGGCGGCTACCTCATTCGCATTCATAGTGCCTGGTGCCGGAGCTGCTGACTGCTCGGCTTGGGCACGCCTATCTTTTGGAGCACGTCTCGGAGGCATCTGAAACATGAACAAGTTTATCAGTCTACAGTTATCAACAAATCTCGAACAGTTGAAGACTTAAACGTAAAAGCAAGATTACAACAGTCCTAACAATAGGGCTCTATAGCAATAACGTTAAGCTGAAAGCGAAAGTAAGCCGTACAGATCCTATGGACACTAGAACCTGATGCTCTGATACCACCTGTGACACCCCGCCTAATTAAATACCGGTTGATCACTCCTTTATTAAATTAAATCAAGGTAAACAGTTGGTTCATTCTCAGCATCACTGTCGATAAAAATAATTTTTCCAATTTAACACCCTAAATAATTAAGCTAAGTGTCAAAAACATTTTTCATACGAACTTCCAAATTTTAATTTAAAGAAAAGATTTTTTATATTAATACAAAACAACATTTCTACAATAGAGAATCACACCATGAAATTTAAATAAAACCATACATTCACCAAACGAATGTTAATAATATAAAACTAAAATCATAAACCATCCTGAAACAAATTCCATAAACAATACTGGAATAATTGAAATATAAAAATCCCCAACAATAAATGAAATGATGAAAAGGGCGACACGTGCCCCATAAATGAGAGTAATAAGAGTGGAGTCAATGTCGGGATCCGTCTACTCAAGGGACCTGCAACTCCCACCTAAGCTACAGCTCGTTCTTCTCAAAGAATCCTAAGCAAGACGCCCCTGTGGCTGGGCACCTGAAAATATACATATATATATACAAGAGAGAGAGAGAGAGAGAAACGGGTCAGGGCCCGAAAGTGTGTTTGATTTTAAAATACGTTAAGCAAATATTTAAATTGATACAGGCCAATGCAACATCATATTAGTTCGTCTCTCTCTTTAGAAATACTCACCTCTCTTCTAATGTGCACTCCTATCGTACTAACCTTCCCAATGGTTCGTTTATCTTAACTTATTCATATGTATACAAAACCGGACGATGACAATGTTTTATAAAAATATAACTTTCAATCTGAAGTACTCCTCTCGTTTTAGCTTCATTAAATTATAAGGTTTCTCAGTGTTTTCTCATATTTTCACAAAATAAATATTTATAATTGCGTCAACAACTAAGTCCCACTTAACACATTATAGTAGGCATATTAAAGTTTATCACCATATATATATATTAACTACTCGAATAATATATATACAACAACACCCCAACTAATTTATGGTGCGGGCATACTCTGCTATCAAATCCCTGTATCGTTCACACAAAGGGAATACAAGTTCGGAATCGCTCTCGAACTGTATTGACATAAACAAGACAACGTTGAGGCGAAGCATAGATTCCAAGTCCAAGAGGTCAGTACATACCCACACGTCTCTTAGGACCGTCCGACTATCAATCTAATAGCCCGTACCTAGGATCTCTATCTTCTAGGGTACAAATCGATATCCCTCAAAGGCATCACAGAATACGATTGTCCCAGCGCGGTAACCTCAGGGATAGCAAGTAGCACGGGTACGTTTTTCACATGAATATAATATATGTACACACAATATATAAAGATACCCATTCCATTATATTAATATAGGTTTCTCTCGTAACCCATAGTCATAACATTTATCTTTAATTTCCCATCATTATGATTACGTATAAGGTTTCGTCTCTAACCTTAACTCGAAGAGTTTTCTCACTCATTACCTATTACTCATGGGTTATAACCTTACAAATCTAACATTCAGTAAATAACTTTATTTGATTCCAACGTAACTCTCTTACGCACCTCACCCTTAAGTTTCATAAATCTAACAACCTAAAGTAAATATCCCATAATTACCCTCCTCGTTGAAGGTTAAAGGTTCTAACATAGGTCCATATACCCTACTGGTCCTCAATATCTCCCAAATCATTTTATTTAGAAAGCCCAAGGTTTATTCCACGATAAATTAATTCAACTAATTAAATAAGGGAAATAATAGGCTGCCAGGGAGGGTCGATCGATCGACGTCTGGGGGTCGACCGATCGAACCTTCGATCGATCGACCCTCTAGGGTCGATCGATCGATCGAGCAGGTCTGTGAAAATTCTGCAGAAATTGCAGTGACGGGATTGCGTAAGTTTCTTCATCAAAACTCATATTTTTCCAACTCTAATTGACCCAAAAAGTCTACTGTTAACATCCTAACATAATTCCAGGTATCTTTAACGATTAGCATGCGTATATACATCAATAAACATGGTTAAACAACCTAATATTTCATCTAATCATCAAGAACCCTACAGTTTTCTTAACCTTTGTTCTAATCAGTTTTCTCCAGAAATTTCTTCTAACAAATCATCATAATTTTGTGGGTTAAACATCTACTTCACATCTTAATTTCCAGAATAAGGTTCATATGATTTCTACATGCAAATCCCTATTAAAATTTGGTTTTCTTCCATGGATTATACTCTTAATCATTCCTACACTAACATGATTATTGCACCAACGAAAATACGCAAGTTAAACACTTGCCTGGGATTTCAGAGGTCTGGTTTCCTGCTGATATTGGTGTCGCTGCGTTCTCCTCCTCGCGATCTACGCGTTGGTGGTGACGGTGGTGCAAAAGGTGGTGTTTTTGGCCTTGAATCACCTAGCATGGTCTCTCCTCTCTTCTCCACTAGCCGTCTTAGGGTTCTGAATGATCTAACCCTAAAAGGCTGACTTAAATGGCTGCTAAGGATGGCTGAAATTCGTGGGTTTAATTACCCTAATATGTAAAATGACCAAAACGCCCTCCCGGGTCACTAATTAAGCCTAAAAACATCCCGAGACCCAAACTAAACCCCCGGGTACACTTTTCTGACTATCTCGACCCTTCCGGACGCGTTGGCGCACTCAAAACGACCATACGGACAACTTATAAAATATTCACCTTTTAATTAACATAATTAGTCTCGACGCGACACGAGCACGTCCCGACTTAATTTTTCCGAAATAGTCATTTAATTCACTTATGACATTCATTATAACCAATATAACATATTACTATGCTCATTAGTAATATTCAACAATTTTTTTTTTCCATAATTACTAACTCTAGTCACGTTAATAATTATAACATAATTAATTTCCGGATTTTTATTAAATAAATCCCCAAATTAAATATAGCATAAAAATACGGGGTATTACAGGAAGTACTTCCGATCAAACGAAACCTAGATATAATTGATAGTCATGGTATCTCTCTGTTCTGGTGTAGTCATCGACTCCCACCAATGTAACGCAGATCCGGCAAGCTTGAAAGTAGCAATGACTTGTTTCTTCTCCTCACTACATTCCACCATTCGAAGATGGCGTTGCATATCCTTCTTCCACTGATTATCTCTAATAACACCAGAGCCTACATCAAATTTCGGGGGATGGCCCTTTAAAAAGGACTCTCTAACTCTCTCCCACGGAGAAGGTCCCGTAGGAGCTTGTACATCCTGAGCCCGTTGTTGTTGAGCTTGTGGTAATTTTTGAACCACAGTGGTCATAACAACATTAACCTCTTGGGCAACGATATTTTCAACATCAGTAGCATTTACAGTCCCCTATTGCGGCGGCGGTGGAGGAGAAACATCCTCTTTTATAACTCTATTCCTTCTAGCTGGGTGACCTCTCTTAGGCGGCATTTGAGATGAAGAAACAATAGAGTTAGAGTACTAATCAAAACAATCTATCTTGCAGAATATCGCAATCATAAGTAACAAAGCAGTCCTAACATTTGGCTCTATATCAAAGAACGCTACGGTAGAGCGTGACAAGTCTGCATAGATCCTAAAGACTCTAGAACCTGATGCTCTGATACCATATGTGACAATCACCTCACCAAAATATGGGGTGTCCAGCCCGATACTCCAATATAAGAGGAATCATGGATGGGATCATTCTCAGCATCACAACAATATAATAAGTATACGGGATAACCACCCAATAATTCAGAAAATCGGTTTCCAAAAATTTTGTTTTATTATGAGTTACGGAAATAATTTAAACAACCTAATTTGAAAAGAAAGTGGATACCCAAGAAAACTTATATTACATCCACAACAAGAATACAATATGGGGACCGAATATGCTGTCGGTCAACAGGTACATACAACATATTCAACAAGTTTAATTTAAGTTACATAATACATCCATTAGAAAATTACAAATGTTTGGGGCACACACCCGAGTGAAAGACCCGATCATAACTAGAATACAAAAATGAAGGCGTTTAACAACATATCCCGTAATATCCGCAAAGTATTACGGCTCCCCAAAAGCACTAGAGTAGGAAAATCAGAACGAGCGTCCTTGCGGCGGAGCACCTGAGCGGATACATGATTCATGTACAACAAGAAAATGAATGGGTCAGGGCCTGGTTTTATATGATCACCAGATGAATAAAAAGTATGACAGCTATGAACAGTTAATCATGAATGATAAAGATGAGAATCTATCAACATAATCTCAAAGGATAATAAGACAATTTAAATGATTATAACGTTTATTTAGTTATGCAAGAGGATATAATTAGACATCATTAATTAAAAGTTTCCATCATTTTTCACCATTTCATTTCATCTTTCCATTCCTTATTAGGAATATAATTACCGTCGTATGCTCTTTGTGGAATTTCTCATACATCAAGTCCCACTTGATTAAGAATTGTTATATTCATATACATATAACGATTCTAAGACTGCCCCTCCGAGTTTCCCCACTGGGCGCGCCCCTAAATGACTATCATCTTGCAGGGCCTATCAACAAGACAACCTGGGCACCTAATGCAACGTTGGGAAGTGTCCATATGCCTGCGAGTGAGTCATAACCACACCCGGAATTACCTCACTAGCGCAGAATAAAACATATAACAATCCATCATATGGCCGAGGACTATAGTCTCCCTGCATTCATTAGTCAGGGGACATCACCTCATGCGCGAACTTCCCTTATGATAGCATTTAGAGAGGTGTGTTTAAGTAAATTACCATTTACCATATTCATTTCCATTTTTCATTTCATTTTCATTCCCATTTTCCATATGCATGTTTCATTTTATGGATGTTTATACAAAATTTAGTCTGCTGACATGGACTAGTCACTTGAAGACACGTCTAAACCATATGGCACATACGAATACTTTCAACGAGCAACTCATACACTCCGAGCAGCTCAAGCGTGCCGAGCAGCCTAGGCACCCGGAGCAACTCAGAGCTCCGAGCAACTTAAGCGTACCGAGAAACTTAAGCGGTCCGAGCTAGTTTGCGTGCAGAACATCCAAATCAATAGAATCAAAAAGATGATTGCGCATTAAATGCTCATTATTATCGTACAGATGTATATGTCTACTAGATAACATCGCATTGTCCTTGCACATGTACAACCTCAAAGCTATAAATACATTGTAACCTCCTCATCAGAAGGGGACTGGGGATCTCTTGGTAAACCTATTATCGGGATTCTGAATAAACAGTCAGCAATACAAAAACAGTGGACGTAGGCCATTTTCCTAAGGCTGAACAACTTTAAAAATCCTTTGTCTTATTTATTCATTTTATTTGTGATTAATTAATTAGAGATAATCTAGTTTTTTACGTCAACGGATTGGCGTCGTCTGTGGGAACGATTGTATTTAGCGGTTTTCACCAAAATAATTCATCATCAATGGCCGATAATCTGGAATCCAGTAATCCAAATGCTGGGATCCCTCCAAATTCATCTACTCTCCCAAATGTTCCAGATCTGGCTGGCATAATGGCTAATTTAGACCAAGGCCAAACAGCCATGCAAGAAACCATACGTTAACTTATACAAACTGTTCAAGGCGGAGTTTCGACCCAATCGGGACAACGAAGTGTTCAAAGAAATACTCGTCTACCCTCTTCACGAACTAGGCAAACGCTATTCCTGGAGGTATCTCAATATAGACACACCGAATCATATTGTACTGAGAGACCTGATGATCCTTCTTATCAACTTGGTCGGAGTTCATCGGTACGAGCTACAGATTCTCAATGAAACGTCACTCTATCTCCAGAAAAGACTAGCGCTCTAGAAAGGTTGAGTAAAGTCTCTCCTTTTGATCGTTTGGGCCCTAGGAGGAATGGAAGTACTCCTAGAACTGAGTCGAGGAATTCTCCATGACCATAAAATCTAAGGGAAGGCTCTGCCCAATCACGACCAGCAGCTCGATCCCAAGAGGAAAACTCAATGCGATCAGTTGCTTGAACAAATAGGCCCGAGGTGGGAAACGATGCATGGAAGGGCTCAATTCAAAGATTGGAGGACAAATTAGAGGAAATGGATAAGGCTAAGAATCCTCTAAAAAGAACTTTTGTCCAAGGGACACCATTTGTATAGGCAATTGTGGACTTTCCCACACCATCAAAATTCAAAGCTCCTACGGTGACGCCTAAATATGATGAAAAACCTAATCCTGTCCTTCATATAGAATAATACCAAGCTGATACCAATATCTATGCAGTTCTAGACGAGATGAGATGTAGGGAATTTTCAGGAACACTTACCGGATCAGCTCAGATATGGTACAACAACCTTTCTCGGGAAAAGATTGTGACTTTCTTTCAACTGGAAAAGCTCTTTATCGGGAACTTCTATTTTGGAGCGAAACTAGTCAAACGAGTAACACACTTATTGAGTGTTAGACAGAAGGTAGGTGAAAGCACCAGGGACTATATTACTCGTTTCAATAATGAGAAACTTGAAGTAATTGATTATGAGGAGAAAATAACAATCACTGCCCTGATGAGTGGATTGTTACCAGATAAGTTGTACTACACTTTAGCCAAAGATCTGCCTAGGACCATGGCACAACTGATGGCGAAAGTAGCCAAAACCATGAATGTTGAGGAGGCTATGGCTGTGAAGAAGAATGCGGATACTAAGGAGACCAAGGCGAAAGATGGTAAAATCAAAAAGAAGGATCAGAAGAATAATGGTGGCAGCAAACAGTCGAAAGGAAAGCAAGCATTGGAGCAGATGAGGAAATTTGGAAATTATACTCCATTGAAGGTAGATATAAATCACATTCTGGAGGAGATCACGAACAGCGAGGAGCTAGCCTGGCCAGTAAAAATGAAGGCAGATCCTGATAGAAGGAACAAGTCCAAATATTGCGAATTCCATAAAGACCATGGTCATACGACCAAATATTGCACAACTCTCTAGAATGAAATTGAAGAACTCATCAAACGAGGAAAATTGGCTAAGTATATTGGTCGGCAAAATGGTGGAAAGACCAGCGATCGAGGGAGGCAAAGATCTAAATCTCCTCGTCGAGCAAAAGAAGATAAGAAGAGAGACCACGATGATGATCCAAAAGATGATCCCGACCTTCCTAAAAGACCAAGATAGCCAGAGCATGAGGTATTTTCAATCCATTTTGGATCGTTTGAATGTAATGTTATTACAGGTTGAGATGCAGGAGGTGGAGATCTTACTGCGGAAAGGAAAACTTACCTCAATGAGGCTCAAGCTTTCTCGTACATACAGCGAATAAATTTGGCTGAAGATGATTGCCTGAGGAAGGTGAATAAGGACAAACTGGTCATTGGTTTCTTTAAAAATGACCTGGCAGGTGTATTATATCCTCATGATGACCCATTGGTGATCAGAGGAGAATGAAAGAAGTGGTGATCTCACAAGTGCTGGTGGACAATGGTAGCTCTACAGACATCATGTTCTACCCATGCTTTGATAGTTTAAACCTGAAGTGTGATAACAATTATTATGCAACACAAATAAATACAAGAGAGGCAATTACTAAGGAAGAACAAGGAATAAAAAATGACAATCACACAACAAAAGATGTACGTGGTTCAGTAAAGATGTGCCTACGTCCACGGTGGTGCAGTCGATATTATTTCTATATACTTCGGAGAGTGGTTACAGAGATTACAACTTGTCCTTTTACCCCGGACCTAGGGTTTAATATATACATGTGCATTTAGGTGAGTGGGGGTGATGGGTTCCCCCACGTCTTCCATCCTTCCTATAACCTCCCTTCAGGGGAACGTGGGAAGAGACTGAATCAAAATAAAAGGTAAGGGGCCTAGACTTTGGGTCGCCAGAACTGGGCTACTCGTCTAGGCCCACGGAATTAATTATGGGTACCCATAATTGCCCCTAAGTTTGTTGGCCCATGTTCATGGGCTCAATAAATTTAAATGATTAGCCATAATGGCTTTTTTGCAATTCTTTGGAAACTGTGAAGCTGATTTTGGCGGCACCCACTTCGTATCTTGTGCACTGTGATTAGCAAAACTTGAAGGTTTCTTGGGTTAGGCACTTTTCTATCATCATTACAATTTTTCCAGCACTTTCTCATTCCTTGTGAGTTCTATCACTTCCTACCGTCTTCTCTCAATCTCCATTCTCGTTGCTTTTCTTGTCATTTGGGCTAGTGCTTCTTCATCGTTCGAATTGGTCTTCTATCTTGTAAGTTTCCGGTACTTTTTCTCTGTGCTTTCTCTTTGAGTTGTAGCTTTTCTAAGGTTTTCCAATGGCGAAGATTGGAAATAGGTCAATCTCTGAATTAGGAAGTTTTACAACATCCCTGAGTGGGTAGATATTGAGTACTGTGCCCCCCCTCCTAGAAACGTTAGAGATATAGATGATGCCCACTGGATCCACGTCTTGTTGCTTTCCCAGGGGGGACTCACTTTTCCTCCTAATGATTTATTTTTGCATTTTTTTGGCTATTTCAATATTGTTCCTGCACAATGTTCGCCCAATGTGTGGAAAATAGTTAATGGCGTACATAGAATCAATAAATTGCATGGCACTAGGCTAGGACTCGCCGAGGTCTATTTTTGCTATTCCTTATCTCAAACTAGCTCTGGGATCCTCTATCTTAAAGCTAGGAGTACTGATAGGGTATTGGTAGTAAACCTACTTGATTCCCATAAGGACTATTGGCAAGAAGGCTTCCTTGCCAGAAACTGGCAGTTTTCTCCCCAATTTTAAGGGGTTAAGATCTGAGAGGTTCACTGTTCCCTTTTATGGGGAAGAATACATAAGTAGACATTGCTCTTGTTGCTTCAATTTTTGTTGATTTGTGATCCTTCTAATTCTTCTCTGTTCTTCTTTTGCAGCGAGGTCAAAGAACTTGGAACCCGCTCTTAGCGATGTTCGTCTTTCGGAATTAATAAAGGCTTGGAATATTAGGGAGCCTTTGGGTGACGGCGAGCATCCTAGGTCTGCTGCCTGCCTACTCGAGTACAGGAACGTTGGCTCCAGCTTCATATTAAGGCCTGTGGATAGCATCCCAGAGTTTGATCCTTCCGAAGAGACTGTTGTAGATCTTATCCGGTTAGACGAGGAGGAGAGAAACTCTGATAGTAGCAGTTCCTCTGATCGCGAGGAGGTCTCTGAGGCAAGAAATTCGTCGAGCACGTCCAGTAGTTCAAGCGAGGAGATGATTCTCCAAGGAAAAACTTGGTCAGGGATGATCATGACAAGTACCACGTGCTTCTTGCACAAAGGTCAAAGAAGAAAAAATCTAATTCTGGAGTTGTGGCTACCGTTTCCCGGTCCTCTGCCCAAGAGAAGAAGAGAAAGAGGAAGGAGGAGGAGCAGGTGAGGGAGAGAGAGAGAAAAAAGGAAGAAGAGAAGAAGAAGATGGAGGAAATGAGGAGGGCAGAGGAGAGGAAGAAGAAAGAGAGTGAGAAGGAGGAGGAGAAAAAGAGGGCAGAGGCGAGGATGAGGGTCGGGCAGGCCTTAGTCCCGGTGTTCGCGCTACCCGAGGGGGCCTCTGTGGCAATTTCCCCCGAGCTGGCCCCAGCTCTGCTCGAGAGAGCTGTCCTCCCGGCTGATCGCCAAAGGGCAGTAGGGTCGGAGCAATTGGCCCTTCAGGCTAGTCAAAGGCTTGCTTTTGTAAGGTTTTTTTCCTTTCTCTCCTGCGTTTTTCTAAATTCTTTCGTTTCCCTCTTCTAATGCTTTCTTTTTTCTACAGTTTGTTACTGACTTTACCGTGCTATATCGTTCACGCGATGAGCTGGTGAAGAGAAATAGTGAGCTGGAGCAAGAGAACTCTGCCCTGAAGCTGAAGGGTAAAGAGCTTGATGCCAACTTTAAAGTCATTGACGCTGCTCGGATTTCATCCGACTTGGCTCTTGCCACTGCCAATAAGGAGAAGGACGCTGCAGTCCAGGATCTGAAGGACCTGAGGCAGGCCTATGATTTGGTTTGTTCGAGCAAACTTATAGTTGTTGAGGAGAATAGGGTGCTCTCTGAAGAGCTGAAGAGGAAGGAGTCTGAGGCTGTTACTGCCAAGGAGGACTCTTACAATTCTGGTTGGGCTGCAGCATACGAGGATGCTGAAGTTCAGATAGGCTATATTAGCCGTCTGAACTTCAAGAAGGGCTGGAACAAGGCCCTCATAGTAGCTGGAGTGGATGTTACATCTTCCCTTTTTGACGAGCACGACCCAGGGCCGAGGCCAGTCATAAATGAGGACCCTGCCCCAGTCGTTGAAGGCTCTAATACTGTTCCTCAGGCGACCCCTGCTGACATTTCTCTTATTGAGGCGACATAGATCACCCCTGCCGAGGGCAGTGCTCCCGTTGATGCCGATAAGGGTAAAGGGCCATCAACCTCTGGGCCACCTGAGGTCGCTAATTAGTTGTTTGATAGGATTGCTTTATATTTTTGCTTTTTCCAGTCTATAAACTTTCTTTTTTCAGTTCGATGTAATTCCATCCTTCATTAATGAAAAAGGCTTCTATTTTTCTATGCACTGATATGTTTTCTTCTCTCCCTTGTCTTCTCATTGTTTTTAGTCAATTGATGTTGATGATTACATTCCTGCTACTTCTCAACTGGGCAGGACCCTTGGTCCTAATGCGAGTCCTGAGGTTCGCCATGCCTTTGTTAGACTTTGCAAATTCCTTCGGTCTAGGAATCAGAAGTATAAGGAGTAATATGAACTTGTGGCCAAGTTAAAGGACAGGCTCCAGGAGATGGAAGAGGTTGGGGCTTTGGTGCAAGAAGAAGTGAATACGTTGAGAGCAAAGTTTCTTGATGCTTCCGAGATCAACCAGGTTGGTGAGATGCTTTAGCAAGAGAATGAGGTTCTGAGGAGATAGGTCTCACGACTTAAGGAGCACACGCCAAGCATAGCTCCAGCAGTATTACAAGGCTCCTCATCATCGCGAACTAGAGTTGGTCATAATGTTACCCCTCATGTGTCGCGAGGTCCCACTTGACCACCCATTCCGCGAGCTGATAGGGGCACCAGGAGAAGAAGCAGGGATGCAGAAGAACTTCGAGATAGGGAAATGGAAGAACTCCACGGTGATGTTCAGCGAGCGTATGTAATTACTGTTGGGCTTTAAAGGGACGTTACTCGGTTGCGGCACTTGTTCAAGAAAGGTCCTCGGCGAGCGTGGGCTGACGGTTATGATCAGGGCTTTTCGGATGCTCCAACAAGGCTGTCTGAGTTCGAGGAGCTTTCTTTTATCGTGGGTGGCTAAGTGCCTTGAAGGAGCTTCAAGTCCCGAGGAACTCGATGCTATGGTAACGCCATGAGATGTCTCCCTCTACTATGATGCCTAACCCCTTCCGAAGGGATGATCGATGGATCCCCATTGATGCTATTCCTCGGCAATTATTGGAGTCGAATGTAAATGAAGTTGTGGAAGAGTTAGCTCCTGCTCCTGATGATGGACGAAGAGCTCGAGTGGCTGATTATCTCATTCAGAGGCTTCCCCCCATTGAGATTTTGCCAGTTGTTATTTTTTTTTGTATTTTTGATAATGTAAAGGCTTTGGGCGTGCTCGCCGACTAAACATGTATTACTATTGTTGTAAGTATGATGAATTAATGAAAAGCTTGTGTTTTGGGCAATTTTTCCCACTAAACGTGTGCATCATACTTTTCATATTCTTGCTGCATTATAATCTTTTTTATTTTTTCATGCAAGTGTCCCCCCAGTCCAATATAATACCAAGATACCATTGTGCTCCACTTTACCTTTTAGGTTGTGTCGTCACACTCCCTTAGGCTTAAGTGGGGCAATTGACGAGGACACACCTGGTGTTGGGTGTTTTCATCCGATCAGGATTTTACTCAACCGAAGTAGGTTTGATGAGCAGTATTGATCTTGATCATATTGCCTAAGGATCCCCTATAGGGCTTCATGTATTTCCAGGGGCAATGCTAAGAGGTTCTTCGTGTTTCATGACGATGACCAGAGGAGAGGTATTCCCCTGCTATAGCATAGTGATCAATGTGCCTATTACTTGGAAAAGATGTGCGATAAATGCATCTGTTACTAATCAGAGTGCAACCAATTCAATAATTTCCATTAATAATAAGGGAAATGAACTTGTATAATAAAAGAATACAATATAAAGATCTAAAAATAGAATCTCTTAAGATTAGCTGCGTTCCATGCTCGTGGTATTTCTTTGCCCTCCATCGTTTCCATGTGATAGGCGCCCTGTAGGTCGTCTCTGGTTACTTTAAAGGGTCCTTCCCAGTTGGGACATAGCTTGTCGTCTGATGGTTTCACTGCGCTGCCCAGGAATTTCCTTAGAACATAGTCCCCAATTCGGAATGCCCTCGAGTTAACCCGTTTGTTGTAATGCCTCGCGAGCTGTTGTTGGTAGCTCGCTAGTTTCACTAGGGCTAGCTCCCGGTGCTCATCGTCTAGGTCGAGCTCAGCGAGTAATGTTACATCATTATGGCCTTGGTCGACAAGGTTGTACCTCATTGTTGGCAAACCTGCTTCGAGTGGGATGACTGTCTCCATCCCATATGTCAGCGCAAATGGGGTATCTCTTGTTGCTCGCCGAGGAGTGGTCCGATATGCCCATAGGACGTGAGGTTGTTCATTTACCCATGCGCCTTTGGCTCGCTCCAATCGCTTCTTCAATCCATCGATAACGGTTTTATTGGAAGCCTCAGCTTGGCCATTGCTCTGAGGATAGGCCACCAAACTGAAGTGGTGTATGATCCCGTGTTCGTTATAAAAGTTCTGAAAGGAGCCACTTTCGTACTGTGTTCCATTGTCGGTGATGATGGTTCTGGGGATTCCAAACCGAGTGATTATATTCCTCCATATGAACCTTATCATATCAGCATCTCGAATGTTTGCCAGGGGTTCCACCTCGATCCATTTGGTTAAGTAATCAGTCGCAACCAATAGATATTTATAATTATCGGTAGCGATAGGCAGTGGTCCCACGATGTCCATTCCCCATTGGGCGAAGGGCCATGGGATAGATAGGGACTTTAGGTCGCTGGTGGGTTGGTGGGCCATAGGAGCGTGGAGCTGGCATTTCAGACATTTGCGAACATATACTGCAGAGTCCTTTTGCATATATGGCCACCAATAGCCTTCCTTCATCGCTCGAAAGTCTAGAGATCTTCCTCCGGTGTGGCTTTCACAGATTCCGTCGTGAAGCTCGCGTAGTACTTGCTCGACATCCCATGGGTGGACGCATCAGAGGTAGGGACCGTAGAAGGATTTCTTATACAAGTTGCCTTCTGGGGATAAGTGAAAGCGAGCAGCTTTGACTCTTATCTAGTGGGCGGTCCTCTTGTCATCCGGGAGCGTGTCATTCTTTAAAAATTCTCTTAAAGGGTCCATCCAGCTGGGTGCTGACCCCACCTGGAGTACCTTCTCTATGCTTGGTGGATTGCTGTCGATGCTCGGACAAGTGAGGAAATCGATGGGGATGATTCTTTTTAGGTCGGAGTCAACTGCCAAACTAAGGGCTACTAAGGCATCAGCATGACTGTTTTGCCCCCTGGAAAACTACTGGACGTTGATCTCTTCAAAGTTTGACATCAGCTTTTTCACTAAGGAGAGGTAGGCTGCCATTCTTTCATTCTTTACATTGTAATCTTCGCTTATCTGATTGGAGACCGTTGGTAGTCGCCGAACACCTATAAATGTTTTGCTCCCAAAGTATGCGCCTTTTGGAGGCCGGCTATTAGGGCTTCATATTCTGCTTCGCTGTTGGAGGCTTCAAATCCAAGCCTGATTCCTTGTTCAAGGATTGTGCTTTCTGGAGTTATGAGGACAATGCCTACCCCTTCCCCCTTTGAATTGGAGGCTCCATCAACAAATAGTTTCCAGGTTTCCTTTTTTTCTAGGTTCTCCATTTCCCTTGTTGGACGGGGTTGGTCGGAGGGTCCTTCGCCCGTGAATTCGGCTATGAAATCAGCAAGGATCTGACCCTTGATAGGTGTCCTCGGTTGAAATTGGATGTCAAACCTACCGAGCTCGACTGACCACTTGGACAGTCTGCCTGACAAATCCGCTTTCCTGAGGACCGCCTTAAGGGGATGCGATGTAAGGACGATGATAGTATGAGCTTCGAAATAATGCTTCAGCTTCCTCGAGGCTATTACTAGTGCAAAGGCGAGCTTCTCCAATGGAAGGTATCTTTGCTCGACGTCTAGTAAGGTCTTGCTCACGTAATAAACGGGGTGTTGTATTCCTGCAACCTTGCATATTAGCGCAGAGCTGATGGTGTGACTGGATACGGAGAGGTATAGGTACAAAGAATCTGTTCGCTGTGGTATGATGAGTAGTGGTGGAGAGCTTAAGTAGGACTTGAGCTCGACCAATGCTCACGAGCAATCTGGGATGCACTCTATCATTTTGTTCCCCTTTAGAAGATGGAAAAAAAGCTTGCACTTCTCGAAGGATTTGGAGATGAAGCGATTTAAGGAAGCGAGCATACCAATGAGCTTCTGTACGTCCCGGATTGTGCGAAGGGGTTGCACCCTGTTGATTGCATCGATCTGGTCTGGATTAGCCTCTATACCTCTCTTACTGACCAAGTACCCAAGAATTTTTCCTGACTGGACACCGAAAGAACATTTTCTTGCATTAAGCTTCATTCGGTATTTCCTGA
The DNA here is from genome assembly GCA_949130495.1 of Sambucus nigra. Lineage (NCBI taxonomy): Eukaryota > Viridiplantae > Streptophyta > Magnoliopsida > Dipsacales > Adoxaceae > Sambucus > Sambucus nigra. Next base: position 529,176,229 of record OX422209.1, on the reverse strand, counting down.
GAATTTTGAAGGTTTTTTACAGGTCTGAGAGGTGATTCGCCCTCTTCTTGCTTTTAACGAGCATGTCATCGATGTAGACCTCCATGATGTCTCCCATCTGATCCTTGAACATCTTGTTAACCAGCCGCTGGTATGTTGCCCCTGCATTCTTAAGCCCAAAGGGCATAACTATGTAACAGTATAACCCAACCGTAGTAATGAACGTTGTTTTGTCCTAGTCTGGGGCATATAAGGGGATTTGGTGATACCCTGAATATGCGTCCAGGAAACTCATTCGCTCGTGAGCTGCGGTGGCGTCTACTAGTTGGTCTATCTTCGAGATGGGGAAACTATCTTTAGGGCATGCTTTGTTGAGGTCAGTGAAGTCGATGCAAACTCTCCACTTCCCATTGCTCTTCGGAACTACTACTGGGTTGGATAATTATTTGGGGAATTTTACCTCCTGTATGGATCCTTCATCCAACAGTTTTTCCACTTCTTTTTCAACCGCTTTAGCCTTCTTGGGTGCAGTTCGCCGTTCTTTTTGCGTGATCGGCTTGAATGTGGGGTCGACGTGCAGCTGATGACAGACCAACTAGGATCGATTCCAGGCAGTTCGTATGGTTCCATGCGAAAACATCTTCGTTGCGCCTCAGCAAGGTTGTCAACTCATTCTATTCTTGGTCGGTGAGAGATGCTCCGATCAAGAAGACTCTATTACTGTCACCATCTCCAGCCATTACTTCTACCAAGTTTTCGGCGACCCGCTCAGAGGGGAGGAGCCTGGTCTCCTCTACTCCAGGTCTCCCATACTTTAATTGTTATTTAAAAGGGGTCAAACCTTCTTTAATTTTCTCGCTGGGCTGCTAGGACTTTTTCTCTGGTTTCGGACGAATGGCTGCTATGAAGCACCTTCTCACCATTGCCTGATCACCGTGGATTTCCATTACTCCACGTTCAGATACGTACTTGAGTTTCTGATGGTAGGTTGAGGAATCTGCCTTCATCGCATGAAGACATCCCCTACCGAGGATGGCCTGGTATGGTGAGTCGATGTCAACTACCAAAAACTCTATCATCTTGGAGACGTTTCCAGCACGCACTGACAGTACAATCTTTCCTAGGGGCATGGTCATTTTTCCAGCGAAGCCAACCAAAGGAACAATGGCTTCCTTTAGGTCGGCAACGCTTAACTTCAATTTCTTAAATAGGTCGAGGTACATTACTTCAGATGAGCTTCCTTGATCGATGAGAAGCTTGTCGACGTCAAAGTTGGCTATCCTGAGTGTAATGATCAGGGCATCATGGTGTGGGGTCCTTACTCCCATCAGATCTTCATCCGTGAAAATGATATGCTTGTTATAGTTGACGTCCTCTACTCATCGACGCTTTCCTGACTGCGACTTTGCTGGATCGATCTGAAAAGCCAGCATTACTGCTGTAAGCTTCTTCATCTCCATTAGAGCTGAATTTCCTTGGATCTTCTTGACATCAGATGCCCCATGAATTACCGTAAACTCGTGTCCGGCATTATCTTCGAGCACGTTATCAGGTTTTGCTTCTCTATTGGCAGCTACTTCCTCCGCCTTTTTCTCTACAAACTGGTTCAAATGCCCGGACTGGGCCAGTTCCTCGAGGTGAGACTTTAGAGCTTTGCAATGCTCAGTCGTGTGTCCTCCCTCTTTGTGAAAAGCGCATCTAAGCGCATTGTTCCTCTTTGAGGGATCTCCTCCCATTTTTTTGGGCCATTTGATGAATGGCTCATCTTTGATCTTCGCGAGAATTTTGTAAATTGGTTATTTGAAGATGGTGTTGACCGCCTAGAATGCTTTCGACGCATCACTGGAGCCATTTTTTCCCCCGTTCTTTCCTCTTTTTTCTGGTTCTCAACTTTGTCACTTCCCTTGGTAGTGAGTTTAGCTCGACCATTTTCTCCTGTACTGAGGGGAGAAATGTCTTCGACCTTGGCATACTTCTCGATGCGAGCCATTAGATCATCGATGGTTATGGATTCCTTCTTCGTCATGGACTGGTAGAGAAGGGAAGAACTGGGTAGCCCAATTTTAAAAGAGGCCACCGCCACTTTCTCTGAGCAATCCTCGACCTCATTGAACAACTCCTAGTACCTTTTTGCGTAGTCTCGGAGGGTCTCATGAGGTGTCTTCTTCATTGTCAACAAAGCATCCATCCTTTTGGGATGGGAGCTACTAGTAATGAAGCAGGACATAAAGAGTTCGGCCAGGGATTTGAAACTTCTGATGGACCAGTGGGGGAGTCTTTCGAACCATTTCTGCACCACGTCATGCAAGCTCGAGGGGAAAATAAGGCACATCAGTGCATCCCGGTGATTCCAGAGGGTCATGGCCTGTCGGTATTGCCTGACGTGATCGATGGGATTAGTCTTACCGTCGTAAATCTTGAACCTTGGAATGGCAAATTTCTTAGGGGCTTCTTCCTCTTCAATTTCCCTCGTGAAGGGTGACTTCATCTGGGTTTTGAGAGCTCGCCTTGCGATTTTTCTGGTGGATCTGGTACCGTGGTGGGCAGGATGTTGGTTCATTTCCCTGCGGACTAGATCTCGTATATTCTCGTTGCTGCGAGCAGGGCTCTGGTAACGTCGAGCTCTTAGCAGCTTCTTGCGGAGGTCGTCGTCTGATTCGTCTCCCTCGACCTTTTGAGATCCTCGCCTGGGGCTCCTTCCTCGGCTGCGAGACTTGCTCGCCTGAGGGCTAGGAGTGCGGTATGAACGTCTCCTGTTATCAGGACGAAGATCCCTCTCCAGTCTTTCTAGTCTTCTTTTCAGGCGAGCATTCTCAGCCTCGTACTTGCAAGACGATTCCCTTTGTTCGTGTAGCCTTTCCTCGTACGCATCAATCAGTCTGGATTTCTGTGTGGACCTCGCTGGTCCCTGTCTTTCTTCTGAGGCTGGCTTTTCCAAGCGAGACCTCTGATCTGAACGTTGAACTTCAGACCTAATCCTGCGAGGAACAGGTGGTTCTTGAATATCCCCTGCCTGAGGGGCATTGCTGTTGTGACCAGACATTTTAAACTCCTTTCTTGGTGTGGGCTCTTCTCAGGGAAAGATGAACGCTTCCCACAGACGGCGCCAATTGTGGTAACAATTATTATGCAACACAAATAAATACAAGAGAGGCAATTACCAAGGAAGAACAAGGAATGAAAAATGACAATCACACAACAAAAGATGTACGTGGTTCAGCAAAGATGTGCCTACGTCCACGGTGGTGCAGTCGATATTATTTCTATATACTCCAGAGAGTGGTTACAGAGAATACAACTTGTCCTTTTACCCCGGACCTAGGGTTTAATATATACATGTACATTTAGGTGAGTGGGGGTAATGGGTTCCCTCACGTCTTCCATCCTTCCTATAACCTCCCTTCAGGGGAACGTGGGAAGAGACTGAATCAAAATAAAAGGTGAGGGGCCTAGACTTTGGGCCGCCAGAATTGGGCTACTCGTCTAGGCCCACGGTATTAATTCTGGGTACCCACATGAAGTTAGCCCAGTTGGAGCCCTATCATAGGCCCCTCCTTGGTTTTACTGGCGAAAAGGTTTTTCTGCTTGAGACGATCAAGTTGGATATGCTTATTGGTACATGGCCTGCTTGTCGAACAGAAAGGGTACGCTTCTTCGTAATGGATAAAAATGTTCAATCGACTTACAATATCATCATGGGAAGAGTAGGTTTGAAGAAATTCGAAGCAGTACCATCTACTGTACATCAATGCTTAAAATTCCCAACCAATTTTGGAGTAGGAGTTGTGAAAGGCGACCAGAAAGTAGCTCGGGAATACTACTATTCATCTGCCGAATAGGAGGAACGTGAATAATCTAGGAAGAAGACTATTACTTATCAAGTGGGTGAAATAAAAGATACAGAGATTGAAACGTTAGACCCTAGAGACGAGTCTTAGCTCGTGAAGGTCCAGGTCATGGAGGCTACCAAAAATATCATTCTGAACGACGAGCATCCAGAATAAACAACTCAAATTGGTGCATCACTGGATGTATCGATAAAACAGGAATTGATAGCATTTCAAAGGCGCAAAAAGAAGAATTTTCCATGGAGTCATGAAGACATGACAGGGATAGACCCGAGTTTCCTGTGTCACGAGCTCAACGTGAATAAGGAAATCAAGCTAGTGAAGCAGCGAAGAAGAGTGTTCAGTCCTGAGAAGAACCAAGATATACAAGAAGAAGTAGAGAAACTACAAAAAGCCTCTTTTATTGAGGATGTCAAATATCCTGATTTCCTATCAAATGTGGTGATGGTAAAGAAGAAAAATAATAAGTGGAGGATGTGTGTAGACTTCACTGATCTTAATAAGGTATGCCCAAAGGATCATTTTCCTTTACCCCGAATTGATCAGCTGGTGGATGCTACCTCGGGGCATGAATTTCTTGAGTTTCATGGATGCTTATTCTGGTTACAACCAGATTAAAATGAAGCCTGAGGACAGGGAGAGTACCTTTTTTATCACCCCAAGGGGAACTTATTGCTATAATGTTATGCCTTTTGGACTTAAAAATGCAGGTGCGACATATCAGCGACTGATGAATAAGGTGTTTGCAGAGAAAATTAGTCATATCATGGATGTTTATGTTGACGATATGCTGATGAAGAGCAAGAAAGTTGTTGATCATCTAGTTGACCTAGGTCAGACCTTTGATCAACTAGAGAAATATCAAATGAAGCTGAATCCCACCAAATGCATATTCAGAGTACGAGAAGGCATGTTTCTCGGATATATTGTTAACCAACAAGGGATTGAGGCGAACCCTGAAAAGATCAAGGCTCTATTAGAGCTGCGATCTCCAACCATGAAGAAGGAAGTGTAAATCCTCATAGGGCGAGTTGCAGCACTTAATATATTTATGTTATGAGCAACAAACAGATGTCTCCCATTCTTCAAAACACTCCGAAAAACTTTTGGGTGGAATGATGAATGCAAGGAGGCCTTTCAAGAATTGAAGAACTATTTGGGGACACATCCATTGTTATCTAGACTAGTGATGGGAGAAAGACTATACTTGTATCTAGCAATTTCAGAGAATGCAGTTAGCTCATCGTTGATAAGAGTGGAGGACAGAGTACAAAAACCACTCTATTACACCAGCAAGGCCTTTTGAGGAGCAGAAATCAGATATTCGAAGTTGGAGAAGTTCTCACTAGCGCTGATCGAAGCAAGCAGAAGGATGAGGCCATACTTCCAAGCCCATATTATAGTGGTGTATACTGATATGCCATTGAGACATGATCTGCATAAACTAGAGAAATTAGGAAGATTAATGTATTGGGCAATAGAACTTGGTGAATATGATATAGTGTATGAGACGAGATCATCATTTAAGGGGCAGGTAGTAGCGGATTTTATCACAGAGTTTACTCAATTTGATACCTTCGAAGAACAGGAGTTTACTACAGACCAACCCGTGGATGTTACGGGATCATCAAATTTAACCCTCGACCAACCTTCATCCTTGGACAATCAAGAGAAGATAATCAACGAGTAGCGAGAAGTGTTGGGGGAAGACAAAAGGAAGAATCAAATATTCCATCGAGGAGCTGTGTCTGACCAAGAGTTTGATAATGAAGTGCCTATATGGAATTTGTATGTGGATGGCTCTTCGTGCACTACAGGCAGTGGAGCAGGGATTGTTTTAAATAGTCCGGATGAGATTGATGTGGATTATGATCTGCGCTTTCAATTTAAGTCTTCTAATAATGAGGTCAAATATGAAGCAATGATCATGGGTCTAAGTCTAGACAAAACCATGAAGGCAGAGCAAGTCGTTGTATTCAGTGATTCACAGTTAATCGTAAATCAATTATCGGGGTATATGAGGCAAAAGGAGAATTAATGATCAAGTATCATGCAAAAGCAATGGAGGTTGTATCGACTTTTACTGCAGTTCAGTTTATTAGAAGACCAAGATTGGAGAATGCAAGAGCAGACGCCCTAACTCGGTTAGCATCAGCCACACACACCGAGCTACGAAGAACAATCCCAATAGAAATCCTGGTTGGTTAGAGCATAGACGAAGATCTGATGATGAACTTCATTGCCCTCGACTTGGGACCATCTTGGATGGACCCCATCAGAGCCTATATTTAAGAGGGGGCTTTACCAATTGATAAACTCACAGCCAAGAAACTAAAGTTTAAAGCTGCTCATTATGTATTGACCAGTGGCATTTTATATATACGAGGAGTTATAGAAGGGCTACAAAGATGTGTCCATCCCTCCGAAGTGAAAGATTTTATCAAAGAGGTTCATGAAGGGTCTTGTGGAGCCCATGTAGCAGGTCGGACGCTTTTGCAAAGAATAACAACGAAGGGGTATTATTGGCCAATGATGAGAGCTGACTATGTAGCTTATGCTAAGAAGTGCGATAAATGTAAACGCTTATCTTCCATCCTAAGAAATACCCAAGCATTATTAACACCCATAACGTCACCTTGGCCATTCGCCATGTGGGGGATAGACTTGGTAGGACCACTTCCAATGACCAGGGGAAGATTCAAATACCTCGTGGTTGTTGTGGATTATTTTACTAAATGGGCGGAAGATGAGCCTCTCATTGATATGACATACGACAAAGTCTATCAATTTATTTAGAAAAATATTATTTGCAGATATGGTCTCCCACATGCATTCATTACTGTCCATGGAACCGAGTTTAGCAACGAGGAGTTTGCTGCATATTGTCATCAATACAATGTACTAAAGATCCACTCTGCACCAGGCCATCCCTAGAGCAATGGGAAAACTGAGGTGACAAACATAATGCTACTAAATGGTTTGAAAAAATGACTGGATGATGCAAAGGCAAATTGGATTAACGAGCTACAATCTGTGTTGTGGGCTTATCGCACCACACCACAAACAGCAACGGGAGAGTCCCCATATATGCTGGCATTTGGGAGTGAGGCTGTCATACCTGCTGAATGAGGTCTACCTAAGCATAGGGTGTTTAATTTCAATTCTCCTGTCAGTGTCATGATGAGAAGATTAGACCTGGATATGCTCGAAGAAGTTAGGTAAGAAGCAGCAATCAGGAATGCAGTATATCAACAACGAACAGCTTTGTTCTATAACAAAAGAGTGAAGAAGTTTGATTTGAAGGAAGGGGATTATGTGCTGAAAAAAGTGATCCAAAAGCATAACAAACTGGAAGCCAACTGGCATGGACCCTACACAATAACAGAAGTTGTTCGTCCAGGGACATACAGGATTGAAACTTTGGAAGGAGAAGAATTCAAGAATGCATGGAATGCAAAGCATCTGCGCAAGTATTATCAGTAATTGAAATTCCTATGTAATGCAGTTTCTTCAATATGAATAAAGTGATGCTTCACCCATTTTCTTTCTTTGTTGAAATTTTTTCGGAATATTAGTGCTACACACACTACACAAACCCAAATTCAGAGCAACATACCACCAACTCCAGTTGGTCGACAAATCAATTACCACCAACTCCGGTTGGTCGGGAACTCATTACACCAACTCCGGTTGGTCGGCAAATCAATTACCACCAACTCCGGTTGGTCGGAAATTCATTACACCAACTCCGGTTGGTCGGCAAATCAATTACCACCAACTCCGGTTGGTCGGGAACTCATTACACCAACTTCGATTGGTCGAAAAATCAACTACCACCAACTCCGGTTGGTCGGTAACTCATTACACCAACTTCGGTTGGTCGGCAAATTAATTACCACCAACTTCGGTTGGTCGGTAACTCATTACACCAACTCCAATTGGTCGGCAAATCAATTACCACCAACTTCAGTTGGTCGAGAAATCAATTACCACCAACTCCGGTTGGTCGGGAACTAATTACAACCAACTCCGGTTGGTTGGTACCAAACTAGGCAAGAAGCTGGACGACCTCCCAGGACATCCACTGTCTAGGCAACAAGTTAATCCATACGAGATTACTACAACTAAGTAGGAACATGGGATGCAAATCATTCCATTTCTTAGGCCCAAAGAATGACAAGTCACTACAATCAAACAACAAATGAGATAAATATAGTATAGTGCGTATATATATATATATATATATATATAAGGCAAAGACATTCTACAAATTATTTTGAAGAAAATGAAATGGCAAAAGACAAACTTTTTCTTCATTAAATCAAATCAGATTACACAATATATGAAGTCTAATTCATTGCATAAGAACATCCTACTCTATGGGTTTCTTCCCCTCTGCTTTTGAAATAGGTTCTACCCTGGATGGAGGATCATCTAATGCATAAGGAGAATTTATAAAGTTTACATTTCGCCGCATTCTAACATTCATTACGGAGGGTCGATCAAGCAAGTGCTCTGGGCGAGATATCTAAAAGTTTGCATGAAGACTGTAATCGCTGAGATACTTTGAAATCAAGCATTGAGTGATTACATGAGAAGGAATCCAACTAATATCAAGCTTAAAAGGAGGCACGGGCAAATCGAGCACTCTAGGATCATAATAATCCCATAAGTAGTGGCCCTGCTCCAATTTTAGCACACGCAAGGCATTCAACCACCCCTGCTTATATCCCTCATTATTTGATTACTGCAGCCGATCATCGAGATGGTACAGAGCTTCGTTATACCCAGCCATCCAAAATTCCCTAGGCTGCTTATGGAACTGATAAGTTAACCTCTCAAGTTTCTCGTGGAGTTTCTTCACTAGAATTTCTTTACTTTCCAGAGCAGATCTTTGATTAGAGAGTTGTTCGGTGAAGTTTAGAATCTTCTTCAACATTTCTGCCAAGGCTTGGTTCTTCTACATCAACTGAACGTCCTAATTCTCTAAAGCTGATTGAGTTCTTGCTTCTTCAATGGTAACCCGACCAGCCCTTGCTCGTCCATGAGAAGATCTTCCTCATCCACGAGTAGATGTCGAGGGTTTAGCTCATTTAAAGGTTTATAACTCATCCCTTAAGTTAGCATTTTCTACTTCCAAAAATGAGAAACCATAATCATTTACTGGGACCAAGGCTCCAGAAGAAAAAGCAGCAGATTTGAGTTGCTTTATTTCCTCTTGCAAAGCAATGTTCTCCTGCTACAACAACTTGGCGATATGCATGTTCTCTTCAACTTCAAGCTTCAGAACACTCTTTTTCTTCTCATGAGCAGAGATGAATTTGTCATACCCTTTGTCAGCATTCAATTTTTGATATTTTTTCTCGTATCCTTGATGCAAAAGGGTAGAAGATTCTTTATACTATTGTTGAAGTCTCTCGATCGTTCCTTGGAGATCTTCAATCATTTCATAGTAGGCCACATTGTTGGCTACAACAAGATCAAGAATGCACTTCAGGTATTGGTAAGCTTCAACTGCTCGATCAGAAGCATCTGATCCAAGGATGTCAGTTATCTGGGCCTCATTAAGATCTACATGATCGGCTTTAAAATAGTCATTTCATTTCTTCATCAAGTCTGTATCATGAGCTGATAAGAGCTCCATCCTGGCCATAAACTAGCAAAGAGAAGAAATAAAAAGAATCAATAATGATGCAGACAGATCAAGTAAAAGAGAAATTCAAGATGAACAACTAAAGTTTGAATTTTTATTCATCATAAGAGGAGATACATAGTTTAAGGTTACATATTCAAGAAAATAACAAAATAAAAAACCCGAACAACTCTACACCTTCTCCTTATTTCCTACGACTTCCTCAGAAGGTTTGGATGAAGGGGTTGATTGCTCGAAAAGTAAGGGTAGCTGCTAGGCAGAAGTGCTGGTTGGTTGGAGTTGCTCGGAAGGTCGAACAACAGGAACAATGGGGACCTGATCTCTAGTCATTAAAGAAGATTCATCTGAAGCAACTTCATCTTCTTGTTCTTCTTCTTCTTCTCTACGAGAGGGAGGAGGGCCATGAGTATGTTGCTGGAACAACTCAGAATTCTTAGTAACCTTCATCTCCTTCAAGGCTACTACCCATCAATCCCTAAAATATTTGATGATGGAATATTCTATTTGAGATGACATGATAGCCAGACCCTTGTTCCAGCCCTTGTCCTAACCAACACTGAAAGATTTTTTAACTGCAACTTTCCTTTTTGCCTTCTCCGAGGAGGTCATTTCCCTAAGGATCTCCTCGACAGACATTAATATTTGTTCCACCTCGTTTTTTGTCGCTCAACATCTTGAAGTTTAACAACTTTCTCTTTAGAAGACTTAAGCTTAACCTCAAGCTCCTTTTTGCTCTGTTCAAACTCCTTGTTGCTCTATTCAAACTCCTTCAACTTCTTCTCTAATTCCTTGGAGGCATTCACAGCTTGATCTTTGTCTTGCTCAACGGACTTAAATTACTTCTCCCAAGCACCTTTATCTTCCTCGTACTTCTGACGAGAATCTTTCAAAGATTGGGTCAGCCCAACAAAAGCTTCCTTTACTCCACCCGAGGATCTTGAAGCCCTAATAACTTCATCCTTCTTCAAAATGCTGTTGAAACATGCCACCAACTGAAAAAAGAAGTAACTTTAAGTCAATACATGAACATAGTATTTAAAAAAAAGGGTCAAGCTAAAGATACTTACTGAAGAAATGTGTTGAGCAGCCAGTGTAGTAAGTTTCTCACGAGAAAAGTTATCTTCAACACCTTGAGATTTTGGAACAGGCCAGGATCTTACCAAGCTCACAACAGACCTCGGAGCAATAAGAACTGGAACACTACGTTCAATATTTAAAGGTTGAGAGATAGGTTCAGTAGGTCTCTCAGAAGAACTTTTCTTTAATCTCCTCAGGGGAGCAGGAGCATTTTTAACTAAAGATGTTGTCTTTATTGGTGATATGACAACAACATCGCTCGTAGGAGAGATTGCAACAGTCTTACTCGGAGCCACGGGGGGCTTCTTGCCAGCTTCCTTGGCAGCAGTGGGAGGGGGTATATCTATAGTCTTTGCCCCTTCTTATGGGACATCTTGTTTACTTTTCTTTTCCTCCAAAGTGGCAGAGGCAGACTTGTCAAAAAAGGCAGGAGCTCTTCTCTTCTTCATCAAATCAGTGATAGGAATATTTGATTCAGAAGAATAACCTTCCACACTAGTCTCAGAGGCTGGTACCTGATCAAGATCAACCACCACTGAACGAGGACGATCAATAAAAGATGAGGTGTAGCTTTTGTATTGCAACAAGTAAGAAGCAGATATAATATGCTCCCCAGCAACAGATTGATGCAAACTCCAGATAAGTTTTAAATGCTTTATATTAACATCACTCTCTTTTGGAGATTTTCTTTTACTGTCAACTGTAACAAACAAAAACAAATGTCAGTGATGCATTTTATCAGACACAAAGAAAACAAGATTTAAAAAAATAAAAAAAACTATCCCATTGCCATAAGGTGGACACCTGGGACCTTGGTATACATCATCTCCATTTAATGGAGGGTGTTGCCAATTTTTCATCACAACCCCATGATCAAAATAGTCCCTATTGTCATCAGGATGATTGACAACTAAAGCTCTATTCAAAAACCTAGTTTTTAAATAGAATGTGGCATCACTAACAACCCATCTATAGCAATACATAATCTCTGGAATCCCTAATCGAGTCCCATGACCCTCCATATATTTGGAGCTACTTTTGCAGGTACAATATCGAAATATTGGCAAAACTCCAAACACAGGGAATTTGGCGGGAAAGAAAAGCCACATTCGGCTACAAAAAGACTTGGGAACCAATGTCCCTCAGCCAAAGAAAAATAACCATAGGGTTCAGAAAGTTCTTCCAAAATAACCCACGTAGGGATTGAAAATTCAAACCGAAATTTGTCGAGCGATTCAATAAGATAAACCATGATGAACAGAGTAAATAAAGGAGAGGGAAAAAATATTACAAAAAAAAAAGAGAGAGATTAGTTGACAATGAACAATGGAAAGAACAAAGGCACAAGATAGAGAGAAAATGAAGAGTTCGAAGATATAAATTTGAAAAGTGAAAAATGATAGGATGTCTGCCGTGCTTAAATACTTTACCTCGAGAATAGAGAAAGGAAATGATTACAAGGCAAGACGTTTGCGTTTTCGGCGGCTAAAAGGAGAAAAGGGCACAAATATCGAAGTGGTCATGAAAATTCAAAACATTTATGAAGCCTGATACTATGCACTAAAAAAGGAGTTATATACAATGAAAATTTTCCTAAAATTCATAAAAACCAATAATCCAAGAAGTTTTCAAGCAGAATGTTCCACACTTTTCTTCAACCTCAAACTGTGAAACATTAGGGGCTTCTGTTGATACCAAATTTAGCCTGCTGACATGGACCAATCACTTGAAGACACGTGTCAACCACATGGCACATACGAATACTTTCAACGAGAAACTCATACACTCCGAGTAGCTCAAGCATGCCGAGCATCCTAGGCACCCCGAGCAACTCAAGCGTACCGAACAACTTAAGCGGTTCGAGCTACTTAGCGTGCAGAGTATCCAAATCAAGAGAATCAAAAAGATGACTGTGCATTAAATGCTCATTATTATCGTACAGATGTATATGTCTACTAGATAACAGCGCATTATCCTTTCACATGTACATCCTCAAAGCTATAAATACATTTTAACCTCCTCATTAGAAGGGGACTGAGGATCTCTTGGTAAACCTATTATCAAGATTACACATAAATAGTCAGCAATACAAAAACAGTGGACGTATGCCATTTTCCTAAGTCTGAACCACTTTAAAAATCCTTTGTCTTATTTATTAATTTTATCTGTGATTAATTAATTAGAGATAATCTAGTTTTTTACATCAACAATGGATATATTATATTTTATTCGGAGCCATATGTAAGTCATATCATCAATACAACCTCAATGAATGAATAATTTCTCGATTCATTCTCCAAACATTTTAGGGTATTATTATAACCCACCACAACTAACATACCTCAATTGAGCTTCTAAAGTCTTCCAATATGACCTTTCAATCTCCTAGTCTCATAATAGTTAACTAAAAGAAAAGATTGCCCTAACATCAATTTCATTCCCCACAGAATAACCCCCACATAACCAATTTCTAATGTAGGGTATTCAACTAACTCATCTAGAACTCTAGCACTCTAAGTTTACTTCATACAAGAAGGTTCCTAAGTCCTAAGCCTAAAAGAAAAGGGTCAAAATTGATTTCGAAAAAAAACTCAAAACAGTAAGGTTTCCGAATCGATTCGCCCTAGGGCCGAATCGATTCGCCCCAAGCAGCAAATCGATTTGCCCAAAAGTTAATCGATTCGGAGGACAAATTCTAGTTTCTTCCTTAGCCGAATCAATTCGGCCTTAACCCAAATCGATTCGATCTTGCAGACCTGCAACTTGACCTCTAAGCGAATCGATTCGCCCTAGGGCCGAATCGATTCGCCCCTGCGATTTGACCAAGGATGGGGCTACGGGTTGTGAACCCTAGTTTTCCCCAAAACTCAAATCTCTTCTATTTTTACACACAACCATCAACATTTATCTACCCAAAATCATCCTACATGATTATCAACTACCATAATCCACAATTTTATCAACATAAACCATGATTAGGGTTCAAACCTTATAAAATCCATATTTGTTCCATTAATGCTAATACACAACTATCACACAATTTACTCATCTTAAACCATAGATTAGAAAGTAGAAAACTTGCCTTGAGGTATAAATCTCAGATTTCCTTTGTGGTAGCAACAATCCCAAGCCTCAATCTTCAATCTCTCTCTTTTCTCCACAAGTTCTCTTCTTCTCTCTTTCTCTCTAGGTTTAATACATACACTTAAGAGAAATAAATGAATTGCAAGACTAAAAACGTGCCTCTCTACTTAATTCCCAACTTAAGTGGTTAATACCACATTAAAATAATTCGCAACTACACATTTAAGCAATAACCAGTCAAAAGTGCCCAAAACATAAAAATACAATATGGCACTTATTTCGACTATCTCGCACATTTCGGGACTGACTACGCCCTCCAAATTATCATTTGGAAATTTTATAACTCATTTCAAGTTCCTGTTTCATTTAAACCATAAATGTCATTTAAAACATATGACACTTTAAAATGCAACATGAGGATATTTACTCACACATATAGTAAATATTCAACAATTTAGTAAATATTAATTTTTAACTCATTCAATTAATACTTACTCCATATTCCAACATTTTATATAATTACTTCACACCGTAAATAATTATAAATAGGTTCTCAAAAGCGAGGGTTGTTACAGTCGCGTGACTCACAGGGTGAGAAATTGATACGAAATTAAAAACTCCAACCCTTAAGCTTGAAACTAAGGCGTTAGGGGGGTGAAAATCTAAATTAATAATAAAATTGCTCCAAAAGTGGCACAATCACATCGTACAGTACTAAACTAACTTTTAAAAACAACTCGTGAAGTTTTGTGACTCAAGAGGGGGTATTTTGAATGAAATTTAAAAAACCATGGATTAAGATTGAAACTAGGGCGTTAGGGGGTTAATTTAATTTAACAACAACCAAAAAGTGGCACGATCACATCACATGACATTAAACTATTTTTTAGAAAATGGTGCAGTCATGTGACTCACGGGGTGAGAATTTGGTAGGAAATTCAATAATACAAACCTTAAGAATAAAAATAGAGAGTTAGGGGGGGAAAATGTAATTCAAAAACAAAATTTCTTGAGAAGTAGCAAAATCATATCACATGGTAATAAAATAATTTTCAAGAAATAATCGGTTCAGTTGTATGACTCACAGGGTGAGAATTTGGTTGGAAATTCAAAATTTCAAGCCTTAAGATTAAAACTAGAGCATTGGGGAGCGGAAATTTAATTTAACAACATAACTGCACAAAAAATGGCATCAGCACATCACATGATACTGTGCTAACGTGTAGAAACATATGGTGTAGTATTGTGATTATTTTCATTTGATATTTATATCCTGATATGTATTTCCATTTGATTCAATAATGAGAACAAGTGGTTAGAATAGTTTTGTGTTATTTAAATTCATATATCCCAATTGAGTAGTGTTTTTGAAATTCTTATATCCTGATTAAGGATTTTCATTTGATGCCATATACTATGCTCCTGAATCATATTTTATGCAGAATATGTCTACATCAGGCCATTGGACCCAAGAAAAAGCAAAGGAGGGATCGTTTACCAAAAATCCCATGATGTTCGGTAAGCATGAGCGCATGATTGAAAATAAGACGGGTTTAATGACATGGTCATTAGAATTACTAAAATCATTAATTGGTCTCGGGTATAATAATTGTAAGAACGCGCCTGATGAGCTAAAGATGTCCAGTGGGAGGGGGGGCTAAAGATATTAAAATTTGAATATTTATATTAAACATTTCACTTTAATATCATATTTTATTGTATTTTTGTTTAGTTTTAATTCACAAACTTTATATATTATATGTTTGTTGGACACCAATAATTCAAAATGCCTTGGGAAATGTGGGATAGTATATTGGGCAGTGTACATTCTCAATGGAAGACTGGAAAAACCAAAAGTCTGTATTGTTATGTAGGGACACAGTTCGAGAGAAGGAGTGTATCAAGTTGTTCGATTGCAAGAGGTTCATGGATTTTGAGTGTCCGAGAGACAGTTGTCCACTCATGGCTCGACGAGGACTAATCATTCAAAGAAGGTGGATGGTACTACTTGGGGCAGAAATCTTATGTGGAAGTGGAGCATAGAATGGTAAGTAAATTGATCTTAATTATATTTTCTTTAATGATAATTTAAATTACTTTAATTTAGTCATATTTTTAGGTGTATAGGAGTGTCCCGGGGTCAAAGCCACATAAGATCGACTCCTATATTCCGATTAAGAAGGGCGAGGTTGCAAATTTCCAGGTCACCGAGACTTTAATAAGTTAGAATTTAATTTATATGGTCGATTTATGTAATTTATTAATATGATTTTTCAAAGTTAATACTGTGTTTTTATACTGTTCCAAGATAAGATAAAGATTATGCACAACAGCCAGGGTAATGTTGATAAGTCATCTCAGAGTACGGATACACTGAGTCGAGTGCTGGGCCAAGATAGAATAGGTTGCACTCGGGGTGTTAACTCCTGGATAGGAAAGTCAATGTTGTCAAGCATTGCTTACAGTAACTATTGACGGCAAAAATTACCCATCTATGTGGACCAACAATAAATGGATACATATCATCCTACATGACAATATTCATACTTGCTCAGCATATAAGACACCTGGTCGGCTCCCGGGGAGAGTTGGTCGGCACCCGAGGATAGTTTGTCGGTGTACCGTCCGACTAACCCTAAAGAAGACGAACCATGTAGAAGATCAAAAGCTATGAGAGAAGACTCATCAACAGTCATGGAAACCTAGAAGGCCAACAGTCATACTTATTGTAAATAGGTGTAAATGTCTGAATATAAAAAGACATTCCATTTCATGGACTCCCATCACTATAAATACACCCCTCCCTTAGCTAAGGGGGCAACTAAATAATTCTTCCTTACCAATGAATTCATTCCATCTTTCTACCTCTCTCTCTTTACACATCTATCTCTCTCAAGACAAGAGAATAATTCAATCATTCTCAACACACCCTGATGTGCTATTGTAAACCCCTGGTAATATTAAAACAATGGACGTAGGCTTTATTCATAGCCGAATCACTTTAAAAGTTTTTGTATCTTATATGTTTGATGTGATTGTTTATCTTCATTTTATCTTCAATCTCATCCTCATCATTTTATCTGTTGTTGATGCACAAAAATGACATAGATGCCATTTTTTAGTCTTCAACAGATTGTCATCGTCTATGGGAATTCGACACAAGAATTCTTTCCTTATTATTCGAAGATCATCATCAAAATCTAAGTCTTTCTAACTTTTTATGTGAACGATTATATATTATACATATATTGTTTCATTCAATCATGGATCTATATTTAAGAACGACATATTTTTTAGAATTCATTTAACACTGTTATATAGAATGAATGGCCATATTATATGCAACCTGAAATTCAGGGATGTTAGCCACACCGTTTTATTTGTATTGGTGAATTATACAATAAATTTTATTCACCTATAAACCTGGACAATCATATCAAATTTTGGTAATTTTCATTGTTGATTTTGAGCCGAGTTTCAAAAGATTTTTAAGGACTATTCAAATTTCCATCATATGTCTCTATATGTTATCAGAGAATATTAAAAATTAAAGTCAAGAATAATTTTATCTCTCCCAGAAATTACCCAGATTTACGTAAAAAGTTCTCATCAATTTGATTTATTTGAGAAAGTATATATTATATTCAATTTCTACAAATCTTTGTTTCTCTAGTTCGAAGAAATTTTCCAGACAAACCCGTTCATAGGATGGGGTAAGAATTCAAAACGATTATTTCTTCTCCATAATATTGACCATATATTTACATATAGATCTGGTAATTTTGATTTATTAGTTCTCTCTTATATCTGATGATGATTGATTTAGTAGTTTAATGAATTTATTCTTACACTTGATGCTGAATTTATCACTAGCCTTTAAAATCAAACTCAGGAGATAAAGCTTCTTCTTAAATAAAAATGGGGAACTGGGGAGAAAATTTTCTCTCTCCTGGTTATCAGAAGAAACTTCCTTAATTAGAGGGCACAGGTACAAATCGGAGATCAAAATTTCTCCACAATTCGTCATTAAGCAACATAGTTGTTGAAAAGTATCAAAACCTAACTGGATATTTGGGTTCATTCGTTGTCAGCAGATCACAACAGAAGGAACCGCCTCAATTTGTGGCTCCGATAGGTCTTTACCTGCAAATCCATAGTAGCATTGGGTGAAATCAAAGTCACCATAACAACACACTCATATATCAGCTTTTCGCCATCGGAATCACAACCCTGTTGTAAAATCAAGATTCTCAAATCATCGCATTTTTTCACTTTCCGATCAAAATCTACATACCTTGGATGCAAAGGTTCCAAGTACAAACCACTAATGGTGGTCGGCATATTTTCCAACTATTCTTGGTCGATAATTTCACCAGACCCTTTTTATTCGTCGGCGGTAAGGTGTAAAGATCCATCAGTAACGTTGGTATAGGTCGGCGACACCTATTCTTGGTCAGCACCATTTAATATTGGCCGACGGCACCTCATTGGTCGAAGATAATTTGGAGACCACCAATTACTGATCAGCCCTTCGGGGAGATGAGGATTATGCTGGTCGACATCCAACATCTTCGGATGGTTAGTGGCTAAAAAGAAAACAAATAAGATTTCTTTGAAGATCATGGGACTCGTTGGTCGGCGTCAGCTCCATACCATCTATTGTTGTTCGGCGTCTGTTCCAGACCATCCATTATTGGTCGACATTAACTCCAATCCATATTTTGTTGATCGGTATCAGATATTACAAGTCAACAAAATCAATTATTGATCAAAACTGGTGTTATCATTGGTCGGCACAAGTCGGAAGGTCTTCAATTACTGGTCGGCACTAGCTAAACAGGTTGGTGACCATCCAACACTAACCTACTCCTGGTCGGAGACATAAGCTGTTGGTCCGAGGCCTCTGATACTGGTCAGCTATCGAAATGAAAAAAAACAGGATCGTGGTTTCTAAAAAAGGAAAATAATAAAAGTAAATCTCATCGTAATTATCAGATCTGGTGGTCGAAAACCTCTATACTACAATCGCAACCATAGAGAAAGGTCGTTGTCGCGATTCATGAACTGCTGAAATCTAGTTGGCACCAATACGACGATAAATAACCACGAATCCAATTAGGACAATGGGTTTTAATCCTCTTTGACTTTGAAGAACTTTTGGTTTATCCCACCGACTCTGTTATTAAAAGCCTGTCATTTATTACACCAAGTTTCTACATCTCCCCTCAAAATTATTTTTAAAACCAACTAATATCGGGGTATTTGCTAAAAAGTAAATTAGTTTTGCAAAGTCTGAATAAATTCAATCTGATCTATATATCAATAGGTGTTCGGGAAATTTATTAAATTTCACATGTACAGGATTCAATCCTTATGAATGATCAGACACAATCTTAAGCTCTTGAAAATATTATTAATGCTCGACATTATGCAATTTTTCCTTTATAGATCAGCTAGGCAATATTAATTTTATTAACTGCTCTGATATATGCTCAACCACGAATCATTCTCTATTTTCATTCGGATGCAAATTATATTTTCATCTCAGCATGGAGCTCAACAAAATATTTATTATCATATATTCAGCTCTGAGGAGATCTGCATCATCTATTATATTTTATCTCCAACAGACAGTTGGTCAAGAAAATTCTCCTCTCTTTATATATTTAGCAACTACTAACAAAATGTTGGTCGGCATCAACAAAAGCACCAACAATGTTGGTCGACATCAGCAACCACCAACAAAATGTTGGTCGGCATCAACAATCACCAGCAAAATGTTGGTCAGCATTAGCAACCACCAACAAAATGTTGGTTTGCATCAACAACGACCAACAAAATGTTGGTAGGTATCAACAAAGACACCAACAAAGTTGGTCGTCAACATATAAAAACTATGCAAGGAAAAATTGTAAGTCACAAATGCTTGGTTAATGAAGACCCAGATGACAAATGTTCATCTACACGAGGCTAAAAGATGGACAAATATTCCACATATGCCTGGGAACCAAGGTAACTAATGTAACTTCCTAAAAATTTAGGTACATTAGTAGAACTATGGTGATACATTGGTAATTGCTATGATACTTAGGTAAAATCTAAGGGTATCAATAGAACCGGTGAAAACTACATATTGACAAATAATCGATCCAAAATTAGAGGTTGAAAAATCATCGATCCATTCATATACAGAGATTGTCAAACGACGATCCATCCACATATAAAGATTGATAAGATAAGTTAATGAAATTTCATTCATTCATTTAAATAATTACATGTTGTATCATGCTTGTTACTAACAATGCAGGATCAATCGATACCCTCTCTTATTATTTATCTGGATTTCTCGTTAAGCCTAGAAGATGGTAGACACTCTTATTATTTATCTGGATTTCTCATCAAAGCCCGGCAGATGGTCGGCACACTTATTATTTATCTATATATCTCAGTGCTTTTATTATGGATATAGATTTCTCACTAGCGTGGATATTCGATGAAAATTATATGTTATGATCAATCATGCTCATTATTGGATCATTCTATTAAGTCATGACGAATGCTCGGGCATCATTATTATTATTCAGTGTCCTAAGCCCAATTGGGGGCTCCATGTGTCAAATACGCCGATCAATGGCACATATCAAAATCAAATTCCTAATTGGACTATATGTTAAAAGCAGTTTACTCAACCAAAATTATTTGGTCAGCAAGATCATCAAATTATTTATATGGCTTCATTAGGAAAGTACGGAAATGCAAACATGAAAAACTCTTAGGAAGTCATTTTAAGGAACATTTCCTCGGCCTTATCTTTTCTAGAAAGACTAACATACTTTAAGGCCAAGAAAGCATTCAGATTTCATATTCCACAATTGGGGGCAGTTACTACAAAATTAATTATTCATTCAGTGGCACAGTCTGATAACATCACGCAACATCAGCCGAGCATCAAATTCAACTCCAAATCATAACTGAATAAGAAAAATCATTTGCCAATCATCATTCAAGAATTATTTTTTCTATTGAAGTTCAAAATTCACATCCAAGAAGTTATTGTTCACATGCTATTGAGATCAAGAGTCATTGGGATCTATGCTACTAGCATGTCGTCCTACACTGAAGAAGACGTTATACTTATATGTAAATGTTTCAGAGTCCGTTACTAGCTTGACACTAATCAAATTGAAGAATTTGGTTCAAAAGCTAGCATGTTACATCAGCAAAGCCTTCAAAGGAGCAGAAATCAAAAAAATCAAACATGTACAATCAACAATCAGTTAGTCAATTATATAGTCGACTAACCTACTTGAAGATTATGACAAGCCACAAGTTGCAAACTATAGCAGATCTCATTTCTGCTCCCAAATTTGCAGGGGTTATACATCGCACACATTCTCTTACCGAGAACAGTTCTTGAAAAGAATTATTATCTCTAACTCAACCATCGATCAGCCTGCATCATCCATAGACTAGGAGATATCCCACTTATATGTTGAACAAATCAAAAAGGTAGATCAATAATCTCATTATGCACAAGCACCGATCAACATGTCAGAATAATTACTCCATCCTCTCAGTAAACCATCAAACATGGAGCATTGGGGGCTTCTGTTGACGCCAAAAATTATCCATCTACATGGACTAATAAGAAATGGACACATCCTACATGGAAATATTCATACTTTCTTGGAATAAAAGACACTTGGTTGGCTCCCGAGGAGAGTTGGTCGGCGTACCGACCGACCAACCCTAAAGAAGACGAACTATGCAGAAGATCAAAAGCCATGAGAGAAGACTCACCAACAATCATGGAACCCTAGAAGTCCAACAGTCATAATTATTATAAATAGATGTAAATGTCTGAATATATAACAATACAAAAAAAAGTAGGTTTTGAGACGGTGGCCTAACAGTCCTAAAAGATCATTTATCCATCTCAAATAATTTTTGTGACCCTATTTGGGACGGCTAGGGGGTCTTTTTGATTGGGGGTTATAAATAATTTTTGTGATGCCATAGCCGTCTCAAGAGAGTTTTTTGAAACAGGAAGAGATCCGTCTCAAAAGGTCCTCATTTTATATGACCCTTTTGAGACGGCACAAGAGCTGTCACAAAAGATTATTTTTGAAATGGAAATTAATCTGTCTCAAAATATTACTATTTTAAAAGACCTTTTTGAGACGGCAACATAGCCGTCTTTAATATATTTTTAGGACAGTTTTATCCATCCCAAAACAGGTGAAGGGATCGTAAAATTTTTGCACCGGTATTTTTTGGAGAATAAAATCTACCGCTAAAGTTTAATATAGAATTGAATTACATTTGAAACAACAAAAACAACGAATAATCATAAAATGTAATACATAAGATGATTTTCAACCAACATAACGAATCATTTTCATTCAAAAATAAATAGAGTTCTTACAACCATCTCCAAATATTCATCAAAATAAGAATTATAACACTAAGTTCAAATATCTGACTTAACAACAAAAATACATCAATTTATTAATACTCCAAACACGAAATGCTTTTATCAAACTAATTTTGCAACACTGAAGCGTACGACCTCCAAACCCAGTAATTAACATTTGCATGTTCTACAAAAATTGTCACCTGCACAAAAAAAATATATAGTTTCAATTATGTCAGAATTAATACCCCTCGTCAACAATACAATGTGAAAAATGAATGAATATAGTTTATTTTCATCATTAACAATATAAATATCCAACTATTATTATTTTTTTAAAAATTCGGCAGAGTCTCCTTTGTTTATTCATGAAAACCACAGGTAGCCAACCTGTTTTAAACATCAAAATTGATTCTAAGAATGATATACATCAACAACAGAAAATTTTAACCACCACCATAATAAATTCTCACCACCATTACAAATTTTCACCACCACCATTGTAAATTTAACTTTAAACGAGAGAATTTTCCATTATATATATATATGTAATTATATGTAATTATATATATGAATTATATTGTATTACCTAGTCGGACTGAATCGTCAAGGTAGTGGAAGCATGCTGAAGGGTAAAACTTTGGAACAAACTTTGCATTTCACTTCGCATTTCACTTTGCGTTTCACTTCACATATCATTCTTCATCTGTAATAAGGCTTGTTGGTTGCGAATCTCTAACTCTTCAAGCTCCTGTTGATGTCGAGGCTCTGTATCTTCAGCTTCTTTCTTTAACTGGTTAATTTCCTCCAATAATAACTGAGATGAACATGCTTTTGTCGACGTTGGCCTAATACCTGATCCCTTTAGTAAAGCATACCCATGTCCTCCATATCCTACTACATCAGTAAAAATCTTGTTCCGCACTTCTGTGTCATTTTGTTGCTCTTCTGGTAGCTCATTTAGTCGTCTTTCAAGCATTTTCTACCAATTGAATTAATATTATTATTAATGAACATAAAATAATTTTCAAGAACACAATTTATAACAAATATTAAATAAATCTTTCAAGCATCTCTTACGAAATAATATTTATACATACCGCTCTATCAAATGATCCATCTTCAACACTGAAACGTTTATTATTTGGAGCTCGAGTGGCTTTCAACATGCTAATATTGTCGACGGGATCCCCTTGTTCTATCCTCTGAAAAAAAACAATGTATATATATTAATACTCTTATATTAAAATCAGAAAATTTATAATAATAAAAATTCCAACCTCCTTGGTTATTTTAGCATGTGGCTTTCGTCCTGTCCTTGAGTAAGCACATTCAACTTCACGGCTCTTAGTGTTTTGATCGACAATATCCTAAATATTTGAATAAATAAAAATAAAAATTATGATACTAGTGAAGAAGAATGTAGGTATAAAATTCTTAATAAAATGTGATATTTATACCTTAATCTTCTTTAGACCCCAGCATTTCACCAATTCAGGCCATTGATCTTTTTCGACTCGTTCAGGCATATAACTAAACCGCTCTTCATCTATTTAACTTTTTATAGTGATTCACCTTCACTCGATGCTTCCATTGCTTTCACGCAAGTCCCATCCTTTCAAAGCATATTTGTTTAAAACCTTCTGGTGCATTTGTGTTATTCTAAGAACAAAAAGAATAAATTAATTAAAACTTGACAAGCTAATGTACAACGGAACAAATAAATAAATCAAACTAATAAGTTACCTTCACTTCCTTCCAAATATTATCAAGTGCTTCCTCGTCCGCCTCGCTCCAATCCAACATTGTCAATGGAAATAAATTTCCACACCTTTCATAATAACCTAAATGTGACATCAATTTACTTTCAAGTTTACAAACTAGCTAAAAAAGTTCATTCCATTCCAATATCTTCTTTTTGTTATCATTCCATTCGAGCCAAGGCCTTGCCCCCTTTCTAACCCTTTTTTTACTAGTAAGGGTAGTCATTGTACCTAAACAAAAATTTGATAAATAATGTTTATACATCTTGTTCAATATGAATATAAACATAAAAGTAATACAAATGGAGATATACAAACGGTGCATTGTATAACATAGCATACCTGTGAGATCCTCTCCATCTAAATCCATCTCATTAGATGGAGGATTGCCATTTCCAACTAAATTACTAATCTGCTCAATATTTGGGGAAAGTTGATCTGTAGGTGTTTGAAATAAAGAAACGTGAGATCTTAAGTTGCGGTGTGTATTTTGTGACTAGGATGTTAATTCAATATTTGGGGAAAGTTGTTGCATCTCTCTAGTTCCATTGTCCCGTATGTTATGTTGAACGAAACTAATTTGGGGTGTCCTCTCTAAATCATTTCCCATTGGAGCTGCGAGTGGTTACTTCTCGAGTGGGCTTTCCTTGGCTATGAGGTCAGACATAGTCAAACAACGTCGACGCCGCTTCAACGTCATAGATCTGTATATTTTCATTTACCGTATCAAGAAGTTACATTTCAGTTATATATCACACTAGATGAAAACCCACGCGATGCGCGGGGTAGAGCTTAGCGAATGCAAAATAAAAGAAGATATTATGATTAGCAATAAGTAATTGAAGAAAATTTAACCACACCCGTTACACTAATCATGGATCATACAAATAACTCTCGGTTATAATGAACACCTATACATTCAGTTTACAAGATTAAGTTTGGTCTTGTTATTCATGCTTCTGATAGACTTTCAGTCATGGGTAACTTGTAGTGCTCTAACTATTGCAGCCTCATATCCCAATAACTCTCCGTATAACTAAAATTTATGAACCAATATCATAAAAAACAACTACATCGTTTTGATGCATGTTGTCAATTTAATATTAATTTATTTAAGTGAAGAGAGGTGATGAAAAGTATTTTAATGAATGTCTCATCGTCGAAAAAAAAATATTTCATTTCATATGAGACACATAGATATAAAGAGTGGACTATATGTTTCATTTTAATCAGTTTTAATCTAGGCAGACTTGTTTTTCCATCAAGTTAGCCTTGTGATTTGTCCTGTTTTGAGGAACTACATATTCTCGCATAACTCCACACCCATTAATTTTGAGTTTAATTTCACCTTAATGATTGGTTTATGATTACAACGTAGGTTTTTGACTGTGCAATTGTGTTTGGATGATCATCAACTTTTGAGAGTTTCTCGTCGCAGTTTTGGTGATAGGAACGATGTCGGTACCACTTGATCGATTCACGTGGCCTTGTGAGTTTGATTGCCTTGTTTTGAATACTTAAATATAATTTGATTAATTTAATATCTTGATATTCTTCTTAGATATTTTAAACTATGGGTTATTGTATGTGTCCCAATATTGAATATTGGGCATGGTTTGAGTTTCTATAAACCAACATTTCTTCATAATGGACCTATATTGAATCTCTCCCTTACCACCCTCTTTGAACCTCCACTTACTTCTCATCTTACCTATCGTGTTAAATCCGATGTTAGTTGGAATGTGGATAGCGTCTTTGTGGAAAATTACATGACATGTATGCTTCTAAATTTTTGAAGATTTAAAGTTCTAATGTCTCTCTCTCCCTCTCTCTCTCTCTCTGCAAATGCGACACCATGAACGATTTCGACTTCAATCGTGAAAAAGATCTGGCGAGAGAATTTCTATCGCAGTTTGCTGATGTAAACAGTGACGCTAAATACCTCAACGTCCTTCAAGATGTTGCAAACTGTAAAACTAAGGCAATCGAGATTGATCTTGAAGATCTAGTTAATTGCAAGAATTTGGATGAAGAGTTTCTTAGGCGAGTCACTGAAAATACTCATCGATATATTGGAATATTTATGGATGCCATTGATGGGCTCATGCCAGAGCAGACAGAGGCCCTTTCGGATGATGATCATGATATCTTGATGACACAGAAGGCAGATAAAGGGACTGAAAACAACGATGGTTCTGATCCGAGGTAGAAGATGCCTCCAGAAATTAAGCGTTTCTATGAAGTTTATATTAGAGCATCTTCAAAGGGGCATCCATACACAATCAGGGAGGTCAAGGCTACATATATTGGCCAACTTGTAAGGATATCGGGTATTGTGATGCGTTGCTCAGATGTCAAGCCTCTGATGCAAGTAGCAGTGTACACGTGTGAAGAGTGTGGCTTTGAGATTTACCAGGAATTAACTGCTAGAGTCTTCATGCCTCTATTTGAGTTCCCATACAATCGTTGTAGAACAAATCTCACCAAAGGAAACCTCATTCTTCAGCTCAAAGCATCTAAGTTTTTGAAGTTTCAAGAGGCTAAAATTTAGGAGTTGGCTGAGCATGTCCCCAAAGGCCATATTCCACGATCAATGACTATTCATTTTAGGGGAGAACTTACAAGAAAGGTAGCACCAGGTGATGTTTTTGAGTTATCTTGATTTTTCTTCCTATTCCTTGCACTGGATTTAGAGCAATGCTAAGGCTAATCCTGCTTGGTGAACTGTTAGGCAAGAACTGTTAGCATTTGGTGAATGAGAATTCAATAACTGAAAAGAAGAACTGCAACTATTTTCTAAGTGGAAGGAAGTCAATCAATGCCTATTTACACTTTCGTAGTAATTTAACCTCCTAAAAGTCCTAGATTTTATTGAAAAGGTCATGGAAGATATTTGAAGGGGATCAACTGAAGATAGTCATAAATATCAGTAGATTTTTTGGATGGAATCATGCAGACCTTTAACTGAAGGTGGCCTAAATTTTATTCCTTACAGGATATTTGTATAGCTTTTAGTATCAAACACTGGTGGAACTTTAGAAGTCAGAACTCTCTATGGGATAAATTTTTAAAAGAAAAATATTGTAGACTTAAACATCCAGTTGGGGTGAATATAGAAAAATGTTCTTATATGTGGAAGAGAATGTCAAATCATAGAGATATTGATGAACAAAACTCAAGATGGATGATAGGAAAAGGTGATATGAGTGTGAATTGGGATTATTGGATAGGTGATGGCCCAATTGCATCTTTTCAAATTGATAGGTCCTTAAATATTTCTGATTCTCATAGAGAATATAACTCTCAAAATATTGTTTCCTTTCTACCTCTAAACATTGAACAAAGATGGTTTCAAGTTGAATTATGGGTACCAGTTCTTTAGACTCTCTAGCTTATATTGTAGCAATATATGGTAGATTCAACATTGCCTTAGCTTTAAACATTATAAGGCAACCCCATGTGTCTTTTTGGACTAATTATTTTATATGTAATAAACTTATTCGTATTAAAGTCTCATTCTTTCTAATGAGGTTATTAAGAGATTGCCTGCTAGTTGATGATGCCATTCAAAGAACTGGGATAAGAGGACCCTCAAAATGTGGTTGTTGATCCATTGATCAAAGTGAAACTTTAAATCATCTCTTTGGAAATAATGAGTTAGCTAACAAGGTTTGGAGACACTTTGGTGAATTTTGTAGGATACTAATCCATAATACATCAATTAGAGGTAGGATCATCTCATGGTGGTCTACTTCTAATGGATCTCAGTGGGAAATTATCATAAAGATCCTACCTTCTTTCATTACTTGGGGCATTTGGAAGATAAGAAACAAATGGAAATTTTAACACATGAAGATGCATTCCAGCAAAGATATACAAGATATTCACTCTTTAATTTCTCTTCATATAGGAAAAGACTTATACCATTATTCCAGATCTGTTAGTATGTCAGTGCAAGTTTCAAGGCAGATTAAAATGGTGTAATGGATTCATACAAAAGGCTAGATATTGAATCTAAATGTAGATCCTTGATAGGAAGCTCAAGTATTTGAAGGTATCACCCACTCTCATCTCTCTTTTGAGGACCAAATGTTGAGTAATATGCATAAGATCCCTTTTAGTCTCTCTTAGAGTCTAACCTATGGTTGAAGCTACAAAGATTTCTCAGTTAAATGGGGATTTGAAGGCAGTAAAAATAATGTCAGCGGTAAAATCTGGTTGTTCTGGAGATTCAATGTAGTTGTGGAGATAATTATTGATAAAAAAAAAATTGTCGAGACTTCATATTTTAAATAAGACAGGTTCCAAGGGACCTTGATAGACCCTATCATAATCTTGGCAATAATTTCTGAGTCCAGTTCCGCAATAAGACGAGTGCATCCTAGATTCTTCGCCATATGAATGCCATTAACCAGAGCATTGAATTCCGCAAAATTGTTAGAGGCAGGGCCATAATAGCAAGAGAAGGTTGAAAAAAAGATACCTCTGTGATCTCTAATTAATCCATCACCGCCCGCATGGCTTGGGTTGCCAATAGAGCTGCCATCAGTGTTTAACTTCCACCAACCATAAGAGAGAGGGGGGGATCCCACTTAACCAGGAAATAAATCTCAATGAACACATTCCTAAAGGAAACATAATTAATGATGCAGATTGGATTTGGGTCAACACCTTCAAAAAGAGATTTATTCCTAGCCTTCCATAATTCCCAACTTATAATAGGAGGAATGATATTCATGAGGATACCCTGTAAAGTGTTTCGCTTGGCCGAAAGACACCACGCATTAAGATGGAGATGAATTAAAGTGTTCTGAACTAGAACCCCAAGAAGATTATGAAAGAAATCCCACACCTTCATGGCAGCATAACACTTTATCCCCTGGGTCTGCGATGGCAGAGGTTTGGATCCTAGAAGCAATAGTGTGGGCAAACTGAATTAAGTCCTATGTACTTACCATAAGGTTGGATATATGGCCTCTAGGAGAAATACTTTTAGATTGAGCAATTTGAGATAAGTAACTCCCTTAATCATTCATATTTGCGATATCTGTGGACAACATATTTTCACCTGAATGGAATTCCCTATGATAAACATTTGGAATTAATTTATTTGGACTGGGGGTAACTTATACTACAGATAGAGAGGCTTTGTTATTATGAAATTGAATTAGGGATGTATAATATAGTTCTAGTAAATTCGTTATATAGACAAAGGTCTCCTGTTGTTAGTAAATTTTCAGTTAATACTATTAGTAATGGGATCTTTACATTGATTGGTTACTGTAAATAAGAAATCACTAGTGGCGATAGACTGATTTGTTTAGAAATCTACAACATATAATGACGCAGTTACCTTTTTTCCTTCTTTTTAAAAGTCTTATTTTTAATCAAATATGGGACACATATTTGAGTATTGAGTGGCAGTGGCAGCCTTATTGCAGCATTGCTATGGAACAACTTTATGACTTGATGCCATCAGTCCACGGTACTTACTGCATACACACACCACTTATTTTTAGCTTGTTTTTGTTTTGTGTTTTAGTATTATCTATTAGCTTATTCCTTGGGCCTTTGTGTTTTTAAAGATTACTTAGGAAT
Source organism: Sambucus nigra (assembly GCA_949130495.1). NCBI lineage: Eukaryota > Viridiplantae > Streptophyta > Magnoliopsida > Dipsacales > Adoxaceae > Sambucus > Sambucus nigra. Next base: position 529,146,814 of record OX422209.1, on the reverse strand, counting down.
TTGTGAATTAACTAGTATTAATTGATTTGAATGCATTGAGTTGAGATTAACTGCTATTAACTGATTTGAATGCAAATATTCTCAGGCATTTGTGTTTCCACATTGTGTGGCATGTTATGTCCAAGTTATGGATTGGTATTTGTTGCATATAACTTGATGGATATAGTTTTTAGCTCTCCCCAATACTTGATGTATATAATTTTTATGAATGGGTTGGTATTTGCAATATAAAATGTATGCCCCAATTCTGCATATTGCTTGGTATTTTCTGCATATAATGTCTTGTATCACTAAAATTCTTCTATTGGTTGATATTTTCATTGTATGTACATTTTAATAGGTTCATCTTCCAAGAAACGAGTCAGAGTACCAACACGAGACTTCCATTCATATGCCTAAAACATTGGTGTGGGGGGGGGGGGGGGGGAGGGGGAGCTCATGAAGAGGGTGAGTTCAAGTAGAGAAGATGCAAGCCACATATTGACAATATAAAGCACACATTAAGAAGTATACAAAAAAATAAATGCTCCAAGTTCAAAAACCCATAACTAGTTTGGGATAAAAGATGATAATGGTGATTAGTTTTGAATAAAATAACCATAACTATCAATACAAAACAAAACTACAAATGCTCCAGTTCAAAAATAAATAAATAAACTAGTATAGGACTATATCTCCCTCAAGCATTGTCCCTATAAATTTCATCTCCATCTCCATCTTCATCTGCATTTACATCTTCATGATCATTAGCTTGAACCACACTAGTGTCAACTACTAATCCATCTCCATCCCTCACCCACCGTAAGTTTTGATCTTCATTCAAATTTTGCATGACAAACGGCTCATCTCCAGTAAGCAACAATTCTTCTGCAGCTTCTTGAACTATCGTGTACCTATCAAATTGGTTTCTTGGTGTCATGGGAACAACAACATGTCATCTGTATCGACACGGTCCTGCACATAAAATACTTGTTCTTCTTGGGATGCTAGTATGAAAGGTTCGTTACTCTCTCGATCATCCTTATATTTCAAATGCTTGAAATTCACTAAATAGTTAAACTCGTCAACTTTTGTACCCATACGATTTTCAACCCAATCACACTTGAATAACACAAACTTCATGCCATTAAGATACCGAACTTCAACAATGTCCGTTAGTTCCCCATAGTATGTAATATCACCCACAATGGGGTTTTTATCCTTCCGGCTAGAATAACTCATTTGTTCGGCTTTTATAACAACTCCTCTATTTTGCGTTTTCTTTCCCATATCAAGTCTCTTTGTTCGAAATCTAAAACCGCTAACAATATAAGTGTTGAATCTGACTGCATCCTTAAAAGGACCTAAAGACAAGCATTTTATTTCATCGGATACTTGCACACCGTCACGTGCCAATTTATTAACCTATAGTATATTAAGGTAAATGTCAATATAAAAGTATATATTTATTCATAATTCTATTATTAGTTATGATATTTTTCGCTTACATAATCCTTAAACCATTTGTGGAACACATCGTTGTGAAGACGACTAACACGATGCTTTTGTGAATCTTGAGGATACTTTGATAAAAGTTCCGCGAGATGCTTTCTACAAGTAAACAAATAGACATATGTCAATTCCGCAAAAAATATAAAAATGGTTTTCACAAACACCAAATACTTATAATAAAACTTACTCAACAAATGGCGCCACTGCCTTGGTGTTGGTAAGAACGTGCCGATGAGCTTGCATATACATTACAGAACCAAGTTCAAATTGAACTTTTTTCCCAACTGCACGACCATTTATATTCCCCCAATCATCAATTCTAGCCGATCGGTTAGATTTAGTTTCCACATCCACATACAGGGAACAAAAAGTCATGCATTCCTGAAGAATAACAGAGTTGGCAATCGAGGCATCAGGATGAGCCCGATTACCGATGTAGCCTTTTAAAGTGTGGAGGTACCTTTCAATCGGATACATCCAACGGTAAAGAACATAGCCAGCAATTAAGAGTTCATCCAGCAAATGTATTGGCAAGTGTTCCATCACATCAAAGAAACTCGGAGGGAATATCTTCTCAGGGCTACAAAGTGTAGGGGCCATCCGATCATCAAACTTTTCCAAATCAGCTGCGATAACTGCTTTTGAGCACAATATCACAAAGCAATTGCTTAATTCAATCAAGGCTTTGACAATATGATTGGGCAATACCCTTCGCGCTGCTATTGGAAGTAATTGTTGCATTAAAATATGATTATCATGGCTCTTTAATACCGAAATATTTCTTTCTTTCATGTTCACGCACCGTGAAATGTTCGAAGAGTAGCCATCAGGAACTTTAACATTCTGCAACACTTTTAAAAAAATCTCATTCTCTTTGTTACTCATTATGTACTCTGTTGGGGGAAGGTATTGTAAATTTTACCCTCGTGGTTGAGGATGAAGCTCTGATCTAATACCCAAAATTTTGAGATCTTTTCGAGCCTGTAAATTGTATTTTGTCTTCCCTTTAGTACCCAACAATGTAAACAGGACATTATCACAGACGTTTTTCTCAATATGCATGACATCAAGATTATGGAGAATAAGATTATCCTTCCAGTATGGCAATTCAAAAAATATGCTCTTCTTTTTCCAACTAAATCTACATTTTGGAACTGCCTGTTTACTTTTTTCTAACGCCTCTCTTTCCCTCCTTCTAAAGACATCTTCCATCTTATATTCACATTCAACGTCAAGATCATTCAATTGTTGCAATACTTGTAATCCTGAAAGTTTAAGTGGGGTTGGACGTAATTCTACCCTCCCATTAAATGGTGCCTTCTGCCTACGAAGCCTATGGCGCGAGTCTAAGATTCGACCATGACCCCAATAACAGAACTTCTTACCATTATCTAATCACATTGACTGGTGGTCTTCGTATAGCGAGGACAAGCAAATGTACCTTTTGTGCTCCATCCCGATAACATCACATAAGTGGGGAAATCATTAATGGTCCACAACAACGATGCATGCAACTGAAAGAACTCCTTACTTGCCGCATCGTAAGTGCGTACTCCATCAACCCATAGCTCAATCAACTCATCAATTAATGGCTGTAAAAATACATCGATATTATCTCCATGTCTTTTTGGTCCATCTATAAGAATAGACAAAATCAAGTTAGGTGCTTCATGCACAACCACGGAGGTAAGTTATAAATAATGAGGATAACTGGACATGTACTGTGCTTAATGCTCATATTACCAAACGGATTAAATCCATCAACAGCTAATCCAAGTCTAACATTGCGAATATCCCTCGCAAAAGAAGGGTTTTTCTCATTAAAAGTTTTCCAAGCAGGAGAGTCGGCGGGATGTCTCATTAAACCATCATCGATCCTTTCTTCAGCATGCCATTTCATTAGAGGCGCTGAATAGGATGACCAAAATAATTTTTGCAATCTCGGTTTCAAAGGGAAGTATCTCATTTTCTTCACGGCTACCTTCGAACCATGGACACCATCAATACTTGAGTCCTCATCTTTATATCGAGAAGATCCGCATATGCCACACTTTTCAAGACCCTCGGTTTCATTACGAAACAACATACAGTTATTTGGGCATGCATCCCAAGTCTTTTTTTAGCTTGTTGGCTTGGTAGTAAGACTTGGGAATTCTAGCATGCGGAAACATCCTCCCCAAAAATTTTAATAAAGCCGTGAGAGAACAATTTTTCCAACCATGAAGTTGCTTCATTTGCAAGAGCTCAACAACAAATGACAATTCGGTAATCCCAGGCAGAAAATTTTCATAGAAGTCGCATTGAGCCTTTTTCATAAGAGTATAGTACTCTGGAATATCTCCGTCGAATTCAAAGACATCTTCGGTGTTATATTCCTCCTCACGCATATTGTCATGCCCGTGGGAAATACCTATTCCCTCTTGAACCATTGTAACCATGTTATCTCGAGCACTCAGTTCAACAGGTATAGGTATATCATCAACTAACATATCATCCCGCGGAGTATTTATATCGCTGCTTACACCGCCAAAATTTTCTCCATGAAAAATCCAAACCTTATATGTCTTGTCGAAACCATGGATCTCAAGGTGATCTCTCACACTTTGTCGGGCGTGGTACACTCGATTTGCACATCTCTTACAGGGGCAATAGATTTTTGTTGTCTCAATATTTTTATTTGCATATGCATAGTTAATAAACCCTTCAATCCCATTAATGTATTCTTTTGAACACCGGTTGCGAAAATCAATCCAACTCTTATCCATGGTTCCCATCTATGAAATAAAAAAAACGTTAGTAAATTTATATTTCATAATATAAAGATAAAGAGATTAATAATGTTTTCGCAAGATGATGAAAAGCTAAAAAGATTATTAATGGTAAACATGAATTCCTAAACAGATTAGCACATAAAGGGAGAACAAACTATAAAAATAAGCATATAATTCATCACATCAATTTAAGTATTATTATGGCTAACTAAACCGAGCGATTCAAATTTGAAATATTGAAGTATTGATGCACGCATTATCAAACAAAAATTCACACAATCAACTAATTAACATCGACATCACTAAACATTTACACATTCAAAAACTCACAAGGCACATACCCATTTTCATCCTCGTTTGAATCCATATGCTCATTTTCTTCTTCACGTGGCACAAACTCGTCATCATCACCAATGATTTTTTTTACTCTTTGAACCACTTTTTTTATTTTTATCTTTGTTTTGAATTGCCTAATACAATTCATGTATTCCCAATTCCTTCAATTTGGCTCTATTCTCTTCCTCTTTTCTCTCTCGTACTCCTTCATTGTCACAAACTTTTTCTGAGAAAAGATATGTAATTAAAGAAGGAATGAGACTCAAACTACATCTTTAACATGTTAATTTCATTTCTATACTGCTCTCAAAGTAGTTGTAGAACTTTAATGACTCATTTGGTTTGAGGTTTGGAAAGGGAATTTCCCCTCTAAAATGGGGAAATCCTATATTCTCGAGCATTCTAGTTTACTTTTGTGGTGAGACAAAAATACCACCTCACATAAACTCTCACACATACATTCTCTCTCTCTCTTACACACACACACACTCTCTCTCTCTCTCACACACACACACACACAATCTTTCTCTCTTTCTCTCTCATACACATACACACACATAATCTCTTTCTCTATCACACACACACACGCCCTCTCTCTCTCTCACACATACACACACACATATACACTCTCTTTCTCTCACACACACCCACACACTATCTCTCTCTCTCTCTCTCTCTCTCACACACACACACACACACATGCACATATACTCCCTCGCGCGCACACACTCAAATCAAGTAGAAGGGTATTTTAATTAGATGATATTTATTCCTAATATGGGAAAATAATTTAGGTGTCGAAAAATAAAAGAATTCCCGTTCGAACCAAACAATGGAAAGGAATTCAAGATTCTAGGAACTTAGAATTCCTGGAATCAAGGATTCCCATCCCTTTTCTGAACCTCAAACCAAACGACCCCTAAAGCATTTTTTTCCTTGCATTTAGCTTTGTAGTAATAAGACCCAATATCATTTAAATTCATTCTTAGAAATACATAAAAAAAAGAGAAGATCTACCAATCACAACTTTACATCAAAAACCTAATCAATCGTTCTACAAATCTCAAATACATAAAAAAAAAACATTAATGGTTTGGGAGAAGAATAATTTTAGGATCTTTGAATAATCGGTCCATGCATTTAAGAATTTCTTTAAAAATTAAATAAAAAACTATTATAGAATCATTGAGCCAACATAAACCATAATGCTATATAACATCAAACAAAATAAATAGCCTATTATAGACCCAGTTTGGTTGCGCAACTTGTTTGATTATGTAAATTGGTTCATTGTGAATTAGTGAATTTGAAATGAGTTAAATCCAATTTTATGCGATGTTTGGTAATTTGAAATTGATCTTAAGGTTCTATGAAAAAAAGGTAAAAACATATCGAGAGAGAGAGGGGGGGAGGGAAAATAGAGAAGGGGGGAGGGAGAGGAGACATGCACTTTTATGTGACTCCTATTTCAAATGGATTCATTTCACATTTTTTGTGAAATGATCCAATTTTAGATTTTGCACATGAGCTAAAATGGGGGCAATTAATGAATCCTTTCATTAATGAAACCAAATACAATTAATGGGTCAATTTGTAAATGAATCAATTTATTAATAATCCAATTTACAATTTTGGGACAACCAAACGGGGCCTTAAAAATGGGACTTCAAACAACAAAAAAAAGATTATGGGATCGCACACTAAAAATTCTATGGGAACAAGACTACATCCCACATTTCTATAACTATAATTTCTATGCTGTTTTCTTAAAAAAAAAGTAAAGATGAAAAGTTACCATGAAAAGAAAAAAAAAGGAGAAAATAGCCGGATAGGAGGAGAAGCTCGCTGGGGCGGAGAGAACACCGCTGGGAGGAGAAGAACGCGGGCGGAGGGATCGGAGGAGGAGAATAAGCGCCCGGGGAGGGAGGGAGTGGGTTTTTTTTCTTTTTTTTTTTTTTAGGTAAGAGGTTAGGTTAAAGTCATGAGCGGGCGATTAAAATAATTAGTGTTGGAACCAATTTTTTTAGCGATCTTATTTGGTATATTTTTTGATACAACAAGTATTTACCATCTCATTTGATTTACTTTATAAGACGGATATAATTAATCGTATAAAAAAGTGACCTTTTTTCAGACAGATATAATTAACCGTATTAAAAAATAACCCTTTTTGAGACGGATATAATTAATAGTCTAAAAAAATAATAGTTTTTGAGATGGATAATTATATCCGTATAAAAAAATATGTTTTAAAGACTATTTTTTGTCTGTCTCAAAAAATAGGGTCTTAAAAGCAACTTTTTTTTTTGTAGTGTAAATACATTCCATCTCTTGGACTCCCATCACTATAAATACACCCCTCCCTTAGCTAAAGGGGAAACTAACTAATTCATCCTTAGCAAGCAATTCATTCCATCTTTCTACCTCTCTCTCTTTACACATCAATCTCTTTCAAGACAAGATAATAATTCAATCATTCTCAACACACCCTGATGTGCTATTATAAACCAATGGGAATAAAAGAACAGTGGATGTAGGCTTTATTCATAGCCGAACCACTTTAAAAGTCTTTTTCTCTTATATGTTTGATGTGACTGTTTATCTTTATTTCATCTTCAATCTCATCCTCATCATTTTATGCGTCAAAAGTAATAGTGGGTTGTCCTCCAAGGTTAATACGTACAAATCAAACGCAAACTTAAATTTGGAAAATATCTAACAAATAATGTACCACATGTTCGAATGAGTTAAACACATAGGGTAAGGAGAAAGTTGGTGAGGGGACCACTACTCCACCCCCTCATCAATGATGACCGACTCATCCACCCTATACTACATATACTTTACCCCTATCCCTACTATCCCAACTCTATTTGAGTTAGCTGAGGAGTGAGTTAATATTCGTGGCACTCCTGGACGCGCTCTAATTGCCAAAGGCGTGAAGGACATAAGTGCCACTTTGATTCCCATTCTACACAACCGTCCACTATAGCCTTTTGATTCCTAGGTCATGGTAACTGCAATTTTATAGGGTAAAGATTATGAGATATTGTGCTAGGATGAGCAAGACGGTGTTTGGCATCAACGTCATATTGAGGTCGTATATCATTTGGCTGACTTTTCTCCTCAGGCCTTATTAAGCTTTTATATGATTTACTTTTGATAAAACTTGAGTTGATGTAATTATTGCGCTGTTTTAGTTTTGATGTAATTAAGTTTAATTATATGTAATTTGGTTTGATCTATATAATTACCATATGTGATTTTGATTTCTTTGTTATATCATATTATATTGTAGATTATATATTTTTGGATTGTGTTGTTGTTTGGTTTGAACAAAAATAGGGCATTTTTTAATCAAGTTTTCTATTGGGAAGTAGCTACTTCTCAAGAATTATTTTTTCTCATCTATAATTTTATCACGGTCTGTGATCGTGAAAAAGTCATGACCACAGTTAGGTCTTGTCACGATGTAGGATCGTGATAAGTTTTTTCTTATCACGGTCCTTGATCGTGACAATACCGTGACAACCCAATTCATGTCATAAATAAGGACCGTGACAGGACCATGGGAAGTTAATTATTTGATAGTCCTTAATCGTGACAAGGCTTAGTTACCCCCTTGAAGACTAATATCCTTTGTGTAAAAATGATCTTGACTAAAGGTAGTTGTTCTGGTTAAGTATCATGACATAGGGGATTCATGTCCATAATTTTCATGGTGTTTAATTGTGATAACTCCCTTTTGACACTATCAAAGGCTATGACAAGACAACTATTTTGGTGTAATGGATGAGTTTTCTATACCACCAACTGATATCTTAATTGACTCCATGAATGACATAAAATGTCCAGTTTTATGGATGGTTATGTGGGCTATAACTGATGTAATACTCACTTAACTCATGTATAAAAAAATGTATACACTATTAGGGGAATTCCACCATACAATCATGAATTTTAAGACAAAGAATCCAGGTGCCACATACTAGTGCACTATGGCCATATTTTTAAGAAATTTATTGGAATATTGGATTTTTATAGGAATGGTTTTCAAATTCAAGAAAGTTAAGGTCATTTAATGGATTTACGAAAGGTGCTAAAAACATGCAGGAAGTAAAAATGCAAGATGAACCCACTTAAATATGCCTTTGGGGTTAATGTAATAACCATGCCCTTGATTTCATACCTTTACTTGTAAAGCTAAATTATGAATGAATAATGAGATTTAATCATCACCATAGCCTTCGTGATTATTAAATCAAAGCTTTTGTAATTCAAAGTTTGTTTTAAAAAAATCAAAGGTCATTCGAACAAAGACAATTCTCGTTTGAATGAGCCATTCGAAGGAATTGGAATGAGATTTTTGAGGACTTGAGATTTAGCCTTGCCCCACACGCACGGATATCTCCTTAGAACCCGTCATTAAAAATGTCAATCGAACAAATATTAATCTCGTTCTATCATGACTTAAAGGTCGTTCGAACGACTGGACCTGAATTTGATCAAATTGGGTCACCCTTGTGTGCTGTCATGTTTTGGGCCATTGGATTGATGATGTGTCAATGCCTGATGAGCCTAGATGATCAAAAAAGTGTTTAGCATATGCGTGGGATGTTTTTAAATGATTTTAATAAGGGTTTCTATTGGTTATAAAAGGAGAGAAGGGGGATTCTTCGCCCCACGACTTTCAACATTCTCTTTCTCTCGCTAAAGTTACATAAACCGATCATCCTCCCCATGATTTTTCCTCCATAACAACACCTTGCCACCACCTCCAAACACCACTATACATGATTTTCAAGCTTGTTATTCATCATCAAATTTGTTATCAAGGAGGGAAGAAAGTAGAGCTAGGATTATAGGAAGGAATTATAGTTATTTTGAAGAGCTTTTGGGAGTCTTTGGAGCTAGGAACTTCCATCTTCATTCTCTTAACTATCTCCTCACCAAACCATAAGGCAGGGTTTTCCTCTTCCTATGATTTCAAGGTTCTAGCTATGAAAGAAATATGTAGGATGCATGCTAGAGATGATATAATACAAAAAAATTGATATTTGATAAAATCTTCATGTCTTGCAAAAATGGGATTATAAAAAGACAAACCCTAGATGGATATTTTATGAATAAAATGGTATTTTTACCTTAAAATTTAGGAGAAAGCATGAAAAATATAAATCCATGATTATTTTCTTATTTAAGTGCATTTTAACGAATTTCTAGGCTTGAAATTCTCTTTAACATATGTAGAATCATGTAGTACGATAAAATATGGTATTTTAAACTTCATAAATCAAGTCGAAATAGGTTTTATGAAGAAATGATAAAATGACTAAAAAATCGAAAAAATCGAAAAAATGTGTTATAAATATTGTTAGAAAGAATAAAAATGATATTTGAAGTCTCGTGTTCGTAGGAGGACATTTCGTTAAAAATGGTCTTACATGATTAAATGTATTTTATGTGGCAAAAATAAAATGATAAACGTGATTTTTGACAAAATCATAGAAGGAATGTTTAGAGAAAAAGTTGATTTTAGTGCCATGATAATTTTATAAAGTTTTTCACAAAGTTATTACGAAAGAAAGGGTAAAATGGTGATTTTGACAAATTTGGGGGTCCTAGTGGTCGGACTTCTCATCAAACCTCATCGATCATTTTTGGGTGAAAACGGATAAAGTGGACAAAATGGCACGTTGGCAAAGTGAAATGGTAATATGAACGGTAGGATGATACAACCGTGTAATGATAAAATAATGTGGACCTTCACTAAAATGTTAACGCATATTAAACTGGACTCGGTTGACACTAATATAATTAAAGACGACTCGGATACCTGGGGTGATACACTCAAAATCACTGGTCAGAGTATAAGGTAGCATAGCTGGTGGTCGTTAAAGTATGCAGTTATTAGAAATTTTCGAGAAAATATAATGGAAAACGTAAATGATAATGGTTGTACTCAAGAATGAATAAGTAAGACAACCTAATGAAATGTGATAAAAGGAGATTAAAGGAGGGAATGTGATCAACTAGTCTCTTGACTCGGTAAAGGGTGGTGTAAAATGGTTAAGTGTGAGTATGAGCTCATCGCTCGGGTGCATTGCATAGTAGTTGAATTAATACTACCTAAATTCTTAAATGCTTTTGGAATTGATTAAAAAATATTATATATATATATATATATATATATATATATATATATATATATATATATATATATATATATACACACACACTAGGGTATGCCCGTGCCTGAAGGCACGCTAATAATTTTGAAAAGCATAAAGTCGTGTATAATATAAATAATAAATATTTTATATGTTAGAAGTGTAAATTTTCAAGGTATAGAATCGGGTAAATTTAAGTAAAACATTTTTTTTACAACACAAATGTATAAATGTTTTATACGTTGGACCTCATATAAACATCAACCAATGTATCAATAAATAAATATAATTTAACCAAAGTTTCCTATATGTATTTAAGGATGAACAATAAATTGCCAAATCAATTGCTTTATAAATTTCGAAAAGAATGTAATCAACTATTCAGTAAGTAGTAATCAATACAAATTCGTGTTTACACTATAAATTGCCTATTTCAACAAACCAAGAAGAGGAGCAACTGTAAACTCATCCACTTCATTGAGCTCATCTTTATCAGTAATGTCATAATCATTATTTGGATTACCATCATTTTCATTACATGCACCATCGCTATCATCATCTTTAGTATCCGCTTCCATTTCTTACTTGTATATACTGTCAATCGACTGAGGCATTAGATTTTCACCAAATAAATCTGCTCCGCTATAAGTAAGTAAAAGTGATGTATCTGCCTCCTTGGTTTAGACCCAAGCGTCGGGTTTGAATGAGATAATGAGCCACCGACTTGAAGTCAAGGTTTACTACTGTCAGTGGTGGGGTGGACCCAGAGAGACAGAGTATGGGAGGGAATGAGTGGAGTTGCACCAAAATAGGGCGTATGCCACCGTCAAATACTCGAAGCATATGCGCAATTAACCTGCATCACCAAATTAGTCACACTTGAAAACCTGGTTATACTATCAAAGTAGTCAACCTTATAAATAAGTTGGATATACAGCGATGCTTGATTATCTGTCCCAACAATCCTGATATTTAATCATGATCATATCTCCTTTCAAATGTAATGGATGCATTCACGTCTCGATCTGATTCAAATACTAATACAAAGAACAGGTATAAATCGTTTATACCTGTAACTTATGAAGATTGAACATGCAATCTCCCATTTATGGCCCTCGTTTATACCTGTAAAAATAATTTTCCATTATACCTATAAGATAGAAACAAGGGCATCATCTTAATATGTTAAGATATAATTAAAAATGATAAGGTAAAAATCTCACACCCAGAAAAAAGGCATCATCTTAATAAGTATATTGAGATCTGAGACCTTTTATGGAGATGGTTTAGGCATCTGCAAAAGACCACAAAAAATAATCCGATACATGTATCAATCGCCCATTTATGGCCCTCGTTTATAGCTGTAAAAATTGTTTACACTATACTTGTAAGATAGAAGGAGGGGCATCATCTTAATATGTTAAGATAGAATAAAAAAGATATGGTAAAAAGCTCACACCAGAAAAAGAAAAAAGGCATCATCTTAATAATTATCTTGAGATCTGGGATCTTTAATGTAGATGGTTTAGGCATCTGCAAAAGAACAGAAAAAATAATCTGAGACAGGTATCAATCGCCCATTTATGGCCCTCATTTATACCTATAAAAATCGTTTACATTATACTTGTAAGATAGAAACAGGGGAATCATTTTAATATGTTAAGATAGAATAAAATGTGTTGTTGCTAACTATATTAGAGTGAGTTCATCATACATACTACGCTACCAAATCAAAATGTTGATGAAGAACTCATGTTGATGAAGGACCAAGATATAGGATATGTCCTGCAGAATGTTCAAACTGAGAAAAAGAACATTGTTGTGCTTCACTCCCTCTTTACCCAATCAGAATAAGATCCCAAAGTATTTGCAAACCAACTTTTCTATTTGCCGATCCCAAAGTATATACTTTCTCAGTATTAAAGGTATGTGTAACTATTTACAAGTCAGCTACTGAATAAGATGTAGCATCAATGGGAGCCCTGTTGACTTTCTTTGTAACAAAAATAGGTTTCATCAAAAAATATTCTTCATCAAACGATTTGTGGCGATCAACGGGTGGAGGTCTAAGAATCATGGTTGAAGGTTCAAATGTTTTTGTGTTGGCTATGGAGGCAGGTTGAACAGACTTCAATTCTGCAAAAATAATGTCACATACAAATCATTTTTAAAAAAATGGGAGTAATTATTTAAATTACTTTAGATAATATTACTACAAACTTGCAAAAAATAATAATATGAGCTTTTTGTCAAACGTGTGGAAGGCAACACATAGGTAAAAAAAATAGTACCTCATATGTAGTTTCATTCCCCAATAAAGAGAGAGAGGTCGTTAACAAAAATTCAAGGCCGACTCTCATTTCGGACTCATTGATGATCATACATATACCCTCGTATTCAAATGTATAGAGACACAAATGCTCACAATTTGAAGTTACATCAAAGCTTTTATCGAACTAAAATTGTTGGAATCCATCCTGTCAAAACAACACAAAACCATTATTTAATAAAAAAATTAGGGATAGCATAATTCAAATGCTCACATGTTGTGTATGTAATACGATGAAAGGATATTTCTTTCGTACCTCTAGCTCTTATGTTGAAGTCTTTGATTTAGCCTACTTAATTGAGAACTTAGTTTCTCAGGGGTGCTCTTGCCACATCCACCTATAGCATCAATCTCACACTCAGGACATATAATAGAAGCCTTTGTAACTCTCCCGTAATTTCATAAAGCTGTTAACGTCAGGTAATGGAAGATGCTGATATAAGTCAGGAAACAATCCGAAAACAATTGATATTATGAGAAGTTGGATAAAAGATATACGCGGTTTGGTGCGATGTTCTCTTACTTTTCCATTTTTTCATAGAATCCAATTCTTACTCCCACCTCTAATGAATGATTCCCATGGAAACAGGAAATGAAACAGGGCTTCTCATTAAGTGACTCATTACAAATCCAAATCAAATGAAAAACCAAGTGTGACCAACTAAATTTCAAAATAAACTACAAAAATGAATATAATAAGCCCCTACATAAAGATCAAAATTACAAAATATACATATTTCATTGGTACAATGGCCTCAAACTTCCATGTACGGTGTAACTTCCAAAAAAACATAAATAAAATTAAAAAGAACAGAAAGAATAAAAATAAACAGAACAGTACAGAAAGAATAAAAACAAACAGAACAGAAAGAATAAAAATAGACATAACAGAACATAAAGAAATAAATAGAACATATGCTAATGTTTGTTGCTGGTGTTTGCTGTGCTACATACGCTCTTAGTTCAGTTATTGGGGGTTTTCAACTATTTAGTTTCATTCGTACATCCGTCTTAAATTAAAAATACATTGTGGATTTTTTGGGAACAAAGCAAAGAAGATTTGCTAGTTTACTATAATGGGTTATGCTCGTCTAGTTATTGTTTCGACGAGAAGTGGGAATTCTACTTATTACACTCGTTTGAACCAACATTGTGAAGCCTTGGGGTGAAGAATTCATATTTTGAATTTGGATCCTGCTGTAGAAAAGTTTCACTATCCTGCTGGCATGGATATTAGGGAACTTATTTCTTTGGAGGATGTTATGGAGGAACTTCGATTGGGTCGAAATAGTGGCCTTATTAACTGCATGGAGCATCGAGGATAATTTGGATGACTGGTCAATAAAAGAATTGGATAACTTTATGGATGATGATTATATAGTTTTTGACTGTCCGGGGAAGATATAAATCTTTTCTCGTGTTCCTGGGCTTAAGAAGTTTCTGGAGTATTTAAAGTGGAAGAATTTCAATGTTTGTGCGGTGTACTTACTTGATTCTCAGTTTATAACTGATGTGACCAACTCTAAGAATTTCAATCATTATATCTGCAAGCATTGTATCTACAAACATTATAAAATCTATTCAGTTTTTGATTCAGTTTCATTATAATAACTACTAACTATAAATCAGTAAGGTACGTGTAGTATGTCAATAGGTCCGTTTTCGGTTCAACTACTAAAACTAATAAATCAAAACTACGAACATTATTGATTAATCGATTAGAAATCGTCTGGCCTCTGTTAATACTAACTAAACAGGTATGTTTGACTTATTGGCATATGAATCAAACATGTATAAAAAATTGGACAAACACGTATACAAAATTGACCCTATATGAAACAAATGAGTGAACTTGATAAAAAAACGTAGAAAGAATTTTAGTATAAAAAAAACATAAAAAGAATTCTAGACGGTAACAATCTCCATATGGAAAATTTGGTAAAGGCAGAATAACATAGTACAATACAAAATTACCCCAAAATCGACTCGATAAATCATTTCATGATGTGTATGTTTTGGGTTTTTGATTCATGAAGTCGTGTCATGTTTATGTTAAAATTATGACTCGTTGGTTATGTTATTTGTCACATTTTCTTGTTTCGAATGGGTCATGCCCATTTCAAGTGAAATAACACAAAGCCATGTCAATTTTAATGGGAAATGGAGAGCTCATTCAAGTTTGCAACAAATTTGGATGAGCCCATCTCTGACAGTTACATTTCCACATTGAAGATCTCAACCACCGCAAAGAGGACATCTGAGTAGGTATAACACCCAATAAGAACACTGACAACATCAGTTATATACTAAAACCTGTTGTTTTCACTGCCCCACCATGGTGGAACAACCAAATATGAGGCCAAACCACCTGCAAATTTAGATAGAAATGGCAATGGCACGTGCGAAACAGTTACTGTGGTTCATCCATGAAATGTAACTGCATGGGGAAGCTAACTGTAATGTAAACGTAGATAACTTTCATCACAAATTCTATATAAAAGTAAACTTAAGGTGTGAACTAATGCTTGTAAATTTCCTGGATAAAATATAACGAAATTGATATTAATTTTATTTCAATGTCGTGCGAAATATCACATGACCAACTATGCGCGGAAGGGAAAGTAAGTATGCATGGAAAATGTAATTATGTCATTCTTTTACTATTTACATAATCAAATGTGAGTGGGTAGGTTAAAGTGGGGGTGTTAGTGTCATCGTGCAGAGTCAAAATTCAAGAAAACAGCTTAGATGATCGAAATACAAATATTATAATATCCCAATTGAAATTAATATTGAAATGAAGAGTTCCTTCATCACACTACTTTCATTTTGATGGAATCAAGCATAGAATATCATTAACTTAAAAGTCTAACATCTAATACTTTAAAATCAAGCAATCAAAAGATAGCCTACTTTAGATTAAGAATGTTATACTCGCTACCTCTGAGAACCTATTTCTTGATCATCTTCAGTAACGTGTTTTGTTATTAGGATCCCAAAAGCTAATGTCTTCCCCGTACCAGTCTTAGCATAAAGAATTAAGTCTCGCCCATCCAATGCAGGCACTAACACATCTCTCTACACGACCACTGGAAATATTAGAACAAAAAGTGACGTACAACTTAATTGAAATTCACCATATCATTCCTTAAACAGTACTATATACCCCAAGTAAATTCTTCAAACCAATATCCAAACAACTACCCAGCCATATCCTAACTTGAGTAGATATAAGTACAAACAATATAGAAGTATAAACATTCACAAAAAATAATCCTTACAACCAATGTAAACAATGCAGAAGTATAAACATTCACAAAAAATAAAAGTATAAGTACAAACATTCCCATATATAAAACTAATAGTCATCTAATAACTGACTAATTCTAATTCAGAAAAAATAACTAATTCTAAGTCAGAAAATAGAAATATCCGACTATAAATACTATGAGAGGAAGGTATTTGGGATAGAATACATGTATAATAATACCACCTGTAAAAATAAATAGTGATCTAATTCCCAACAAATGGTTGGATTTGGAAACAAAGAAACATGACAATAGGATGAACAACATAAAGTAGGAAAAAACAAACATATCAAGCAAAAAAAAATTAAAAAGCCATGACAAAGAGACCCAAATCGCATGCTCCAAATGTGACACAAAAATAAAAACCCAAATATCTCTGTAAAAAGCCCTAGCCTACTACAGCCATCAAAATTGCAAATAAAAATTTCTTGATAGTCAAAGTTGTTTTTCTACAATCAGTTAAAAAGAGTGGAAAAGGAAATCATTAGAACCTGAGATGGAACCTCTTACCTGAGATGATATACAACTATCATCCTTCAAACTCACCGATTCAACCAGATCCAAAACAGCCAAGTCAACTCGCCCATCTCGATTCACCGCGAGTTTAAGTTCAGCTCCTTTTAGAAACGCATCGTCTCGGTGGTGAGAGGAGATAAAGCGGCATTGAAGGAATAAAGAGCTGAGGTTGAATCTGTACAGAAACATCAACACTGGCTAAGATCCGGAGACAGTGATCGCACAAAATATAACATTAACCCATGAAAAAAATAAGATGTAAATGAAAATGGTTACCTGAGATCGCACCTATGTCAAGACATCCAAAGATCGTTGGGAGATCTCATTCGATCTCCAGAGATCGATTGTTGTGTATAATGGACAAAACTGGAGATCGTTGTGGACAAAACCGGAGATCCGGAGGTCGCACCTTTGTCAAGAGAGAATCACAAATCATTGTGGAGATCGATTTTGATTTTCCAAATCTATCTCACCTCTGTCAAGAGATCCGTAGATCATTGGGAGATCTCATTCAATCTCCAGAGATCGAATGTTGTGTATAGTGGACAAAATCGGAGATCGTTGTGGACAAAACCGGAGATCCAGAGATCGCACCTATGTCAAGAGAGGATCACAAATCACTGTGGAGATCAATTTTATTTTTCCAAAGCTGGACATCGTTGGGGAGAGAGGGTTGGAGAGGGTAAAGTTAAAGGGAAAACTAATAACACGGGGCCGTTTGGATAATGAGGTTAATGCAAAGACTCATTGGAAGTAAAATACGTTTGTACCCTTGTGTTTGAATTTTAAAATAGAGGGGGAATAAATTGAAGTGTGTTAAAAAGAGGGGGAAATCATAGACTTGAGGGGTAAAATAGGAAGTTTAAAAACAATTAATCTTGATGACATCATACTTGAAGCTTATGACATACATAAGTTTCTTACTTTATTTTATATATATATATATATATATATATATATATATATATATATATATATATATATATATATACACACACACACACACACATACTAGGGTGTACCCGTGTCGATGGCACGGTGATAATTTGTTCTCGTTATATTTTGTACTCATGACGATGGCATCTTTTAAAAAACATTGCATCGCCATGCATGATATTATTCATTTGACCCCTTTGTAACATTATGTATGAACTTGTTAATGTCATGGTAAGAAAAACTTAAAAATAGTGATTAAATTTCATCTTATTTAATAATGATGTTACACACAACTTTTGTAACACTGCGTATTCTAGAAAAAGGTTAGTTTTAGCCATATACATCACGTATAACACTACATATTATCCGTGATGATAACACGACTATAAATTACCGATGCATTCATCCAACGCAAGTGTATACGACATGTCTATTGTGTATTTAATATCTTTTATTTTTTATTTATACGAATGTATTATGTGTCACTACCAAATTTGCACCTCTTATGTGTAGAGGTCCTTATCTTTTATTTGTGGGCAAAGTTTGAGATCCTTTAAAACTGTAATGGAAAGGAAACATTCAAAATTCCAAACATTCCAAATAAAATTAAAATTAGAAAAGGAAAATTTGAAATATTCCAAACACAAACCCAACCTCTACGGTCTAATATGATCCCAAACATTCAAAATAATATTCTAAACACATAAAAGACCCATGTTCTTTGTCACCTAATCGAAAACTTCGCTATACATTATAAAGACCAACATATACAAAACGGATAGAGACAGATACAAATGAAACCGAACATGGATTCTTAAAGAAATAAGACCGAGGAGAAATATTCTTGTCACGCAAGAGATTTTAAATGGAGGAAGGTTTTCTCCAAAAAAGATCAAATATAACCGCTTATATGGTATTAGTTGAACTGGGTGCCTGCAAGAACAAAATTTGCGTCACGAACATCTTATTGTTTATTCTTTTGTCATAAGCAAACTTCATTTTAGAGTTAGAGAACCATGAAGAATTGATAATATGAGCCAAATTAGGATCCAGAAGTAGTAAAATTAAGATTAAGGAAAATTAAAAAAAAAAGCCAACAAAAGACTTCTTTTCGTGAGAAATTATTAGTCTAAGTTTGGTTTCTAACAAAATGTAGCTGCCAACAAAAAAAAAAATGGCTGAGAGAGACAGATTTAAGATTGCAAGATTACATTACTATCTAATATATTAAGTAAGGACTGAATTCTACTTCGATTTGTTTTCCCCCTTCAAAAATAATTGCATTATTATCTAACATTCAACATAAAATGTACAGATATGATATTACGAAAAAAAATTACGGATTGAATTCTGTGAATAGCCAGAAATACCGTTAAATTTTGGTCACATGATCATACAGCTACAGACAGTACAAATCATATAAATGTTCCAAATTGTTAAATACCTACATCTTTTGAACAACAATGAGGGGAACATGTTAAAATAATTTGTGAGATAGTCAATCAACTTCTCTCAATATACAACGGAATGGGAAATATATTGACAATTTTATTGACAATTTATCATATAACCCAACAAAAAATAAGAAAACTGAGCTAAGAAACAACTCGCTGAAAAAGAAGTCAAACAAAAATAAGTCACATGAATCAATGAAAAAAGAAAGGACTTTCAATTAGTCCTTAGAAAAACATACAAATAGACAAAAATAATCTGAAGAAAAGAAGGCAGAAATGAAAGAAAATAACCATCTGGAGAAATTTTTAAACAGCAAGAAAAAAGGCTTATAAATATTCAAAGTTTTTCCATCCATCAACTCTCTTACATATAACCAAAACAGAGCAAACCAAAGAATAGACGTACATTCTAAAAACAAAAACCTTGCCTATTATATAAAAAGTAGAAAAAAATGAGACACTCTATAAACATAGATCCAGAGAAAGGAACAAAGATGTCAAACATTCTAATGAATATTTTAGAGAGATAAGACCCATATTATACCCACCCTCCAAAAAAAATAATCCATCACCTCCATCGAACTCACCTGAGTGAGAGAGAGTAAAGACAATATAAGCTAGTCCCATGTAACTAAAAAAATTAACTAAGGAATAATAAAAATTGAAAAAATCGTGAACAAAGTGGACATGCAAGATATAAAAAGAGAACAAAGTGAGTTACAAAAAAGCCAAAAATCAAAACCCAGCTGCCATACTAAAAAAACTGTGAAAGGTTTCTCCCAACTGAACTCCTTACCACCACCCATAACCCGAAACTAACCTAACACCCATTTTTTACCTGCTACAACCCATGTATTATTGAATTCGAACGAACCATGTGATGTTATCAGACTGTTAGATCTCTTAGATCTCATCGCACGCCTGGAAGCCATAAAAAAAACAATGACGGTAGAGAGAGGTAAAAGAGAAATGGTGTATGTGGGACTCACATGAACCCATATATATGTTATTTTTTTTACATACCTAAGCTTTGATGGTAGTATACATCTATAAATGTTGCAGAACTATAAACAAACTCAGTTTTTTACAAACCCAGCAAAGCCTGGGTAGTATACATCTATAAATGTTGCAAAATTATAAACAAACTCAGTAGCTAGTATACATCTATAAATGTTGCAAAATTATAAATCTATAAATCTCACAACCAAAAACCCAAAGAAAAAAGAAACCTCCAACCTGTGCGTTTATTTCTTAAAAACAGAAGTGTGTGTGTATAGAGTTTACGTATAAACTCACAACGGTATATAGAGTTTACTTATAAACTCTTATGTATATAGTTTAAGTTCGTTCTGTAGTATAAAGTTCTCGCCCATAATAAAACTCACAACTAACATAACAATCCAAAGAAAAAAAGAAACCTCTAACCCATGTTTTTTTAAGTGCGTTCTATAGTATAAAGCTAAATCTGATTCTGTAGAAGTTCATGACTTACAAACCCACGCTTGTATGTTATGACTTACAAACCGAGTTAATGACTTACAATACAGTTCATACCAAAATACCTATATGAAAGTTATGTTTTTTTACAAACCCAATATTTATAATATAGTTCTATAAACAACAAACAACCCCAAAAACAAAACCTCTAACCTGTCCGTTAAGTTTTTAAAGTGCGTTCATGTACCGGTTCATACAAAGAAGGTATTTTTTGGGTTCATACCAGTTTATGCAGTTCATACCAGTTCATACGTAGAATGAAGAAAAATTCAGTTGAAAAACATACCTTCTCTCTATGAACAGAACCCAAAAGTGTAGTTGAGTAGCTCGATTTAATGAACCGAACCCAAAAGTTTTTTCTCTTAGATGAAGTTTTAGGAGAAGTTGGCATATGGTTTGAGAAGTTCCATTTCATGTTTTATCAAATCTTTGTGTACTTTAGATTTAGCAGAAGTCGCGTATGGTTTAAGATTACATAGCTTAGGTTGTCATAAGATGTGTACTTTCAGCCACTCTACATCAAACACCAATGTACTCGTTCAAAAGTTTTTGAAGGGGCTAAAATTGTGTAAAGCACTCGGATTAGGGCTGTCAATAGATCGGATCTAGACTCGGATTCGATCCGGACCCGATCCGATTTAACGGATCTGAGCAAAATTTATAGACCCGATTACCCGATTAGTTAATGGACCGGGTCTGGATATACATGACTCCGATCCGTTAAGGACCCGACCCAAGTATTTATATATATAATATAATAAATATTTATTTATATATAATATTATATATATATATTTTTATATATATATTTATATAATTATATGTAAGACTTTATATTAATTATTTTACATTTTTTTTTTCGGACTATATATATATATACTAACCCTAAAAAAACAACCCCATCTCATCTCATTCCTGTTTTCCACTTTCGGCGCCGCTTCTCTCTACTTCTCTCAAGCTAGGGCTCAACTCCATCTTCAAGACTTCTTCTCTCTACTTCTCTCAAGCTAGGGCTGATTTCAAGACTTCTTCAGCTTCTACTTCAACAACAACATCTCGGTCGGCTGTTCTCGGTTGTTCTCGGCACCGCTGTTCTCCTATCGCCGCCGATGTTCTCATCTCGACGCCGCGGTTAGTTCTCGATTTCCCCTGTTTTAATTGATCTTTCCTGCTTATTTTTTTTTCTTTGTGATGCTTTTACATGAGAACAAAATTATTTTACATTTTAAGAACAATTTTTGGGGTTCATGTCGTTTGAATGTTGAATTGCTCCTCCCACGACACTGTATGAACTGTTTAGATTGTGAAGAACAATTTTTTTCTGTGTGATCCTTTTCAGCATCTTAGTATCTTAGTTTATTTTTTAAGTGTAATTTTTTCAGTGTAATTTTTACACAATCTTAATTTATTTTTTAAGTGTAATTTTTTCAGTGTAAGTTTTACACAATCTTAGTTTATTTTTTATCTAAGTGTAATTTTTTCAGTATCTTAGTTTATTTTCTAAGTGTAATTTTTCAGTGTAATTTTTACACCATCTCTGTTTTTCGGTGTAATTTTTCAGTGTACCATCTAAGTTTTGGGCTGAATTTAATTTTTGTGTTCCTTTTTTCATAGGCATAAGCATGTCGTCCACGGATTCTGCATGTGTTGGTGGCAGTTCTGATTTTCAATCCGGCGGGGAGGAAAACAAAGAAGATGCAACTAGTGTTGAGGCTCAACTCAAATAGGAGCGGCGAAAAACATCTACGGTATGGAATGATTTTACCAAAATTAAATCTCCTAATGGTGAAGATCTTGCTAGGTGCAATCACTGCAAAAAAAACTTTGTAGGGGATAGTAGTAAGGGAACAAGTCACTTGCGAAAACACTTAACAAATACATGTAAAGGAAAATTTCAAAGGGATATAAAACAACAAATTTTGGGTGCTACAAAAAGAGATGCGGATGGTAACATGAAGCTTGAAAACTACAAATTCAATCAAGAGAGGAGTAGAAAGGATCTTGCAATCATGATCATAAAACATAATTACCCCTTTGCAATGGTTGATCATGAGTATTTTGAGGTATTTGTTAAGGGTCTTAATCCTGATTTCAAGCTTGTATCTCGAAACACAATTAGGTCGGATATCATGTCTGTCTATCAAGAGGAGAAGGATAGAATTTATAACGTTTTAGATGAACTCAATTGTAGGATCACATTGACTACTGATTTATGGACTAGTGATCATCAAAACATTGCATATGCATGTCTCACTGCACATTATATTGATGATGATTGGAATTTGAAAAAGAAGATCCTTAATTATCGATGCCTTGATTATCCTCATGACGGTGAAACAGTTTTTAGGTTTATCTCTGATATGATTTTAGAGTGGAACATAGATAAAAAATTGTTTTCAATGGTGGTAGATAATGCGGGATCAAATGATGTCATGGTTAGGAACTTGAAAAATTGGCTTTGTGATAAATCTTTGCTTCCTTTAGGTGGTGATGCATTTCATGTGCGATGTAGTGCACACATACTTAACTTGATTGCACAAGATGGATTAAAGGAGATTGGAGGGCTTTTAAATAAAATTCGAGACACCGTAAGATACTTAAACAAATCTCCCTTTGGAAAACAAAAGTTTGATAGTGGATGCAATCAAGTTAAGTTGAAATCTAGGAAGAAAGTGCCTATGGATGTCCAAAATAGGTGGAATTCTACCTATTTAATGCTTGAGGCAGCCTTAGCTTTGAAAGAAGCATTTAGTCGCTTGAATGAAATTGATAGGAACTACAAGCATAATCCATCTGATGAAGAGTGGAGAATCGCAAGTTTGGTGATGAATTGTTTGAGTGTTTTTTATGATGCAACTAGGCATTTTAGTGGCACCAACTTCCCTACATCAAATGTTTTCTTTGGAGATGTTTGTAAAATTCAGCTTTGTTTATTGGATTGGGAGAATAGTGAGCATGAATGTATTCGGTTGATGGTTGGTCCAATGAAAGAGAAGTTTAAAAAATATTGGGATGAAAGTTGTTTGGTGCTTGCAACTTCTATTGTCCTTGATCCTAGATACAAGATGGATTATGTGAGTTACTATTATGACAGGATTTATGGGAGTGCATCTAGTGTTTACATCGAGAGAGTTCGTAGTTGCTTTGTTGAATTGTTTCATGAGTATGGTGGTGATTCTTCTAATTCCTTGGATATCCTTGCTTGTGATGTTGATGATGGAAATTCTAGTACTAATTCTTTAGCCTCTTCTAACATGGATGTGGATGATGACTTTGATAAATGGTATGTTCAAACCCGTTCTTCAAATTTGCATGCGTATCAAAAGTCGGAAGTGGAACAATATTTGGAGGAACCAGTATTTCCAAGGAAGGAGAATTTTAATATCTTGAATTGGTGGAAAGTAAATAGTCCAAAGCTACCAATTTTAGCGAAGATGGCTCGTGATATCCTAGTCGTTCCCTCTACAACCGTTGCATCCGAGTCGGCATTTAGCACGGGAGGAAGAGTGCTTGATGAGACACGTGCCTCATTGCGTCCCGATATTGTGGAGGCTTTGGTGACTACCGCCGATTGGATTGAATCAAAGAAAAAGACAAGTATGTAGTTTATTCTTTTTTATTTATTGATTTACTAATGATATTTATGCTTTATATATTATCTACTCCGTTGTATTTATTGATTTACTAATAATGTTGCACTGTTTTCCTTTTCAGAAATTGAAGACAATGACACGTTGATGCCGCCTCCACCACCTAAATGAAGTTGCTGCCCTGTTGGTTGTCTTAGTTAGTAGTTGCTGAAATTTCAAGTTTGTCGTGTGTTTATGTTATTTAAGAAACAATGTAATATTGTTCTCGGATATTTAATTTGATGTTGGTTGAGTATTGTATTTGGATGAGTCTTTGGACTGAAAATATTGGGCTGCTAATATTGTATTCCTATTGCTGTTGGTTATCTAGTATTGCTGGCATAGAAATGTTATAATGTTTAACTGTAAATGTCAAATTGTTTTAACTGTTAGAAAGTTGGCAAATGTTAGAAAGTTGGAAAATCTAACTGTTAGAAAGTTGGCAAATCTCAAACACTTTTAAAGATTTTGAATGTCAAAATGTTAACTGTTATAAAATGTCAAAATGTTAAGAAAATTGGCAAATCTTTAGCTGTTAGAAAATGGGCAAATCTCAAACACTTTTAAAGATTTTGAATGTCAAAATGTTAACTGTTATAAAATGTCAAAATGTTAAGAAAATTGGCAAATCTTTAGCTGTTAGAAAGTGGGCAAATCTCAAACATTTTTAAAGCCTTTTGAATGTTAAAATGTTAACAAATGTTTAGACTTTGGTTAATTTAAAACCTTAACTGTAAAAGGGTGTTTAAATGGTCAAATGATTAAAAGTCAACTGCTATAGCTGTCGGGTCTTCGGATTGGGTCTCCGGGTCCTTAACAGATCTGGGTCTGGATCCATTTTCTGAGATCCGTCGGGTAATCGGGTAAGACCCGATCCGTTAAAAATATACCCGGATCGGATCTGGATATACCCTTACCCGATCCAGACCCGATCCATTTACAGCCCTAACTCGGATCATTCAATGGTATTTGAAGGAATCTAAGCCATTGGATACAAACCCCAAAGATTCAAAACCCTCCCATTCAATCTCAATCACCAGTTGATAAAGACCAAACCCACCAAATTTAATCTGAGCCATCAGTTGGGGGAGACAAAAAATCCCTCTTCCTTTATTATATATATATATATATATATACTAAGGTATGCCCGTGCCTGAAGGCACGTTCATAATTGTAAAACGATATAAAATTTAAAAGTATGTAATTCCAAAAAGACACAAATTTCATTCCCCCAACAAAACAAAATGTAAAAAATGAACTCAAACTTTTCATTAATTAGTTTCTCATTTGAAAATGCAAAAATGAATGCCCAACTTTTTTCTAAATTTCTAAAATTAATTGTACTCTTAATAAATTTTTTTTAGGATGAGATATGGATAATGCTTAATCCTATAGGATACAGTATATTGTGCGTTTAATTAAACTTATATTTTTTTTTAAATATCCCTCAATTTTAAAACCATGAGAACTTGTTTGTTATTACTGATTGTACACATAGACAATACCTATTAGTTTTGTCCGTTAGTTTAATATTTTAGCCTTTGTGATTTTGACCGAATAGGATCAGTCCTACCGCTGTAATACCTTGTAGCTTTTGGCCTGAGAAAGATTTTATAAGTCTAGATATATACGATAGCTGTTATAAAGATTTTGTTGGCCAATATTTTATAGTATTTATTTTTATTTGACCTTCAAGTATATTATACTATAATATTTTACAGTATTTTGTTTTTATTTCTCCCCAGCCTATGCTCATTTGATAGCTATAGAAAACCATCAGGCTTTTCAGACTTCATAATTGTACCCATGGGAATTCATGTTTAAGCTTCCAACTTGCAAGTAGTCATAGAACTGACCACATATCAGTATGTACATCCAGTTGGCAAAAGGCTTCTAATGGGTATACAACATAAAAAAGAGTACCATTTTCATACACATGTCTGTGTATGTTTATCCTATAAAAAAAGATAAAAAAAAATTGAAATACAATATAAAATAATAAATTATTTTATTTTCCTCACCAGGACATGTTATATAAAAAAGAAACTATAACTAATTAAAGATTAAAAAAATATATGACAGCAAAATTTCTTAAAATACTTGTTTTGTAATGTTGAAATCAGATACAGAAATTAGAACTTGCGTTATTTATCATTGGGTGC
Organism: Sambucus nigra; assembly: GCA_949130495.1. NCBI lineage: Eukaryota > Viridiplantae > Streptophyta > Magnoliopsida > Dipsacales > Adoxaceae > Sambucus > Sambucus nigra. Next base: position 529,120,215 of record OX422209.1, on the reverse strand, counting down.
GATATGTTAAAATTCGATCTCCGCTTAGTTTTTAGGATCGCAACTCTTCGGCTCCACATACAACCTTCAAATAACCTGCAGAAACCATTTTAAGTAATCATCCATAGGAAAAGCCACATACAACTTTCAAATAACCTGTAGAAACCATTTTACTCGACAAAAAAAAAGTAATCATAGAAAACCCACATATAATATTTATTCAACAAAAAAACGTAACCATAGCAGAACCCAGTTGCAGTTTTTGATTTTATTGACAGTTTTTGGTATCTTGAAGAAGATCAAAGACATTGAACACAAAGAAAAAAACCCATTTGCAGAAATTGATTTTATCTCACTCGGATCCGTAACAGTAGAACATAGAAGGGGAAAAAAGAGGGAGACGTACCAACGTTTTCCCAAACACCTTGAACACAAAAAAACAGAAAGAAACATAGGTACAAAAGTTGTTATTAACATCTGCAAAAAAAATCAAACTTTGAAACTGAATAAAAAAAAGTTGAGATCTGCAAAATGAAACAAAGAACCATATTAGAGTTACAAATCAATTTTATAAATAAAAAAAATCCAAAAAAATGTAGAGAGATAGTGATCTAACTTGGGGGAGATCTAACAGACTCCATTTTTTATCTACGGCCAACCCTATCTAAGGTTTCACAACTCATTTGTTTGGTATTACACCCTAACACTAAATAATACTTTGATTGGTAATATAAGAAAAGTTCGTGGTATGAGACAGTGATATCAATGTGTCTATATTAACATTGAAGGCATGGGTATTTTAGAGCATTTACCAATCTTCAAACACTTGATGCCATGAAAAGACCAAAATTATAGGATAATCAAGAGCCTGAAACATCAGTTTTCGAGAAATACAATCTTGAATCCATACCTGGACTCTAACCACATTGTTTCCAAATTGGCCATAGAAAATAGCATTTGGGGGGCTCAAGCTCAACCATTCCTTTTGATTTTCCTTCATTTCTAAATTGGAACCCAACGGAGTTGGGATTGTTGTATCATTCCAGTTCTAACCATCATAAATGGATCACTGAGAATCGATACTTGTCCAATTTTTTAGGGCCTTTATTCAGATGATTGTCTATACTCATTGACAATTTTTCTCGAAACAAAATCGGATGTGAGAAATGAAATGTTTTCAGCCTTAACGGTTTTTGAAGGAATTTTTGTTTGTAAATAATAACACCGTATAATGTGAGTAATCAGTTTTAGGTTATTGTAACAAAAAAAAATCCCATATATCCAGTACATCTCTGCCCAATCTGAGAGAAAGTCGTAACAAAATCTGATCTTTAGACAAAACTTGAAAACATAAATTAAACGTTAACAGCTCAACAAAATGTTATGAATAAGTTGGGAAAAGGATCTTTGAATAGATTCAAACCTTAAACAATAAGGTTCTTTGAACTTGAGTGCTGAAACTTCCCGGTCGTCAAAATGTAATAGCAGAGGTTGTAGTAAGAAGTCGGCGAGAGGCAAGTATGTACCGAAAAAAAAGTTCTGAAGCAATTATAGATGGTGAAAAACAATATTGAGGCAACTAAGTTACCGAAAAAAAAGTTCTGAAATTACCTCGTTTAGGACTTTGGCTTCTCCGGTGCTTTTCTCGTGTCTTCGCTCCTTCATATTTGGTTATCCTATGTACATCTTGTTCTAAGACAGTGGTCATGTTTTTAGATCAAATGGTAGTTGGAGTGTTTGTAGTAAGAAGTGGGTGAGAGGAGAGATGAGGGATGGCGTAATTTTTGGGCATGGGTAGGGGTGACGGCGGAGAGAGGGAGCATTTGGTGTGTCTTAGAAATGAGAGGGTTTGAAGAGAGAGGGGAACGGCCAAGCGGGTGTATGTCTAAGAAATGAAAGAGGGATTTAAGAGGTTTTAGTGTGTATTTACCAAATTAGTTCTTCTATTTGAATTGAAGTGAAAGAGGTGGAAAAAAAAGAGGGGAATTCAAAATTTTCAAGGGTAAAAAAGGTATTACAAGAAAAACTCATGTATGACATCATCGGCCAAGCTTATGACATACATAAGTTTCCTACTTTATTATATATATATATATATATATATATATATATATATATATATATATATATTATAAGGATATTTTTGTCCATTATCATTATGTATGTCGCACGCCGTTACACCGATGAAGAAACTCAAGATTACATCTACGTCAATGGATCCGAATATCAAAAGAATCTTTAAACTTGGAATTTGGTTTCTGCATAACTGGACCGATCCGCCCCTTTTAAAAATGAACCGATCCGCCTCCGAACCGATCTGTGCATCAGAACCAATATACCCCAGTTTGAATGCAAACCGATGAAGCCACTTTTAAAAACAAACCGATACGCCTCCGGACCGATCCGCCTGAGATAAAATCGATCAGATCTGCTTGAGATTTTTCAGGCCCAAGTTTCCTTATTTAAACCAACTTCGAGGAGTTGTTTTCTAAGACTTGCAAAGACATTTTTGAGAGTTCTATCACCTTAAGTCTTCATATTTTTTGAGTCGCAAGACTCATGTTTTGATTCACACATCATTGCCAAATATTTGTGAATCCTTTTGTAACCCAAGAACATAACTTTGAGCTTGTTCAACCTTTGTGGAGAAGTCGTTCTCTTCTTCATTGCTTCCCTCCTAGAAAGGGAAAGTTCCAGCCGACGACATAGGAACCGACACCTGCGGGTATTTCTATGTCACACTATATTTCTAGCCGTTGCTTTGGGAGTTTTATGAAGACACCGTGCATTACACTTGTGGGCAATTATCAGGTTGTATGTAAGTCAATGGTTTTGTAAATTCTTCAAAGTTATAGAAATAAAAGGTTTTGCCCTTCGAGGATTTTTTCTTAACTTTGTATAACATGCTTCATTTATTTATGGTTTGACACGCGCACACACATAGATGCATGTTTAAGGGTTTATTTACTTTGGTTTATATAGACTCTAATTAAATAAGTGTGCCAAATTAGAAAGTTGCAAATTTAATCAATTATCACACAGTCGCATTTTTCAAATTGCTATCAGAGCAGGTTGCGCTAATTTATCATGTATTCATATTTTCAGCAAAATTTGTGTGATATTGATTTTTTTTAAATCAAGTTTGTGCATATTCGCAATTTTTCCTATGGAGCACTTATATTATCAGATGCCTATTTTTGACAGGTCTAATTATGCCTACTGGAAAGCTCGTATGGAATCAATTTTAAGGGCCATAACTAAAAAATAATATTATGAAAATATTATATAAACCCTAGACTTTTAAAATTTTATATTTGGGAGTTAATGTTGTTATAGATTGTGCTTTCAACTTTGAATATTTGTAAACAATGGGTTTTGACCCTAAACTTTCGTAAAATTATAGTGTGGGCCCTTAATTTGTCATAATATGTTATTTTGACCATAAAAATGTATTTTCAGGGGAGAATTTCAAAAAAACCCCTAAAAGTTTAAATCTTGTGAAACATACCTATCGACACCACATTTTAGGACCCCCCCCCCCCCCCCCCACATCTCTCCTTAGTTCCCTAGTACCTCCCCATTCATTATAAACCCTAGGTCATGCTCCGAGTACCGATCTGGAGGCCATCGGGTGCTCTCGAGCCTCGTTTGACTTCGGTTAGCTTCATCATCAAAGAGATAGCTTAATGAAACTTCGAAGGGTTATGTATCCCATCCAATGGTCCACCCCGTGCATAAAATGGCATAACGGTTCAGACGAATTATCCGTTTTCCCTTAAAAACTGATAACAGCATAACCGAGCAAAGCTCTTTTTAACATAGAATTACCTCGAACAACCTTTCCATTGGTCTGCCCATGCGCAATTTGGACTTACGATTTGGGAGAACGATCCATCATCGTCCGATGATCTTTTGTCCAAAGTGACGACGGGCGCTTTCGCGCCCTATTTGACCTAAAGTCAACCCCTGGACCCAGGAGCAGCCCAAGGATTCTAAAAGGTATCAGAATTACCTTTCTAATGGTATGCCCCATGCCCAATTTTCACTTATAAATTGCGATTTATAGTTATTTTTCCAAAAAATCTTCACAAGACTGCCAATTGGTAGGCCCTTGGAGTGTGTCTTGGATTACCTATCGATAGAAAAGACAAGGACAATGTCGATCGACAGTCCCCCTACGCTATATAAGGATATCATGAGCTCACCTTCCATGGAACCTCAGATACATCAACTTTTTTTTATCTCAACAACATTCTTCTTAAGTCAGCGAGGTTTCCTTGTTTGAAACCTTTCTCCACACTTCATTCCCATCACTTTCACACCCAATTTAGAAAAATCCTCTTACATTCTTCTTTCACTTGCAAGGAAGCTTATAATCAATCTCCAATACTCCAAAGAAGGTCCAAACATTCTTCTCTCTTTAAATTTATTTATTTTTGTATTAGTTATATAAATTATTAATTTATCTTTTACTTTAGATCATACACATTTATATCTCATCCATTATTAGTTATATTGCACATAATATATTTTCTATAAGACCAAAACACGAAAAATAAGGTTACACCTACAAATTCTAACGGATTCTTCATCACATTTTCTTAAAACTAAAAATATATTTTCTACACACACGCGCATAGAATAATCTCCCATTTGAATCTATGGGATAAACCCCACCCTTATGCCGCATGAGAACTACATGGACTTTGATGCCTTTATAGGTTATGTAGGCATCTCGGACTTAAACCCGAGGCTCGAGTCCTATATTCTTATTTTTATATCTTCATGTTTTTCCTATTTTATCCATATATTATTCATATATATCATACTTGTGATTCATATTTTCATCTTATCTAACAAATATTGTCGTTTAATAATAACGAACAATATCTCGATAAGCCTACACATCATATTTTTTTAATTATTATTTTGGAAACATTCTTATGGATGAACTTACTCCATCTTTTCCATCATGCGAGTCGAGCGATTCCGATCTCCACTTCTATATACATGCACACACACTTCATGGAGAAATTAAGGAAAATAGTAACATAAGACCATGAGATACCAAAAGGGAGGGATGGGTGCATAACACCTTCCCATTTTTGTAACTTAGCCCTCGGACCTTTGAACTATTGGTTTCTTAAGCATCAATTTGTCTTTGAAGCCATTTTCTTGAGGTGAGAACATGTTCTTTTGCCTGTTTTGTGCAAAATAGGCTATCAACTCTATCTCTTCCCATCACCCTAAAATTGATGATGACTGAAACACCCTCGGAGTAGATAGGGGTGCGAGACCTATATCCTCCCTATTTCCTTTAAATCACGAGGATGGAAGATCTCAGGATAGCCAAAGTTGAGATTCTGCTGGGGACACTTATTTAAGAAGACCAGACTCTGTTTGCATGGGTGTTATCATTTTCTACTTACGTGCGTATGCACCTACCTGTATGTTCCCTTTTTTCTTCTATTACTTCTTGTATATATCTACCTCATGTTTATATCACCTCTCACTCACTTTTCACTTCACACACTTATAAATAATGTTCATGTACACTTCACACTACCTACACTTTTATATAGGTTCACTTATATCCATATGTTGCACACACCACTTAGAATATCTATACTTAGGTGTCACTAGCACACTCATACACTTATCACACTTGTATATATACATTCTCACTTATAGTTATCACAAACCTATTATAGTTGATCTGTTCTTATATTCAATAACACACACTCACCTATAGATATTCACACATCACTCACATATCCATGCTTAGTGTAATCTTTATGGACCATTCTAGATTTACTTTTCATGATACTTGTACATTCTTCCTTATTATCATAATGCTCATCATGAAAAACAAAATACTCCCTCATAATATACTAATCAATAATAATTCATTTCTCACACTACATCACCATGAGCATGGCTATTGACCAAAATTTTATCTCGTACTAGGGGGTTACTTTGTGATGGGCGCTGGTCTGATAGGTTGCAGTTAGCCTAAGCAATATGACTCTCACCTTCCATTGGCTAAGTACCTTGAACATATATCGAGCAGTTCCTCTCGCATCGTATCGCTTGATTGAACTCACGAAGGGAAGGATATAACAGGGAAATCGTTCACACACGTCGAGTCAATCAAATTTTCTCTCACACTTACTTTCCCCACAAGGCATATGGTGTCTCCGTTCACATACACTCATATATATGAAATGGCTTGTCCACACGTATTGATTGCCTTCAAAAGCAAGACGTATATCGTGGAAGTCACGCTAAAGGGGGAACCTTTCCATTAACCCAAAAACCACGTTAAACTTATGACACTCATATTTAGTTTGTTAGTTACTAAACGAAACTATGCCAAAATATCGGGTCAGTAAACCACCCAAATTTTCGTGAGATTTCAGCTTTTTCCAAAATAATACTCCGTCCACGAGCCTGGCCACAAGTCAAACCATGTTTACATATTCTCCAAACCCAATTTTTCTAGGCTTGGGTCCCGTCTGACATTTCTTTTTTCATTTAGGTGAACCTAATACAAGTGAGAAAATTATAAATAATAATCATGCCAAGACTTTTTTCTTGTTTTTCCTCCTTCCTTACCAAAAGTGTCAAAATCCTTTTCCTCCTCTTTTATCAAATTACCAAAAAACTATTTTCTTATAAATACCAAAAACATTTTCCCTTCTTTAATAGAAAAAATAAAAACATTTTGTCCTCAACTTTCCAAAACAATATTAAAAATATTTTCCTCTTTTACTATAAAAGATTATTCCTTTTCTTGAATTTGAATCATTTCCCTTCTTAAGTCGATCAAATACCCAACTCTTGGTCTGTCTCCTTACTGACTTCGGTCTTCCATCGAACTGCCCCAAAGCTCCATCGGTTCTCCCACTACTTTCTCCACGTCTGGAATCCACTGACCAAGTGTCGAATGTGAAACCTGATTTGTTGATGATTCTAGTTCAACTTACTACCAAGATTGATAACCTTCAAATCGAGGTTCATGAGATACAATAAAACCGGTACCCTATTCCCATATAGCCCGAGGTTCTCTTCCCTCGCGCTATGGGCCCACCAAAAATTGAGCTTGTTTGGGTCCCGAAAGAATATTATAATGTCCCACGTGTGCCTTCTATCAATGGACCACTACCGGATCATCTCCATATGCTGAATCTTTCCCAGCTAGGAGATAACTTGCTAGTAGCCATCGATCTGAAGGAAAAAGAGTTATATAAGGTAAAGTAGGATCTTAAGTTGTTACCCACTAAGTTTGACAAAGTTTGAATTTTCAGGCTACATGGATTACACCCATATGCATCCTTACCCTAAAGCAAGGTTGCCGAAAAAATTCAAGATGCCTAACAATGAGAAGTTCTGGGGTAGTGGGCCCTCAATTATTCATCTCCAAAGCTACCACTAATCCATGACTCTCCTAGGTGCCTTAAAGGAAATAATGGCTCAAATGTTCCAATAGACTTTGAAGGAAAATGCTCTTCGTTGGTTTCTCCCCCTTAAGGAATCCAGAATTCGTAATTAGGAGGATGTTCACTAGGAATTAATGTAGCAGTAAAATTACAACGAGGAGTTGGAGGTTACATACCGTGATTTAGAACTTCTTAAGAAGAATCTCAGAGAAATGGTCAGTAATTTCATAGCAAGATGGAGGGAGAAAGCGGCCACTATGACCAACTGGCCTTCTAAAGAGGACAGAATTAGTATTATGAAGAAAAAATTCTTACCCCATGTCCAAGCGACGATAGTAGGATAGTATTACCAACATTTTGAGCCCTCTAGGAAGTAGAAGTGGATATTGAAGAAAGTATTTCTAAGACATAATTTGAGTCAAAGAATGTATTCAAATAGTTCACTCCAAGAAAATATGAGAAGCCTGTTACAGTCTGGACCATCAATAATATCTCACACCCTGCTACCTCTTGGGTGACAAAAAGTGGGCTAGTATGGTCAGGAAAATACATCGAGATTCATTCTCCCTTATCCAAAATCTACGAAGCCCTAATAAACCTAAATCTCATCAAACATTTGGATCCACGTCTGCTACCAAACCCCTTTCCTAAAAATTTTAAACCCGATGCCCATTATGATTTTCACTGTCAATCATACCACTGATTAGTGCTTCAATGTTCGAAATGTAATCAAGGGTGATTGATCGGGGTGTGCTCTTCCCCCATCCAATCCTAAACCTAAGACCACTCACAATCCACTTCCAAACCATGCAAATGCCATATTCTTAGATAATGATCCGAAATTTATCCCATCTACCCATATTGTACACAGTAAAGCACCCATTATATGCGTATCTTCACGTAAACCCCTGAAAGTTTGCCCATACTTTCTCCTACACATTGCCTATTGCTGACGAAGCTCTATCACTTCTCATAAGAGTGTGTATTACAGTTCGTACCAAGTTCAGAGGGAAACATATGGAATTCCCAGTAGTGCTGAACCATCTCCTAGAGTTTAGGTTAAAATTGCATTCAGAAATAACTATTGACTGCCAAAAGTTTAGAACACTATTCATGGAAGCCCGAAAGTGAGCTTGCGAGCCAGATAATTAGGTGGTACCTGTTGAAGAAGTCAGTTTGGATGATGAAGTTCAGATTATGGTAAGTATGTTCAGACTAATGAGACTTGTAGTTTATCCAAGTTACTTTATGCCTTAAAGACACAAGGGCGGTTGGTCCCTTCACTTATGCATCTCCCCATAGAGTGGTAGGACTTATATGAAGAAGATATGAAAGTTGTGGAATTCATTAACTTCTCATGGAAAAATGACATCATTTCCACTAAATAGGGGTACAAGATTGATAGTGTAGATGAATAGCCAAGCCAAGAAAAGGGTTAGCCTAGTGATCAATATGTGTGGGATGATATCATTTGAAGAACTGCTAGGAGAGATCAACAAAGTGCCCGAATAACCCAAAATAGATGAGGAAAGGGGGATTTTGTTATTCCACTCCTCCATGAACCATATGGCAAGATCTGGGAGGCACTACTAGAGTCTGAATCCTCAATTAGATGTAATAGATAAAGGAAAAGTGTAAGGACATTGTTCATCATAATTTATTATGTCTTATACCGCTACAAGTCAACAAAGAATTGAGGATGCTAACATCTACAATCTCTGAATTCGAATTACAAGTGTTCTTCAACATACAAGCTCTAACAAGATAATTTTGGTAAAAATATGCTTAAGTTCCATTTGCATATTATATTTAAAGTGTTGGTTTTTTTTTAAAAGGTTAGAACTTTTATTTAGAAAATTTCTTTTGAATAAAAGAAGATTTAAAAAAAAGGTTTTATTTGGAAATAAAAGTTTTTTTAATCAAAATAAGTTGGCATACAACTTTTGATAGAAATGGCTTTGGTAATTGCTTGTTTAAAAAAAATATAGAGGAGGTCTCGGTCAAATTATAGGAAAGAGGTTTCATTCCTTTTAAAAAGCAAAGGTAATTTTTTTTCTTTAATAAGAGGTAGCGGCTGCGCAGCTAAGGCTCACTACACCAAATCCTGCGAATGGTCACGCCTAGTGGGTCTTTAAAATGTTTCGTATAGTTGGTAATATAAAAGGGGTGCAAACCCTCTTATTTCTCTTAAGGCTAACTCGCTACCTGGTAAAAGATATATATGGACGCCGGTTTTTTTGTTGTGCCAATCATTGGCATATGGCCAAGAATTATTGAAAAGTTTTTTGTTCCAAAAAATTGCGTACATGAAGTTTTTCCTTAAGCTTATCTTGGCATGTTTATTTTTTAACACGCATATTTCCAATGGCTGAAAAATCAGTAACGTGCCATTTTTATCTTTACCAATTCTTTTTATAAAAAATGCCATGCACGTACTATTTAAACATGAGAAGAAAAGTTGGCTTTTGACAGAACACTTTTCAAATAGAAAAATTTATGTGTTCTATAATTTTTTTAGTATGTCTTCTTCTCACTTTTAAGGGTCCAAAACTTTTGTCCATTAAATTCATAATCCCATCCAGTTTGTATGAATTATTTTGTGGAACCCAAGTCATATCTTTGCTGAAAATAGAAATGCGTGTTCTTGTGGAGTAGCTGCGGTTGTTCCATTACTGACGATGTTGACCGACGCCTGCGGGTATTCGTGTGTCAAATTATTTCATTGTAATCCGTGTAAGTTGAGTTACAAAGTTATAGTGAAATAAATGATTTTGCCCTTCGTTGATTTTTTCCTCATTTGTGACTATTTTGCATGCGTAGATTAATTTTTCAATCTTGTTTATTTGCAAGAGTTAAAAAATTGTTGGGTCTGGAATTGGAATTTAATTAAATAATTAATTCATTTGAATGCACGTGCACTCTCAAAAAGGAATTGTCAAGAGACTACCCATTTCAAAAATGACCATTGAGGAAAGAAATATCCTCAACTAGTTGAAGAAAACTAAGGCTAACATCACTTTGTAGAGAATTTTCATGTCTTCTCAGCTGCACCAAAATGCTTTGATAAAACTACGGTCCCTCTTTACACCACTCCAAAAGAAGCCGTGAACCTGGTCAGATCCTTAACCTCTACTCGAATGCCATCCTTCTCTGAAGAATAAATACCAAAGTTTGGTCCTAATGACAACTACGCCCTTAACATCTTTATTGAGGTAATGGGTAAGACAGTACCGCTCTCACTCATCGACAATGGATCAGCACTTGTCGACAATGGATTTTTCGTTAAGAACCTTCAACTGTTTTGGCTTGAAAGTTAGCGAACTTGATCTAACTTTTGCCTTAATGCGTTCCTATGACAACACTCATCGAGTGGTGATGGGATCCAAAAAACACACAGTAGGGGCTGGCTCTATAAATTCAGTTATCGAGTTCCAACTTATCGACATACTTTCTTGTTTTAATCTTTTACTCAATCGACTGTGGCTTCACAACATCAAGAGGGTATATTCCTCTCTCCATCAGAAACTGAAGTTCTTCGCCAAGGGGTAGGTCCTTACCATCTTTGGCGACGATGATAATACTGATAATGAAAGCACCAGTAATCCAGTACTAGAAATACAACATGGGGAGAATGACATTATTTTGTCTGGATTTCGAGTCAAACCACTTCCCCTTCCATCAGGGGATGATTTCAAAGACCGAGTCTATCCAAAGCACAACCCTCACGAAAATGTCAACGTGATACTAATGTTAAAAAATATACACTTCATGGTTGGGACAATGACAATAGAAGATAATGGAACCCATATTACTAAAGATGGCCTTCTCTCCATATGTCTTGGGTATTCAACCATCATTATAGGAACTCAAAATGCTTCTCCAACCTTGGTTGAAGAAAAGGTTAGAAAATACTAAAGCAGTTTCGAGGGATTCCTTGAACAAAAGATTCTCCAAAGAGGGTGAAGATTTTCCCTGTTATGGGTTTTTCAAACCATGGTATGGTCATGTGGAAAATAAGATGAATCCAAGGATGGACATTTTCTTTCCAGATAGCTACTCCTGGGCCGAATGGTATGCCTAATACTAGCATTACAGTCGCGAATAATAATTAAGGGTCGGCTATCTGGGATTAGAAAGGTAGCGACCAATAATAAAGCATCAACTACTGCTTGGGGACAAATAGGCTACGACACTCACCCACGAATTTCCTATTGCCTTGGTTCAAACAGGTCGCGGACCCTACTCTCACAGTGACCACTATGCAATTGTCAATCTTCTAGAAGTATTACTTACTCATTCAACTTATCCAAATAGCACGTGCTCCGTGCATGTGACCCACCTTTATGACTTCTATAAATAAAAGTGCTCACCTCACTATTTGGAGGGATAAAAACACTTGGGGAAGCCCTGCCAAACTCAACTCTCTCTCTAGAGACCACTATGCCGGGGAGCTCACCCCCTGCCATAGTCTCCCCAGATCAATCTTCACAGACCACATCCAGAGCTTCTAGCTTTACTGAACTCATGTATTATCTTACCCCATCTCTCTTGTACGCCTTTAATGGCCTGCAAATCCTGTACTATATATTGTATATAATGAGAGTAGTGCACAAAAGTGGACGTATGCTCATTTTTATTGCTGAACCCCTCTATATTTTGACCTTTTCTTTCTTGCTTTCTTTATTTCTACTTTTCACTTAATATGATTATTAAGGAGGATGTATGTCCCATTTCTCGCATCATCATCTTGGTGCCGTTATGAGGGCCTCCCGGGACACTATCACATGGGTGAGATCTAGGTTGTGATACTCATAACTTTGTACATAGAGCCTCGTGAGGGAATTGTTTATTTATAGATTTGTTTGTTGGTCTCCTTTTTATGACCTCAGATCTGATTTCTATACCCTAATGATGTTACCTTACCTAGATAATGTTGAAAATCACAAAAGGTTTTAACTTTTTAAAGGTGGGTAATTAGGGAAGAGCTTTATTTACTCATTTATGATCTTTACACCCATGATCCAGGGGTTTCTATTAGATTTGTGCTATTTTTCGCACCTAAGAACTGTTTCGTCCTTGGTAGACTCCTAGTAGGCATATTCTGTACATTTTCAATGGGATACACTCGGATTATGGGTACAATTTTGGGATCACACCCTCCACCGCCTCAGGCAGGTTACGGCCTGGCATTATAATGGTCTTAATGCCACAAACCTTCTATTACAGCTGGTGCATAGATTTAACTCTCCAGTTCACCACCTGGGAAAAAGGGACTTATGATAAGTGGTCCTCAAACCAAACTATAGTGAATTTCCCCTTGGTAATTCCAAGGTAGTAACATCATATGTGCAATGATCCGCGACCACAACAATGTAATTTTGTTGATTATCAAAGACCGCATCCCTTTTACTATACTTGGATTTTTCTATACACTCCTAGTTTTCTCACCACTATTGAGTTCATCTTAGCACTTCTAGTTTTCTCACCACTGTTTTGCTCATCTCAGAGTATATATATATAAAAGACTAACATAACAAAATTCATGGAAGGAAGCTCGGGGATAGGTTCACAACAAAATGAGGAGATAACCCAACTGCTAAACTACATTAATCGCCTGCATGACAGCCATGCCTCTCTCTAAGGCTAAGTCAACCTCTTGGTGAAGAGGGTTCTGATGTTGGAGTCTATAACATTCACCTCTATACAAATGGTCATAGAACCAGAGGCTGTAGAAGATAAGGTTGCGGCCAAAGCTCTGAAGAGGAATAGGAAGTAGGAGAAAAAGAAGGCAAATAGTCCATAAGAGAACTTCACACTACTGAATTACAATTTGGAGGACATTCTTGAGAACATTGAGGATAAGAAACTACTTAGGTGGCTAGAGAAGATTAAGACCCTATCATATAAAAGGGACAAGTTAAGATGGTGCGGGTTTCATCAGGATCATGGCCACATCACAAATGGGTGTTTTTCCTTAAGAATAAAGTTGAAAAGCTCATCAGGCAGGGAATGCTCTAACAGTTCCTAGGGGATGCAACCCTTAACTGAGACAACCGCATGCCTAACCTTGCCTTAGAATATTTTTGTTTCTGTTTTTGTTTTTGTTTCTATTTCTATTATAATAAGAACTCGAATTAGCTCTAATATGTGCATTTTATTTCATTAACAGATCACATATAAATATATGAATACATGAATGATAGATTTAGTCATATTTTAATTCTCATTTTCGTCATCTATAAATCTCATGAAAGACCTTCATCCTAAATAGATTTCAAAGGAAAATGACCAATTATCGTGGAAGGTTATTTATTACAGGAGGAAGAGTTTATGGAGGAATCAAGGGACAAACTTAATTGTCCTATAACACCCCTCATATCACAAAAGCATTCAAAGATACATGATGCTCTATTTGCTTCGGTGGCTCATAATACCCGATCTCAGCTTTTATGATGCTTCAATTAGCCACAGGGGCGCATAATACCCAGCCAGAGGTGGCTTGATATTACCAATCTAAAGACATGCGTGTCTTGGTAACAACCCATCCTAGGGAGGATTAAATGTACCCCCAAGAAAAGAAACGATGCAGATAGGTATGGAATATGGGCCAAGGACATTATTGTCCGTGACAAAGGAAATTGTTCCCAAATGTCCACAAGTCCATCATCGATGCCGTCATTTTTAGCATGTTCCATTGAGTAACTAACGCAAGGGAAATAGCTGAAGTTAATTGAAGAAGTGGGTCAAGGACATTATTGTCTGTGGTATGGGAAATTGTTCCCCATAGTCCTAGTCCAACATTGGTTCAGCAACATTTCAAATCTAAGGCCTTAAAACCGCAGAAGGAAATTTTTTACCTAACCAGCTTCTAAATGGCAACGCATGCACATAAAAAGTAGTGGAATTTAGAAATTTATGGCCCCATTCTCCAAGCCCACAATCAACTTTTGACAAAGATTCACACAGTTGCAACCTTCACTAAAATTTGCAAGCTTATGTTTTATTATCTATAATAATTGTGCAAACAATCAAAAAGTAATGTAGAAGATAGTAAGGAATAAAAGGGGCCTCCGCCCTGTATAAATTACATGCAAAATATTGTTCAATGATCAAGAAAGGGTGTCAACAAAGTGGTTGCCATATAATTACATGCAAGAATAATTCCTGAAGTTGTGTAAGTGTTTAAACATAAAGCAGTACAAAAAACTTAGCATTTAAGAGGACCTATCCTCCTTTTCATCTTCAGCATCATTATCTACCGTGGTCTCAGTTTTTTTATCATTTCTTGCGATTGCCTCCTCTAGCAACCATTTTGATCTCTCATATGCGGTAGATCTCAGCTCTACCACACATTCATTATGCTCCGTATCACTAAGCTTCTAGGCTACGAATTTTTCCTTTGAGTTCGATAATTTTTTAATCACCCTGTGCTTGAGCTCTTGGAAGCCGTGGAAGTATGCCATGTTATTGGTCGTAAAAAAATTCATGGAAACTTTGTAAGAGTTCATAGAATCATCTTTACTTTTTCCAAGGATGCCGCATGTTCATCTTCCATTTGACCTCAACATGTTGAGCTTCAAGTGACTTCAATGTTGTGGCATACTAGTTGTCATTTTTTGGTTTGGAGCCTCAGCAGTAGTTAACTTTTATTGAAGGTTTACGACTTGCTTGAAATCTTCTGCAGCCTGAGTCTTTGTAATGTTCAAGTCTTTCGCGGCCTGTTTGATGTCGTCTTTTGCCTCCTTCTTTGCATTGGCTGCAACCTGAACTTTGGTGTCCTTTTTTATTTTGTACGCCTCAAATGCTGCAGTAGAAGATTTCTTACTAGACTTAAAGGAAGATGTCCTGGAAATTTGCAAATTAAATTGGTGACTAGACTCCACATCCTGATGAAGCTTGAGAAATGATTCATGCTTGGACCTCTGGGCAATGGCAACCTCAGTAGGCTGGAAAAGGGAAAATTGTCAACAAAGTGTAAGATGCCATGAAAATAAGAATAAAAATGGAAGATTATCTCACTCTTAAAAAACTATGGAGGGAATATTCCTCCAAGTCCTCAGCTTCCTCATCAACCAAGCGATTAAGGTCAGAATCATTTGTAGACTTCTTCCTCTTGAAGATCTCTCTGGCAGTTGTATCCTATAAGGATTTGGGATCAGCTTTCCTTATCCAAGGACACGGACGACCATGGGGATCCCTATCAACCCTTCTTTGGGGGTGGTTAGGTTACAATTTATTGCTATGATGGTCCGCGGAGAAGGTGACTCAGTGGTGAAAACATAAATCGGACTAAAACCACCTTGGAAATCCCTAGAAAAAAATGTTATGCCTACTGTAGCCAGTTCAGGCCCTATGTCATCATCAACGAGGTCATTATTTTGTGCCCCACAGCTGCAGCATCACCTACAAGGGCAACATCCTTCTTCACTATAGGGTTAGCCTCCTCATTCGCAGTGATAATAGTGGGCTCAGTCGCAAGAGCCACCCCTTTTGATGTTCTCTTCCTTTTCTTTCCTTCCTAGGGGCTTGGAAGAAGACAACCCGTCCTCATCCATTTTAAGTCATTGGGATACGAGAATCTCGCGATTAATATCTTCAGCACCTAAAAATTGGAAAGTATCAGATGTATTGAAGCCGCAGATGAAATATTAAAAGAGATTTACCTTTTTCAGTCATCTTCTTGTTTTTCTTTTGGAGGAAAGTATCCTTGATCAAAGATTGTTAAGGATTTGACCACCTCAGAATTTTTTTGATAGAGTTAGCTAGGTTGGCCGCATCATCAACTCTCTTTCCCTAACCTTTGCTAAGATTTAGGCTGTCAAGAGTTATAAGTAGAAGTGTTAGAAGGTTCCATGGAGAAAACAAATACAGGAAAACTATAAAGGCAATGCAAGAAGATAGGCTACGATAATATATTATTTTCTTTAAAGGGGAGACCTTAAGTCTGTGGCATCCTAAATATCTTCTCATGCTCAGTTTATTCAAAAATGATCTCCCAACTCTCTCCTAACATGAATAAATATATACCTTTTCCAATTTTTAACATTGAAAGGCCTGTAGATGTATAAATAATGATCCACACTCCGTATATTGAAGTAAAAGCACCAAGGATTGTCCACAAAGTTCTCCTAGGGCAATAGATTTGGAAGAAGTCCGCGGGAATGATGTCTCTATCAAAATGGTCCTGCCAGATGACCAAAGCAGCAAGTATTGCCCTCTAGCCATTAGGTTCTAACTGGCCCTGTACGAGGTTCGTGGCACAAAAAAATCTTTTGAATGGGACTAGAATTGGAAGCCGCGGACCTAAAACAAAAGCATGAAGAAAAAAGCATATCCACTCATTTGGGACCAAGGAACATGACCTTTGTTCCACATATGGGAGAGTACATATGGTCCCATCAGGGAACTTAAAGGCCGTAACCATGTCAGCAATCCACTCCTCACTCATGGTGCATCTTTGTTTTAATGCTGTGGGAGCCTTCTCAGAGGATTTATCACGACCAGAAGAGTCTGTAGGATTATTTCTAACTGATGGAGCAATAAAAGAAGTACAAACTCCTACCGTAACAGTCGCTTCAATATGAGGGTTATTGCTAGAATGAGTATCATCCTCCATTGAGTCCATAGCCATCCTTGGATCCCTATAATTAGAAGAGCCTACAGAATCATCATTGATTATGACGAAGTTGGGGTCATCCTTGAGTAAGCAAGGCCCAAAGATTTTAGGGGCCTTATGTTAGGTATTTCAGGAAGAGGTTCACCGAAGTGTCTTATATAATTCCACTAAGAACTCTGAAGGGTACCAATTCATAGAGCCACAGAAAAACCTAAAAAGCAGAAGATCTTAGCAGTTAGGTGTCATAGCCACTATGATCAGAGAATCTTGGCAGAGGCCATGACAGATACAAATAATATAATACAAATGGTTCAAAACTAAGCCCGCAACCACATAAAGTAAATTCATCAGATTAAAAGAAGGTTGTAGCCATTTAATCAAGGTAATCACTAGCTACAAGGCAAGGAATTTTTAGCACGACAAGGTAAATAGGACTACAAACAAACAATTTTATAACTACCGACTACATGAGGTGGAATTTTAAAGAAGGGTCGAAGAAAGACCGCAGTCGGATAGTGTAAGTCCAGTGTTAGTCGTGACCAAGAGATAAACATGTTACAAGTTTGAATTCTTAACTTTTGAAGATCTAATACCAAAACCCTAAGGTTTCGGCCAAGAACACCTAGAACATGTTCTTTTTGTTCTTGGCTAATAACGAAATCTAAAAGGGGGTCCAGGCAGAGATCCAACCTAGAATCCAAAAAACCTTCAAAACCCTAAACCAAAAAGATACCCAATATTGTCCAGAAACCCCACATATATTCTAAGCCTTGAAAAAACTAAGAATCTACAACCTAAAAACCCTAGAAAATTATAACCCTGATTTGGGGAATTTAAAACCCAAACCAAATAGGTAACCAATAGCCTAAAACCCAAACCAAGTGGAAAAACTATTTAGTCTCAGCAAAGAAGGGTTTAAGCAAGAAATGAAGGAAAAGATGTTCAAAATTATTGATTTAGAAAATTTAATAGCAGATATGATTTTAAAAGAAGTAAGAAAATTGAAGAAAATAAATAAATTGCTTGAAAGGGAGAATGAAGAATATTTACCTTGGAACTGATGAAAAGTGGTTTCTCTGCCTTAAACCACCACTTGAACCACCTCAAAACGCCATCGAAAATCGCAAAGAGAAACTGATAAGAATTCGGCTACGATTTGCTCTCACAGAAATGAGAAACTTAACTAACTCCATTGAATGATTACATTTATATAACAAGGCATGGGAATATAAAGTGTCACAAAAAATGGGCTACGGCACCTAGTCGTGTCCTTAGTAGGCTACATGTAAAAATCATGAAAAAAGACATCGCGACAAAGGGCATATATGAAACAGCCGCAACACCAAATCGTCACCTCTTAACACTATGGTTTGGGGGGTTATTGATATATCGAATATTGGCATTGCTGCCATAGACAATATGTAAGGGTTCCTATCTAGGATAAGATAGGACGCAACTAATAATCAAGAATCATCCGCTACTTGTGGCCAAACAAGTCGTGACACTCATCCAAGCATTTGTGTCTACCTGGGTTGAAATAGGTCACGGTCCATACTCTAACACAAACCACTTGATAGCTATCATATTTCTAGAAGGATTCCTTACTCATTCAACTTATCCATATATCACGTGATCTATGCATATGACCCACCTTTATGACTTTTATAAATATAAGTGCTCACCTCACTACTTAGAGGGGCAAAAGCACTGGGTGAAGCCCTGAAAAACTAATTTCTCTCTCTCTCTAAAGACCACCACGCTTAGGGACTCACCCCATGTCATAGTTGCATCGAATCAACCTTCACTAGACACTTCCAGAGCTGCCAGCTTAGCTAAACTCGTGTATTCTCTTCCCCCCCCCCCTCTCTCTTGTACGCCTCTAATGGCATCACAATCATGTACTATACATTGTATATAATGAGAGTAGTGCACCAAAGTGGACGTAGGCTCATTTTTATGACCGAAACACTCTATATTTTGTGTCATTTTACTTCTTGCTTAATTTATTTCTACTTTGCATTTGATATAATCGTTAAGAAGTATGTATGTCCAATTTATCGCATCATTACCGAAGACTCCCTGCATCATGTACAACCTCTCTTTGAGAAGACTAAAACTATTTTTGAGGTTTTTGAGGGAAATGAATTCAAGAACTCATTTAATCTACAGATACTGGGGCTGACACTCTGCATTATCCATTTAAGTGTTACATCGTCAAATTCGTCCATGTAAGGACAAATTTCTAATTTAGTCAATTTGTAAGTGTTGGCTTAATTCTGGACAAAACTATTTGAGTCATAGGATAGAAGTTTGTGACCTTCAATCCAATGATGTTTGAGTTGAAGACGTAGCGGCCTAGTATAAATTTAAGATATCATCGTTGCCGATTTTCGTTCCATGTTTAACGTCTTCAACCTTTCATATTTTTCCAAGGTCTCTAAGGTATGAATGCACATGTTATATTGAGCCTTGGATATATGTTTATTGGGTGTCATATATTTTCTAAACAAAGTTTAAAATGATTTTTTATTTTTCTTTGGAGAAAAATAAATGTTTCCATAAAGTCATTTGAATGACATTTGAATCTCGTTCGAACGAAATGCCCTGGTCGTTCGAATGAGATGTCAAAAGTTTTGTTTTTCTGCAATCTCATTCATATTATTTTTCATAGTATTGTTCAAACGAAATTTCATTTATACAATCTCCTTTGAACAAGATAATAGAGTCATTTGAATTATTGTGTCAGTTTTTCCGAAAATTGGGAGTTTAGAGTAGTTTTGGAGCGATTTTCCCCTACCTTTTCCCTCCTATTTTAGTAGTGCGTGAGAAGCATTTTTGCTGAGACTTTTTCCATCTTACAAAAAGAGATAAACACTTTGAAAAATTCCCCTTGGTGTTTGTTATTCAAAATGAATTAATGTCAAGAACAAAACCAAGGTTTTACACCCAATTGTTTCATGATCCGAGTTTCTTTATATCATATGTTTTGAGATCATCATTTTGGCACCAAGTTTCATTCTCTACCCAAAAGAGAGAGTTTCCTACAGAGGATTCATTTTTTTGTTCATGGGGTACATACAGAGGAGGACTTTGTATGTTTGGCAATAGTTGTGCCCCACCGAAAGATTCCGAGACTAAGGTGGACTCCTGAGTTGTCGACTAGGCAGAGGTGGAGGAATGAAGAAGCGTCAAGGCTTGAGAGGGAGTCAGGTTGTTGAGTAAGTATTTATGTCGTGTCTTTTATAAAACCATACATAGTGGACTTGTGGCTGGGTTGTCCAAGATTTTTCCCATTGTGAGTTTTCCAAGTACATCATGGCGTTGTGGTTGTGTGCTTAATTTTATTTTGCAAAAATCACGTAGATGCATGCTTAAACTTAAAAAGATAAAAATTTTGTTTAACCACAAAAATTTGTTTAATTGATGCTTAATTAAATTAGGTAATTTTAGTTTACCTTAATTCAAGTCGAAAGTATTAATTTGACAAAATTCATGTTTGTTTTGATTTGCATAAATTTGAACTTGAATTGAAGTTGTGATTTAGAAGATGATAATTTAATTTTTGAAAGAAATTATGAAATTTAGATTATTTCGTGAACCATCCATTTTGAAATTTAAAATGTTCAATTTTTTGCATCTACAATTAGTATCAAAGCATATAATTTAAGAAACCACATTCGCAATCCACTCTGATCAGGGCAAATTATAAATCCCTCATCAACTTGAATGCTATACCAGTTCCACCTGTTGAAATGCAACCCAACTAAGATGTTTATCCTATTTTTCCTATTTTGTTACTCCTCCCTTTTTTTTAACAATGTAATCGAGACCTCCTTGGATGAGGTTCTCAATGCTATTTTTTCTAAGAATGAAATAAACTGAGATTTTGAGTATCTTGTAGTGCCTTAAATTAATTATATTGATTCTAATGAACTCTTCATGATGATTATTTTGCAAATGAGCAATTATTAACTAATCTTACTAAACTTAATAAGAAACAACATAACCGCATTCAAATTAACGAGGATGACACTATTGTAATTAGTGTCAGTTCTAGTAGCCAACTGCTCGAGATTAAGATAGGGTCCACCCTTGATGAGCATGAGCACGCGCAACTTAAAGTTGCACGGTCCTACGACGACATGTTCGACATTGATCTCGAGATAGCTCATCATGAGATTTCGAATTTCCTAGAATGCAAACTGGTCAAACAGAAACGATGAAAGATTCGTACCAAATGGATGATCCAGGTCAAAGAAGATGTGGTCAAATAATTGAACATAGGCTTCATCCGAGTGATCGAATATCCCACATAGCTAGACAAAATTGTACCCGTACCAAAATTAGCAGGATAAGTTTGCATGTGCATCGACTATCAGGATTGGAACAAAGCATATCCTAAGGACGATTACCCACACACATGATTATGGACAGCATGACCACTCACGCTCTCAATTCGTTCGTTGACGAGTTTGGAAAATACAAACAGATCAAGATGCACATTGATCATCAAGAAAAAACCGCATTCATCACCCCTTAGGAAACCATCTGTTACAAAATTATGACATTCGATCTTAAAAATGCAGGACTACCTACCAAAGGAATGTCATAACCATCATGCATGATCTACTACACATAGAATACGAGGTCTACGTGGATGATATGATCATTAGATCCAATATGTAGGTAGGTCGCGTTCCCGCCCTTCAGATTTTCTTCGAATGACTATAGCGACATCAAATGCGACTTAACACATCGAAACGTGTCTTTGGTGTCACCAAAGGAAAACTTTTGGGATTCATAGTTAGCGAGAAGGGTATTGAAGCATATCCTGCGAAGCTAAAAGCTATATTCCAGATGCCACCACCTCGAACAAAGAAGGAAATTTGTGGATTTTTAGGAATATTACAGTATATTAGTATGTTCATCAGCTAGTTGACTTCTATTTGTGAACCCATCTTCAAAATCCTATGAAAGGATTCAACCAAAGTTTGGAATGAAGATTGTCAGGAATCTTTTGATAGAATAAATAAGTATCTTAACCGGCCTTCAGAACTTATGCCACCTCCGCCTGGTCTCCCTCTACTCCTATACTTTATCATAATAGACACCACATCTGGGGTTTTGCTGGTCCAGTTCCATGAAGAATCCCACAAAGAGAGGTCCATCTACTATGCTAGTCGCAAATTGGTCAGGTATGAAATCAACTACACTACCTTGGACAAAGAATGTGTTGCCCTTGTCTTGGTCACTCAGAAATTACGACACCACATGCTCTCTTTTCCTATTAGAATTATATCCCGAATGGATCCTATCAAAAACCTTCTTGAGAAACCTTCCTTTTCTAGCCGAATGGCCTGATGGTAGATGTTACTACTTGAATTCGATATCGTGTATGTCACAAAGAAATCCATGAAAGGGAGATCCATCTCCAACTTCCTAGATGACTACCCCATGGAAGAAACTGACATCTGGATCTCCATTTTCTCGAATGAAGAAATCATTTGCACCTCTTAGGAAGACCTCTGATGCTAATTGTTCTTTGATGGTGCTGCCGGCAAAAAAGGATATGACATTGGGATACTCCTAATCGCCCCTGACGACTCTCACACTCTCATTGCCATCAAACTAGATTTCCCCTGTAACAATAACATGACCGAATACGAGGCATGCACCATAGGCCTCAAAATTTCTCTTAAGAAAAGAATCCAGCACCAAAATTTCCACTGGAACTCTTCCCTTATCATAGTAGAGGTATTTAGGAGATGGTAAGTCAAAGAAAAAAAGCTCTTACCTTTCCACGCACACTTAGTAGAGTTATCCTTCCAATTCGGAGATATCGCCTTTCACTATTTGCCTCGAGTAAGGAACGGCTTGGCCGATGCCCTTTCTACCTTAGCCTCCATGGTCAACATGCACGAAGGAATAATTATGGGCCCTTTCCCGTACAAAAACAAGCTAAACTGACACACTGCTAAAATATTGAGTTCATGATAAAAGAGTATGGTTCTATGATATTTAACGTCTCCTCAAGCACGGTAGGTAGCCCCCAAGATGCCAACAAGGAAGACTGAGAAACCCTCCATAAACTAATTGCCTCGTACATTATTTCTGATAAAGTAATATTCAAGAGAAACTTTAATGGAACCCATTTACACTTCATCGCAAGTGCTAAAATTGAATAAGTGATGTAGAAAATCCATGGAAAGGAATGCGGACCCCACATGAATGTCCATATTCTATCTCTTTACATCACCCCAAAACCGACGACGATCGAAGAACCCCCCAGAGTAGCGAGGGGCACGAGACCTTTATCCTCCCTCTTTCTCTCGAAGTGCAGGGAGGGAAGATCTCGGGATGGCCACAATCGCCATATTTTATAATAATATAAAAGTGTCCCTAAACTTGTGGTTTTTATTAATTAGACCCTAAAATTTAAATATCACTAGACTTTGACTTTTGTGAAGAATTACAAAGCAACGCTAGCACTTTGAAATTATGAAATCAACCCTAAGTGTTGTGCTAAAAGCTTGACCCCAAAGAGGTTAGAAAGTTAAAATGCATGTTTAAGAACATTACGAGATTTTAAAGTGTATATTATGTGTGAAATGTGATTTGTAGTCTGTCCCCTTTGACCAATTATAAAAAGTTTAAGTACAAAATGATGAAAATGGATAATTATACAAGTAATGCATACGATGGCTAGCGGATATTTCGTTAAATAAGGCGATTGGATCACAAATGAATTAACTTAATGAAATTGAAAGAGTTTTTGAAAATGAGTTGTTAGGAATAAATAGAAGAAGGGATCGCAGCCCTAAGGTTCTTATAAACACCACATTCTAGGACCCCATAAGAGTCTCCTTAGGTCCCTATCACCTCCCCATTTCACTACAAACCCTAGGTCATACTCCGACTATCGATCTAGAGGCCATCGGGCACTCTTGGGGCCCGTTTAACTCCGGTCAACTCTATCATTAAAGCAAAAACTCTTTGAATCTTCGAATGGCTCTGAATCCCCTTTCCAACGGTTTGCCCCATGGGCGAATCAACATAACTGTTCGGACGAATGGACCATTTACTATTAAAAATTAATTTAGAGGCCACCGGGCGACGCTCTCGGGCCTCGATTTGACCCTTAACAACTTCATCATCAAAGAAAAATCACTTTCAATCATCGAAGGGCACTGAAACCCATTTCCATTGGTTTACCCCGTGCATGAAATAACATAAGCGTTCAGACGAACGATCCATTTTGCCTTATAAATTGACCTAGATGCCAATAAGTGCTCCCGAGCTCCGTTTAACCAAAGTTAACTCTTCATATCGAACTAGACTGAATGAATATATGAAGGGCACTGAATGTCATTTCCAATAGTCTACCCCATGCACGATTCTGACTTACGGTACGAATGAACGATCAATTTTACTCAGAGAGGTCATCGAGAGCTTCTGGGCCCCGGTTGACCAAAGTAAACATTCCAAACCAAGAAAAACTCTTTGGAATGTCTAAGTACATGTCCTAAACTTTCCAATAGTCATTACCATGTGTGATTCTGTCTTACCCTGCACACGAACGATCCATTTATGTCTGACAATCTCCCATTCAAAGAATAGACGTGTGCTTTCGAGCCACATTTGACCCAAAGTCAACTCCCGAACCCGGTCCAAAGGAGTATTAAGTGTTTATGAATTAAATTTCTAGTGGTATGACCCATGCACAATTCGAATGAATGAATTACATTTGACGACCAATTTTCTAGGAAAATCTACACGAGACTGCCAATTGGCAGATCTAGTTCCCTGCATATCAGCAGTGTGTCTAGGGTCACCTGCCTATGGGCATGACTGGGGCCATATTGATCGGCATCTCCCTACCCTATAAATATAGGGCATGACCTCACTTCCAAGGCACACTTCAGATCCATCAGCATCAGTAATCTCAATAATATTCTCTCCAAATCAGTGAAGTTCCTCCATATCAAGTTCCATTCAAGCTTATATTCCCATCCTTTTCATACCTCATTTTGCAAAATCACATTCTCTCTCATCCAACCTTCATCTCACATTCAATGGAGTTCATCCAAAATCAAATATCAAGCTTCAAAGAAGGTCCAAATCCTTCCCCCTCTCTTTAAATTTTGTGTTTTGCATAAATTACATTAGATTCATAATTTAGTTCTTACTCTAGTTCATATACTTTAATATCTACATTTTTATTATATGTTGCACATACTTTATTTTCTATAAAAAAATAAAAACAAACAAAAAGAAGGTTACAACCATAAATTCTGAACGGGATTATTCATCACACTTTTTCAAAACTAAAAACACATTTTTTACATATACACACACATAATAAAATCCCGTTCGAATATATGGGATAAACCCCATCCCATGCCGCATACTAACTACGTGGACTATGATGTCTTTATAGGATACATAGGCCTTTCGAATTAAAACAAATAAAGCTTTTCCACCTTTTGGCCTGGGCTATCAATGGTCAACAGAAGAACTCCGAATGATCCCCCAACCTCATCTGAAGAGAAGGCTAGAATGCACCAAAGTTGTCTCAAGAGATTCCTTGAATAGAAGATTAATCAGAGAAGGTGAAGATTTCCCCTTCTGCGGCTTTACCGAACCATGGCATGATCATGTGGATAAGAAGATGAAACCTAGAATGGAGATCTTTTTCCAAGACAGCTACACATGGGCTGAGAGTTCCCAGTGAAGAGACCATAGCTAATAACAGAGATTCTGAGGAAAGTGACTCAGAGGATTCTTTTAACTTGCAAACACTGTGGATGAAATTCTGCATGAACCACTCAGGGGATACATCATTGGATCCCTCCTGCCTGATCAAAGTTGCTGATAACTGACATGCTGCACCTGTTCCACCTGCTAAAATTTAACCTAACCCAGATGTTTGTCCCATTTCTTCTTCTCTTGGTGTTCCTCCTTACTCTGATGTAATTGAGACCTCTTTTATTAAGGTTCTCAATGTTGTTTTTCCTATTAATGAAATAAACGAAGATTTTGAGTTACATTAATTGTATTGATTCTAATTAAACTCTTGATGATGATTTTTCAAATGAACAATTCTTAACTGATCTTAATAAGGTTAATAACAAATAACATAACTTTGTTCAAGTTAGTGAAGACGAAACTATCGTTATTAATCTCAGTTCTAGTAGTCAACTTCGCGAGATTATGATAGGGGCCACCCTTTACAAGCATGAACGTACACAACTCAAAGAATTACTAAAGGAATTTTTGGATGTCTTCACATGGTCCTACAAAGACATGCCCGACATTGATCCTGAATAGCTTAACATAAGATTCCAACTCTCCTAAACTGCAAACCAGTCAAACAAAAATTGTAAAAGCTCCGTACCGAATGGTCGCTCAAGGTTAAGGAAGAAATAGTCAAACAGTTGAATGTGGATTTCATTCGTGTGATTGAATACCCAACATGGCTAGCCAATATCGTACCCATACTGAAATCGATATGGAAAATTTACATGTGCGTTGACTACCAAGACTTGAACAAATCCTTTCTCAAGGATGATTATACGCTACCTAATATCAACATGATTGTGGGACAACACAACCAGCTACACTCTTAAGTCATTCTTTGATGGTTTTATTGGATATAATTAGATCAAGATGCACCCAGATCATCAAAATAAAACCGCATTCATCACCCCTTAGGGAACCTTTTACTACAATTTAGATCAAGATGGTATTGCAATTTGGTTTAAAAACTGTAGGGTCTACTTACTAAAGGGTTGCCACAATCATCTTGCATGATTTGATACACAAGGAAGTCTAGGTCTATGTATGATATTATTATCAAGTCTAGGACTAGAGAAGGTCATGTTCCCGCTCTCTGTAAATTCTTCGAGCGACTAGGACAATACAAGATGTGACTTAACCCATATAAATGTGTCTTCGGTGTTAACAAAGGAAAGCTCTTGGTATTCATTGTTAGTGA
This sequence comes from Sambucus nigra, assembly GCA_949130495.1. Lineage (NCBI taxonomy): Eukaryota > Viridiplantae > Streptophyta > Magnoliopsida > Dipsacales > Adoxaceae > Sambucus > Sambucus nigra. Next base: position 529,093,187 of record OX422209.1, on the reverse strand, counting down.
AAAAGGGATAGAAGCAGATCCTTCCAAATTCTAAGACATACTCAAGATGTCACTACCCCAAATGGAGAAATAAATATGAGGATTCTTTGGAAAATCGCAGTATATCATCCGGGTCATCAGTCAGTGGACTTTTATCTATGAACCCATCTTCAAAATCCTTCGAAAGGATTTAACCAAAGTTTGGAATGAAGCTTGCCAAGAATCCTTTGATCGAATTAAATAATACTTAACTCGACCTCTGGTACTCATGCCTCTACAGCCTTGTCTTCCCCTACACCTATACCTAACCGTAACTAACATCGCAACTGGGGCTTTTCTAGCCCATTATCATGAAGAGTCCCACAAAGAGAGAACCATTTACTATGCCAGTCACAAGTTAGCCGGGTACTAAGTTAACTACAAAGCCATGGAAAATTCATATGTCTCCCTTGTCTGGTTCACCAAAAATATAGAGCACTACATGCTTGCCTTCCCATCAAACTTTTTATCTCGAATGGATCCTATCAAGTACCTACTTGAGAAACCTACCCTGTCAAGATGAATGGACCTATGGTTGATTATTTTAGCCAAGTTTGATATCGTGTATATCATGAGAAATACATGAAAGGAAGATCCATCTCTGACTACCCAATGGAAGAAACCGATGATTGGATTTTTGAGTTCCCAGATGAGAATATCCTTTGTACATCCTAAGAAGACCTTCGATGGAAAATATTCTTTGATGGCGCCGCCAACAAGAAAAGGGTGTGGCATTGAGATACTCCTAATTTCCCCTGATGACTCTCACACTTCCATTGCCATCAAGCTAGATGTTCCTTGCACTAACAACATGATTGAATACGAGGTGCATACAGTAGGCCTACAAATTTCCCTTAAGAAATTAATTCGATACCTAGATGTCTATGGGGATTTGGCCCTCATCATCGATTAAGTACTCAAAAGATAGAAAGTCGAGGATGAGAAACTCTTACCCTTCAATGCCCACCTAGAAGAGCTTGTCTCCTAATTCCAAGAAATCACCTTCCACTACCTGCCCCGAGCAAAGAATAACCTAGACGATGCCCTTATTACCTTGGCCTCCATGATTTACATGCCCGAAGGAATAACAATGGCCCGTTTCCTAGTCCAAAAGAACCCTAAACCAACCCACTGCTACCACATTGATCTCATCACAGAAGAAGATCCCTGATTGAGTGCAAAAAGTAGCGTGTGTAAAGACTCTAATCGTTGTTTTCGTTTTGCCTACTCAATACAAACAAACCTAAATTACTACTACACTTGCGAGGAAAGTATGGTGGTAAGTCGGGTATAAAAAATCCACAGAGACGAGTTGTTAGAATTTATAAGATTTAATATTCCGAAATAAAAGTGTAAAAGATGATTACAAACTAAAAGAAAGGGTGCATGAAAGGGAAATGTTTATCTAGGTGAGGGAAATTAAACTACACTAACAAAGCGAGCAAAACTATAGGTCGCGTCGAATATTCCTCACACGGGTTAATCTGTATAAAATGGTTACATGGGTCGACGAGTTGTTACAAATGCGTCTCGTTTCGACAGTTAATTGAATCAAGGGTTGTCACGCCCCTAAATCAGCATTAAAGCCTAATAAGATTTTGGCGTCAATAAATATCCCGAAAATTACGCGCGAAAGGTCGTAAGCACGGGACATACATGATATGCCTCGTCAAATCTCTAGGCGTAATAACTAGGACAACGCACCCAAAATAGACCCGTAAACACTATCACCAAGCAAAGTAACCCGTTAACCCGAGTGAGTTCCATTCATACACAACCTAATTTAAATTACCAAGAAAGCATGGTAAAAATGCGGTAAATGGAAAGCGGTAAACAAACGCGGTAAATCTACCTAGAAAGAAAGTAAACCTAATTATGAAAGGTTGTAAATCTAATTAGAAAGCAAGGAAATAAGGAAATAAAAGCTATATTAATGGAGAGGAAGATGAACGTACAATCTTACAAACCCAAATGTTGTCACACCATATTAAGAAGAAGAAAAGAGCTCTCAAATCCCAAACCCTAACCTAAAATCTATCCTAAAAAGCTTTATATATGTTATTACATCAAAAATGGGTATTTATAGTATGTTGGAATAAGTAGAGAAAAGAAAAGAAGAAAGAAATTAAAAGGCAAAATATCTCCTGGAAACAGGGGATCGATCGATCAAGAAGAAAAAGTCCACTGTATAGAAGGATCGATCGATCTACCAAAATTTTCGATAGATCGATCAAGCAGGTATTAGCACACTACATTGCTGTTTTTGTATGCTTTCATTTCCCATCCGCTAGAATCACCGTAACTTCTTCATACGGACTGAGAATCGCGCATCGTTCATGGCCACACGAAGATTACGAGGAGGGCTACAACTTCCGTGAAGATGTTGGTCCTGGTGCCCATGATGTGAAAAGACTAAAATTCCCTTGAACGTGCGATCGCGTACGAAAATCGAGGGGAATGCGTCTGAACTTCACACTTAGCATCCAAATACCTATAAATGCTCAATTAACCCCTGCAAAACATGTTAACATAGAAATCCAAGGTTGTCTGGTTAACGATCATAAAGATAGGGAATAAGATACTCAAGGGGGCTAAAATGCATCCGTTCGGAGGATGAAATACGCAATATTTGCGTATCATCACACCCCCTAACTTACACATTGCTAGTTCCTAACAATTAAATAGGATGCAACAAGAACTACAAGCAAACCAAAAGCAGGAGATAGTCCAAAAGTATGGTATAAAAGCAAAAGGCCACTTTCATGGGTGATTTGATTGAATTTAGTGTATGCAATAAGCCGTTAAACCCCTAGGTCACCCTAGTGGACGAGTGTCATCTCGTGAGGGTTTTAAGGGATGATACCCACAAACATCACATGGTTTCCTCAAAATATGCCCAAACCAACATGTGACAAGCCCAACAATGGTGAAAAGGATTTCATACGCATTATTAGCAAAGTGAATGAATTCAAACAAAATTCCAAATCATTAACATTATAGAATGCACCTCATCGAATTGAAACCTTAAAATGTGGGAGGGGAGTGAGCACATGCAAAGTATGATTTGGCGAAAAACTTATATAAACTGAATAAGCGTTAAAGCAAACATACATTCAATCCTCACAGACATTACGCTCATCAAGTGAATTCACTCGAAACAGGGAGGTAACACATAGAACATGCGGGCATAAAGAGTAAATGTAAATGGAAACTAGGCTGCACACATGTCACAAATGAAGAACGCTATATATAAACTGAAAAATTGTAATCTCAATGAAAGGATACCACACACTAAAAGAGGCGAAATGTATTTTCACAGATTATCAAAACTATTTAAACTTTTAAATTACATTAACCTAGGATCACATAGGACTTTAATAGGGTTATAATGTAGGCTAGGCTAGGGTGCGAAGCGAAGGATATGTATGTACGGATTCAAAGTGTTCGGATTGAAAACTCGGGATAATGGGAAAATGTGGGCAATATCAAAATTGGAAAACAAGTTTTGAAACGGCATTAGACATATCATCGGGGAGACAAATAAAGCTTATTAAACACTATACAACATTTACAACTTTCTCTTTCTTTTCTTTTCTTCTTTTTCTCATGTTTTCTTTTGTTTTTCTTTTGATTTTAGCTTTCTCATTTTCTTCATTTTTTTCACATCTCTTTTCTTTACTTATCAAACTCTCATATGCCTAAATTTCAACCAATATCACAACAACATTCAATCCCAAGTAACATCCCAAACAAAGGTATGGAAAGTGTATGCATGGTCTAAAACTCCAATTTATAGTTGGTTATGGGAATGGGGTATGCAATGAAAGGCTAATATTTAGGCTCAAAGGGTTTAACGAGGGTAAATATATAAGGGTGAGGTCAAGGTCAATATAGGTGATATAACAAAGAGGGCCTATGATCATTTCACAAAGTTTACGCAATTCTCTAATCAAAACAATATATGAAAATCATGATCAAGTAACACATTTCAAGTATATACTCAATTAATGAACGGTCAAATGAAAGAATGGTGAGATTACCGACGAATTGAACATTTTCAATGAGAAAAGAATAGTGTATACACTCACAAATGACGAAAGGTACAAAGCTTACTCGGTGTAAGTATATACAGTGCAACAAAATATTACCGAGTTATACAAATCTTAAACCAAATCAATAAAACAATAAAAGTTCATGTGCTCATGGGATTAAAGTTTAATTCATGAAGTTATTCATAATATTAATAATGGAGACTAAAGTCTAATAACTTCTAAAATCGAGAACATGCATCATTGGGTTGTCTATTGGATCGGGCAATTATTAAAATTTATCATCGGAAACAAAGGTAAAATGACCAAAAAAAGGAGAAAAAAGAGAGAATCTTTTTGAAATTTTTGAATTTTTCTAAGAAAAGCATACTAAGTAACTATCATGTGAGCAAAAACATGGACACTACCAATGAATGGATAGAATATCCCACACCCCCAAACTTAAAACCTGACATTGTTCTTAATGTGAAGTAAGAACCAAGTTAAAGAGAGGAAAATAGCGATATTACCCTAAAGTGGAGAGATCCCCATAAGAACAAGTCCAAATAATCTACAAAACAAGTTAGTACTGAGCATAGAAAAAAGAAATAACAAATAGTTAACTAATTACACTAGACTAAAATAAAAAGAAAGAAAGAATAAAAATCTAACTATATACAATCTACTATTTAGGCCTCACACTAACTATACACTAGAAGTCTAAATAGTTGAGGGTCCACCGTAAAAACGATTTGACTTTGGAGGATAACCAGTGTACCCTCACATACAAGCATGCCCAGGGTGGATCATTGGAAATACAATTCAGAGCCCTTTGGAGATTAATTGAGCTTATGCTCAGAAAAGAAAGTTGATTGGAGTTAAATGGGGGCCAGGAGCGCTCGATAGCCTCTAGAGCGATACTCGGAGTATAACCTAGGGCTTACGGTGAACGAGTGAGTTATAAGGACCTAAAGAGGTGCTTAGGGGGGATCCTATGATGGGGTTTCTATAGTTAGTTATTTAAGTCCTAGTCGACGTTGATTTAATATATGCCCGATAAAAATGGTGGACTTACATGCTAATGACCCTATTGATTAATTAGGGGCTAATTCCTAGTTGTTTGGTTTACTTAGGGGTGTAAAATGGAAAAATACAAAGAGGATACCATAGTATCCATTATTTGTATCAGTTTATCAATGAACTATCCATATCCTTATCTGTATCCTTTAGGATATCCCGAATTCAGATCATATCCATATTCATTTATAATATTTAATATATATACCTTGTTCTGATCAAGCATTACTTAAAATTTGCTATATATTAACAAAAATATTTTTTCCATAACATTCTAAGTAAGATAAATACTATATTAAATATGACTATAGAAAAATATAGAATCATAGTTTAGACGGCTTAAAAATAAGTTCTCTCATATGAGGTCAATGAGACTTTCAAGAATCATTTTAGTGAATACATAAAGGAAGAACAATTAAGTCTCAACTACATTACATTGTGAATAAAACTATCTATGAGTCATTGTGAATATGTAATCCGAATGGTAGAATATGCAGATAGCCATTGTAAAATGGATACATATTGTATAAAATAATACTAAAGCCAAGAGACAATGTGATATATTTTTTTATTGTATTTGTACATTTAATAGTTAATGGTTTAAATTGTTTCAAAACAATCATCTATATTATTAAATTGAAAATATGTATACATATAATTCAAATAATATACAATCTATATATTATTCTAAAATTCTTTACAACCCTTAATGATTTCTCTTATTTTAGAGTATCGACGTGGCATCCCTCTTTTGTCTGTTTCATTCACATCAACCGTCACTTCATGGGCCCTAGAAGCATCGCTTTTCTCTAACCCCTTCATTTTTCGCTACCACTAATCCTACGCCTTGAATCGTCAACTTTGTCATTTTTTAATTAGATCAAAGCCACTCCTTTTACCCTACTTCACCTATTCTTTATGTATGTGTGTGTGTGTGTGTGTGTGTGTGTATATATAATGACGAAGCCAGTATAAATCACACGGGCTTAATTTATACTGGATTTATTCATAAGCCATGTGCCTTTTATGCTTCTAATGGTTGATGTCTTTTTATCTTTCTTTTGTATGTATATATAGTTTTTCTAGAAGAAAATTGAAACCAAATACTCTCAAATTCATCTTTTATTACTTTTTTTATTTGATGATATTATGGCAAGAGACTGTAAGGTATAATTTCTCATGAATTTTTATTGACAGTAAATCTATACATATGCATGTATAAACTTTAACTAAAGATTGGATTAGCCATCCATTTTCTCTTTAATTCGCATATCCATCTCCCAATCCAAGACAACAATCTGGAATCCTACCATTACCTATAGTTTTTGGAGTTTCAACTAATCTCGATGAATGAATGCAATATGAAATCCTACCACCACTGAGGCTGACTGAACAACTTCGATCCCGATCTGCAACATCTCTTTAAATACTAATTCAAATCATTATCAATTGTTTATCCACTTGAACGCATATGTGATATTGCTCACAAAGCCCGTGATCACTATATTCATCGAGGATCATCCTATTTCTATCCACTGATGGCACCGACTCAGTTGGAGGCTATTTTTGTAATTTTTTCCTTAAAAATGTATGTTTTAATGTCTATCAAGTATAGGTATGTTGTTGGGAAAGGCCCAACAGTAATAAATTAAAAGATTTTAGATTGAAGATTGCAATGCTTAACAAGAATGCTTAACAAAAATGCTTAACAAAAATTAAAAGATTTTAGTTGTTGGGAGAATCTTGGAAAGGTAAGAAGACAGATACATCTGACAAACAAGATTGAGAAACACAAGCAGGATTCTTGACGTTTTGGTTCGGCCATGAAGAGAGTAGATGCTTTTATCATTCATTTTAGACCCGATGTTTTTTTTTCAGTTTTTTATATTTTTGTCTCAATGTTAATGTTATTTTAGTATTTATATAAAATTGTAATTTAACTGACACAAAAATATCAATTTTGAAATGACATCGATAACACAATAATATTTTTTACAAAATTTAAAAACGAAACTCTTGCGACTTTATTCTAAATAGAAAAAAATAGTTAATCTATTTACAAGGGAAATTTACTGAACCCCTCAGAAAAATAAATAATAAATTAAATATGTTAAATTTAAAATAGCAAAAAAAATACGTTTGAGTGATTTTTTTCAAGGGTGGAAAATTCCTTGGAATTTTTAAATACCTTAAGAAAAAAATTAACAACATTAATTGTTTTTACGATTTCATAAGACTCATCAGGCTTGCTTTAAGTTGGTAATGTTTATATTCAAAATGTTCATGGGAACTAGATGAGAAATGAAGATGCATCTTTACAAGTATTTTTTGTTTCCATAAAAAACACTCATTATTATTGTTGATGTAAAAAATTAGATTATCTCTAATTTATTAATCACAGATAAAAATAAATAATACAAAAGATTTTTAAAGTGGTTCAGCCTTATAAGAATGGCCTACATCCACTGTATTTGTTATTGTTGACTGTTTGCAGAATTCTCGATAACAGGTTTTATCAAGAAATTCCGAGTCCCCCTATAATGAGGATGATACAATGTATTTATAGCCTTTGAGGTTGTACATGTGAAAGAATAATACATAGTTGTCCAGTAGGAATGTACATCTGTACGATAATAACTGTGCATTTAATGCGCAGTCATCCTCTTGACTATCCGGATATGAATGCTTTGAACGAGGTGCAGTTCGGACCACCTAAGCTGCTCGGACTGCCTAAGTAGCTTGGCATACATGAGTTGCTCGGTACAATAAAGTTCCTTGGAGAACACTTGTTGCTCGGAGAGCATGAGTTGGTCGGGGAGGTTGAGTTCCTCAGAGTCAAGGTGTTGTTCAAAAAGTTTGTGGGTGCCATGTAGATTGACACGTGTCTCCACATAATTGGTCCACGTCAGCAGACTAAATTTGGTATCAACAGAATCCCCCAATGTTTTGTAGTTTGAAGTTGAAGAAAAGTATGGAACATTCTACTGCCTAGACTTTATGGATTTTAGACAATCTTCCGTTGTTTATAACTCTTTTTTGAGTTCATAGTATCAGGCTTTTAAAGTATTTTGAATTTCTATGACCGCTTCGTTTTTTATGCCTTTTTCTTCTTTTTAGCCGCCGAATACGCAATCGTCCATCCTGGTAATCATTATTTTTCTCTATTCCCGAGGTAAAGTATTTAAACGCTTCAAAAAATTCGATCGTCTTTTACTTTTTCAAATCTGCATCTTAGAACTTCTTTACTTCTTCTCTATCTTGTGTGTTCATTTCTTCCATTGTTCGTTGTCGACTAATCCACCCTCTTCCTGTAAGATCTTCTTCCTTCTCTTTTATTTTCTTTGTTCATCATGGTTTACCTTGTTGAGTCGCTTGATAAATTTCGCTCTGATTTTTCTATTCCTTCATGGGTCATGTTGGAAGAACTTTCTGAACCTTCAGACTATTTTTCTTTGGCTGAGGGACATTGGTTGCCCAGTCTCTTTGTGGCCGAATGTGGCTTTTCTTTTCCACCAAATCCCCGTTGTTTGGAATTCTATCAATATTTTGACGTTGTACCTGCAAAAATAGCTCCCAATACCTGAAGAATAGTTAATAGGGTGCATAGGTTAAATCAGATTCATGGAACCCGTTTAGAAATTCTAGAAATTATGTTTGTTATAGATGGGTTATCAATGATAATACTTTTTACTTAAAAACTAGGTTTTTAAATAGGGCTTTATTTGTCAATCTCCCAGATGCCAACAGGGATTACTTCGAGCATGGGGTTGTTATGAAAAATTAGCAACATGCTCCATTAAATGGAGATGATGTATATCAGGGTCCTAAGTGTCCCCCTTATGGAAATGGGATAGGTTGTTTTTATTTTATTTTATTTTTGAAATTATGTTTTCTTTGTGTTTGATAAAATGCGTCATTGACATTTTAATTTTTTGTTTATTTGTACTTGACAGCAAAAGAAAATCCCTCAAAGAAACTGATGTCAATTTGAGACACTTGAAACTTATTTGGAGTTTGCACCAAACTGTTGCTGACGAACACATTAGATCAGCTTCTTATTTATTGCAGTACAAAAGCTATACTTCATCCTTTACTGCTCGTCCAGTGGTGGGTGACATCGACCCATTATCAGCTTCTGAGAGTTCTTCCCCTGAGTCACATATTCCCCTCAGTACTAGAATGAAGAGAAGACGAGCTCCTGCCTTATTTCACAAATCGGACTCTGCCAATATAGAGGCCAAGAAAAACAAGCAGGATGTCCAAGAGGAAGGGACAAGAAAAATTGATGCACCCCCTCCAATTGCTGCTAAGAATGTTGTTGAGAATCCCCAGTGGATCCGAGCAAAGATGTTGATGTTTCTCCTCCAAGCGAGGTTATCGTTATATCACCGACCAAGACGACATCCTTGGTTGAGAATGTTCCTGCTCCTACGAAGAAGTTGAAGAAAAGTTCCTCAGATAAACCGACTGAATCTATCTCTTAGCCTTTAACTGTTGGAAGTGGTATTCCCACTTTTGTTGCTCCGAGCTCTGCCATGAGTTTGGTGAAGTCTTGGATTATCCCAGAGATCCAAGGTATTGAAGACAGTCTTTCTCGTGACATGGTCACTACCTTGGCAGCTCAGCATATTGCCTCAGTAAGTATTGCTAAACTAAACTTTCATTTTTCAATGTTATGTCCTTGTACTGACTTACAGTTATTTTCTTTTTCCAGATGGTAACATGTTTCAATACCATTCTGAAAAAGGATGAGGCTATTAAAGCTTCGAGATCCTCAGGAGGTGTGGCGGAAACTTTTTGTGGGTCTGACACAGTCCTTATAGGATTCTCGTCAGAAATATGACGAAGATAAAGTTTCTTGGGAGAAGCAACTAAAGTCCATCGAGCAAGAGAGAGAGAAAGCTATGGAGGCCTCTTAGGAATTGGAGAGGAAAATGAAAGAATTTGAGAAGAAGAATAGTGAGCTTGGGGAAAAGCTCAAAAATGCTGGAGAGCTTGAGACCAAGCTCAAAACTGCTGAAGAGGAACTTGGTAGACTTCGTGAGGCTGATCGTTAGAAGGAAGAGATAAAAGGAAAATTGAGGGATGCCGAGGAACTTCTTACTGAGAGGATTTCATCGGAGAAGGTAAAGAGGAAACTTGTTGTTAAAAAGTTCTTTAGCACTGGCTGGGACAAGGGATGGAACAAAGGCCTAGCTGTTATGTCTTCTCAGATGGAATTCGCTAGTGTTAAATACTTCAGAGATGGATGGGTCACAGCTCTGCAGGAGTTAAAGGTCTCTGAGAGTTCTGAATTATTTCAGCGTCATGTTCATGGTCCTCCTCTCTCTCCTGGAGAAGAAGAAGAGGACAAAGCTGCCTCAGAAAAGTCTTCAATGATAATTGGGGATCAGGCCCCTACTGTTGAACTTCACTACGAGCAGTCCCAACCAATCATTACTCCTACCGAGTAGCTACTCGTGTCCACCGAGCACCCATCCTCTTCCTCGAATTCTCCCGAGGAAGTTATAGGGAATAAAGAGAAGGTGTAAAGTAGTTTGGGTGTTTATTTTGTCACTTTATTGGATGCAAACTCATCTTTGTAGTTCCTTTTATGATGAAATAAAAATTCAAGCTTTTGGTTGTTTATATTAACTTTTTGTTCTACTTGCTCTGTTTGCATCCTTATTGATTCTTTCTATCTCTTCTCTTTTCTTTACTAGTTCATGGCTAGAATGGAGTTCTTGTCAGCCCACGATATTGAACTGATGAAAAAATGCAATGACTACTTCAAGGTTGGCCATGCTGACCTGAATGAAGCTCAAATCATTGACATCCTTGGTCCATTCACTTCTGAACGAGCAGTTAAAGCCTATCAATATTTGAAGTTCTTGCTCGACCGTGCAGTTGCCAACAATGTGGAATATTATGAGATGATTGAAGATCTCCGGGGTACCATCGAGGAACTTCAACAGCAATACAAGGAATATTCTTCCCTTTTGCATCAGGGGTACGAGAAAAAATATCAACAATTAAATGCTGACAAAGGATATGATAAGTTCATCACTGCATACGAGAAGAAAGAGAAAATTCTAAAGGTTGAGGTCGAGGAGCACAGGCAAATCGCTAAACTATTGAAGGAGGAAAGTAATGTTTTGCGAGAAGATATATCCCAACTAAAGTCTGCAGCATCTTCCTCGGGAGCCTTGGTCCCTATCAATGACGAAGGTTTCTCGTTCTTGGAAGTCAAAAATGCCAATTTGAGATATGAATTGGAAACCTTAAAGAGGATTGGGCCCTCTTCTTCTGCTCATGGACGAGTAAGAGCTTCTAGGGGATGAGCAAGGGTTGCTCAGGTTACTGTTGAAGAAGCTAGAATGCAGGCGGCCTTGGAGAATCAGGCCTTCCAGTTGATGGCAAAGAATCAAGCATTAGCAGAGATGTCCAAGAATATTCTGACCCTCAAAAAGCAACTTTCTACACAAAGCTCTGCCTTGGAGAATAAATAACTTTTAGTGAAGAACCTCCATGAGCAACTGGAGAGGTTAACCTACCAGTTTCACCAACAGCCCAAAGAGTTTTGGATGGCTGGTTACAATGAATCCCTCTACAATCTCGATGATCGGATCCAGAATTCAAATGACGAGGGTTACAAACAAGGATGGTTGAATGCACTGGGGGTGTTACAGTTGTAGCACGACCATTATCTTTGGGATTACTATGACCCTGGGTTGCTCGAGTTGCCTGTGCCACCTTTTAAACCTGATATGAGTTGGATTCCTTCTCGGCCAATTCCTCAGTGCTTAATCTCTAAGTATATCGACGACTACAGTCTTCATTCTAATTTCAAGATATGTCGCCTGGAGTACTTACTTGATCGGCCATCAGTAATGAATGTCAGGATGCTTAGAGATCTGAACTTCATAAATTCTCCTTACGCCTTAGACGATCCTCCTGCTGGAGTAGAGCCTGTTTCAAAGGCAGAAGGGAAAAAGTCAGTAGAATAGGATTTTTGATGTAATGGTTCCTCATGTAATATGTAATTTGTTCTTTATGTAATATGTTCTGATTTTAATAAAGGAACTTTTAGTTTTCTCTACAATCTTGATTGTCATTACTTTATAAAATATCTATTTTATTCTCTGATGAATGTGTATGTATATCTTGTAAGAAAACAAAGATGTCCTGTGTTATTTTAAATTGCCGACCAACTGGAGTTGGTGAAAATTTATTGTTGACCATTCTGATTTTATGATAATTATTTGACGACCAATCGTAATTGGTGGAAATTTATTCCCGACCAACCATAGTTGGTGGATTTTTATTCCCGACCAACCGTAGTTGGTGGATTTCTATTCCCAACCAACCGTAGTTGGTGGAAATTTATTCCCGACCAACCGTAGTTGGTGGATTTTTATTCCCGACCAATCGTAGTTGGTGAATTTTTATTCCCGACCAACCGTAGTTGTTGAATTTTTATTCCCGACCAACCGTAGTTGGTGGATTTTTATTCCCGACCAACCGAAGTTGGTGGATTTTTATTCCCGACCAGCCGTAGTTGGTCGATTTTATTCCCGACCAACCGTAGTTGGTGGATTTTTATTCCTGACCAACCGTAGTTGGTGGAAACTTATTCCCGACCAACCGTAGTTGGTGGATTTTTTTCCCAACCAACCGTAGTTGGTGGATTTTTATTCCCGACCAGCCGTAGTTGGTATATTTTATTCCCGACCAACCGTAGTTGGTGGATTTTTATTCCCGACCAACTTTATTTGGTGGATTTTATTCCCGATCAACCGTAGTTGGTGGATTTTTATTCCCGACCAACCGTAGTTGGTGGATTTTTATTTCCGACCAACCGTAGTTGGTGGATTTTTTTCTCGACCAACCGTAGTTGGTGGATTTTTTCTCGACCAACCGTAGTTGGTGGATTTTTATTCCCGACCAACCGTAGTTGGTGGATTTTATTCCCGACCAACCGTAGTTGGTGGATTTTTTGATGCGTAGTGTGTAGCACTAGTATTCCGGAAAAATTTCAACAAAAGGAGAGAATTGGGTAAAACCTCCAAAACTTTATTCATATTGAAGAAATTTGCATTACATAGGGATTGAACTACTGATAATATTTGAGCAGATGCTCTGCGTTCCATGCATTCTTAAACTCCTCTCCTTCTAAGGTTTCAATCCTATATGTCCCTGGTCGAACAACTTTCGTTACTCTGTAGGGTCCATGCCAGTTAGCTTCTAGTTTGTTGTGTTTTTGAATTACTTTCTTTATGACATAGTCCCCTTCTTTCAAATCACATTTCTTTACTCTCTTGTTGTAAAACAGAGTTGTTCGTTGTTGGTATGCAGCATTCCTGATTGCTGCTTCTTCTCTAACTTCCTTGAGCATATCCAAGTCTAATCTTCTCATCAAGTCACTAATAGGAGAATTGAAATTCAGCACTCTGTGTGTGGGGAGACCCAGCTCGACAGGTATAACAGCTTCACTTCCAAATGCCAGCATGTATGGAGATTCTCCTGTTGATGCTCATGGTGTAGTACGATAAGCCCACAGCATAGAATGTAGCTCGTTGGTCCAATTTACCTTCGCATCATCCAGTCTTTTCTTCAAACCATTCAGCAGCGTTCTGTTTGTCACCTCATTTTGTCCATTCGTCTGGAGATGGCCTGGTGCAGAGTGGGTTTTCAATATGTTTGACTGATGACAATATGCAGCGAACTCCTCGTTATCAAATTGAGTTTCGTGGTCTGTGATGAATGCATGAGGAAGACCATGTCTACAAATGATGTTTTTCCATATAAATTGATACAACTTATCATATGTCATATAAATAAGGGGCTCAGCTTCCACCCACTTAGTAAAGTAATCCACCGCGACCACGAGATATTTAAATCTTCCCCTGGTCATTGGAAGTGGCCCGACTAAGTCAATTCCCCATATGGAAAATGGCCAAGGGGAAGTAATGGTTGTTAACAATGCTTGGGGAGTCCTTCGGATAGAGGAGAAGCGTTGACATTTGTCACATTTTTTGGCATAGGCTATACAATCAGCCCTCACCATTGGCCAGTAGTATCCTTGCGTCATTATTCTTTGCAAAAGCGTCCGACCTGCTACATGGGCTCCACAGGACCCTTCATGGATCTCTTCAATTAAGTCTTTCACCTCGGAGGGATGCACACATCTTTGTAAACCTGCTATAATTCCTCGTCTATATAGAATACCATTATTCAATACATAACGAGCAGCTTTAAACTTCAGTTTCTTGGCTGTGAGTTTATCAGTTAGTAAAACCCCTTCTTCAATATATGCCCTGATGGGATCCATCCAAGATGGTCCTAAATCAAGGGTAATAAAGTTCATCATCAGATCTTCGTCGATGCTCCTGCTAGCCAAAATTTCTATTGGGATTGTTCTTCGTAGCTCGGTGCGTGTGGCTGAGGCTAACCAAGCTAAAGCATCTGCTCTTGCATTCTCCAATCTAAGTGTTCTAATTAATTGTACTGCGTTAAAGCTCGATACAATCTCCATTTCTTTCGTATAATACTTGATCATCCATTTTCCCTTTGTTGCGTACACTCCCAGCATTTGATTTACGATCAACTGTGAGTCACTGAATACAATGACCTGCTCTGCCCCCATGGTTTTTGTTAAACTAAGACCTGCAATCATAGCTTCAAATTCAGCCTCATTATTATAAGCCTTGAATTGAAAGCGCAGAGCATACTCCACATCAATTTCATCCGGGCTATTTAAAATAATCCCTTCCCCACAGCTTGTACTGCAAGATGAGCCATCCACATACAGATTCCATATAGGTACTTCGTCCTTAATTTTTTTATCGGATAAAGTTCCTCGGTGGAATATTTGTTGGTTCTTTATATCCTCCCCTAGAACTTCTTGCTGCTCGTCGACCATCTCCTCTTGATCATCAACCGACTTAAATTGGTCGGAGTTTAAATTTGATGATCCTGTAACATCCACAAATTGGTCGGTATTCAGCTTTTGCTCCTCGGAGGTGTCAGGATAAGTGAATTCTGCGATGAAATCTGCTACTGCTTACCCTTTAAGCGATGATCTAGGCTCATAAACTATGCCATATTCACTAAGTTCTACTGCCCAGTACATCAATCTCCCTGATTTCTCTGGTTTATGAAGAGCTTGCGTCAATGGCATATCGATATACACAACTATGGTATGATCTTGGAAGTATGGCCTCATTCTTCTACTCGCTTCGATCAACGCTAGTGCCAACTTTTCCAGTCTTGGATATCTGATCTCTGCTCCTCGAAAGGCCTTGCTAATGTAATAAATTGGTTTTTGCACTCCATCCTCCATTCTTATCAATGTCGAGCTAACTACATTCTCCGAAACTACCAGATACAAGTAAAATCTCTCTCCCATCACTGGCTTAGACAACAGTGGAGGTGCTCCCAGGTATTTCTTCAACTCTTGAAAGGCCTTCTCGCATTCATCATTACATTCAAACGTTTTTTAGAGTGTTTTGAAGAATGGGAGGCATCTATAAGTTGCTCGTGATACAAATCTATTAAGTGCTGCAACTCGCCCTGTGAGACTTTGCACTTCCTTCTTCGTCGTTGGAGATCATAGTCCCAATAGAGCCTTGATATTTTTAGGGTTTTCTTCAATACCTCGTTGGTTGACAATATACCCGAGGAACATGCCTTCTCGTACTCCGAATATGCATTTGGTAGGGTTCAACTTCATTTGATATTTATCTAGTTGATCAAAGGTCTGGCCTAAGTCAATTAGATGATCAGCAGCTCTATTTCTCTTCGTCAGCATATCGTCAACATAAACTTCCATGTTGTAAGTGATTTTCTCTTCAAACACCTTGTTCATCAGCTGCTGATATGTTTCACCTGCATTTTTCAACCCAAAAGGCATAACATTATAACAATAAGTTCCCCTAGGGATAATAAAAGAGGTACTCTCCCTGTCTTCGGGTTTCATTTTAATCTGGTTGTAGCCAGAATAAGCATTCATGAAGCTCAACAGCTCATGTCCCGAGGTAGCATCTACTAATTGATCAATTTGGGTCAAAGGAAAATGATCCTTTGGGCATGCTTTGTTGAGGTCGGTCAAGTCTACACACATCCTCCACTTGTTGTTCTTCTTCTTCACCATCACCACATTAGCTAACCAGTCTGGATATTTGACATCTTCAATAAATCAAGCTTTCTGGAGCTTCTCGACCTCCTCGTGTATAGCTTGGTTCTTTTCGGGGCTGAACACTCTTCTTATCTGCTTTACTGGCTTTATTTACATAAGAAATTTGGGTCTATTCCTGGCATGTCCTCATGGATCCAGGAAAAAGTTTGTTTTCTGCTTTTTAGGAAAACTATCAACTCCTGTTTTAGTGAGGCATCCAACGACGAACCTATTTGAGTTGTTCGTTCCGGGTGCTCGTTGGCCAGAATGACATTTTCAGTGGCTTCCACCACCTGGCCTTTTATGAGCTACGACTGGTCTCTGGGATCTAATGTTTCAATTTCTACACCTTCATCCACTTGATAGGTAGTAGTCTTTTTCTTAGATTCCTCTAGTTCTTTCGGCTCGGCAGATGAATAGTAGCATTCCCGAGATACTTTTTGGTCACCCTTTATAATTCCTACTCCAAAGTTGGTTGGAAATTTTAGGCATTGATGTACAGTAGATGGTACTTCTTCGAACTTCTTCAAACCTACCCTTCCCATGATGATATTATAACCTGATTGGACATTCTTATCCATCACGAAAAATTGCACTCTTTCTGTTCGACAAGAAGGCCATGTACCGATGAACATATCTAACTTGATCGTCCCAAGTGGAAAAACTTTCTCGCCAGTAAAATCGAGAAGGGGCCTATGATAAGGCTCCAACTGAGACAACTTTAAATTTAAGCTGTCAAAGCATGAGTAGAACATGATGTCCGCCGAACTGCCATTATCCACCAGTACTCTTGAGATCATTACTTCCTTCATACTCATTTTGATCACCAATGGGTCATGATGAGGATATAGCACTCCTGCAAGGTCATTCTTAGAGAAATCGATGACCAGTTTATATTTTTTCACCCTCCTCGGACGATCATCTTCAGCTAGATTTATTCGTTGAATGTATGAACAAGTTTGAGCCTCATTGAGGTAAGCTTTCCTCTCTACAGTAAGGTCTCCACCTCCTGCATCTCCTCTTGTAATAACATTACAATCAAATGATCCAAAACGAATTGAAAATACCTCACGTTCTGGCTGTCTTGGTCTTTTGGGGAGATCGAGGTTGTCTTCTGGATCATCTTCATGATCTCTTTTCTTATCTTCCTTTGCTCGACGAGGAGATCTAGATCTCTGTCTTGCTCGATCGTTGCTCTTCCCGTCATTTCTTTGATCAACATACTTGGCCAGCTTACCTCGTCTGATGAGTGCTTCAATTTCATTCGGAAAAGCTATGCAATTTTTTGTCGTATGACCATGGTCTTTATGGAACTCGCAATATTTGGTCTTATTCCTCTTGTCAAGATCTATCTTCATTTTCTCTGGCCAGTTTAGCTCCTCGTTGTTCTTGATTTCTTCCAGAACGTGGTTTATGTCTACTTTCAAAGGAGTATAATTCCTAAATTTCTTCAACATTTCCCATGATGGATTTGCTTTTGATTGCTTGTTACCACCATTGTTCTTCTGCTCCTTCTTCTCAACCTTCTCGGATTTAACTTTGGTCTCCTTAACATCCATGTTCTTCTTCGCAACCATAGCTTCCTCGGCATTTATGATTTTGGCTGCTTTTGCCATTAGTTCTGACATGGTTCTAGGGGAATCTTTGGCCAAAGTGTAGTACAATTTATTTGGCAACAGTCCACTCATCAAAGAAGTAATTGATGTCTTTTCATCGTAATCAATAACTTCGAGCTTCTCGTTATTGAAACGAGTTATGTAATTCCTAGTGCTCTCACCTGCTTTTTGTCTAACACTTAACAGGTGTGCTACTCATTTAACTGGTTTTTCTCCAAAATAGAAATTTCCAATAAAGAGCTCAGCCAGTTGAAAGAAAGTCGCAATCTTCCCCCGAGGAAGATTGTTGTACCATATTTGAGAAGATTCGGTAAGAGTACTCGAAAATGCCCTGCATCTCATCTCATCTGGCACGACATAGATATTGGCAGCAGCTTGGTATTGTTCTATATGAAGGACAGGGTCAGTTTTCCATCATATTTAGGAGTCACAACAGGTGCTTTGAACTTTGATGGTGTAGAAAAATCCACAATTCCCTAGATAAAAGGTGTCCATTGGACAAAAGTTCTTTGTAGAGGATTCTTGGCCTTAACCATTTCCCCTAATCTATCCTCCAACCTTTGAATAGAGCATTTCCATGCATCATTTCCCTCCTCGGGCCTGTTGATTCGAGCAACCGATCGTGTGGAATTTGCTTCCTGGAATCTTTCTTGACGAGCAACTGGTCGTGATTAGGCAGAGCCTTCCTTTAAATCAGATGGTAGTTGAGAGTTCCTCGGCACAATCCTAGGGGGACTTTTATTCCTCCTAGGACCCAAATGATCAAAAGGAGAAATTCTACTCAACCTTTCAAGAGCACTTGTTCTTTCTGGGTATAGAGTGATGTTTTGTTGAGTGTCTGTAGCTCGCACCGAGCAAGTACGCCCAGGCTGATAAGAAAAATCATTAGATCTCTCAGTGTTATATGAATCGGTACGCTTAGATCGAGATTTTTCTGGGAATAACGTTCTCCTAGTACGCAAAGAAGGTAAATGGGTGTTTCTTTGAACGCTTCGTTGTCCTGAATGGGTAGATACTCCACCTTGGACAGTTTGTATGAGTTATCGCATAGTTTCTTGCATGGCTGTTTAGCCTTGGGCTAGATTAGCTATTATTTCGGCCAGATCTTGGACATTCGGAGGAGAGGATGGATTTGGAGGAACCCCAGCGTTTCGATTACTAGATTCTGGATGATCAGCCATTGGTGATAAATGATTTTGGTGAAAAACGTAAATTACAGTCGTTTCCCACAGACGGCGCCAATCTGTTGATGTAAAAAATTAGATTATCTCTAATTTATTAATCACAGATAAAAATAAATAATACAAAAGATTTTTAAAGTGGTTCAGCCTTATAAGAATGGCCTACATCCACTGTATTTGTTATTGTTGACTGTTTGCAGAATTCTCGATAACAGGTTTTACCAAGAAATTCCGAGTCCCCCTACAATGAGGATGATACAATGTATTTATAGCCTTTGAGGTTGTACATGTGAAAGAATAATACATAGTTATCCATTAGGAATGTACATCTGTACGATAACAACTGTGCATTTAATGCGCAGTCATCCTCTTGATTATCCGGATATGAATGCTTTGAACGAGGTGCAGCTCGGACCGCCTAAGCTGCTCGGACCGCCTAAGTAGCTCGGCATACATGAGTTGCTCGGTACAATAAAGTTCCTCGGAGAACACTTGTTTCTCGGAGCGCATGAGTTGGTCGGTGAGGTTGAGTTCCTCGGAGTCAAGGTGTTGTTCAAAAATGTTTGCGGGTGCCATGTAGATTAACACGTGTCTCCACATAATTAGTCCACGTCAGCAGACTAAATTTTGGTATCAACAATTATTATAATTCAATTAAAAAAATTATGTATTTGGGTTGTGTTTTCACACAAAAGGACACCACCAAGAAATGGTTTTATTATCAGGCAAGTACACAATTCATATAAACACAACATAATACAAATAACACAATTTATGGTGTTTACATCTAATTAAACATGACACATCACACGTCATAATTTTGACATGAACATAAACTATCCATGTTCTTTTTTGTTTAGATTTCTTTTAATTTTCACCTTCTTTTAAAAAGATGGGTATTTTGTTGTATTCATAGTTGTTGTTAAACTCTTTATTTGACCAACAAGATTTGGTAACAAGGAAATAATGGGTTATGGATTTATTTATTTACATGTTTAGACTAGGTTTGGATTTCTGATTCTTTTAAATCTAGTGGAATTGATGGATATTTGTTTTTATTCATAGTCTCTTGTTTTTTCATTTTCATATCTGGTGGTGTTGTTGGTTTTCATATCTGTTTGGAGAGGTAGAGGGAAAACTGTTTACTACATGACTTCTACACCAAAAGTGAGCTGTGTCGTTAGCAGATTGACAGTGTGTAAGATTGATGTCTAATATTTTCCTATAAACAGTGTGGTATCTAAAATTTATTTATACATGTTTGTGTTGTTAATTGTTTATTTTTTTATAAGTCGCATGGATGGAGTACTGTTTGTTTGGCCAGTGTATATACTTGAGGAATCTACTAATTTTTATATAAAATTATTAAATATTTCACAATGTTGCACATTACATGGGTTGAACAATAGTAGACAATATTATGGATATGGACATCTGTAAATAAGGATAGTTCGCATCGAATACAAATCATCAGTGATGGATACCTTAGTATTTGTATCCATTTTCCCGAGATATTTAAATGGTGTGTTCGAATTCGCTCTTTTGAATTTCTATTTGGATAAATATATGAAAAATGGATTCAAATACCAGATGGATTTTGATTTTTTAAATATCCGTTGACACGCCTGTGGCCATACCGATCTCTCCCTTTCCCCACCTGGGGGGGGAGAAGGGGGAAGAAAAATGTCTCGAGCCCTTTCCCTCTAGAAGCGCTTTGGTCATCATTAGTGTTTGTTGAACATAAAGATATGGATTTCCTAGCCTATTTTTCACAAAACAGGCAAAAGAAAATGTCATCGCTTCAAAAGAGAAGCATTAAAGACAAACTGATGCTTATGAAACAAATAGTTCAGAGGTTCGGGGGCTAAGTTACGAAATGGGAAGGTGTTAGGAACCCATCCCACCCTTTTGGTCTCTCAAGGGCTTGGGTTACTGTTTTCCTTAGTTTTTTCGTGAAGTGTGTGAGCGTGTATATATACATGGAGATCGGAATTGCCCAACTCATATCATGGAAAAGATAGAGTGAGGTCATCTAAAGGAATATTCCTAAAATAATATCTATAAAAATATGAGATGTGCGTTTATCGAGATAGTGATCATTACGATTAAACGATAATATATGTTAGACAAAATGCCAATAAGCATCACAAATATAATTGTTGATGTAAAAAACTAGATTATATCTAATTAATCAATCACAGATAAAAATGAAATAAAAAGACAAAGGATTTTTAAAGTGGTTCAGCCTTATAAGAATGGCCTACGTCCGTTGTTTTTGTATTGCTGACTATTAGCCTGGAATTCTTGATAATAGGTTTGGATAAATTCAAAAGTCTGAGCCTCAAACTCATAAAGGGCTTAAACTATGAAAATGAAGATTTTTCTTTAGAAAAAATTGATACTTTTTTGCAATTTTCTGAATTATTGGAAAATGATTTTTCTGACAAGATCTTCAATACTATCAGGAGAATTTTTCTATTTGAAAAAGCAAAGATAATTCTCCCACGTCCTCTATTCCAAATTGAAATTTTACCAAAAATTGAGGACCATGAGCAAAAGATAAAAAGTCTTTTACTCCAACATTTTTACTCTAGCTGAAATTATAGTGATTACATGCCAAAACTGCATTTCATTACTGAAGGAGGGTATCCACCTTGGGATATTGAAACAATTGAAGGGGGTTAGTAAACAAACTAATCTTATCCAGTGTAGCTTGTTTCAATCATTTTGAATTTTTACCTATGATGATCAAAACCATGATCTATCATGTATTGCCAAAAAGAAAGTACAAATATAATCGCTATGTGTCATTTCATATCACAAGCACAATTGGTTGGCGATCAAGAGAAATTTTCTATCAACCCTACCAGATCTGGTACCTCAGAGCCACTGAGGACTATGAATGGGACGAGATTGAACAAAATTGGGAAATTGCACTTAATGTACCGTTGGACCAGTTGGACACAATGAGATATTGGTCACAAAACCTGATCAATACTTCAAATTATGCAGAATATTTTTGTCGGGAATCAGCATTAAAATTCATGGTAACTAATAGCAGACGATTATTTGTTACCGATTTACCGATAAATTATACTACCTCGCTTGAACAACGAGCGGCAATAAGGGAGTTTCTAAATAACTTGAAAAACAAAAATAATTTAGATGTTCCCTTTGAACAATTAAGCCATGCGGAGGAATACGAACAAGCCCAATTACATGGACCTCCAAACCACAGCCCTTACGACAACATGTCCTTCGACTCTGTTGCTGAAGCCAACATTGCCAATGCATTTGATGCATGACAATTGGACGAAGAAAATTAACCCACACGGACGACTGCAAATCATCCAGCACACGAAGTGGGATATGCATACGGTCAGTAATCAACTGACGCATGTGATGACGATTTGGACGTTTAAAACAAAAACATCCAAATCAGTTACTATTTACTTTTTGAATCATTGTAAATTACTGTGTGCTTTTACTGTGCAATCACTGTGCACTTTACACTCAGCAGCCCACGTTTATGTTTTATTTTCTTTGTTTATTCATTAAGAAAAAGATAAGGTTATCTTTTAGAGGCTATAAAAGGAGAGCTTCTCCTCAGTTTTAATCATCAGTTGTAATATTTCTCTTCTCTCTCTTTTGTAACATTTTCCAGAATATTAATTCAATACCATTTCGATCTTTTCCGCACTTGTGTAATTGGTATCAGAGACTTGTTACTTATTTTTATCAAAGGTTAGTATTCTACCATTTTGTTAGTATTCTAATTGTGTTTATATTGTTATGCTAATATGAATGTTAAAGTATAAACTATTATACTCCATCACAGAACTTATTTTGCTGGAGAAAATTTTAGGGTAAAACATAAAGTTATTGGAAGTAAGTGGCGTAATAATTATTGTATGAAATACCATTTAATCTTAGTTCTATATAAATAAGTGTGTTAACCTTTTTTTTTTAAAAAGAGTTATTTTAAAAATCTTCAAATTTTTCATAAAACCCATATCCCTATTATTGTTTCAAAGCCCATATATTCGTTTGCCAAAAAGCTACTGTAGATAGCAATCGGCGTTAGGAAAACCGGTTTCAGACACCTGAAACAACATATAATAGGAGGTCTTAGGTACCAATGGAATCTGGAATAGATGAACAAAATAATGATAATATTAATTTACAATGTTTAGCACCATGGTTAAAAAAAGATGAGTCTATGTATAATCATAGTTTGCACATAGATAAAAAATCTGAAAATGATATTAGTAAAATTAGTACTACGTTAAATAGTTTAACTAATACAGTTTTTAGTTGGGTAAAACGAACTGAAAGACATCAGCTCGTTAATCAAAATTATGTAGAGAAAAAATTAGATTGTATTGCATTCAACTTAAACAAAGTTGATCAAAAAATTAGTCAACTCGAAACGGTTACAAATTTATATCTAAAAGAGGAGACTAAACCAAAAATTGAAAATCTATTAAACAAAATAGATAATCAAAATCCAGAACAAACTGGAATGAATAACCCAGGGGATAACAAAATTCCTAGATTATATTATGGTTCGGAAGAAATTAAAGCTCTTAAAACAGAAGAATTTAATTACACCGAATATATAAACGTTTGTGAAATATTAGATTATTGGAGACATTTATACAAAGATCCAATATTAACTGTCTCAGAACGTAATAAACTCATTGAACAAATACAAACTACGTATTTAAAAAATGAAAAATTATTACAACATTATCCGTATGAATTAAACCAATATTCATTTGATGAAGAAGAAAATCCACCACATGTAGTAAATACAATTGATGGCAAAAGGAAGGCTGAAGAACCACTTCAGGACACAGTAATTTACAATAATTCAAAAACTAAATAGTAACTGATTTGGATGTTTTTGTTTTAAACGTCCAAATCTTCATCACATGCGTCAGCTGATTACAGACCGTATACATATCTCACTTCGTGTGATGGATGATTTGCAGTCGTCCATGTGGGCTAATTTTCTTTGTCCAATTGTCAGGCATCAAATGCATTGGCAATGTTGGCCTCAGCAACAGAGTCGAAGGACATACTGTCGTTAGGGATCTGGTTTGGAGGTCCATGTAATTGGGCTTGTTCGTATTCCTCTACATGGCTTAATTGTTCAAAGGGAATATCTAAATTACTTTTGTTTTTCAAGTTATTTAGAAACTCCCTTACTGCCGCTCATTGTTCAAGCGACATAGTATAATTTATCGGTAAATCGATAACAAATAATCGTCTGCCATCCGTTACCATGAATTTTAATGCTGATTCCCGACAAAAATATTCTGCATAATTTGAAGTATTGATCAGGTTTTGTAACCAATATCTCGTTGTGTCCAACTGGTCCAGAGGTACATTAAGTGCAATTTCCCAATTTTGTTCAATCTCTTCCCATTCATAGTCCTCAATGGCTCTGAGGTACCAGATCGGGTAGGGTTGATAGAAAATTTCTCTTGATCGCCAACCAATTGTGCTTGTGATATGAAATGACAGATAGCGAGTATATTTGTACTTGCTTTTTGTCAATACATGATAGATCATGGTTTTGATCATCATAGGTAAAAATTCAAAATGATTGAAACAAGCTACATTGGAGAAGATTAGTTTGTTTACTAACCCCCATTCAATTGTTTCAATATCCCAAGGTGGATACCCTTCTTCAGTAATAAAATGCAGTTTTGGCATGTCATCACTATAATTTAAGCTAGTGTAAAATTGTTGGAGTAAAAGACTTTTTATCTTTTGCTCATGGTCCTCAATTTTTGGTAAAATTTCAATTTGGAATAGAGGACGTGGGAGAATTATCTTTGCTTTTTCAAATGGACAAATTCTCCTGATAGTATTAAAGATCTTGTCAAAAAAACCATTTTCCAGTAATTCAGAAAATTCCAGAAAAGTATCAATTTTTTCTAAAGAAAAATCTTCATTTTCATAGTTTAAGCCTTTTATGAGTTTGAGGCTCAGACTTTTGAATTTATCCAAAGTTGTTGTTTGTTCAACAATTTTTTCAGCAAGGATACTCATATTTCTTCTAAAATCTTTTCTCCTATCTCGGAGATGAGATTTCCATGCTTCATTTAATGGTGTATACAACTCGCAGGGGATTCCTGGGTTGTGAAAGTCATAAGTTTCAGTATCAAGGAGGCTTTCCTTGGTCTGAAGTTTGGAGAAGTGGTAAATCATATTAGGAGGTCCTAACTGTTTCATCCAATTTTCCCATGCTGTAATGGCTTCTGGCGTAGTATTATATTTTTGGTGACATGCACCAGGGAATTTGTTTACTTGCATAAAACATTGATTCGAGTTGTCATAGAAGCCTGGGTTTCTTCCACTAAATACAACATAAACAGGGTTTGGTTTATTCCTCAATATTTTCTCCCTACAACAACATAAATATAAGGCGAGAGTAGTAATAATAGTAATAGTAAACCTCCTATTGCTATGAAAAATATACAAGTACCAATATTACCTTGAACAAATTATCTAAAAGAAGATAATATAAAATTCAGTCAAATTTATCATTTCCAATTAGGAAAAGAAGAAATAATCTTCTCACCAAACCATGGAAAGAGAAGATATACTTATGTATTAGGTTACTTCAATTCTGCAGGCTATAAACCATATAGTCTTTTCACATTAATTGATACAGTAGCAACCATATGTTCTTGTACACCTAATGCTCTACCTCCTGAAAAGTGGATAAAAATGAAAAATCCAATTGCTGTAACAGGCATCAATGGGACACAAAATTTCATTGATTTAAAGGCCAAAAAAGTGGCTATATGGTTTAATGAAAAGAAATTCATTATTCCAAAAATCTTATGCTTTCCAGAAATGCATGGAGATTTTATATTAGGCAATAATTTAATCTCAGAATATTTTACTATAAGTATTGATGAGGGAACTATAAATTTAACCCTCAACAAAGATGTAGTAAAAATCCCTTTACTACAACAACATAAATATAAGTGCGAAATAGATTTTCGCCCTACTAAGAAAGGGGATATAACTCCTTTTATCAAAGCCCTTGAAGAAACTCATTGGCTTTATACTATATTAAAATATAATTTTAGTGAAAACCCACTAAAATTATGGAATAAAAGTTCAAGATATTGTAATCTCAAACTAAGAGATCCCAATGTCATTATAAGAGTAAAACCAATGATCTATACCAGAAATGATATAGATGAATTTGATAAACAAATCAAATAATTATTGGATATAAACCTTATTGAAAAAACAATAAGTCCACACTCTAGCCCTGCCTTCATGGTGAGAAAACACAGTGAAGTTATAAGAGAAAAAGCTAGAATGGTTATAAATTGTAAAAGACTAAATGAACAATTAGAATTTGATGGTGATTTTATTCCAAGAAAGGATGTATTAATTAACCAAACTAAAGGAAAAAAGTTCTTTAGAAAATTCGATTGTAAATCTGGATTTTGGCAGTTAAAACTAACTGAAGAATCCAAGCCATTGACAGCCTTTAGTACTCCTAGAGGACACTATCAATGGAATGTTATGCTTTTTGGACTAAACACAGCTCCTCGGGTATATCAAAGATGGATGGACAAAATCTTTAAAGACCTTAAAGATTTTTGTGTTGTCTATATAGATGACATCCTTGTTTTTTCCAAAACCATAGAAGAACATAGATATCATCTAAAAATTATTTGTGAAAAATTCCAAAAATATGGAATCATTTTATCACCTAAGAAAATTGATGTTGAAAAAATAGAAATTAATTTTCTTGGCATAATCCTAAAGCAGGATGGCCTACAATTACAAGATCATATCATCTCTAAAATAAGAGATTTTAATGAGGAAATTTTGGATAAAAAATAATTACAAAGTTTCCTAAGAATCCTTAATTATGGAAGAAATTTCATAAAAGGATTATCTCAAAAAGAATTACCACTTCTTGAAAAACTTAAAAAGAATGAAATTTTTACATGGAGTGCTAATGATACTCTTGTTGTTAAAACAATTAAACAAGAAATCATTAATAATTGTCCAAAAGTTTATTTTCCTAAAACAGTAGATAAATTAATATTGGAAACTGATGCTTCGGATAATTGCTGGGGATGTGTTCTGAAAGCAATTCCTTCAGAATATTGGGATGAAAACAATCCTTCCAATAATTTCGGTATTCGTGGTAAAAAAACTGCTATACCAAAATCAATTCAAAAATATGAATTAATATGTGGATATAATTCAGGAAAATTTAAACCAAACGAACTGAATTATATTATTTTTGAAAAAGAATTACTAGCAATAAAACCTGCTATTAAAAAATTCCATATTTTCTTAGCACCTGAAGACTTTATTGTCAGAACAGATAATAAAGCTGTAAAAGGCTTCCTGATAAACAAAAGAAATATTTTAGAAGGAAGAAGACTTAAATGGTTCAACCAAATTGCTATTTAAACTTATGAAGTTGAACATTTAAATGGTACTAATAATTTTCTTGCAGATTATCTTAGCATGAACTATGATGAAAAATCTACTAACTAAGTAGAGTTTTTAGAAACCCACTAAACAAGTGGAGAATATTAAATATTTTAAAATAACACCCACTAAACAAGTGGAATATTTTGAAATATATTTTATTAAAACCACTAAACAAGTGGCCTTTGTTTTCTATTTTCAGGATGGGAGATAAGCATCCAGAAGAAACCAAAGGAGATTGGGTGAATATTGCTAAAAAGGTAAACACCCAAGCATCACCATCCACATAGCCTAAACCAAACCCTGTTTATGTTGTATTCAGTGGAAGAAACCTCGGATTCTATGACAACTGGAATCAATGTTTTATGCAAGTAAACAAATTCCCTGGTGCATGTCACCAAAAATAAAATACTATGCCAGAAGCCATTACAGCATGGGAAAATTGGATGAAACAGTTAGGACCTCCTAATATGATTTACCAGTTCTCCAAACTTCAGACCAAGGAAAGCCTCCTTGATACTGAAACTTATGACTTTCACAACCCAGGAATCCCCTGCGAGTTGTATACACCATTAAATGAAGCATGGAAATCTCATCTCCGAGATAGGAGAAAAGATTTTAGAAGAAATATGAGTATCCTTGCTGACAAATTGTTGAACAAACAACAACTTTGGATAAATTCAAAAGTTTGAGCCTCAAACTCATAAAGGGATTAAACTATGAAAATGAAGATTTTTCTTTAGAAAAAATTGATACTTTTCTGGAATTTTCTGAATTACTCGAAAATGATTTTTCTGACAAGATCTTCAATACTATCAGGAGAATTTGTCTATTTGAAAAAGCAAAGATAATGTTCCCACGTCCTCTATTCCAAATTAAAATTTTACCAAAAATTGAGGACCATGAGTAAAAGATAAAAAGTCTTTTACTCCAACATTTTTACACTAGCTTAAATTATAGTGATGGCATGCCAAAACTGCATTTCATTACTGAAGAAGGGTATCCACCTTGGGATATTGAAACAATTGAATGGGGGTTAGTAAACAAACTAATCTTCTCTAATGTAGCTTGTTTCAATCATTTTGAATTTTTACCTATGATGATCAAAACCATGATCTATCATGTATTGACAAAAAGCAAGTACAAATATACTCGCTATCTATCATTTCATATCACAAGCACAATTGGTTGGCGATCAAGAGAAATTTTCTATCAACCCTACCAGATCTGGTACCTCAGAGCCACTGAGGACTACGAATGGGACGAGATTGAACAAAATTGAGAAATTGCACTTAATGTACCGTTGGACCAGTTGGACACAATGAGATATTGGTCACTAAACCTGATCAATACTTCAAACTATGCAGAATATTTTTGTCGGGAATCAGCATTAAAATTCATGGTAACTGATGGCAGACGATTATTTGTTACTGATTTACCGATAAATTATACTACCTCGCTTGAACAAGGAGCGGTAGTAAGGGAGTTTCTAAATAACTTGAAAAACAAAAATAATTTAGATGTTCCATTTGAATAATTAAGCCATGCGGAGGAATACGAACAAGCCTAATTACATGGACCTCCAAACCATATCCCTAACGACAGTATGTCCTTCGACTCTATTGCTGAAGCCAACATTGCCAATACATTTGATGCATGACAATTGGACGAAGAAAATTAACCCACACGGACGACTGCAAATCATCCAGCACACGAAGTGGGATATGCATACGGTCAGTAATCAACTGACGCATGTGATGACGATTTGGACGTTTA
The DNA here is from genome assembly GCA_949130495.1 of Sambucus nigra. Taxonomy (NCBI): domain Eukaryota; kingdom Viridiplantae; phylum Streptophyta; class Magnoliopsida; order Dipsacales; family Adoxaceae; genus Sambucus; species Sambucus nigra. The sequence continues at coordinate 529,063,852 of OX422209.1, read as the reverse complement.
AAACAAAAACATCAAAATCAGTTACTATTTACTTTTTGAATCATTGTAAATTACTGTGTGCTTTTACTGTGCAATCACTGTGCACTTTACATTAAGCAGCCCACGTTTATGTTTTCTTTTCTTTGTTTATTCATTAAGAAAAAGATAAGGTTATCTTTTAGAGGCTATAAAAGGAGAGTTTCTCCTCAGTTGTAATATTTCTCTTCTCTCTCTTTTGTAACATTTTCCAGAATATTAATTCAATACCATTTCGATCTTTTCCGCACTTGTGTAATTGGTATCAGAGCCTTGTTACTTCTTGTTATCAAAGGTTAGTATTCTACCATTTTGTTAGTATTCTAATTATGTTTATATTGTTATGCTAATATGAATGTTAAAGTAGAAACTATTATACTCCATCACATAACTTATGTTGCTGGAGAAAATTTTAGGGTAAAACATAAAGTTATTGGAATTAAGTGCCGTAATAATTGTTGTATGAAATACCGTTTAATCTTAGTTCTATACAAAAAAGTGTGTTAACCTTTTTTTTTAAAAAAAAGAGTTATTTTGAAAATATTTAAAGTTTTCATAAAACCCATATCCCTATTATTGTTTCAAAACCCATATTTTCGTTTGCCAAAAAGCTACTGTAGATAGCAATCGGCGTTAGGAAAACCGATTTTAGGCACCTGAAACAACATATAATAGGAGGTCTTAGGTACCAATGGAATCTGGAAAAGATGAACAAAATAATGATAATATTAATTTACAATGTTTAGCCCCATGGTTACAAAAATATGAGTCTATGTATAATCATAGTTTGCATATAGATAAAAAAATATGAAAATGATATTAGTAAAATTAGTACTACGTTAAATAGTTTAACTGATATAGTTTTTCGTTGGGTTAAACGAACTGAAAGACATCAGGTCGTTAATCAAAATTATGTAGAGAAAAAATTAGATTGTATTGAATTTAACTTAAACAAAGTTGATCAAAAAATTAGTCAACTCGAAACGGTTACAAATTTAGATCTAAAAGAGGAGACTAAACAAAAAATAGAAAATCTATTAAACAAAATACATAATCAAAATCCAGAACAAACTGAAATGAATAACCCAGGGGATAACAAAATTCCTAGATTATATTATGGTTCGGAAGAAATTAAATCTCTTCAAATAGAAGAATTTAATTACACCGAATATATAAACGTTCGTGAAATATTAGATTATTGGAGACATCTATACAAGGATCCAATATTAACTGTCTCAGAACGTAATAAACTCATTGAACAAATACAAACTATGTATTTAGAAAATGAAAAATTATTACAACATTATCAGTATGAATTAAACCAATATTCATTTGATGAAGAAGAAAATCCACCACATGTAGTAAATACAATTGATGGAAAAAGGAAGGCTGAAGAACCACTTCAGGAATTCCAAAATTCGGAAGCTTTTAAGATTATATGCAAACCTCTGCATATAAAAATGAAAAAGAAGATTTTGTTAAAACAGGCAATGCTTCTACAAGTAACACTAAAAATGAGAATGAACCAAATCCTTTTTTCTTAAGAAGAGATAATTTGAATAAACAAAATATATCTCAACATGGTATTTATCTTGATCTAAGGCATGCCCCTTTTGAAGATCAAGAAAAAACTATTAATGAGTGGGCACAATCCATGTCTATACTCATTACTTACTATAAGAGTACATGGTCTAAAGAAAAAATTTTAGACTACCTTGCTGCAACACTCCTAGGAGATGTTTTACAATGGCTACAACAATGGGAAAGCTCAGATAAAGGAATTCAGCAAAAAGCTGAACTCCTACAAACCTTCAAATCTTTTGATGAAATATTGAAAGGATTTGTTAAAATAATTAAAGAAAATATGATTGGATATACTGGAGAACCCAAACTCCAAGAAAATGCGTGTTACATATTATCTAAACTGGAATTATGTAACATTTGTCAATTTGAAGAATTTGTTGAAATATATAAAAAATATTATTTCAAACTAAAACTTTCAGAAACCAAACACTGGATGGATCAATTCTTTCACAAACTTCGAAATCCATGGGATAAAATATCCTTACAATCTTATCCTGGCTGGTTAAAAACTATCGGGAAGGATGAGACAGATGACAATCTTGGTTTTCGAATTAATTGGGTATTAAGAAAACTATCTGACAAATGCATTGAAATAAAAGCCAAGAAACAAATTAAAAATCAAATCACAAAATCTAAAGCTCGTTATAAATGTTGTGATAAGATTTTAAAAGAAAACTAAAAAATAGGATGTAATCCACCTCCTAGAAATTCCAAATATTCTAAATATTCTCGAAAGAGAAAATTTAAATGGAAACCTTGGAAAAAGAAAACATCTTTTTTAAAGAATAAAAAATATATTAGGAAAAAGAAACCTTCTAAAAAACCACCTCTAAAAAAGAAGTGTCGTTGTTATATTTGTAACGAAGAAGGCCATTATGCACCTGATTGTCCTAAAAAGGAAAAAGTGCAAATAAAATGATAAAATTTCTTGAAGAACAAGAATTAGAAATATTTTATGGAGAAGATTTATCTGATTCTGATATTTCTAATTATTCTAATGAAATTTTATATGAGCTTGAATCTGATTCGGAAACATCCGATGAAGAACTCGTATTTATGTATAATACTGCAGAAGTATGAGGTAGTAGCGAAGATGAGCTACAAACAATAGCCCTTCGTGAAATAGTTGGAGAAGAAATCACTTTTACCAACAAACAATTGCAAGAAATTGATAATCAAAGAGAACTTATAAAAAAGGAAGATGTCTATAAATTATCAAAATTCAAATTATTCTCAACAAGAATATTTGAACAATTTAATGCTCCCCTTCTTATGAGGAGGTTACATTGTATTTATAGCCTTAAGGTTGTACATATGAAAGGATAATGCGATGTTATCTAGTATACATATACATCTGTACGATAATAATGTGCATTTAATGCGTAGTTGTCTTTTGACTCTCTTGATTTGGGTGCTCTGCACGCTAAGTAGCTCGGACCGCTTAAGTTGCTCGGCACACTAAGTTGCTCGGTATGCCTGAGTATCTCGATGACAGAATTATGTTGTTCGTTGGAAGTATTAGTATTTGCCATGTAGGTTGACACGTGTTTTCAAGTGATTGGTCTACGTCATCAGACTAAATTTGGTATCAATAGAAGCCCCCAATGTTTCATAGTTTATGTTGAAGGAGAGTGTGGAACATTCTGCTCGAAAATTGCTTAGATTAATGGTCTTCATGAATTTTAGGAAGATTTTCCTTGTATATAATTCCTTTTTGAGCGCATAATATCAAACTTCATAAATATTTTGAATTTTCACGATCACTTCGATATTTGTGCCCTTTTCTTTTTTTAGCTATCGAAAACGCAAACGTCTTCTCTTGCAATCATTGCTTTTCTCTATTCCCGAGGTAAAGTATTTAAGTGTGACAGAAATCTTATCATCTTTTAATATTCAAATTTGTATCTCTGAACTCTTCATTGTCTCTCTATCTTGTGCCTTCATTCTTTCCATCGTTCATTGTCAACTGATCTCTCTTTCTTCTGTAAGATTTTCTTCCCTCTTCTTTATTTACTTTATTCACCATGGTTTATCTTGTTGAATCGTTCGATAAATTTTTATCATAGTTTTCAATCCATTCATGGGTTATTTTGGAAGAAATTTCCTGTCCTTCTGATTTATTTTCTTTGGGTGAGGGACACTGGTCCCAAGTCTTTTTATAGCCGAGTGTGGCTTTTCTTTCCCGCCAAATCCCCTGTGTTTGGAGTTTTGCCAATATTTCGATATTGTAGCTGCAAGAGTAGCTCCAAATACATGGAGGGTAGTTAATGGCGTACATAGGTTGAATCAACTTTATGGAACCCATTTGAGGATTCCAAAAATTATGTATTGCTATAGATGGGTTACCAGTGATACTACTTTCTATCTAAAAACTAGGTTTTCAAATAGAGCTTTAGTTTTCAATCTTCCCGATGCCAATAGGGATTATTTCGATCATGGGGTTGTGATGAAAAATTGGCAACACCCTCTATTAAATGGAGATGACGTGTGCCAAGGTCCCAGGTGTCCGCTTTATGGCAATGGGATAGGTTGTTTTCATTTTTGAAATCTTATTTTCTTTGTATTTGATGAAATGCATCACTAACATTAATTTCGTTTGTTATAGTTGACAGTAAATGGAAACCTCCAAAAGAAACCGAGGTTAATATAAATCATTTAAAACATATCTGGGGCTTGCATCAATCTGTTGCTGGGGAGAATGTTAGATCTTCTTCTTATTTGTTGTAATACAAAAGTTACACTTCATCTTTCATTGCTCGTCCTCGTCATGTGGTGGTTTATCTTGATCAGACATCGAGCTTCGAAACCAGTGCAAAAGGATCTTCTTCTGACCTAAACATTCTAATTACTGATCTAATGAAAAAGAGAAAATCTCCTGCCTTTTTTGATAAGTCTTCTTTTGCTACCGAGGAGGCAAAGAAGAATAAACAAGATGTCCCAGATGAAGGGACAAAGAATATAGATATACCCCCATTTATTGCTGCCAAGGATGCTGGCAAGAAGCCCCCTGTACCTCCGAGTAAGACTGTTGTCATCTCACCTCTGAGTGAGACTGTTGTCATTTCACCAATAGAGACAACACATTTGATAAAAAATGCTCCTGCTCCTCTGAGGAGATTAAAAAGAAGTTCTTCTGAGAGACCTGTTGAACCTATCTCTTAACCTTCAAATGTTAAAGGTAATGTTCCAGCTCTTGTTGCTCCGAGCTCTGCTATGGGCTTGATAAGATCTTGGACTGTTCCATAATTCCAAGGTGTTTAACACACCTTTTCTCGTGAGAGACTTACTATATTAGTTGCTCAACACATTACTTCAGTAAATATCATTAGCCTGATTCCTTTATTTTCTAGTACTATATTCATATATTGACTCAAAATTCTTCCTTCTTTTTTCAGCTCGTGGCTTGCTTCAATAGTATTTTGAAGAAAGATGAAGCCATCAAGGCTTCCAGCTCCCCGAGTGGGGTAGAAGAAGCTTTTGCTGGACTAACCCAGTCTTTGAAGGAATCTCATCAGAAGTACGAGGATGACAAAGATGATTGGGAGAAGCAATTCAAATCTGTTGAACTAAATAGAGATCAAGCGGTGACTGCCTCCAAAGAGTTGGAGAAGAAATTAAAGGATGTCGAACAACATAATACGGAGCTTAAAGTCAAGCTTAAGTTTATCGAGGAAAATGTCGCCAAACTTCAAGATGCTGAGCGACATAAGATAGGGTTAGAAGAAAAATTGAAGTCTGCCGAGGAGCTCCTTAGAGAAAGGACTTCCTCGGAAAAAGCTAAAAGGAAGGCTGCTGTTAAAAAATCCTTTAGTACTGGTTGGGACAAGGGTTGGAACAAGGGCCTGGCTGTTATGTCTTCCCAAATGGAGTATGCCAGTGTTAAATATTTTAGGGACGGATGGGTAGCTGCCTTGGAGAAATTGAAGGTTGTTGAAAATTTTGAGTTGTTCCAAGAGCATACTCATGACCATCTTCCCTCTCCTGGAGAAGAAGAAGAAGAAGATGAAGCTGATTTAGATGAATCCTCCATGATGATAGGAGAGCAGGTCCCTATTATTGCGGTTGTTAAACCTTCTGAGCAAGTCCAACAAGCCAGCGCATCTGTCGAGCAGCTGCCATTACTCTCTGAGCAACCAACCCCTTCATCCAAACCGTCCGAAGAAGTCGTGGAAAATAAGGAGAAGGTGTAAAGTTGTTTGGGTCTTTTGTTTTATTGTTTTCTTGAATGTAACCTTGAACTATGTTTTCCTTTATGATGATGAATAAAATTTAAACTTTTTTTGTTCATCTTGAGTTTCTCTCTTAATTGCTCTATTCACACCCTTGTTGATTTTGTTTTTCATTTTATCTTTGCTAGTTTGTGGCCAGGATGGAACTTTTATTAGCTCATGATTCAGCGTTGATGAAGAAATGCAATAACTATTTCAAAGCTGGTAATACAGATTTTACTGAGGCCCAAATAACTGACATCCTTGGGTCAGATGCCTCTGAACGAGCAATTGATGCTTACCAGTACTTGAAGTGCTTACTTGATCATGATGTAGCCAACAATGTGGCTTACTATGAAATGATTAAAGATCTTCAAGTTACGATCGAGGAACTTCAGCAGCAGTACAAAGAATCTACTATACTTTTGCATCAAGGCTATGAGAAAAACTGCCAATAATTGAGTGATGACAAGGGATACGACAAGTACACTTCAACTCATGAGAAAAGGGAGAGTGTGTTAAAGCTTGAAATTGAAGAGCACAGACATATTGCCAAACTACTGGAGTAGGAGAACATCTCTTTGCAGGAGGAAATAAAACAACTCAAATCTGTTGATTCTTCTTCTTTGGGAGCCTTGGTCCCAGTTAATGATGATGGTTTTTCATTTTGAGAAGTAGAAAATGCTAACTTAAGGGATGATTTAGAAAATTTGAAACGAGCAGGATCTTCCACACCTGCTCGTGGAAGAGCAAGATCTTCTTCTCATGGATGCGCAAGGGTTGGTTGGGTTACTATTAAAGAAACGATAACTCACTTGTCTTTAGAGAATCAGTACGTTCAGTTGATGGCGAAGAACTAAGACTTGGCAAAAATGTCTAAGAACATTCTGAATTTCACCGACCAACTCTCCACCCAGAGTTCTGCTCTGGAAAGTAAATAAATTCTGGTGAAGAAGCTCCATAAGCAGCTTAAGATATTGACTTATCAATTTCACAAGCAGCCCAAGGAATTTTGGATGGCTGGGTATAATGAAGCTCTGTATCATCTTGATGCTCATTTACAGTAGTCGAACAACGAAGGATACAAGCAGGGGTGGTTGAATGCCTTATGTGTCCTGAAGCTGGAGCAAGGTCATTTCCCGTGGGATTATTACGAACCTGGAGTTCTTGATTTAGCTGTACCTCCCTTCAAACTTAACCTTAATTGGATTCCAGCCTGTGCTATTCCTCGTATTTTGATCTCTAAGTATCTCGATGATTATAGTCTTCATTCAAACTTTAAGATATCTCGTCCAGAGCACTTTCTTGATCGACTATCCATAATGAATGTCGCAATGCCGCGAGATATAAACTTTATAAATTCCCCTTATGCATTAGATGATCCTCCAGCTGGGGTAGAACCTGTTTCAAAAGTATAGGGAAAGAAACCCATAGAATAGGATATTTTTATGTAATGAATTAGACTTCATATCTTGTGTAATCTGCTTTTCTTTAATGAAGAAAAAGTTTATCTTTTGCCATTTCATTTTGTTCGAAATAATTTGTAGAATGGCCTTGTTTATTTATTGGTGAATATATATATATATATATCCTGTTTTGTTTTTAGATAATGGAATTTGTCCCATTCGTTGTTTGATTATAGTGACTTGTCACTCTTTGGGCCTAAGCAATGGAATGACTTTCATCCCATGTTCATGCTTAGTTGTAGTAATCTCATCAAGATTACCTTGTTGCCTAGACAGTGGATGCCCCAGGAGGTCATTTATCTTCTTCCCTAATTTGGTACCAACCAACTGGAGTTGGAGGTTAATGAATTACCGACCAACCGGAGGTGGTGGTCCTTGAGTTACCGGCCAATCGGAGTTGGAGGTTAATGAATTACCGACCAATCGGAGTTGGTGGTAAATTAATTGCCGACCAATCGGCCTTGGTGGTACTTGAGTTCCCAACCAACTGGAGTTGGTGGTAATTGAGTTCCCGACCAACAGGAGTCGGTGGTAATTGAATTTCCGACCAATCGGAGTTGGTGGTAATGAATTGACGACCAACCGGAGTTGGTGGTAATTGAATTATCGACCAACCAGAGTTGGTGGTAATTGAGTTGCCGACCAACCGAAGTTGGTGGTAATGTGGTTACTGCTCTGAATTTGTGTTTTTGCAGTGTGTAGCACTAATATTCCGAAAAAATTGAACCAAAGAAGGAACATGGGCGAAACATTCTTTTATTCATATTGAAATAAATGCGTTACATATGGATTTCAATTAATGATAGTACTTGCATAGGTGCTCTGCATTCCATAAGTTTTTGAATTCTTCTCCTTCCAAAGTTTCAATTCTATATGTCCTAGGACGAACAACTTCAGTTACTCAATAGGGTCCATGCCAATTGGCCTCCAGTTTGTTATACTTTTGGATCACTTTCTTCAATACATAATCCCCTTCTTTCAAGTCACACTTCTTCACCCTTTTGTTGTAGAACAAAGTTATTCGTTGTTGATATGCTGCATTCCTGATTGTTGCTTCTTCCCTAACTTCTTCAAGCATATCCAGATCTAATCGTCTCATTATGTCACTGACAGGAGAGTTGAAATTAAGCACCCTATGTGTAGGTAGACCAAGTTCAGCAGGTATGACAACCTCACTCCCAAATGTCAACATGTATGGAGACTCTTCAGTTGCTGTTCATGGTGTAGTGCGATAAGCCCACAACACAGAGTGTAGCTCGTTAATCCAATTTCCATTTGCATCATCCATCCATTTTTTCAAACCATTTAATAGGATTTTGTTTGTCAATTTTGTTTGCCCATTGCTCTGGGGATGGTCTGGCACAGAGTGGATCTTCAATACGTTAGATTAATGATAATATGTAGCAAATTCCTTGTTGTCAAATTGGGTTCCATGATTAGTGATGAATGCATGGGGAAGACCATATCTGTAAATAATATTCTTCCAAGTAAATTGATAGACCTTGTCATATGTCATATCAATAAGAGGCTCAGCTTCCATCCATTTAGTAAAATAATCCACAACAACCACGAGGTATTTGAATCTTCCCCTGGTCGTTGGAAGTGGTCCGACCAAGTCTATCCCCCACATGGCGAATGGCCAAGGGGATGTTATGGGTGTTAAAAATGCTTGGGGAGTTCTTCAGATGGAAGAGAAGCATTGACATTTATCGCACTTCTTAGCATAAGCTGCGCAATCAGCTCTCATCATTGGCCAGTAGTACCACTGCGTTGTTATTCTTTGCAAAAGCGTCTGACCTGCTACATGGGCTCCAAAAGACCCTTCGTGAACCTCTTCTATCAAGTCTTTCACTTCGAAGGGATGGACACATATTTGTAGTCCTGCTATAACTCATCGTCTATACAAAATGCCACTGGTCAATACGTAATGAGCATTTTTAAACTTCGATTTCTTGGCTGCGAGTTTATCAATCGACAAGGTCCCCTCTTCAATATAGGCTCTGATGGGGTCCATCCAAGATGGTCCCAAGTTGAAGGAAATGAAGTTCATCATCAAATCCTCGTTTATGCTCCGATCAGGCAGGATTTCTATTGGGATTGTTCTTCGTAGCTCGGTACGTGTGGCTGACGCTAGCCGAGCAAGGGCATCGGCTCTTGCATTCTCCAATCTCGGTATTCTGATTAACTGAACTGTAGTGAAATTCGATACAATTTTCATTGCCTTTGCATGATATTTTACCATTAGTTCTCCCTTCGCTACATATACTCCGAGAATTTGATTTACAATTAATTGTGAATCACTGAATACAACGATTTGCTCTGCCTTCATGGTTTCAGCTAGATTTAGACCCACGATCATAGCTTCATATTCAACCTCATTATTCGAAGCCTTAAATTGAAAACGTAGAGCATACTCCATATCAATTTCATCAAAATTGTTTAAAATCATTCCTGCTCCACTGCCCGTGGCACACGAAGAGCCATCCACATACAGTTTCCATATAGGTACTTCATTATCAAACTCTTGATTAGATAGAGTTCCTCAGTGGAATATTTGATGCTTTCTTTTGTCCTCCCCTGGCACTTCTCGTTTATCGTTGATTATCTTCTCTTGATCGTCCATGGATGAAAGTTGGTCGAGAGTTAAATTCTATGCTCCCGTAACATCCACGAGTTACTCTTCGGAGATATCAGAGTGAGTAAATTATGCGATAAAGTCCGCTACTGCCTGTCCCTTAAGCGAAGATCTAGGCTCATAAACTATGTCATATTCACCAAGTTCTACTGCCTAGTACATCAATCTTCCCAATTTCTCAGGTTTGTGCAGAGCTTGTCGTAAGGGCATATCGGTATACACCACTATAGTATGGGCTTGGAAGTATGGCCTCAGCCTTCTGCTTGCTTCGATCAGTGCCAGTGCTAACTTTTCCAACCTTGGATATCAGATCTCTGCTCCTTGGAAAGCCTTGCTGGTGTAATAAACTGGTTTTTGTACTCCGTCCTCCACTCTTATCAACATCGAGCTAACTGCATTCTCTAAAACCGCCAGGTATAAGTATAGTTTTTCTCCCATCACTAGTCTAGATAAAAATGTAGGTGTCCCCATATATTTCTTTAACTCTTGAAAGGCCTTCTCGCATTCATCATTCAACTCAAAAGTTTTTCGGAGTGTTTCGAAGAATAGGAGGCATCTGTCTGTTGCTCATGACACAAATCTATATAGTCCAGCAACTCGCCCTCTAAGACTTTGCACTTCCTTCTTCGTAGTTGGAGATCATAGTTCCAATAAGGCCTTGATCTTCTCAGGGTTCGCCTTAATACCTCGTTGGTTAACAATATATCCGAGAAACATACCTTTTCGTACCCCAAATATGCATTTGGTGGGATTCAACTTCATTTGATATTTCTCTAGTTGATCAAAGGTCTGACCTAGGTCATCTAGATGATCAGCAGCTTTCTTGCTCTTCATCAGCATATTGTCAACATAAACCTCCATGTTATGACTGATTGGCTCAGCAAACACCTTATTCATCAGCCGCTGATATGTTCCACCTATATTTTTAAGTCCGAAAGGCATCACATTATAGCAATAAGTTCCGCCTGGGGAGATAAAGGAGGTACTTTCCCTATCCTCCGATTTCATTTTAATCTGGTTGTAATCAGAGTAAGCATCCATGAAGCTCAATAACTCATGCCCCGAAGTAGCATCCACCAGTTGATCGATTCGAGGCAAAGGAAAATGATCCTTTGGGCATGCCTTATTCAGATTAGTGAAGTCTACACATATCCTCCACTTATTATTTTTCTTCTTTACCATCACCACATTTTCTAACCAGTCAGGATACTTGACGTCCTTAATAAAAAAGGCCTTTTGTAGTTTCTCTGCTTCTTCCTGTATAGCTTGGTTCTTTTCAGGGCTAAACACCCTTCTTCGATGCTTCACTGGCTTGACCTCCTCATTCACGTTGAGCTCGTGGCACAGGAAACTCGGGTCTATCCCTGGCATATCTTCATGAATCCATGAAAAAGTCTATTTTCTGTGCCTTAGAAATGTTACCAGTTCCTATTTTAATGATACATCCAATGACGCACCAATTTGGGTTGTTCGTTCTGGATGTTCATCGACCAGAATGATACTTTCAGTGGCTTCCATGACCTGGCCCTTCACGAGCTGAGACTCGTCTCTAGGGTCTAATGTTTCAATCTATGCATCTTCTATTTCATCCACTTTATAAGTAGTAGTCTTCTTCCTGGATTCTTCGCATTCCTTCTGTTCGACAGATAAATAGTACCATTCCCGAGCTACTTTCTGGTCGCCTTTCACAACTCCCACTCCAAAGTTAGTTGGGAATTTTAATCATTGATGTATAGTAGATGGTACTGCTTCGAACTTCTTCAGGCCTACCCTTCCCAAGATAATATTGTAAGTTGAATGGACATTTTTATCCATTACAAAAAATCGTATTCTATCTGTTGGACAAGAAGGCCATGTACCAATAAGCGTATCCAACTTGATCGTCCCAAGTGGAAAAAACTTTTCACTAGTAAAACCGAGGAGGGACCTATGATAGGGCCCAAATTGGGCTAACTTCAGGTTCAAACTATCAAAACATGGGTAGAACATAATGTCTACAGAGCTACCATTGTCCACGAGTACCTGTGAAATCACCACTTCCTTCATTCTCATCTTGATTACCAATGGATAATCATGAGGATATAGTACTCCTGCCAGGTCATTTTTAGAGAAACTGATTACCAGTTTGTCCTTATTCACCTTCCTCGGGTGATCATCTTCAGTCAAGTTTATCCGTTGTATGTACGAGCAAGCTTGAGGCTCATTGAGGTAAGCTTTTCTCTCCGTGGTTAGATCTCCACCTCCTGCATCTCCACCTGTAATGACATTACATTCAAATTACCCAAAATGGATTAAAAAAACCTCTCGTTTTGGCTACCTTGGTCTTTTGGGGAGATCGGGGTCATCTTCTGGATCATCTTCGTGATCTCTTTTCTTATCTTCTTTTACTCGACGAGGAGATTTAGATCTTTGCCTTCCTCGATCGCTGGTCTTTCCACCATTTTGGTGATCAACATACTTAGCCAATGTTCCTCGCCTGGTGAGTGCTTCAATTTCATTCTGGAGAGCTATACAACGCTTGGTCGTATGACCATGGTCTTTGTGGAATTTGTAATATTTGGACTTGTCCCTTTTGTCAGGGTCTGCCTTCATTTTCCCTGGCCAGGCTAACTCCTCGCTATTTTTTATCTCCTCCGGAATGTGATTTATATCTACCTTCAAGGGAGTATAATTTCCATACTTCCTCATCTTCTCTAACGATTGCTTCCCTTTCGACTGCTTATTGCCACCATTGTTCTTCCGATCCTTCTTCTCAATTTTACCAGCTTCTACTTGGTTTCCTTGGTGTCTGTATTCTTCTTTATAGCCATGGCTTCTTCAGCGTTCATGATTTTGGCTGCCTTTTCCATTATTTCTTCCATAGTCCTAGGCGGATCTTTGGCCAACGTATAGTACAACTTATCTGGTAATAATCCACTCATCAGAACAGTAATTGCTATCTTCTCCTCGTAATCAATTACCTCAAGCTTCTCATTATTGAAATGAGTAATATAGTCCCTGGTACTTTCATCTGTCTTTTGTCTAACACTCAGCAAGTGTGCTACTCGTTTGACTGGTTTCGCTCCAAAATAGAAATTTCCTATAAAGAGCTCTGCCAGTTGAAAGAAAATCGCAATCTTCCCCCGAGGAAGGTTGTTGAACCATATCTGGGCTGACCCGGTGAGAGTTTCAGAAAATTCCCTACATCTCATCTTATCTGGAACCACATAGATATCGATAGTAGCTTGGTATTGTTCTATATGAAGGACAATGTCAGCTTTTCCATCGTATTTAGGCATCACCATAGGAGCTTTGAACATTGATGGTGTGGGAAAATCCACAATTGCCTGTAAGAATGGTGTCCCTTGGACAAAAGTTCTTTGTAGAGGATTCTTGGCCTTAGCCATTTCCCCTAATCTGTCCTCCAACCTTTGAATAAAGCCTTTCCATGCATCGTTTCCCACCTCGGGCCTATTTTTTCGAGCAATTGATCGCGCCGAGTTTTTCTCTTGGGATCTTTCATTAAGGGCTGTTGGGCGTGACTGGGCAGAGCCTTCCCTTAGGTCGGATGGTCATTTAGAGTTCCTCAACACAATCCTAGGAGGAATTTTATTCCTCCTAGGTCCTAAATGATCAAAAGGAGAGACTCTACTCAACCTTTCAAGAGCACTAATCCTTTTCGGAGTGAGAGTGACATTCCGTTGGGAATTTGTAGCTCGTACTAATGAAGTCCGACCTGGTTGATATGAGGGATCATTAGTCCTCTCAGTACGATGTGATCCAGTACGTCTAGATTAATAGATCTGCGGGAATAATGTTCGTCTAGTTCTTGAAGATAGCAAATGGGTATTTCTCTGAACACTTTGCTGTCCTGATTGGGCCCGCACTCCACTTTGGACAGTTTGTATAAGTTGACGCATAGTTTCTTTTATGGCCGTTTTCCCGTGGGATAAATTAGCCATTATACCAGCCAAATCTTGAAAATTTGGGGGAGTAGAAGGGTCTGGAGGGACCCCAGTATTTCGATTACTGGACTCCGAATTCTCAGCCATTGATGATGAATTATTTTGGTAAAAAACACTAAGTACAATTGTTTTCCACAGACAGCACTAATCTGTTGATGTAAAAAACTAGATTATATCTAATTAATCAATCATAGATAAAAATGAAATAAAAAGATAAAGGATTTTTAAAGTGGTTCAGCCTTACAAGAATGGCCTATGTCCACTGTTTTTGTATTGCTGACTGTTTTCCTGGAATTCTCGATAATAGGTTTACCAAGAGATCCAGAGTCCCCTTCTTATGAGGAGGTTACATTGTATTTATAGCCATGAGGTTGTACATACAAAAGGATAATGCGATGTTATCTAGTAGACATATACATATGTATGATAATAATGCGCATTTAATGCGTAGTTGTCTTTTGACTCTCTTGATTTGGGTGCTCTGCACGCTAAGTAGCTCGAACCGCTTAAGTTGCTCGGCACGCTAAGTTGCTCGGTATGCCTGAGTAGCTCGATGACAGAATTATGTTGTTTGTTGGAAGTATTAGTATTTGCCACGTAGGTTGACACGTGTTTCAAGTGATTGGTCTACGTCATCAGACTAAATTTGGTATCAACAATAATATGTACTAAAATAATGTATAGATGAAAAGGTATAAGAGAAAATTTCCAATTTAGTCTAATTATAGTGTTTGTTTAATTTCGGACAAAACTAATTGAGTTATAGGATAGTAGTTATCATATCCTTTTAAGCCTATGATGTGTGAGTTGAAGACATAACGGCCAAAAGTTTGAAAATTAAATCATTATTGATTTATGTGCCAAGTTTAGACGTCATCAACATTTCATTATTTCCAAGGTCTCTACAGGTATGAATGAATTAATATATTTAGGGACTTGGAGTTTATTTTGGGTGTTTTATTTTTACTAAAATTATGTTGAAAATTTAAGAAAACTAAATTTTTTTATATGTCGTTCGAACGACATTTTTCCGTTCAAATGAGGTCATTCGAACGAGATATCAAATGAGCTTCTAATGACATTCTTCTATTTTTTTGTTAAAAATCTCATTCAAAAGAAGTCGTTTGAAGGACTCGTTCAAACGAGACATGTAATGAGATTTGGATTTTTGTCTATGTTTTCTCATTAATACCTCGTTCAAACCATGTCATTCGAACGATATTCAAAAGTTGTTCGAATGACCACTACACCAAATCCTGCGAATGGTCACGCCGAGTTGGTCACGGCCCAAGTCCGCGACCCGTTGGTCGCGGACTTGGGCCATGACCAAGGCTGTTTTGGGCGTGACCATATTTATTATCACACTAGACCATGGATGCTTTGAAAGTGGTCACGGCCCAAGTCCCTGACCACTGTGGGTCACGGACTTGAGCCGTGACCAGGCCGTGACCATCTTGGCGCCAAATTCGCGCCAAAATTCCCTCCAAACTGGTCGCGGATGGGGTCACGGCCCAAGTCCGTGACCAAAGGCACGACGAAGTAAATAACACACACATTTAGGGTCACGGCCGAAGACCCTGACCATTTCTGGGTATGGGTCACGGCTTTAGGCCGTGACCATCCTTCATTCGAGCAGTGGTGGTGATGGTTTGCAGGTTGCGCAATGGGGGTCACGGGTCACGGCTGAGGGCCGTGACCATTTCCTTGTATGGGTCACGGCTTTAGACCGTGACCATCCCTCATTCGAGCAGTGGTGGGGTTTGCAGGTTGCGCACTGGGGGTCACGGCTCTGGGCCGTGAGGAGGTTCAATCGAGCAGCAGTTGAGTTTCATTTAAGGGTCGCGCATGGTGGGTCACGGTGGTTGGCCGTGACCAGGTTCAGTCCTTAAAAAAAATAATCGCGCCTCCCTCATTTCATTTCTGTCGATCGAGGTCAGTGTCTAAAGCCCTAGGCGATTTGTGCGATTTCCATCCTTGAGATTTCGGCTCAGAAAGGTATTGTGTGTTTATTTGTGCGATTTCCATCCCTCATTTCGATTCTCGTGCATTTCGATTCTCATTGTGTTAGTATATGTGTGTATATGTGTGTGTATGTATAGATTTATGTGTGTGTATGTATAGATTTGTATATATGTGTGTGTATGTATAGATTTATGTTTATATGTGTGTGTGTATGTATAGATTTGTATATATGTGTGTGTATGTATAGATTTATGTTTATATGTATGTGTGTATGTGTGTTTATGTGTGTAAATACAAACAAATTGTATTTTATTTCAATAAACCCTAGACATTTTATTTCAATAAACCCTAGACATTGTATTGGGATTTTTTTTTTTGACAAAATATTATTCAAAATATAACCCTAGACATTATATTTTTTTTGACAAAATATTATTAAATGGATTCTTAATAAGTAAAAAAAAAAATTACATCTACCTCGTGGGATTTTATAGGGGGTTATATGCGTGCCATCATACTATATTGGGGGTTATATGCATGTCGTGTTGGATACTATGTTGAATTTATTGAATTGATACTAGTGTCGATAAATGTATATGTTATAAAATTTGTTGGATACTACTTTTCTCAGGAAAAATGAGGCACGGTGATAAATACTGTCAACAAGAGTGGGACAGGTTGCAATTAGACCGCACACATAACTCTTTTATTAGCGTGCGTCATATAGAGGGTACTCCTATTTATAGGTACGGAAATAAAAAGATCGAACAATTTAACTACCTTATAAATCATGGATTTGATATCCAGCAAGATTACTTGTTCGATCGTATTCTATTTTCTCTACCAGAAAACTGGGATGACGTTATACAAAATATATTTCACACACATAATCCCGACATAGCCCTGACCTTGGTTACGTTGTTGGAGAAGGCGGAAAAAAAAATCCACCCGTTATGGATACAACTGCGTACAGAGAGCATTGACATAGACTGTGATGTCTCGCGCCACATGCACGTAAAATTGAATCTTGCCAACAAGTTGAGAAATAGGGGATTCCGAGTTCATGTCACTGACATCTACACATCAATCATAGATACCCTTCCTTCTAGTTGGCCACGTGCAAAAATTTATAGGTTCTTAAAAACTAATACCGAATGGATGGAGATCAGACACATTGAACTTATTCTAAAGTCTTACTTTGAAAAGGTATCTATCTATCTATTTATATATCTAAAACATGGCGTTAGAGGGTGAGAACTCGAAACAGCCCCCGAACGGCCCCGTGGGTGGCACCAACACCTCCCACGGGACCAACGTAACTCGTAGGAACTGACCCCGCAGCCGCGGGTGTCCCGGTTTGAGAGTACGATGATATTTGCTTATTTCCACACTTAGGCTTAAAAACATGGCGTTAGAGGGTGAGAACGCGAAACAGCCCCCGAACGGCCCCGTGGGTGGCACCAACACCTCCCACGGGACCAACGTAACTCGTGGGAACGGACCCCGCAGCCGCGGGTGTCCCGGTTTGAGAGTACGACGGTAATTTGCTTATTTCCACACTTAGGCTTAAAAACATGGCGTTAGAGGGTGAGAACTCGAAACAGCCCCCGAACGGCCCCGTGGGTGGCACCAACACCTCCCACGGGACCAACGTAACTCGTGGGAACGGACCCCGCAGCCGCGGGTGTCCCGGTTTGAGAGTACGACGGTAATTTGCTTATTTCCACACTTAAAGTTTATATTTCTACTTGGTTACTGATAATTTTAACTCATATATGCAATTTTTCAGCTTAATTAATTTTTTTGTAAAATTACTTGGTTACTGATACTTTTATTTTTTGTATCCTATCATTTGTAGGATTTTTGCGCGTGGATCAAATGAAGGAGGCAATGTTTTACAACATGATGATTATTTATATGTTGTGGACATTCAGGATAATGTTTTTTATGTGTTATAGCCGTGCAGGCTTTTATTGTTTAGTTTTATGGCCGTGCGGGCTTTTATAATTTGATTGTTGAATTTTATAGCCGTGCGGGCTTTATAATAAGCAGGTTTTTCATTTACAGGTTTTGGAATGTCAAGAAAATAGAGGAAACTCTGCCCAATTTTTTTTTGGTCTGTGAATTATTAAGACGTGTAATATTTTTATGTTTGTATATATATTTGTTTATTAACAACATTCTCAATTCGCAATTTGTGATTTTTTTTTATTGTTTTGCCTATAATAAATATTTGTAACACCTCGTAGCAACCGATGATGCACTCACAGGAACCCCAATTTTAGGATTGGGCAAAAAAAAATACATTTTTTTTAAATTACAGATAAATATGGTCATGGACTTTGTCCATGACCATTTTTACTTTTTTTTGTCGCGCTTAAAAATGGTCGCGGCCAAAGTCCGCGACCATTTTTTTTATTTTTTGTCACGGTAATGGGTCGCGGACTAGGGCCGCGACCAATTTTTTTTAATTTTTTTTTGTCACACACATGGGTCGCGGCCAAAGTCCGCGACCAATTTGTCACGGTCGTGGGTCATGGACAAGGACCGTGACCAATTTTTTTAATTTTTTTTTGTCACGCACATGGGTCGCGGACTTTGGCCGCGACCAATTTGTCACGGTTGTGGGTCATGGACAAGGGCCGCGACCAATTTTTTTAATTTTTTTTTGTCACGCACATGGGTCGCGGACTTTGGCCGCGACCAATTTGTCACGGTTATGGGTCACGGATTAGAGCCGCGACCTATCACGGCATGGGTCACGGCCTAAGTCCGCGACCATCTGCCGTGACCCCTCTCGGCCGTGACCATTTTTTGGTCACGGACTTGGGCCGCGACCCACGAAAATGGTCACGCCCGAAATGGTCACGGCCCAAGTCCGCGACCCACAGGTTTGGTCAGGGATTTTGGCCGTGACCAATCGCCAGTTTTGGTGTAGTGGACCTGGGCGATTTTTTTTAGTTTTTGCCAGTTTTTAAATTTAAGCTCCAACTTCCCCACTATCTTTTTACTAGATTTAATATGTGAGGGGACACAAATTTTTGCAAGCCTTTTGAGAATCTACCACTTTTGAGAGAAAAAAATCATTATCCAAAAGTTCATTTTTGTGTTGGTATTTTCATGGTTTAATTTCTTCGAAAACACAAATTTTACACCCATTTTTTTTATCCAAGTTCTAAATATATATTTCGTTTAAGATCACCATTATTATCATGGGGTATTTTTCTCATCCTAAAAAGCGAAGTTTCTTACAGAGGAATCCATTTTGTTGAAGATTCATGGTGTTCATACATTGGAAAGGCCTTCATATGTTTAACGGTTGATTCGCTCCATCGATAGATTTCGAGTATGCGATAGATTCCGGAGTTATGAAGTAGGTGTAGATAGAAGAATGAAGAAGCACAAAGCCTTGAAAGGGATTTGAGTTGTTGAGGTAAGTCTTTTGTCGTGTCTTATGTAAAACTGTACCTAGTGGATTTGAGGTTGGGATGTCCGAGGTTTTTCCCGTTATGGGTTTTCCTCCTATATCGCGGCATTGTGTGTTGTGATTTATTTTTATCTTGCAAAATCACTTAGATGCATGTGTAGGATTAAAAAGATAAAAATTGGTTTAATCACAACTTTAGTGTAATTTTGATGCTAATTATGTTTGGGTAATTTTATTTTAATTCAAGTCAAGAAATTTAACTTGAAATATTCATGCTTTGTTTGTTTAGCATCTCTAGAACTTCAATTGGGTTTATTTAATTTTTGTTTGGAAGAAAATTAAATATTTTTTTAGTTGAGTTTAATTTTAATTTTGTTGAAATTAAAATTTGGGAAATTTAATTGTTTATTTTGAAGGAAATTTTAAGTCTGGTATATTGTGTGAACCATCGCACGTTTTGAACTTTAAAATTGGGGTATCAAAGCATTTACTCTAAGAAATCACATATTCATATTGGTATCAGAGCACGAACGCTATATTATTGTGTTAAGATCCTTTGTTTAATTGTGATTTAAAAATGAAAATTTTATCTTTTGTAAAATTTCCTATTTTTTATGGTTCCAACTACGCGTATTGGAAAGCACGTATGAGGTCAGCTTTTAAATCCTTAGATGAGTGGGTTGGGCTATCGATAGTTAAGGGTGGACCCCACCAACATGTCTAAAAGGAGAGATTTATGTACCTAAACCCGTAAAAGGATGGAGTGAGACTGGTCTTAAGTTATCTAATTTTAATTCCCTTGGTTTAAATGCCCTTTTTAGTGCGGTCACACCGGAGGAATTTCTTCGGATTATGATGTCTGTGGGAAGCGAGATCATTATCTTATTCCTCTCATTTACAGCTTTCTCCTCACCATAATCTCTGGTGGCGGTCCGATCCCGAGTTTGACAGGGCTTAAACCACCATTGAAAGAGCTCTGGTTTGAGTTGTCAAAACCTTTTCCGTTCATTCAGCCTTTTTAGTGAACCTCTTGTTCTTTTCATTCACCAGATTCAATGGCATCAGATTTTCCACCAGGCATTGGCCCCAATTCCATCCAGGCGCCACGTCAATCAGAAATGGTTGAGGTCGTAGTGGCACTACGCTCACTAGTAGCCAGCCAAATGAAGATGGAGGAGCAATTGGATACTTTCAACCAAAACATACATACTAGGCCCACTAGCACAGGAGCGAAGATGATAACTCCATCCATTAGGGAGGGTGGCAATCTGGCGATAGGGGGACCCCCCCCCCCCCCCCCGAACCCACATAAAGAGGTAGTGAAACACCAAAGGGGTAGGGATGTGGCCGACCCAAGGATATTATGCCTAGGGAAACGAAGCCAAGAGTTTCAAGATGACGAATGTGATGATGAGGAGTAGTGGGAACCCTATGAGATTGCTGGGGATACTATACGCTCAATTCAAGTTAGTAGAGAAAACAGTGGTAGGCCGAGCCGAGATGGTCGATCCCATCCTTCCACATTCGATAGACTTAACAGAGTGTTTGCCTGTGATAGACTTGACTCGATGGGTGATTTGAGGGATCGACTCTCCATGTCTCGTAGTATAGCTGGTTCCAAAAGAAATGGCGGATGTGATGACAATTGATCTCCACGTGGTCAAGATGAGGAACAAAGGGAGGTTAATATTTGATAAAGAACAGCCAGTCGGGAACCTGTGAAACACCCGATCGTCAGGGAAGGAATTGGTGACAATGTTGTAATATCCAAGGGAGGTAATGGAGAAGTGGCCGCAACTAACAAGCCATGGAACAGTTCTACCTAAAGGCTTGAAGATAATATTATCGACATCTTGATGATTCGAGACCCCCTACAGAGATGTTACATGAAAGGCTCACCGTTCATGGCAAGGATAGTAAGCTACCCAATCCCAAATAAGTTCAAGTAGCCAGTTATCTCCCCAAAATATAATGGAAGCACCAACCCAGTCCACCACATGGAAATATACCAATCTGTTGTAGACATCTTTTTAATCTCTGATGAGATGAGGTGTCGAGCCTTCTCAACCACCCTCACGGGTGCTTCCTAGGTATGATACACCTCCCTCCCCGGAAACTCAGTTGAAAATTTCAAGCAAATCGCCGAGAGGTTCATCCACAACTTTTGTTTCGGAGTAAAACCCTAAAATAAGACCACCCACTTGTTGTATGTCAAACAAGGAAAAAATGAGTCTCTGAGAGACTAAATAGCCCGCCTCAACTAAGAAAATTTGGAGGTGGAACAGCTAGAGTTATGTGTAATAACTCGTACAGGTTTATTATGGATAGGATGCCATTTGAGGTTTTGCGTGGAAAGCCAGACCGTTGTCATGAGGGGCATTAACCACAAACTATTTTGGGGTGACTTTTGAGCGTCGTAAGAGTTACGTCGCCCTAAATCGATATTTGAAGGACTGATAGGAGTGGTCAAATATTCTTATGATTTCTCTCGGGATGGGAGTTTTGTGTTGGGATGGATACGAGAAGCTGGTACTTAGTGATGTACGGCCTTCCAATAGTATTAAGGCGATAAAACTAGTGGTGTACAGGCTCGTCTTACTCGAATGTCATTGTTAGAAGAACAATGTGTGATGTGCTATTATTGAGGTGAGAGATTATGTCCGATGGAGTATATTGGTATGAAGAGAATTGAACAAGCTTTCCATGAAGTTGGGGCAATAGTGATTAAGTCTTTAGACAGGTGGGTACCACTAGCGTGTGTATAGTAGAGTAACTCTTTTATTACTTTGAGATTGATTTCGAGTACTAGAGGATGTTGTGTTGTTAAATATCATAAGTCTTAATACCGATTGTATCTGAATTTCAAGGACAAAATTCCCTTGTAAGGGGGGAGTATGTAATACCCCGTACTTTTATGGATATTTAAACTACATTAGTGGGTGTAATTTAATAATTTGAAAATTTTAAGTGAAAGATAATTTGAAGTGTGGTTTAAATATTAATTGGCGGTTTTTGGATTATTATCAATGTGAGCTATATATACGTACGGGAATAAGTAAATGAAGTTGGATTATATTATATCATGTTGTAGTTAGGCAAAGTGACAAGTAATAATATTTTATTTGGAAAATAAGTGCATAGTTGTATTGGATTTAAAAAGGTGAATTTTTTATAAGTGACTTGGATGGGGATTTCGAGTGCATGTGTGGTCTTGGATGGGCCGAAATAGTCAAAATAGAGTACCCGGGGTAGTGTTTGGGTTTTGGGGACTTTTTCGAGTAGTGGGGACTCATATTTGAGTATATGAGTCAATTTTGGGTTTAATAAGGGGATAACCTTATTTCTCTCTTATAAGCCACGAGAGAAAGAGAAAAGAAAGGAAGAGAGAAAGGGAGAAAAATAGGAGAACTCCGGTCAAGCTCCGGAGGATCCCGACACGAGGTCATTAAATTTATCCAACGAGGCAAGTGTTTAACTTGCTTTAACTATTTACATGTGTTTATAATTCATATTATAGTTGGTGAAAACTATATAACTTTGGGTTGGGATTCTTAAATCAAAATGGGGTTTTTGGAAATGATTTCATATAATTTGAGGTAATAACAACTCCATATGAAATCTAACTTTAAATCCATGTTAATGGTGTAATTTTTGGTGAGAAATTTGGAAAGATGAGAAATAGTGAGTTTAACTAAGTTAGGGTTTAAAATCTTAGTTAAATTGATGAATCCCAAGAATAAATTGTTGCGTTGGGTAAAAATAAGTGTGTAGATGTTTAGAGTGATGGTTGGTGGTGTTAAAAACCATAAATTTTGGAGTTGGAGAAGATGATAAACTCCCGAACTGAACACGTTGAATCGATGAAATACGATTCGGTTTTGGTCATCGGACCGATTCATTTTTGGGGCCATCGGTTCGGTTTATTTATTGATCACCGGATCGGTTCATTTTTCTGACCATCAGTTCGGTTCATCTATGACAGTTATAATTGGAAAATTTTCTTGGACTTCAAGGATTGGAGAGGAATCCCTTTCTAGAGATAAATAGTAGGGAACCCTAAATAGAGTGTGAGGGCCTCTAAAAGATTTAATGAGTGATATATAAACCTTGGGTTAGAGGGAATAAGATCCGGGTTATAAACTTTAGGAGTGTTTGGTACGAATGACACTCGGAAAAATTATTTCAGCGGGTACATATATATATTTATGCGTGTAGAATATATATATATATATATATATATGTGAGTGAAATCCGAATGTGCGAGTAGGATGAAACTAGAATACTAGCTAGACGTGATAAGCTAATATTTGGAAGAAATTAATGTGATATTGTATCATAAGTGAGTGAATACTTATAGTATTAACATAAGTGTGTGTATACTAATGAATTCATACGAATTGGTATATTTAGAATTATTAGGCTAATGCCACGGGAGATAGGCATGAATAGCCGAATTTGATATATATATACAGGTGTAGAGACAATATATATATGATATGATTATAAATATATTTGTGCGTGAATGATATATTTATGTCAAACATACTCCTCTAGTGCTACCATGGGAAGTTGCGCGATGTGGGTGAATCCCCTGGCTTGAGGAGTAGGGGAGTATAGTCCTCATGTCATAGCGTCCAGTCATTTATGCAGTGTGGATCTTTATCATGGGTGAGATGTCTTGGGTATGATTCGGTCTCACTTTCATGTGAGGAACTATGACCGCTTCCCTTACGTTTATGTATGTTTTTATCAGGTTAGTGTGAGATCCCGACCGGTGGTACCCAGGATGATGTGTGTGTTCCCTGGAAGATGATAGCATTCTGGAGACTCCATCCATTGAGTTATAGCTCTGAGGGATAGTTATTATACTTATATAGTGTGTGATATATAAGTATGGATATACTTGATGTGCATAGTATATTGTATATATATGAAGATGTGAAAAGATATGCATACGGACAAAATAAAGAAGAGACGCGTAATGATTTTCGGTTACATCCAGGAAAATAAAATCCAAAATAAAAATGTGATACATGTATATAAAGATGAGAATATTATATACGAGACTGATAACATTAAAATGCGAATAGTGTATTATAACTAGTGAAAGTTATTCATAATGAACGGATAAAATTGTAAGTGAGAATTTATATGCTTAAGCTCGAGGGAAAGCTTAAAATATTAAATACGCGGGGCACGGGATATCGTATGGGTGTTTAGAAGTTTGGTGAGATGCTAGTTAGGTGGGGTAGAATAACTAGAGTGTTTAAAATACATGCGTTAGGTGTGCACTGTTAGATGAGAGGTGAGCGAAATCTCATGTGAGTACGACACCAGTTTAAATATAGAGGATATCATATTTTAAATATAAAAGTATTTCAAACACTTGATAAATATTTTCAAAATGTTTGGGGCTCTGACCCGCTTGCAAATATTTTAAAAACCTTTTAGGTGTCCAGACATAGGGATGCCTGGATGATATTATTCCTTCAAGTTAGACGATGCTGCAACTACAAAATGGCCCCATGAGCGGCGCTAACACCTCGCACAGGACCAATGTAACTCGTAGGAACCGATCGTGTGGTCACGGGACCCCCTGTTTGAGGGCACGACCCAATTTTTAGAATATCTACACTTAGGCTTGAAGACATGCCGTTAGAGGGAGAAACCACAAAACACCCTCCAAACGGTCCCGTGAGTGGTGCCAACACCTCGTACGGGACCAATATAACTCATAGGAACCGACCACATGGTCACCGGACCCCCAGTTCGAGAGTACAGATTAATTTTTAGAATATCTACACTTAGGCTTGAAAACATGTCATTAGAGGGAGAATCCCCGAAACACCCCCCAAATGGCCCCGTAAGCGGCGCCAACACCTCGCACCGAACCAATTTAACTCTTAGGAACCGATCGCGTGGTCTCGGAACCCCCCAGTTCGAGACCATGGCTCAATTATCAGAATACCTACACTTAGGCTTGAAAACATGTCGTTAGAGGGCGAAACCCCAAAACACCCCCCCCCCCCAAACGGTCCTGTGAGCAGTGCCAACACATTGCACGAGACCAATATAACCTGTAAGAACCGACTATGTGGTCATGGAAACCCCGATTTGAAAGAATGGCCCAATTTTTAGAATATCTGTACTTAGACTTGAAAACATGACTTTAGAGGGAAAAAATCTAAAACACCCCACAAACTGCCCTGTGAACGGGGCTAACACCTCGCACGGGACCAATGTAACTCATAAGAACTGACTGCATGGTCATGGAGCTCTCGGTTCAAGAGCATGACCCAATTTTTAGAATATCTACACTTAGGCTTGAAAACATGCCATTAGAGGGCGAAACACCGAAACACCCCCCTCCCGCCCTCAAACGGCCCCATGAGCGGCGCCAACACCTCGCAGCGGGCCAATGTAACTCGTAAGAACCGATCGTGTGGTCATGGAACCCCTAATTCGAGAGCATGGCCCAATATTTAGAAAATATACCCTTAGGCTTGAAAACATGTCGTTAGAGGGCGAAACCTCAAAACATTCACCAAACGGCCCCGTGAGCGGTGCTAGTACCTCGCACGAGACAAATGTAACTCGTAGGAACCGACCGCGTGGTCATGGGACCCCTGATTCGAGAGCATGACCCAATTTTTAAAATATCCACACTTGGGATTGAAAACATGCCGCTAGAGGGAGAACCCCCAAAATGTCCCCCTAAGCGGTGACAACACCTCGTACGAGACCAATGTAACTCATAGGAGCCAACCGCATCATCACGGGACCCCCGGTTCGAGAGCATCGGTGAATATTTTAGAATATCATCGTGCTCTCAAATCGAGGGTCATGTGACCACGCAGGCTTTTATAATTTACTGTTTAGCATTATGGTTGTGTGGGGTTTACATTAAGCAGGTTTTAAAATGTCCAGAAAATAAAGAAAATTCTGCCCAAAATTTTTTAATGTAGTTAAAAATGGTCACGGTTCTAAGTCGTGACCATCTGTATTTGTTATAACACATAAACAGGGTCACGACTTAGGGCCATGACTATTTTGGTAAGGTCAATGTGGGGGTCAAGGACTTAAGCCATGACCATTTTCATATTACGAAGGTTGAGTTATGGACTTGAACAATGACCATTCTTATATATTAAAGGATGGGTCACAAACATGAGCTGTGACCATTCTCATATATTAAAGGATACAACATGCGAAACAAGGGTATCATTTAAAATTCACAAATAAGAGATGTTGTAATATACTCATTCCCATAACTTCTCATGCCAGACCAAACCACTAAAATGCAAATAGGGATAAAAAATGTGGTCAATATCACGAAGAATAAAGAGATACCGTCTATACCCAAATAAAAATGGAAGTTTTCATAAGGAAGACATCGAAGGCTTTCCACAATTTGAGATCTGCCCATAGAAGGATCGAATTGTATCAGAAGAACAAGGGGATACAAAAACATAATAGGAGAGGCACATAGACCAATCAATCTCATCGGTCGTATTCTTGAATTTGAAATGAAAAGAGGAGTAATGCTTCCTTGCATGGGACACAATAGAACCACATAGATCAGAATAGCATTTGCAGAAATGTTCTAACATAGAGTAAAATCGAACATTGAAGAGATTAGTTGACAACAGCCAAAAGATGGGCACCTAATTCCAATACAATATTAGTGCAAGTCATATGAACACCGTGATAGATTAGTGGGTAGGTGGGTTAGGTGCACCTCTCACCTAGTGGTAATTAATGAATCTAGTCCCCCCCCCCCCCCCGAATGAAGACGTAGTAAGGCCCCCTTTCCCGCGTATAAGCCTTTATTTAGATTCTTTCTATTTTTGACAATGGGGAATCTTTCTAAATGAATCTCTCTAGCAAAACGCAATTCATTGAGTTCAATCGAAGGTTCACCTTGCCTTTTTTCAGGGGTTAGTGGCGCATTGGTCATAGTCAAAATTCGTCGAAGGGATAAAAAAGAATAAAGAAGAGAAAGAAGGGGAAGTTGTGTCTTTCTTTCAATCCAAATAAGATAACAAAGAAACCACTCAAAAATGAAATTTATATAAATAAGTTTCAGTAAGAATTAGCACTAAACTTCTTCCCCCCTTTATACTTTTCCTCTCTCCTTTTGTTTGTGTTTCTACAAGTGATTTTCATTCTATTTTATAGAGACCCGAGGACATTATCCATGACCATTCTCATATATTAAAGGATAGGTCATGGCTAATATCCATGGTCAGATGTATGTATAGGTCACGGCTAACGTCCGTAACCATCTTCCGTGACCACTCAGGTTTATGACCCTTTGTTTGGTCAGCGATTTAGGTCGTGACCCATGAAAACAGCCATGCCCAAAATGGTCACAGCCCTTGGCCACGATCCAAAGTCCTGGTCAGGGACTTTGTCCATGACCCACATTCCTGGTCAGGGACTTTGGCCGTGACCATTGGCCTAATATGGTGTAGTGGGTATCCCTACTAAAGTTTGAAAGTGCTTAGGGGAGGAAGGAGTGTCCTGGTTATTTAATAGAAATATAATGACTAATAGGATGCATGATGAATGGAGAAAGAGTATTTTAGTACCTATTTTTTAAAATAAAAGGGACATACAAAGTTGTTTAAATAATCATGGTATTAAGTTAAAGAGCCATATAATGAAACTTTAGGAACGGTGATTGGATATAAATTGAGATTGAAAACAATAGTATCTTAGAAGTAATTTGGGTTTATGCCTAAGAGGTCAACAATGGAAGTTACTAATTTATTGAGGAGATTAATGGAGATGTATAGAGAGAAAATAAAGGACCTTCATATGGTTTTTCATAGATTTAGAAAAGGCATATGTATGGTGGGGCCATGACTGTAGTAAGAACATCATTTGGAGAGAGGAAAAGTAAAAAGGGGGGCCATGGCTCATAGATATATTTATGTGGTAAAGGATATGTTTGGTGGGGCCATGATTGTAGTAAGAACATCAGTTGGAGAGAATAGTGAATTCTCAATGACCGTAGGTATGCACTAAGATTCAACACTAAGAGTTTATCTCTTTGTACTTATTATGGATGAATTGACTGAAAAATACAAGATGAGGTTTCTCAGTTTGCAGATGGTGTTGTTTTACTGGATGAGACTAAGATGGAGATTATTGCTAGATTAGAATTCTGGAGGGAAATTCTAGAAATAAGAGGATTTAAACTAAGTAGGACCAAAATAGAATATGCATAGTGTAATTTTAGTAGTTATAAGAGAAAAAACGGGGGTGTGGTGAAAAGATGCCTATAAATGATCATTTTAGTTATTTAAGATCGACTATCTAAAAAGATTGAAATATTAGTGTTGATGTTACTCATAGGATTAAAACAGGTTGGGCTAAGTAGTGAAATTCTACCGACGTAATTTGTGATAGGCATATACCTTTGAAGTTAAAAGGGAAACTTAATAGGACAACCAATAGAACCGCTATGTTATATGGGATAGTTTTTTGGCAACCAAAAAAAATGTGCAGAAAATGAGTGTAACGGATATGTTGATAGTAGTATAATATGAATTTGTGGTAAAACTCGAAAGGATAAAATTAGAAATGAACAAATTCGTGAAATGGTAAAAGTAGCTCATATAGAATGATTTAGTTAGTATTGATGGTAATCCAAGGTAATGAGGTCAGCCTAAATTGACTTAGTGGGTTATTATAAAAAATGACATGATATCATGTGGTTTAACTAAAGATATTGCAGTGAACATAATGGAATGGAAAAATAGGATTCATTTAGTCATCCCCAAATAATTGAAAAAGGGATTTCTTAAGTTGAGTTGAGTATTAGCATAGTAAATGAATTCGCTCAAAAATTGTACTTGTTAACATTAAGTTAACTTCAATTGAAATTGAAACAATAAGAGTGGGAGGAAAAAATGAGGACATGAAAATGTATTGATTTGGCAAAACGTTTATAAAATGAATAAGCATTAAAGTATATCATGATATAAAACCTCTCGGTGTTTACATTCAGAAAATGAAATCACTATGAAATGGTGTGTAACAAACATGGTACATGCTATCTTAAAGAGTAATTATAAATAGAAACTAGGTCGTGCATATTTAATCAATGAAAAACCCTATATATAAAATAAAGAATTACAATCTCAATGAAAGATATCATTCATTAATGGAGGCGAAATGCGTTTTCACAAATTATCACAACTATTATAACTTTTTAATCACATTCACCCTAGGATGACATAGGACTTGTATGGGTTGTAATGTAGGTTTAGGGTTAAGTTTATGAAATAAAGGGATATTTAGGGATTCAAAGGTGTTTGGGGATGAAACTCTTGGAGATAATGAAAATTTGTTTCCAATTCCAAGATTGAAATATGATTTCCATAATAAGCATTGGATATGAAATTACAGAGTAACAAAGATCATTGAACACTATGTACAACAAGAAAATACTCTCTTTCTTTTCTTTTAATTTCTTCTTTTTCTTTTGTTTTCACCTTTTCTTTTCTTTTATTCTCCTTTTTTCCCTTCTCACTCTCCAATGCTTAACTGTAACCACATAAAAGAAACATCATTCAATCCCAAGTGTCGTTCCAAATAACGGTATGTGAGGTGATATACATGATTTAAAGCCTCAATTTGGAGTTAGTTAGCGGATTTTGGGTTTTGAAATGAGAGGTTAATATTTAGTCTCAAAGGGGTTTACTAGGGAAATATATAGGGAGAGGTCAAGGTCAATATAAGTGTAATAAAGATGGCCCGTGATCTTATCCTAAAGTTTACTCAATTCTTGAGTCAAAATAACTTTGAAAATTATGCTCAAGTAGCATATTTCATGTATGCATTCAATTAATGAATGATCAAATGAAAGAATAGCGAGATTACCAACGAATTTAACGTTTTCAAGGAGTGAAAAGTAATATATAATAACCACAAATAAAGAAAAGTGTAAAGAACACTTGGTCTAAGTATATCAAATGCAACAAAATATTACCAAGTTATAAAGGCCTTAAACCAAATCATTTAAACAAGAAATATGCGTGTGCTCACGAGTTTAAAGTTTAATTCATGAAGTTTTTTATAATATCAATGATTTGAGGACTAAAGTCTAATATCCTCTAAAATCGAGAACAAGTATCATTGAATTATCTATTGGTTCGGGAATTTATTAAAATTTATCATAAAAAATAAAGGCAAAACCCCAACAAAGGAGGAAAAAAAAGAAAATCTTTTTGAAATTCTCAATTTTTCAACAAAAAGCATGATTGCGAAGAATATGTAATCAAACGAAAGAAACTTCCAATGAATCGAAAGAATATCCCAAACCCCCTAACTTAAACATTGTATTGTCCTCAATGTGAATCAATAACCAAGTTAAAGAGATAAAGAGAGCGATATTACCCAAAATAGAGGGATATCCAATAAGTACAAGTCCAAAGAAAAATAAAAATCAACCTTATATGTACAACCTACAATTTAACTTCTAACTAACTATATACTAGAAGTTAAAATTTTATAGGGTCCGCCCAAAATACTATTAAAATTTGAGGGAGAAGTATTGTACCCTCATTTGAGTTCATGCCTTCTTGAAAAAATCCGTTTATGCAGCGGGGGCATGTATAAAAAGAAACAAATTAACCATAATTAAAAAAATAGGAGGAGGATGGGGTCTATAGATTCAATGGGTGATAATACCAAATCGATCCCAAGAAAATAAAATTACCTTTCAAAGGTTTTCAATTGGAATGGAAGGTGGGGAAAGTGTAGGTGAATTGCCCATCATATGAAGCATCTCAAAGTGTCGTTCCCATTCAAGAATTGGGTCAAAGTCCTCAAGACTTTCATCCATTTATTACAATAGTTGAAATGGTTCGATAATGGTAGGAAACAAAGGAAATGAAGGACCTTCAAACTCAAAAAAAATTGAATTATAAATCAAAGGTTGAAATTCAAAAGTTATTAGATCGCTCTCAATGATTTCTTCTTCAAAAAGTGGTGGAGGTGAAATGCAAGTTTCAACCCCAATCGAGCTTGCGAAAAAAGAAATTATTTCATCGAGTTGAATTTTTTTCAATAGTCCAAGTTTCATGACTCTCGAATTGGTCGTTGAATTCCTAATTCCACTTTTTAAATGTTTCCTAAGCTCTTTATCTAACTCTCTCATTTTCAAGAATTTTCATGTGATCACCCATCATCATAGGTTGTAGAGAACTTTTTATCATGCTCAATTCTTTCATTTTAAGACTTGAAAGCATTCACACATAGTCTTGAGAATGTAAATTTAAAAAGTGTCATCATAACAATTACCACTATCTAAGGAGTTAGAATGAGACATTTTAAAGTGGAATATTCAAATACATGATGAGCACCAAAATTTCAAGTTCTTTATAGCAATTTAGTACAAGTCACATGGAAATTAAAAATAATATACAATATATACACAAAGTGCTAAACCACTAAAATCCTAGAATGAATCGTTCCCTGGCAGCGGCACAATTTTTTATGAGGCATAAACTTCGTTTATAAAATATATGACGTTGGGTGTTTACACCCTATACAAAATAAATACCACAACTTAGTATACTATATATGGAAGTGTAGTAGCAAGTAGGGATCGGACCTACAGGGAACGGTATTTAGGATTACATTGATTTAGTAATTAGAAAAGTGGGGAAATGTAAAAGATGATGAGGTGAGAATAGAATTAACATTAGGAAATAAGTAAACTAAATTAAATGAAAAAATGAGATTAGGATCATTTTGCACCATGGGCTAACAATACGTAATAAAGATTTTGGTTAGAAAAAAAAATTACCCGAGCATACTCAAGTAATTATAAACATTAAATATGAAGAAATTTAACTCAAAGATGAAAGATTAGACTTCAATCGAATATGGTCACAAATGGATTATTATCGTAATATAACTATAAACATTACCGTTGCGTGACAAAGGAAGTTAAACGCAAAACATAAGATTTCAATTAAAAGCATTTCAAATCCGAAACCTAGAAAGATCAATACCCATTAATAGTGGGAAAATAGTCCCAACCTTTAAACTATCAACTAAATGCAAATAAAACAATTAATACAACTAATGAATGGAAACTATAAATAAACCAATTCAAACTAATTATATTGAAACAAAACTAAGTTACAAAGCAAGAAATAAAGCTATTAATGAATACAAATGAAGAAGATGATGAATAGTAGCCTTACCCACCAAGTCCTAGGAGAGAAAAATGGAGGAAAGCTCCCAAACACCAAAATATTCAACACAACTAACATAAAATGAACATTGTGTTATAATAACATCCCACTTACTATATATAGTAAGTGAGTAAAAGGAAAAACAAAAATAAAGAAGAAATAAAAAGGAAAAAATTATCGCTGAATAAGTCCAACTCGGGTCACCCAAGACCCGCTTGTGTCGATTTTAAAAAATTTAGATCCTGCTACTATGGTCTACATTAGGCCCAATTTCATGTGTAGGTATGATAATGACTATAAAATCCTTATACGAACTCATAATGATGCACGGTTAGGATCCACGTGAAGATAAGTCAATTACCTACATTTTAATCTTTTGAAACACTAAATTGTACAATATGGAAAGACCAAATTACCTTTGAAGTTGAGGGAAATGCCAAAACGTTCTGAAAATGGCCATAAATTCATCATTTGGGATAAAAATAATGCACGGTTAATGACCACAGGAAGATAATTTGATGATATAGATGTTGCTACTTTTATAGCATCCAAAATATAGAGTTTAAAAGGACCAAATCTCCCTTTAGATTGCATCTTGTGTCGAAACTTTCTCGAAACATAACCAAACTTTATGATTAGCATCTTAACATCTACAAAAGCGCAATTATATCTCACGCACGCACACACACATTGTGTGTGTGTGTGTGTGTGTGTGTGTGTGTGTGTGTGTGTGTGTGAATATAAGAATTAATGCACAAAAGGGGGCTAAAATGTGCACGTATAAGGGATACTAATATGCGATATTCGAGACGAATCACATCAACAATTTTTGCTTGAATGGGTATGAGATGAAATTAAAACCGTTAATGCATAATTTTTTAAACTCCTTCGCACGAAATTAGGACCTTCGGCTAGAAGTACAGGCCTTGAAGAGATATCACCTTTTTTAAAAGTTGTATTTATTAATGTATTTATATTATGGCATGTTTTACAGCACATACATAATTAACCTCAACATAAGCGGTGAAAATTACCTATTTTGATACACATGCCCTAAAATCATTTATCGTGCAGTTTCTCTTCTGATTCTTGCAATTTTGCACTTACACTTTTTAAATGTGTGAATGAAATTATAGAGTTTAGATGGTAATATATAGAACACATGTAATCAAACAAAAATAAGTTATATATGTAGATACGTACTCTCCCCAACCTTCAACTTCATATTGCAATTCGTAGACATAATGAGTTACTTGATCGTATTGCAAATCGGTGATTTTCACCTCTTTAGGGTTCTCGAAAGGCAATTCATCCTCAAACTTGTCAAGTTCCTCGATCACTCATTCTCCATGAGGATTGAACCTCCTAAGACTTTGTTCTGACATATGTTTTTGAGTATATAACAATGATTATACTGTAATGTATTCTTCCTCAATTGACCCTCTAATATACCGTGTATTCTTAACATAATCTTTTAAGGTTTACATGAAGCACTCGAAAGGGTACATCCAATGATACTTGACGGGTCCACATAATAAATCCTGATCGCATAAATGCATAAGGAGGTGGGTGTTAGTGTCAAAGAAAAATGGAGGAAAATATTTCTCCAAGACACAAGTCGGCTCGGCTAAAGTGGCTTTCACGGCCTTAATGTGCTTCTTGTTTACCACTTTTGCATACAGTAAGCACAAAATAATATGCATAATTACCTTATGGATATCTTTAAGCTCGAAAAAGAAATTCCTAAAAAATATATGGATTATTTGGATGATGATGTTCCAGTCATGCGACTTGCAGTGTTTCAAGGCATTTATTTGGTAGCTTACAATCCTGTGAAAACTATTGGAATAACCAGACGACGTCTCAAGTTGAACAACATGTGTAGGATGATCTTTTTTCTCACTAGTACTCAAAGTAAGAGCACTCGCGAGAATCTAATTTATTCTTATTATAGTAACAATTATTAATCATATTTTTTTTATTTTCATCTCCTTTAGATCGTAGCATGCCCTTTCTCCGTCTTTCGAATGAAAAGCACCCAAACATGTTCCTATTAGATGTTTCGTATAACTCATCTTACCACTATGATGAAGCCAAGTGGATTCAATTGCCTTCCCACATATGGAACATCCATAATAACCATGAACATTGTAACGTGATAAGGTTTCATAGGCAGTAAATTCGTGGATCACCCACACTACCATTTCTTTAAGTGTGAACTCTTCATCCTTATGAGTGTCAAACACCTTCATGCCTTTATCCCACAACTCTTTAAGTTCTTCGATTAACAAGGCTAAGAAAATATAAATATCATCTTTGGAAGACTTTGGCTTAGGTATTAATAATGAAAATAATGTGAACTCTTTTCTTATGCACAGTGTTGGAGGAACTGGCCAATTACTTCAATTAGTTGCTTAAATTACCGAAAGGGTTAAACCCTTATGCTAATAATGCAAGACGAACATTGCACGGATCTTTACAAATTTAAGGTGTCATGTATTTGAAAGCTTCCAGATGAGTGAATCAACCAAATGATGCATGAGATTCCTACCCACCTCAGCTCGAACATGTCAAGTCATGACCTCCGTTATCCATAATATAGTGAAAAATCTTCTTAACCGTGTTCTGAGGGGAAAATACTTCAAACATAATGTGAAACTAATGAGATTTTGCAGGTTTGTGTTTTCCACTCTCATAAACCATATATCTTGGCTCAATGCATACAAGACACTCATCCATAAGTTCTTGTTCATTGCGGTACATTATGGATAACTATCTAGTAGCATGTTCTCTTTTGAGAGAATGACTTTTGTCCACTTAAGAATTTTGGTTACGTTATTGATCGACAAACCAAATTGACTCTTCAAATTATGAAAAGCGATCATTGTATAGATATTCTTCGCAATCTTTATACAAACGTCTAGCTGCATCGTCTTTCAATCGTATGTATTCTCGATCTTCGAGTAACTTAGTATTAACTTGTTCATTTAATTAGTCACAATGCACATTATCTGTATCAATAGGATGGTGGTTTTTATGGTGGTGGACTCCATAAGTATCATCAATTAGGTTAATCTAAGGATGTTGTGTTGGTAAATCATTCACCACTTCCACTCGGTGGAGTTTTGTCCCGCGGTTGGATACTGATAATTCTTTCGAAATATATGGTACACTTTTTTCTTTATGGAATGTCCATATCTTATACCTTATATTCTTGCGACATATCCCACATTTGTAAATGCAATTTAGCATCTTCTAAAGAATTAAATTTTTTCATTCATACAACCGTTTCACGGACACGAAATCTTGTCACTATTAAGATTTTTATCGGCATATTTAACAAATTCATGAACTACCTTTACATTATTATCATAAACTCTATTACTCTCACCCATCCACCTTTTGTATTGTTGGAAACCCATTAAATAATCTTCCAAATTTAATCCACCTATGTAAATAGTTTTAAACAATGGTAATATTGGATACAAGAACCCTCTTTTTGTAATACGAGAAAATTCG
Source organism: Sambucus nigra (assembly GCA_949130495.1). Lineage (NCBI taxonomy): Eukaryota > Viridiplantae > Streptophyta > Magnoliopsida > Dipsacales > Adoxaceae > Sambucus > Sambucus nigra. Next base: position 529,027,878 of record OX422209.1, on the reverse strand, counting down.
TTCAACCCAAGAAAAGTCATTCAAATAAATTCAACCCGAGCAATAAATAAATATGAAATAAAATAAACAAATTAATATGTCATTAAAATTAAAACATTATAAAATTTAAACATCGTTCATTGCCTTATTATGAGCAACAAATAAAATAAACTATTAATATAATAATTTTATTATATTTTAATAGAGAACCCTTCACCGTGATTAAAATACACAAGCCCATCTCCACAACCATCGTATTTTTATCAACAAATATCTGACCCTTACCCACTGTCAAAGGGCAATTGCGGACAGGTGTTTCGGCATTCATGAAAACTAGCGTAAACATGTCAATGACTCTGCTATTGGAAAAGTTAATTGTATAATAATAATCCTCGTCATAGTCACCATCCATCGACGATGATGATCCATACAATGTTACAGAAGGAGGTGCTTGGTAGTGGAATGTTGTAACATGAGGCATTTGGGAGAGGAATGTTGTAGGAGGAGTCACTTGGGAGGGAAAACCTTAATGTGTAGGATAAGATAATGTTTGAGGAGGCATCTGGTAAGGTAAACCATATTGTAGAGTAAACAATTGGACCAACCCCTTCATTTCATTCATCAACATTTCTATATTACTGCTAACATCGCCCACCTCTCCTTTTTTCCTTACCTTTTCTTCCATATGGCTCGACACTTTACTCCTCAGCAAAGAGATCTCGTCCAATAGAGATTAAATGTGTTGTATTTTTTAACTTGGCATATTTGATCCCACACCTCTTGTTCTCCCCTTTTAATACCTCTTAAGTACCTTGGTTAAGGCATTTTCTCCAATGTCATCATAGTTGTACTCGGACTGACTACTTGGCATGCCTTTTATCATTTCATGTAACATAATATTATATTTAGGACTAAGATTTAAACATTATTTTATTATAATATGTATATATATGATAGCTAAATTCAAAATCACCAGAGCCATTTTTATTTTTTTGGGAAGGGATTGGTCCCATTTTCTCAACAAACATGCAAGTACAAGTTGACCTAATTAAGGTCTTCTTTCGGAGTCTCGTTGGTCCTGTTTGCCTATTCACCCTTTAGATCATCATATGAGTTTGTACTAAGTTCTTGCATATCAACTTTCTTTGAACTATTCAGTTACTTTTCTTCCCCTCGATCAATTTTTCCTCTATGGCCTCATTCTCTAAGAATTTGTTCCATTGGTCAGTGGACATTTGAACATTTTGGTAGACTCTATCTTTCAACCCTAAATATTATAACCGGATGAAAAATGCAAAACTCTTATAAAGTTGTTCCCATTCGTTACTCTCTACGAAAATATCAACTTTCATCTAGTTGTCTGAGCCCCTGACTCCTGCAGTCATCTTTCAGAGAGACAAAAAAAGGGATTTAAAAATTTCGATGTTAGTTTTTTTTACCGGTAGGATGATTCCCGATCATGGAGAACCCAATGTAAATCTTATCATTGGCTTGGGATTCCTTGGTAGTGGGAGGAGGGGTGGGGGTGTTAGATTAATAAGGGTTTGTTGAGTTTAATGGCTCAAATATGGAGTGGTAGACGGGAATTTCGATAGAGTGGAGTATTTTCAACCCACAAGTGATGAAAATTGAGATTGGGGTGTAGAAGAGTGCCTAATTGGCAGTGTTCCGTTATTTTCTTGGTCATTTATGTTCATGTTTGACATTACCTACAATTATAAAAAAAAAAATTAGAGATGAATGTACGATAATTATGATTACGACTAAATATATGCATATACATTTTTAATAACTTTTAAAACATTCTTGATGTGCCTGATTTTCATTCAATCAATATTATTTTTTTTAAATTTATGAATTTTTGCACGCAACCAACTAGGCGGAAGCACATCTATGATTAACCTATAAAGGTCTGTGACAGGAACTCGGAATCCTTTATTCAACTTATTTTCAAGATCATTTTTAATGTGCATATGTGGCGAACATTATAATCTGGTTGTATACCCTCTTTATGGGATTGTATCCACAATGGATGAATATTTTTTTATCCTTTTCTAACGGTGTCTCCAACGTCAGTGCCCTCCCGGGATTCTGAAGGAGAAATATATTCTCTGCTGCCTCATCCCAATATTCTAGCAAGGAAAACATAATACAATCGAACATGTACACTTTCTTGAGATCAACTCTATGATTTATAAGGTAATCAAATTGTTCAATTTTTCTATTCCCATATATGTAAATACTAGTTCCCTCTATATAGCGTGCACTAATAAAATATGCCTTAATGTGGTATAATTGCACCCTCTCATACTCTTATTAAAAGTAGTTATTACCTGACTCATTTTCCCTGAGAAAATATATAAAATGAGGGCGTGAATATGAATCATATAGTAAATGACTCTAATTAATCATAAACTAATTATTATTTTCTAAGAGATCAATCATACACAACAAGTACAATTTTAGTTCATTTTAATTAAACTAATTCTAAAATTACTATGTATCCACCAAATGTGCAAGACCTTTCACCAATTTGTGTTTACCCAAATAGAAACCACTTGAGGAAAGGGTGAATACAACCATAATAGTTCAAGAAACATATATATGCATTAATATTCAATCACGCAATTTAATTCCATTTTAATTAAATTAATCACAAAATTACTATGTGTCCACCAAATGTGCAAGCCCTTCCACCAATTTGTATTCACCCAAACAACAACCACTTAAGTAAGGAGTGAACACAACCATAATAGTTAACCAAACAAATATATGCATTAATATTCAACCGCACAGTATCAGGAAGTCCAATTTAAGTTCATTTTATTTAAATTAATCCTAAAATTACTAAGTGTCCACCAAATGTGCAAGCCCTTCGAGCAATTTGTGTTCACCCAAACAAGAAGCACTTAAGGAAGGGGTGAACACAACAACAACAGTTAACCAATAATTTGTAAATAAATATAAGGGTGTTTTATAAAATAAAAGATAAATAAAATTACATGAATAAAGAAAACACTTAGAATCAGTTGAACTTCAATAATTTTTCTCCAATTGCACACGCATACAGAACGAGAAGAAAACATCTTAACATATTATTTAATATAAAATGTTACCAAAATTATATGTATGTAGATGCGCGTGTGAGTCTATGAGGGACTTCATATATATATATATATATATGCGCATGTGAGTATGTGTGTATATATATATGTTCGCGTGTATGTGTGTATATTTTTGTTCAAGTTCCATTTTATTTAACATTTTCTTGATAAAATATCAAAATTGCAATGAAAATGAACTTATCACTCCAACACTTTTAATATCTAATTAAAAAAATATTGCATTTTGAAACTTATTTACAAATATATTGTGCTGGTTAGTTTCGTATCTGAGAGATGCGAACTTAATTTTGAATTTGTCTCCATGAGATGAGAATTCACATTAAATTTTGGGGGGTCATTAACTTGTAATGTGTTAATTAAATTCGCAACTCCTAAGTACGTCCATATTATATCTATCGAGTGTGAATCCTCACTTACAAAAATTGATATATACTTTTTCATTCTTACACATACTCTCTCTCAATAGTCTCGGATATTCAACTACTTTCTCCTCTATATATATCTCTTTATATTTTTAGCTTGATTTACTCGTTTTCTTATTAATTATACCCCTTTTACTACATGTATATATTTCTAAATCTTTTTTTATAAACCAAAAAATATATAAAAAAAAGGAGGTTTACACTATAATTCCTAATTTAGAGTTCTCACAGATTTTTCTACACTTTCATTACATTCACAAATATAAAAGAGATGCTCTAGATTTTGATTATGGGTTAGAGCTCAACCTTATTCTTATTACAAACTACATGAACTTTGATGCCATTTATGGTTATGGAGGTATCCCTAAGTCATTTGGGGATACAAATTCTTTCTTATCTATTTATTTTATCCTATTTAGCCATCTCACGTGCGAACTCCTGAGTGAACCATTTTTTTAAATAGAAAAAAATGGATTTTTGATGACTTTTTTTTACAGAAATGATCTACATAATGAGGAGATCATGCACAAAAAATTTCATCAAAAATATCAATCCAAAAATGGGTGCGATGATCATCCAGCGTCCAAAATTTCGACGGCCAAAAATGCACAAATTCATCATTTTTTCAAAATATTAAATAATTGAATTTTTTTAGGAAACTTTTTACAGGTTATGTCCTTAGTGCTGAGATCATCTACAAAAGGTTTCATTAAAAATTCATTTTTTACTATTTAAAATTTGATTTGTTGTAATACCCCGCGTTTTTGAAATAAAATATTGTGACGGAATTTAATCAAATAAATTCGAGAATAAATTAAATCAATGGGATTTAAATTAAATCGATAGAATTTCAATTGAGAAAAATGTCTTATTCGTGATTTGATATTTATTTTATTCAACTGGGCATAATCGGCTCACTTGTGAAAAATAAATCGAATGTTAATTGACTTATGGTCATGTGGTTATTATACATAACAAAAATATTTCTGTTGGGTATAAATAATTTGGGCTCATTTGGGTATACTTTGGGGACTCCTTTAGGTATTTTAGACCTATAAAATTAGACCTGGGGTATAGGTATACCATTTGGGAGTTGTTGGGCCATTTCATTATGGATTCAGATTCATTTAAGGGACCAAATATAGGGTTCAATGCTTAATTGGAGATTAGCAAATAAAATAAGTTAATTGGTGAGTTAGAGATTCCCATTCATTCATCCAAAGCTAAACCTAGTATCCCCATCCCTAAATACAAGTTACAAAGGCCAAGAGAGGGAAGAAGCTCAAGTATTTAAGAGGAGGCACTCAATCTTCCACATATGGAAAGAATTTTTTTGCTAAAATTAACTTTCAATATATTTCTTAATTTGTTGTTGTAATTTCTCATTAGATTTCTGGGTAAGAATGTATAAATTGATGATAAGATAATAGAATTCAATCTTATGCACGTAGATGATTAAATATGAATTTGGTGTTTAAAGACAAACAAATTGAGGTTAAACACAAAAAATTGGAATGGAATAAATCTTAAATTGGACATAAGGATCCATGTAGTAGGATATTTGATCAATTTTGATTATTATCCATGTATAGAGCCTGAAATTTCAACATGATTAATTAGGAACATGGGATCAAAATCTGGATTTCATATACTATGATATTAGATTAAAATTATGAGTTTTGGGAATGAATCTTGTGTTGATTTGATTGATTAACAAAGACTAGTGATATATTGATGTAGGAGGAACCTTATAGTATAGTAATCTAAATGCGTAAATGATTGGAATGAAAATTGGGTTAGAAGGAGTCTTGTAATGAAAATTTTGAACAGTTCTGTGCTTCTGCCCAGGTGTGAATCGATTCGGCCTCCATAGGCGAATCAATTCGTCCAGGGTGAACCGATTTGGCCCCAGAAGGTGAACCGATTCGGCTACTGGGTCAGGTCAGGGCAGGGCCGAGGAAAGGTCCGAGTGATTTTTAGGAAATTATGCGAGTTGGCGAGAGGTGATCCAAGTGAGCGAATATTTTATTAAAAATAATGGGCAAACTGCCAATTAACTAGACGGTGTATTCATAAGGTGGGATTATTAATGGATGATTAATTAGGACATCTCGAATATTATTAATCAGATTTTAATGGGACATCTCAGGGGTGATTATAGAATTAATTACCTACACATATTGGGTAATAAAACTGTGGTATGTCACTATTTTTATAAATGGAAATATTGACAATTAACTAGATTGCTAATTTTTAAAGTATGAATATTAATTAAAAATTATGGAAACTTCTTGGGGGTAATTGTAGAGTTAATTATTTATACATATTATGTGGTAAAGATATGTATTTACTGATTTGTGTGAACATACTCATGTTCCTGGACGGCCTACCAGTTGGGATTGCATACATCTTGGGACCGTAGAACACGTTCGGACAGGTGGGCTAGGAATTTTGTAGGTCATTATTTAGGGTCCTACGTAGCAGGGCCACTTACGAAGAGGTGGGTATTGATGCTGGAATCCATTATCACCGTCGGGGGTATGGATCGTGCAATGGTGTACTGTGTAGGGAGTGTCCCACTTGTATGTATTTTGTGATGTCCATTTGGATGAGGGACTCCATTAGATTTACCGATAGAGCACGAATATGACATTGAAGTTATATTCCTTTGTGTGTTGTATATATCTAAGTACATTAATATCTAGTCATATAAATTAATTATGATTAGATAATTAGTCTGATGATGTAGACCGTCAGTTATGAACCCAATACTGCATATATGCATAATAGATTGTTATGTTACTTGTGTGGGTAGCATTATTGGGGTACTCTAGGAAATGGGAATACATGTATGGATAATGATGAAAACAATTGGTAATGAACATAATACTAACTAAATGCATAATGGGTGATATGTCATTTCTTGTGGTAGTGTCGTAGGGGTTATTATTGGGATTAGGAGCATATTTATAGATGATCCGCTCTAGTTTGAGACTTGTGATAGGTGCATTAAAAAATAGTATCACATAGTGGTAATTATCAGACTGTATCCTTGGGACTTGAGTGGATATGCATGTACTATTACACTTAGATGAAGGATGAGGTACTTAACGCATGTGAGTGACGATGAGTGGTACACACTTTGAATTAATTGTATTATTGAATCTTAATTTTCGTAAGTTAATTCATGCAACTCTAGGGTGCTGACCTAAATTCTAAAAATCTGTCCCCGCCAGGTTCACATAGATAGGGATGATAGGAGATTAGATTTGCGGTCATATTTACATAGCAATTACTTCAGTTCATTTGAATCTAGTATAGATTATTATTTCCATTTCAGTCGGTTTATTATGCTTGCATTGCATTCTTTGATATGTAGAGCCTATGATTAGGAATCATTGTACTCTCTTATCTATTACTAATATGAACCTCATTTGCTTATAGATGTCAAACAGTAGGACAGGCAGACCAAAACTTGTCACCACACGGGCTACACATGAGGGGGGCTCATAAGGAGCAACAACCTCACCCACAGCCACCACCATCCCCACCTGTGGTTGGTCAAGCGAACAATTCCATTATTGTGACTTAGGCAGTTTCCCTAGCGATGGTTGCTATGCTACAACATTTCCAGCCACCACAGACGTATCACCCCCCCCCCCCCATAGTAGGTGGTGCTACTAGTGAAGATACCTGGTTCAGTATAGGAAAGATCTAGGGAGGCCTTCACTAAGGAGCACCCATCGAAGTTTGCTGGCAGTCCTAACATTCTGGTGGCGAGCTATTGGAAAAAGGATATACAATGTCACTTGAGGATTATAGAATGTTTTTCGATATAGAAGAAGATGTTAGCCTCATTTCAGCTAGTTGGGGCATCTTTACAGTGGTGGGAGTCTGTCACCATGTTGGGAGAGAGATATAGTTTGTTGATTGACGAATTCTGGGGTAAGTTTGAGGGGAAATGCTTTCCACTAACAATGAAGTCTGACGAAAAGAAAAGTCATAGACCTTAAGCAGGAAGGTCTCACCGTAGTTTAGAAAGAGGAAGAGTTTATCACAGTGACCTATTTTGCTGGGGATGAGGTAAACATAGAGGATAAAAAGATAGAGAAATTTGTGTCGGGGACAGCCTTACACATCAGAACTTTGTTAATGGGGAATCCTACTTTCACCACCTACACTCAAATGGTGAATGTCGCCTTACTGCAGTTGCAGGATCATAAGTCATTCTAGAAAAATAAGGGAAAGAAGATCCAAACTCCTAGACATCGAACTAATAGGGTAATATGAATAGGAGTAGCATCCAGGGGAGCATGAAGTTTAGGGGTAAACAATTTACTAATAAGCATAAGAGGTTTTGAGGTTCTGATGATCGGGAGAGATAGGGCCAACAGGCTAGGGCCAGCAGTAGAGAGGCTTCCAAGGCCAATGGAAGCAGGGTTACGGACAACGGTGGAAACAACCAGATAGGTATCAGTTTTAAGGGAATTGTTACATTTTTAGTGAGAAGGAACATTTTTCAAGGAAGTTACCTCAGGGTAATCAGGAAGCACAAGAGCAAGGGGGAAATAAAGGGTACCAGGAACCTCAGGGGAAGCGTCAATGATTGCAAGCCCAGCCAGTGGCGACAGTGCCGGCATTACCAATGCTACCAGCTCCACCTCAGGGACAACAACCACAACTACAGTATGGGCGTGTGTATCACATTGCACTTGGAGTGGGACAAATACAAGCTTAAGTAGTGGATGGTATGTTTCCTATTCTTAAGTATGTAAAGCATATTTAGCTGATACTAGTTTATAGTACTCAATTGTTAATACTACTTTGTTAATGCACCAAGGAGGGTAAACTTAACTTTGGACGTAGTGCTTTACATTGTTTGACCCACGAGTAGAGGAGTACTTATATTACTTCATGTGTAGAGATATAGGGTTTGACATTGGGAGACTTAGATTTGTAGCAGACCTATTCGCATTAAATATATTAAAATTTGATATTATCCTGGGGATGGATCGGCAATCCACTTATAGGGCTTATGTTGATTTTTATGGAATCGTTTAGAGTTAATGGTCAAGTGTAGAACGAATAGTCGGAAAATGGTGTTCACCATAGTTGTACGAACTATTACGGGAATTATAATATTTTGAGTATAGTAAAATGGATGGTGACGTAAACTTAGGATTAGTGCAATGAATTTATGAAAAATGGTGTGCTTGAGAGTTAGAGCAACGTATTGATGCGATTGTGAGGATTTTGAATAAAGATTCGATGATGGACCAATTTCGATTAAAAAACATCAATTGATAATGTTCTCAGATTGGGAAATATGTATTATGTTGTTAAATATTTCGTGATTTTGGTGAAAATAATGTGCAAGTGTTTGGACCTAGACATATGGGTGAGTTTAGAATATGAGGGACGACGACTCGATCAAAAAATTTATACGAGGATAATGTGAATTGTTCATTATAGACACGTGTTATGTTGATGTATTAATGATGAATAAATTTTATGGACAAGCAGTTTTCCAAATATGAATTCTAGAGATAGTAAGTTAGGACCAACTGTGGTTCGAATGAGTTTATAAACCTTATATAGTGAGAGTTTATATGGGCAGTGATATTTAGTTGAGGAATTAGAATGAATTGGGAAGTGTTGCCTCATCGAGAGTAGGCCGAACATTGTAAAGATTTCAGGATGGGTTGCTGATGTATTTTTTGAATTAGGGATACGATGACTGTTCAAGTCGGGGTATGGACATAGACTAGCTGCTAATGATGGCATACTTTAAATGATGAATAAATGCGATGGTTATCCGGGGATGGATTTATTTATTAGGTGAGGATATGCATGATGAGAAGCATTTATAAAGTAAAAGTATTTAGTTACTTTGGGCACTTTATGACTAATGATAGTCTTGGTTACATGAAGATGTGTACAGTCACAAATAGTAATAATGATAGTGTCATTAAATATGAGCGGTAGTAGCCCTTATTGGGATTAGTAGGTCACTGGAGGCTTAGAAATGATTAAGCGCTCTACTAGACTTAAGAATGAATAGAGGATGTCTTATCGTATGTGTAAAAAGGAACATAATGTTCCTGGCATTATCGAATCGATAAATTTAATGGGATTTAGTGTAATCCTTGGAAGTGATCAGCCTTTTGTTAAAATTGGCACAAGTTGAAATCTATGGGGTTGTCATATTTCTTTCTTTTAGTCTTGGACCGACGGATCTCAATAACTGACTAAGCTATGTAATAGTGTATCTGGAGGGTTCCTTGTTTGGATTTCGCTTGCGAGACGTCCCACACGTGAAATTGCTAAATGTCAGAAGTTGATAGATGTTGGATTCTAAGATGTTTTGTTACTACGTTTTACCTGCGTGGAGATATAACACATTAGGAGACATTGTATAATACGAGTTAAGGCCAACGGGGCCAAAGAGTGCATTGATGAGAGAATTTAGTAATGTTTACACCACTAGTGGAATAAATGAGACAATCTTTAGACGAATTGAGTCACGGTCAGCAGGTTATTTGAAAATACTTTGCTTTATAAATATACATGGTATGTATGGTTCAGGATATACGTATAGGTGTCTTCAATATTTGATGTTTGTGCATGTGTGTGAATGTAATATGTGATATGGGCATCCCAGCAATATTATGGTAGGCATAAATGAGCCTCTTTCTTTTATCTCATTGGATATGAGTATGGACTACTTGAGTATAAAACTTAAGATATTTGTGCGGATTAAGTTTTGATGTTATCCTTCAGCGAATTCCAAGGACGGAATTACGTTAATAAGGGGAAGAATATAATACCCCGTATTTTCCAAATAAAATATCGTGACGAAATTTGATTAAATACATTCAAGAATAAATTAAATTGATGGGATTTAAATTAAATAGGTATAATTTCAATCGAGAATAATTGTTTATTCATGATTTCATATTTATTTAATTCAATTGGGCATAATGGGTCCACTCGTGAAAAATAAATCAAATGTTAATTGACTTGTGGTTATGTGGTGATTATACATAGTAAAAATGTGTATGTTAGGTAAAAATAATCCGGGCGCATTCTGGGATGCTTTGGTGACTCATTTAGGTATTTTAGACCTCTAAAAATGAGCCTGAAATATAAGTATACCATTCGGGGAGTTGTTGGGCCATTCCGATTATGGGTTCGAATTCATTTGGGGGCCCAGATATAGAGTTCAATGCTTAACTCGGATTACCAAATAATATAAGTTAATTAGGGAGTTAGAGAATCCCATTCATTCATTCAAAGCTAAACCTAGCATCCATATCCCTAGAGAGAAGTTACCAAGGTCAAGAGAGGGAAAAAGCTTAAGGATTAAAGGAGACACTCAATCTTCCACAAAAGGAAAGAATTTTCATGCTAAAATTAACTTCCAATGTATTTCTTAATTCATTTTGTACTTTCTCATTAGATTTATGGGTTAGAATGTATAAATTGATGATGAAATATCAGAATTCAATCTTATGCACATAAAGGATTAAATCTGAAATTGATGTTTAAAGATTAAACAAATTCAGTATAAACCCATAAATTTGGAATGGAATGAATCTTGAATTGGACATTAGGATCCATGTAGTAAAATCTTTGATTGATGTTGATTATTATTCATGTATAGGGCCTAAAATCTGAGCATGATTAATTAGGAATATGGGATCAAAATCTGGATTTGGTATACTATGATATTAGATTAAAATTGTGAGTTTCGGGAAGGAATCTTGTGCCAATTTGATTGATTAACAAAGCCGGATGATATATTGATGTAGGAGGAACCTAATAGTATAGTAATCTAGTTGATAAATGATTGGAATGAAAAATTGGGTTAGAAGAAGGAATCTTGTAATGAAAATTTAGAACAGTTATGGGCTTCTTCCCAGGTGTGAATCGATTCGGCCTCCTAAGGCGAAATGATTCGGCCAAGGGGAACCGATTCAGCCCTAGTAGGTGAACCAGTTCAGCTCCTGGGTTGTGTCAGGGAAGGTCTGGGAAAAGGTCCGGGTGATTTTTAGGAACTTAAGCGAGTTTGTGGGAGGTCATCCAAGTGAGCGAATATTTTATTAAAAATGAATTTGTATCGCTATTTTAAATGTGGAAATTTCCAATTAAGTAGATGATTTACTCATAAAGTGGGATTATTAATGGACGATTAAATGGGACATCGCCGGGGTTATTAATATGCGATTAATTGGACATCTCGGGGGTGATTACAGAATTAATTACCTAAACATATTGGGTGATAAAAATGTGTTGTGACACTATTTTTATAAATGGGAAATTTGTCAATTAACTAGATGGTTAATTTTTAAAGTAAGAATATTACTTGAAAATTATGGGTACTTCTTGGGGGTAATTGTAAAGTTGATTACCTATATGTATTATGTGATAGATATATGTATTTACTTATTTGTGTGGACATACCTATGTTCATGGACGACCTATTGGTTGGGGTTAAGTACGTCCCTGGATCGTAGCACGCGTCGGCACATGTAGGCTATGCACTGTGTAGGTCATTATTCGGGGACCCACCTAGCATTACGCCTTGCAAGGAGGTAGGTGTTGATGTTGAGATATATTCTCACCATCGTGGGTATGGACCGTACAATAGTGTACTGCATGGGGACCTCCCCACTTGTATGTGTTTTGTGATGTCCATTTGGATAAGGGACTCCTCTGGACTTACAGATAGATCACTAACGTGACACTGAAGGAAGATGCCTTCGTGTGTCATATATGTAAGAGGGTACTTTAGAGAATATGGAGGCGTAACCCCTTTGAAGTATAGTGATGATAAGTTAATTAGCTAAAACCTTGGATTAGTGATAGAACACGCAAACAAAAACTCAATGAAGATAAGACTTAGTTTAAACTCACAAATCTCTCGTGTATAAATCAGAAAAGTAGTAGAGAAACTTAGAAGTAACTTAACTAGAGGGAGAGAGACATAAGAACCCTAGATACACCTTGGTAGGCAGACAAACACACCAAAAACACTCTCAAGGATCTCTGTCACGTATTAAAATCTTTATAATAAATGACAATGGCTGGTGAGTAAGACCTCTGGTTTGTAATAACTCTCTCTCTGATGTGTATTCTCTCTAGTAATAACTTCTTAAACTCTCAAAAGATCCCCTCCTTAGGGGTAGTTTGGATCCTTAAATAGCCCCCCATACCATCCCCGAGGCAACTCAGTCATTAAAGACTATGAAAGACATCCCTCATACTTTATGTCACAACATTAAATGCCTGATGCGCTAGTTGTCTCCACGTCATAAACATTAAATGCCAAGACATGCCTTTTGCCTAACCACTCTGTGTCAGGGGGCTGTTATCGCAGAGGTGACTCACCAACTGCCTGACATCCCCAAATACCACGGTGGTTTACTCAAGTACAGGTCTGATATTGTTTAGCTGGCTAGTGACATCACCTACTATAGATGTAACATTAAGTAGAGGGTTGTTTGGTTCACACCCCACGCCCGATAGAACTCCAAGCTGCTTCGTCTGAGGTTCCATGGTCAGGGTTCTTTGGTGTTTTTACCAGGTGTATCTAAGATGGTTGGGACAAGACCCAACGGTGCCTCACTTCTCAATCCTCCAAACCAAGCCCCTCTAAAGTTCCCGTGGTGAGGTCATTCGATAGAGCATGAAAGCTCTCCCAGGCCCTGCCAAGACTGGTCTCTCGCGAGTACCGTTTGACCTCACACTAAAACTCTTTATTATTCTCGTTACATAATTACAACCGTTATAACTTACAGTCAATATAAACAAAGATATAATATGACTAATACAACAAGCTAAAATACAAGTTTTCATGCTCGAGCTACCTCGCTGAGTTGCCACGCTTGAGTTTCCACGCTGAGCTTCCTCGGCTTCTTAATCCCAGACACTGTTGCTAATGGGGGAATTATCCATAATCTCAGGATTTCCTTCAAGCCCCCTCTACATTTGCCTCTTCGTGGAGAGATTTGTTGTTGGAACAAGAAATGTCTGCACAAAAACTTCTCAATCCGATGAACCTTCTCTGCGTGAAAAAATTCTGGCCTCCTTTTCTTCGTTAGAACCGCACCGTTATAATCTCCAGGAAAAAGTAAAATTCTCCCCGATATACCTGAGCCGAAGCGCCATGACTTATTGGGGCATGGACGAAGGGACATCACCACTTTTTCCTTATACTGAGCTTCAACCGTTTTATCTTTTTTATTTAAAATTCTCTTGAAAGGCTTGCTAACCTTCTCAAACTCTTGTTTTGATTCTAGGTAAGTGAAATTCTCCCTTGTAAATGTTCGAAAAAGAAGAAATTATCCCCGATTTAACTGAGCCACCATTTGAACAACGTTGGAACTTGTGATGACGGGACATCGTAGCTTTTTTAAACCGTTAGGACATCTGGTCCGTTGGGCCTTATTGGATATGTTTGACAGAAGTTCTGGCAACAATACTCAAACTTGCTGTAGAAGGCAACCCCTTCTGTTCCCTAGGCGTCGCTTTGTAAGTGAGGTGGAGCTGTCTTTTCAACTGTCAAAACACTTCCCGAAGTGCCACGTGTGCATTTGAAATGATTATAGGCGGCTATGCACGTGCGATGGTGAGAAACTCGAAAGACAGGTTTTAAAAGCTTCAAACGTCCCTTTTATTTCAAAACCCTTCTCTTTCCTCCATCTTCTTCAAGCTCCCATATTTCTTAGAGAGAGAAAGTTTGTGTGAACTCCATTGTTGCTTGATTCTTTTTTAGCTTCTTTCTCCTCTCATCATTTATGCCACCGCCTGTGGTTGTGCCACTCCACCTTCATTCCCAAACCTTCTTTTGCCAAGATTTTTTCCTTACCTCCCTGTTTTCTGCAATGGCCTTCTCTAGCCACACTTCCACACCTGCCACCAGTGCGCCACCTGCCATCTCTGGTGCCACCGCCGTTTCAAGCTCCGCTACCCTAGACGCTGCTCGTCAAGAGAAACTTCGCTTCTATCACTGAGCCCCTATCTTTGGTGAGGGTGATAAATTTTTTGAGGCATGCAAGACTTGCCATTTCTCATCCAAGTTCAACCCCTTACTGTTGGGTGATGAGGAAATGGATTCATCAAAGTGGGGCTATCTTCCCCCAGAGGGAACTCTGCGTTTTTTCCTGGACCGTGGTGACTTTCCCTATTCCCAGATCGACTTCGAAGCACCTGGGGGGTCACCAGCCCATTTCACTGCCTGGCATACACACATGCAGAGCTCCCACGCTGCTGCTCTTGCTAAGGTTGGGCTTCATTGCGCATACTGGTTTGGGGAGTTCACACTCTCAAAGCACAACGCGGTATTACAAGTGCTATTTTCCCGATGGAACACCACAACTCACACCTTTTTTACTGTGGGGGGGAGTTCACCGTTACACTAGAGGACATCTGTGAACTCCTTGGGTTTGAGCCCATGGGTGAGTTCACTTACCAAGATGAGCCTCTGGATGCCAAAAAAAGGCTGCTGATTGAGTTGAGCTGGATAGGATTTTTCGCAATTGCACCGGTTCCTCAAACAAAGCCACATTAACCCCGTTATTAACATTTTTTCGAAGCTTCTACGCCAAAGGATGTCAGTGATGTAACGGGCCGTCGTGATAGAGGTACCTCTTTAGAACTACCAGCCTACATACGTATATTGCTTTCACGCTTCTTCCTTACTATGAAACCCAACGATCAGCCCAGGAGGGACCTAATAAACATTTTCGTTCGTTTGGCCAGAGGGTTCAACCTTCCTCTAGCCGCCATTGCCCTAGGGTCCCTCTACACCTGGTTGGATCGAATGCACATCGATATGGCACGATCACTGGATCATTACAACTTGTTGAATTTTGCCAACACCATTATTTTGACGGGCTTCCTCTACACCCGCTTTCCCGCTATTGCTTCTAAGTCCGTTTATTTGCATGTGAGCCAAGGTATCAATCCCCCACGCCTCCTATGTTTTCATAAAAAGAAAAGTCGAAAGGAGATAAATGAAGTTTTTAACCTTTTAGACTCCTTTGTGATGAGGCCATACAGTGAGTCTACATTTGCCCACAGTTGGGATTTCTTTCCTTCTGCAGCCACGATGGTCAAGTTTATCCCAGTTGTAGAAGATCCCTCACAAGACGTGGTGCTTCTATTCAACCCTGTATTTCTTTCTTCACACACCGAATGAGGGTACACCTCAGAACCATACAACCTTGACAGATGCAGCAGGCAGTTCGAGTTACATTAGGGGGCCCCTCGACCTGTGTTTCAACACAACCATCAAAGGGCCACTTTTATTGAAGCCTGCACTCTCTATAATGCAGTCGCGATACTCGATGTGACGTCCACCATCGACGACCATGTCACCCTTCCTAGTGTGAATAGTAAAGGAGACGTATCCACCTCTTTCTCCACCAAGTTCCATTTGGGGAAACTGGATATGATCCGTGAGTTCATTCAGTCCCCTCCTCAATATCCCTCAGTCCTTTCCTTCTTCATCTTCTGAACTGGGTCTTAAGGGGAACTCCGTGCTTAGGGTTGAGTTTCTCTTAAGTAAAATCATTAAATAATCTCCCCAGGATCTACCCCCTCATTTCTCGATGATCCCAACTGCCACCCCAAAACCCAAGTCCGTTGCAGCTCCCAAACAAACTGTACCTTCGACCAAAGATGTAACGGGAGAAGGGCCTTCTGAGACACCTTCAAAGAAGGCTAAGAAGTTCAAGTCCTTGAAGTCTAAGGCCCAACTTCAAGTGCAAACTCCTTTGGAGGCATTCACAATTGCCTCCGTTCCCCCTCCCATGTCTCTAGAGATGGCTGGAGAGTTGAGGAGGCAGGTGTAAGCTAAAGTCGATAGAATACATGCTGAGTTTCAATGGCGCACTATCGCCGTTCCTCCTCCGGGTGCATTTCCCATAATTGTGGTTGATCCCAGCGAGCCACTGGAAAAAAGGAGAAGAAGGTCAAAAGTGCCTAAAAGTGGGGGTGAAACGAGCTCAAGGAAGAAAATGCTGGGAACCAAGTCCCAGAAGAAATGGATACTTAAGAAACCTCCATCCCCAACTCCTTCCACTGCTGCCTCTTCGCCACCTTCAGTAGTGGTTATACTTCTCGTTCTCCCTCTAGATCTGAGGTATGTGTGAATTCTTTATTTCTTATTCCTCTTCCCTTAAGGTGTGTTGCATCTGCTCATTTCTTAATAAGAAAGTGTTTTGGTGCAAGGAGTTGAAGAAGAAAAGCCCTGTCCCCCTGTAAGCCGCTTCGTGGGGGGGCATTGTAGTGTCTCTCCAGTAGACACTACTATTCCCCATTCCCCCTTAATAAGTCTTACTTACTCTCTCCGTTCATCTTCGCAATGGGCCAAAGAAGCTGCGATCGAGGCTGCTATCGTTGAGTCTACCAAAATGCTTGGCCAACCCGAGGGAACTACTTTAGCCTCATCTGAGTTACCCTTGGAGCAGGAGGTCCCTCTACTCCTTGTTGTGGTCAAAGAGAGTGCCCCGCGGGTAAATTTCTTACCAAGTCTTACATCTTTTATTTGTTCCCTTATTTTGTTTATCATCTCTAACATGTTGGGCCATTTTATGTGGAAGTGGCATCATTGATAGTTAACATTCTCCTTCCGCTTGCATTGACAAGACCCCTTACTACTGTTCCTCTTTTTGGATCCATAATGGGAGTAAGCTAGATGCATTCCTACCTCTTATTCTTTTGTGTTTACTCCTTACGTCTAACACTTGGTTTTACATTTGCAGCTTTCTCCAAGTCTCTCTCTACCTTTTGCCCTTAGTGGTCTCTTCCCTTCCAAGGCCCAGGTTGGTGCTACTGCTCTCGTTGGGCCATCTCTTAAAGATCCAACGTCTTCTTCTGATGATGTGCCCATGTTGTCTTTAGTACCTTATGTTGGCAAGGGAAGTTTTCCTAGCATTAAAGCTTCTTCAGCCGAGGGCCCCGCTGAAGCTGCTGAGACAAGGAGCCCGCCTTTAACGATTTTTGCCATCATGGCCCCCATGGTGACTCTCGTTCTCCCTCCTACTGCTGCTGAGGTACTTTGCTAATTTCTCTATATTTCTCAATTTCTCAAACTTCACCAATGTAGGTGACTTAATCATGAAAACACTTATTAAGATTTTTCCAAAAACTCCACCTATATCGATGACTTAACAATGAAAACGCTTGTTAAGATTTTCATAAACTTCACCTATATCGGTGAATTAACAAAGAAAACACTTGTTAAGATTTTCATAAACTCCACCTATATCGGTGACTTAACAACGAAAATGCTTGTTAAGATTTTTTTTTATAAACTCCACCTATATCGGTAACTTAACAACGAAAATGCTTGTTAAGATTTTTGTAAACTCCACCTATATCGGTGACTTAACAACGAAAACGCTTGTTAAGATTTTTAAAAACTCCACCTATATCGGTGACTTAACAATGAAAACGCTTGTTAAGATTTTTTTTTTTAAAAACCCCACCAATATATGTGACTTAATAACAAAAATGCTTGTTAAGATTTTTATAAACTCTACCTATATCGGTTACTTAACAACAAAAACGCTTGTTAAGATTTTTATAAACTCCACCTATATCAGTGACTTACACAATGAAAACGCTTGTTAAGATTTTTTTAAAAAACTCCACCTATATCGGTGACTTAACAATGAAAACGCTTGTTAAGATTTTTATAAACTCCACCTATATCGGTGACATAACAACAAAAATGCTTGTTAAGATTTTTATAAACTCCACCTATATCGGTGACTTAACAATGAAAACGCTTGTTAAGATTTTCCTAAACTCCACCTATATCGGTGACTTAACAACGGAAACGCTTGTTAAGATTTTTTATAAACTCCACCTATATCGGTGACTTAAGAACGAAAACGCTTGTTAAGATTTTCCTTCGTAAACTCTTTATTTCCTTTAACTGTTTCAGGCTTCTCGGGAGGATTCTCCACCATTCCCCTCACCCATTGCCTCGCCCAATCGGGAAATTGTTGCTTCGGAGGAATCCAGCCATGATGATCAAGGTTTCACGACCAGTGTTGCTGCCGAGAGTGAATCTGGGTGCGAGCTTCCTCTGCTTTACTTGGCTCCTCACTCCTTATGCCTGATGGTGCTCCAATGTTCTCCTCAAATGCCTGCCAACCATCATTTTGTAGTTGAGCAACTTGTGAGCTATCATCCTGAAACATTCATGGTGGACTGCCTTCGTTCAAACATCTGAGTTATGAGCTACAGGCTTCAAGACATGGCCACCGTCGTTGCTGAAATTACCAATACTCCTATTGCAAACGTTACCAGGCCCCTCCTTAATCAATTCATGGGTTATCTAAGGGAGTAGGGTCGTGACGGGTTCCATTTTGACTGGCTCATCACGCATTGAATGACCTTGAAAAGCCAACGGTTGGACAGCCAGAGGGAGCTCTTGCAAAAACATCAGGAAGACTAGAGGGCCGAAGAAGCTCTACGCATGGCAAAGTCGAAACGAGAGAAACTACTCATCTAGCTCACCTAAGCACAAACGAGACTGGAGGTTTCTATGAATGCACAATAGTCTTGTCAAGCAGCTTCTTCGGGCCTCCCTGGAGATTTCTTCTCTTCCCCAGACCTATGGCTTCTACTAGGCCTATGAGTTTTTGTATATATTTTTCTTTTGTTCTTTTTCTCATGTAATTCTTGGCCAATAGCTCCCAATTTTATAATGCCCCAAAGCTTATGAATGAAGAAAGATATCAATTTTCTCATGCCATTTCTTTGTGTTACAAATGTTTGCATGGATTATGAAGTTTGAAGTTATGTAATTCTTTTATCTCTACTTGAGTTATAATAAAAAGAACTTGTATACTCGTCATAAGAAGAACTTGTATATTCATAATCAGCTAGATACATCAGTGGCCCAAATATAATTGCTTACACATGATAAACCTTCAACCATTTATTATTGATTTTAAATGGTTTATTTTCTTCCATCTTAGAAATTAAGCAATAACCTGAGTCACGAGCTTCCTTCACAATGAAAGGTCCTTCCCAATTTATTGCAAACTTGGGTAGAGGAAGCCCCCTGATATGTTTCACTACTGCTTTCAATACAAGGTCTCCTTCCACGAACTTCCTTGGTCTCACTAGGTTATCATACGCCCTGGAGAGTTTCTTTGTATACATTTAAAAGTGTTGCATCGCATTATCTCTGTGTTCGTCCAACGCTTCCAACTGCACATGTCTATTCTGGGGAAGCATGCTGCTTCGCAAAGCATATCGCGTAAAAGGGACTTCTAACTCCACTGGGAGAATCGCCTTGGCCCCATAAACAAGGGAGAATGGTGTATACCATGTGGGCTTCCTTTTAGTCATCCGATAGGCCCATAAAACTGATGGTATCTTATCATCTCACAATCCTGGGAAATCCTCCATCGTTTTAGCCAAGATATTGACCAAAGTTTTGTTAGTCGCTTCAGCTTGACCGTTTCCCTTTGGGTATGCCACTGTCGAAGTGTGATGGACAATGGAGTATTTTTCTGTAAGCATCGTTACTTCTGAATTGACGAAAGGGGTCCCATTGTCTGAAAGGATAACCTTTGGGATCTCAAAATGACAAATGATATACTCTCTGATGAAGTTTCTCACCACTCCTGTTGTTTCCCTTCTTAGGGGTATCGCCTCGGACCACTTTGTGAAGCACTATGTTGCCACTAGTATCCATGTCTTCCCCCTCAAAGAAGGGTTTATTTCCCTTACTAGGTCGAATGCCCAAGTGTGAAAAGGATAAGGCGTTACCAGGGAGTGTAAGTCCACTGACGGGGCATGGATCATATTTCCATGAAGTTGGCAAGCCTTGCACTTTCGAACGAACTCAAACGAATCTTTCTCTATCGTTGGACAATAGTATCCCAAAGTCATTAACTGGTCATATAACTTGGCCCCTCCTATATGACTGGATTGTGTGCCTGTTTGAGGACCTCTGCTGCCTCTTCTCTCGTGATACAATGCAAAGGCCTGTTAAAGTATCCCCTTCGATAAAGCTGCCCCTCCTGAATGTTAAATCTCAGGTCCCTTCACCGAAGTCCCATCACATCAATTTTCTCCGTCGGGACAACTCCATCTTTTATAAAATCAATATAGGGTTATCTCGAGTCAGGTTGAGCCTCCACAAAGTCACATTCAGCTGCTTCGAAGAATAACTGGCATTTATCACACTTCCGTTGTAGCTCTGCCGCATCCTGTTTCATCTTAGACCAAAAATACCCTTCCCTTTGCATTCTTCGGTAGAGGGGTATCTCAGTTGTTTCACAATGCACTTCGTGTGTTTTCTTCAATCTTTGCTCTGCCTCTACTGGATCGATGCATCTCAATATCTATCCTCCTGCATTTCTAAAGTAAAGGTTCCCCTGATTTGTGAAGTATTGGGTTAATTCTCTCAGCCCCATCGCTCCTTCCCCAGATTCTAGTTGCCTCTTAATCTTTTCCCTTCAGTCCCCATCATCTTCCATTAGTAAAGTTGACTGTACTATCGAAGGAGCTGTTCTTCGTTGGATCACGACGGTAGTTGTATCGCTCCTCGTGACCATTTTCTGGGCAATAGTGGCATAGGCGTATGGATGGCGATTTATCGTTCTGGGCTGCCTCTTGATCTTGGTCCAATGGAACTAGTAGAGAAGTCTTTGGATGATTGTTCTGTATGGTGCTAGGGTCATGTGTTTCAATGCGTACTCTCCATTCACTTGCTAAACCACCAATTTTGAATCTCCCTTGATGCAAAGTGAACAAATCCCTCTTCGAAGAGCCTTTAGTAATCCCAACACCAACGCCTTATTACTGCTTCGTTATTGGAACAAGGGAAATATAACTTGTAGGAAAGGCAAATCTCCTCAATTATTTTTAAAAGAATAACCCATGCTCCTCCTTTCTTTTTCGCTGAAGACCCATCGAACTGCATTATCCATTCCTCCTCCATCGCATCTAGGTGATTGTCCTGCAAGTCGTCTCCTGGGATACTTTCCTTGGATGGCTCAAATGTTCCTGAAGAGAAAATAGCCAACAGATCAGCCTATGCCTGGCTTTTGATTGTGCGAGGAACCACGCACTTCAAGTCATATTCAGATACTAATCAAAATCATTTTTGCTAGCAAATACTTAATAGGATCACATCTAGTTACAATATGAATTGTAAAAGACAACATATAATGCCTAAGTTTTTATGCTATAAAGACTAAGGCTAAATAATGCTTTTCTAAGCTACTCTATCTAACTTCTGGTCCATGGATGATCCTGTTGAGGTAGTAAACTGGTCGTTCTTGCCCGTCAATCTTTTGTGCCAGTAAAGCTCCCATGGACTTCATAGTGGATGTGAGGTACAACTGCAACGGTATTCCTGCCCTTGGGGGAACCATGGTCTATGGTGAAATGAGCAGTTTCTTCAACCCGTCAAGAGACTCCTGGTGAACCTCCCCCCACTTGAACTTCGTGTTCTTTCGCAGCAGCTGCATATACGGATGTGTTATTTCGGCCAATCCACGCACAAATCTCCTAAGATAGGAGACTTTATCGAGGAAACTCTTCAGCTCCTTCGTCGTTCTTGGGCATGGCATTTCCAAGATCGCCCGCTGTTTGTCCTGATCCATCTGCACCCCATGTTTATCAACCACAAAGCCTAGGAATTTCCCACTTGTCACTTCAAAAACACACTTCAGTGGATTCATTTTTAATTTATACTTCCTGCAACGGGAAAACACATTCCTCAAATTGCTCAGATGGGACTCCTCCTTCGTCGACTTGATGACCAAATCATCCACATAAAATTCCACAAACTTGTGAAAGAAGTCATGGAAAATGGCCATCATTGCTCTCTGATAGGTCTCCCCAGCGTTCTTGAGTCCAAACGGCATCACCTTGTACATGAAGTTGCCCAACGGGGTTCTGAACGCTGTCTTCTCTGCATCTATGGGGTCCATCATGATCTGGTTATACCGTACATACCCATCCATGAAGTTGTACATCTCATGACCTATCGTTTTATCTATCAAGCTATCGATGGAGGGCAAAGGCAACTCATCTTTAGGACAAGATCTATTTAAATCTCTAAAGTCCACGCAGATCCTTATTTGGTTTTTATCTTTCTTCCCCACCAGTACAATACTAGATAGCTAGAGTGGGTGATATATCGATGTGATGAACCTTGGCGTTAGTAAACGTTGAACCTCCTCGTTGATCTTCTGATCTATATCAGGCTTGTACATTCTCGTCGCTTATTTTACTGGAATGGCTGAAGGCATTACGTTCAACTTGTGGCAGCTTACTTCCTCATACAACTCTTACATCTCTATGTATTTCCACGCGAAGACATCTATAAACTCCCGAATCAACTTAACTAAGGCCTCTCGTTTCTCCTTACCGAGATCCTTCGAGATGAATATGGGCCTCGGATCCTCTCCTTCCTTCACCATGTTTAATTGTTCTAACTCTTGTGCCCGAGGCTTCGGCTAATTTGCCATGTAATCTGGTTCTTCGGTGACTTCCTCCACAAATTCCTGTATGATGGAATTGTCTATCACCATGCACTATCCTCGTTAATCCACCAGAAAGCATTCATATATCGGGTCAACCTCATCATTAACTTCCTCGACCGCCTGCTCACACCGTTATAATTGATACACCACCTTTCCTTCCTCGGTAACGACCTTCTTGAATTATCTACTAGTAGGGGTGAATTCTTTCCTCTTCCTCTCTCTAAAAGCCTCAGCCACTCTTTCTGTCGAGAACCGGCTCAGTACACTTTGTCGTTGGACCTCATGCTCCATCGGGTCCCCCCTAGACCTCATTCTGTCTTTAAGCTGCTTCGAGATTCCTTGGGGCTGAGGGACCACCTGGTGAGCTTCTTCGGCCATTTCCCTTGTGCTGCTTATATCCTCCTTCTTCTACTCATTTAAGGGCCCCATCTTTTCTTCGATCGAGGGAACTCATGCTCCCTTTATTCTTCTCGTTAGGACTCGGATATCTTCCTCTAACTCTGTGTAAAATGTTGCATCCACCAAGTGAGCCTCCTCAATAGCGAAGGGCCTCTTTGTATCCCTAATGGTCACCTTTGTTCCCTTCACATTCGCTTTGGCACATTGTTGGTATGTAGAAGGAACTAGCCCTTGGTTGTGCATCCACACGCTTCCTATTAGCAGATGATAGGAAGTCGCACTTTCTATTACATGGAACTTGATATGGGAACTCAGATTTCCCATTATAATCCCA
Source organism: Sambucus nigra (assembly GCA_949130495.1). NCBI lineage: Eukaryota > Viridiplantae > Streptophyta > Magnoliopsida > Dipsacales > Adoxaceae > Sambucus > Sambucus nigra. Next base: position 529,004,093 of record OX422209.1, on the reverse strand, counting down.
ACATTAACGTACCTAATGGATTTAGAAGATTGATTATCATACCCCGAAATCACCAAAGGCGTGAGGACTAACCTCTCTTCTGGAATATTGGGGGCGTGGAAGGAGTTGGCCGGCATGATATTGATGTAAGCTCCTCCATCCATGAGAGTTCTTACGAAGCTAACCCCGTTGACACTAACAATCACATATAACAGCCTGTTGTGATGGAACCTTACAACCCTATCCCCATCGCTGAAGGTTACCTCTGACAGAAACCTTCTCACCAACCTGGCCATAAGTCCCTTCCATCTCAGCGAAGGGACTGCGTTCTTCCTCGCAATATCAAATATTGCATAGGTTTTCTCTAATCTACTCTCTTTCGGGACACCCACCTGGTCGAAGAACCAGGTGAACTTTAGGGATTTCGAAACTGCACAGTATTCTAGAACTGGATCTACTTCTTCACCTTTAATGTAGTATACCTCCTCCACATCGTTGGTGCTTGCTTCGTCGTAAGCCAACACTTCATTAGCTATTCCCCTTGTACAATCTTTTAGGGCCTCTTCGTACTCTTCTTGCTTCATCATTGACTCTCTTTCTCCTCTCTCTGCCTCTTCATCATAGGCCACCACGAGAGGCAGTGGGTTATTATTGGCATTCTGTGGAGGGATTTGTAATGTCCCTGCCTTTACGTACTTATTTATGATTCTTCTCGGTGTGAAATAGCTCTCGGTTGGATACTGGATCCTCCGATGAACCTGGCAGTTCTTCGGATCTGCCTTTGTTGCCACATCAGATTCTCTAGCGGGAATTTGCTTTGGCTCATAGACCGTTCCCCCTTAAACTATTGCGTTATAACAACTAACAGCTTCTTCTACTGTATAAGGAAATTGTGGTGGTTCCTCCCTATCTCTTCCAAACTTTCTCTTATTGTCCTTCTTCGGTGCCTTACCCCTATCTCCCCCCTCGGTGTACCCTACCCGTGGGGGCTTAGTCCTCCCCCCCCCTCCCCCCCCCCCCCCCACGGGTGGCATCGGTTGCCTAAACATCATGGGCACCACCACCGGATTTAGTTGTACCACCAAGGAGATATTTCTTGCAGCTTTCAGGAATGTTGAGAAAGTCCCCTCGTGTGTCTCATTGATAAGATGGCAGATGTACTCAGGGAGCAGTCCCTCAGTGTAGATCTATAATAATTTGGACTCTTTGGCCTCCTACCTCACGTCGAGTAATCTTTCTCTGAACTTTCGAACATAGGCCACCACTTCTTCCCTAGGTCGTTGTTTCTCCATACCCAGTTAGGTCAAAATGAACTCATCTTCTGCCAGAAAGAACTTCTGGATAAATAATACGTGCATCTCTTCCCATGTAGAAATGTTGTTGGGAGCCAAATGGGAATACCATGTATATGCTTTATCGATCAAGGACTTAGAAAACTCTCTCAACCTGAATGTTCGACAAAGCGCTTAACATGCTCCTTCGGGTTCCCACCCTTTCCTGTATATTTTTTGAAAATAGGAGGAATATAGTCCTTTGGGTAGGTTTCATCATTGTACTCCAAAAGATAAGACATTTTAAAGTCATTATAAACCGAAGCTACCTCACCAATAGATTGCGAGGAAGCTTGCATAAACTTTAGCATCTCCTTCTGCATTTCCTTTCTCATTTCCTCCATAGATGATGCTACTGGGACAACAGCCAATGGCACCATGGATTGGGTGCCCGTTGCAGCTAGCACAAACGTCACATCAGGGGCTTTTGACACTCCTGAGGTTCCCACTACTGGATTCACAATAGAGGGTATGCTTGCTGGGACAGTTCCCACTACACCTGCACCTGGTGGGGCCGTTGGAGCTATCCCTGGTGTTACGAAGGAATTAGCCTCCAATCTTCCCATCATATTTGAGGCTACTGGAGTTTGCAAAAATTCATAAAACTTTCTCATGAGGAGCGCCACCTGAGTAGGTCCCAACCCCGCACTCGTGGAAGCTTGTATTATCCCCGGAATGCCTGCCGTCGCCAGAATCGGAGGTACTTCTATTCGAGGATCCCCATCCTTTAGGGACTCTAGTTTTCTCGTAGCTTGTTCTTCATTATGTTGGATATCATCAAAGTTGAGCCTTCGATTAGCGTTATCTTACGCCATACTCCCTACTTAGAAGAATACCTCCCCAGCAGAGTCGCCAAATGTAATAAGGTACTTTAGATAAGATGGAGGCGTAATCCTTTTGAAGTATAGTGATGATAAGTTAATTAGCTAAAACCTTGGATTAGTGATAGAACACGCAAACACAAAATCAATGAAGATAAGACTTAGTTTAAACTCACAAATCTCTCGTGTATAATTTAGAAAAGTAGTAGAGAAACTTAGAAGTAACTTAACTAGAGGGAGAGAGATGTAAGCACCCTAGATACACCTTGGTAGGCAGACAAACACACCAAAAACACTCTCAAGGATCTATGTCACGTATTAAAAGCTTCGTAATAAATGACAATGGCGGGTGAGTAAGACCTTTGGTTTGTAATAACTCTCTCTCTCATGTGTATTCTCTCTAGCAATAACTTCTTAAACTCTCAAAAGATCCCCTCCTCCTCAGGGGTGGTTGTGGTCCTTAAATAGCCCCCCACACCATCCCCGAGGTAACTCAGTCATTAAAGACTACGAAAGACATCCCTCATACTTTATGTCACAACATTAAATGTCTGATGCACTAGTTGTCTCCACGTCATAAATATTAAATGACAAGACATGCCTTTTGCCTAACCACTCTGTGTCAGGGGGCTGTTGTCGCAGAAGTGGCTCACTAACTGCCTGACAGCCCCAAATACCACGGTGGTTTACTCAAGTGCAGGTCTGACATTGTTTAGGTAGCTAGTGACATCACCTACAGTAGATGTGAAGTTAAGTAGAGGGATGTTTAGTTCATAGTCCCACGCTCGATGGGACTCCAAGCTACTTCGCTTGAGGTTCCACGGTCAGGGTTCTTCGGTGTTTTTACCAGGTGTATCTAAGTTGGTTGGGACAAGCCCCAACGATGCCACACTTCTCAATCCTCCAAACCAAGTCCCTCTAAAGTTCCCACGGTGAGGTCATTCGATAGAGCATGAAAGCTCTCCCAGGCCCTGCCAAGCCTGGTCTCTCGCGAGTACTGTTTGACCTCACACTAAAACTTTTTATTATTCTCGTTACATAATTACAACCATTATAACTTATAGTCAATATAAACAAAGATACAATATGACTAATACAACAAGCTAAAATACAAGTTGTCATGCTTGAGCTGCCTCGCTGAGTTGCCACGCTTCAGCTGTCACGCTGAGCTGCCGCGACTTTTTAATCCCAGACACTATTGCTAATGGGGGAATTATTCATAATCTCAGGATTGCCTTCAAGCCCCCTCTACAATATATATATATATATATATATATATATATATGTATATATATATATATATATAGATATGTATATGTATATATATATATAGATATGTATATGTATATACATATATACATATCTATATATATAGATACATATATATACATATACATATCTATATATATATATACATATACATATCTATATATATATATACATATACATATCTATATATATATATACATATATATATATATATATATATATATATTGAGATTAATTAATTAGTCTAATGATGTAGATAATCATTTATGACCCCAATACTATGTATATGGATAATAGATGGTTATGTTAGTTTGTGGATAGTATCATTGGGGTACTCTGGGAAATGGGAATACTTGTATGGATAATGATGCAGATAATTGGTAATGAACCTAATATTATGTAAATGCATAATGGGTGATATGTCATTTCTTGTGGGTAGTATCGTAGGGGTTATTCATGGGATTAGGATCATATTTATAGATGATTTTCTCCAGTTTGAGACTTATGCTATGTACATTAAAAAATAGTATCTCGTAGTGGTAATTATCAGACTGTATAATTGGGACTTGAGTGGAATTCTGTGTAGTATTACACTTAGATGAGGGGTGAGGTACTTAATGCATGTGAGTGTTGATGGGTGGTATATATTTTGTAAGTTATTTCTTGCAACTCTAGGATGCTGACCCAAATAATAAAATTCCCCCCACCACCCCGCACCAGTTTATATAGACAGAGAAAATAGGGCTGACAGGAGATCGAACTTGCGGTCATATTTGCAGAGAGACTACTTCAGTTTATTGGAATATACTATAGGTTACTATTTTCATTTCAGTCAGTTTATTTATTATTTCAGATTATTGTATGGGCATAAGCCTGAGTTTATAATTAATTTATTAGGACAATTGTATTGTTGTTAGATTTTATTTATCATCAATTGGTATTTATATATTTTGTGCATGTCGTTTTAAAAGAAAAATTCAAATGTGTTATTATTATTATTATGGTTTCGATGTTGAGAATGATATAGATTAATGGACATGCCCCATCTTCGGCGTATTGTTTATGGTTAACCTTTACGTGAAAATGGGATTGTTACATTTGTACCAGAGTTTGTATATAAGAGGTCCTTACATGAAACTCTCTCTCTCTCTCTCTCTCTCTCTCTCTCTCTATATATATATATATATATATATATAATTCACATTTTTATCATGTTTAATTCATGTAGATAGTTTTCTTACATTTGTTACATCTTTAGCGGTCCCATATACACATTCTTACTCTTCTATAGTGAGATTATGATTTCGTAATGTCGCTCACATTCTAGCCACCCTTACATATTTTAGTCAAATTCTACACATGTTTAGTTAGTTTATCTCATTATAAGGATTAATTCGCATACTTCCAATGATATGGATATGATGACTTTACTCCCCCACACATCTGCACACTTCCGCATTAATGCACATTGCCACTTTGCACATTTCGCACACATGTCACATTTTACACATACACACTTGTTCATGCTCATAGGGAGAAGGAGAACATTTATATATCCCAATGAGATACCGAAAGGGTGGAGTGGGTTCCTAGTACTTTATCACTCCATAAAATAGTCTTCGAACTCATGTCTCATTTAGTTTCACATGCACTAGTTGTCTTTTATGATATATCTTCAGAGGTGGCTACTTCTTTTACCAGTTTCGGATGAAATAGGCTCACGACTCTGATCTCTAAATCTACGCATTCAGACATCTCACATCTTCGAAGACAACCATTAGTATCCCTTTCTGGCCCGATAGCCACCGCAGGAGAAGCGCGCGGGAGAGAGCGTTGGTGGCCCGCTCAGGGCTAGGATGACCACAATCGACTTTAGTCCCACTTCAAAATATTTGGTGGCCTATTATCTCATGTATTTTTTAAAAAATTTATTAAGTCACATAACGAGTCAAAAATACCTCATAACCACAGAAAACTGCCTATAACCTTTCATCTTCATTTTTGAAGAGAATGATGTGTGTCGCATAATTATTAAAGATCATCAACAAAAAAAAACACTTGATTAAAATGTATTTAAAAAAATATGATAAAATACTTGTACTAGCTTCTTTTTTTGTGAGAGTTGAAATTGAAATGATCATTTGGAGAAACCCTTTTGGCTTTCTTACGTGACACAATCCATGTCAAGGGGAATGGCGAAGCCATTTTTTTTCCGGGTGGAGCACTAATCTATGAAAATATGAATACACACATATACACATTAAAAACAATCCCCATGTATGATGTATATATATAACATAAAAAATTTCAAGACCTCAAGTATAGATCATTATTGATATTTAAATTATATTCAAAAAGTATAGACAAAAATAAGAAAGAATGCATGAATAATTATTCAAAACAATTATGGCGCGAAATGTTAAATACATTAAAAATTATATACATCATATAACATGTAGTGTCTCACTCACAAAAAAATTATAATATATGAAACACTTAAAATTAGGAACTATATTATAATTTATTTATTTTTAATTTGAGTGGAGCATTATGTAAAACTCAATATATTTATAGGGTAAAAGTCATCTTTATGAAAATTTGAGTGGGCCACTTGTTGACCCCATGAACAACATGGATCCCCATTGGTCAAGTGGCCGAAATAAAAATGTACCCCTAGTTTTACTCTTAACTAGCATGCAGCCCGCGTGATACGCGGTGCTTTGTCGTTGTCGATATAACTAAGTGATTTTTTAACACATAAAATTTCCAAAGGAAATCTAACCATCAATGGATGCAAGAAAAACGATCCAAGTGAATTGCATTGACCAATTCTCTCACCATGACTAATGAACACCACTTTTCTTCATTGCGTAAAAGCATCTAAATTAACAAAAGCACATACATCATCCTACTCATGATATATAATACAAATTGTGGACAGGGGGACTATATAATTTTTAATACAACATAGTTGATCGGAAGAGAAGGGAGAAAAAATAATGATATATCTCGTTTGTGTGTGTGTTGAGGGGGGGGGGGGGGGGGGGGAGGTAAATAAAAGAATCAGTCATTCAATAATAAACAACATATCAAACAAACCATGAAAGATAAACTAGATCAATAACAAAAAAGTTCAACATCAACCCATAACCAGGAAACCCGAAACAAAAAAATAGAAAACACAAATTCAAAAAAAAAAAAACCTTGTAAATAATTAAGGAAGAAGTTTTCTTACCAAGCTCTTAATCCGATTAGGGGGTTCAAAAGAATTTGCCACGTTCCTGTACTAATTACATTGATCCAACTACAGTGAGTCCTTCTCCATAATATAATCCAATGCATGAGTTAAATATATAAAAATGAATTTTTTGAATTATGTTTTTCTTTGTTGCTCTCAAACTCATTTTTACTTTATGTATTTTTCATTCTTTTTAGTGCTTCTTCCCTCAGAACTTGATTGCCAATATCAAAACCCCTTTATTTCTTCTTAACGCTGCCTATGATTCATGGCAGGTATTTTCTTACATACATAATAAGAAAAGTGAAAAAAATGAGGTCCGTAATAAAAACCCGATTGGCATAGCGCATCCCTTTGACATTAGCTCTTTCATAACAACCCACCATATACGTTGTCCTCTAAATTGCAGTTGGGCCACCTAGAAAAAAGAAAATCAATATATATTAGGGTTATTAGAAGGAAGAGATATTAGAGGAAATGATAGGTGGACAAGACACGTGTGTGTGTGTGTGTGTGTGTGTGTGTGTGTGTGTGTGTGTGTGTGAGAGAGAGAGAGAGAGACCGACTAAATAGTAATCGGGCAGAGCAAAAGACGGATGTAGAGATTTGGGAAAATTAAGCGTCATGTAGCTTGATTATCAATTTTTTTTTTTTTTTAAATGAAGGATCATATAACAGATGAAACCAAATGGCTTTTCAAGTGAAGATTTTTGTCTTGAAAATATATAAAGACTTGAATTTTAGTTTGTGAAAGATCAAGTGCAAAATTAATAATTCTAGGTGTAATAATTGTAGATGCATTGAAAATAAGATTTAACTTCAATTAAAATTGTTCACGTGGCGGTCTAAAGATGCGACAAATGTCATTATCGGGGACCGCTGTTAATTTTAATTATACAATAATATCATAAAAATGAATTATATTTTAATGAATTTTCAAATTCAATTCAAAGAATAAGTGCTGAATTATAGGGGTGTTGGGGTAAAATTATTTTCATTATACAGTAGGTAATGTCGGTGGGTACTTGAAGAAACCCTAACTAGGGCTTCCCAAAGAGGGATATAAAATCCCATCTGCCCATCCAATTAAGCCAAACAGCTACTATGTAGTCAGCAGCTCTTCTCTTCCTGGTGCGAGTGAGATAGAGAGGCAAGACTTTGATTTTTACATAAACCATCTAACAATTCTCAAGGACAGTTACACGGTCCACCAAAAATATAGTTTGATGGTTTATGCTAAAATCAAAATCTAGTCTCTTTTATACCTGGAATAATTTCAATTCTAGGTTCATCTATATATGAATTACTGATTTGTTTCGTTATGTGATATATTAATCCCGTTTCATAACTATTGACGTGCATGTTTGCTTTATATTTATTTAAGCAAGCAACCACACACATATTTACCGAGAGGAGTTTTAATGGTTATTATCGAAAGGAAGGTTTGTTTTACTAATCCGTAGGCCTATATTTTTGTTGCTGTTCTTAATATGCTAACTTTGAAAGGTGTTAGCATTCTGAATGCCATTGATTTTGCAGGGATGAAGCAAAAGAGAGAACTTATAAGATGTGTATTAGGATGTTGGTGACATAGATAATCCAGAAATTGAATTTGATTTATGATGCTGTGAAGAGAGAGAAATCTTTCGTACTTCCCTTGTCTCTATTAAATGTTAATTTATCTTTTGCCCGCATACAATTTTTATGGAGATCCCAACAGGGATAATAACTCGAACTCAAGCATGCCCCTTAATGAGGTAGTCTCTTCACTCGAAACAAAACACTGTTGTCAGATCTCGTAAGATGGGTTACAGAGATCGATTTGTGAAAGACTTTTTTTTCCCCTCCAAATTTCAAGCCGAACCCAATCTATCTGCAAGATCACTCTACTTTTATAAGATTAATATGTAAACGAATAAGGGCGCAATCGGGGTGGACAAATGTGGGTTGTAGTCTACCCTAACAAAATATATTTTCTTTTCCCTTGAAAACCAATCAATCAACTCAGTAGACTCTTTTTAGCCCACTTCAAGAATCAATCAACTCAATATAATTTATGTTAAATCCAAACCAAACAGTCCAGTAAATAATTTAAAGCCACTTAATGTCTAACCCATTTCACCACCCAACCCAAATTAAAAACGTTTCGTTGAATTAGGATATCAAGTATTTGAGACTAATCATCACATATTTAAATAATTAATTTGCTAAATATTTGGGTAGTGTGAGCGTTGGAGCTTATTTTTTCTCTATATATAAAACATAAAATAACCAAATTGGACTAAAATCCAAAGCCTCACAATCAAATCTTGTAGTATTATACTCGTGACAAAGTAATAGCCAAAAAGTGATTTTTTTTTTTTTTGGATAATATCAGGGGGTTCATTGTATCACAGTGATTAATCTCTTCGTTGATTGTAGACACCTCTTAAGATGGGATAACTGGCTCAGAGATTTAAGGTTGCTTCATGCTCAAGGCGGGAATCGAACCCCTCGACACTTGATTAAGGGAGGAGGAGTTCTTACCACTCCACCATACCTCCTGAGTTGTCAAAAAGTGATTCAGGTCCTCTAGAAAACTCCGCCACCGTTGAACACCATCTACATAGAATCTAAAGTGTAGATCACTCTGGACAATTTATTTATTTTAGAACAAAAGAGCATATCCATTTAACAGAAAATAACTCATAAAATTGATCCAAATATATAAGGACAATTTATTTGTAATTCCATTACCATCTTGTAAAATTGTGAGGCTAAGCAACAAGACTATTATTTTTTCCTGCCGGCCTCAAGTGATCGCATACATGATTAGTTTTTTACACAAAAATATTAAAAATTAAATTAAATTATTTTTTGACATTAACTTTAAAAAATTTGTACATTAATATTTAGAGTTCATCCCACATCATTTAACTATTTAGAAATTATGATTTTCAAAATTCAATAACATCACTACGAATAAGAAAAAAATATTTACATTTTCTAATTAATATAAGGAGATTTTATATCAATCCCTTAATTTTATTTAAACGTAACCAATTATAGATAGAGTATTGTTATGTTGGTTCTTCACTCAGCCACAAGATGGGTACTGTTATATGTATGCAATAATACAATTTTTTTAATATAAATTCAATAGCTCTAGTGGTGATGATAATGGTTTTGTGATAACGGTGTTGTGATACTCATAATGTGATTCATCAAGTTAGAGAAGAATGTGATATGTTTGAACGTGATTGTACATCTTTCTTTCTCATTAATAAGGTAAAATAGTTTTTGTGAATCATGTCAACATTGAGTAATATGTATGTGCTCATATTTGAGGGTACATGCTTGTATTTGCAGGTTTTTGATTCACGAGATGAATTAACAACATGGTGTAAATATGTTGGTAAAACACATGTTATTGTTGGAAAAACACGTGTTATTGTGTGCATTAAAAGAGTAGATAATCCAAAGTATGGCTGGCGTTGACGAGTAATGTATTTTTGTGAGAGAGTCTGTGAGTACAAAAAAAAGAGTCAAGAATTCAAATTTCGATGCACGAAAAATACCAAGAAGAAGACAACAAGGTCGGGAACAAAAAAATGTGGGTATCCGCCGGGAACAAAAAAATGTGGGTATCCTTTGTTAATTATATGATTTAGAATGTGAGATGATGACAAGTGGAAAGTGCAAGTTGTATGCGGGATGCACAATCTTTCACTTGATAAAGATACCCAATTAAAGTTCCTTTGTACGTTGGGAGACTTTCCATTAGTGAGGACAAAATAGTGTATGATATGTGCATTTGTGGAGTTAAACTAAGAGAGAGTCTTCGTGTGCAAAAAAGAAAAAATCCGTGTAATGCTTTAACTATTGAATCGATATATAATTTTAAAGCGAAACATAGAATTCTTGAGAAGTAAGGTAGAACTGAAATGCAACAAATGATACAGATACTTATACACAAAAATACGTGGAATTTCACAACAGTTAATCTTGGATTGAAGAGAAATGGCCTCCGGGGTTATATAACCCCTCTTCCGAAAAGATATTGTTGCTATATACCTTTGGACCACCTAAAAAGGGACCTTTGCTAATTCCATAGGTCTCTCAGACTCCAGGATAATCCCGTGTAATATTAAACCGTTCATTTTCAGCTTGCCTTTCCTAAAAAAGCTCACAAGACCCAAGAACCTAGGAGTTAGAACACACTTCAAGCATATCAAACACATCGTTGATCCTTTGCATGGGGTACTTAACTTACATCAAATGTGTTAGATGACAATTAGTTGTCACAAATCGGCCTTTCAAAACTGACACGCTCCTCAAAGTTTTTCAAAAAATTGCCAGTCATTGGTATTGATTACTTAAGCCCTCTTAACAACCGCGTCATGTAAACCACATTGTGCTACTATTGTTCTCCACATTGGATTTGATCAGGATTGTCATTATTACCGTATATTTAATAAGCAGATGAGACTTCTAGTTATTGTGCGTTTCTTCAAAGCCCTCCCAACTATTGTGTGGGCATGTTACCTTAAGTACAAGCTTATCTCCATTTGCAAAATAAATAAATAATAAAGCTCTATACATATATCTCCATGTATTATGGTAGTGATGACAAACTTGATTAGCTCCACCGCAAAAATCATTAGTAGGCATCTAGCCCGAGGGGCATCCGCATCTATATCGACAAAACCATACATTTATAGCACCACCACAACAACCACAATAAAGTTATTCAAAGCCCTACAAGAAAACTCCATTATGTTTGCTCAATGAACTAATATCTGATTAGCTTCATGATTAGGCATAAATTCTTCCTAATTTCTCCCTTGATTTAGTTACTTATAGCATCTCGAACAACGTAATTGAGTTGGATTTATCTCATAATTTTGCTACTACCTGATCCTAATGAGTTCACCGAGTTTCTGGTATTTCGTAGTGATTTTACAGGTATTTGTTGTCAAGAAACGAAAGAAGGAAACCGGAAGAATCAAGAAAGAAAGAAGGAAAAGTCTCAAGGGAAAAAGCGTAATTTCCACACAGAATTCGGATGAGGTACCTAAAGAGAAGTTGAAGACATCTCATTCACGAGCACATAGGAAGAAACGGCACCTCAATCGGAATTCCGGAACAAAAGTTATGAGTAGTCAAAGAGGAGCCAAAAAGTCAAATAGTCGGACCGGTCCACCCCTACCCCGGACCGATCCGCCTTGCCAAACTCCAGAAGACCTCGGACCACAAGCAAACCGAATAAGGCAAAAATAAAAGGAACCGTTCCGTCCCCAGACCGATCCGCCCCAAAATAAAAAGAACCGATCCTCCTTGGGGGCAGACCGGTCCGCCTAAGGCCCGGACCGGTCCGGTCTTCGAGATTTGAAAATCTTCTCTCTTCCTAAAAAGACTCCCAGTGCAGCTGAACTCCGAAATTTTTATAGGGTATAAAAGACCCAATTTATTATTGTTATAGGGACGGAGAATTAGTAGGATTTCTTCGACTCTTTTTCAAAAAAATGCTAGTTTAGTCAAGAACGGCAGTTTTAATTAAAAGATTGAAGATTGTTCAGTGATTTTTGTGAGTATCAATTTCATTCGTTGTTTTATTTATTGTTTGATTAATTTTAGTGAGTAATTCTTAATTCTAATTCTTTTCGACATCTATTTACCATCTTCCTTAGAGTAGTTATGAATTCCTGCACAGTAGTCATTATTTCCATCACTTTAATCATGATAGGCTAGATTTTCTAAGGCCGGGTACATGAACCCAGCCTGATGTGTTAGTGTGTGTGTATAAAATTAATCCGCTGAATTTAGTGATCGATTAGGACCGTATTGCGTAGTTACCCAACAGTTGTAGATCTTTATATCTCGTTTGCCTTTGGGTACTCGTGATGATTTAAAGTACAATTCGAGTGCTACTATCGCAATACTGATTTACTCATCCTCAGATTAGGTATGACGCGGGCTTGAACCTCGTATACATAATGCTTGGGAGTACTAAATTTCAGGTCAAATCAATCAGATAAATTTAAGGTTAATATTATGACTGCACTACACTAGGGTTGGGGGATTGTATTCCCGTCCTATTTTTCTCATCATCTAAACAACAAGTTTCAGACTATTTTTCATTCATAATTTAGGTAGATTGGTGTAGATGCATTTCTTCATAATTTCATAATCGCATTTAGCTGTAACCAATCTCAAAAACCAAATCATTTTTCCTTTTCTTTTTAGAGTCAAGGTTAGGATTCCTCCGTCTTTTCCCGTCATCACAACTCTGTTGTCCTTCTTCCCTGAGAATCGATACCCGACTTACTGGGATTATTACTTGAGCGACAGGCTTACACTTGAGCCTAGAGTGAACACACTTTTGAGACACATTTTCATTCGCGTCAAGTTTTTGGCGTCGTTGCCGGGGATTTAGGTAGACTTAGGATTAGATTAAGTCCATCCAAACCTTTGACCAAAAAAAAAAAAAAATCTTAAAAAGCACAAAAAGATTCATAACCATCATCTCTCCTAAGCTTAATGCAAAATTCTGAAACCACTCCCACACCCCATAATACTTCAACCAACATTCACGAAAATCCAATTGTTGAGTATAATCCTGATAGTCCCCACACTCTAAACGCCCCACAGTTCTGGATCCCACCTCCCACACCGTCGCACTCAGTCTCCGATAACACTCCTTTTTCCTTCTTAGGACACACTCCGAGCACGCCTAGTGAGAGGACCGAGTCAATAAGTGAGGAAGAGATGTTGCAACACAGCAGTGCACCCGTCGGTGAGGAAGAGCCCCCATACCGTCCTATTAGAGAATTCTTATATCCCGAGCGTACTGTCACTCCGGGATGCATCATACTCCCGTATAATGCCGGGCAATTCCGTTTCAAAAATGGGATGATCCAGATGTTGCCGCATTATCATGGTATGGATTCCGAAGAGCCATACCTCCATATTAGAGAATTTGAGGACGTGTGTGATACTCTCAATGATCAAACCTGCACACAAGAGGTAATCCGCCTTAAACTCTTCCCTTTCTCGCTCAAAGATAAAGCTAAGACCTGGCTATGGTCTTTACCTCCAAGCTCGATTCCATCCTGGAATGAATTACAGTCGAGATTTCTCAAGAAATTCTTCCCACCACATCGAACAATCTCCATAAAGGCTCAAATTCAAGCATTCAGACAAGCTGAAAATGAGCCATTCCATCGATGTTATGAACATTTCAACGAGTTAGTTGCTTCATGCCCCCATCATGGATTTGATTTAGCACAAGTCATCTCTTTTATCTATAATGGGTTGAATCTTAACTCCAAACAACTTGTTGAAACAATGGGAAGTGGTCCATTTATCGATTTAGATGCCCACGATGCTGAGCTTCACCTGAGGTATGTCGCTGAGACTACCCAATACCGGGACACTTCTGATCCCAATGCTCAAAATCGAAATAGACAAGCGACCACCACTCCGTTGGCGTCCGGTCTATTCCACGTAGATAAGAATTCTATGACGGACAGCCGATTGGAGACTCTTGAGAAAGGATTTCGAGTTCTATGCGAGATATATGGAAAAGGACCAGCTAAACCCATTCCAAACCCCGTCGTGAAGGTGTGTGCTATTTGTGAGGCGGGCCATTCAACTGAGGAATGCCCGACAATACCCACCTACAAAGCAATGCTTCAGGAGCAAGTTAGTGGGATAGGAGGTTTTAAGGGTAATTTCGGTGCCCCGCACGGGAATTCATATAACCCTTCATGGAAAAATCATCCTGGTTTTAGCTATGGGCAACAACATGCCGCAATGAACCCTCCTTCGCATGCTGCCCCTCCTCCACCACAATATTTTCAACAAGCCCTGCACATGCAAGGACATGTGCAAGCACCACCACCTCAAGGAAATTATATCCCTCCACAGCGGAGAACTCTCGAGGATACCATGAATCAATTCATCGCAAGCCAAACAGCGACCAATGCCAAATATGATCGTCTGATTGGCGACATAAATGCGAACCTGTCAAAAATACAATCCTCATTGAGTGTTCAAGAGAAGGGCAAGTTTCCTGCCCAAGGCCAAAGACCTCCCCAAGGTCAAACTAGTGTTAGCTCCACCTCTACTGAACATCAGGAGCAATGTCAAGCTGTGACCACTCTTTATAGTGGGAGAGTCGTTGATTTATCACCTCCCCCACATGACACAACGAAAGACAAGAAGATTTCGCCCGGCACGAAAGAGGCCGAAGATGTCCTTCTGAATGAGAGTGACCAAGAAGATGCTAGTGGGCCAGAGGTAGTAGTGAAACCGCCCTCCGCGGCACCGTTTCCTCAAAGGTTAATTCCCTCCCATAGAGGAAACCCACGTGAAGACGTGCTAGAAGTGCTTAAGCAAGTAAAGCTGAATTTACCTTTCCTCGATGCCATTAAACAAATTCCATATTATGGCAAATTCATCAAAGATTTGTTGACGGTAAAAAGGAAGATGAAGGTAAAGAAGAATGACTTTCTAACCCAGAATGTGAGCTCCATTCTACTAAATTATCTCCCGCCTAAATTCAAAGAGCACCCACCATATCCTGTATCATTGGAAAGAATAAAATCGAAAAAGCCTTGCTTGACTTGGGAACAAGCGTTAATATCCTCCCTTACTCCATCTATTGGCAACTTGACTTGGGCGACCTCAAGCCCACAAAGGTCACTCTCCAATTAGAGGATTGAACAGTGAAGATCCCATGAGGCATAGTCGAGGATGTGATCGTCCAAGTTGACACCTTCTACTTTTTGGTAGATTTTGTCATTTGGGACACAGAGCCCTCCTTCCACTCGAGTAATCATGTTCCCATAATCCTTGGGCGTCCTTTCCTAGCTACGGCTAATGTAATCATCAATACTAGGAATGGGCGGATGCAACTCACATTTGGGAACATGGCCTTGGAAACCAACATCTTTCACATAGCCCAGAATGCAGGGGAGGAAGATGATCTTCACTCGGTGAGCCTCCTAGATGAGATAGTAGAGGAGTACTTTGAGGAGAATTACTGTGGTGACGCTTTAGAGTCCTGTTTAGCGGCGATACACGAGAGTGAGGGGACTTACACCGACATCGAGAGGGAGTTTGGAAAGTTGAGAGAGCTACTCGATGAGAGTGCATCGGACGAGGACGTGAGAGAGGTTAATTAGGTTTCTAGATTCAAGGAATTACCTCCGAGGGACACACACATGGTTCCCTCCAGTAAAAAATTTCCAACCCTCGAATTAAAGAAACTCCCCTCCCATATTAAATATGCATACCTAGGAGAGGATGAGACATTTCCTGTTGTTATCTCCTCTAGCCTAAATGAAGGGCAGTAGGGTAAATTATTGAAAATTCTGAGAAAGCACCAAGGTGCTTTTAGTTGGTGAATAGATGATTTGAAAGGGATAAGTCCTTTGATTTGCACTCATAAGATCCATCTCGAGGAGGATGTCAAACCCTATAGAGAAATGCAAACAAGACTGAATCCCAACATGAAAGAAGTTGTGAGAACCGAAATAATCAAATTGTTGGATGCCGGGATCATCTACCCAATCTCGGATAGCAAGTGGGTAATCCCTATTCAAGTCTTCCCGAAGAAGTCGGGTATGACTGTGATTGAGAATGCTAAGGGAGAGCTAGTTCCTCAACGTACCACAACCGGGTGGCGCGTTTGCATTGATTACCGGAAACTCAATGCGGGAACTAGGAAAGACCATTTCCCCTTACCATTCATTGATCAAATGCTTGAAAGAGTGGCAGGCCACCCTTACTATTGCTTCCTTGATGGTTATTCCGGATATAACTAAATTGAGGTAGACGTACTTGACTAGGAGAAGACGACCTTCACTTGCCCTTTTGGTACGTTTGCCTACAAACGTATGCCACTTGGCTTGTGTAATGCACCCGTGACCTTTCAAAGGTGCATGTTGAGATTATTTAGCGACATGGTCGAGAGACGACTCGAAGTGTTTATGGATGACTTCAGCGTTTTTGGCACCTCTTTTGATCATTGTTTAGAAAAGCTGGAAAAAGTACTTACCCGATGTGTGGAAAAGAACTTAGTGCTGAATTGGGAAAAGTGCCATTTCATGGTCACCGAGGGAATAGTTCTTGGCCACATAGTATCATCCAAAGGAATAGAGGTTGATAGGGCAAAGATAGATGTCATAGATGATCTTCCCCCACCAAAATCGCTGAAGGACGTGCGCTCATTCTTGGGCCACGCAGGGTTTTATCGAACGTTCGTTAAGGACTTTAGCGCCATCGCTAGGCCCTTAAGCAACTTACTCATGAAGGACACCCCATTTGAGTGGACGGAAGCATGCCAATGCTCTTTTGACAAATTGAAAAATATGCTTGTGTCCGCTCCCATCATGCAAGTTCCGGATTGGTCCTTACCATTTGAACTTATGTGTGATGCAAGCGATCACGCGATCGGGGCTGTTTTGGGCCAACGAAAAGATAAGCAAGATCATGTCATCTATTACGCTAGTCGGACCCTTATCAGACCTCAACTCAACTACTCTACCACGGAGAAGGAGTTGCTAGCGGTAGTCTTTGCCCTTGATAAATTCCGGTCATATCTCATTGGTTCTCCTATTACTGTCTTCACCGACCACGCGGCCTTGAAATACCTACTTGCAAAGAAAGATGCCAAGTCGCACCTCATAAGGTGGATTCTACTCCTACAAGAGTTCAATCTCTCCATCAAAGATAAGAAAGGAGTAGAAAACGTCGTTGTCGACCATTTATCTCGGCTTTCGTCCGATGTACCTAGTGATCCCATACCTATAGGCGAATACTTTTCGGATGAGCAACTTTTTGCTACCTCTTTGTATCCCTGGTTTGCGGATATAGTGAATTATCTTGTCACGGGAGCCGTCCCTCCCGACTGGACACCGCTAGATAAGAAGAGGTTTCTTACTTGGTCGCGCATGTTCTTTTATAATGATCCATTCCTTTTTAAATACTGCGCAGACCAAATCATCCGACGTTGTGTACCGAATGACGATATCTCGAAAGTCATCCAGTTTTGTCATTCGGAAGCTTGTGGAGGCCACTTTTCGACGAAAAAGACGGCCGCTAAAATTCTGCAATGCGGTCTCTATTGGCCCACAATCTTCCAGGATGTGAACGATGCTTGCAAATCATGCAATAGGTGCCGACGAATGGGAGCCATTACTCGACGAGATATGATGCCTCTTACTCCTATACTCATCATTGAGATATTCGACTGTTGGGGTATTGACTTCATGGGACCCTTCCCCCCGTCCTTTGGATTCCTAAACATCCTTGTCGCGGTAGACTACATTTCCAAATGGGTGGAAGCTATAGCTACCAAGACTAATGACAACAAAGTGGTGATAAAGTTCCTGCAGGAACACATACTTTCCCGCTTCGGTGCACCGAAAGCAATAATTAGAGATAATGGCACGCACTTTTGCGATAAGCCATTCGCGAAGCTCATGAGAAAGTATGGTGTCGTTCACAAGGTTGGAACGACGTATCACCCGCAAATGAATGGGCAGGCCGAGCTAGAGAATCGGGAGATCAAGAACATTCTCGAAAAGACCGCCAATCCTACCCGAAAAGATTGGTCCCTTAGATTGAACGATTCGCTATGGGCCTATCGTACCACATATAAGAACCAACTCGGCATGTCCCTTTTCCTCTTTGTGTATGGAAAACCTTTCCATACTCCTGTGGAGCTCGAACACAAGCCGTATTGGGCGATTAAGCAATTAAATTATGCCATGGACAAGGTCGGTGAAGCCCGCAAGCTTCAATTGAATGAGTTAGAAGAACTACGCAATGATGCGTATGAGAATGCCAAAATTTCGAAAGAGAGGATGAAACTCGCTCATGATAGCATCATTCGACGAAAGGAGTTTCTCCCCGGGTAAAAAGTTCTTCTCAATAACTCTCGGCTTCACCTCTTTCCGGGCAAATTGCAGTCACGATGGTCTAGCCCATTCGTCGTGAAGAATGTTTTCCCCCATGGCGTTGTTGAACTAGACGATTTAAAAGGGGGAAATACATTCAAAGTGAATGGACAACGCCTAAAGCCATATCTAGAGGCGTGTGCAGAAGAAGTCGACACCGTATGGTTGTCGGACCCCGTTTACGGGGTTGAGTGAGCTGTTGAAGTGAGGTCGTCGCACCCCGATGCGTATGGGGTGAGAGTCGTGTGTGTGAGAGTCGCATGTGTTTTGAGAGTCGTTAGGTATAGGTTTCGTTCGGGAGAATCATTCGTGTGTTTTGGAAATTTTGAGTAAAAAGGGTGTTGACTAATGAAATCGAGAGGGTTTTTAGTCCAATTGGATAGAGAGTATGTCGTGAAAGTGAAATTTTTTGAAGAAGATAGCTCGAAATGAAATTAGGAGTATTCTAACCCAAAAGCCCTGGGGAGGACCGGTTCCTTTTTTTGGGCAGACCGGTCCGACCCCGGACCGGTTCCTTTTATTTTTAAAGGAACCGGTCTTCCTGTCGAGGGTTTGAAAAGTCAAAGGTACGGACCGGTCCGCCCCTACCCCGGACCAGTCTGCCTTCTGCAGATCTGTCTTCTCCCCTTCCCACGATTCACCCCCCTTTCCCCCCAATCCCATTCATTCCCTCCAATCCATTTTTCCTCTTCCCAAACCCAACCTTTCCCTCCCAAATCCATCCCCTTTTCCCTCCAAACCCCTTCCCTCCAAAACCAACCCCTCCCCTCCCCTTTCCACTATAAATACACCTCCAAACCCCCCCTTCTCCTCACACCTTCAACCCAAATACTCTCTTCTTCCTCTCTAGTTTTTCAAGCAATAATTTCCTACTGTATCCATGGCCCCTCGTGTTGCCCCCACCAAATACGACTCCACCGTGACCCAACCCTCCGATCACGGCGAATTCTGCTCCGGCCAAGAGGAGCGATGGTGCACTCAATTCTTCGGTTTGGGCTGCAAACTCCATATGGAGCGCGCTGTCCAATGGGAAGCCCTGTCCAACTCCGTCACCGCCCTTTTCATGGCCTGGGGTTGGTGTCAATTCCTCAACCAACCTCACGAAGCGGTTTGGGCAACCGAAGTTCACTCATTCTATGGTACACTCGTCCGGACGGGCCAATTCGAGGTCGAAGCTTTCGTGGATGGGGCTCCCATTCCCTTTTCCTTGGCCCGTCTCACGGCCAAGTTGGCCAAGTTTGACGTCCCAGACGTTCAAGAATTTACATATCCCCAAAACATCCCCCCGGTCGACAAGGACATTATCATGGCCCGAATTGCACCAAATGTGCCTTGGGCGGGGCAAACCATCGCCGTTGGACGCCTAAACGAGAAGGCGCGGCTCACATTTCAGATTGTGTGCGCCAACTCATTGCAAACATCCAACGATTCTGCCATGCGGCCTCGGCAAGCGACTTTGACATATCATCTCTTCGACCCCCAAACTTCCATCTATTTGGGCCTCACTTTATACGCGGACATCATTAACGCGTCCTTGTATGCGAAGGGCATCGCCCCACTTCCTTATGCCCGATTGATCACTTCCATCCTTAATGATGCTGGCATAGCGGCGCCGAGCGACCATACGCGCCTCCCCGGTCCTTTTGGATAAGGGACCCGCACCAAAAGAGCCAAATAGCTAGTTTTCCTCCGGGCTAGGCGGGGTGATGATATTGAAAAAGAGGCAGCAAGGAAGAAGCAGGGCCAGCCGGTGAAGATGTCGAGATGGGCGACCTCGGCGCGGACGAGGAGTCGACAAACGAGGAGGACGACCTGAATTTCGAGTGGGAGGGCACGGACCTCTCCGCTCGTATGTCGACGCTTGAGACCAACTTCAACACTTTTCAGACCAACTACGAGCGCGACATGGGTGTAGTCCTCCGCTTCCAAGCGGACATCTATCGCCGCCTCGGGGATCCGAATGAGCCACTACCTTCCTACTACCATAACCCTTTATGACTCCACCGCGCCCGGTTCTTCCCACCCCCCACCCCGGTGAAGCTATTTTTATGGTGCTGGCAATTTTTTTTAATTTTTCTTCCTGATTCACAGTTGTATGCTTTTTCCTGCACATGTAACACTGTCTTGTTGTAATAAAAACTGCATTGTCTCTATTTGTTTGTTTTATTTATCGCACTTATTATTTTGCCTTATTTAGATTTTAGTCCTTTTTGCTTGAGGACAATGCAAAAGTCTAAGTTAGGGGGGGTCATAAGTGCGTATTTCTAAAACTTCACAAATTTTAAAAATGCCCCAAAAAAAAATTCATAAAATTTTGAAAAACCCAAAAATATTTTTGTTCAAAATTAATAAAAATTGGAATTCAAATTTTTCAAAAATATCATTAAAAGTCAAATTGAAGTCTCAAGTTGTAAACATTCAACATACACAAAGCCGAAATTGACCAAAGATGGAAATTGAGCGAAAATTGACGACTTAACGAATAAGTGTGGAGATTAACAAACCCGGTGAGATTCGAACCTACCACGTTTTGCGAGTTTTTAAATCAATCCTAGTTAATTGTTAAATCAAAGTTCTTTTCAGCGCCTAAAAAGTTGTCAAGGATCTCAACCCTTTCATTTTGATCGATTTTGAAAAATGTGTGCAATATTTCTTTGAAAACGTGCCAAATTAATCTCTAAACGTAAATTAATCTCGAAACGCATATGGTAACGCAATTGGCATTTTGGACAATGAAGTAGGCCCTCGTTTGTCACCCAAAAATATTGGCCAGAAAAAGTAGCGAAAAATTACCCCTTTTGTAACCCAATTTAAGCCAAACAAAATGTCCCTTTCATTTGATAACCCGAAAACCCCAAATAGCTCGGAATTGCGAAAAATGAAAAATTCAGAATCTAGTCCAAAAAGTGCATATAAAGGGGCAAGAAAAAAATAGTATGCTCAATAAAAATAGAAAAAAAAAGAAGAAAAAAATGAGCAATAGCCCGGAAAAAGCATAAATGGACATCATTAATGACTTTTCCAATTCCAACCTCCCTGCCATTGTCATTTTACCCTATATACCTTGAAACCCGAAAAGTCCTAACAGAGTCTAAATTGTGAAATTGGTTATCGCGTGGAGAGCTAAGACACCAAAAGATAATAAGGGAGATTAAGTGCGCGGAAAAAGAGGCAATGTTCCCATTCTTTAAAACCGTAATTCGTTGATGAGATCCTTTCACCATGAAATTTCCGTCATTCTACTTGTATGCGTGATTTTGCTTCCATTACATTTACTCTTTATATCGCACATACCGAGAGAATAGCCACAATCCGAGAGATTCGTTTGTGAGAGCATTCCGTGAGAAATTGAAATCAAAAAGAATTTTCGAATAAGTAACGTAATGATCAATCGGTGGAAATTGACGGTTATATTTCCGGCTTCGCATACACGCACTATGATTTGAGACTTGTAAATCTGACTTGATGATGACTATTTTCTGGAAAAGTTTGAATTGCACAATTTTTGCATATTTTGAATTTTCTTTGTGTCAATAACGAATTTTGTGGGTATATTCACTGCAAGCCCTCACGAGACACAACTCGTCCTACTAGGGTGACCTAGGGGTTTAAAGGCTTCTTGCATACACTAAATGCAATCGCTTTCCCGCGAAAAAGGTATTTTATCCCAATAAAATGATTTCCAACAGTTGATCCTTGCTAGGATTCTTTTACATTGCTCGGGACGCGCAAAGTTCTAAGCTAGGGGGTTTGATTAGGTATAAATTCTTCCTAATTTATCCCCTGATTTAGTTACTTATAGCATCTTGAACAACGTAATTGAGTTGGATTTATCTCATAATTGTGCTACTGACTGATCCTAATGAGTACACCGAGTTTCTGGTATTTCATAGTGATTTTACAAGTATTTGATGTCAAGAAACGAAAGAAGGAAATCGGAAGAATCAAGAAAGAAAGAAGGAAATGTCTCAAGGGCAAAAGCATAATTTCCACCTGAAATTCGGATGAGGTACCTAAAGAGAAGTTGAAGACATCTCATTCTCGAGCACATAGGAAGAAACGACACCTCAATCGGAATCCCGGAACAAAAGTTATGAGCAGTCAAAGAGGAACCAAAAAGTCAAATAGCCGGACCGGTCCGCCTTGCCAAACTCCAGAAGACCCCAGACCACAAGAAAATAGAAGAAGGCGAAAATAAAAGGAACTGGTCCACCCCAAAATAAAAAGAACCGATCCGCCTTGGGGGCAGACCGATCCGCCTAAGGCCCGGACCGGTCCGGTCTTCGAGATTTGAAAATCTTCTCTCTTCCTAAAAAGACTCCCAGTGCAGCTGAACTCTGAAATTGTTGTAGGGTATAAAAGACCCAATTTATTATTGTTATAGGGACGGAGAATTAGTAGGATTTCTTCGACTCTTTTTCAAAAAAATGCTAGTTTAGTCAAGAACGGCAGTTTTAATTAAAAGATTGAAGATTGTTCAGTGATTTTTGTGAGTATCAATTTCATTCGTTGTTTTATTTATTGTTTGACTAATTTTAGTGAGTAATTCTTAATTCTAATTCTTTTCGACGTCTATTTACCATATTCCTTAGAGTAGTTATGAATTCCTGCACAGTAGTCATTATTTCCATCACTTTAATCATGATAGGCTAGATTTTCTAAGGCCGAGGTACATGAACCCAGCCTGATGTGTTAGTGTGTGTGTATAAAATTAATCCGCTGAATTTAGTGATCGATTAGGACCGTATTGCGTAGTTACCCAACAGTTGTAGATCTTTATATCTCGTTTGCCTCTGGGTACTCGTGATGATTTAAAGTACAATTAGAGTGCTACTATCGCAATACTGATTTACTCATCCTCAGATTAGGTATGACGCGGGCTTGAACCTCGTATACATAATGCTTGGGAGTACTAAATTTCGGGTCAAATCAATCAGATAAATTTAAGGTTAATATTATGACTGCACTACACTAGGGTTGGGGGATTGTATTCCCGTCCTATTTTTCTCATCATCTAAACAACAAGTTTCAGACTATTTTTCATTCATAATTTAGGTAGATTGGTGTAGATGCATTTCTTCATAATTTCATAATCGCATTTAGCTGTAACCAATCTCAAAAAACAAATCAGTTTTTCTTTTCTTTTTAGAGTCAAGGTTAGGATTCCTCCGTCTTTTCCCGTCATCACAACTCTGTTGTCCTTCTTCCCTGAGGATCGATACCCGACTTACTGGGATTATTACTTGAGCGACATGCTTACACTTGAGCCTATAGTGAACTCACTTCTGAGATACATTTTCAGTTGCGTCAAGTTTTGCTCAATGAACTAATATCTGATTAGCTTCACCACGGAGAATAATAGTAGGCATCTAGCCGGAGGGGTATCCATATCTATAGCAATAAAACCATACATCTATAGCACCACCAATAACAACCACAACAGAGTTCTTTAAAGACCTCAAAACCTTCGTGATTTTGTTATGTAAACTCCATTATGCTTCCTTAATGATACTTGATCAACTCCACCGCTGAGAACAATAGCAGGCGTATGGCCTTAGGGGCATCCACTAAGTATATTAAACCATTCATTTAGAACTTTCTTCTGCCAAAAAGGTTTACAAGACGAAAAATAATTATCATATTTGCTAAGACTATTTGTTGGACACTTTATTCTCGAGATTTGTACACACGAAGACAAACCAAATAATATATGTTTCATTTATTTTACCTACTAACCAAACTCTATTCTAATTATTAACGTTATATTTCGTATAAAATTACTTTTTTTTAAATAATTAAATAGTTTATGTTAAAATGACCATATACATTTTTTAAGTGACTTTGTCTTTTGTCTAAGTTGACTATTTTTTGTGTATAATAACTATATTTGGTTTTGCAGGAAAGCGAGCATGAAGATTATCTTAACAACAATGTATTTTTGATGATTTTATTAGTAGACAGTTATTTTGTTGTTACATATAATTAGTGCATAATCATTAGTTTTTTGAATGGTAGTACTTTGTTTTTAAGAATACTAGGAAAAGCACACGTGCGTTGAACATGTGAACCACATTCTAAGACGATTCATATAAATTGCCATATGTTTACTGAGGAATGAATTTACAATACTACAATCATCACGCAATATGCATTGGTTAAAGAAATAACCATGTTTAATGTATCATCATAATTTTTTAGAATTCCTTGCAAAGATTGGATCTAGGGTTCACACTTTAAAAATATTTTCTCAAAAAAATAAATGTATTGTTTTACCCAAAGCATTTATGTGTGTAACCCTATTTTGTTTGCAAAGTTGAAACATATTTCTCTTTCTTATTTAACATTTTATTTCATTAAATAATAAAAATAAGGCTGAAGTTATAAATGGTGTACGAAATGAAGGAGGAGGCATGGTAAAAAGACTACTATATAGGTAGAGGGGTACCCACTTAACTTCTCATAAGAAGTAACTTTGAGCACGAGTGGGTCCAAAACAGAAGTGAAAATAGCGGACAAGTAACCCCAAGCTAGCGAAGGGTTTCCAAGCAAGTGTACCTAAGACAACGAGGGGACGTCATGGAAGCAACCCTAAGATAGTTAATAAATGTCATGCAAGCAACCCCAAGATAACGAGGGGGTCCCAAGCAAGTGGATCCAAGTTTACGAGGGGGTGCCATGTGAGAAACCATAATAAATACCATATAGGCAACCCCAAGTTAGTGAGGGGGCGCCATGTGCGTGGATCCAAATCAGTGAGGCCACACCGGGCAAGCAACCCCCAAAATAGTAAATAGGTGCTTTGTGAGGACCTCCAAGACAGTGAGGGGTTGCTCTACGAGAAGCACCAAGCCTATGTTAGAAATAAGTTTACATAAATACTATTTTCTAACACTTTATTACCTTTGTAACACGGTAATGCTTAGCAAGAAGTCTTAGCCGAGCAAGCAGGGCTCGAGTAGATGGCTACTTGGGATCCCTTAGAAGTTTTGGATTCGAGACTGAGAGGAAAGCCTTGTTTAAAAAGCTAATGCTCAATCACTTCGGTATATCTTAGGAAAGAGAGAATACTAAAAGGAGGAACCTAATAGGTCACTCAAACACTTACACAATTAACACTTAGTAAAATAGGTGAGCAGTTAAAGCACTGATCGTAAAGCCATTTTAAGTTATAAACACTAGCGAGTGGCTCTCAAGGCTGCTCCCAAGTCTTTAAAAACTTGTTTACCAAGTAACTATTTGAAAATATTCATAAAATCGTACTTTTCAGCACTACGCCCGACTTATTTGCTTTTTGACTTTGCATTGCACTAGATATGAGCAGCTTGGGTCAAGCTTGTGTAACACTCATTATGGTGCCCATTGGAGGAGCAACTGCAGCAGAGAAGACTTCGACTAGAAAAGCAGTAACAGAGCAAGTGGTGGTGCCAGTGCGTTCTTCAGCTGCGAAGAAGGTGGAGATTAAGGAATCACCCTCAAAAGATGTCACAATAAAAGAAGTAAAAAAGTTGCACTCCTCCCCGCAGGAGTCACCTCTCATGTATGAGGAATTATAGAATCCATACCTAAGGAGCACGTCAAAATATTTATCGAGTACCTTAGCGTGCATGTAAATGACAAGGAACTGAAATAAGGGGATTTTTCAAAAACCCTCAATGAAAATGTGTACCCGAGGTATTCTTATTCGGTGCCACACAACATCCCTACTTAGGAGGAAATGCACAATCATCTCTTACAGAAATTTTTATTAGCCGAGGATGAGTTCACGTTGAGACACTTGGCTCGGGACGTGCAAAAATCGAGAAAATAATTGATGCAATACATTAAACTCATTAGACAGAGGACATTAGTCTACACGAAGATGTTGAAGAGGTAAGGCTATTATAGATTTTCATGGAGGGGCTGTTAGAGTTTTATAAAATTCATCTGATCAATGATACTTGAGAAGGTACCTTCAAAGTATTTATATGGGAAGCCAATAACATAGTTATGATCATCAAACCAAGGCCCAAAGGATGGAGGGCAAAAATGCACTTGCCAACGGGTAGGTTCCAAGTGTCCCGAAGGCAAACAATGAATTACGTTGAGGGGAGCTATAAAGGAAAGAAAGCAGGCTAAGGGTCTAAAAATAACAATGTTGATGGGAAAATAAAGTTTATGAATAATATCCCACCGTCATTGCCATGCATCGTGGCAGAGGCTATGGAATACTATCGGACACTAGTGCGCGAAGGGGTGGTAGGTCCCCCTCATTCGAATGGTCAAGTACCCGTGGCGATAGATGTGGCAAATGCTAAGTTTTGTGAGTTGCACGAAAGGGTGAAACATGCCACTAAGGACTGTTACTACTTGTACAGGATAATATGGGAACAAATCACTAATGGCATATTGCAGATCCCGCCAATGGATGTTAATGAAAACATATTAGAAGCTCATCACTATAGAATAACAAATATAATGGTGGCTTATGATGAGGAAGGAATACTCTAGTCTGAAGAGTGGTTAAGTAATGATAATGAATGCAAAAAATGGTTGTCTGACTTAGTCAAAGAACAAAACAAGGACGAGTGGGGTAAGCAGGTGAGCCCTCGAGAAGGAAGTGTGGATATGGTCCTTGATATGCTTGAGGTACGGACATCAAAAGATGATTACATATGTAATTCACATACATATGAAGTCAAGATAGATTCGAAATTTACAGCTATTACAAGAATCCCGAAGTTCAGATGGTTATTTGACTAAATTGGGGTGAAGAATGATACGCCAACGATAATTACCAAGAAAATTTTAGAAGAGGTCAAGGACTGAGGGGATCCCTCTCTCAACTGGAATGGTCCTATTGGGAGGTTAATAAAGAGGTACACATCTGAGGTGATATTTTTAGAAGCGGATAGCAAGATACCCTTCTTTCACAATAGACCTCTATATTTTACAACCTTGGTAAATGGAATTAGTTTTCTGACAACAATTTTAGATGAAGGGGCATCAATAAATATTATGACCATTAGTACTTTGTATGAAATTGGAATTTCTCAGGAAAATATTGTGCCGGTACCACTCGTGATCTCTTGCATCGATAGCATGGACATGCAATCATTTGGCTATGTCAATGTAGGGATTAAGTGGGGGAACATCACATCCCACATTAAATTTCATATCATCAATGCCAAAACGAGCTACTAACTTCTAATAAGTTGAGTGTGGATGCACACACATGGGATTGTGCCATCAACATTCCACCATTGCATAAAAGCCAATATTAGTGGGACGAAGATTGTGATTAAATCCATGAAAAAAATCATTTTCAATGGAAGAGGCACACTTAGTTGATGCAAGATTCTACACAGAGTTAAATGAGAAAAAAACGATGCTTGATTTAGGGGGCAGGAGAATTCTGTGTGGCCTAATAAGATGTTAGCTCCAAGAAGTCAGTGCGTGAGAGACTAGACCAATGAGTGGCCACCTTTGAGAGTAATGGGAAAGATAATAAGAAGTTTGAAGAAGAAATAAGACCCCCGCGATCTTGCAAGAAGATTGTTTTGCCCAATAGCAAAGTCATTTACCACTTATAATGGTTTATGCGGGCGATGTTTTCAGATGAAAGCATAGACCTGGCACTAGAATTTTTTGTGATTGATTAGTCTCAAATTATTGAGCACGATGAACAACCAGAAGCGGCACCAGAATGCATGCATGATGGATCGCGAGAGCATATCTAAGAGTTTGAGGAGATAAATATAGGAATGAAAGGTGGTGATGAGCGACCCATCTTCATTTCTAAGGGCCTAAGTCCAAAACATCAAGAGGAAATCATTGACCTCCTCAAGGAATTTACATATGTTTTTGCATGGAAGTATATAGAGATTTTGGGGATAAAACCTGAAGTGAGCTCTAATAAGTTAAATGTTTTACTTACTGCCATAACTATGAAGTAAGCCACGCGTACCTATAAGGTCGAGTTGGATCTGAAGATTAAGACGAAGGTGTAGAAGCTTCTTTCATCTGGGTTTATTAAGACTATCCATCACCTAGTATGGCTACTAAGTATCGTACCTATGGCGAAAAAAGATAAAAAGTAGATAAGAGTCTACATGGACTTTATACATTTGAACCGCGCTTGCCCAAAGGATGAGTCTTTTCTGTCCAAATGCCACCGCTCGTCATGACATGTAATGTACAATTTCGTGGATTGGAATGTAGGCCACAATCAAATCTGGATGGATCCGAAGGACGCGGAGAAGATGGCCTTTCATGGGAAATTTTTATTACACTCGCATGCCTTTTGGGCTGAAAAATACAGGAGCCACTTATTAGCGGAACATGATGTCTATATTTCATGACTTATTGGAATTTTATGCAGATGATCTGGTGGTGAAGTCAAAGAAAGAAAGAAAGAATGTCTAAGACCTCAAAAGAGTATTTAAGCGGTGCCAAAAGTATAAAATGAGGATGAACCGCTCCAAATCTGCTTTTGGATTGACTGTAGGGAAGCTTTTGGGATTCGTGGTAAACAGATAGGGAGTATAAGTCAATGCGGAGAAACATAAGTCCATTTTGATGATGCCATCACCAAAAAGTCTGAGGCATCTTAGGGCTTCCTAGGAAAAATTGCCTACTTGAGGAGGTTTATAATAGCTCAAGCGAAGGTCAACCACACCTTTGCACCCCTCATAAAGGATACGACCAAGTAGGTTTGGGGGAAGAGAAAAAGAAGGCATTCGTTAGGGTGAAGGTAATACTGACTTCCCCTTCAACAATGATCCCACCATAAGCGAGTGCAGCCTTGTTATATCTCACCTCTACCGAGTAGTCTATAAAGGCCTTTCTCGATCAGGAGAAAGTGGGAGTGTAGTGTCCAGTATACTACCCACCTCAAGTAATTTTAGGAATGGAATCTAGGTACACGAATATAGAAAGGCATTATCTAGCCTTAGTCTTCGTAGTGCAAAATTTGAGACATTACCTGATCGCATTCACAATACACATTATCACCAAATGTGACCCCATCAAGTACCTCCTGGCACAAACCATCATTGTGAGGAGAGAAGCTAGGTGGTTCTTAATACTCTTTGAGTATGATCTAAAGTGTGTCATTCCAAAAGCCATCAAGAGTCAAGCGATGGCTAATCTGTTGGCCAATTTCCCAAGCCAAAACTGTCACACCCCAAACCCAATATCCATACTAATCATTTGTTATTGGAATAATTGGATCATAATCTTGAGCCCATTGAAAAATATACTTCATTTATCAGTATTTTTCTACACACTGTGTATAATGAACATAATATTATTATTATACCATAATGAAATCAATATCAGAGTCATAATTAACCGGACATACAATACTATGATTAACTATGATAAAATTTCACAATCATCAACTCAATTCATACTAATGCAATATATGCAATGTGTGAATATATTAAAATCTTCAGTGTGACAATGATAAAATCCCCATATTTAAACCCCAGCTATTTCCAACGGTGCAACTCTCAAAATTACCGGTCATATGGTATTCTAGCTGGCAGCATACAAACCTGAAATTGTTAAAATATAAATCGTAAGCATTAAGCTTAATGAGGTACTCCTTAACTAAAATGAAATAGAAATTCTATATCGAATATGTAGATATAAAATCCGAACAATCCTGCCCATTGGAAATAACAAATCATGGATCATAAGATCCAAATAATTCTACCCTTTGGCAATAACAAATCCTGGATCATAAGATCCAAATAATTCTGCCCATTGCCAATAACTAATCCTGGATCATAAGACCCAAACAAATACTGGATATTTTAATATCCAAACAAATCTTGAATACCGAAGTATTCAAACAAATCCTTCTCTTAGAGCTATATTCATATTTATATATGAAACAAATCATAAGTACACTCACCTTGATAGTTTAACTGGCTTTTCCCTTGCCTTTATCCGGTATTTGTTCAATCATCTCTTCTTCCCTTCCTATCATTCTTACAATATTAGTATCATCATAATAATATGAATAATCCAAAGAATGATTTAAACATAATTCAATCCATAAGCATCACATAATTGCATTCAAATCATTTATCACAAGTGAAGTTCCATCCAAATCCATGTTAATATATTTAACATATCCAAATCATAGACAAAATATAAATTCATTTATTATTGGTGATTAAATACTTATCATATTAGTATTCCAATACAAAAGACGGTACATCATTTCAAGTCTCCTAGAGCAAGATATGCCCATTTCTCTACCACATAACAAATCTGCCCTATAGGCTCTTTTATCGTTCACTCAATTTCCAGGAATTTTCATAATTTTTATACATCATCAATTTCTATGATATTTTACCCAACATCAGTAAACATATTGAACAATACAGAATTAAAGTTTCATAATTTTTAAGGTTTGTTTGCTATGTCAAGCAAAACATCGAACACATGGTGGGCATACTTTCATGCTTTGGGCAGATTTCATACCCGAACTTCAAATTCTCACCAAAGACTCATTTATTGGTATTTTCACATGATTTTAGGATATGTCATACATATATTAGTCCAGGTTAATCTAAAATTGGAATGAATCAATTCCATTAAGTATAGAGAAATATATGGAAGTTTGAATAAACAAGGTTCCTAAACAAAACAATCTCAAGGGTTTACACATTCAAGTTTACTTAAACTTGCATCTATCCATAAGTACATATCAAGACATGGAATTTTAGTAAACAAATGATTATTTCAATTATTTAAATAAGTAATAAAAAAAAAACAAGATTTATGGATGGAAATACCTTAGGGGCTTTCACGTAATTTTACTATGAATTTTTCTTAATTTTCTCCTCACACTTTCTTCCTAAACTTCAAAACTCTCTTTCTTTAAGCTTCAAATCTCTCATGGCTGAGTTTAGATGAATAAGGAGGTAATTATAAGTTTTTTAATTTGTCCAAATCCACCACCCTTCCCAACCAATCAAAATATAACACGTGGCATTATATAAAACAAAATATCATTTAAGGCTAAATGACTACTTTACCCCATGTTCGTAAAAACACAATATCTTACCACTCGGATGTCCGTTCGATGAACCGTTTGTTTTGTTATAAACCTAACTCATATATATAAAAATATATAGTTTAAACCTCAAGTTCATTGTTATGTCATAAACGTCAAAACTAGCCTCCAACGGGAACATTCCTACTGAAAACTTTAAAATTTCACATTTGTAACTAATTCGATATTTCATGTTTTATGAAGGTAGGATTAAACTAAACATAATTACTTACATTATATATATACTAATGACATATTATTATTATCACATAAGCTAATCATGATTTAAACATGATTTATCATAATTATATTCGGGTTGTCACAATTCTCCCCCCGTTAGGAAATTTCGTCCCCGAAATTGACATACCTTGGTTGTCTAAATCAAACAAATACGGATAACGCATCTTCATGATATCCTCACTCACCCATGTAGCTTCTTCCATGGAATTCCTTCTCCACATAACCTTCATAAGTGGGATCACTTTTGATCTCAATATTTGTTCTTTCCTATCGACGATTGCAAGTGGTTCTTCCACATAGCTCAAATCTTCTTTCAACACAATAGGTTGTTCCACCAATACATGTGAAGGATCTGCTACATACTTTCTTAACATAGAAACATGAAAAACATCATGTAATCTAGCTAACTCTGGTGGTAACGCTAACTTGTAGGCAACCATCCCGACTTTTTCAAGAATTTCATATGGTCCAATGTAGCGTGGACTTAATTTCTATTTCTTTCCAAACCTCATAACTCCTTTCCATGGCGATATCCAAAGAAACACATAATCCCCTTTCTAGAATTCCAAATCTTTTCGTCGTTTATCCGCATAACGTTTTTGTCTGCTTTGAGCTGTTCTCATTCTATCTTGAATAATCTTCACTTTTTCAGTGGTGAATTCAATCAGTTTTGGACCCTATATCTTCCTTTCACCAACTTTACCCCAACATATCGGTGTACGACATCGTCTACCGTACAACGCTTCATATGGAGCCATACAAATAGTAGACTGAAAACTATTGTTATATGCAAATTCTATCAAAGGCAAATATTCATCCCAATTACCTTTGAAATCAAGCACACAAGCTCTAAGCATATCTTCTAAAATCTGTATTGTTCTTTCAGACTGCCCATCTGTGTGAGGATGAAAAGTCATACTAAACTTCAAGTTAGTACCCATAGCAGACTTCAAGATATCCCAAAATCTGGATGTGAAAGTAGGGTCTCTATCTGAAATAATAGATATCGGTGCTCCATTTAATCAAATAATTTCATTAACATACAGTCTAGCATACCTATCAACTGTATACATAGTCTTGACTGCCATAAAATGAGAAAACTTGGTTAATCTGTCCACCACTACCCAAATAGAATTTGACCCCTTCTGAGATCGAGGAAGCCCAACTACAAAATCCATCGTTACATGATCCTATTTCCATTCCGGTATTGGCAATGGCTGAAGCAGACCAGTAGGTTTCTGATGCTCCACTTTCAGTTGCTGACATATAAGGCACCTAACAACAAAATAAGCTATTTCCTTCTTCATATTATTCCACCAATAATGCTCCTTTAAATCCCTATACATTTTAGTACTACCACGATGCATAGTATAAATGGAATTATGAGCCTCATCTAAAATTTCCTCTTTCAATCAACACACAATCGCTGCTTATACAATAAAGTGCCATCATTCACAATACAAAAATCTTTAGACTTACCATCTCGGACATCTTGTCGTTTCTTCTCAAGAAAAGGATCTTGACTTTGCAAATCACGAATACGGGTAGCTAACAAAGGCCTCACGCTTACATGAGCAAAGAACCTGTCCCCATCGGCTAGATTCAATTATACTCCCATCAATCTCAACTCCATGATGTGGGAAACTCTAGCACACTGAATACAAGATAACCTGCCCGAAGCCTTTCTACTCAGAGCATCTGCAACTACATTGACCTTCCCTGGGTGGTAGTGAATTTTACAATCATAGTCTTTAATTAACTCCATCCATCGCCTCTGTCTCAAATTCAACTCCTTTTGAGTAAATAAATACTTAAATATTTGATGGCCAGTAAAAATTTCACATACCTCACCATATAGATAATGACGCCATAATTTCAAAGCAAACACAATAGCAGCAAGTTCCAAATCATGTGTAGGATAATTACGTTCATGTGTACGCAACTGCCTAGAAGCATAAGCAATAACTTTACCATGTTGCATAAAAACACAACCCAACCCCTGATGTGAAGCATCGATATAAATAACAAAACCATCTCCACCGTGTGGAATAGTAAGAACAGGTGCAATTACCAATCTCTTCTTTAATTCTTCAAAACCATTTTCACAATCAGAATTCCATTCAAACTTAATATCTTTCCGAGTCAATTTAGTCAGTGGCAAGGCAATTGAAGAAAATCCCTTAATAAACCTTCTATAATACCCAGATACACCCAGAAAACTTCTCACCTCAGTGACATTATTGGGCCTCTCCCATTTCATAATAGCTTCCACCTTCTTGGGATCAACACATATACCATATCCAGAAATAACATGGCCTAAAAATACAACTTTTTATAACCAAAATTCACATTTGCTAAACTTAGCATATAATTGCTTATCTTTCAACACATTCAAAATAGTTCGGAGATGCTTTTCATGTTCAACCATATCCCATGAATAAATCAGAATATCACCGATAAAAACTATCACAAATGAATCAACGAAAGGATGCAGTACCCGGTTCATAAGATCCATAAATACAGATGGAGCATTAGTCACCCCAAAAGGCATCACTAGAAATTCAAAATGACCATACCGAGTACGAAAAGCAGTTTTAGAAATATCACTCCCCTTCACCCTCAACTGATGATAACCTTATCACAAGTCTATCTTTGAAAACACTTTAGCACCCTGTAACTGATCAAACAAATCATCTATACGAGGTAAAGGATATTTGTTCTTAATTGTAGCTTTATTCAGTTGCCTATAGTCAATACACAAACGCATGGTACCATCTTTCTTCTTCACAAATAAAATTGGTGCACCCCATGGAGATACACTAGGCTGTATGAACCCCCTATCAAGTAAATCCTGTAACAGAATCTTGAGTTATTTGAACTCAGTAGGTGCCATTCTATACGGTGCCACAGAAATAAGTGTTGTCCCCGATGCTAATTCAATACTAAATTCAACTTCTCTTTCTGGAGGTAACCCTAACAACTCACTAGGAAACACTTCAGGAAAATCCCGTACAATAGGAACATCGACTAATTGTAAAGACCCCTTCCTAGTGTCAAGAAAATATGCAATAAAACCCTCACAACCCTTACTCAATAATTTCCTCGTTTGAATACCAGAAATGATGCAACTGGGAACAATTTTCCTTTCCCCCACAAATTTAAATTCAGGCTCACCAGGCATATTAAAAATAACTTCCTTACAGAAACAATCCATATATGCATGATATTTAGATAACCAATCCATTCTCAGAATTATATCAAAATCCGAAATATCCAATGGAAGTAAATTTATAACTGTATCTCTAGACCCCACAGTCAAAACACAATCACGAAAAGAATATTCAGCTACAACCATATCCCCCATAGTCACATAAATACCCAACCCCACATCTAAACGAGTACATTGTCTATTCAGGTATACAACAAAAGCATAGGACACAAAAGAATGTTTGGAACCAGGATCAATCAAAATATAAGCACTTCTATCAATAAAAGAAAATGTACTTATCACCACATCTGGAGTAATCTGAGCTTCTTTCATCGTAAAGACTCGTCCACCTGGCCTGGAACCACTAGCTTGTCCTCTACCCACACTTTTCGCCCCACTGCCTGGAGGTAACACTCTGCTTGCTGCTTCACTAGGTGCTGTTGGAGTCTCTGCCAACTGCGAACAATTTTTCTTAACATGCCCCACTTGATGACAATGGTAGCATTCCACTCCCTTAAGCTTAGGACACTCAGATTTATAATGCCCTTCCTCTTTACAAAAGAAACATGTAACACCTCCTATTGGGGCCTCACCTCTCCCTGACTTTCTGGCTGAACCAAAAGATCCTCCATCCCTGGTATCTCTGCCTAATCTCCCCTGACCTCTACCACTATCTCCACCACCTCTCTAAAATTTATGAGGTTCCATTTTAACACTTCCACCCTCACCTCCCTTAGAGTGATATGCGTTGAATCTACTCTTCTTAAAACTCTCTCTCCTCGCCACCCCTTGGTTCATTTGCCTTTATGTTATCGTGGCTTTGTTTACCAGAGAAGCATAATCTTCTAACTCATAAGTGGCCATTCTATTTTGAAAAGGCCAAATCAGTACATCTTGAAACTTACTACATTTATCTTCTTTATCCTGCACATACTTAGTAGCAAATCTAGACAAAGCAGTAAATTTAGCATCATACTCCCTCACAGACTTGTTCCCTTAGGTTAAATTTATAAACTCCCTCATCTTCTCCCTCCTATAAACCTTAGGGAAATACTTAACATTCAAAGATTTAACAAATTCAGCCCAAGTAATAACATCAGTACCTTCCATCCTGGGCACCAAATGGATGCTGGCTTCCCACCAATATTTCGCCTCTCCTTTGAGCTTAAACACAACTAGATTCACTTTCTGGTTATCTGGAACCTTCATAACTGCAAAGATAGTTTCTATATCTCTGACCCACATCTCTTCTTTTGTAGGTTCAACTAACCCTGAATATTCTGGAGGATTCAACTTCAAAAACTTCTCATGCATGTAATCTTTCATTTCTTTCCTTGCCTCTTTCTCAATCCTGGCCACAGTCTTTGATTCTAGATATCTAGCCTGTTGTTCTGCCATTTGCGCCATATTTCTTTCCTGTTGTTCTACCATCCTCAATATTTCATGTGCCATTATTTTCATCTATGTAGGCTTCTCCTGCACTCTAGCCCTTCCAGCAACACTTTGCTCGACTTCAGTATTGTCTGTACGAGAAGCTGCTCCCTCTTCTATAGGTTGTCCATTCCCAGGTTCCATCTAGAATAATCTGTAACACAACAAAGTTATAACAACCAATATAAATAGTTTATAATACTAAACTATCGGTTAGTACATAAACAATTCATAAATATCAATCAACTCAATACTGCCATCTAACCGTCACACACGTCCAGAATTAATAATAAACGCTCTGATACCACTAACTATCATACCCCAAACCCAATATCCATACTAATAATTTATTATTGGAATAATTGGATCAAAATCTTGAGCCCATTGGAAAATATACTTCATTTATCAATATTTTTCTACACACTGTGTATAATGAACATAATATTATTATTATACCATAATGAAATCAATAGCAGAGTCATAATTAACCGGACATACAATACTATGATTAACTATGATAAAATTTCACAATCATCAACTCAATCCCCTAATGTAATATATACAATGTGTGAGTATATTAAAATCTTCAGTGTGACAATGATAAAATCCCCATATTTAAACCCCAGCTCTTTCCAACGGTGCAACTCTCAAAGTTACCGGTCATATGGTATTCTAGCTGGCAGCATACAAACCTGAAATTATTAAAATATAAACCGTAAGCATTAAGCTTAGTGAGGTACTCCTTCCCTACAATGAAATAAAAATTCTATATCGAATATGTAGATATAAAATCCGAACAATCCTCCCTCTTGGAAATAAAAAATCATGGATCATAAGATCCAAATAATTCTGACCATTGGCAATAACAAATCCTGGATCATAAGATCCAAATAATTCTGCCCATTGGCAATAACAAATCCTGGATCATAAAACCCAAACAAATCCTGGATATTTTAATATCCAAACAAATCCTGAATATCGAAGTATTCAAACCA
This sequence comes from Sambucus nigra, assembly GCA_949130495.1. NCBI lineage: Eukaryota > Viridiplantae > Streptophyta > Magnoliopsida > Dipsacales > Adoxaceae > Sambucus > Sambucus nigra. The sequence continues at coordinate 528,966,591 of OX422209.1, read as the reverse complement.
ATCCTGGATATTTTAATATCCAAACAAATCCTGAATACTGAAGTATTAAAATAAATCCTGCTCTTAGGGCTATATTCATATTTATATATGAAACAAATCATAAGTACACTCACCTTGATAGTTTAACTGGCTTTTCCCTTTCCTTTATCCGGTATTTGTTCAATCAGCTCTTCTTCCCTTCCTATCATTCTTACAATATTAGTATCATCATAAGAATATCAATAATCCAAAGAATGATTTAAACATAATTCAATCCATAAGCATCATATGATTGCATTCAAATCATTTATCACAAGTGAAGTTCCATCCAAATCCATGTTAATATATTTAACATATCCAAATTATAGACAAAATATAAATTCATTTATTCTTGGTAATTCAATCCTTATCATATTAGTATTGCAATACAGAAGACGGTACATCATTTCAAGTCTCCTAGAGCAAGATATGCCCATTTCTTTACCACATAACAAATCTGCCCTATAGGCTCTTTTATCGTTCATTCAAATTCCAGGAATTTTCATAATTTTTATACATCATCAATATCTATGATATTTTACCCAACATCAGTAAACATATTGAAAAATACAAAATTAAAGTTTCATAATTTTTAAGGTTTGTTTGCTATGTCAAGCAAAACATCGAACACATGGCGGGCATACTTTCATGCTTTGGGCAGATTTCATACCCGAACTTCAAATTATCACCAAAAACTCATTTCTTGGTATTTTCACATGATTTTTGGATATGTCATACATATATGAGTCCAGGTTAATCTACAATTAGAACCAATCAATTCCAGTAAGTATAGAGAAATATATGGAAGTTTGAATAAACAAGGTTCCTAAACAAAACAATCTCAAGGGTTTACACATTCAAGTTTACTTAAACTTGCATCTATCCATAAGTACATATCAAGACATGGAATTTAAGTAAAAAAAATGATTATTTCAATCATTTAAATAAGTAATACAAAAAAAAAAACAAGATTTATGTATGGAAATACTTTAGGGGATTTTACGTAATTTTTCTATGAATTTTTCTTCAATTTCTCCTCACACTTTCTTCCTAAACTTCAAAACTCTCTTTCTTTAAGCTTCAAATCTCTCATGGCTGAGTTTAGATGAATAAGGAGGTAATTATAAGGGTTTGAAGTCGACCAAAGACACCACCCTTCCCAACCAATCAAAATATAACATGTGGAATTATATAAAACAAAATATCATTTAAGGCTAAATGACTACTTTACCCCCTGTTCGTAAAAAGACAATATCTTCCCACTCGGATGTCCGTTCGATGAACCGTTTGTTTTGTTATAAACCTAACTCATATATCTACAAATATATATTTTACATCTCAAGTTCATTGTTATGTCATAAAGGTCAAAACTAGCCTCCAACAAGAACATTCCTACTGAAAACTTTAAAATTTCACATTTGTAACTAATTCGATATTTCATGTTTTATGAAGGTAGGATTAAACTAAACATAATTACTTACATTATATATATACTAATAAAATATTATTCATATCACATAAGCTAATCATGATTTATCATAATTATATTCGGGTTGTCACAAAAACTTCGAACCTCCCAGTGAAGAGCTACCAGGAGAAAATTTCCAAGCATGATGAGCCAAAGAAATGGAAAAATAAAAAATGGAGTTAGATGGCTCGTGCGCAAAAAGGACAGGTGGGTAGGTACTATCCTCTCTAACAACAAGGAAAATATCACCCTCTCCTACAAGATGAATTTCAAATGCTATAACAATGAGACAGAGTACAAGGCTCTCATACTTGGCATGTTAAAGAAAATAAGGAGGGATATAAGAATGTTTTGTATAAGAGGTGACTCTAACTTGGTGGTTAAATAAGTTAACAGAGAGTTCGATCTTAAACATGTTAACCTCTCCATATGCAGAGAAATCATCCAGGGGCTACTGGGATAATTTTTAGCCGTCAAAATAGAGAAGCACCTGAGGGAAATGAGCAAGCACCCAGATGCCCTAGAAATAATTGCAAAGAAATTAGAAATGGAAGAACTAGAATCTACCATAACTATCCGTCAAAGAATGGTGCCAATGACGATACGATCTTTATTCCCAAGTGAGGAGCCTGAGAATTGGAGGCGCCCATTCATAAAGAAGTTAGAGTTAAGATAAGGGAAGATGAAGTTATCAAAGTTGGTTAACTTCCACCTACTGTAGGTCATATTTTACTTCAAAAGTTGGTGTGGATTTTTAGCAAGGTTTATAGGGGAGAAAGAGGCCAAGGAAAAGTCATAAGCAATGTATGAAAGTCATTACGGGGATACCGATATACTTCTTTATATATGATTATAACGAGGAGGCTACTATTATCATAGCATGAAAGTGAAGGTTTCTCGTTTGCAACATAGTTATCCGAAGAGCTAGACATAGTTTTACCAACCGATAAAAATGATTTTTGGGGAAGCCTTTGAAGATTGGGGGAGACCCTACATTCTATATCTTAAGGATGGATAGCTACTAGTTGAAAGGGAAGATGATATTTACTTGAAGAAAAGAGTGTTCCTCTTTTACTTAGTGGATGGGTAAGTCTACATAAGAGGATATAATGAGAGGGCACTGCAATGCGTGGATGGAGAAGATGTGGCGAAGGTACAAGAATCCCATAAACCTTCACACATGGGTGAAGCTAAGATATATGGTCAGTTGATGACCCTGAGTTATTATTGGCCAACAATGGATGCTAACTATATGATTTTTGTAAAAAAATATAGAGCATGCCAAATTCATGGCAATATGATTCACGCCCCCTTAGTAAGCCTACAAAACCTCGTTGCCCCTTACCCCTTCCACACTTGGGCCTTTAATTTGGTGCAAAAAATTAGCCCAGCCTCTCATGGAAAAACTTTTATTCTAGTATCCATAGAGTTGTATACCAAATGGACAAAGAGATCATCTTGAGAAAGGTCACTTCTCAAATGGTGAAACAGTTATTCGGGAGTATATAATATGCATGTTTGGTATTTTCGAAGGTCATTCTCATAAATGATGGCTAACATATTGTATATAAGGAAATAGAGATCCTCACAGATAAATATAAAATCATTCATAACAGTTCAACCATCTCTTATCCTAAGGGGAATGGTAAAGAAGAGGCCACTAACAAAAACATGATCACCATCCTGAAAAATATGTTCAAAGATTTATCGGGGGAATGGGATGATAAGTTTCCACTGGTCTTATAGTCTTATAGGACTTGGAAGAGAAGACAACGAGTTTTACCCATTTTTTTCAAGTCCATGGGATAGGATCTATCCTGCCAGTAGAGTTTGTAGTGTCCTCGGTGCGAGTGTCTCTAATCCATAATCTTGTGCAAGACCCAAGACATAGCAATTGGAGGTGTTGGATGAGCATCGTGACAAAGCTAATATGAACATTAAGGTTTACACCTAGCAACTATCTGAAGATTATGAAAATTTAGTTAAGCCTAGATAATTCTAAGTGGGAGACTTAGTTTTGCGATCATGCACTCATCACCTACGAAGCATGTCAACCTCAAAATTCCAAACTAATTAGGAAGGTCCATTTGGGGTGCGAGTAGCAAAAAGGTCAGAATATTGTCAAATTTTAGAGCTAGAAAGTGAGTGTATTCAATTAAGCAATTGCAAATGCCTCAAGAAATACTACATTGTGTATTCAATCAATCAATTGCAAATGGCTCAAGAAATACTATGCTTAAGGTGCCCCAACTCTTTCTTTTATTTATTAGTAGATCATTGTAGAGAGGGAAGTCCCTTATGTGAAAATGGGAAAATAGTGAGTAACATCTTATTGTAATAGAACACTCAACAAAAATATATTACCTTTTTTAATATTGAATGCATTAGAAAATGTTCAGTTATGACTAGTTTCATTTTCATAAGTTTTTTTTGGTAATATGCATAATGTTTCTCATTTTACATAGCTAACCAATTCATCATGCATCTACTCGCCAAATTATGCGAGCGGGTGCATCACCCGTTATTTCCTTTCCTATGATAAATTTTCTTTTGCCAAATAAATCTTAGAGTAGCCCGAGGTTCTCACATTACAAGAGAAAAGATGATTCAATTTAAGGTGCATTGCCCATTATACTTGGGGGGATATATACACCCTAACGATAAAATATGATGAGAAAATCTCCTTTACTTTACTTTATTTAGGCTTAAACTCCCAAAATAGTTTGCATTTTCAAAATAGAGGGGTTGACCACAATAACTATTTTCTAAAATAAAAGAAATATGGGGAAAACATTCCACAGACTATGGAGAATTTCCATACATTACTCACCAAATTGTGAGCAGCCACTCCTACAGGAAGGGGAACAGTATTAACCCACGAGTGAACACTTCCTAGAGTAAGGGATACTTAATGGCATATGAATAAAAGAAGTTGAGACATGCAAACACAAAAGACAAGGAAATAGTAACAAAAAATGGGATATTTATTTCTCATTCATATAAAAGACTTGCTCAAAATAGAGCAGACTGAGCTATTACAAAAAAAATGTATGAAATGTTTTACAAAGGTCAGCTAGACAAAAGAAATAAAAGATTTTCCTGTAAATATAATCCCTCAAATAAGAGGCCAGTTTCTCAAACTAGATCTCTCTTCATCTTAGACATTCGAGCAACATCCTCTGCCTCAATAGCTAAAATTTTAGCTAACTTAGTCTCCAGTGACTTGATCTTCTCACGGATGCCATCAACTTCTTAATGGCGTCGCTTGGCCTTGGCCCTCTCGGAAGATTTGGCAATTAAAAATCTCCTAGCAGCTAAATAGATGAGTTGGTGAATAAACGTATCGGGCCAATCAAGCATGAAGTGGTAGCAGCTCTCCAAGTTCTTGGCCAAAAAGAGGCAAGTGATCGAGCTGGTAACTTCAACTAGAAGAATGGAGGTGAATTAATGAACATGGCTTGAAATTGCCTTTAGGTTGTGGACAGTCAGACTGCCAACATTACAGACACTCCAGACTATAAAGGTCTCGGTGTGGGGCTCGAATATCAAGTCCAAAATGGCGCGATCACTGTTCAAAACCCGTTAGAACAGTTCTCACATCACATGGTCCTCATGTAAGTGTCAGGAGTATCAATCTCTATCTTGTTTACTCCAGTATCTAGAGAGCTAGCCTTAGAAGGTGGGGAATCCTCGCCTGATTGCTCACCCAAAAAATGAATGGTTTCAGAATCATTATCCCCACATCTGCCTCCTCGACTCCCTCTGTCTCGTTTGTATCCTAAATTTATAACAAAGAGGAAGAGAATAAAGTGAGTAAAAAGTATAATGAAAAAAAATGATGACAAGAGCAATAAATGAAAAAAAGACTTACTCGCAAGACAAGGAGAGTTAGCATGCTATCAGAACGAAGACGCTACTCCCTCTGGGTAACCACAGGCTCCACAAATATGGGAGCGCTCATGACACCAACGTGGAAACAAAGAAAGGGAAAGTGGTCAGTCGATCACTTTCACAGTAAAAGCATGTTATAAAGAAATCAGGTATGACAATATAATACCTGAGGAGTGCTCGCGATGACACTCGCTGAAAGTTCCGCAGACAAAGGAATGCTTGCGACACTAGCATAAAAATAAGGAAATAGAAAAGAGTCACATGAGCACTTGAACAGTGAAAGAAAGTTATAAAAGCATAAAATATGTTATAATAATACATGTGGAGCACCAACAACAATGCTCATAGAGCGTTCCATAGGTAAAGAAACACTAGTATCACTAACCTGAAAACAAAAAAGACGAAGATGTTACCAAAATTCTTGCACAGTAAAAAAAAGTTACAGAGGAACTAGGTATGATAAAGTAATACTCAGAAATGTTCATAGATGCACTCGTAGAGGGTTACACATCCAAAGGAACACCTATAGTGCTAACTTGGAAATAAGAGTAAAGAAAATATTATAAGAACCTTTTCATAGTGAAAGCAAGGCTTAGAGGGCTAGGTATGATAGAATAATATTTTAGCACTCACACTCATACTCGCAGCAGACTCCATAGTCAAGGGAATACCCACAACCATGGTCATTTGGGGATCCATGGTGATGGAGGCACGCGTGACACCCTCATAAAAAAAGGAGAAAAAAGGGAATACTATCATTTGAGTAACCACACATAAATAACATAAGTAAAAAAAACCCCAAATTGGAAATTAAGGAATGTCAGGATTAATACCTAAGGGGGCACAAGTGATGAATCGCTCACAACAGCGCTGGATGGAGATGCAATAGGCGAGGAGGTGCTAGCAATGCTGGCCTAAATTTGAAAATGAAAACAAAATGAATAGTAAAACAAACACATAAAAATAAAAATCCATAAGTAATGAAATAAAGTGTAAAAGTACACAAGTTTAAGTATCTAAACTCCAAGGGAAGGTGAAGCACTCAAATCTACAATAGGATATGGAGGGATACTCATGCTAACCTATTAGCGAAGAAGTTGTTAATAAAGTAAATAGCGTTATAAAAAATAGAATATGTAAATTAGCTACCTGTGTTGAGCGGGTGATGGAACAACAGGCGCACTTATAGTCACGCAAAATATGGGCTGAGGGAGAAGAGTCTGGATGCGAGGCATGTTGTCAAATGGAAGATAAACCCTGGGGATATATATCATCCCAGATGGAGATAACCCAGGGATAACTACCCCCGTCAGAAGGAGTAGACCCCTAGTGGTAAGAGGAACGCTCGAGAGGGAGATCTATAATAAGTGAATTAACATAATATACTTTTGCAATTTATTTTATCAATGCAAATATATGAAAAGGGAAAGGAAATATTCGTAAAATACCTCTCCAAAAGTGGCCACAATATGGGCTGCGGGTTAAGCCAAAGAGTTACTTGATGCGGAAGAAGTGAGTGGCCTGGTAAATGGCACGAGAGGGGCCCCAAACACCTATTAAAAAATATACAATTCAATAGGGAATACAAACAATGGCTTGATAAAAATCCCTTTGTAAAGTACAAAATACCTGAATAGAACTAGCAATCATTGAAGAACTCCTCATAGTGGCAGGGAAAATAGTGGAAAGCTGCTAGAAAAGAAATCCATGAGTAAAGAAGGTCAAGATTCAAGAGAGAAAAGAAAGAGATCAAATGCACTTAATAGTTTTATGTGAAAATATCGCAAGAGAAACTCAAGGAAGACACTAGCATGGAATTCCTCCCACGCTGAAATGGAGCTCGAGGAATAACAGGATAGGAGGAAGAAGGAACCACTCTCACTTAGACAAATCCACTCTCCCTAGTAGAAAACGTTTTCTCAGTAAATGATAAAAGTTAGTAATACGATATAATATAATATAGATATATGTTAAAGAAAAAAATGTGCGCGAAATTAGACACTTACAGGGTAATCACGGCGAGCTTGACCATAAGGCAAAGGCTTAGTGATAGGGCTAGTGGAAGAATGTGAGTAAATCATGGTATCATCATGATCACTGATGGAAGGGTCCAAATCCATGGCTTATCCCCCCCGTGGCCGATAAAAAAAAGAGAAACATCAGGCGAGTGATCTTTGTTGAGACCAAGTAAGCCAGTGTCATTTGAAGAAGAGATATGGTAATCATAAGGAGTGCTTTCATAATCAAGAAATTCCTCTTCTAGTGAAAAGGATAAGGAGAAAGTTCTTGTGGGCATCCCGGGGCATGATGTTCGGGGGAAGGAGGAGGATCCTTCGAGAAAGAACTACATCGCGGTCTCACACCCCTCTTCGAAAGGTTCTTCAGCCATCATCGGTGTGGGTTGAATGTAAAGAGATGGAGTCGCCAGCCTATTTTGCACAAAGCAGGAAGAAGAACATGTTGCCACTTCGAGAGAGCGACATCAAGGATAAACTGATGCATATGAAGCTAATAGATCGGAGGTCTGGGGGCTAAGTTACTGAATGGGAAGGTGTTATGCACCCACCCCGCCCTTTCAGTCTCTCGTGGGAAAATGTTAATATTTTTCATTATCCCCGTGAAGTGTGTGTATGAGTTTATGTAATGGAGATTGGAATCGTTCGACCCATACCATGGAAAAGGTAGGGTGAGATCATCCACAAAAATATTCCCAAAATAATAATAAATGTAGAAGATAGTATATGAGCGTTCATCATGATATTGATCGTTATTGGGAAACGATAATATGTGTGGGATGAAACGCGAACAAGCATATTATATGTATATGTTTGATGATTATTAAAATGAGGGATTTTGAGAAATTCAAAAAATAAGAGAAATTGGAAAATTGGACTCGAGTCTCCAATTTTAATCCGAGACACCTACGTAGCCTATAAAGGCATCAAAGTCCATATAGTTTGAATGTAGAATAGGGGTGGGGTTTATCCCATAGATTCGAACATAAGTTTATTATGCGTGTGTACGTGTAGAAAGTATGTTTCTGGTTTTGGAAAAAGTGTGATGGATAATTCCGCTCGGAATTTATGAGTGTAACACTCTTTTATTTGTTTTTTATGGAAAATAATTTATGTGAAATATACTAATAAAAGCATAGATATTAATATGTATGAACTAAAGTGAAACTAGATTATGAATCTAATTTAACTTATGCAAAAATAAGAGATTTAAAAGAGAGGGAGAATGAATTAAACCTTTCTTGGAGCTTGATCTTGGATATTGAATGTTGATGAGATAGAAGGATATTTGCCAAATTGGGTGTGAAAAGGATGGGTATTTTAGGCTTGAATGGAACTTCTCATATGGAGCTTCGCTGATTTTGAGAGAATGTTGCTGAGATCACTAATGCTGATGGGTTTCTTCTTCCTTGGGAGTGAGTTCGTGGCCTCTATTTATAGGGAAAAGGGGGATGCCAATCGGCCTAACCCAGGGTGTGCCTATTGGTAGGTAACCCTTGAAACTGTGCCGATAGGCAGGGTTTAGTATCTGCCAATTGGCAGTCTCGTGCGAACTTTTCTAGAAAAATGATCATAGCGTGCAAACCGTTGATTCGAATCGTGCACGGGGCATACCGTTAGAAAGGTAATTCAGATACCTTCGAGAGTCCTTTGGACCTCTTCCTGGTCTTGGAGTCGACTTTGGTTCAAATGTGGCTCGGAAGCGCACGTCGGTCTTTTGGACGGGAGATTATCGGACGAAAATAGATCCTTCGTCCGTATGGTAAGTCCGAATTGTGCACGGGGTGGACCATTGGAAAGGTTAGGAGGTGTAATTCAACATTCTAAAGTGTTTTGCCCGGTTACGAATGTTGACCTTGGTCAACCGGGGCCCAAAAGCATCGAGTGACCTCTCAGAGTAAAACGAATTGTTCGTCTGTACCGTAGGTCAGAATCACGTAAAGGGTAGATTATTAGAAAGGGTATTCAATGACATTCAGAGATTCATTCAATATCGTTTGAGCTAAAGAGTTGAATTTGGTCAAACAGAGTCCAGGAGCCCCCGGAGGTCTTCGGATCGATTTCGGGGGAAAACTAATCATTCATCCGAACAGTTATGTTGTTTAGCACATGGGGAAGGCCGTTGGAAAGGGTTTCAATGCCCTTCTAATAATCAAAGAGATTTCTCTCATATGGTGAAGTTGATTGGGGTCAACTCGGGGCCCGGGAGCGCCCGATGGCCTCTAAATCAATTTTTGGTAGTAAAATGGTCCGTTCTTCTGAACCGTTATGCCGATTCGCGCATGGGGTGGTCCATTGGAAAGAGTATTCGGAGACCTTAAAAGATTCAAAGAACTTTTTCTCTGACTATAGAGTTGGCCCGAGTTAAATGAGGCTCGGAGGTGCCCGATGGCCTCTAGATCGGTACTCGGAGTGCGACCTAGGTTTGTGATGGAAAGGGGAAGTGCTAGGGGTCTAAGGAGAGACTTAGGGGGTCCTAGAATGTGATGTCTACAGTGCTCATAATTCCATTACTTATATTTTTACTAAGTAAAAGAGGAGTAACTAGAGTATCTATCACTAAGGGAGTAGATATTGGAGCAGTGGGTTGAGAAAGAGTGGATTCAAGGGACTCATAACTGTAATACCCCGTAATTTTACTGATTTTTATTTAAGGGATTAATTAAATTAAATGAGAATTAATTGGGAATTAATCCGGGTACAAATACTAGCGAGATGTGAGTGGGTATTTAATTATGGTGTTAAAATTGATAATTTCATGTATTGAAAATGTTAAAATTGTCGCGAGACAGAAATACGATAATTTGGAAATTTAATTGGGACGCGCGTGTCAGTCGCGTCAGGAATGTAATTATTAGAATTAAAAAGTGAATTATATTTTTATCAATCGAATGGTCATTTTGAGTGCACCAACGTGTCCGGAAAGGTCAAAATAGTCAGAAAACACTAGCTGGGGGTTTAGTTTGGGTTCCGGGGCATTTTTGGGCCATACCGGCAACCTAGAAGGGTATTTTGGTAATTTTAAAAATAGAGGAATTAAAGCCCACGAATTTTAGAGGTTAATTTTATATTAGAAATAAACCCACTGAGTCCATAATTTAGCATTTAATAAGAAGTGGGCTACGGGAGTTATAGGGAGAGTCTTAAGAGGTTCCAAAAGAAACCCCTAGCCACCATCACCATCTTTGGGAGAAATCTGTAGAGAGAGAGGAGAATCAGCCATCATCCTTCAACATCAAATAAAAAAATCTAAGGCAAGTGGTTTAATTACATAAATTCAAGCGAATGTTTCTTCCATGCTTAGAAATTGAATATATGTCTCGTATTGAAAGTTTGATGAAAATCCATGAAATTGGAGATAGAAAATCGAAATATTATATGAGAATCACATGTAGAATAGTTAATGACGAATTTCAGATCCAAAATATACCTATTGATGATTTAAAAATGGATTTATAAGGAATAGTTGTAGACATTAAATTTTGGGTACATGTTTATAGGAGTTGGGACAATAATTGGGAATTTATGTAAATTGTATGTTGATTTGGAGTAATTGACCCCATATATATGTTAGAGAGAGACTTAGAAGGACTTATTGTAGTTTAAACACATTAAGACTTAGTTTGGATGATCATAAGATGAATTTAGAAAAGAGAAAAAGGAAGAAAAACGGATTTGCAGATTTCTGGGTGAGTTCTGCCATCTCGTTAGAAGACCTTCCCAGGTCGTTCGAACGAGCTTCTAACGAGATGACAATATCCCTTCTAACGAGTTGGTAGTTCGTTCAAAGCCTTTCGTTCGAACGAACTCTTTCGAACGACCTCGTTCGAACGAAACTTCTAACGAGTTAACAGAATGGCCTTTTTGGCCTGTTTTTATTTCAAATGTTACGTAGACTTATTTAAATGGAGAGATAACCTACCCTTATTAATTAGTGGGTATAGTTGTGAGATTAGGGTACGTTGAGGAGTAAAACTTAGAATCTCGGAGTAAACCGGGAGATAATTGTGGATTTGGAAACGAGCACTTAATTACGACGTGAGAAGAGTTGACAACTTTAATATATATGAATTGGGGACTTATAAGCGTATGGCATTTAAATGGTAAAACAAGAACGAGAAGTATACCTCTACTAATATATTGAGATATCTAAGTTGTGTGAATGCTTTGTATATGTAGTTATCTGTGTATAACATACCTACCATACTTGCTATCATGGGAGGTCGGCGTTCGATCAGGGCCATCTAATCTTTGTATGCCTAAGGGGGGATTTAGATTGGTACCTCGAGGACATAGGTCAGAGAAGGACTTATTGAGAAGTTAATAAGTCTGCTGATCATGGGAGCGTAGGTATGTGCGTGACCCATGTGATGTGAACTATGTTCGCCTCCATTGTTTGTGATTGTTGTTTATTGAAAACGATTCCTGAGAGATTCGAAATGCGTGGTCCTTACGTACTTGATGTACCGGGATTGGATAGCAGAGTATGTGCGCACTGCAGCTTAGTCTCGGGGTGCTAGTATTGTATATTTATGATAAGAATAATATACTGTTAATTGAAATGAACTTCCATGTATATATGTGAATATAAATAATTGCAACGTTATGTAAAGATGAGTTGAAAGATTTCTAGTAAGTAGTATTACTAATACGGGAAACCGAGAATAAATGAAAAGCTCTCTGTTTAAATGAAGATGCCGGAATTAAATTGTGAATCGTATAGTAATGTTAGATTTTATTTTGGACTAGTTAGATATGGGAATAACTAGAATGGGTATGGGTATGGGTACGTTAGGAGTGCACATATAGTCGAGAGGTGAGTATTTCATGTAAGAGCACGTCCTAACATGTATTTTGCATTCATTGTTTTAATGCCATTAAAACACTTTCTATATTTTAAACTGTTTTCCACAATCGGGCTCTGACCCGTTTGCTTTCAAATATATTTTTTGTAAAAACCTTTTAGGTGCCCAGCCACAAGGACACCATGCATAGGAGTTCCATTCAGGTGACGGACTGTAGTTGCCGTGGAAGTTAGAGGACTTTGACTGTAGACACCTCCACTTTCAATCTTTACTCTATGTTACTTGATTTTCCTCATCTGTTGGGCATGTCACCCCATTTCTTTTAGACACTTTATTTATCCAGTTAGTATTTGTTTATTCCTGTATTTGGATTGTTGTGAGGAGTATCCCTCCAGACTCATTACTATTTTATGGTTAGTCTATTGTCATTATGTTGTGGTGGTTATGTTAGCATTTCATAATTTAAGTATTGCATGTTAATCGGATTTAATTAAAATTGACAACTCACTTTTTAAATATTAGGTGGATAGTAATTAATAAAAGGTTTCCGACAGTGATGCTATGAACTGACCCAACTTGGCATTTTGTATTAAATTAATAAAGGAGTAGCTATCCGGTATTTAATTAGTCAGGGTGTCACAATAACCTTAGTCGCAAATGGTCTAGAAGGTTTCTTCAATACCTAAAATGTCAGTTTGTAAACTTTGTTCTTCCATAGTATAGGGGCCAGTGGTCTTAGAAGCCTTTTACCTAGCTTCTCGAGTTTTAACACGCGAGGGAGGGAAAATAATTCCCCCCAATTTGCACAAGATCAAAATTGAAAACATCAGTATCAAATTTCTTCCTCTTTAAGGGGACTTTGTATTGAATTTCCCCTTTCCTTTCCCCTTTGACTACTCAGACTTGGCCTCACGGTGTTTTGAGTATATACTTTCCACATGGAGATGATTCACAAGGATAGGAACCACCTGCTCCAGAGGAGCCCTCTCCATTTGACTGTGGTGCTGGATTTCGTTCTGAGTACGTTTGTTCAAGTATTTTTCATTTGAAAGTATTTCCTCGATAAAAGATTCATGAGGGACATCCTGAATGCAATTCTTTATTAACAATATCTTCTTCCACCATAAACCAAACCACGATGGGTTGAAAGAGGGGAGGTAATCACGACCGGGTATAAGTAAGTTCCCAAAGTTAGTGCTTATTCGTACCATCACCTTATGGGTGAATTTAGATAAGGTATCTAAGTTTAAGTCTGATGGCAATAGGTTGGTGGGAAGATCTGGGGTATATGTGCCATGTTCATACCCAAATTGCCTTCTAACCCTCTCGGAGTGATAAAATTTAACTATCTTCCCAAGCTCTCTCAAGGAAGGTAACGTGCACGAAAATATAAAATATGTCCCAGAGATGTAAGACCAATCACTCACAGACTCAACATTAGCTGGAGAAAAGATGGTCCCAAGTGAATCAGAGTGGAAACACCAAGAGAATATGCCACCCACTCATTTTGAGTAAGTGTTGAAGGAAAACTCATCTATATTATCTAAAAATAGGCTATGTGAATGCTTAGGGGATTTCTTACGCAAACTAGCAATACGAGTGGTCTGGCTATGTAGCAAACGGGGCTCAGGGGCCCAATTGGGGAACTGCTTGAAAAGGAAGCCCATAAGTATAAAAGAGTTGAAGAAATTTACCACATTAAAATGACCGTATGAAAGCTCCATATCAACATAGCTTCGATATATCCATGTATAAATGGATTTTAAGGTGAGGGAAGCAAGAGGCACATTCCTTTCACGAGAAAGTCTAACAACCAAAGGAAAGAAAAACTCACAAGGGGAGTCATTTGGACTCCCTTGAAATAGGAAACTGCTTAAGAAAATAATAAAGAAATCAGCCAAGTGAGTCCTCGGATTAAGTTTTGGACCATCGTGACTCCTAGGTGTCCTAGTTGGGGCATCTCCCTTAGACAGTGACTCAAAATCCTTAAAATAAGAAGTTTGTCATTTAGCAAATGAGTGATTTCTCATCCTAGTCTGGGTAAAATATACATAGTGGGTACAGTTAAATAAAGCCTGGTGGATCTCCTCGCACATCTTTTGATTTAGGAAGTCCTCATAACTATTAGTAAAGACATGGTTCCCCAAAACAGGTAAACTATTCAGCTCGCATATGTCCTCCAATTTGATAGAAAATTATCCCTAACCAGTGATGAAGGTATGGGAGTCCACACTCCGATGAGAGAGTAAAATATTATAGGTATTATTATTCTTGAAGATAATGCATGTTTTGGGGCTAGTGAGTGCTCGAGTCAGTCCTAGCTCATCAATATTGACACTATCGGCTGGGATGTTAATGAAATAGTAAACTCATAGGGCCCATTCATCCGGGGCTACTCCACAGACATCAATGTTCACATTTAAAAAGGGGAAGTCATAGCTATCCACTCAAACTCTCACAATAATGTCACCGAGGACTAGAAGGTTATCTCTAAATTCAGCAAACCCCATTAGCGATCGCTCATTATTCTTCTCCACAAACTCCGCCTCAAATTGCTCAAGTGAGGGCATGAAGTCATCATCCTTACCAAAGAATGGAGTCAGACACTAAATCGAAAAATCTATTTTCAACCTGTTTTCTAAAAATCGCCTTTGCACTTTAGGCATGGTAGAATCTGTTTTCAAACTCTTTGTCTTTTATTTACTTATTTCATTGCGATCATATATTTTATCTGTGATTAGAAAATTGTATCTAGTCCATTTTTTACATCAACAGATTGGCGCCATCTTTGGGAATGTGTTTCTAATTTCCGTTCTCAATATCGTACATCCTTGTTCAGGAAACATGAATGATCATGAGCCCAGTGCCAAAAATGAAGGCAACCCAACCGCTCCATCTACTCCGCCTACAGAAGCTGACATAAATGGGATTCTTGCCAGTATTACTAGGGGTCAAGATGCTATGCAGGAAATAATGAGACAATTGGCGCAGTAAATTCAAGCCAGATCTCCATCCCTATCTAGGCAGTAAGCAATTCCTTCACCAAGGAGAGAAATGCCGCCTCCACCTCCTAGGCATAACAAACATAGCTATTCCAGATCATATCATAATAGGACCTATCACCCAGGAGTCAGCTCATCAATTAGATACTTAGAGTTATATGGTGTCCATTCCTTCTCTCCTAAAAGGCCAAGCGACCTAAAAGGATTGAGTAGAGCTTCGCCTCTTGGCCATCTCAGACCCTGAGCAAATGAAAACCATTCGAAAGAATTATCAAGAAACACTCAACATCTAGTCGACCACCGTAAAGCCTCAGTCATGTCAAAATCAAGCGTCTGACGATCTGTACACACTGAGCAGACTTCTCAAGAAGAGAGCTCAGTAGAGACACATGGTGGGGACAGCCGAGATGCTTCCCATGAATCTAACGCGGGCAATCCATCATGGAAAGGATCAATCAAGCAATTGGAAGATCGATTAGGAGAAATTTAAAAAGCAAAAAATCCCTTGTGGAGGAATTTCGTCAAAGGATCACCCTTCGTTTAGGCAATTTTTGATTTCCCAACTCCATCCAAGTTTAAAACCCCTGTGGTCACCCCAAAGTTTGATGGTAAAACTGATCCCGTTTTTCACATCGAGCAATATCAAGCTGTAGCTGACATTTATTCAGTCCCTGAAGAAATGAGATGTAGGGAATTTTTAAGTACCATTACAGGTTCAACACAAATATGGTACAACAACCTACCCCGAGGATAAATTACCAACTTCAATCACCTTGCTAAGCTATTTATCAGTAATTTCTATTTTGGGGCCAAGCCAGTGAAGAGAGTAGCCCATCTCTTGAGTGTAAGACAGCAAGTAGGGGAAACTACCAGGGAGTACATCCCTCATTTTAAAATGAGAAATTGTAAGTGGTTGATTACGAGGAGAAGATAACAATCACTGCTCTGATGAGTGGATTACTTCGAGAAAAACTGTATTATGCTCTGGCCAAAGATCCTCCTAAAACATGACTGAACTCATGGCTAGGGCAGGAAAAATCATGAATGTCGAGGAAGCAATGACCGCAAAATAGAGTCCATCCACTGAGATAAATAAGAATGACCAAAAGGAGCAGAAGGAGCAAAAGCCAAAGAAGGATGATAAGCTGAAAAAGTATGGAAATTTCACTCCATTGATAGTTAGCATGCACCATGTCCTAGAGGAAATCAAACACAGTAAAGATTTGCGATGGATTGAGAGGTTAAGGGTACCTACTAATGGAAGGACTAATCCAAATATTGTGAATTCCATAAGGATCATGGCCATACAACAGATAAATGTATCGCTTTGCAGAACAAAGTGGAATCTCTTATTCGTTGAGGAAAACTAAATAAGTTTGTTGATTGGTGAGAAGGCAGAAAAGAAAGGGGAAGGTCAAATTCTCCATGCAAGCCTAGAGATGATAGGAAGATAAACCATGAAGATGGTTATGAAAATGATCCCGACCTACCGAATAAAACTAAGCAACTAGAATGTGAGGTAGCTATGATCAGTTTTGGTTCATTTGATTGTCTTATAATTACATGTCGCGATACAGGTGGAGGAGATCACATTGACGAGAGAAAGGCCAACTTGAATGAGGCATAAGAATATTCTTATATCCATAAAATCAATCTAAATGAAGATGATCGGCCAAGAAAGGTTAATAAAGAAAAACTGGTGATCGACTTTTCTAAGAACAACCGTTCTGGGGTACTTTACACCCACGATGACCCATTGGTTGTCTAGTTCAGAATCCAGGATGTTGTCATCGCCAGGGTCTTGATTGATAATGGGAGTTTAGCTGATATAATGTTTTATCCATGGTTTTAAAGCCTAGACTTGAAACTTACCCAACTAGAACCTTACCACGGACCATTATTAGGATTTTCAGGTGAGAAAGTTTACCCATTGGGCACAATCAAGTTAGAAGTGTTGTTCGGCACTTGGCCAGCAAGCTATACGGAGATAATATGCTTTTTGTGATGGATAAAAACGTTCAATCTACCTATAATGTGATCCTCGATAGTTTAGGATTGAAGAAGTTTGAATTTATACCGTCCACAGTCCATTAATGTTTGAATTTCCCAACTCCTTTTGGGGTTGGCATTATAAAAAGTGACCAAAAGGTATCCAGAGAGTGTTATTACTCCTCAATTGAGCAAGAGGACTTAATTGATTTGAAGAAGACCACCACTTATCAGGTAGACACCACTAAGCCCAATAGTGATTCTAAAGTTGAAACCCTAGATCCCCGAGATGAGACGAAGTTAGTTAAAGGGCAGATTGTGGAAGCTACCGAAAGAATTATCCTAGACGATGATAAACTAGAGAAAACTACATAGATCGGCTCAACTCTGGATCCAATCCTACAACAGGAATTGATCGCGTTCTTGAGATAGAGGAAGAATGTATTTTCTTAGAGCCATGAGGATATGCCTGGGATTTACCCTAACTTCCTCTGTCATGAGCTCAACATCAAGAAGGATGTCAAGCCGATAAAGCAGAGACGTAGGGTTTTCAATCCGGAGAAAAATCAATCCATTCAAGAAGAAGTGGAAAAACTTTAAAAAGCCCAATTTATTGAGAATGTTAAGTATCCATCCTAGTTGGCCAACATTATGATGGTAAAAAAAATAACAAGTGAAGAATGTGTGTGGATTTTACAGATATGAATAAAGCCTTCCCTAAAGACCACTTTCCCCTGCCTAGAATTGATCAATTGGTGGATGCTACATCAGGACATGAGATGTTAAGCTTCATGAATGCTTATTTTAGATATAACCAGATCAAAATAAAACCAGAACATGGGGAAAGTACTGCTTTCACCATAAGTCGAGGAACGTATTGCTGCAACGTAATGACCTTTGGGCTCAAAAATGCTAGAGCAACATACCAGAGGTTGGTAAATAAGGTGTTTAAAGAGCAGATAGCCAAGAATATGGAGGTTTATGTGGATAATATGATGACAAAAAGCAAAAAGGCTTCAGATTATATTAGGGACCTCAATCAGACCTTTGGTCAATTGAAAAAGTATCAGATGAAGCTGAATCCGACCAAGTGTGTGTTTGGAGTACAAGAAGGAATGTTCCTAGGCTTTAGAGTTAATCAAAGGGTAATTGAATATAATTCAACCAAGATAAAATCTTTGATAGAAATGCAGTCGCCGACTTGCAAGAAAGATGTACAAAGGATTACTAAAAGAGTGGAAGCTTTAAACAAGTTTATTTCTCGAGCAGCAGACAAATGTTTGCCATTCTTAAAGGTGTTGAGAAAGACTTTTTAATGGAATGCAGAATGTGAAGAATCATTCCAAGAGTTAAAGATGCATTTAGGGTCACCACCTTTACTATCTTGACCTGTTTTAAGAGAAAAAATTTACTTATTGTTGATACGAAAATTGTTCAGCTGACGGGAACCAGTTATATGAAGACATATGTCATATTACGTGGAAAATAAATTAAAAGCACCGAGCTACTCATCACCTCGAGCTACTTAGTGCGTTGAGCTACTCAACGTGCAGAGCATCTGGCCAGAAAGATCAAACGGCAATTGCACATTCAATGAACATCGAACTTAATGAACATTCTTATTGTACAAATGTGTGACACCCCGCCTAATTAAATACCGGGCGATTACTCCTTTATTAAATTAAAATCAAGGTGAATAGTTGGTTCATTCTTAGCATCACTGTCGCAAAAATAACTTTTCCAATTAAACACCCTAAATAATTAAGCTAAGTGTCAAAACCATTTAAAACCTTATTTCCATTTTATTGAATCCAATTATAAAACCTTTAACCATTTATATTGTTAAGAGTCACACATTGAATAAAAGAATAAAAATAAACATTCAATAGTTTAACCATCAATAACAAATCCCAACAATAGGACTCTAAAGGAAAACATCCTGCCGGTAACAAATCCCGAAATAAAGATACTGAAATTGTTCAGCTGACGTGAACCAGTTATATGAAGACATGTGTCATATTACGTGGAAAATAAATTAAAAGCACCGAGCTACTCATCACCCCGAGCTACTTAGTGCGCTGAGCTACTCAACGTGCAGAGCATCTGGCCAGAAAGATCAAACGACAATTGCACATTCAATGAACATCGAACTTAATGAACATTCTTATTGTACAAACGTGTGACACCCTGCCTAATTAAATATCGGGCGATTACTCCTTTATGAAAATAAAATCAAGGTGAACAGTTGGTTCATTCTTAGCATCACTGTCGTAAAAATAACTTTTCCAATTAAACACCCTAAATAATTAAGCTAAGTGTCAAATCCATTTAAAACCTTATTTCCATTTTATTGAATCCAATTATAAAACCTTTAACCATTTACATTGTTAAGAGTCACACATTGAATAAAAGAATAAAAATAAACATTCAATAGTTTAACCATCAATAACAAATCCCAACAGTAGGACACTAAAGGAAAACATCCCGCCGGTAACAAATCCTGAAATAAAGATACTGAAATTTAAAAGAATTACAATCTCTGACAATACCAACTAAATAATGAAAAAGGGGCGACACATGCCCCAGCTGGATAAAGTCGAACTAGGAGTAGAGTCAACAATGAGGTCGTCTAAGCAATGGCCTGCAACTTCCACAAAAGCTACAGCACGTTCCATCCAAAGAATCCTAAGCAAGACACCCATGTGGATGGGCACCTGTAGTACATATATATACACACAAGAGAGAAGAAATAACAACAAACGGGTCAGAGCCCGAATGTTAAACAGTTTTAAAAATAGTTTAGCAAGTATTTAAAATGCTTACCGGCTAATGCAACAGTCATATTAGTATGCGACACTCTCTTGAGAATTCTCACCTCTCATCTAGTATGCACGTCTATCGTACTAATGAACCCCATATATCTCTCTAACTTATCCTCCATAATTTTTAAAACGTCAAATTAAGGTTATGATATTCACTTTAGAAAAGTCTATCTCTTCAAGATTTCTTACGTCATTTAGAAAAATTCCGTATTGTTATAACATTTTCGCATACTTATAGTGAAGTTAATGAATTTCATACTTTACTTAACTACTATTTTACTCAGTAGAAAGTTCTCATATAGTCACACGTATGTATATTAATGCCACATATAATATATATACAAACAGCACCCCACATAAAATCTATGGTGCAAAGTTTCCCTAAATAAGTATATATATACCAATCACTTATATAATACATATATATTAACGGAACCCCACATAAAAACTATGGTGCTTGCATACTCTGCTATCAAGTCCCCGTATCATACAAACTAAGGGAAATACTAGTTCGGAATCACTCTCGAATTGTATTAACACAAAAACACAAACAAATGGATGCGAACATAGTTTCAAGTCCAAGAGATCAGTACATATCGTCGCGTCTCTTAGGATCGTGACTATCGATACGATAGCCTGTACATAGGAATCTTATGCTCTAGGGTACAAGTCAATATCCCCCATAAAGTTCACATTGAGATAAGACTGTCCCAGCGCGGAAACCCCCCGTGATAGCAAGTAGCCCGGGTACGATTTTCACACAAAAATAATATATGCATAATCACACCGTCATATATAAATATGTATTCACATCCACATGATTGAATTAGGTCCACTCACGACCCATAATTATAATTATCCGTTATTACACATTTTACTCGATTATATCGTCTAACGACCTCATTCCTTTTATTCTCATAAGTAATTTATTCTAAACTCACTTCTCGTCACTCGAAGTGCTCTTTATCTAAGTACAATTTCAATAGGCCCTCTCTCTCGCCTTCTAATCCAACTTATTATATGTTTCGATTATTTAATCAACGCACATATGATTTCTTAAGTCTGGAAGTCTCCCCGTTTACCCTTTATTTCCCTTCACATTAAAGTTCCACTTTATGGGATTTCTCTTGACCCTACTGGTCCTTTTTATGTTCCAATATGTTCTAGCAATCCTAATCAAGGTTTACTACGAATAAAATCGAATTAATCTAACACGAGCAAAAATGCAGTTTTTCCAGGAGGGGTCGATCGATCGAAGAAAGGGGGTCGATCGATCGATGCTCTGGGATCGATCGATCGATCAAACAGGTATGGCAAAACTGCAGAAAACCCAGCTACGGAATTGATACCCCAAACTCCTCCAAATCATCATGTTTCAGTCCCAAACTCCCAACTAATTATACTATAAGTGTTGTATACCCATATAAACAATATCCTACGTAACACATGCGGATTTTCATCGTCTATAACACGATAAAAGGGAAAAAATCTTTAAAAGTCTCAAGAACCCTAATTTTTCCTTTAACTTAGTTTCTTCCATTCTTTACCAGATTTTCTATCACTAATACCATGAAAATTTGTGGTTCAACCTCTACATGTGAAATGGATTTCCAGAAAATTTATCTCTACCTCTACAACATGCAATTTTTTTTATCCAATTAACGTTTTTCTTCAAAACACTAATTCTAATCAACCTAAGACTAATATAAAAGGATGCATTAACTTGATAAAAGCAAGATAAATACTTGCCTGGAAATTTAGTCTCTGATTTGTGGAAGAATTTGGTGTGGCCAAGATCCTCGTTGCGCGATCTACCAGTTGGCGGTGACGGCGGTGCAATCGGAGGTGTTCTTGGTCTAGAACTTCTTGGAGAGATTCTCCTCTTCCTCTCCAATGGCCGTCATTAGTTTTTGAATGTGTTAACCCTAAAAGATAACACTTTCCATCTGATATAACCCTTGCAAATTCGTGGGTTTAATTACCCATAATTACGAAATGTCCGAAATGCCCTCCCGGGGTACTAATTAGGCCTAAAGATGCCCCGAGACCCAAACTAAACCCCCGGGTACACAATTCTAACTATCTTGACCCTTCCGGACACTTTGACGCACTCAAAACGACTATACGAGCAACTTATAATTTATTCACTTTTATAAATCAACATTTAATCCCGACACGACACGAGCGCGTCTCGACTTAAATTTCCATAATTGCCATTTCATTCACACGTGACAATTTTATAAAAATAAATCTCATATATTACTATACTCTTCCAGTAACATTCAACAAATAACAATTTCCAATAATTACTAACTATCGTCACGCTAGTAAATATTTTAAAACAACATTCCGGATTAAAATTAAATTAATTTATCTCAATTAAATTTAATAAATCCCTAAATTTAAAAGCCATAAGAATACGAGGTATTACAAAACGTATGTGTCTATTAAACAACAGCATATCGTCTATTCATACTGATAGCCCCAAGGCTATAAATACATTGTAAAATCTTCCACAACGGAGGATCAATCGATCTCTTGTAATCATCATCAAGATTAAGGAAAATATCAGTAAATACAAACAGTGGACGTAGGCCATTTTCATAAGGCTGAACCACTTTAAAAAAATTTTGTCTTATTTCTTTATTCCTTTTTATTTGTTATTAATTAATTAGATCGAATCTAGTTTTTTACATCAACAGATCGACGCCGTCTGTGGGAAAGACTGTCAGTAGCGTTTTTCACTAAAAACTTATCACCAATGGCTGAGCTCCTAGAATCCAGCAACCGAAACAATACTGGGGTTCCTCTAAACCCCTCTGCTCCCCCAGCTATCAATGAACTTACGGTAATAGTAGTTAATTTAGCCCAAGGGCAAATGACTATGCAAGAGACCTTACATCAACTCATTCAAACTGTTCGTAACGGATCACCCGCCTAGTCAGGTCAACGAAGCATTCAGAGAAACACCTATCTGCCATCTTCAAGAACCAGACGTACATTATTCCTGGATGTTTCACAGCCCAAACACGGTGATTCTCATCATACTGAGAGGTCCAATGATTCTTTATATGAGCCTGGAAGGACTTCAGTTATAAGAGCTACTGATTTTCAACAAAATATTACCTTAACTCCTGAGGGAACAAGCGCTTTGAAAAGGTTGAGCAGAGTCTCTCCCTTTGACCGTTTGGGTCCTAGGAGGAATAGGAATCCCCCTAAGATTGCATTGAGGACTTATCAATGACCAACCAATCTAAGGTAAGGTTCTTTCCAATCACACCCAATAATTCGTGGTGAACAATCCCAAGAGGAACATTCAGCGCGCTCCGTTGCTCGGGCAAATAGGCGTGAGGTTGGGAATGATGCGTGGAAGGGGTCCATTCAGAGATCGAAAGACTGATTGAGGGAAATGTCTAAGGCCAAGAACCCTCTCCAAATAACTTTTATCCAAGGATCACCCTTTGTCTAGGCAATTGTGGATTTTCTGACACCATCAAAATTTAAGGCTCTGGTAGTGATGCCTAAGTACGATGGAAAAACTAATCTCGTCCTCCACGTAGATCAGTATCAAGCCGCTACCAATATCTAAGCAGTTCCGATGAGATGAGGTGTAGGGTATTCTCAGGAACTATCACTGGGTCAGCCCAGATATGGTACAACAGTCTTCCTCGGGGCAAGATTGCTACTTTCCATCAGCTGACAGAGCTCTTCATAGGGAATTTCTATTTCGGTGCGAAGCTTGTTAAGAGAGTATCACACTTACTGAGTGTGAGGCAGAAAGCAGGAGAGAGTACATGTGATTACATTACTCATTTTAACAACGAGAAACTTGAGGTGATTGACTACGAGGAGAAGACAATAATAACCGCTTTGATGAGTGTCCTGTTACCTGACAAGTTATATTATATATTGGCCAAAGATTCCCTCAAATCCATGGCACAACTGATGGCAAAAGCAGATAATATCATGAATGCCGAAGAAGCCATGGATGCGAAGAAGAATGTTGACGCTAAAGCAGAGACTAAGGCTGAAGGAACAATGGAGAAGAAGGATCAGAAGTGCAATGGGAATGGTAAG
Organism: Sambucus nigra; assembly: GCA_949130495.1. Taxonomy (NCBI): domain Eukaryota; kingdom Viridiplantae; phylum Streptophyta; class Magnoliopsida; order Dipsacales; family Adoxaceae; genus Sambucus; species Sambucus nigra. Next base: position 528,942,504 of record OX422209.1, on the reverse strand, counting down.
CGGCCAAAAGGCAAGGAGGCGTTCGAGCAGTTGAAGAAATATGGGAATTACACTCCTTTAAAGGTGGAAATAAACCATATTCTGAAGGAGATCAAGAACAGCGAGGAGATAATGTGGCCGAAGAAAATGAGGACATACCCAAATAAGAGGGATAAGTCCAAATATTGTGAGTTCCACAGAGATCATGGCCACACGAACAAACGCTGCATAGCTCTCTAGAATGAGATCTAAGCACTTATTAGGCAAGGAAAATTGAGTAAGTTAGTTGATCGTCAGCATGGTGGGAATACTAACGAGAAAGGAAGATAAAGGTCCAAATCTCCTCGCCGAACAAGAGATGACAAAAAGAGAAGTCACGAAGATGATCCAGAGGATGACCCCGACCTCCCCAAAAGGTCAAGGCAACCCGAACGTGAGGTATTTTCAATCCATTTTGGATCATTTTAATGTAATGTGATTACAGGTGGAGATGCAAGGGGTGGGGATCATACTGCTGAAAGAAAAGCTTACCTCAATGAGGCCCAAGCTTGTTCTTATATACAACGCATAAATCTGACAAAAGATGATCGCCCGAGGAAGGTGAACAAGGATAAACTGGTCATTAGATTTCCAAAAATGACCTGAAAGGTGTTTTATATCCTGATTATGACCCCTTGGTTGTTAAGATGAGGATGAATGATGTGGTGATCTCGCGAGTATTGGTAGATAATGGTAGCGCTGTAGACATCATGTTCTACCCGTGCTTTGACAACTTGAGTTTGAAGTTAGCCCAATTGGAGCCATATCACAGGTCCCTCCTTGGTTTTATTGGCGAAAAATTCTTTCCACTTGGGACGATCAAGTAGGACATGCTAATTGGTACCTGGCCTACTTGTAGAATGAAAAAGGTACGCTTTTTCGTAATGGACAAGAACGTCCAATCTGCCTACAATATAATCATGGGGAGAGTAGGATTAAAGAAGTTTGAGGTGGTACCATCCATGGTACACCAATGTTTGAAGTTTCCTACCAATTTTGGAGTTAGAGTTGTGAAAGGCGACCAGAAAGTAGCTTGGGAATGCTACTACTCGTCTGTCGAACAGGAGGAATTGGAGGAGTCCAGGAAGAAAACCACTACCTACTAGGTGGAAGAATCTGAAGATGCAGAGGTCGAGACTTTGGACCCTAGAGATGAGTCACAGCTTGTGAAGGGTCAGGTCATCGAGGCTACGCAGAACGTCATTTTGGACGATGAACGACCAGAACGGACAACTCAAATCAGCGCTTCATTGGATCCATCAATAAAGCAGGAGTCAGTGGCATTTTTACGACAAAGAAAGCAAGGTTTCACATGGAGTCATGAAGACATGCCAGGAATAGACCCAGCTTTCCTGTGCCATGAGCTCAATGTTAATAAGGAGGTCAATGTGACACCCCGCCTAATTAAACCTTGGGTGATCAAGACTTAATTTAATTTAAACAGGTTTCTTAAATGGTTCATTCTTAGTATCACTGCCGAAAACTTTTTAAATTACTAACCACCTAAGTGAAATTAAGCTAGTGACAAATTTTATCTTCCTTAAGCAGAATAAACAACCCATACGAAACGATACAATTCCAGCAATACTAAAACAATTCGCATAAATAACTGAATACATGTAAAGTCTTGCCGAAAACTACGGCCACTAAAACCAACTCAAAATCCAAAATCAGAATAACTATAAAAGTAAAGATTGGACAACATGTCCCAACTAAGAGTACTAAAACTGAGATCCCTCACTAGAACTGAAAAAGAAAAAGCTTTTAAACAATCCCTGCAACATCCACACGTTCTGCAGCTTCCAAATCCCTGGAATGAAATCATGTTGGGTGTCCATGTGGCTGGGCACCTAAAAGGTTTTTAAAAAAAAATTACATAGCAAGAGTTAGTACTCAAAAACATTTAAAAATATTTTGCAAGCAGTTATCACAATTGAGTTATTGATTACACATATTAAGATTTCGCACACTCCTTTGAGCTTCCTCACCTCTCCTCTATAGTGCATGTCTAACGAGGATACTTAGTTCACCTACTTGTACTACCCCAGTTAACTAGATCAGAATACCCCACTGCACGTACCCCCTCACTAAGTCCCCTTAACATACTCGCAGCATTTTAATAATTCATATTTCATATACTATAAACGTAGATAACTTACTTACTTCTTGTTATCCTTATTCTTATAATAATTACATCACGCTACTTAATTATTACTAAGATATTTTCAATCCATCTCATTATCTACTATCCTGAGTCAGTAGATTATACATATGGAACACATTTTATCACACAGCATGTATTAAATATTAGTTATCACTAACATATCCTTTTGACAGACATAAAGGACTCTTGGTTCGGAATGATTCATCGACCCAAGTGAGAGTTGGTTCGGAATGATCCATCGACCCCAACTATTTATATATACACACACACATATTATGGTTCGGGACTCTTTCATCGCGACACCAGTTTAAGGTTTGGTTCGGCATTTTACATCGACCCCAAACATATAATAACTTTATGTTAGTTCGGAATATCTCATCGACCCTAACATAATTGATTTAGGTATAATTCTCTTAACCCAAAAATTTATATAATTTAGTAGGTACACACCCGACATATCAAATCATGCCCGTACGTAATATATTTTACTTATATTCACCGTACTTATTAATTTACAATTTATTTCACTATCGCATTTATTTGAGTATTCACGCAACTCTAAGGGTCCTAGTTATCCCTCCCTTGATTCAATAGTTAATCTATCTCTAACCTACTGGTATTTTTTTGGAATTGACTCTCACTCTTTTCGTAACTAAATTCTCACATTCCCCACACACGACTCAATCGGTTACCTTCCCGTCGGTCCATTTCTCCAAATTTCACACTCAATCATTTATGAAGAAATCTCACGGTACACCTACTAGTATCTATTAAGTTCCTTCATAGGTAAAATGGCATCGCTAAGGTTCCCATTAAGTGACGGTAATTGAAAAGAAATTTATCCCCAAAATTCTCTAAAGTACAGCCAAGGTCGATCGATCGATGGGATATGGTCGATCGATCGACTGCTCGATCGATCAACATTCAAGGGTCGATCGATTGATCGAGCAGTGACAGACCCAAATCATCTTCTTCATGCAGGTTACACCATTTTTGTTTATCCATCTCCCATGATAATTCACCATACTTGCAACTAACAATTTCTAATCATTCCTACATATTCTGGGATGATTACTAACGATCTAACACAACAAAATCATACAAATTTCGTCCAAATTAACTAAAAATCTTTTTATTATTCAAGAAACCTAAAAATATAATCTTTCCATCTTTACATCATAAGTCCACATTTTTAGTTCGATTTAATCATCAAGTGTTCTATGATATCAGATTATTTGGAGATAAAAAACGTTCTACATGAAATCCCTATCAATCATGGATCATATTCAAGTGTTTGCTCCCAAAAAATATCATAGAAATCATGTTCTTCCTAAAACTTATATATGGGTATTATAACTCAATTTATTTTGCAAATAACCACTTGCCTTATGTTTTGTAGGGTCTGATTTCATGGTTGTTGTTGATGATTGGTGATTCTTATCCTTCAATCCTTCTCCCCAACATCTCTCTTCTCTCTAATGGCTATGGTGTATTTCCCTCCTCTCTAACCCTAGCCTCCAACTCTTATAATCTAACTTAGGGTTCCAAAATTCGTAGGTCTCCTCACCCTTAAATGTAAAGAGACCAAAATGCCCTCGTATGGTCCCGGTTTTAGCCCAAAAATGATCCGGCACTCAACTAGTACCCCCGGATACACTATTTTGACTAACTCGACCCTTTAGGAATCATCTATGGACTCTAAATTATCTTTTGAGTCTCTTAAAATCTGTTTCTCATCTCACCTTCAATTTTGTCTACACGCGACACTCGGTCGAGATAACTCAGGTACGTCCATATAAATCGCTAGGCCGTACATATCAACATTCAATATTTACTATTCACATTTAGTAAATTTTTAATCGTCATCTTAATCAGTGTCTAACTTTTATTAATCATTATTATTATTACATCACATTAAATTACTCTACTCACGTAATTTAATTTAAAACGTATCACATTAAATTACTCTACTCACGTAATTTAAATAAAATGTATTTTCACATTAAATTACTCTACTCACGTAATTTAAATAAAACATATTTTCACATTAAATTACTCTACTCACGTAATTTAAATAAAACGGATTTTCCTAACTATGCAAAAATACGAGGTATTACAGTCAAGCCAGTGAAGCAGCGAAGAAGGGTATTTAGTCCAGAGAAGAACCAAGCTATCCAAGAGGAATTCGAGAAGCTACAAAAGGCCTCTTTCATTGAAGATGTCAAATATCCTGATTATCTAGCCAATGTTGTGATGGTGAAGAAGAAGAATAACAAGTGGAGGTTGTGTGTAGATTTCATCGATCTCAATAAAGCCTGCCCGAAATATCATTTTCCCTTGCCCCGAATTGATCAGTTGGTGGACGCTACCTTGGGGCACGAGCTACTGAGCTTCATGGATGCGTACTCCAGCTACAACTAGATTAAGATGAAACCAGAAGACAGGGAGAGTACTTCTTTTATCACCCCAAGGGGAACATACTGCTATAATGTTATGCCTTTCGGACTTAAAAATGCAGGTGCCACGTACCAAAGGTTGATGAATAAAGTTTTCATAGAGCAAATCGATAAAAACATGGAGGTTTACGTTGACGATATGCTAACTAAGAACAAGAAAGTCGTTGGCCATCTAGCTGATCTCGGCCAAACCTTTTATCAGCTAGAAAAATATCAAATGAAGCTGAACCCGACGAAATGCATATTCAGTGTATGAGAAGGCATGTGCCTCGAGTATATTGTGAATCAACGAGGCATTGAGGCCAATCCGAAGAAGATCAAAGTTTTTCTAGAATTATGACCTCCAACTACGAAGAAGGAAGTACAAAGCCTCACAGGCCGTGTTACAACTCTTAATAGGTTTATGTCGAGAGCGACGGATAGGTGTCCCCCATTCTTCAAGATCCTTAGAACAACTTTCGAGTGGAACGATGAGTGCGAGAAGGCGTTTCAAGAATTAAAGAAGTACTTGGGGATACCTCCACTGTTATCCAAGCCAGTGATGGGTGAAAGATTATACTTGTATTTGGTTGTCTCGAAGAGAGCAGTCAGTTCAGCATTGATAAGACTGGAGGATGGAGTATAAAAACCAGTGTACTATACCAACAAAGCATTCCGAGGAGCAGATATTAGATATCCAAAGTTGGAAAAGCTGGAATTAGCTCTAATAGAGGCAAGTAGGAGGATGAAACCTTACTTCCAGGCCCATACCATAGTGGCATATATTGATATGCCACTTAGGCAGGCCTTACACAAGTTGAAAAAGTCTGGAAGACTAATGTATTGGGTAGTAGAACTAGACGAGTATGATATTGTTTATGAGCCAAGGTCTTCACTCAAAGGGCAAGCAGTCGCATATTTCATTACGGAGTTCACTTACCCAGATACCCCTAACCAACAGGAGTCTAATGCAGAACAACCCAAGGATGCTACAGGATCATCAAAGATAATCCCCGATCAACTCCCCATGGCGGATCTACCAAAAGGGATGAACAACGAGTAACAAGCATCATCGAGTAATAGCCCAGCAGTGAAAGACGATAAGAAGAAGCACCAAATATTCCGTCACAAAACCTTATCAGATCAAGAGTTTGATAATGATATACATGTGTGGAATTTGTATGTTGATGGCTCTTCATGTGCAACAGGGAGTGGAGCCGGAATAATTCTTAATAGCCCTGATGGATTAGATCTCGAATACGCTCTGCGCTTTTAATTTAAAGCTTCCAATAATGAGGCCGAATATGAAGCTATGATTGTGGGCCTCAGTTTAGCAAAAACAATGCATGCAGAGCAAGTCACCGTGTTTAGTGATTCATAATTAATTGTACATCAGATTCTGGGGTTGTACGTGACAAAGGGAGACTTGATGTCACGATATCACGCCAAAGCTATAGAAATTGTGTCCACCTTTGCAGCAGTTCAGTTGATCAGAATACCGAGATTGGAGAATACGAGAGCTGACGCACTAGCTCAATTAGCTTTCGCTACTCGCACCAATCTACGAAGAACGATTCCTATCGAGATACTAGCAGAACGGAGCATAAATAAAGATTTAATGGTGAAATTCATTATGCTGAATATGGAACCATCCTGGATGAACCCATCAGGTCATAATACGAGGAAGGCATTGTGCCAACTGATCAACTTGAAGCCAAAAGGCTGAAGTTTAAAGCTGCTCGATATGTACTGAATAATGGCATCTTATATAGAAGGGGTATCATCGTAGGTCTACAGAGATGTGTGCATCCCTCAGAAGTTAGAGATCTGATTGAAGAGGTTCACGAAGGCTCTTGTGGAGCTCATGTGGCAGGTCGTACTCTCCTACAGAGGTTAACGACGCATGGATATTATTGGCCGACGATGAGAGCTGATTGCACAGCCTATCATAAGAAGTGCGATAAATGCCAACGTTTCTCTCCCGTTCAAAGAACTCTCCAGGCATTGTTAACACCCATCACTTCCCCTGGACATTTGGTATATGGGGCATGAACTTGGTCGGGCCCTTACCGACCACCAAAGGGAGGTTCAAATATTTGGTAGTCGCGGTCGATTATTTCACTAAGTGGGTTGAGGCTGAACCTCTCATTGACATGTCATACGAAAGGGTTTACCAATTTATTTGGAAGAATATTATTTGCAGGTATGGTCTGTCACATGCTTTCATCACTGACCATGGTACCCAATTTGATAATGAGGAGTTCGCTGCATATTGTCATCAATCCAATGTCCAGAAGATCCATTTCGCACCAGGCCATCCCCAAATAAACTGAAGTGACGAACATGACTCTGCTGAACGGCTTGTAGAAACGCTTAGTTGAAGCAAAAGGAAATTGGATTAACGGTCTACACTCTGTGCTATGGGCATATCGCACCACTCCCCGAACAGCCATTGGAGAATCGCCCCACATGCTTACCTTTGGAAGCGAGGCGGTTATTCCAGTTGAATTGGTCCTGCCTACACATAGGGTAATTAATTTTAACTCTCCTATAAGCGATTTGATGAGACGCTTAGACCTGAACATGCACGAGGAAGTTAGAGAAGATGCGGAAATCAGGAGCGCAACCTACTAACAAAGTACAACCATGTTCTACAACAAAAGAGTGAAGAAATGTGAACTCAAATAGGGGGATTATGTGCTCAAGAAGGTGATTCATAAGCATAACAAATTAGAGGACAACTAGCATGGGCCCTACTGAGTAACTACAGTTGTTCGCCCTGGAACTTATAGGATGGAAACCTTAGAAGGAGAAGAATTCAAAAATGCGTGGAATGTAGAGCACCTGCGCAAGTATTATCAGTAATACAAACTTACATGTACACATTTCTCTTTACATAAATAAAAGTGTTGGTTTTTCCATATTCCTTTTTTGGTTCAATTTTTGTCGGAGTACTAGTGCTACACACTACATTGATTTCGGTTGATCAACATCAGCAACCACCAACTAAGGTTGGTCGACATCCAATAACCACCAACTCCGATTGGTCGGTACCAATAAATTTAACCAACAATATTGGCATAACAATCATACAAGGCAAAGCCTGTTATATCACGGATAATCTTATGAGATATCCCAAACTAGGCAAGAAGATGGGTGACCTCCAGGGGTATCCACTTTTTAGGCACCAAGGTAATCTAGATAAGATTGCTACAACTAAGCAGGAACATGGGATGAAAATCATTCCATTGCTTAGGCACTAATGGGTGATAAGTCACTACAACTAGGCAGCAAGTGGGGCAAGCTCCATTGTCTAAACAGGAAAAATTGTCCCTCTCTCTATATATATATACATTCATCAGTAGAAAACGAGAAACACATCTCACAAAGTATTTCCAAGGAAATAAAACTTGCACAACGACTAAATTTTCTTCATTAAATACAAGCAGATTACATAAAGATGAATTTTGGTGTATTAAATACAAATTTCTTATTCTATGGGTTTCTTTCCCTCTGATTTTGATACAGGTTCTACCCCAGCTAGAGGGTCATCTAACATATAGGGAGAATTGATAAAATTCATATCTTGCAGCATTCTGATGTTGCTCGAACATGGACAATCAAGTAAATGTTGAGGACAAGATATCTCAAAATCTGAATAAAGCTGGTAATCACCAAGATACCTGGAGATCAAGCATCGAGGAATGGCACGAGCTGGAATCCAGTTGCCATCGAGTTTAAAGGGAGGAACATGCAAATCAAGTATTCCAGGCTCACACCAATCCCATAAGGACATTTCTCGGTCAACTTTCATCACACATAAGGCATTCAACCATCCCTGTTTGTACTCCTCGTTGTCCGATTGTTGCAGTCGAGCGTCGAGATGGCATAAAGCTTCGTTATATCCCACCATCCAAAATTCTCTAGGCTATTTTTGAAATTGATAAGTCAATCTCTCAAGCTTATCGTGGAGTTTCTTCACCAAAATTTCTTTACTTTCCATCTCAGAGCTCTGGTTGGAGAGTTGGTCGGTAAGACTCTGAATTTTTCTAGACATTTCTGCCAGGGCTTGATTTTTTACCGTCAATTGAATGGCCTGATTTTTTAAAGCCAGTTAGGTCCTTGTCTCTTCAATATTAATCCGACCAGCCCTTGCTTGCCCAAAGGTAGAAGGCTTTGCTCTTTCACGAGCATAAGGGGTAGGTCCGATTCGTTTCAAAGTCTCCAACTCTTCTCTCAAGGCATCATTTTCAGTTTCTAAAAAGGAGAAACCCTCATCATTAACTGTAACCAAGGCTCCCGAAGAAGAGGAGGCATCAGATATGAGTTGCTTCACTTCCTCTTGCAATGCAATATTCTCTTGCTCTAGAAGCTTAGCAATATTCTTGTGCTCTTCAATCTTAAGTTTTAGCACACTTTCCTTTTTCTTACGGGCCGATATGTACTTGTCATAACCCCTATCAGTACTCAACTGCTGGTATTTTTTCTCATAACCTTCGTGTAAGAGTGCAGTGGTTGCTTTGTGCTGAAGTTGGAGTTCCTCGATCATCCCTTGAATATCTTCAATCATTTCGTAAGAAGCCACATTATTATCCACATCATGATCAAGCAAACACTTCAAGTATTGGTATGTGTCAACTGCTCGCTCAGCAGCATCAGATACAAGGATACCAATTATTTGGGCCTTAATAAAATCTGTGTGACCCGCTTTGAAGTAATCATTACATTTTTCATCAACTCTGTGTCATGAGCTAATAAGAGTTCCATTCTGGCAACGAACTAGCAAGGAAGAATAAAAACACATCAACAATAATATAGACAAGAGCAAGTCAAGGAGAAATTCAGATTAGACAACAATAATTCATTTCATTGATCATAAGAAAAGAGAGTACAACCAAAGTTACAAGAAAGAAAGAAAAAGTAAAAGAACAACATAAATAAAGAGCCGAGCAACTCTACACATTCTCCTTATTTCCCATAACCCCATCAACAGGTTTGGACGAAGGAGTTGGTTGCTCGGGAGGTATTTGGCATTGATCGGAAAAAGACGATTCTTAATGAACTTGCTCGGAGGGTCGAGGAGCAGTAACAACAGGAACTTGCTCTACTATTATCATGGAAGACTCATCAAATGCAACTTCATCCTCTTCTTCTTCGTCGATAGTAGGAGGAGGGCCATTAGTGTGTTTTTGAAATAACTCAGAATCATCCGCAACATTCAACTCTTTCAATGCTTCGACCCATCCGTCCCTGAAATAGTTCAGACTAGCATACTCCATCTGGCAAGTAATAGCGGTTAAGGCTCTGTTCCATCCCTTGTCCCAACCAGAGCTGAAAGATTTCTTCACCGCAGCCTTTCTCTTTGAAGCACGCTCCTCGGCAAGCCTCACCTTTTCCTCGAGGTTTTTCTTACGTCGTTCAGCCTCTTCAAGCTTATCATCAGCCTCTTTCTTGTTAGAAACGACGACCTTTAATTTTTCCTCCAACTCCTTGGAGGCACTTGTGACCTGGTCACGAGTTGACTCTGCAGATAGAAGTTTCTTCTCCCAAGCAGCCTTGTCTTCCTCGTATTTCTTCTGGGAATCCTTCAAGGATTGAGATAACCCAGCAAAAGCTTCTTCAATCCCGATGGACGAAGTTGAAGCCTTGATAGCCTCATCCCTCTCCAGGATATTATTAAATCACGTCATAAACTGAAAAAAAGAAAAGAAGCTCAAATCAGAATATGAATAAAGTAGGTGGAAATGAAGTGGTGGTGATGATGATACTCACTGACGCGATATGTTGGGCCGCTAAATCAACGACCTTCTCCCAAGAAAGGGGAACTCCAGCAGCTCGATACTCCGGAATGGTCCAAGACTTGATCAAACCCCTGGCTAAACTCGAGGTGATAAAATCTAGAGCGCTAATTCCCAAGGATGGGCCCCTAATATCAGAAGGTCGAGCAACAGTTTCTATAGGTCTTTCTGCAAGACCTCTCCTCAATCTCCTTAATGGAGCACTTTCAATCATAGGTGCTGCCTCTTTTTGCGTAATAGCAACACCTTCAATCAAAGGTGTTGTCTCTTTTGGCACAAAAGGTGGTTTCTTGCTGACCTCCTTGACAGGGGAAATTGTTCCTTTCGATGGAGTACTATCCATTTTCTTCGTCCCTTCAGCTGGGACATCCCCTTTGCTCTTCTCTGCCCCATCAGCACCAGAATTATTTTTAACAAAGAACGCAGGCATTCTCCTCTTCTTCGTCATTAAATCAACAATAGAAGTATTCAAATCAGAAGAAGGTTCTTCGTCATTTGTTCGATATGCTGGTACTTGATCAAGATCAATTACCACAGGAGGGGCAAGATAATGAGCAATGAAAGAAGACGTGGTGTTTTTATATCTCAGCAAATAAAAAGAAGCTCTAACGTGTTCCCCCTCAACTGATTGATGCAATCCCCAGATGAGTTTCAAAGATTTTATATTAATGTCATTCTCTTTTGGGGTCTTTATTTTGTTATCAACTGCAAAAACAAACATGAATATCAGTGATGCATTCAATCAAACATAAACAGAGCTAAATTGAGAAAAGTAAAAACAACCTATCCCATTGCCATAAAGTGAACATCTAGGACCTTGATAAACATTATTTCCTTTTAATGGAGGGTGTTGCCAATTTTTCATCACAACCCCATGGTCAAAGTAGTCCCTATTAGCATTGAGAAGATTGACTACTAAAGCTTTATTGGAAAACATAGTTTTTAAATAAAATGTTGTATCACTGGTAACCCATTTATAACAAAACATAATTTCAGGGATCCCTAAATGAGTCCCATGAATATGGTTTAACCTATGTACTCCATTAACTACCCTCCATGTATTTGGAGTTACTCTTGCAGGCACAATATCGAAATATTGGCAAAACTCCAAACACATGGGATTAGGCGAAAAAGAAAAGCCACACTCTGCTATGAAAAGTGAGGGAAACCAGTGTCCCTCAGGCAGAGAAAATAAATCAGATGGAGAAGGAGGTTCTTTTAGAATAACCCAAGAGGGAATTGCAAAATCGTCTCAAAATTTATCCAAAGATTCGACAAGGTAAACCATGATGACCAAAGCAAAGAAAGAAGAGGGAAGAAATTCTTACATAAAATTGAGAAATCTACTAAGGCGGACGATGGAAAGAACGATAGTATAAAAACAGAGTGAAAAAACAAAGAGTTTGGAAATCTGGAGATAAAAAGTAGATGATGATCTTTTTTCTATCGCTTTTAAATACCTTGCATTGGGAAGTAGGAAAAGAAATGATTGCTAGGAAAGACGATTGCGTTTTCGACGATTAAATGATGAAAAAGACGCAAAAACCCAAGCGTCTGTCGCAGATTCAAAATATTTACAAATTTGCCATTTCACGCTCAAATGACGAGACTAGAGGTAAAATTCCTAAGTATTGAAAATATGTAAGTAATCAAGACGTACAAAGGTGCTCGAGAAACTTTTGAGTAAAATATTTCACACTCTCATATCAAAACTCAATTGTGAAACATTGGGAGCTTCTGTTGATAAAAAAAATTGTTCAACTGACGTAGACCAATTATATGAAGACATGTGTCATCTTATGTGGCAAATAAATTAAAAGCACCGAGCTACTCATCACCCCGAGCTACTTAGCGCGCCGACCTACTCAACGTGCAGAGCATCTGGCCAGGAAGATCAAACGATAATTTCACATTCAATGAACATCGGACTTAATGAACATTCTTATTGTAGAGACGTATGTGTCTATTAAACAATAGCATATCATCTATTCATACTGATAGCCCCTAGGCTATAAATACAATGTAACATCCTACACAACGTAGGATCAATCAATCTCTTGTAATCATCATCAAGATTAAGGAAAACATCGGCAAATACAAACAGTGCACGTAGGTCATTTTCATAAGGCTGGACCACTTTAAAAATCTTTTGTCTTATTTCTTTATTCCTTTTTATCTGTGATTAATTAATTAGACTGAATCTAGTTTTTTACATCAACACTTATACTTAGTTGTTTCTGAGTTGTCAGTTAGCTCGGCCTTGGTTCGATTTGATAACGGGATCCAAAAGCCAGTTTACTACACCAATGGCATTCAACGGAGCTAAGATCAGGTATCCACGCTTGGAAAAGTTGGCCTTAGCACTCATTGAGGCCTCCAGGCGCAGGAAGCCCTATTTCCAAGCACATACAATAATTGTGTCTACTGATTTACCTTTTCAAAAAGCGTTCCACAAACTTGAGAAGTCAGGAAGATTGATGTATTGGGTAGTGGAATTGGGAGAGTATGGCATTATCTATGAACCAAGGTCTTCATTAAAATTCCAAGCTTTAGTAGATTTCATCGTTGAGTTCACCTATCCATAGGTTCTCGACCAACAACACATGTCTGCTGATCAGACTTCTAAGGAAGAGAGCTCAACTCAAAAGCAAGCTGAAGTTACAACCGATCAACTTGAATCTTCTAAAAATCGAGAAATGGCTCAAAACTATGCAGACGACGGTAAGAAAGTATCCCACCACGGAGTTCTGTCTGGAAAAATCTTCAATAGAGATATCCCATTGTGGAATTTATACGTGGATGGATCTTCATGTGCGACTGGAAGTGGAGGAGATATAATAATTATTGATCCTAATTATAATGATATTGAATATGCACTCAGGTTCTAATTCAAGGTGTCAAGCAATGAAGCAGAATATGAAGCTTTGATAGTTGGAATGGATTTGGCCCGCTCATTAGGCGCCGAGCAAGTAGTGGCGCACAATGATTCACAACTAATTGTCAACCAAGTTCTTCATTTATATGGAGTCAAGGGAGAATTGATGACCAGGTACTTTTCTAAAGCCATGGAAGTTATTTCCAAGTTTCCATCCGTATAAATGAACATGATCCCAAGAATAGCTAATGCCCGAGCAAATGCACTTGCTCGGCTTGCATCAACAATAAGAATTGAACTTAGGAGAACCATTCCAATATAGATCTAAGCCAATCAGAGCATTGATGAGGACTTAATGGTCAATTTTATTGCTATCAATATGTAACCTTATTGGATGGACTCAATCAAGGCCTATATTGAAGACGAAATCCTACCACATAATCCCAAAGAAGCCAAAAAGCTTCGGTATAAAGCAACAAGATATGTATTTGATAAAGGAGTTTATTCCAAAGGGGGTTAACTGTCTCCTTATTACGCTGTGTTCATCCATTAGAAGTGGAAGATTTGATTAAATAGGTGCACGAAAGTTCTTGTGGACTCATTCAGCAGGTCGGTCACTGCTCCAAAGAATCAACACACATGGATATTACTGGCCGACTATGAGGGAAGATTGTAAAACCTTAACAAGAAAGTGTGACAAGTTCCAGAAGTTCTTTTCCATTCATAAAACACCCAACGCTGCTATAACACCAATAGCTTCACCTTAGCCCTTATCTATTTGGAGAATTAACCTGATCGGACCACTATTGACCACCAAAAGGCAGGTTTAAATATTTGGTAGTTGTTGTTGATTACTTCACCAAATGGGTGGAAGCAGAACTATTTTTTGAAATGCCGTATGAGAAGGTGTATCAGTTTATTTGGAAGAATATCATACATAGGTATGGGATGCCCTACGCCTTTATTACAGACCATGGAACCCAATTTTACAACGATGAGTTTGAAGAATATTGTGTCTAGTCCAAGATCCATAAAATCCATTATGCACCAGGCCATCCTCAAAGCAATGGTCAAATAGAAGTAACCAATAGAACTTTGATCAATGGACCGAAGAAGAGGCTTGATGCTACTAAGGGAAACTGGACTAATGAATTGCATTATGTTCTTTGGGCCAACAGAATAATGTTGACAACAGCAACTGAACAGATACCTTACATGCTTGCCTTTAGAAGTGAAGTCATGGTGTCAGCCGAGATGGGCCTACCAAGTCACAGGATTCTGAATTTTGATTCTCCAACCAGTGACTTGATGAGACGATTGAACCTAGATATGTTAGAGGAAGTTCGAGACGATACTGCTCTGAAGAATGCTACATACCAACACAGGACAAACTCTCTTCTACAATAAAAGGGTCAAGACAAATAACTTAAAAGAAGGTGAATTTGTCTTTAATAAGGTCATCTAGTAGAACAACAAGATTGAGGCTAATTGACATGACCCGTATCGCATTTCAACAGTCATCCGACTAGGAACCTATCAGATTGAAACCTTAGAAGGGGAAGAATTCAAAAATCCCTGGAATGTTGAACACCTCCAAAAGTATTATCATTGATTAAAGGAGTTTCCATATTGTATTTCCTTCACATTTATATTCAAAATAACTTTTGTTCAAGTTTCAATAAAATTTGAATTTTAGTCCCTTCACTGTTTTTTATTTTTTTTTCCAGAGTACTGTGATATACATCCCCCAGAAACGACAAGTAAAAATGTCTCTTGGTTTTCAGCTATTGCCGATCAACAACACATACATGCTTAATCAGGTTGAACTTATCTTCCAATCACCAGAATATACTTAATCAGGTTGAATTTATCAAATTCCAAATGCACTAACAGCTTAAGGCACAATCATTGTTCACCCGAGTTTACACTTCATGTATAACTTCATATGTACAAGTCACTAACAAAAAGTAATCATTACTTCATGTATGACTCTATATTAACAAGTCACGAACAAGAAGTATTATCCGACCAAGTTAAATACATGAATACAATCCTAACACACTTGGTCATTAAGAAAAAATTACTTCATGTATGACTTCGTCTTTGATAAGTTAAAAACAAGAAGTTTGTAAAACTTCGTATGCAACTAAAATAGTTACAAACAAGTTTTACCCAACTAAGTTAAATGCAGGAAGACATGTAAAAATTCCTAACTATTGGAATACATACATATATTCCTCATACACTTGGTCACCACTGATAACTAATGCTAAACTTGGATTAACAAATCTAAGTGCATTAGTAGAATCTATGGCCCTACAATTACAGTTTAATAGTTCATTAGATAATTATTTAGTTGACTAATTGATTAAATAATCAAGAGTTGGCATCACAGATGTATGGATTCGTATTCATATACTGATTGTATTACATTCAAGGTTATTCAACTGGGCGTTTTCCTTAAGATTTGAAAGTAGGCTACACTCTCTCCATTTTAGCAGGAGGATCATCCAAGGTATAAGGAGAGTTAATAAAGTTGAAATCTCTTAACATTATCCAGTTACTGTTGCTCAGTGCATTAATCAAATGAGGCGGACAAACTATTTCAAGAACATCACGCAAACCATAATCTCCCAAATATTTGGTGATCAAGAACTGGGCAATAACATCAACAAGGATCCATGATACGTCCAACTGATCATCACAATTTATCAAACCAGGCTCATGCTAATACCAAAGCTCTCTATTAAGATCATGTTTCAGCAAAGTCAAGCAGTTGGTCCATCCCCACTTATAGCCTTCACGATGGGTTTAGACAAGGTGGTCATCAACATGGCTAATAGCTTCATTGTAGCCTTCCATCCACACTTCTTTGGGTCGTTTGTGAAATTAAAAAGTTGACCTTTTAATTTGATGTTGAAGTTTCTTCAAAACATCACTCTTCACCTTCAACTGCACAGATTGGTCGGCAATGGCCTTATCCTTAGCATCCTACTTTAAAGACAACTCAGTAATGGCTTGATTCTTTACTTTCAACTGTGCGGCTTGGTCAGCTAATATTTTCTTGGTCCTGGCCTCATCAACAGTTGGTCGACTCGTCCTTTGTTGTTTGGAAGTTTGACCAGGCTTGGATTTCTTCAGAGCTTCAAGTTCTTCCATCAGCCTAGCATTCTCATTCTCTAAAAAAGATGCCCCTTCATCGACGCCACTGCAGAAGATTATTTCAAAGTATCCAACTCATTCTTGAGTTTATTATTCTCCTCCTCCAGGAGCTTAGCAATTTCCCCGACTTCATCTATTTCTCGATTCTGCAACAATTCTTCTCTTATGTACATAGAAGCATATTCTTCCAACTTCTTCTCAAAGCCCCAGCCTTCACTCAAAGCTTTTTATTTAGCTTTATAGTCAAAGTGAAGAGAAGACAAAGTAAAATTATGATCTTCTTGCAGATCTTCAATCATCTCGTAATAAGCTGCATTATTTGCTACAACTCTGTCTAGCAAACAATGGATGTGGATGTATGACTCTTTTACTTGACTGGATACTTCTGGTCCAAGCAAGACGATCAAGTCCTCTTTAGTCAAAGGGACATGGACAGCTTCCAAGAGACTTCTATTATACTTGATTAAGTTAGATTCAATAGAAATTATTGCCTGCTTTCTAGCATTAAACTGAAAATTGAAGTGTAAGTAAATAAGCATGACCACTAAGCAAAAATGACACTAGTATAAAAATTCATCCAACCATGCAAGAAAAGCAGAAAAGTATGATAAACAGGCATAACACAAAGTAAGAGATGTTTTCATTAATAACCAAAAAGGTGTTGCAAACTGTTGTCCCTATTACAAAATAGATGAACAGAAAAAGAAAAAGAACAAAGGAGTTAAACATTTTCCTTGTCTTGGATATTGCTTCCAGAAGGTTGGTCGGTAGGAGGAGTAGCTTCATCAATGGTCTTTAAAGCAGACCTAGCAGGTTGAAGGAAAGATTCCCCAGATCCCTCCTCATCATCAAACTCTTCTTCCAAGTTGGGAGGAGATCCTGGATCATGCCTCAGAAATAATTTAGATTCTACTGGGGTGTTAACCTTCTTAAGTGCTTCCGACCATTCATCCTTAAAAGACTTCTTCCTCACGAACTCAATCTAAGAAGAGGCTTCTCAAAATCCTTTGTCCTAGCCGTTATTGAAGGAGTCCTCTTTAAGTTTTTATTTTATTTTGGCCTTCTTTGGGATCAATTTAGAATACAACAACTTTCTCCTCGGCATACTTCAGGGGACTTTGATTGGCAGCTAATTTTTCCTCGGCCACCTTGGACTTATTTTCAGTTGATGATAAATTGTCCTTAGTAGTGGCCAACTTTCCTTCAACATCTGCCAAACTAGTCTCAGCGGTGACCATTTTTTCCTCAGCAAGAGTGGCCCTATTAATAGCCTTTCATAGCTAAGAATCCCAAGTCTTTTGTTTGGACTCCAGCAGCTGTTTGGATACCTCAACAGACTTCCTCAAGCCCTCAAGAGCCTCTTCAACATCTCCACTAAAAGAAGGCATTTTTTCTTCCGTCTCCATCATTTTATTAAAATTTGCTAAAAACTGCATGAAAGACAATGACAGATTAAAAGGGGCATTAAGATAGAAAAAAGATATGAAAAGGCAAGTCATAAGGAAATAAGAGTTACCAGGGCCAAAATTTGGCAATCTTTTTCTACCAACTTCAATCTCGGTAGAGAGGCAAGAGTTTCTCTCTTAACAGAGTGGGTACCAATCTTGATTAGTTTTCTGGCAACACTAGGATAAATGGAAACAAAGGATGACTCGACAACAGTCAAATCCTCTTGAATTTTTTCAACCAACTCCTGATCGGCAAAGCTTCTCTCAGCTTATTTATCGGAAAAACCTTTCTTCAACCTCCTAAATTTAGCAGCAACAATATTTACTTCCTCAAGAGTGATGACTTGAGGAACCTTATCCTTTTCAAAAGACTTGGATACTTTTTTTGGCTTCTTAGCATTCCCAGCAGTTTTCTTGGTAGGTGGAGACAAGGCTCCAGTAATCAAATCAGGGATCTTCCTCTTTCCCATAATAGCAAGTGGAAAAGAAGGAATTGTTAAAATGTTTAAGGATTCAAAGGAAGAAGAAGTCCCCAAATTCTTCTTTGCACCAGTAGTTTCTTCAGTAGAGGATGTAGGGATTGCTTCTTCCTCAAGATTGATGGGGCCAGCAACTATATAAGTGGTGGGCTAAGCAGGAAATGAAGTTATAGAGCTCATGTACTGCAGCAGATAAGAGGCAGCTCTAGGATGTTCCTCGCTAATCCTCTAGTGAATTTTCCAAAGGAATTTCAGCTCTCGGATGTTCACGTCCTCTTCCTTTGGGCACTTTTTTTTTCTTTTAACTACACAAACCAGAAACAATACAAGAAAATATCAAGTCAACATCTCATCAAACAGTTGATGTGCAAAAAATAGAGTAATTTAACAACCTATGCCATGACCCACTTGGGGGCACCTGGGCCCATCATGCATTTATCCTGTGTGTAAAGGAGTGTGTTGATAATTTTTTGCACTGACTCCATAATCAAAACAATCCGTATTTGAGTCTAGTAAATTGATAACTAAAGCCCTATTGACAAACCTAGTCTTCATGTAATACGTACTATCACCGGTAAACCCACTTATAGAAGAACATTAACTCATGAATGCCAATGTGTGTACCATAAATTTGGTTAATCCTATGAAACCTATTTACCACTTTCTAAGTGTTGGGGGTACCCTAGCTGAGACAACATCAAAGTACTGGAAAAACTCTAAATAAAAGAGATTGGGGAAAAATATGAATCCACACTCAACAATGAACAGAGAATGAATCCAGTGACCCTCAAGTAAGGACAATACCTCAATAGGTGGTATAGGCATCTCTAAGTCTACACAATTAGGAATATTCCTTTCCTGCCTAAACTCATCTAAGGAATCCCCATGTACGATATAAACCATAGCTAAAGTAAAGAAAGAAAGAAAGCGAAAAGAATGGGAAAAAGAAAGATTACAGCAAAAATGATGACTGAAGCGAAGGCAGAATGCAAAGAAAAGCTCAGAAATAGAGAACTTGGAGAAGAAGAAGATTTTGAAATCTTGGGAAAAAGTTTGGTAAAGAGAATTAGACAAAATCTCGCCTTTTATAGCTTACTTGGGAAATTGTGCAAGAAAAGATTATTTTATATCGACGATTGACATTTTGACGGCTTCACATTACGAAAGGTGGAAAAATACCAACATACCCTTTGGCGGTTCGCTAATTTTCAAATTATTTACAAAAATGTCATTGCAAAATCAAAATATGGAAAATTTTCACAAGTCCCATACGTCTACAGAAGTCGACCAACTATAAAAAACATATACTCCATCCTTTCAACAAAAACATCAAGAATGAAGTATTGGGGGCTTCTATTAATACCATAAATTATCCACCCACGTGGACCAATCAGAATTGGACAAATATCAACGTGGCATAAAATCCTATTTAGCAGATAATCTCTCGGCGGGAATGCCGACCAACATGAAGAATGCAAACCATCAATATAAATGAAAATCCGCCACACAGGAAGTACAACCAAAGGTCTTATCGCACGTGATTTATCGAACCAACTATCACATTCGTTATGTACGAGTGTAAATGCTTAAATGTATAAAGTCATTCCAATCCTTGATCTCCGGGTCACTATAAATACATTATATTCCTTTCATCAAAGGAAAGATAGAAGAAATTCTAGAATATTCTTATTATTATGACTACCTAGATTTTTGTAATCACTAAAATCAATATAACAACAGTGGACGTAGTCTTTCTTACACAACCAAACAACTTTAAAACTCTTTGTCTTTTATTTACCTATTTCATTGCGATCATATATTTTATCTATGATTAGAAAATTGAATCAAGTCCATTTTTTTACATCAATAGATGGGTAAATATTCTAATAAAACCTCATTCATGGAGGTCGAGGAGACAGAAACAAGGTTTTGAAGGGAAGAAGCCATGGAAGTACTGAGATTTTAAGAAGAAATGAAGATGGAAGAAAATGGTTTTTGAACTAGGAAGGAAAATTCTCTCTCTCTGTGGAAAATGTAAGGCAAAATAACGTTGAAAATTTTTAAAAGACAAGGGAAAGGGTATTTATAGGGTACACACACGCTTGATGGCTCAAAAGTGTGGGTAATCATTACACAAATCATGGAAGAGGAGTTCCCAAAGAGACACGTGTCTCCTCGAGACACTAAAAGAAATCCCAGATGCTGCTCCTCTAACGGAATCATTAAATGCCCATAAAAGTAATGATTTCCTTTTAGAGTCCCCTATAATTCCTAAATATTCCTTTTAGTTCGCACAAAACTCTTTGTTTTCCACCCAAAGTAACACTTTTGAACGAGGGGGATAAAGTAGAAGGGTACCTACTTAACCTTTCATAAGAAGTAGGTCTGAGCAGGAGTGGGTCCAAAACAGAAGTCAAAATAGTGGTCAAGTAACCCAAGCCAGTGAGGGGTTTCTAAGAAAGTAAACCTAAGCCAGCGAGGGGACTCTATGAAAGCAACCCCAAGACAGATAATAAATGTCATGTAAGTAATCCCAAGCCAACAATGCGGTGCCAAGAAAGTGGATCCAAGCCAATGAGGGGGTTGCATAGGAGAAAAAATGCCATATAGGCAACCCCAAGTCAGTGAGATGGTGCTATGTGGGTGGATCCAAATAAACGAAGGGATGCCAAACGAGCAAACCTAAAAATAATAAAGAAGCGCTCTATGAGGACCTACAAGACAATGAGGGGGTGATCTGTGAGCAGACCCAAGACTACGTTATAAATAAGTTTACATAAATACTATTTTCTAACACTTTGTTTATTTGTACATGGGAATGCTCATCAAGAAGCCTTAATCGAGTAAGCAGGATTCGAGCAGATGACCAGTTAGGATCCCTTGGAAGTTTTGATTTGGAGACTGAGAGGCAAGTATTGTTGGGAAATCTAAGTCCCAACCACTTCAGTACCTTTGGAAATAGAGAATACTAAAAGGAGGAACCTAAGAGGTCACTCACCAAATATCACAGTTCACACTTAGTAAAATAGGCGAGTAGTCAAGAGATTACTCACAAAGCCATTTTAAGTTATAAATATTGGCCAGTGGCCCTCAAGGCTGCTCGCAAGTTTTCAAAAAGTTATTTACCAAGTAACCGCTTGAAAATACTCACAAAATAGTAGTTTTTGGCACTACGCTCAACATATTTTCTTTTTGACTTTGGGTTGCACCAGATGTTGTCCATCAAAGTGGACGGACGACAAACAATAAAACAGGACAAAAAGTATAACGTAGATTTTGTCACAATGAATATCCTTTTGTAGCTCATCCGCCACATCAACCCTAGTATTTGGCTATAAATAGAGCACCAGGGCAAGGTCAAAGCATAATGTAACTGAAGCACTGTTACTCTGCATAAATACACACATAAAGTATTCTCTCCCTTCTCTCCCCTTGGTATTAGATGTGCTTGTCTCTTCACTCCCAAGAATCATCACTTTCAAGTGATCATACATCTTTTGTTCTTATTGAAAAACTCATATTCAATCATTAACTTCCTCACTTAACAATCATAAACGGATCATTTTATCACAATATTTAGCTTTTAACCACTTGCTTCTCTTGAAGCTTTGAATACTTTGAAGTCAACTTATATTGGAGTGGATCACGCCTCACCCGATTATGTATATTCACAGACCCAAACACCACTACCCTCCTACAGTAGGTATATTGTTCATTCTTTTTCTATTGTTATTGACTGTTTTTCTTTACGAATTACTTATACATATTGTGAGAATTATTAGCAACAACATTTATGCTTGAACATTAATTTTCATCATAGTTTTTAAGTTGCAAAATGTCAAAAACAATAAAGATTTCAGACCTCGGCCGTATGCAACCCGTCCGACAAACCCATAATTTCCTAATTTTTCCCTCCACATTTGAAAACCTGGATCCGACAGAGAATATATCCCAATAGTGATAACAACATATTACAACCTTAGTTATTAAGTTTTAACTTTTATGAAGGTAAAAAGGTCATCACCTAAAGTTAACTTCCATCTCCAAAAGCTACGGAATATACCGTGTATATAAACATTCATAAATGAAAGTAAGCTTTGAATATTGTAATTAATTTTCCATACACATACATCAATCACTAACCTATTCCAATTCACAACATGATTATGAAAGTTCCAAATTGCACTTAAACAGAATGTTGTTTATATAAAAGTAAACAAATTGTGGAGAACATATAAATAAAAGAATAAATAATTTATCCAACCTCACCCATGATTCAAAGCATCTTAGTTTCATATCCACAATTACTCAAAAAGGTAGGAAGCATATTGAGTTATAATGAGCTAAAGCAACTCAACGTTAGATGAGAGAGCACGTCCGGTTGGCTCAATTTTTTATTGAAGTCTTATCCCTCTTATACATTTTTCATATCCTAACATAAAAAATGGACTATATTCATCTATGTATTGTATAAGTTGGAATTAGGGCTGTGTTTCGGCCGGAGCGGATCGAAAAATGCCTATTCGAAAAAAAATTCGATTTTTTCGGAAATAAAATAACTATTCCGATTTCCGATCCGATTTTTTCGGAAAATTAAAAAAATTTCCGAATTCGGAAAAATCGGAAAATCGGAAAAAATCAAAAATTCACAAAATATATTAAAAATCCAGAAATTTCGAAATTCCAAAATTTCAAAAAAATAAATTATGGATTTTCGATTACTCGAAATTCTCATTTTAAAGAAACAATGAAAATAGCTTAACCCAACATGTAAACACATGATGATTTGGCTCATTTTTCATTTGTGTAGAA
Source organism: Sambucus nigra (assembly GCA_949130495.1). Taxonomy (NCBI): domain Eukaryota; kingdom Viridiplantae; phylum Streptophyta; class Magnoliopsida; order Dipsacales; family Adoxaceae; genus Sambucus; species Sambucus nigra. The sequence goes on along the minus strand of OX422209.1, from coordinate 528,919,313 downwards.
GTTAGGAGGATACTCTCCTTTTATAGAGCATATTTTGGAGCGCTCTCCCTCTCCCAACCGATGTGGGATATGGGAAATTTTCAAAAAATCGGAAAAGAAATCGGAAAAATCGGAAATCGAAAAATAATTCTGAAAAAATTGGAAATAATTCGGAAAAAAAATCGGAAAAATCGGATCGGCATAGTTTCGGAAAAATCGGATCGGAAAAATCGGAAAATCGGAAATTCAGAATTATTTCCGATTTCCGATCCGATTTTTTTCGAAAAAATCGGAAATCGGAAATCGGCAAACTAAAATTTCATTCCAAATTCGGAAAAAATCGGATCGAAAATCGGAAAAATCGGAAAGTTCGGAAAAAAAACACAGCCCTAGTTGGAATCAAACTCTAGATCCCATTCCCCCCCCCCCCAAAAAAAAAAAATCTATTGGGGTTTCTCGTGTGCTTGAAGGGGTTATGAAAGGAGGGGATCAGATTATATCCACATTTATATGGCTAATCTATATTCTCTATGTACATAAGGTCCTAAATTATTTGAAAGAAATAAATGGATATTCGATATGTGCTAAAGCTCAGAACTCCCATGGCCCCGGTTTTTAATTATATCTCTACCATACGTACTAATATAGGAAAGGGGCAGGTTAAACAAAATGAGAACTGGATGTTTCAAAGGCAAACCAAGGCATTGTGTTCATGGTTGTATTATTAGGAATAGATAGGGAAATGTGATTGTGTCTTGCACCAATTATTACTGAATAGGAACTATTGCTGAATTTAAACATTTCTGGAATGTTCTAGAGCACACTGAAAGTTTGTATATTATAATGTGTATTGAACTTGATTCTGAACCTTCAGACTTGGTCTATTGGTAGCGCACTAGTACTAAGGCTCCAGGCTCGACTGGGTTTGCTCCCCAGTTCGAGTCTCGGCAGCTGCAAACAATCTGGAGGCCAGCGGCTGGCCACTGATCCGCGAGTGGGGATTAGTCGAGGTGCGCGTAAGCTGGCCCGGACACCTCATGGTACCTCTAAATAATGGAGGAATTTACCAAAAAAAAAAAAAAGAACTTGATTCTGCACTTCTTTTAGACTGTTTAAACTGAAGGAATGCCACAAACACATTGCATTTATCTCAATTCATTATTCATACCCAAATTAATCAAGGGACAACCTCACAATATTGTGCCAATTCCAGTTTTGAACTACCGCATAATTATTTCATAGCCCGCGACTAACAGTTAAGTCGACGTTGATAACAAGTCTAATTCCGCGATAAAAGTTATTTACTTCCGTTTCGGCTTCCTTAGTTTACTTACCTAACGAATCCTCTTCCCCTGGCATTATGTACAACTTTTAGCAGTAATTCCAATTAGAGAAAATAAGGGCTCAAAAGGTTCAATAGAAAGAAAAACAATCGAAACAACTATTTCCCGTTGGAGTGATTGCATGATACAGAGAAGGAACAAGGGTAGGAGAGTTTAGTTACTCATCATGGAAAACTAGGGATCTATAGTGAGAGGATCCAAAAACATTGAATTATAAAATTAAAAAATATGCACATGAGCGATGAAATTAGGTACCAATTCACTTAGTCGATGATTTAGACGGTGATCTATTACGATGATATGTATCATCTCTTGTGGTCATAAAACATATATAATAGTAAAATTATCGTCAATTTTTTAACCAACTAATTAGATATAAGCAATGAGATTTTTAAAGAAAAAACATAATCGGTCAAGCCTTCTCATGAAACCTTCTCATCTGCAGCAGGATATCAATAATCTTTAGAGGCTGAGTAAAAAATATAAGGTGTTCTATTTCTAATCCTACATGTATAAATCATACACTGGAACTAACTTTACTAAACCCGTTAAGGAATCTTCCACTACAACTGAATCTACTAAATGACATCCAAAGATTCAAAGCATAATATATTCAAGAAAGGTATTATAATGAAAATATGACGCAATAACCTTAAAAATTCTGGAGATAAAAATTATGAACTTTCCAAAACTCAACCTATAAATTTTTTATATAAAAAATAAAATTACTTAAATCAAATCATAAAATACAAATACAATTGGATATAAAAGCTCTCATTAACATTTTTCTTATGTGTTCTTTCTCACTCTTGATTTTTATCAAACACATTTTGGGTACTCATATTCGAGTAAGTTATGGGTATTTTTATGCTTGTGTATCAATTACTTTAATCAACTAATCAAATCCAAGTAGTGGACTTGGACAAAACTGATAAAGGCTTAATTTTGCTTGAAAAAATAGCTAATATGAGAACACAGACATAATAAAACAAAATTTTATCTAATCCAAGCAGCGGACTTGGATAAAACCAATAATTGGTTAATTTGGTTGGCAGAAATAATTAATTAATGAACACAGGCAGTGTCAAGACATTCACGTTTAGATCCTATTAGACATTCTTATATACAATCTAGTCCCATCATGTTTTATTTTCAAACCAACAATCCGTAACTTCCTTGAGGAAGTTACATAAGTGGTTGAACTTTTTTTTTTAATTTTCAAATGATCATAACTTTTGATTCACAAATCCGTTTTTTCACAAAATTACTATTTTTGAAATCTGCTCGACGAGATCTATCAAACAAGATTCATGAAGGCTATAAAATTCCAAAGAAAAATTTTTACACAAACAGTAAACTTTACTGTATGCACTAGAATATGAAATAGTTTTATATATTTGACATTTTCACAAACAGATAGTAACATTTACTGTGCTAATACTACACAGTATATATATATATATACACGGTGGATCCAAACCTTTTTTTTTCAAAATTACCTTATATTTGAAGGTTCGCGCTACCGGTATCCAATTCTTACCACCATTATTGGAGCTTCAACGACCTTCGTCAGAGCTCCGATTTGGGGTGGGTAAGGGTGACATGTGGTGCCGCTGACGCGGACCTTTGAAAATAAGAGACTTTTGAATAAATGGGCTTTGGATCCATCGAAGTATCATGGGGGGCCGCTGGCGCGGACCTTTGAAAATAAGATTGGATAAATGGGATCGGGATCATCTGGAGCGCCAATTTGGGGTGAATAGGGGTGACACAAAACTTTAAAAATAGGAGCATATTGGATATATATATATATATATATATATAAACTTTATTGTATACACCATAAAATGAAATAGTTTTATATTTCTGACATTTTCACAAACAATAACATTTACTGTGATAATATATTTATGAAATAGTTTTATATATATAACATTTTCACAAACAGTAACATTTACTGAATTAATATTACACAATATATATAACATTTTCACAAACAGTAACATTTGCTGAGTTAATATATATATACACGGTAGATCCAAACCTCTTTTTTTTTCAATTACCATATTTTTAAAGGTTTACGCTAGCGACATTCAATCCCCACCACTACCCACCCCAATTGTCGAAGCTTCAACGACTGTCATCAGAGCTATGATTTAGGTGGGTAGTAGTGGCATAGGGTGCCACTGGCGCGGACCTCTGAAATTAAAAGAATATTAGATAAATGGAGTTTGGATCCACTGGCGCTCCGATTTGAGGTGAGTAGGGGTGACAGTGCGTTAGGTTTATATCTATAACATTTTTACAAACGTTAACATTTACTGTGTTATAACACAGTGTGTATATATATATATATATATATATATACAGTGGATCCAAACCTCTGTTTTCTGATATTGTCTTATTTTTAATGCCCGCGCTAGCGGTATCTAATCCTGACCACCACCAACCCCAATTGTCGGAGCTCCAACAACCTTCATCAGAGTCTGATTTGGGGTGACATGGAGTGCCGCTGGTGCGGACCTTAAGAAATAAGGGAATATTGGATAAATGGGGTTTGGATGCACCGGCGCTCCAGTTTGAGGTGGGTAGGGATAGCATTGGATTAGGTTTATATCTGTAATATTTTCACAAATAATAAATGCTACTGTTTGTGAAAATGTTACATCGGCATCCCATGCCACCTCAAATTAGAGCTCTGATGAAGGTTGTTGTAGCTCCGATAAAGGGGGTGGGGATTGGATGCCGCTGTCGCGGACCATTAAAAATAAGATAATATCAGAAAAAAGAGGTTTGAATATATATATATGAACACAGTAAATGTTAATGCTTGTGAAAATTTATAGATATAAACCTAACTCAATGCCACCCCTACTCATCCTAAATCGGAGCTTCGGTGGATCCAAACCCCATTTATCTAATATTCTCTTAATTTCAGAGGTCCGCACCAGCGGCACCCTATGCCACTACTACCAACCCAAATCATAGCTCTGATGAAAGTCGTTGAAGCTCCGACAATGGGGGTGGGTAGTAGTGGGGATTGAATGTCGCTAGCGTAAACATTTAAAAATATGGTAATTTTGAAAAAAAATAGTGGTTTGGATCTACCGTGTGTGTGTGTGTGTGTGTGTGTGTGTCTCTCTCTCTCTCTCTCTCTCTCTCTCTCTCTCTCTCTCTTTATATATATATACATACTGTGTTATATGAACACAGTAAATGTTAATGCTTGTGAAAATGTTATAGATATAAACCTAACTCAATGTCACCCCTACTCACCCCAAATCGGAGCTTCGGTGGATCCAAACCCCATTTATCTAATATTCTCTTAATTTCAGAGGGCCGCACCAGCGGCACCCTATGCCACTACTACCAACCCAAATCATAGCTCTGATGAAAGTCGTTGAAGCTCCGACAATGGGGGTGGGTAGTAGTGGGAATTGAATGTCGCTAGCGTAAACATTTAAAAATATGGTAATTTTGAAAAAAAAATAGTGGTTTGGATCTATCGTGTGTGTGTGTGTGTGTCTCTCTCTCTCTCTCTCTCTCTCTCTATATATATATATATATATATATATATATATATATTATGTAATATTAACTCTGTAAATGTTACTGTTTGTGAAAATGTTATATATATAAAACTATTTCATAAATATATTATCACAGTAAATGTTATTGTTTGTGAAAATGTCACAGATATAAAACTATTTCATTTTCTGGTGTATACAATAAAGTTTAATATCTATGACATTTTTACAAATTATATATATATATATCCAATATGATCCTATTTTTAAAGTTTTGTGACACCCCTATTCACCCCAAATTGGCGCTCCAAATGATCCCGGTCCCATTTATCCAATCTTATTTTTAAAGGTCCGCGCCAGCGGCACCCCATGATACTCCGGTGGATCCAAATCCCATTTATTCAAAAGTCTCTTATTTTCAAAGGTCCGCGCCAGCGGCACCACATGCCACCCTTACCCACCCCAAATCGGAGCTCTGACGAAGGTCGTTGAAGCTCCAACAATGGTGGTAAGGATTGGATGCCGTTAGCGCGAACCTTTAAATATAAGGTATTTTTGAAAAAAGAAGGTTTGGATCCACCGGATGTGTATATCTATCTATATATCTATATATATATATATATATATATATATATATATATATACATACTGTGTAGTATTACCACAGTAAATGTTACTGTCTGTTTGTGAAATGTCACATATATAAAACTATTTCATATTCTAGTGCATACAGTAAAGTGTACTGTTTGTGTAAAAAACTTTCTTTGGAATTTTATAGTCTTCATGGATCTTGTTTGATAGATCTCGTCGAGCAGATTTCAAAAATAGTAATTTTGCGAAAAACGAATTTGTGAATCAAAAGTTATGATCATTTAAAGATTAAAAAAAAAGTCCAACCACTTATGTAACTTCCTCAAGGAAGTTACGGATGGTTGGTTTTAAAAGGGTAAAATTGTGAAAAAATTTCCTAAAAAGTTTGAATAGGACCTATGGGATTATTAAAAAGTAAATAGGACTTATAAGCTTGTTGACCCGATAAATGGGACCTAGATATAATTACCCCCAGTGTCAAACAAAACTTTACAAACAAAAAGTATATATTTCAACACTAACATAAGAGGAAAACATATGTATGGTACAAAACCAATAATATATTACCTCTATGGACAATTGGTGTATGGAGGGCACAGGGTTCAATATGCTACTTGAGAGAGAGAGAGAGAGAGAGGGAGAGAGAGAGAGAAGTTCTGCATAATTTGAAGGGACGGGTGCTCCATTTCATTCGTGGATAAAAAGTTTGGATGAATCAACAATTAGGAATATATAGTTGAGGGTAGTTCTGCTTTTTATTCTTTCTTTTTTATTCTTTCTTTCCTTTTTAATTTAGTCTAGTGTAATTAATTAACTTTTTGTTATTTTTTTTTTGCTATGCTCGGTACTAACTTATTTTGTAGATTCTTTGGACTTGTTCTTATGGGGATCGCTCCACTTTTGGATAATATTGCTCTTTTCCTCTCTTTGACATGGTTCTTAATTTACATTGAGGACAATGTCAAGTTTTAAGTCAGGGGGTGTGGGATATTCTATCCATTTCATTATTTAATCCATGTTTTTGCTCACATGTTAGTTACTTCGTATGCTTTTCTTAGATAATTCAAAAAAATTCAAAAAGATTTTCTTTCTTTTTTTCTCTTTTTTTGGGCATTTTGCCTTTATTTTCGGTGATAAATTTCAATAATTGCCCGATCCAATAGACAACGCAATGATGCATTTTCTCGATTTTAGAAGTTATTAGACTTTAGTCTCACTTATTGATATTATGAATAACTTCATGAATCAAACTTTAATTCCATGATCACATGCACTTTTATTGTTCTATTGATTTGGTTTAAGATTTTTATAACTTGGTAATCTTTTGTTACATTCTATATACTTACACCGAGTAAGCTTTGTACCTTTCGTCGTTTGTGAGTGTATACACTATTCTTTTCTCATTGAAAATGTTGAATTCGTTAGTAATCTCACTATTCTTTCATTTGATCGTTCATTAATTGAGTTCATACTTGAAATGTGTTACTTGATCATGATTTTCATATATTATTTTGACTCGAGAATTACGTAAACTTTTGGAAATGATCATAGGAAATCTTTGTTATATCACCCATATTAGCCTTGACCTCGCCCTTATATGTTTACCCTCGTTAACCCCTTTGAGCCTAAATATTATCCTTTCATTTCATAACCCAAATCACATACCAACTCCACATTGGAGTTATATACCATACATACACTTTCCATACCTTTGTTTGGAATGTTACTTGGGATTGAATGATGTTGTTATGATGTCGGTTGCAATTTAGGCATATGATAGTTTGATAAGTAAAGAAAATAGAGTAGTGAAAAAAGTTAAGAAGAAGAGAAAGCAAAAAGCAAAAGAAAACAAAAGAAAAAAATGAGAAAAAGAAGAAAAGAAAATAAAGAGAAAGTTGTAAATGTTGTATATAGTTCAATAAGCTTTGATTACTCTCCCCGATGATATATCTAATGCCGTTTTGGAACTCGTTTTCCAATTTTAATATTGCCCGTATTTTCCCATTATCCCGAGTTTTCATTCCGAACACTTTGAATCCGTACAGACATTCCTTCATTTCGTACCCTAGCCATAGTCCACAGTATAACCCTATTAAAGTCCTATGTGATCTTTGGTTGATGTAATTTAAAAGTCATAATAGTTGTGATAATCTGTGAAAATGCATTTCGCCTCTTTTAATGTGCGGTATCTTTCATTGAGATTACAATTTTTCAGTTTATATATAGCGTTCTTCATTTGTGACATGTGTGCTGCCTAGTTTCCATTTACATTTACTCTTTATGCCCGCATGTTCCGTATGTCCCTCCCTGTTTCAAGTGAATTTCATTGGATGAGTGTAATGCTCGTGAGAATTGAATATATTTTTTTTTGGTTAATACCACGGGGTGTCCGGGCCAGCTATACGCGCACCTCGACTAATCCCCGATCGCTGATTTGTAGGCACCTCGATGGGTGGGACAGCTGGCCAAGAGATTTAAAGCTTCTCCATGCCCAAGGCGGGAGTCGAACCCCCGACCTTGGTTAAGGTTGGAAGAGCCCTTTCCGCTCTACCAAACCCCCTTGGTTTGAGAATTGAATATATGCTTGCTTTAATATTTATCCGGTTTATATAAGTTTTTCGCCAAATCATACTTTACATGTGCTCGCTCCCCCTCCCACATTTTAATGTTTCAATTCTATAAGGTGCATTCTATAATGTTAATGATTCGGATTTTTGTTTGAATTCATTCACTTTGCTAATAATGCGTATGAAATCTTGTTCGCTATTTTTGGGCTTGCCGCATGTTGGTTTGGGCATATTTTGAGGAAACCATGTGATGTTTGTGGGTACCATCCCTGAAAACCCTCACGAGACGACACTCGTTCACTAGGATGACCTAGGGGTTTAACGGCTTATTGCATATGCTAAATGCAATCGAATCTCTCGCGAAAGTGGCCTTTTGCTTTTATACCATAATTTTGTACTTTCTCCTACTTTTGGTTTGTTATAGTTCTTGTTGCATCCTATTTCATTGCTAGGGACTAGAAATGTGTAAGTTAGGGGTGTGATGATATGCAAATATTGCGTATTTCATCCTCCAAACCTACGCATTTTAGCCCCCTCGGGTATCTTACTCCCTATATTTATGATCGTTAACCAGATAACCTCATATTTTTACGTTAACATGTTTTGCAGGGGTTAATTGAGCTTTTATAGGTATTTGGATGCTAAGTGTGAAGTTCGGACGCATTCCGCTCGATTTTCGTACACGATCGCACATTCAAGGGCATTTTAGTCATTTACGGATTGGGCACCTAGCCTAATATCTAAATGAAAGTTGTATCTCTGCTCGCAAGCTTCGCATGGCCACGAATGGTGCGCTATTCCGAGTCCGTATGATGAAGTTACGTAGGTTTTAGCGGAAGGAAAAATAATGAAACCAAAAGAGGAGGAGAAGAGGAAGAAAAGGGAATGCAGTAGGCTGCTTGGTTGATACCTGCTTGATCGATCTATCGATCAAAATAATCGATCGATTGATCCTTCTCGATATGGGATATTTTGTTCATGATCGATCGATCGACTAAAGGGGTCGATCGATCGATCCCCTATTTCCAGGAGACATTTTACCTTTTATTTTCTTTTCTCTTTTCTCTTCTAATTCATTTCCCACTTAGTATATAAGACTTTTTTGTTGTAAATATCAGAGATAAATGATTTTAGATAGTTTTAGAAGATAGTTTAGCTTAGGGTTTCGGTTTTTGGTTAGTTCTTCTTCATTTCTTCTAGGATTGACACCCTTTTTGGTATCTAAGTTGACTATTCATTACCCTCTCCATTAATTTAACTTGTATTTCATTCTTTCTTGCTTTGATAATTAGCTTTACAAGCTTTGTTAATTAGTTTACATGCTTTGATTTACGTGCTTGCTAGGTAGATTTACCGCGTCTATTTACCGCATTTATTTATCGTGTTTTTAACACGCTTTCTTGGTAATTTAAATTAGGTTGTGTTTGAATTGAACTCACTCGAGTTGACGCATTGCTTTGCTTTGGTGATGGCGTTTACGGGTCTATTTCGAGTGAGTTGTCCTAGTTATTGCACCTAGGAGATTTGACGGGGCATATCATGTATGTCCTGTGCTTACGACCTTCCGTGCACAATTTCCGAGATATTTGTTGACGCCAAAATCTTATTAGGCTTTTATGCGGATTTAGGGTCGTGACAACCCTTGATTCAATTAATTGTCGAAACGAGATGCATTCTAAATAACTCTTCGACCCATGCATCCATTTTATACAAATTAACTCGGGTGAGGGATATTCGATGCAACCTATAGTTTTTACCGCTTTGTTAATCTAGTTTAATTTACACTCGCCTAGATTAATATTTCCCTTTTATGCATCTTTTCCTTTTTAGTTTGTAATCATCTTTTACACTTTTATTTCGGAATATTAAATCAATTGAATTCTAGCAACTCATCCCAGTGGATTTTTCGATACCTGACTTACCACTAGACTTGCCTCGCAAGTGTAGTTGTAATTTAGGTTTTTGTATTATCGCGGTGAAACTAAAACAACGATCGTTCACCTTACATGCGCGTGCATTTCATGCATTAATCACATGTCTAGGCATTTTAGAAAATATGAAGTTTCATTAGCTAATAACTTTCAGGAATTTCGTGATCAATATGGAATTCGTGATAATTTTGTCTTGAGAGTCTACCCTGAGGAAGAAGATATTTTCGATCTTCCTCATGGGGTGGACGCTTTACTTATAGTGGCAATACTTGAGGGAGGAGTTTGATTTCCCCTATACCCATTGTTGGTAAGGGTTATCCGTTACTACAGAATACTCCATTCCCATGCAAACAATAGTTTCTACTAGATTGTGATGGGAATAGTTGCCATAAATCAAATTTTTTGGACTAACCTTGGGCTTAAATAAATTAGGTATTGTCATGAAATGTGTCATTTACAAGCCACGGATAAGGCCCATAATCTGGTTACTTATTTTCCTAGATCCCAAAAAGAGACTGACAAAAATATTATTATAGTTTTCGGGCCAATTTATGGTGAAGGTTACGATGGGCTTGGGGTTCCTACAACAAGGGGTCTCCAGATAAGTCACCTATAAGTGATCGGCTAAAGGGATCTTGCTCCTCTAGGCTGATCTGCTTTAGATCATACCACTCCTAAGAGTGGATTTTAATCGACCTTTCCCAGATCATACCACTTATACAAGTGGGTTTTGTGCCTCCTCTAGGACGATCATATTTTAGATCATATCACTATTAAGAATGGGTTTTAACCGACCTTTCCCAGATCATACCACTTATACAAGTGGGCTTTAGTCGACCTTTCCCAAATTGCATTAATTATACAAGTGGTTTTTATGCCTCTTCTTTAGACCATACCACTCATAAGAGTGGGTTTTAATCGACCTTTCCCATATTATACCACTTATACAAGAAGGTTTTGTGCCTCCTTTAGGCCGAACTACTTCAGATCATACCACTCATAAGAGTGGGTTTTAACCAACCTTTCCAGATTGTACCACTTATGTAAGTGGGTTTTTTGTTTTTGACTAAGGCATTTCACACAATATAATATAATTAAATGCAAATCGTTTTATTGTTCATTAATGAAAGAGTTCAACTAACTTTCTGTCAAATGATAAACTTTCTAAGGTTCATGACATTCCATGACTTTGGAACTACCCTCCCATATATTTTTTCTAAATGATATGAACCCCCACCGCCTTTTGATGCTATGAGATACAGTTCTTGCTAGTTTTGTGCTAAGTTTCTATGTAATGACTTCTTTACGGTGGGAAAAAGTTTCTGAGGACCAGGTCACCGACTTAGAATTCTCTAGTCTTGACCTTCTTGTAATGTTGCTTTGCTAGTTTTTACTGATAGGCGGCCAAATGTATTAAGGCTTGCTCCCTTCTTTCTTCGGCTAGGTCCCACTCATGAGCTATTCGGTCATTATTTTATCCATCTTCGAATATCTTTGATCAAAGCATTGGTAGTTCGATATCTAGAGTGATTACTTCTTCTATGCCATAGGCAAAGGAATATGGGGTTTCCTTTATTGGCTTTTGGGGGGTTGTCATGTACGCCGACAAAACACATAGAAGTTCATCTACCCACCATCCCTTAGTATATTCTATACTCCACTTGATGCTCAATAGTAGCATTTGGTTTGTAATATATGCCTGCCCATTGTATTGGGGAAAGACTATTGGTACAAAAGTCCCAAATGTGATCATTATCAAACTAGATTTCGTTATCGATTACCCATGCTCTTGGAATGCCGAATCTTGTAATGATATATCTCCAGACGAATCTTCTACCATGTAGTTTTCTAATGTGTGCAAAAGGCTTGGCCTCAACCCATTTGGTGAAGTAGTCGGTTGTCGTTATAAGGTCTCTTCGATTTTCATGTGCAATCGACAGTGGTCCTAATATCCATGCCCTATTGGGTGAATGACCATGGGCTTGTGAGGGGCTTGAGATATCTGGTAGGCTGTTTAATTATCGGTGAGAATATTCGGCACTTTAGGCACTTTTTGGCGAACTATGCTGAATCCTTATGCATGTACGACCACTAGTACCCCTGAGATATTTCTCTGTAAGAGAGTGATATCCCACCTACGTGTGCTCCACAGCTTCCTTCATTAATTTCTTTTAAAATCCCTTTGACTTGATCTGCTTGGAGGCACTTTAATAATGGACATATAAATTATCTTCGGTAGGGCTTCCCATCTGAGTTGAGGCATAATCTATCTGGTATAATCTTCATCTTGTGTGCAACCTTATCATCTGTGGCAGCTGTCTAGTTTTTAAAAAAGAGGTGATGGGGTCCATCCATAATGGGGTTATGTGCTCTTGGAAGATAATCAGATCACTAGTTGTTTCTTCAATGATATGTCAGTCTATATATTCCACCTTAATTTTTATTTTCGGGGTGGATTCAATGGCAAAGGCCTAAGTGTGTAAGGCATATGTATGGATATTTTCATTCCTTAGCAGCTACTCCATTGAGGATGACTAGAAATATTGGAGTAGTCCTCTGGCCTTCTCTCTATAGGTTATTATCCACGGATCCCTTGCTTCATATTCTCTATTGAGATGGTTTACGATCATCTTGGAACCATAAAATATAGCAATGTGACTAGAACCGAAACTGATTGGCCTTTAACCATGCACCGTAGCTTCATATTCATCTACATTATTTATGCCTTTGAATCCCAGTCTGACGGCTTACTCGATCATTCCTCCTTATGTGGTTAAAATCACTATCCCAAATCTTATGCCCTTTTCATTTGATGAACCATCAATAAAGAGCTTCCATCGCTACTTATTCTCGATGACTATTAATGCTTTCAGGATGGGTTGCGATTGTTCTTCTCTTGGCAATGTTGATAATTCTACCATGAACTTTGCCAACACTTGACCCTTGATCACTATTCTAGGCTCATACCTGATGTCAAATTAGGGAAGTTCATATGACCACCACTACACCAAAAACAGCAAATTGGCACACCCTGATATTAAAAATCTGGCACAGTTTAAAACTGTGCCAGATTCTAGCACGGTTTAATGAAAATCTGGCACACTTTAAAACAGTGCCAAAATTTGGCATTGTTTTAAAGTGTGCCAAAATTGAGTACAGTTAACTAAAATATAAAATCCCTAAAAAATAATATGCCTCACAATTTTTTTCTCTCCCGCTCACTTTGATCTCTCTTTCTAGTCTCACGCTCTCTCTTTCTAGTAAGGGTCAGGCGTTTCTCTATATGGGAGATTTGGGTGATTTTAGCCCTGGTGAAGACCAAGATGCCCCTACCCTCTTTATTCGTGGTCCTGATTGGGTCTACATCGGATTGATGTAGGATTTTTTTTCCGGAGATCGAAGGTTATGGGGCTGGGTGCGATATGGGGGTGATAGGGAGGTGGCTGGATGTGGTGTGGTTCGTGGTGTTGTGCTGGGGTTGCTATGGTGGTTGAAGGTTTTGTTCTGGCCGGTGATGGTTGATATGGTTGTTTACGATGGGATTATTCAGTGGGTGGTCCTTTACTCGCTGGGTTTGGCTCGTTTTGGACCTTGGTGTTTCCCTAACATACTGACGGTCTTAGAGGGATCCGGTGCTGGTGCTGGGCATGGTGGCGGTTTCGGGGCTGGCGGGTTGAATTCCAGGGATTTCTTAATATGAGTAAGAAACTATTACTTGTACGTGCATATCATTATATGCAAAAGAAACATTGAACACATTTGTAGTTTGTGATTGTTGTATAATATTGCATTATTAGGGTTTGATTTCATATCTTTCATACATTTAATAGGATACAAAATTTGGTAACATAAACATGGAGGGCTAAATACTATTATTCTTCTTATCAATTATTACAAATCATGGTTAATTAGTATGGAATTCAGTGGTAATTAGTTAGTTATATAATAATTCGATAATTTCAGTGTTCTATTGCATTGAATAACCTCTTTGTATTTACATTTTTATTAGTTCATCCGAATGCCATCCTGCCTAAATCCCTTGATTAAGAATTGTAATTTCACTCGAATCTTCTCAGACCTATGGAGACTTTGATACAGAGCATCTCAAGAAGACTCAAAAAGGTTTTTTCTGAGCCGAACTGTTTTTCAATAAAATTTGAAACTTAAACAAACACACCTTAAAAGGATAATGTTGTGTAAAATGGAGCATCACATGTTACTTCTTTCTTCAACTTATATTCTGATTTCATATACCTTGCATATGTTTCTATAGAATGAACTAAAGACCAAGTGGGACACAGAGAAGTCCGTGCTAGAAGGATCAAAGGATGAAGCAGAAAAGAAGTATAATGAAATTAACGAACACGTAATCATCTCATATAAATTTAGTGGTTTGGCATTCTGATAGTTACTACTGTCAGTTTATATATTTCATATGTTTACTGGATTCCTTATTCGATCAGTGTCATCATTTATAATTAGATTTTAGGCCTAAGATGCATTTGAACATCTCCTAGCTTCAATGAAATTAAATTTAGAAAAAAGGGAAAAGTCAGTTATGTAACAGCTTCACCCATAAATGATCTATCTCTATTAGTTTGTGTCCATAAATGATCTATCTCTATTAGTTTGTGTCCATAGTATGATTAACATTCATTTTGGTGTTAGTTTTGGTTAGAAAAGTAAGAATTAACATGTGAAAGAGTATTGTATTTCACTGTGTAATCATTTAATTTTCTTCTACAACATGAACATGTTGAATGTCATAATTAATTGGAATTTCAAGTTTGAGGTGTTATGCCGAATTTGGTTTCCTTTATTTAGTGTAGTGATATTACTTAATCGGCTTTGTTTCTTTATTGTGGGAGATCTACTCTCATAGGTAACCTCTCTATATCTATTCTTAAACATAGCATTGGTCTTATGGTATGGATTACTCATGTTCTGTAAATAACATGTTTCATAAAACATAACATTGGTCTTTGATACCTCTTTAGTAAATTTTTTGTCATCGAATATAAAATGTCTTACTTTATGACATTATTCAGTTAAATTGGTGGAAGGGATTTGCTGGTGGTATGGTTTTGGAATTTGATGCTGCTGTTGAGTTTATTTCAAATGCTAAAACATGTTGGATTTAACGAATAAACAAATGAAACTACATCAAAATTTACTAAAATCAATAAACAGGACCAATGTAACTTGTACGAACTAACCCCGTAGTCACAGGTCTTCCGGTTTGAGAATACGACGATAATTTGCAAAAATAACACTTAAACTTAAAAACATGTCGTTAAAGGGTGAAAATCCAAACCAGCCCCCAAACGAACCCGTAGGAGGCATGAAAACCTCGCACGGGACCAATGTAACTTGCAGAAACTGACCGCATAGTCCCGGGTCTCCCGGTTTGAGAATACGATGATAATTTGCAAAAATCAACACTTAAACTTAAAAATATGTCGTTAAAGGGTGAAAACCCAAACCAACCCCCAAACGACCACGTAAGAGGCACGAACACCTCGTACGGGACCAATGTAACTTGTAGGAACTGACCGCGTAGTCCCGGGTCACCCGGTTTTTGAATACGACGATAATTTGTAAAAATCAACACTTAAACTTAATAACAAGCCATCAAAGGGTGAAAACCCAAACAATCCCCCAAACAACCCCGTAGGAGGCACGGACACCTCGCACGGGACCAATGTAACTTATAGGAACTGACAGCGTAGTCCCGGGTCTCCCGGTTTGAGAATACGATGATAATTTGCAAAAATAACACTTAGATTTAAAAACAAGCCGATAAAGGGTGAAAACCCAAACCAACCCCCAAACGACCCCGTAGGAGGCAGAAACACCTCGCACGGGACCAATGTAACTTGTAGGAACTGACCGCGTAGTCCCGGGTCTCCCAATTTGTGAGTACGACGATAATTTGTAAAAATCACATTTAGAGTTAAAAACATGTCGTGAAAGGGTAAAAACCCAAAACATACCCCAAACGACCCCGTAGGAGGCACGAACACCTCGCACGGGACCAATGTAACTTGTAGGAACTGACCGCGTAGTCCCGGGTCTCTAGGTTTGAGAATATGAAGATAATTTGCAAAAATCAACACTTAGAGTTAAAAACATGCCGTTAAAGAATGAAAACCCAAACCATCCCCCAAACGACCCTGTAGGAGGAACGAACACCTCGCACGGGACCAATGTAACTTGTACTAACTGACCACGTAGTCCAAGGTCTCCCGATTTGTGAATATGACGATAATTTGCAAAAATCAACACTTAAACTTAAAAACAAGACGTTAAAGGGTGAAAACCCAAACCAACCCCCAAACGACCCCGTAGGAGGCACGAACACCTCGGACGGGACCAATGTAACTTGTAGGAACTGACCGCGTAGTCCTGGGTCTCCCAGTTTGAGAGTACGATGATAATTTGCAAAAATCACACTTAGAGTTAAAAACATGCCGTTAAAGGGTGAAAACCCAAACCAGTCCCCAAACGACCCCGTAGGAGGCACAAACACCTCGCACGGGACCAATGTAACTTGTAGAAACTGATCGCGTTGTACCGGGTCTCCCGGTTTGAGAGTAAGATGATAATTTGTAAAAATCACACTTAGAGTTAAAAACATGCCGTTAAAGGATGAAAACCCAAACCACCCCTAAACGACCCCGTAGGAGGCACGAACACCTCGGATGGGACCAATGTAACTTGTAGGAACTGACCGTATAGTCCCTAGTCTCCCGGTTTGAGAGTATAACGATAATTTGTAAAAATAACACTTAGAGTTAAAAACATGCCGTTAATGAGTGAAAACCCAAACCAACCCCCAAACGACCCCGTAGGAGACACAAACACCTCGCACAGGACTAATATAACTTGTAAGAACTGATCGTGTAGTCCTGGGTCTCCCGGTATGAGAGCACAACGATAATTTGCAAAAATCACACTTAGAGTTAAAAACATGCCGTTAAAGGGTGAAAACTCAAATCAGCCTCCAAACGACCCCGTAGGAGGAACGAACACCTCGCATGGGACCAATGTAACTTGTAGAAACTGACCGAATAATCTCGGGTATCTCGATTTGAGAGTACGACGATAATTTGAGAAAATCACACTTAGACTTAAAAACACGCCGTTAAAGGGTGAAAACCCAAACTAGTCCCCAAACGATCCCGTAGGAGGCACGAACACCTCGCACGGGACCAATATAACTTGTAGGGACCGATTGCGTAGTCCCGGGTCTCCCAGTTTGAGAATACAACGATAATTTGCAAAAATCAACACTTAAACTTAAAAATAAGCCGTTAAAGGCTGAAAACCCAAACCAGCCCCCAAACGACCCCGTAGGAGGCACGAATACCTCGCACGGGCCCAATGTAACTTGTAGGAACTGACCGTGTAGTCTCGGGTCTCCCGGTTTGAGAGTCCGACGATAATTTACAAAAATCATACTTAGAGTTAAAAACATGCCGTTAAAGGGTGAAAACCTAAACCATCCCCAAACGACCCCGTAGGAGGCACGAACACCTCGCACGGGACCAATGTAACTTGTAGGAACTAACTGCGTAGTCCCAGGTCTCCCGATTTGAGAGTAGGACGATAATTTGTAGAAATCAGACTTAGACTTAAAAACCTACCGTTAAAGGGTAAAAACCCAAACTAACCCCCAACGATCTCGTAGGAGGCACGAACACCTCACATGAGACCAAAGTAACTTGTAGGAACTAATCGCGTAGTCTCGAGTCTCCCGATTTGAGAATACGACAATAATTTACAAAAATCAACATTTAAACTTAAAAACAAGCCGTTAAAGGGAGAAAACCCAAACCTGCCCCCAAACGACCATGTTCGAGGCACGAACACCTCGCACGGGACCAATTTAACTTGTAGGAAATGACCGCGTACTCCCGGATCTCCCCATTTGAGAATATGATGATAATTTGCAAAAATCAACACTTAAACTTAAAAACAAGACGTTAAAGGGTGAAAACCCAAACCAGCCCCAAAACGACACCGTTGGAGGCACGAACACCTCGCACGGGACCAATGTAACTTATAGGAACTGACCGCGTTTTCCCAGGTCTCTCGGTTTGAGACTACGACGATAATTTTAAAAATAACACTTAGACTTAATAACATGCCGTTAAGGGGTGAAAACCCAAACCAGCCACCAAACGACCCCGTAGGAGGCACGAACAACTCGCACGGGACCAATGTAACTTGCAGGAACTGATCGCGTAGTCCCAAGTCTCCCGGTTTGAGAGTACAATGATAATTTGCAAAAATTACACTTAGAGTTAAAAAATGCAGTTAAAAGGTGAAATCCCAAACTAGCCCCCAAATGACCCCGTAGGAGGCACGAACACCTCGCACGGGACCAATGTAACGTATAGGAACTGACCTAGTAGTCCCAGGTCTCCCGGTTTTAGAGTAGGACGATAATTTACAAAAAACACACTTAGAGTTAAAAGCATGCCGTTAAACGGAAAAAACCCAAACCAGCCCCAAAACGACCTCGTAGGAAGAACGAACTGCTCGCACGGGACCAATGGAACTTGTATCAACTGACCGTGTAGTCCCGGGTCTCCCGTTTTGAAAGTACAACGATAATTTGCACAAATCACACTTAGAGTAAAAAATATGTCGTTAAAGGGTGAAAACCCAAATGACCATGTAGGAGGCACGAAAACATCGGACGGGCCCAATGTAACTTGTAGGAACTGATCGCGTAGTCCCAGGTCTCCCGATTTGAGAGTACGATAATAATTTCCAAAAATCACACTTAGAGTTAAAAACATTTCGTTGAAGGGTGAAAACCCAAATCAGCCCCCAAACGACCCCGTAGGAGGCCCGAACACCTCGCACGGGACCAGTGTAACTTGTATGAACTGAACGCATAGTCCCGGGTCTCCCGATTTGAGAATACGACGATTATTTGCAAAAATCAACACTTAAACTTAAAAACAAGTCGTTAAAGGGTGAAACCTCAAACCAGTCCCCAAACGACCCCTAGGAGGATGAACAGCTCGCACGGGACCAATGTAACTTGTAGGAACAGAACGCGTAGTCCCGCACCTCTCAGTTTGAGAATACGAAGATAATTTACAAAAATCAACACTTAAACTTAAAAACAAGCCGTTAAAGGATGAAAACCCAAACCAGCCCCCAAACGACCCCATAGGAGGCACGAACACCTCAGAAGGGACCAATGTAACATGTAGAAACTGACCGCGTAGCCCAGGTCTCCCGGTTTGTGAATACGATGAAAATTTGCAAAAAACAACACTTAAACTTAAAAACAAGCCCTTAAAGGGTGAAAACCCAAACCAGTCCCCTCACGACCCCGTAGGAGGCACGAACACCTCCCACGGGACCAATGTAACTTGTAGAAACTGACCGCGTAGTCCTGGGTCTCCCGGTTTGAGACGACGACGATAATTTGCAAAAATTAACACTTAAACTTAAAAAGATGCCACTAAAGGGTGAAAACCCAAACCAGCCCCCATACGACCCCGTAGGAGGCACGAACACCTCGCACGGGACCAATGTAACTTGTAGGAACTGATCGCATAGTCTCGAGTCTCCCGATTTGAGAATATGATGATAATTTGCAAAAATCACACTTAGAGTTAGAAACATACCATTAAAGGGTGAAAACCCAAACCAACCCCCAAACGACCCCGTAGGAGGCACGAACACCTCGCACGGGACCAATGTAACTTGTAGGAACTGATCGGTAGTCTCGGGTCTCCCGGTTTGAGAATAGGATGATAGTTTGCAAAAATCAACACTTAAACTTAAAAACAAGTCGTTAAAGGGTGAAAACCCGAATCAGCCCCCAAACGACCACGTAGGAGGCACGAAGACCTCGCACGAGACCAATGTAACTTGTAGGAACTGATCGCGTAGTCTCGAGTCTCTCGGTTTGAGAATACGACGGTAATTTGTAAAAATGAACACATAAACTTAAAAACGAGTCGTTAAAGGGTGAAAACACAAATCAGCCCCCAAACGACCCCGTAAAAGGCACGAACACCTAGCACAGGACCAATGTAACTTATAGGAACTGATCGCGTAGTCTCGGGTCCCCCGATTTGAGACTATGATGATAATTTTCAAAAATAACACTTAGACTTAAAAACATGCCGATAAAGGGTGAAAACCCAAACCAGCCACCAAACGACCCCGTAGGAGGCACGAACACCTCGCACGGGACCAATGTAACTTGTAGGAACTGATCGTATAGTCCCGGGTCTGCCAATTTGAGAGTACAACGATAATTTGAAAAAATCACACTTAGAGTTAAAAGCATGCCATTAAAAGGTGAAAACCCAAATCAGCCCCCAAACGATCCCGTAGGAGGAACGAACACCTCGCACGGGACCAATGTAACTTGTAGAAATTGACCGCATAGTCCCGGGTCTCTCGATTTGAGAATACGAAGATAATTTGCAAAAATCAACACTGAAACCTAAAAACAAGTTGTTCAAGGGTGAAATCCCAAACCAACCCCCAAACAACCCCGTAGGAGGCACGAATACCTCGCACGGGACCAATGTAACTTGTAGGAACTGATCGCGTAGTCTCGAGTCTCCCGTTTTGAGAATACGACGATAATTTGTAAAAATCAACACATAAATTTAAAAACATGCCGATAAAGGGTGAAAACTCAAACCAGACCCCAAACGACCCCGTAGGAGGCACGGACACCTCGCACGGGACCAATGTAACTTGAAGGAACTGACCGCGTAGTCTCGGGTCTCCCGGTTTGAAAGTACGATGATAATTTGCAAAAAATAATACTTAGAGTTAAAAACATGTCGTTAAAGGGAGAAAACCCAACCCAGCCCCCAAACGACCCTGAGGCACGAACACCTCGCACGGGACCAATGTAACTTGTAGGAACTGATCGCGTAGTCCCGAGTCTCTCGGTTTAAGAGTACGATGATAATTTGCAACAATCACACTTAGTGTTAAAAACATGCCATTAAAGGGTGAAATCCCAAACCAGCCCCAAACGTCCCCGTAGAAGGCACGAACACCTCGAACGGGACAAATGTAACTTGTAGGAGCTGACCAAGTAGTTCCAGGTCTCTCGGTTTGCGAGTAGGATGATAATTTGCAAAAATCACACTTATAGTTAAAAATATGTCGTTAAAGGGTAAAAACCCAATCCCGCCCCCAAACGAGCCCGTGGGAGGAACGAACAGCTCGCACGGGACCAATGTAACTTTTACGAACTGACCACGTAGTCCCGGGTCTCTCGGTTTGAGAATACGACGATAACTTGCAAAAATCAACAGTTTTAAAAATAAGTCGTTAAATGGTGAAAACCCAAACCAACCCCCAAACGACTTCGTAGGAGGCACGAACACCTCGCACAGGACCAATGTAACCTGTAGGAACTGATCGCGTAGTCCCGGGTTTCCCGATTTGAGAGTACGACGATAATTTGCAAAAATCATACTTAGAGTCAAAAATATGCCGTTAAAGGGTGAAAACCCAAACCAACCCCAAACGACCTTGTAGGAGGCACGAAGACCTCGGACGGACCCAATGTAACATATAGGAACTGATCGCGTAGTCCCGGGTTTCCCGATTTCAGAGTACGATAATAATTTCCAAAAATCACACTTAGAGTTAAAAACATTCCGTTGAAGGGTGAAAACCCAAATCAGCCCCCAAACGACCCCGTAGGAGGCCCGAACACCTCGCACGGGACCAATGTAACTTGTACAAACTGATCGCATAGTCCCGGGTCTCCCAGTTTGAGGAAACGATGATTATTTGCAAAAATTAACACTTAAACTTAAAAATTAGCCGTTAAAGGGTTAAAACCCAAACCAGTCCCCAAACGACCCCGTAGGAGGCACTAACACCTCACACGGGACCAATGTAACTTGTAGGAACAGAACGCGTAGTTTCGCGTATCTCAGTTTGAGAATACGACGATAATTTGCAAAAATCAACACTTAAACTTAAAAATAAGCCGTTAAAGGATGAAAACCCAAACCAGCCCCCAAACGACCCCGTAGGAAGCACGAACACCTCGGAAGGGGCGAATGTAACTTGTAGGAACAGATTGCATAGTCCCGGGTCTCCCGATTTGAGAGTACGATGATAATTTGCAAAAATCACACTTAGAGTTAAAAACATACCGTTAAAGGGTGAAAACCCAAACGAGCCCCCAAACGACCCCGTAGAAGGCACGAACACCTCGCTCGGGACCAATGTAATTTGTAGAAACTGACCGCGTAGTCCCGGGTCCCCCGAGTTGCGACTACGATGATAATTTTCAAAAATAACACTTAGACATAAAAACATGCCGATAAAGGGTGAAAACCCAAACCAGCCCCCCAACGACACCGTAGGAGGCACAAACACCTCGCACGGGACCAATGTAACTTGTAGGAACTGACCGCGTAGTCCCGGGTATCCCGATTTGAGAGAACCGCGATAATTTGCAAAAATCACACTTAGAGTTAAAAGCATGCCATTAAAAGGTGAAAACCCAAATCAGCCCCCAAACGACCCCGTTGGAGGAATGAACACCTAGCACGGGACCAATGTAACTTGTAGAAACTGACTGCGTAGTCCCGGGTCTCCCAGTTTGAGAGTACGACGTTAAATTTCAAAAATCATACTTAGACTTAAAAACATGCCGTTAAAGGGTGAAGACCCAAACTAACCCTCAAACGATCCTTTAGGAGGCACGAACACCTCGCACGGGACCAATGTAACTTGTAGGAACTGACCGCATAGTCCCGGGTCTCCCGGTTTTTTGACTACGATGATAATTTTCAAAAATAACACTTAGACTTGAAAATATGTCGTTAAAGGGTAAAATCCCAAACTAGCTCCCAAACGACCCCGTAGGAGGCACGAACACCGCACACGGGACCAATGTAACTTGTAGGAACTGACCGCGTAGTCCCGGGTCTCCTGGTTTGAGAGTAGGATGATAATTTGCAAAAATCACACTTAGAGTTAAAAACATGCCGTTAAAGGGTGAAAACCCAAACCAGCCCCCAAACGACCCCGTAGGAGGCACGAACACCTCGCACGGGACTAATGTAACTTGTAGGAATCCGCATAGTCCCGGGTCTCTCGGTTTGAGACTACGACGACAATTTTTAAAAATAACACTTAGACTTAAAAACATGCCCTTAAAGGGTAAATACCCCAACCAGCCCCCAAACGAACCCGTAAGAGGCACGAACACCTCACACAGGACCAATGTAACTTGTAGGAACTTACTGGTAGTCCCGGGTCTCCCGGTTTGATAATACGATGATAGTTTGCAAAAATTAAGACTTAAACTTAAAAACAAGTCGTTAAAGGGTGAAAACACAAACCAGCCCCCAAACGACCCCGTAGGAGGCATGAACACTTCGCACGGGACCAATGTAACTTGTAGGAACTGACCGTGCAGTCCCGACTCTCCCGGTTTGAGACTACGATGATAATTTTCAGAAATAACACTTAGACTTAAAAACATGACGATAAAGGGTGAAAACCCAAACCATCCCCCAAACGACCCCGTAGGAGGAACGAACACCTCGCACGGGACTAATGTAACTTGTAGGAACTTATCGCATAGTCCCGGGTCTCTCGGTTTGAGAGTACGATGATAATTTGCACAAATCACACTTAGAGTTAAAAACATGCCATTAAAGGGTGAAAACCTAAATCAACCCCTAAACGACCCTGTAGGAGGAACGAACACCTCGCACGGGTCGAATGTAACTTGTAGAAACTGACTGCGTAGTCCCGGGTCTCTCGGTTTGAAAGTACGATGATAATTTGCAAAAATCACACTTAGACTAAAAAACATGCCGTTAAAGGGTGAAAACCCAAACTAACCCCAAACGATCCCGTAGGAGGCACGAACACCTCGCACGGGAGCAATGTAACTTGTAGGAACAGACCGCGTACTCCCGGGACACCCGGTTTGAGAATACAATGATAGTTTGCAAAAATCAACACTTAAACTTAAAAACAAGCCGTTAAAAGGTGAAAACCCAAACCAGCCTGTAAACATTCCCGTAGGAGGCACGAACACCTCGCACGGGACCAATATAACTTGCACGAATTGATCGCGTAGTCCCGGGTCTCCCAATTTAAGAATACAACGACAATTTGAAAAAATCAACACTTAAACTTAAAAACAAGCCGTTAAAGGGTGAAAACCCAAACCAGCTCCCAAACGACCCCCTAGGAGGCACGAACACCTCGCACGGGACCAATGTAACTTGTAGGAACTGACCGCGTAGTCCCGGGTCTCCCGGTTTGAGACTACGACGATAATTTTCAAAAATAACACTTATACTTAAAAACATGTCGTTAAAGGGTGAAAACCCAAACCAACCCCCAAACAACCCCGTAGGAGGTACGAACACGTCGAACGAGACCAATGTAACTTGTAGGAACTGACCGCCTAGTCCCAGGTCTCCCGGTTTGAAAGTAGGACGATAATTTGCCTAAATCACACTTAGACTTAAAAACATGCCGTTAATGGGTAAAAACCCAAACTAGCCCCCAAACGATCCCGTAGGAGGCACGAACACCTCGCACGGGACCAATGAAACTTGTAGGAACTGACAGCGTCGTCCCGGGACTCCCGGTTTGAGAATACCACGATAATTTGCAAAAATTAACACTTAAACTTAAAAATAAGCCGTTAAAGAGTGAAACCCAAAACAACCCCCAAACGACCCCGTAGGAGGCACGAACACCTCGCACGGGACCAATGTAACTTGTAGGAACTGATCGCGTAGTCCCGGGTCTCCCGGTTTGAAAATACGATGATTATTTGCAAAAATTAACACTTAAACTTAAAAACTAGCGGTTAAAGGGTGAAAACCCAAACCATCCCCAAACGACCCCGTAGGAGGCACGAACATCTCGGATGGGACCAATGTTATTTGTAGGAACAGACCGCGTAGTCCCAGATCTCCCAGTTTGAGAGTACGACGATAATGTTCAAAAATCACACTTAAAGTTAAAAACATGACATTAAAGGGTGAAAAACCAAACCAACCCCCAAACGACCCCGTAGGAGGCACGAACACCTCGCACAGAACCAATGTAACTTGTAGGAACTGATCGCGTACTTCCAGGTCTCCCGGTTTGAGAGTAGGACGATAATTTGCAAAAATCACACTTAGAGTTAAAAACATGCCGTTAAAGGGTGAAAACCCAAACCAGCCCCAAACGACCTCGTAGAGGAACGAACATCTCGTATGGGACTAATGTAATATGTATTAACTGGCCGCGTAGTCTCGGGTCTCCAGGTTTGAGAGTACGATTATAATTTGCAAAAATCACACTTAGAGTTAAAAACATGTCGTTAAAGGGTGAAAACCCAAACCAGCCCCAAACGACCCCATAGGAGGCACGAACATCTCGGACGGGACCAATATAACTTGTAAGAACTGACCGCGTAGTCCCGGGTCTCCCGGTTTGAGAGTACGATGATAATTTCCAGAAAAAAACACTTAGAGTTTAAAACATGCCGTTAAAGGTTAAAAACCAAAATCAGCCCCCGATAGTCTCGTATGAGGCACGAACACCTCGCACGGGACCAATATAACTTGTAGGAACTGATCGCGTTGTCCCGGGTCTCCCAGTATGAGAATACGATGATAATTTGCAAAATCAACACTTAAACTTGAAAACAAGCCGTTAAAGGGTGAAAACCCATACCAGCCCCCAAACGACTGCGTAGGAGGCACGGACACCTCGCGCGGAACTAATGTAACTTGTAGGGAGTGATCACCCAGTCCCGGGTCTCCCGATTTGAGACTACGATGATAATTTCAAAAATAACACTTAGACTTAAAAACATACCGTTAAAGGGTGAAAACCCAAACCAGCCCCCAAATGACCCCGTAGGAGGCACGAACACCTCGCACGGGACCAATGTAACTTGTAGGAACTGACCGATAGTCCTGGGTCTCTCGGCTTTAGAATACGAATATAGTTTGCACAAATAAATACTTAAACATAAAAACAAACCATTAATGGGTGAAAACCCAAACCAGCCCCCAAACGACTCCATAGGAGGCATGACACCATGCCCGGGACCAATGTAACTTGTAAGAACTGATCGGTATTCCCGGGTCTCCCGGTTTGAGAATACGACGATAGTTTGCAAAAGTCAACACTTAAACTTATAAACAAGCCGTTAAAGATTAAAAACCCAAACCAGCCCCCAAACGACCCCGTAAAAGGCACGAACACCTCTCACGGGACCAATGTAACTTATAGAAACTGACTGCATAGTCCTGGGTCTCCCGGTTTGAGAATACAATGATAATTTGCAAAAATCAGCACTTAAACTTAAAAATAAGCCGTTAAAGAGCGAAAACACAAACCATCCCACAAACGATCCCGTAGGAGGCACGAACACCTCGCACGGGACCAATATAACTTGTAGCAACTGACCGCGTAGCCCTGGGTCGCCCGGTTTGAGACTACGATGATAATTCTCAAAAATTACACTTAGACTTGAAAACATGTTGTTAAAGGGTGAAAACCCAAAATAGCCCCCAAACGATCCCGTAGGAGGCACGAACACCTCGCACGGGACCAATGTAATTTGTTCGAACTGATCGCGTAGTCCTAGATCTCCCGGTTTAACTTGTAGGATGATAATTTGCAAAAATCACACTTAGAGTTAAACACATGCCATTAAAAGCGTAAAACCCAAACCAGCCCCCCCGTAGGAGGAACGAACACCTCGCACGGGACCAATGTAACTTGTAGGAACGGACCGCGTAGTCCCGGGTCTCTCGGTTTAAGAATACGACGATAATTTGAAAAAATCAATACTTAAACTTAAAAATAAGTAGTTAAAGGGTAAAAACCCAAAGAATCCCCCAAACGACCCCGTAAAAGGCACGAACACCTCCCACGGGACCAATGTAACTTGTCGGAACTGACCGCGTAGTCCCGAGTCTCTCGATTTGAGAATACGACTATAATTTGAAAAAATCAAATCTTAAACATAAAAATAAGCCGTTAAAGGGTGAAAACCCAAACCAACCAGCAAACAACCCCGTAGGAGGCACGAACACCTCGCACGGGACCAATGTAACTTGTAAGAACTGACCGCATAGTCCCGGGTCTCCCGGTTTTTGGACTACGACGATAATTTTCAAAAATAACACTTATACTTAAAAACATGCCGTTAAAGGGTGAAAACCCAAACCAACCTCCAAACAACCCCGTAGGAGGCACGAACACCTCGCACGGGACCAATGTAACTTGTAGGAACTGACCGCATATTCCCAGGTCTCCCGATTTGAGAGTACGATGATAATTTGTAAAACATCACACTTAGAGTTTAAAACAAGCCGTTAAAGGGTGAAAATCCAAACCAGCCACCAAACGATCCCGTAGGAGGCACGAACACCTCGCACGGGACCAATGTAAATTATAGGAACTGACGGCGTAGTCTCGGGACTCTCGGTTTGAGAATACGACGATAATTTACAAAAATCAACACTTAAACTTAAAAAGAAGCCGTTAAAGGGTGAAAACCCAAACCAGCCCCAAACGACCCCGTAGAAGGCACGAACACCTCGCACGGGACCAATGTAACTTGTAAGAACTGACCGCATAGTCCCGGGTCTCCCGATTTGAGAATGCGATGTCATTTGCAAAAATCATCATTTAAACTTAAAAAAAGTCGTTAAAGGGTGAAAACCCAAACAACCCCGTAGGAGGCACGAACACCTCGGACGGGACCAATGTAACTTGTAGGAACTGATCGCGTAGTCCCGGGTCTCCCGGTTTGAGACTACGATGAAAATTTTCAAAAAAAACAATTAGACTTAAAAACATGCCATTAAAGGGTGAAAACCAAAATCGGCCCCCAAACAACCCCGTAGGAGGCACGAACACTTCGCACGGGACCAATGTAACTTGTAGGAACTGACCGCGTAGTCCCGGGTCTCCCGGTTTGAGAGTAGGACGATAATTTGCAAAAATCACACTTAAAGTTAAAAACATGTCGTTAAAGGGCGAAAACCCAAACCAGCCATCAAACGACCTTGTAGAGGAACGAACATCTCGTACGGGACCAATGTAATTTTTATTAGCTGACCGCGTAGTCCCGGGTCTCCAGGTTTGAGAGTACGGTGATAATTTATAAAAATCACACTTAGAGTTAAAAACATGCTGTTAAAGGGTGAAAACCCAAACTAGCCCCAAACGACCCCATAGGAGGCACGACCATCTCAGACGAGACCAATGTAACTTGTAAGAACTGACCGCGTAGTCCCGAGTCTCTCGGTTTGAGAGTACGATGATAATTTCCAAAAAAAATATACTTAGAGTTAAAAACATGCCGTTAAAGGTTGAAAACCAAAATCAGCACCCAAAAATCCCGTCGGAGGCACGAACACCTCGCACGGGACCAATATAACTTGTAGGAACTGACCGCGTTGTCTCGGGTCTCCCAGTTTGAGAATACGATGATAATTTGCAAAATCAACACTTAAACATAAAAACAAGTCGTTAAAGGGTGAAAACCCATACCAGGCCCCAAACGACCGCGTAGGAGGTATGGACACCTCGCACGAGACCAATGTAACTTATAGCAACTGACCGCGTAGTCCCGGGTCTCCCGATTTGAGACTACGACAATAATTTTCAAAAATAACACTTAGACTTAAAAACATGTCGTTAAAGAGTGAAACCCCAAACCAGCCCCCAAATGACCCCGTAGGAGGCACGAACACCTTGCACGGGACCAATGTAATTTGTAGGAAATGACCGATAGTCTCAGGTCTCCCGGTTTTAGAATACAACGATAGTTTGCAAAAATCAACACTTAAACTTAAAAACAAGCCGTTAAAGGGTGAAAACCCAAACCAGCTCCCAAATGACCCCGTAAGAGGAACGAACACCTAGCACGGGACCAATGTAACTTGTAGAAACTGACTGCGTAGTCCCTGGTCTCCCGATTTGAGAATACGACGATAATTGGCCAAAATCGACACTTAAACTTAAAAACAAACCATTAAAGAGTGAAAACACAAACCAGCCCCCAAAAGACCCCGTAGGAGGCACGAACACCTCGCACGGGACCAATGTAACTTGTAGGAACTGACCGCGTAGTCCCGGGTCTCTCAGTTTGATACTACGATGATAATTTTCAAAAGTAACACTTAGACTTAAAAACATGCCGATAAAGGGTGAAAACCCAAACCTGCCCCCAAACGACCCCATAGGAGGCACGAACACCTCGCGCGGGACCAATGTAACTTATAAGAACTGATCGCGTAGTCCCGGGTCTCCCGATTTTAGAGGACGATGATAATTTGCAAATATCACACTTACAGTTAAAAACATGTCATTAAAGGGTGAAAACACAAACCAGCCCCCAAACGATCCCGTAGGAGGAACGAACACCTCGCACGGGACCAATGTAACTTGTAGGAACTGACCGCGTAGTCCCCGGTCTCCCGATTTGAGACTACGATGATAATTTGCAAAAATCACACTTAGAGTTAAACACATGCCATTAAAAGGGTAAAAACCCAAACCAGCCCCCAAACGACCCCGTAGGAGGAACGAACACCTCGCATGGGACCAATGTAACTTGTAGGAACTGACCGCGTAGTCCCGGGTCTCTCGGTTTAAGAATACGACGATAATTTGAAAAAATCAATACTTAAACTTAAAAATAAGTAGTTAAAGGGTGAAAACCCAAACAATCCCCCAAACGACCCCGTAGGAGGCACGAACACCTCGCACGGGACCAATGTAACTTGTAGGAAGTGACCGCGTAGTCCCGGGTCTCCCGATTTGAGAATACGACTATAATTTGAAAAAATTAACACTTAAACTTAAAAATAAGCCATTAAAGGGTGAAAACCCTAACCAACCCGCAAACAACCCCGTAGGAGGCACGAACACCTCGCACGGGACCAATGTAACTTGTAGGAACTGACCGCATAGTGTCGGGTCTCCCGGTTTTTTGACTACGATGATAATTTTCAAAAATAACACTTATACTTAAAAATATGTCGTTAAAGGGTGAAAACCCAAACCAACCCTCAAATAACCCCGTAGGAGGCACGAACACCTCGCACGGGACCAATGTAACTTGTAGGAACTGACTGCATAGTCCCAGGTCTCCCGATTTGAGAGTACGATGATAATTTGTAAAAAATCACACTTAGAGTTAAAAAGATGTCGTTAAAGGGTGAAAATCCAAACCAGCCACCAAACGATCCCGTAGGAGGCACGAACACCTCGCACGGGACCAATGTAAATTGTAGGAACTGACAGCGTAGTCTCGGGACTCCCGGTTTGAGAATACGATGATAATTTACAAAAATCAACACTTAAACTTAAAAAGAAGCCGTTAAAGAGTGAAAACCCAAACCAGCCCCCAAACGACTCCGTAGGAGGCACGAACACCTCGCACATGACCAATGTAAATTGTAGGAACTGACAGCGTAGTCTCGGGACTCCCGATTTGAGAATACGACGATAATTTACAAAAATCAACACTTAAACTTAAAAAGAAGCCGTTAAAGAGTCAAAACCCAAACAAGCCCCCAAACGACTCCGTAGGAGGCACGAACACCTCGCACGGGACCAATATAACTTGTAAGAACTGACGCATAGTCTCGGGTCTCCCGATTTGAGAATGAGACGTCATTTGCAAAAATCATCACTTAAACTTAAAAAAAGCCGTTAAAGGGTGAAAACCCAAACGACCCCGTAGGAGGCATGAACACCTCGGACGGGACCAATGTAACTTGTAGGAACTGACCACGTAGTCCCGAGTCTCCCGGTTTGAGACTACGATGATAATTTTCAAAAATAACAATTAGACTTAAAAACATGCCATTAAAGGGTGAAAACCCAAACCAGCCCCCAAACAACCCCGTAGGAGGCACGAACACCTCGCACGGGACCAATGTAACTTTTAGGAACTGACCGCGTAGTCCCGGGTCTCCCGATTTAAGAGTACTATGATAATTTGCAAAAATCACACTTAGAGTTAAAAACATGCCTCTAAAGGGTGAAAATCCAAACTAGCCACCAAACGACCCCCTAGGAGGCACGAACACCTCGCACGAGACCAATGTAACTTATAGGATCTGACCGCGTAGTCCTGGGTCTCCCGGTTTGAGAGTAGGACGTTAATTTGCAAAAATCACACTTAGAGTTAAAAACATGCCATTAAAGGGTGAAAACCCAAACCAGCCCCCAAACGACCCCATAGGAGGAACGAACACCTCGCACGGGACCAGTGTCACTTGTATCAACTGACCGCGTAGTCCCGGGTCTCCAGGTTTGAGAGTACGATGATAATTTGCAAAAATCACACTTAGAGTTAAAAATATGCCGTCAAAGGGTGAAAACCCAGACACCGTAGGTGGAACGAGCATCTCGGACGGGACCAATGTAACTTGTAGGAACTGATCGCGTAGTCCTGGGTATCCCGGTTTGAGAGTACGACGATAATTTCAAAAAAATCACACTTAGAGTTAAAAACACGTCGTTAAAGGCTGAAAACCCAAATTAGCCCCCAAACAATCTCGTAGGAGGCACGAACACCTAGCATGGGACCAATGTAACATGTAGGAACTGATCACGTAGTCCCGAGTCTCCCAGTTTGAGAATACGACGATAATTTGCAAAAATTAACACTTAAACTTAAAAACAAGCGGTTAAAGGGTGAAAACCCAAACCAGGCCCCAAATGCCCCCGTAAGAGGCACGGACACCTCGCATGGGACCATTGTAACTTGTAGGAACTAACCGCGTAGTCCCGGGTCTCGCGGTTTGAGAATACGATGACGATTAGCAAAACTTTACACTTAAACTTAAAAACAAGCCGTTAAAGGGCGAAAACACAAACCAACCCCCAAACGACCCCGTAGGAGGAACGAACACCTCGTACGGGACCAATGTAACTTGTAGGAAATGACCGCGTAGTCCCTGGTATCCCATTTTGAGACTACGACGATAATTTTCAAAAATAAAACTTAGACTTAAAAACATGCCGTTAAAGGGTGAATAACCAAACCGGCCCCCAAACGACCCCGTAGGTGGCACGAACACCTCGCATGGGACCAATGCAACTTGTAGGAACTGACCGCGTAGTCCCGGGTCTCCCAATTTGAGAGTACGGTGATAATTTGCAAAAATCACACTTAGAGTTAAAAACATGTCGTTAAAGTGTGAAAATCGAAACCAGCCCCCAACGACCCCGTAGGAGGCACGAACACCTCGCACGGGACCAATGTAACTTGTAGGAACAGACCGCGTAGTCCCAGGTCTCCCGATTTGAGACTAGGACGATAATTTGCAAAAATCACACTTAGAGTTAAAAACATGCTGTTAAAAGGTAAAAAACCAAACCAACCCCCAAACGACGCCGTAAGAGGAACGAACACCTCGCACGGGACCAATGTAACTTGTATCAACTGACCGCGTAGTCCCGGGTCTCCCGATTTTAGAGTATGACAATAATTTGCAAAAATCACACTTAGAGTTAAAAACATGTCGTTAAAGGGTGAAAACCCAAAACAGCCCCAAACTACCCCGTAGGAGGCACGAACACCTCGGACGAGACCAATGTAACTTGTTGGAACTGATCGCATAGTCACAGGTCTCTCGGTTTGAGCGTACGACGTTAATTTGCAAAAATCACACTTAGAGTTAAGAACATGCCATTAAAGGGTGAAAAACCAGACCAGCCCCCAAACGACCCCGTAGGAGGCACGAACACCTCGCACAGAACCAATGTAACTTGTAGGAACTGACCGCGTAGTCCCGGGTCTCTCGGTTTGAGAGTAGGACGATAATTTGCAAAAATCACACTTAGAGTTAAAAACATGTCGTTAAAGGGTGAAAACCCAAACCAGCCCCCAAACGACCCCGTAGAGGAACGAACATCTCGTACGGGACCAATGTAATATGTATTAACTGACCGCGTAGTCCCGGGTCTCCAGGTTTGAGAGTACGATGATAATTTCTAAAAATCACACTTAGAGTTAAAAACATGCTGTTAAAGGGTGACAACCCAAACTAGCCCCAAACGACCCCGTAGGAGGCGCGACCATCTCAGACGGGACCAATGTAACTTGTAAGAACTGACCGCGTAGTCCCGAGTCTCCCGATTTGAGAGTACGATGCTAATTTCCAAAAAAACATACTTAGAGTTAAAAACATGCCGTTAAAGGTTAAAAACCAAAATCAGCCCCCAATAATCCCGTCGGAGGCACGAACACCTCGCACGGGACCAATATAACTTGTAGGAACTGACCGCGTTGTCTCAGGTCTCCCAGTTTGAGAATACGATGATAATATGCAACATCAACACTTAAACATAAAAACATGCCGTTATAGGGTGAAAACCCATACCAGCCCCCAAATGACCGCGTAGGAGGTATGGACACCTCGCACGAGACCAATGTAACTTATAGGAACTGATCGCGTAGTCCCGGGTCTCCCGATTTGAGACTACGTTGATAATTTTCAAAAATAACACTTAGACTTAAAAACATGCCGTTAAAGGGTGAAAACCAAAACCAGCCCCCAAATGACCCCGTAGGAGGCACAAACACCTCGCACGGGACCAATATAACTTGTAGGAACTGATCGATAGTATCGGGTCTCCCGGTTTTAGAATACAACGATAGTTTGCAAAAATCAACACTTAAACTTAAAAACAAGGCGTTAAAGGGTGAAAACCCAAACCAGCCCCCAAATGACCCCGTAAGAGGAACGAACACCTACCACGGGACCAATGTTACTTGTAGAAACTGACTGCGTAGTCCCTGGTCTCCCGGTTTCAGAATACGACGATAATTAGCCAAAATCAACAATTAAACTTAAAAACAAACCATTGAAGAGTGAAAACACAAACCAGCCCCCAAACGACCCCGTAGGCGGCACGAACGCCTCGCACGGGACTAATGTAACTTGTAGGAACTGGCCGCGTAGTCCCGGGTCTCCCGGTTTGATACTACGATGATAATTTTCAAAAGTAACACTTAGACTTAAAAACATGCCGATAAAGGGTGAAAACCCAAACCATCCACCAACTGACCCCGTAGGAGGCACGAACACCTCGCACGGGACCAATGTAACTTGTAGGAACTGATCGCGTAGTCCCGGGTCTCCCGATTTTAGAGGACGATGATAATTTGCAAATATCACACTTAGAGTTAAAAACATGCCATTAAAGGGTGAAAACACAAACCAGCCCCCACACGATCCCATAGGAGGAACGAACACCTCGCACGGGACCAATGTAACTTGTAGGAACTGACCGCGTAGTCCCGGGTCTCCCGGTTTGAGAATACGATGATAATTTGCAAAAATTAACACTTAAACTTAAAAACAAGCGGTTAAAGGGAGAAAACCCAAACCAGGCCACAAACGCCCCCGTAAGAGGCACGGACACCTCGCACGAGACCATTGTAACTTGTAGGAACTAACCGCGTAGTCCCGGGTCTCCCGGTTTGAGACTACGACGATAATTTTCAAAAATCACAATTAGACTTAAAAACATGCCATTAAAGGGTGAAAACCCAAACAAGCCTCCAAATGATCCCGTAGGAGGAACGAACACCTCGCACGGGACCAATGTAACTTGTAGGAATTGACCGCGTAGTCCCGGGTTTCCCGGTTTGAGACTACGATGATAATTTGCAAAAATCACACTTAGACTTAAAACCATGTTGTTAAAGGGTGAAAACCCAAAATAGCCCCCAAACGATCCCGTAGGAGGCACGAACACCTCGCACGGGACCAATGTAACTTGTTGGAACTGACCGCGTAGTCCTAGATCTCCCGGTTTAAATTATTGGATGATAATTTGCAAAAATCACACTTAGAGTTAAACACATGCCATTAAAAGGGTAAAAACCCAAACCAGCCCCCAAACGACCCCGTAGGAGGAACGAACACCTCGCACGGGACCAATGTAACTTGTAGGAACTGACCGCGTAGTCCCGGGTCTCTCGGTTTAAGAATACGACGATAATTTGAAAAAATCAATACTTAAACTTAAAAATAAGTAGTTAAAGGATGAAAACCCAAACAATCCCCCAAACGACCCCGTAGGAGGCACGAACACCTCGCACGGGACCAATGTAACTTGTAGGAACTGATCGCGTAGTCCCGGGTCTCCCGATTTTAGAGGACGATGATAATTTGCAAATATCACACTTAGAGTTAAAAACATGCCATTAAAGGGTGAAAACACAAACCAGCCCCCACACGATCCCATAGGAGGAACGAACACCTCGCACGGGACCAATGTAACTTGTAGGAACTGACCGCGTAGTCCCGGGTCTCCCGGTTTGAGAATACGATGATAATTTGCAAAAATTAACACTTAAACTTAAAAACAAGCGGTTAAAGGGAGAAAACCCAAACCAGGCCACAAACGCCCCCGTAAGAGGCACGGACACCTCGCACGAGACCATTGTAACTTGTAGGAACTAACCGCGTAGTCCCGGGTCTCCCGGTTTGAGACTACGACGATAATTTTCAAAAATCACAATTAGACTTAAAAACATGCCATTAAAGGGTGAAAACCCAAACAAGCCTCCAAATGATCCCGTAGGAGGAACGAACACCTCGCACGGGACCAATGTAACTTGTAGGAATTGACCGCGTAGTCCCGGGTTTCCCGGTTTGAGACTACGATGATAATTTGCAAAAATCACACTTAGACTTAAAACCATGTTGTTAAAGGGTGAAAACCCAAAATAGCCCCCAAACGATCCCGTAGGAGGCACGAACACCTCGCACGGGACCAATGTAACTTGTTGGAACTGACCGCGTAGTCCTAGATCTCCCGGTTTAAATTATTGGATGATAATTTGCAAAAATCACACTTAGAGTTAAACACATGCCATTAAAAGGGTAAAAACCCAAACCAGCCCCCAAACGACCCCGTAGGAGGAACGAACACCTCGCACGGGACCAATGTAACTTGTAGGAACTGACCGCGTAGTCCCGGGTCTCTCGGTTTAAGAATACGACGATAATTTGAAAAAATCAATACTTAAACTTAAAAATAAGTAGTTAAAGGGTGAAAACCCAAACAATCCCCCAAACGACCCCGAAGGAGGCACGAACACCTCGCACGGGACCAATGTAACTTGTAGGAACTGACCGCGTAGTCCCGGGTCTCCCGATTTGAGAATACGACTATAATTTGAAAAAATTAACACTTAAACTTAAAAATAAGCCGTTAAAGGGTGAAAACCCAAACCAACCCGCAAACAACCCCGTAGGAGGCACGAACACCTCGCACGGGACCAATGTAACTTGTAGGAATTGACCGCATAGTGTCGGGTCTCCCGGTTTTTTGACTACGATGATAATTTTCAAAAATAACACTTATACTTAAAAATATGTCGTTAAAGGGTGAAAACCCAAACCAACCCTCAAACAACCCCGTAGGAGGCACGAACACCTCGCACGGGACCAATGTAACTTGTAGGAACTGACCGCATAGTCCCAGGTCTCCCGATTTGAGAGTACGATGGTAATTTGTAAAAAATCACACTTAGAGTTAAAAAGATGTCGTTAAAGGGTGAAAATCCAAACCAGCCACCAAACGATCTCGTAGGAGGCACGAACACCTCGCACGGGACCAATGTAAATTGTAGGAACTGACAGCGTAGTCTCGGGACTCCCGGTTTGAGAATACGATGATAATTTACAAAAATCAACACTTAAACTTAAAAAGAAGCCGTTAAAGAGTGAAAACACAAACCAGCCCCCAAACGACTCCGTAGGAGGCACGAACACCTCGGACGGGACCAATGTAACTTGTAGGAACTGACCGCGTAGTCCCGGGTCTCCCGGTTTGAGACTATGAAGATAATTTTCAAAAATAACAATTAGACTTAAAAACATGCCATTAAAATGTGAAAACCCAAACCAGTCCCCAAACAACCCCGTAGGAGGCACGAACACCTCGCACAGGACCAATGTAACATGTAGGAACTGACCACGTAGTACCGGGTCTCCTGATTTAAGAGTACGATGATAATTAGCAAAAATCATACATAGAGTTAAAAACATGCCGCTAAAGGGTGAAAATCCAAACTAGCCCCCAAACGACCCCATAGGAGGAACGAACACCTCGCACAGGACGAGTGTAACTTGTTTCAACTGACCGCGTAGTCCCGGGTCTCCAGGTTTGAGAGTACGATGATAATTTGCAAAAATCACACTTAGAGTTAAAAATATGCTGTCAAAGGGTGAAAACCCAGACCCCATAGGAGTCACGAACATCTCGGACGGGACCAATGTAACTTGTAGGAAGTGACCGCGTAGTCCCGGGTATCCCGGTTTGAGAGTACGACGATAATTTCCAAAAATCACACTTAGAGTTAAAAACATGTCGTTAAAAGCTGAAAACCCAAATTAGCCCCCAAACGACCTCATAGGAGGCACGAACACCTCATACGGGACCAATGTAACATGTAGGAACTGACCGTGTAGTCCCGGGTCTCCCGATTTGAGAATACAAAGATAATTTGCAAAAATCAACACTTAAACTTAAAAATAAGTGGTTAAAGGGTGAAAACCCAAACCAGGCCACAAATGAGCCCGTAGGAGGCACGGACACCTCGCACTGGACCATTGTAACTTGTAGGAACTGACCGCGTAGTCCCGGGTCTCCCGGTTTGAGAATACGATGGCAATATGGAAAAATTAATACTTAAACTTAAAAACAAGCCGTTCAAGTGCGAAAACACAAACCAGCCCCCAAACGACCCCGTAGGAGGAACGAACACCTCGTACGGAACCATTGTAACTTGTAGGAACTGACCGCGTAGTCCCTGCTCTCCCATTTTGAGACTACGATAATAATTTTCAAAAATAAAACTTAGACTTAAAAACATGCCGTTAAAGGATTAAAACCCAAACCAGCCCCCAAACGACCCCGTAGGAGGCACGAACACCTCGCACGGGACTAATGCAACTTGTAGGAACTGACGGCGTAGTCCCGGGTCTCCCAGTTTGAGAGTACGATGATAATTTGCAAAAATACACTTAGAGTTAAAAACATGTCGTTGAAGTGTGAAAACCGAAACCAGCCACCAAACGACCCCGTAGGAGGCACGAACACCTCGCACGGGACCGATGTAACTTGTAGGAACAGACCGCATAGTCCTAGGTCTCCCGGTTTGAGAGTAGGACGATAATTTGCAAAAATCACACTTAGAGTTAAAAACATGCTGTTAAAGGGTAAAAAACCAAACCGGCCCCCAAACGACCCCGTAAGAGGAACGAACACCTCGCACGGGACCAATGTAACTTGTATCAACTGACCGCGTAGTCCCGGGTCTCCCGGTTTTAGAGTATGACAATAATTTGCAAAAATCACACTTAGAGTTAAAAGCATGTCGTTAAAGGGAGAAAACCCAAACCAGCCCCAAACTACCCCGTAGGAGGCACGAACACCTCGGACGAGACCAATGTAACTTGTAGGATCTGACCGCGTAGTCCCGGGTCTCCCGATTTGAGACTATGACGATAATTTTCAAAAATCACAATTAGACTTAAAAACATGCCATTAAAGGGTGAAAACACAAACCAACCCCCAAACGAACCCGTAGGAGGAACGAACACCTCGCACGGGACCAATGTAACTTGTAGGAACTGACCGCGTAGTCCCGGGTTTCCCGGTTTGAAACTACGATGATAATTTGCAAAAATCACACTTAGACTTAAAAACATGTTGTTAAAGGGTGAAAACCCAAAATAGCCCCCAAATGATCCCGTAGGAGGCACGAACACCTCGCACGGGACCAATGTAACTTGTTGGAACTGACCGCGTAGTCCTAGATCTCCCGGTTTAACTTATAGGATGATAATTTGCAAAAATCACACTTAGAGTTAAACACATGCCATTAAAAGGGTAAAAACCCAAACCAGCCCCCAAACGACCCCGTAGGAGGAACGAACACCTCGCACGGGACCAAT
This sequence comes from Sambucus nigra, assembly GCA_949130495.1. Lineage (NCBI taxonomy): Eukaryota > Viridiplantae > Streptophyta > Magnoliopsida > Dipsacales > Adoxaceae > Sambucus > Sambucus nigra. The sequence continues at coordinate 528,880,378 of OX422209.1, read as the reverse complement.
GTAACTTGTAGGAACTGACCGCGTAGTCCTGGGTCTCTCGGTTTAAGAATACGACGATAATTTGAAAAAATCAATACTTAAACTTAAAAATAAGTAGTTAAAGGGTGAAAACCCAAACGACCCCGTAGGAGGCACGAACACCTCGCACGGGACCAATGTAACTTGTAGGAACTGACCGCGTAGTCCCGGGTCTCCCGATTTGAGAATACGACTATAATTTGAAAAAATCAACACTTAAACTTAAAAATAATCCGTTAAAGGGTGAAAAGCCAAACCAACCAGCAAACGACCCCGTAGGAGGCACGAACACCTCGCACGGGACCAATGTAACTTATAAGAACTGATCGCGTAGTCCCGGGTCTCCCGATTTTAGAGGACGATGATAATTTGCAAATATCACACTTACAGTTAAAAACATGTCGTTAAAGGGTGAAAACACAAACCAGCCCCCAAACGATCCCGTAGGAGGAACGAACACCTCGCACGGGACCAATGTAACTTGTAGGAACTGACCGCGTATTCCGGGGTCTCCCGATTTGAGAGTACGATGATAATTTGCAAAAATCAAACTTAGAGTTAAAAACATGTCGTTAATGAGTGAAAACCCAAACCAGCCCCCAAACGACCCCGTAGGAGGCACGAACAACTCGCACGGGACCAATGTAACTTGTAGGAACTGACCGCATAGTCCCAGGTCTCCCGATTTGAGAGTATGATGATAATTTGTAAAAAATCACACTTAGAGTTAAAAACACGCCGTTATGGGGTGAAAATCCAAACCAGCCACCAAACGATCCCGTAGGAGGCCCGAACACCTCGCACGGGACCAATGTAAATTATAGGAACTGACAGCGTAGTCTCGGGACTCCCGGTTTGAGAATACGACGATAATTTACAAAAATCAACACTTAAACTTAAAAAGAAGCCGTTAAAGAGTGAAAACCCAAACCAACCCCCAAACGACTCCGTAGGAGGCACGAACACCTCGCACGGGACCAATGTCACTTGTAAGAACTGACCGCATAGTCCCGAGTCTCCCTATTTGAGAATGCGACGATCATTTGCAAAAATAACCACTTAAACTTAAAAAAAGCCGTTAAAGGGTGAAAACCCAAACGACTCCGTAGGAGGCATGAACACCTCGGACGGGACCAATGTAACTTGTAGGAACTGACCGCGTAGTCCCGGGTCTCCCGGTTTGAGACTGTGACGATAATTTTCAAAAATCACAATTAGACTTAAAATAATGCCATTAAAGGGTGAAAACCCAAACCAGACCCCAAACAACCCCGTAAGAGGCACGAACACCTCGCAGGGGACCAATGTAACTTGTAGGAACTGACCGCGTAGTCCCGGGTCTCCCGATTTAAGAGTATGATGATAATTAGGAAAAATCACACTTAGACTTAAAAACATGCCGCTAAAGGGTGAAAATCCAAACTAGCCCCCAAACGACCCCGTAGGAGGAACGAACACCTCGCACAGGACCAGTGTAACTTGTATCAACTGACCGCGTAGTCCCGGGTCTCCAGGTTTGAGAGTACGATGATAATTTGCAAAAATCACACTTAGAGTTAAAAATATGCCGTCAAAGGGTGAAAACCCAGACCCCATAGGAGGCACGAACATCTCGGACGGGACCAATGTAACTTGTAGGCACTGACCGCGTAGTCCCAGGTATCCCGGTTTGAGAGTACGACGATAATTTCCAAAAATCACACTTAGAGTTAAAAACATGTCGTTAAAGGCTGAAAACCCAAATTAGCCCCCAAACCACCTCGTAGGAGGCAGGAACACCTCGTACGGGACCAATGTAACATGTAGGAACTGACCGCGTAGTCCCGGGTCTCCCGTTTTGAGAATACAAAGATAATTTGCAAAAATCAACACTTAAACTTAAAAATAAGTGGTTAAAGGGGGAAAACCCAAACCAGGCCACAAATGAGCCCGTAGGAGGCACGGACACCTCGCACTGGACCATTGTAACTTGTAGGAACTGACCGCGTAGTCCCGGGTCTCCCGATTTGAGAATACGATGACAATTTGGAAAAATTAATAATTAAACTTAAAAACAAGCAGTTCAAGAGCGAAAAAACAAACCAGACCCCAAACGACCCCGTAGGAGGAACGAACACCTCGTACGGAACAACTGTAACTTGTAGGAACTGACCGCGTAGTTCCTGGTCTCCCATTTTGAGACTACGATAATAATTTTCAAAAATAAAACTTAGACTTAAAAACGTGCCGTTAAAGGATAAAAACCCAAACCAGCCCCCAAATGACCCCGTAGCAGGCACGAACACCTCGCACAGGACTTATGCAACTTGTAGGAACTGACCGCGTAGTCCCGGGTCTCCCAGTTTGAGAGTACGATGATAATTTGCAAAAATCACACTTAGAGTTAAAAACATGTCGTTAAAGTGTGAAAACCGAAACCAGCCCCCAAACGACCCCGTAGGAGGCATGAACACCTCGCACGGGACCGATGTAACTTGTTGGAACAGACCGCATAGTCCCAGGTCTCCCGGTTTGAGAGTAGGATGATAATTTGCAAAAATCACACTTAGAGTTAAAAACATGCTCTTAAAGGGTAAAAAACCAAACCGGCCCCCAAACGACCTCGTAAGAGGGACGAACACCTCGCACGGGACCAATGTAACTTGTATCAACTGACCGGATAATCACTGGTCTCCCGGTGTGAGAGTACCCCGATAATTTGCAAAAATCACACTTAGAGTTAAAAACATGCCGTTAAAGGGTGAAAACCCAAATCAGCCCCAAACGATCCCGTAGGAGGAACGAACACCTCGCACGGGACCAATGTAACTTGTAGGAACTGACCGCGTAGTCCTGGGTCTCTCGGTTTGAGAGTACGATGATAATTTGCAAAAAATCACACTTAGAGTTAAAAACAAGCCGTTAAAGGTTGAAAACAAAAATCAGCCCCCAATAATCCCGTAGGAGGCACGAACACCTCGCACGGAACCAAAATAACTTGTTGGAACTGACCGGGTTGTCCGAGGTCTCCCAGTTTGAGAATGCGATGATAATTTGCAAAATCAACACTTAAACTTAAAAACAAGCCGTTAAATGGTGAAAACCCATACCATCCCCCAAACGACCGCGTAGGAGGCACGAACACCTCGCACGGGACCAATGTAACTTGTAGGAACTGACCGCGTAGTCCCGGGTCTCCAAGTTTGAGACTATGACGATATTTTCCAAAAATAACACTTAGACTTAAAAACATGCCGTTAAAGGGTGAAAATCCAAACCAGCCCCAAACGACCCCGTAGGAGGTACGAACACCTCGGACGGGACCAATGTAACTTGTAGGAACTGACCGCGTAGTACCGGGTTTCTCGGTTTGAGAGTACGATGATAATTTGTAAAAATCACACTTAGAGTTAAAAACATGCCATTAATGGGTGAAAAACCAAACCAGCCCCCAAACGACCCCGTAGGAGGCACAAACACCTCGCACGGGACCAATGTAACTTGTAGGAATAGACCGCGTAGTCTCGGGTCTCCCGGTTTGAGAGTAGGACGATAATTTGCAAAAGTAACACTTAGAGTTAAAAACATGCTGTTAAAGGGAAAAAAACCAAACCAGCCCCCAAACGACACCGTAAGAGGATTGAACAACTCTCACGGGACTAATGTAACTTGTATCAACTGATCACGTAGTCTCGGGTCTCCTAGTTTGAGAGTACGACGATAATTTGCAAAAATCACACTTAGAGTTAAAAACATGTCGTTAAAGGGTGAAAACCCAAACCAGCCCCAAACGACCCCGTAGGAGGAATGAACACCTCGCACGGGACCAAAGTAACTTGTGGGAACTGACCGCGTAGTCCCGGGTCTTCTGATTTTTTGAATACGATGAAAATTTGAAAAAATCAGCACTTAAACTTAAAAATAAGCCGTTAAAGGGTGAAAACCCAAACCAACCCCCAAACGACCCCCTAGGAGGCACGAACACCTCGCAAGGGACCAATGTAACTTGTAGGAACTGACCGCATAGTCCTGGGTCTCCCGGTTTGAGAGTAGGACGATAATTTGCAAAAATCACACTTAGAGTTAAAAACATGCCGTTAAAGGGTTAAAACTCAAACCAGCCGCCAAACGACTCCGTAGGAGGAACGAACACCTCGCACGGGACCAATGTAACTTGTATCAACTGGCCGCATAGTCCCGGCTCTCCAAGTTTGAGAGTACGATGATAATTTGCAAAAATCACACTTGGTGTTAAACATATGCCATTAAAGGATGAAAACACAAACCAGCCCCACCGTAGGAGGCACGAAACCAATGTAACTTGTAGGAACTGACCGCGTAGTCCCGAATTTCCCGGTTTGAGACTATGACGATAATTTTTAAAAATAACACTTAGACTTAAAAACATGTCGTTAAAGGGTGAAAACCCAAATCAGCCCCCAAACGATCCCGTAGGAGGCACGAACACCTCGCACGGGACCAATGTAACTTGTAGGAACTGACCGCGTATTCCGGGGTCTCCCGATTTGAGAGTACGATGATAATTTGTAAAAATCAAACTTAGAGTTAAAAACATGTCGTTAATGAGTGAAAACCCAAACCAGCCCCCAAACGACCCCGTAGGAGGCACGAACACCTCGAACGGGACCAATGTAACTTGTAGGAACTGACCACATAGTCCTAGGTCTCCCGGTTTAACTTGTAAGATGACAATTTGTAAAAATCATACTTAGAGTTAAAAACATGCCACTAAATGCTAAAAACCCAAACCAGCCCCCAAACGACCCCGTAGGAAGAATGAACACCTCGCACTGGACCAATGTAACTTGTGGGAACTGACAGCGTAGTCCCGGGTCTCCCGATTTGAGAATACGACAAAAATTTGAAAAATTTAACACTTAAACTTAAAAATAAACCGTTAAAGGGTGAAAACCCAAACCAGCCCCCAAACGACTCCGTAGGAGGCACGAACACCTCGAACGGGACCAATGTAACTTGTAGGAACTGACCACATAGTCCTAGGTCTCCCGGTTTAACTTGTAGGATGATAATTTGTAAAAATCATACTTAGAGTTAAAAACATGCCACTAAATGCTAAAAACCCAAACCAGCCCCCAAACGACCCCGTAGGAAGAATGAACACCTCGCACTGGACCAATGTAACTTGTGGGAACTGACAGCGTAGTCCCGGGTCTCCCGATTTGAGAATACGACAAAAATTTGAAAAATTTAACACTTAAACTTAAAAATAAACCGTTAAAGGGTGAAAACCCAAACCAGCCCCCAAACGACCCCGTAGGAGGCATGAACACCTCGCACGGGACCAATGTAACTTGTAGGAACTGACCGTGTACTCCCGATTCTCCCCGTTTGACAATACGACGATAATTTACAAAAATCAACACTTAATCATAAAAACAAGCCGTTAAAGGGTGAAAACCAAAACCAACCCACAAACAACCCCGTAGGAGGCACGATCACCTCGCACGGGACCAATGTAAATTGTAGGAACTGACCGCGTAGTCCCGGGTCTCCCAGTTTTTTAACTACGATGATAATTTTCAAAAATAACACTTAGACTTAAAAACATGCCGTTAAAGGGTGAAAATGCAAACCAGACCCCAAACGACCCCGTAGGTGGAATGAACACCTCGCACGGGATCAAAGTAACTTGTGGGAACTTACAGCGTAGTCCGGGGTCTCCCGATTTGAGAATACGATGAAAATTTAAAAAATCAACACTTAAACTTAAAAATAAGCCGTTAAAGGGTGAAAACCCAAACCAACCCCCAAACGACCCCGTAGAAGGCATGAACACCTCGCACGCGACCAATGTAACTTGTAGGAACTGACCGCGTAGTCCCGGGTCTCCCGGTTTTAGAATACGATGATAATTTTCAAAACTCAACACTTAAACATAAAAACAAGCCGTTAAAGAGTTAAAACCCAAACCATCCCCCAAGCGACCCCGTAGGAGGCACGAACACCTCGCACAGGACGAATGTAACTTGTAGGAACTGACCACGTAGTCCTGGGTTTCCCAATTTGAGAATACACTGATCATTTACAAAAATCAACACTTAAACTTAAAAATAATCCGTTAAAGGGTGAAAATCCAAACGACCCCGTAGGAGGCATGAACACCTCGCACGGGACCAATGTAACTTGTAGGAACTGATCGCGTAGTCCCGGGTCTCCCAGTTTGAGACTACGGTAATAATTTTCAAAAATAACAATTAGACTTAAAAACATGCCGTTAAAGGGTGAAAAATCAAACTAGCCCTCAAACAACCCCGTAGGAGGTACGAACACCTCGCACGGGACCAATGTAACTTGTAGGAATTGACCGCGTAGTCCCGGGTCTCCCGATTTGAGAGTACGATGATAATTTGCAAAAAAATCACACTTAGAGTTAAAAACATGCCGTTAAAGGATGAAAATCCAAACCAGCCTCCAAACGACCCCCTAGGAGGCACGAACACCTCGCACAAGACCAATGTAACTTGTAGGAACTAACCGCGTAGTCCTGGGTCTCTCGATTTGAGAGTAGGACGATAATTTGCAAAAATCACACTTAGAGTTAAAAACATGTCGTTAAAGGGTAAAAACCCAAACCAGCCCCCAAACGACCCCGAAGGAGGAACGAACACCTCGCATAGGACCAATGTAACTTGTATCAACTGATCGCATAGTCCCGGGTCTCCAGGTTTGAGAGTACGATGATAATTTGCAAAAATCACACTTGGTGTTAAAAATATGTCGTTAAAGGGTGAAAACACAAACCAGCCCCAAACGACCCCGTAGGAGGCACAAACACCTCGCACGAGACCAATGTAACTTGTAGGAACTGACCGCGTAGTCCCGAATCTCTCGGTTTGAGACTACGATGATAATTTTTAAAAATAACACTTAGACTTAAAAACATGTCGTTAAAGGGTGAAAACCCAAACCAGCCCCGAAACGACCACGTAGGAGGCACGAACACCTCGTACGGGACTAATGTAACTTGTAGGAACTGACCGCATATTCCCGGGTCTCTCGATTTGAGAGTACGATGATAATTTGCAAAAATCACACTGAGTGTTAAAAACATGTCGTTAAAGGGTGAATACCCAAACCAGCCCCCAAACGACCCCGTAGGAGGCACGAACACCTCGGACGGGACCAATGTAACTTGTAGGAACTGACCACGTAGTCCTATGTCTCCCGGTTTAACTTGTAGGATGGCAATTTGCAAAAATCGCACTTAGAGTTAAAAACATGCCATTAAAAGGGTAAATACCCAAACCAACCCCCAAACGACCCCGTAGGAGGAACGACCACCTCGCATGGGACCAATGTAACTTGTGGGAACTGACCGCGTAGTCCCGGGTCTCCCGATTTGAGAATATGACGATAATTTGAAAAAATCAGCACTTAAACTTAAAAACAAGTCGTTAAAGGGTGAAAACCCAAACTAGCCCCCAAACGATCCCGTGGGAGGCATGAACACCTCGCACGGGACCATTGTAACTTGTAGGAACTTACCGGTAGTCCCGGGTCTCCTGGTTTGATAATACGATGATAGTTTGCAAAAATTAAGACTTAAACTTAAAAACAAGCCGTTAAATGGTGAAAATTCAAACGAGCCCCCAAACATCCCCGTAGGAGGAACGAACACCTCGCACGGGACCAATGTAACTTGTGGGAACTGACCGCGTAGTCCCGGGTCTCTCGATTTGAGAATATGACGATAATTTGAAAAAATCAACACTTAAACTTAAAAATAAGCCGTTAAAGGGTGAAAACCCAAACTAGCACCCAAACGACCCCGTAGGAGGCATGAACACCTCGCACGGGACCATTGTAACTTGTAGGAACTGACCGCGTAGTCCCGGGTCTCCCGATTTGAGAATACGATGATAATTTGAAAAAATCAACACTTAAACATAAAAACAAGTCGTTAAAGGGTGAAAACCAAAACTCGCCCGCAAACAACCCCGTAGAAGGCACGAACACCTCGCACGGGACCAATGTAACTTGTAGGAACTGACCGCGTAGTCCCGGGTCTCCCAATTTTTTGAGTACGATGATAATTTTCAAAAATAACACTTAGACTTAAAAACATGTCGTTAAAGGGTGAAAATCCAAACCAGCCCCCAAACAACCCCTTAGGAGGCACGAACACCACGCACGGGACCAATGTAACGTGTAGGAACTGACCGCATAGTTCGAGGTCTCCCAGTTTGAGAGTAGGATGATAATTTGTAAAAATCACACTTAGACTTAAAAACATGCCGTTAAAGGGTAAAAACCCAAACTAGCCTCCAAACGTTCCCGTAGGAGGCATGAACACCTCGCACGGGACCAATGTAAATTGTAGGAACTGACAGCGTAGCCCTGGGACTCCCAGTTTGAGAATACGACGATAATTGGCAAAAATCAACACTTAAAGTTAAAACAAGCCATTAAAGAGTGAAAATCCAAACCATCCCCTAAACAACCCCGAAGGAGGGACGAACACCTCGCACGGGACCAATGTAACTTATAGGAACTGACCACGTAGTCCCGGGTCTCCCGGTTTGAGAATACGATGATCAGTTGCAAAAATCAATACTTAAACTTAAAAACAAGTCGTTAAAGGGTGAAAACCTAAACGACCCCGTAGGAGGCATGAACACCTCGCACGGGACCAATGTAACTTGTAGGAACTGACCGCGTAGTCCCGGGTCTCCCGATTAGAGACTACGACGATAAATTTGAAAAATAACAATTAGACTTAAAAACATGCCATTAAATGGAAAAATTCAAATGAGCCCCCAAACATCCCCGTAGGAGGTACGAACACCTCGTACGGGACGAATGTAACTTATAGGAACTGATCGCGTAGTCCTGGGTCTCCCGATTTGAGAGTACGATGATAATTTGCAAAAAATAACACCTAGAGTTAAAAATATGTCGTTAAAGGGTGAAAATCCAAACCAGCTCCCAAACGACCCCTAGGAGGCACGAACACCTCGCACGAGACCAATGTAACTTGTAGGAACTGATCGCATAGTCTTGGGTCTCCCGATTTGAGAGTAGGACGATAATTTGCAAAAATCACACTTAGAGTTAAAAACATGCCGTAAAAGGCAAAAAACCCAAACTAGCCCCCAAACAACCCCGTAGGAGGAACGAACACCTCGCACGGGACCAATGTAACTTGTATCAACTGATCGCGTAGTCCCGGGTCTCCAGGTTTGAGAGTACGATGATAATTTGCAAAAATCACACTTAGAGTTAAAAATATGCCGTTAAAGGGTGAAAACCCAGACCCCGTAGGAGGCACGAACATCTCGGACGGGTCCAATGTAACTTGTAGGAATTGACCGCGTAGTCCCGGATATTTCGGTTTGAGAGTACGCCGATAATTTCCAAAAATCACACTTAGAGTTGAAAACATGCCGTTAAAGGGTGAAACTCCAAATTAGCCCCCCAAACGAGCCCATAGGAGGCACGAACACCTCGCACAGGACCAATGTAACATGTAGGAACTGACTGCGTAGTCCCGGGTCTCCTGATTTGAGATGACGACGATAATTTGCAAAAATCAACACTTAAACTTAAAAACAAGCGGTTAAACGGTGAAAACCCAAACTAGACACCAAACGACCCCGTAGGAGGCACGGACACCTCGCACGGGACCATTGTAACTTATCGAAACTGACCGCGTAGTCCCGGGTCTCCCGGTTTGAGAATACGACGATAATTTGCAAAAATTAACACTTAAACTTAAAAACAAGCCGTTAAAGGGTGAAAATAGAAACTAACCCCCAAACGACCCCGTAGGATGAATGAACACCTCGTACGGGACCAATGTAACTTGTAGGAACGGACCGCGTAGTCCCTGGTCTCCCAGTTTGGGACTACGACGATAATTTTCAAAAATAACACGTAGACTTAAAAACAAGCCGTTAAAGGGTGAAAACCCAAACCAGCCCCCAAATGACCCCGTAGGAGGCACGAACACCTCGCGCGGGACCAATGCAACTTGTATCAACTAACCGCATAGTCCTGGGTCTCCCGGTTTGAGAGTACGATGATAATTTTCAAAAATCACACTTAGAGTTAAAAAAATGCCATTGAAGTATGAAAACCAAAACTAGCCCCCAAACGACCCCGTAGGAGGCACGAACACCTCACACGGGACCAATGTAATTTGTAGGGACTGACCGCGTTGTCCCAGGTCTTCCGATTTGAGAGTAGGACGATAATTTGCAAAAAGCACACTTAGAGTTAAAAACATGCCGTTAAAGGGTAAAAAACCAAGCCAGCCCCCAAACGACCCCGCAGGAGGAACGAATACCTCGCACGGGACCAATGTAACTTGTATCAACTGACCGCGTAGTCCCGGGTCTCCCGGTTTGAGAGTATGATGATAATTTGCAAAAATCACACTTAGAGTTAAAAACATGCCGTTAAAGGGTGAAAATCCAAATAAGTCCCAAACGACCCCGTCGGAGACACGAACACCTCGGACGGGACCAATGTAACTTGTATGAACTAACCGCGTAGTTCCGAGTCTCTCAATTTGAGAGTACGACGATAATCTACAAAAATCACACTTAGAGTTAAAAACATGCCATTAAAGGGTGAAAACCCAAATCAACTGCCAAACGACCCCGTAGGAGGCACGAACACCTCGCAGGGGACCAATGTAACTTGTAGGAATAGACCGCGTAGTCCTGGGTTTCCCGGTTTGAAAGTAGGACGATAATTTGCAAAAATCACACTTAGAGTTAAAAACATGCCGTTAAAGGGTAAAAACCCAAATTAGCCCCCAAACGACCCCGTAGGAGGAACGGACACCTCGCACGGGACCAATGTAACTTGTATCAACTGACCGCGTTGTCCCGAGTCTCCCGGTTTGAGAGTACAATGATAATTTGCAAAAATCACACTTAGAGTTAAAAATATGCCGTTAAAGGGTTAAAACCCAAACCAGCCCCAAACGACCCCGTAGGAGGCACGAACACCTCGCACGGGACCAATGTAACTTGTAAGAACTGACCGCGTAGTCCCGGGTCTCCCGGTTTGATACTACGACGATAATTTTCAAAAATAACACTTAGACTTGAAAATATGCCGTTAAAGGGTAAAAACCCAAACTAGCTCCCAAACGACCCCGTAGGAGGCACGAACACCTTGCACGGGACCAATGTAACTTGTAGGAACTGACCGCGTATTCCCGGGTCTCCTGGTTTGAGAGTACGATGATAATATGCAAAAATCACACTTAGACTTAAAAACATGTCGTTAAAGGGTGAAAACCCAAACCAGCCCCAAACGACCCCGTAGGAGGTACGAACACCTCGGACGGGACCAATGTAACTTGTAGGAACTGACCGCGTAGTCCCGGGTCTCCCATTTTGAGAGGACGATGATAATTTGCAAAAATCACACTTAGAGTTATAAACATGTCGTTAAAGGGTGAAAACCCAAACCACCCCCCAAACGACCGCGTAGGAGGCACCAACAACTCGCACGGGACCAGTGTAACTTGTAGGAACTGACCGCGTAGTCCCGGGTCTCTTGGTTTGATAGTACGATGATAATTTCCACTCATATATGTCATTTTTTAGTTTGTGTAATTTTTTTTTGTAAATTATTGGGTTACTAATATCGTATCTTTTTTGTATCCTATTTTTTTTGCAAGATAACAGTTTATCGTTGGCTCTTATTCACATGGAACACACAAAGAACTCAATGGTTTACAACAAGGAGTTTATTAATGATTCCATTTTTTTGTGTCATGGTCGTACGGTCTTTTGTTGTTTTATTGTTGACTTTTATGGCCGTGTGGGCTTTTGTAAGTTAATTGTTATATTTTTTGGCCGTGCGGGCTTTATGTTAGGCAAGTTTTGTATTAATTGGTTTTGAAATGTTCAGAAAATAGAGGAAACTCTGCCCAATTTTTTTTGGGCCTGTGAGCTGTTAAAGACTTGTAATATTATGAAGTTTGGATGTACATTAGTTTATTAACAACGCGCAATATTATTAATTTGTGAATTTTGTGCTTTCAAATAATTAATTTTTTTTTATAAAAAATTTGGCACAGTTCAAAATCGTGGAAAAAGTGTATCATATTTTGGCACGATTTTGAACTGTGCCAAATTTTTTTAAAACTGTGCTGAATCTGGCACAGTTAAAACAATGCTAAAAATGTGCCAGAAATATCAAATTCTGGCACGGTTTAAAAGTGTGCCGAAAGTGTTCCTATTTTGCTGAATCTGGCACAGTTAAAAACTGTGCCAAAAGTGTGCCAGAAATATCAAATTTTGGCACGGTTTAAAAGTGTTCCAAAAGTGTTCCTGTTAGGCTGAATCTGGCACACTTTTGAGCCATGCCAGGAAAAAAAATTGCCATTTTGGAACACCTGATTCTGGCACAGTTCAAAACCGTGCCAGATTTGATCTGGCACAGTTTTAAATCGTGTCAGATTCCTATTTTTGGTGTAGTGCACTTGGTCATTTTATTTGAGAAGTCGACCTTTCTGAGGGCATCTTTCAAAGTGTAGGTTGTCAAGATGACTATGGTGTGAGCATCAAAGTAATGCCTTAGCTTCCTCCTGATGGTTACATGTCCCCGAACCATTTTTTCTATGGGCATGTATCTATTTTCCACTTCAAGAAGGGTACGGCTCACATAGTAGATCAATTTTTCTCCCCATCGTGTAGACAGATCAGTGCCGCAATGGTTACATGACTTAAAATGACCAAGTAGAGGTATAGGTCTTCCCCTTACTTGGGAGTTGGAAGCAAGGGAAGATATCCCAAGTACTTTTGAATCCATTCTATAGCTTGCTCGTATTCTTCTGTCCAGACTGTTGAACTTGCCTTCTTTAGGGCTTGAAAAAAGGGGCACCATTTCTCAGAAGATCTTGAAATGAATCTATTGACGGTTGTCATCATTCGAGTGATGACCTCAATGTATCCAATAATGGTCAAACTTTTAACGTCCCAGAGAGCTCTAATATGGCATGGATTTTCCTCAATACCCCTTTGGGTAACCAGGTAACCCAAAAACTTACTGTAGCTTAAACTAAAAATATATATATATATTAGTTGATGTTCATCTTGTATTAATTAGGATGTCGAAGGTCTTCGCAAGGTCTCTTAAATGATAGGTCGAATACATATTCTTGATAATCACATAATCTATATACACCTCTATAGTGGAGCCAATCATCTTCTTAAACATCTTATTCACCAACCTCTGATATGTTACCCCTGCATTCTTTAAGTCGAATGCCATTATCCTATAGCAGTAAAGCACTAAGGTCATGATAAATGAGGTATTCTCTTGATCCGGGCCGAAATTGGGTATCTGGTGGTAGCTAGAGTATGGGTCTATGAAGCTCATTTGTTGATTCCCTATTGTGGAATATACTAGCTTATTTATTTGGCGCATTGGAAAATATCCTTAGGTTAACATCTGTAGAGGTTAGTGAAATCAACACAGACCCTTTATTTGCAATTTTTCTTTTTAATAGCGAAGGTGTTTGAGACCCACTATGGGAATTGGACTTCTCTAATAAACCCAACCTGGAGTAAATTATCAACTTCAACTTTTACTGCCCTTACTTTTCCTGTAGCTGACTTTTTTAGTTTCTATTTGACTGGCTTAGTGCTTGATTCCACATGCAATCGATGGCAGGCAATCTCTGGGTCTATTCTTGGGAGATAATAATGCTGACAAACGAAAACATCTGCATTTTCTCTGAGCAAGTAGGTACGATGTTTATCTTTATCTATGGGAAGCTCTGATCAGATAAGGAAGATCTTCTCTAGCTGTGATGCATCCAAGGGAATGGAGATCAGTTCCTCTAATGCACTTTTGGCAAGGGCCAATTAAGGTTTTTTACCCCTGGACAAACTCCCTTTCATTGATACTTGGGTTAATCATCCTCCGTGTTGTCTTCACTTTGATTTTTCTTAGACTAAACCTACTTTATCTTGATGGCTGAAACAAAATAACTTTGTATTGTTGCATGATTTCCTCTAATTCTTAGCACCCCTTAGTCACTCCCAAACTTGAGTTTCTAATGAAGTGACGATGGAATGGCCATCTTTTTATGTAGCCATCCTCTACCTAGTATGTTGTTATAGGGTAACTCCAACTGGATTATGTGGAATTCCACCTCCTTTTTAATTGGTTCGATATTGACTGGCAACTTGATTTTCCCTAGGGGTGACTTTACGTGGCCATTGAAGTTAATTAATGGGCCGACGTTAGTATCTATATTTTTGACACGTTAGCCAATCTTGTAAAGAACTATAAGGTACATGATTTTGGAGGAGATTTGTTAGTTTATCATTACTATCCTCGTATCAAAGTTTACAATTCGTAAGGTGAGCACTAGGGCATCTTTATCAGGCAAATTTACGTCAACCGGAGTGTCTTCGGTGAACATAATAACACGATCGGTATCCAGGTCCTTTCTTTCCTTCTTGACTAAGATTTCTTTGGTTGGGTCTACCTAGAATGCTTATTGAATATTGGTTGCTACCCTCACCTTCTCCCTTAGTTTATTGCCTATATGCTGGGTCGAGTCGGTGTAGCTGGATGATGGAAACCACTCTTGCTGGTAGGAAATCTTACTCCATTTTTTGGATTGTGTTAAATTTGACTATTGCCTTTGGTTTTGTTGTGCTAATGTATTACTTGAGATTACCCACTTGGATAAGTTCTTTCAGGTTTTTTTTTTACATCTTATAGTCTTTCATGAGGTGCCCCATGGTCCTAGTGGTAGCTACCTCTTAGACTGGCATCCCTAGCACTTGGGTCACCGACCATCTTACGAGGCCTATTGAATAAAGGTTTGTCATTGATCTAAAAAATAATCCAAAAATAGGCTCCTTGAAGAATGATTCCAACGCCTTGTAACTACTCTCGCCGGCCTGAGATTTGGAGTAACTTTTAAAAGCTTCATTCTTGGATCCCTTCATGGACGACCATGGCTTTCCACTGGGGGCTTTCTTTGGATATCTCTTCTTTTGGTCGTTTGGGGAGGCTACATTGGAGAGCTCATCTTTTACCATGTTATATTTTTCAACGCGAAATGTAAGATTTTCCATTGAAGAAGATGACTTCTTTGTCAATAACTTGTAGATATCATCTGATATATCGAGACCAAACTTGCTAGAGTTTATCACCAGTTACTCATTGTAATTATCAAATTCACTGAATAGATCCATATACCTCTGAGCGTACTTCCTGAGAGCTTCTTATTGAGTGAGATTAGCGAATCTACCACCTTAACCTCTCTGCTGCTTGGCCACCTTATTGCATGTGATGGACCAAGTTGGGAACTACTCAGCAAGAACCCTAAAGGTGGAGATTGAATTGGTGGAAAATTAATTAAACCACTTTAAACCTATCTCTCATAGGCTTTATGGGAATACCCTACACACCAAAACATCGTGATGGCTGCAGAGGGATATAATCTATCGGTAGTGCCTGATGTGATGATATGGGTATGTATTTACTTCATATGTTGTGACTTTTGGCACGGATAACTTATTTAGATGTTTGAAGGATTCTATATATTCGATGAATGGTAAGGATGCATCATGCATCAGTGCTTTCCTGTCTAGGTCCTTAATGTTCCTAGAAAAATTTGGGTTCATCCTTCCGTTCAATTCCCTTCGAATGAGTCATATTAATTCGTATGTCATTACTTAATTCGAATGTGGTCCAGAGTGAGTTGGACTACTAATCTGGACCGACTCCCTCTGACGGCATTAATGGTACCTATGATTGATGGAATTCCTCCAAGGTGAGTGATAACGGTGGCGGTGTCGAGGGATCGTATGGCGACTTCTTGAACGAGAAGTCGTACTAGCTTGATCTCTTAGGGAGTGAAGTGCCCTCCGGTGATTATACCGAGTACGTGAATCTGAGGTATCTCCCTCTGATTGTTGGGATAATTGTATCCTTAGATGGGTAATTTCTTGGTCACGACTATTTAGATTCTCTTAATTGATATTGGGTAAACGAGAGATAAATTTTCCTTCCACGCAGTCAATCGGTGGCTTATAATAATGCTAACTTGGTCCAGATCAACCAAGCGATTGTACTCTGGACCATTAATGTTGTTGTATGGGTGGAAATCGTACGAGATTTTGTTTCCTCCTTACGACCCGTATTTCAGGCTACATGCGACTCCTAGCATGAGCGGGGAGATATTAGTCTTCACTCATAGTGAAGTTTGGGCATTCATGACTTTAATACTGGTGAGAGCTTCGACTCTTTATGGACAAGGACAAATTGTAGGAGATTCTTCCCATAATAAGTATTAGAATTACGCAATTGCTCCGAAAAGTACTATAAATGCATAAAAGGAAAAAGTGATCTATATATGTTGTTCGGCTATGAGGTTGGCTTATGTCCATGAGGGTAAGGGGGAGTGTTTTGTATTAGAAAAAGGAATGGCAATAATCAGAGTGCTATTGTTTCTAACTGAGAGTTCAGACTATTGCATGCTAGTTACAATTACCTTCTAATGTGAGTTATATCGCCCCTATTTATGAACCTTGTGTCCCATGTTTGTGGGTTTCTTCATACTTATCTCTATCTATAACAATCTTTGAGATTTAATTACATAAAAATCTTTCTAGGTCGATTACTTCATACATCCTCCTTTTGTAGCTTGCCACGTGTTCAGTCGCATGGCTTTGGCCATGTGACCTTAGTTAATTTGTCCCTTCATATCCCAAACGCAAATGAAAGAGTTGGCGCTTGCGTTCAATTAAGAAATAATATAATAAATACCACTTTTAACCCAAATTAACCCTAAGCATGCAACTAGGTGTGATTGAAACAATATGAAATCATGCAAGAATAATTCAACACACAAAGTTTAAGGAAAAATCCCCCACAGGGGCAAAATTTGTATATCACTATAATTTGTAAGAGAAACGGCTTACAATCGGATTACACTGAAATATAAGTTTTTGACTAAGAATTACCCTCGGGTATCGGATTCTGTAGTCGCGGCTGGAATATCCCTTTCCAGTAAGGTTGGCGGTTGGAACTATCCTTGTCCAGTAGGGCTGCAATGAAGAGGAAGGAACGGTCCACTTCACAAGGGTTGAACAACAGCAATGGTGTTCTTTGGGTTACCAAACTTGATTCACAAGGATATGGAAGATGTGTGACTCTCAAAACCTAGAATCATATGACTCAATAGGTGAAGACTTTAGGGTTGATATGCTCTGAACAACGTGGGAAAGTCTTAAGAAAAACAACTACTGATCGTGGTTTAAATAAGGGATCAAAACCCTAAAAAATCTGATGCACGATCTGGCAGTGATTATCCTCGCCAGATCGGTCCGGTCGTTTAGGCTTCATCGGTTCGCTATGGATCCGGGTGTACTGGTCTCAGCTCAGTAGGAGGATCGGTCCGGTCCCTTTATCCGGATCGGTCCGGTGAACCGGATCGGTTCTTTTATCTGGTCCGGATCGGTCCGGCCAGGTCTGATTCCTTCGAGGAAATCTCTCCATCTTCAAAGGGACATATCTTCTTCACTGTAGCTCGGAATGAGATGTCGTTTCTTCCAGTATCTTTGTTGCGGCAAGCTCTTCAACTTTCCAGTTGACCTATCCTCCGGACGGTGGATGTACAATTACCGAATTGCCCTTGAACTTCCATATCGAGCCTTCTTTCACTGTTTTGACTTCTCTTGCGTACCACTAGCATATAGTCCCTAAAAGCATGGAACGTGAAGTCATTGAGGCTGATGTAAAACACATGATGGAGATGCAGGATGCTTGATTCCTGGAATTTGGATTGAGGCCGTCCTATGTGATCATATAGAAACGTGCCAAATGTAACGGCGTACGACATATAAAACTGTAAGATAATGGACATGACAAAAATGTCCTTACAAATCCCCCCCTATGTCTATGCCGGTACATACATAAAAAAATCCGAATTATCAATTCACAACTGCCTATACAAATCTACCCCTCCATGAACCCAAAACTGAAAGAGGTATATATGACTAAGGCTGCATCGTTTGTTCTTCAAATCTTCAGGAATCTCAAAGCTTTTCTCATCAGGGTGTGCAATTCAGAGATCATCAAGATAGTTCCTACACACATGAGATAAATCAAAATACCAAGTGACATATCGAGTTTGAAATGAGATAAATCTAGATACCAATTTATGAGCAAACTCAAAATTTCAAAACTCCCCCATAATATGATAATTCTTTCTCCCCCTTATTATGATGTCCCCAAATAGACAAATGAGAAGAATGAATCAAATAGGCAAAATCGGGGTGTCACGGTACATAAAACAGCACAAACTATTTTTAAATTTTTCATAAAAAGAAAGGATACCACTATGAACAAATATGATACAAAAATCACACCATGGATTTAGACTCAAACAACCACGTCATGGAAATGGAATGAATGGGTGTGAACACATTCGATAGGTAAATCAACTCAATCAATCATATGTGCACGATGCATATGTGTACCCCTAACGAATGAGCATCAAAAGTATCCTTAGGTGAAAAGATTGTTGAATTTAGATGACATCGTCTTATACAAATCAACAAATCAAAGTCAAAATGATTTTCACCCCAATAACGTCCAAAACTATTTAGCGCATTTTAAAGAATTTCAAGGACGTGCAAACCCGTTTTAATTCTCCAATCAAACTCCCTCATATAAATTTTCTTTTAGAGGTAATCTAAATTCTCAAACTTTGGAGAATTGGTGCAAAAACCTAAATGGCCCATAATTGGCATGAATTTCTTTTTATTGCCTTTAAATTTTTTTTTTCGGGCTCTTTTAACCTCTTTGGACCTCGGATAATAAAATTCCTCAATTTTTTAGGTCCTTTTTAACGGTGGCTTTTACGCAAAGGATAAATAATCAACTTTCGCAGCCCCTCCCCGTTTTCAATTAAAACACACAAACATTCAAAACGGTTCTTGAAATGCACAATTTCCTTATCAAAATTTATCGCGCTTGGTTCGTTTTAAGGACAGGATTGAAGTGAAAACACCCAACCAACATGTGATAAGACAAGCACAATAATCAAACAAATCCGTGCATGTGTGCAATAAAGGACAAAGTGAGTCAAACATGTAGAAAGTAACACTATAGCAACTCAAAGACTCCAAACTTTGTAAAGCATAAGAATGAATTGACCTATTATCTCAAAACACTATCAAATAGTCACATGAAGATAATGGAATGATGTTGTGACTCGATCAACTTAAGTATTCATCCATAAACGGTGCAAAAAAAAATCTTTTTGTATTTTTCAAATTTTTTTTTTTTTTTAAAATATATACAAAAAGTACATGTCACAACGCTAGCAAACATAAAGATCATGAAACGAAAACTAGCGTATGACAAACATGCAAACACAATCATCTATATGATATGGCAAGAGAAGAATCATGTGCAAGCAAACGGGAATCAACTATTCTAAAATCTAGTGTATCCAAAAGTGATTTCCTAACCCAAATGGATGAAACAAGTCGACAAGGGGTTTTGGGAACCAACAAAACACTAGACTTCGAATTCCTAGGACCTCTTCCAAGATCATAACAAAATCGCCTAAGGTGACCATTCCTACCACAATATGAGCATGTGTAAACGGGTGGGATGACACCTAAAGTGTTGTCTTTTCTAGAGTCCTTGGAATTAGTTGACCCTCTAAAGAAAATAATGGTTTTGGCTTTAGCATTAGAAGCATGAGAACACGATGAGCCATTACCATCTCTATCAAACCTACTTGAGTCTGTCGAATCATTTTTTAACTTCAAAATTTTTTACTCAAGCAAAGAATTAGACTCTTCCAAATTGAGGGATTTATTTTTCAAATTATCAATCAAACCTAGAAGCTTATCTCGCTCCCCCTCAATTAAAGCAAACTTTTTCTTAAGAGTCTCTTCACGTGCCACAAACTCATTGACTAAAATATTTTTATTATCTTTGGCACAAACACAAACCATCGAATTTTTAAGGTCCTCTAAATCGTTTTCTAAAACTTGGACCCTATCATCACACTCCTTCTTGGACAATTTTAAAGAAACAAAGTCATGGTCCAAGGACACAAATTTTTCACGATAAAAATCTTTTTGATTTTGAACCGTTTGCAAAAGATCCATTGCGGATTTAAAACGAGAATTTTCTTTTTCCAAAACTTTAATTCTTTTGCAAAGTTTCAAATTCAAAGTTTTTAAATTCTCAGTATGGTCGTGAACTTTTTCAAAAATAGGCACTTTATTATATAACTTCTCCATTTGAACACGCACTTTTTCAAAAATCAATTTTTTCAGAAAATTGATATCTTAGAAAAATTTTGCGGAAAATAGGAATACGCGATAGATTAGCGTAACCTGCTCTGATACCAATTTGAAAGAGTTGGCGCTTGCGTTCAATTAAGAAATAATATAATAAATACCACTTTTAACCCAAATTAACCCTAAGCATGCAACTAGGTGTGATTGAAATAATATGAAATCATGCAAGAATAATTCAACACACAAAGTTTAAGGAAGAATCCCCCACAGGGGCAAAACCATTTGTATATCACTATAATTTGTAAGAGAAACGGCTTACAATCGGATTACACTGAAATACAAGTTTTTGACTAAGAATTAATTACCCTCGGGTATCGGAATCTGTAGTCGCGGCTGGAATACCCCTTTCCAGTAGGGTTGGCGGCTGGAACTATCCCTGTCCAGTAGGGCTGCAATGAAGAGGAAGGAACGGTCCACTTCACAAGGGTTGAACAACAGCAATGGTGTTCTTTGGGTTACCAAACTTGATTCACAAGGATATGGAAGATGTGTGAATCTCAAAACCTAGAATCATATGACTCAATAGGTGAAGACTTTAGGGTTGATATGCTCTGAACAACGTAGGAAAGTCTTAAGAAAAACAACTACTGATCGTGGTTTAAATGAGGGATCAAAACCCTAAAAAATCTACTGCACGATCTGGCAGTGATTATCCTCACCGGATCGGTCCGGTCGTTTAGGCGGATCGGTCCAGTTAAGTCAGATCGATTCTTTTTCTGAAACCGGATCGGTCTGGATGGCATCGGATCGGTCCGGTCATTTAGGCTTCATCGGTTCGCTATGGATCCGGGTGTACTGGTCTCAGCTCAGTAGGCGGATCGGTCCGGTCCCTTTATCCGGATCGGTCCGGTGAATCAGATCGGTTCTTTTATCTGGTCTGGATCGGTCCGGCCAGGTCTGATTCCTTCGAGGAAATCTCTCCATCTTCAAAGGGCCATATCTTCTTCACTATAGCTCGGAATGAGATGCCGTTTCTTCCAGTATCTTTGTTGAGGCAAGATCTTCAACTTTCCAGTTGACCTATCCTCCGGACGGTGGATGTACAATTACCGAATTGCCCTTGAACTTCCATATCGAGCCTTCTTTCACTGTTTTGACTTCTCTTGCGTACCACTAGCATATAGTCCCTAAAAGCATGGAACGTGAAGTCATTGAGGCTGATGTAAAACACATGATGGAGATGCAGGATGCTTGATTCCTGGAATTTGGATTGAGGCCATCATATGTGATCATATAGAAACGTGCCAAATGTAACGGCGTACGACATATAAAACTGTAAGATAACGGACATGACAAAAATGTCCTTACAGCAAAACTTCATTTTTTACCAAATTTATCTTGATTTAATTTAAAGTGAACATGTAATATTAATTGAAGCCAAATTCCAAACCAAGCAGCAAGAAGAAGAAACGGAGGAAAAATCCATTTTGGGCAAAACTACTATATAATAATTGACAGACACAAGATGACGTATAGACTACTTAGAGATCCACTTAGTATAATGATGAGGAGATGTTTTCAAATCTTCAATAGAAAATGATGCCATACAACATCGACCAAAACAAACAGATCTTACCTCGGTATCTACCGATCAGCCTCAGGAATCACAATTACTTTCTTCTCTAGCAGAAAAGCCTCGACTCCATACTTTAGCAGTAGAGAAATTCTCTATAAAGATTTTAGAACTTTGACTATGTTCTTGTTGATTTAAAAGTGATCTTTAAATATCCAAGGGGTTTGGATGAAAAATTAGTAGACTATTATCACAAAAAGGACTCTAAAAGGCTTAGAGAAAAATCTAATCCCGCATCTTTATTTATAGGGAAATTTGTTTCAAAGAGATAGGGATTAAAGATTTAGAAAATATTTAGTGAATAATAAAAAACATGCGTACTTGTTCGAACGAACTACCACCTAGTTCGAACGATATACCTATCTTGTTCGAACGGTTTCCAATGAAACTTCGAACGACATTCCAGAGCATATCCAAAAGGTCAATGTTTTAGATTCCATTCGAATGAAATAATCTCGTTCTAATGACCCTACACAACTTATTCTAACGACATGCCAATATCATTCTAGCGATTTAACAAAAATTATTTATTAATTATTTAGAAGCATTTGGAAAACTTTTAAATGCAAACTCTTTTAAAATTTCCTATGGATTTTTAGAGCCTTACCAAACCACCTCATAACTCTTCTCGGGTAAAATTGTGGGGAACAATCTTCATCTTAAAAATGTCACCAACATTTCTTCTTTTCGAAGAATTGAGAACGGTCATGAAGGTGGAGTGGGGTGTAACGGTATATGACAAACTAAAATAAAAGGAGCAATTATAAAACTTGCCCTTACAGATCTCCCATATGGCTCTTCTAGTACAAAACACATACCCAAGCCAAAATTGATCTCTAATACTAATGATACTAATTACCTCCCAAGTCAAGAAATAGAAACATATAAATGTATGAGTCCTCAATTGAAAAGTCTTCATCTTGTGTGGTACATGAAATTATTATTAAAGCATAATGACCTACACACATGAGACAAAAGAAATACTATGACATGTACGAGTTTAAAGAAAAATAAACTCCACCTCAATTTGTTCTCCCTCTTTTTGTCCGTAATAGAAAATGGTTGAAAACTAATCATAAATCATTAGCATCACGAAAATCCAAATGAAATATCATCTCAAAAGATAAGCAATAAATCACATGCGATGATTTTCCATAAGGATACCAACTATTTATGGCAAAATTTTCAATTTTTTATGGTATAAAAAGTATACGTATAGAAGCTACAAATACAACACACCATGGAATGGCATGAAAATATCTTAATCATGAAATCGGAATGAAATTGTGTGAAAATTTTCTACGGGTAAATCAACATAGGCAAACATAACAAAGTTGCACGAATTCATAAGATACTTCTAAAGAATGCACTAAATTTCAACCTTAGGTGTAAGAATGTTGAACATGAATGAAATTGACTCGACTTATGTAACATACCAAGAATTCAAATACTTCTCAAAATAATAATGCCATTATTTTTCAAAAGAGTCCGTTGTGCAAACCCATTGATCTTCTACTTTACAATACAATCAAAATCTCACATATTTAAAAAGTCACTCTTAAAATTTTAAAGATATTATAATGCTCATCTTTAGTGAAGCATCAATGAAATAAAATGGCCTTGGCACTTGTGTCTTTATGTGTCGTTAGTCTTTTAGGATCTTTCTGCAAATGGTGGCTTTTAACGCATAGAGAAAATGCCCTTTCGTAGCCCATTTCCATTGCTTAACCATGACAACCCACATTTTTATTTTTATATAAAATGTAAAGTTGAACGATTTATTTATCGAAATGACATTTTTTAGATGAAATATAAATAATAAATTTTAACCGATTAATTATCGAGTATATATTTAATACACGTATAAAATATCGTGTATGTTTAAATTTATATATATATATATATATATATATATATATATATATATATATATATATATATATATAAACAAATATCATAATTTAATAAAGTTTGTTGTTAAAATAAACCATGAACTTAAGGGTATAAAAGTTAGATTCTTAAAATTATAAAACCTTAGGGGGTGAAAGTTGAAAATAAAAAAAAATGAACAAAATATCTTCCCTTATTTCTTTTTATATATGATGGTTTAAGGAAAAAAAAGAAATTAAACCTTATACTGCCCACTTTGTTTTTTCTAGGATCATGGTTTAACCCACCCACCACCCCCCCCCCCCACCCCCCCCCCCAAAAAAAAAAAACCAAAAGAAAAACCAAAAACCAAAACATGTAAACCATCCCTATCTTCTTTGTCTTGTATGTGTTAAAAGATTGAAAGAAAAAAAAAATACCCTTACCTATTTATATAATACCTATTACCATTTTTGTTAAAAATAAACCGAGCCTCATCTTTTTCAACCCATGAAAAAAAAACAAAGAACCCAAACTCATCTCCGACAATTCAAAACCCACGAATAGAAGAAAGCCAAAAGGGAAGAAAACACATATTTGTCCTCAAATGAACCTACCATAAAACCAAAAGATGGAACTGGGTATGGTTCTCATCCTTCTTTATTTTCAGTTATATATATATATATATATATATATATATATATATATATATATATATATATATATATATATATATATATATGGGGGGGGATGTTTTATTTACTATTTAGGCAACCATTGAAGGGTTTGAATGTATATATATGATGTATGTTTCAAATAGTGTGTGGGTGTAAAATGGATTTTGTGTGTGGGTTGAGATAGTGTGTGCGGGTGTGCATTAGTGTGTAAGTATATTTGTGTGTGTATGTGTGTGTGTGTGTGTGTGTGTGTATATTATCGAAAAGGAAAAAATATCTTTCTTTTTAAGCCAACGGAAAAATTGAATATACACATAAAATTGCGAGTTTTTCTAACTTTAAAAATTCATATCTTTTAAATCATTATTTAAAACAAATTAGTGGAATGTACCGTTGGACTCGTAGTGTCGAATATAATGTTTTTGTGTATTAACATTTTTTATTCGATGCTATTTTTTACAGTGTCAAATTCGGGTCGTCGTGTCAATTGATGGTTCCAAGTACGCGTTAAAATATTATTTTATTATATTTTCTCAAGGAAATTATCCCGATACAGAGACTGTAACTTGAATCCTATACATATTTAAGTATGAGCCCGCTACTCGAATACCTAAATCAATCCAGTTTAATTACGAAAAAAGTTATGTTTATGGTAAAATGTGTACTTAGTAATATCTTTAGTAACATTTGAACTTAAAATTACAGCTGAAACAAATAAGAAAGCAAAGACCCAACCAAGATATGCACCAATTTCTGGTGGGTTTTACCTTTTCACTATTAGATTCAACGTACTTGCTATGACATCCATTGATATCACGTTATGATAACCCTTCTTGATTCCTACTATGTGTATATTGCTACAATACTTATATGCTATTATATGTTTGTGAAATTTATTTATGGATCAATTTAACGCCTCTCACCTAATAGCCGATTACATGTCCCTATTGAACCAGTTCACCTCTGCATGTTTATATTATGAGCATCAATATTAACTAGGTAATAGATTGTCGTGTTACCCCACATATTTTTTCTACTTGGTATATGGTCTCAGACGTTTGAGAGCCTAGATTTTAGCTACTTATGTGTGAGTGCCACTATCATTGTGTGCTTAGCTAGTTACTTTTCCCCAAAGGTTTGGGTTGATATTATTTGGTTATACTTATGACTTACTTATTTCTATGCTCCTTAGTGAGATGTTAATTGTGGGATTATCAGTTCAAATATCATTATCTTTATTTAAGAGATCCTTAATATCCTTTGAAGTAAAAATTTGATTACACTTCCTTTGACAAACAACAAATTTATATACACTCTAACTCTCTCTATATATATATATATATTGTTAAACAACTAGTAAAAACCTACTTAGCAACTTTGCTTATTCATTTCTTATTATTATTTTGCACAAGTACCTAGAGGACATGACGAACACTTCAGGAATCATTGGATACGTAGGAGCAAGGAAGATATTATTATAAGAAATAAATAATAGTGAAGTAGTATGAGATATACAAATAAGTTGATAAAAGGATAAGCTTTTTGAACTATAGTGTAAGACAATTTAACATTTATAAATTCTTAGTTAGTTTAATATGCATGGTTCATCTATAGTTTAGCATTATTTTAAGATAAAACTTTCACTCGGGAAATCAGGTTGTGACAATTTGGTATCCGAGCCGAGCTAAGTTTAAGATTAGCCTATGCAGGAAATGAGTTGATTATATAATTGGGAAAGTTTTTAATTCATAAGAATAGTAAGGATAAGATGATTGGACACAAATTAAAGAAAGACAATCTTCAATTGCATGAAGAATATATGGTATATTAGGATTTTTCCTAGGGAAAGATTTTAAGGATAGAAGTATAGTTGCAAAGCTGAGATATTTACATAAAGATTACGAGCAACATTCCGGAACTAGTATTTGGAGAAATGTGTACTTAGATTTAATGTAGTGGATTGAATCATTAAAGAATTTAGGACTATCAAGATATGATTAAGGATTTAGAGGCATACAAAGAAAGTTATCTTAGAAAGGTATTGTATATAATATAGTCCAAAAGTCTACACCATTCTTTTGTCTAAACTATTCAGTTGACACTCTCCTTGAAATGAATTACTTCATTTGGGTTCCCTTTTTCATATTTAAAAGTGATCACATTTTTCTATTAATCTTTTTATTTTTCATATTTCACATTGTACTCTTATTATACTATATATTATTCCCATTAGATCATGAGATTAAATTACTCATGTTATAATGGTACCTGAATAGGAAAATTATAAAAGAATTCCTTGATGAGAATTGAAAATGTCTTTAGGAACAAGTAAAAGCATTTGAAATATTAAGTTAAACAGTTCTACTCTTTAGAACATAACGACATTATTTACTGAACCTTATTTGACAACTACAATTTTTCCAAGTTTTACACAACCCTAGTTATGAATTATGACTACTTAACCAAAACCATATACCTTATAAGCACTACTAATTACTTTTCGAAGTCACTTTGATTCAGGATATTAGTGAAAATTTAAAAATTTCCAGAAACATTACGGGTTCCGTATTGAAACATAACTTCCTATCCATGAAAAATTAAAATAGTTGTGATAGGATAAAACCTTACATAAACCCTATACATGACCTTGATACCAAAAATATGTTTCCCTCATAAACCATTTCTCTCTTATTTAGTATTATTCCATGAAGTGATCATATCATTATATGATAGCCCCGGATACCTTGTTCTAACTAATGAACTTCTTTGTGTAGTTCAGAATGCAATTTTAAAACCCCCCATGTTGATCTTGAAACAATGAATTCAAGATAACCTGATTCCATTGAACCTGTTCTTACATAACTTACAATTTAACCAGGAAATAAACTACCGTATACCCATAACAATATTATTTTCCTATAGGACTCAAAATATTGAGTGGCTAGTTTTATTTATCACGTGTATGCGACTCTTTAGAGTTTTGGCTTAACACTGTTACTTTATCTCCAAAGGTTTTGGATTGATTTGTTATTTGTATTGTTATAACCTTATGCCTCTAGAACATATAATTATGGGTTAGCCTATTTTAAAAACCATCTGCAACCTTAACCGTGCGAACCTGATATTTCTAATTCCAGCAACATCATCATACTGATTACTGAATACTACTTCAGATGGATTATTGTTATTTCAATTCTTAATTTCCTTTATTCACCTAATTATGTCGAAGTTCTTATCTTAAATAAATAGTTTTTGACCTTAATCAACGAGCCATATCTACCCTCCCATGATTTATCTAAAACCCTTAGCCTCAGAGTACTCTTTTTTTCCTTATATAATAACCCAAGAAACTACCGAGAAGATAAAATAGATTCGACAAAGACTCAAGACAACCTAAGATACATTGGACACTTTGGTATTATCAAATGTATTGGCCTTGTAGCCTATCAGTTATATTTACCCCCGAAATTGTCTAATATCCATTATGTGTTCCATGTGTTCCATTTTTGCCAATATATTCCAAACCAAACACGTCAACCCCATGACCACACCGACAACTTACCTCTATCAATTAAACCTCTCCCTAAAACTTAGATTCTCGTTACCTCATAACACTACACTAAAACTGGTGAATGGTCACGGACAAAATCCCTGACCAAGACTGTGGGTCACGAACTTGGGCAGTGACCATTTCGAACGTGACCAATTTCGTGGGTCGTGGCCCAAGTTAGTGACCAATATGGGGTCACGGATCCGAGGGGTCATGGCAGATGGTCGCGGACATGGGACGTGACCCACATTGCGATGGAAAAAAATGGTCGCGGATAAAGTCTGTGACCCCCAACTGAGATGATAAATAGTCGTGACAAAAGTTCGTGGCCCACACCGCGACAAACATTTTTGGAAAAAATGGTCGTGGTGTGGGTCACGAACTTTGGCTGCGACCATTTTTCGTCACGATTGGGGGTCATGGACTTTGGTCTCGGCCATTTTTATGCGCGACGGAAAAAATAAAAATGGTCCTGGACAAAGTCCATGACCATTTTTAACTATAATAATAAAATTAGTTTTTTGGGGCCCAATCCTAAAATTGGGGGTCCTGTGACTGCGCGACCGGTTACTACGTGTTACGCTGGATGTGCACGAGGTGTTACAAATATTTATTATTGGCAAAACAACAACAAAAATCAGAAATTGCGAATCGTGAACGTTGTTAATAAACTAATATACATACAAATTTACAAATACTATACGTCTTGATAATTCACAGACCAAAAAAAATTGGCCAGAGTTTCCTCTATTTTCTCGACATTCCAAACCCTGATAATATAAAACCTTCTTATTATAAAGCCCGCACAGCCATACAGTTTAATAATCAAATTATAAAAGCCCCTATGGCCATAAAACTAAACAAAAAACATTATAAAATCTCGCACGATGAATGTCAAAAATATTATATAAACAATCTTCATGATGTAAACCATTGCCTTCTTCATGTGTTCCACGTGCATAAAAGCAAAAGATACAATGATATCCTACAAAAAATAGGATACAAAAAATAAATGATATCAGTAATCAGGTAGTTCTTAAAAAATCATATTCAAGCTGAAAAATTGCATATATGAGTTATAATTCTCATCAAATCAGTTCCTATGAGATACATTGGTCCCGTACGAGGTGTTGGTACCTTTTACGGGGCCGTTCTGGGGTGTTTCGGGACGTCACCCTCTAACATCTTATTTTTAAGTATAAGTCTAGATATTATCAAATTATCATCGTATTCTCAAAACAGAAGTCCCCTGATCGTGCGTTCAGTCCCTACGAGTTACATTGGTCCAGTATGAGGTGTCGGTGCCTCACACGGTGCCGTTTGGGGGCTGTTTCGGGGTGACACCCTCAAACAACTTATTTTTAAGCCTAAGTCTAGATATTTTCAAATTATCATTGTATTTTAAAACTAGGAGTCCCGTGATCGCGCGGTCAGTTCCTACGAGTTACATTGGTCCCACGCAAAGTGTTGGTGCCTCTCACGGTGCCATTCGGGTACGGTTTTGGGGTTTCTCCCTCTAACGCCTTGTTTTTAAGCCTAAGTCTAGATATTTTAAATTATCATTATATTATCAAACCGAGAGTCCCAGGATCACGCGGTTAGTTACGAGTTACATTGGTTCCGTGCGAGATGTTGGTGCCTCCCACGGTACCATTCGGGGGCTGTTTCGAGGTATCTCCCTCAAACACCTTGTTTTTAAGACTAAGTCTAGATATTTTCAAAATTATCATCGTATTATTAAACCGGGAATCCCGTGATCGTGGGGTCAGTCCCTACAAGTTACACTAGGCCTGTGTGATGTATTGGTGCCTCTCAGGGGACCGTTCGAGGGTTATTTTGGGGTTTCGCCCTGTAATGCCATTTTTTAAGACTAAGTCCATATATTTTCAAATTATCATCATATTATCAAATTGGGAGTCCCATGACTGCGCGGTCAGTTCTTACAAGTTATATCGGTCATGTGCGAGGTGTTGGTGCCTCTCATGTGGTCGTTCGAGGGCTATTTCGGGTTGTCACCCTCTAACGCCATTATTTAAGCCTAAGTCTAGTTATTTTCAAATTATCATCGTATTCTCAAATCGGGAGTCCCATGATCACGCGGTCAGTCTCTACGAGTTACATTGTTCCTGTGTGAGGTGTTGGTGCCTCTTATTGGGCCGTTCGGGGGTTATTTCTGGGTATTGCCCTCTAACGCCTTATTTTTAAGACTAAGTCTAAATATTTTCAAATTACCATCGTATTCTCAAATCAAGAGTCTCATGATAGCGCGGTCATTTTCTACGAGTTATATTAGTCTCGTGCGAGGTGCTCGTGCCTCTTACGGGGTCGTACGGGGCTGTTTTGGGTTTTCATCCTCTAACACCATGTTTTTAAGCCTATGTATGGATATTTGTAAATTATCATCGCATTATCAAACCGGAAGCCCCGTGATCGAGCGGTCAGTTCTGACGAGTTATATTGGTCCCCTGCGAGGTGTTGGTGCCTCTCACGAGGCTGTTCGGGAGCTGTTTTGAGTATTCCCCATCTAACGCCATGTTTTTAAGACAAAGTCTAGATATTGTCCAATTATCACTGTATCCTCAAACTAGGAGTCCCGTGATCACAAGGTCAGTTCCTACGAGTTACAATTATCCCGTGCGAGGTGTTGGTGCCTCTTACGGGGCCGTTCGGGGGCTATTTTGGGGTTTTGCCCTCTAATGCCATGTTTTTTAAGCCTAAGTCCTCATATTTTCAAAATATTATTGTATTCTCAAACCAGGAGTTCTGTGATCATGCGATCAGTTCCTATAAGTTACATTGGTCCTGTGCATGGTGTTAGTGCCTTTCACGGGTCATACGGGGGCTATTTCCGATTTTCACCCTCTAACGCCATGTTTTTAAGCCTAAGTCTAGATATTTGCAAATTATCCTTTTATTCTCAAAATGCTAGTCATGTGATCGTGTGGTCAGTTCCTACGAGTTACATTGGTCCTGTGCGAGGTAATGGTGCCTCTCACGGGGCCGTTCGGGGGGTTGTTTCGGTTTTTCACTGTCTATCACCATGTTTTTAAGCATAAGTCCTCATATTTTCAAATTATCATCGTATTCTAAAATCGAGAGTCCCGTGATCGCGCGGTCAGTTCCTACAAGTTACGTTGGTCCCGTGTGAGGTGTTGATGCCTCTCTCGGGACTGTTTCCGATTTTCACCCTCTAACGCCATGGTTTTTAAGCCTAAGTCTAGATATTTTCATATCATCATCATATTATAAAACCTAGAATCTCGTGATAGCACGATTAGTCCCTACGAGTTACATTGGTCCCGTACGAGGTGTTGGTGCCTCTCATGGGTCCCTTTGAGGATTGTTTTGGGTGCCGCGATCTAATGCCTTATTTTTAAGTCAAAGTCTATATATTTTCAAATTATCATCGAATTCTCAAACCTAGAGTTCCCTGATCATGCAGTCAGTCCCTACGAGTTACATTAGTCCCGTGCGAGGTGTTGGTGCCTCTCACGAGGCCATTCGGAGGATGTTTCGGGTTGTCGCCCTCTAACGCCTTATTTTTAAGCTAAGTCTAGATATTTTACAAATTATTGTCGTATTCTCAAATCGGGAGTCCCGTGATCATGCGGTCAGTCCCTACGAGTTACGTTGATCCTATGCGAGGTGTCATATAAAAAGTAACGAGGGTGAAAAGGTAATAAGTAAATATCTACACCTAAAAAAAGAGTTGAATTGGTCGAAATTCCAAAATGATGAAAAGGAACATTACCATTAGCAGCTCCGTAGAGGCCCCGTAGTAGGCCCATAGCAGCCCCATAGCACTGCATAACAACCTGGTAGCATCCCCCATAGCAGCTGCTACAGTAGCAGCCTCGTACCTTATGTAAGAATCAAGCCCCTAAAAGATTCCAAACCAAAGAAAGAAAAGAAAGAAAATATGATACCACAAACACAATAAACCAAATTAATATTATAGCAAAATTCCATACCTTTATTTTTTGAAAAAAAAAGATAAAAAAACATAATTTTTTGCTAGCTTCAGAACATCCAGATATGTAAAGTAATTGGATGGGACCTAGCTTGAAAAGATGAAAACGGCAAACAAAAAGAAAAATGTAAATAGAGCAGACAACCAAATAAGGACTGAAAATAAAAAAAAATAATGAAAATAAGGACAATATTGATGCAGTTAGATAAATATACTATTACCTCGACATTAAATGGTCAAGTTAGGTTCCCAGTAGCTCCAATACATATTACAATCAACATTTATATTGAAAAGAAAGCCAGTAAACATTTTCATATATGAAAATCAAATCATGTTAATTATCACCAGCAAACAACATAATACCAAAAGCTGGAATGCAAACCATTTAACTTCATCTTAACATAATGAAATTGGAGTGAAAACATCAAAAAATAGGATTCAAACCATTTAATTTCAGTATGTTAAGCATCAAAATTGCTTACCACATTCAATTTCTTTTACGAACCTTTATTTTCCACACTATGTGACAATACTAAAGCACATACTGCAAATAACTAATTCAGAACAATAGTAATCAAGAACAACCCAAAGAATGTAGTGTATCATATTGCCTCCACCATTTAGCCACCATGTTACTCACATAATATAACCATAAAAGCAGGGATAAGAATGTTAATATGAGAATCTCATATTTGAAACAAAAAATAATTATTTGAAAGAAAAAAAAATTAAAATACCTTACCTTAGGGTTATGTATGAGATGCACATAAAATTTGATGTTCAAACTTAGATTACCTTATCGATCTTACAAAACCATTATCCAAAACCTTGAATTAACCTTGAAACACAATAAACACACAAATATTGGCTTGAGAGAGAACCAAATGCCCTAAAAGAGTAAAATTCTGCAACACTTAAATCTAACCTTCCTTTAGAACTAATACCAATAAATATCACACAACAATTAGAAAAATGGGGATAATCGAGATATCATGATGATATATGTATACCTTGCAAGGACAATTCTTTATGACAATATAACCTCCCTTGCGAATAGCACCGACTTGTTGACGATTCTTTATGTATTTGTGTTTTTTAAGGTCATCACTTAATCTCTCAAACTGTAATAAATGAAAATACTACAAAAAAATTACTTTATTGTCTACATATATGGAAACAAGATTAATTAAGTAATAAATTTATAATAAAAAAATAACTACTAAAATAAATTTGTTTTTCATAAAAATATACTAAGTAGAGCTATAAAAGTCTCATGTGGTGAAAAGTAATTGTAAAAAAATAAAAACAAAAATAAAATGAATTTAAATTGAAGACAACTCAAAGTCCACAAAAAATATAAGAAATGAAAAAACAAAACTATCCAAATATTTCTATTCAACAATTTCATAACCCTCTGACCCTCAATCACCACCCCCACTCCCATTAACCCGTCGTTTCATCCCTCCCTCGCCCTAAAACCCATTGGAATTGCAACCCACACGAACTTAACCCCCGAGTCATAACCCACCCCAACCCGCAAAACCCAATTGGAATCGCAACCCACCCTCCCACGTTCACTCAAAAAATCATATTTGAAATCTGTAAATCTCCACAAAAGTTTAATACCTAAGGCTAGGTAGCACATAAATATAATTAGGCACCACAAATATTTAATACCTAAAGGAAAAACATAAAAAACCAAAACATAAATTAAAGTATCTATATCTGTATCTCATCAAACAAAAAGTAAAGAAGATCTGTATGATTGTATCTCATGACACCGAAATAAAAAGAAAATAATAACCCTCACTTACATATTTGCATCTCATCAAACAAATCAAAACAAAAATTAAAGTAAGCTAACCTCACCAGTGGTAGCATGATGAGAGGAAGTCTCGATCGGCAGCAAGTGGTGTCGTCGTCGGCAATAGAGAGAGAGAAACCATCAGTGTTTGGCGATAGAGAGAAGTCATAGCTTCGTCTTTGACGAGAGAGAGAGAAGAGGGAAAATGAAAATGAAAAGGGGAAAATGAAAATCAGGCGCCTTTTTTATTTTTTTAGGAATTACATGGTCACAGCCTAGAGCATGACCCACCACCATAACCCATAAATTCTCTGTTGCTTCTACCTGAATGATGAATGGTCGTGGCCTATAGCCATGACCCCCATGCACGACCAATATCAGACCTTGAATTGAAGGATGGTCACAACCCATAGCCGTGACCCACACCAAGAAATGGTCATGGCCCCATATGTGTATGTTTTCTCTTTTGTCACGCCTATAGTCATGGCCCAAGTCCGTGACCCATTTGCGACCAAGCTTGGAGGGAATTGTGGCATGGATTTGGCATCAAAATGGTCACGACCTAGTCACGGTCGAAGTCTGTGACCCACAGTGGTCAGGGATTTAGGCCGTGACCACTTCCAGAACATCCATTACTCAGAGTGGTAATGAATATGGTCACGTCAAAAATTGATATGGTCACGGCCCAAGTCCGCGACCAGCTGGTCGTGAACTTGGGCCGTGACCAACTGGGCGTGACCATTCGCAGGATTTGGTGTAGTGTAACATTAGCCTGGTCTTGATTCTATACAATTCATTTTACATTCAAATTATACAAGATCCCTTACTGAATGATCTGAGACCTAACTAAGAATGTTTTAATGAAATAGTCTATTAATTTCACAATGCCATTATAAGCATGTCTACATTCCCTCCTAGTAAACTCTTCAAAATAAAGTACCCCTATGACCCTGTAGAGTTCTAAGCGATTACTGTAACCATTTAAAGGTCGAACAAAGCAACCATTAGTTCAAACCCCATCACAATTATTTACCTTAACCCTATTTCAAGTTTCTAAGATAGCCAATTGGTTACTATTCATGAGTAATCCATATTTATCCTATATGACATCTCTTGCATAAATATCGGAAACCCTAAGTCCTCTATTATACGATAAGGAATCCCAAGGTAAATTCAGACTCCAAGAGTTTAAGATACATCTTCACCCAAACAAACTTGAATTTGAGATAAAAACGTTGAATGGAATTTTAAAGGATTGAAGATTCAAGTTAAATAACCAAAAGTCAATGTTTCAGTCAACAATTTAAGCCGTAACCATATTAGAAGATTTAACAACCTTATTTTATGTGAATATTGCAGCTACCATAGAGAAATGTAATCTTCCTCCAACCTCCGCCTTCTTTAAAATTCACTAATATCATTGATACCCGAACTTGAGAAAAGAAAATCTTAGAGCAACCATTCCGAGATCTCTTTGTGATGAAATAACAAATTAGAAGTAAATCTTAAAAATTATCATATAATGGGGAAATATGTTTACAATCTAGAGATATATTGTATGTATCTGACGAATCCTCACTAAAATAGGAAGTATTACAAGAAACTCCTCGTTTTAGATTCATGATACATCCTAGATGTTTAAAATTATATCATATACCGAAGAAACACATTGTAGCCAACATGAGAAGTGATGTTGAGAACCTTGTAAGAATATGTCTTACTCGTCAATAAGAAAGAATAGAGCACCAGTGTCTTGGTACACTTTTCCAACCTCTTTCGATTTTGAAATAGAAATGATATCATATCACCATGGATTTTAATAATAAAGTACCTCATACGTTCCAAGGATACAATTATGTATAGATGATAATAGACCGACTCACCAAATTTTCCCCTTTTCTCTAAATGAAAATTGTTATATTTTTTCAAAAGTTCGGTACTAAGATTTTTAGTATAGTTATCATATGAACATCCTCGTCGATGTACATAGAAGCCGATTACATCGACTGTTGAAATAAGTACTTACCTTTTAGATTGTACCAACCACTCCAATAAGTTAGATTAAAAACCATTGTGACATAATGTTTTCCTACCTTTAGTACACAATCCATTTTATAGGAAGATTACAAACATTATTACGTACGACTCAGAAACGTTAGTATTTGGATTCCATATACCCCAAATAGTAGTATGATCCTATTAAACGATATCGATGATAGTAACTTCCTACAAATAATTGTACAACTATACTTAAACCCCTTTTTATTCTAGTTAGTACACCTTAGACCATGAAAACCCCATTCATCTATCCGATCCAAAATTATACAAAACTTTATAGGATATGTCTAGTGTAACATTGATTCTTTGACCTTTATATGTCTATGGTAGATTCCATGAGTTAATATCTACAATATTAGACACCATACCTTTTGTGATCCTTAGTGATGATTCCATTTATGGTACCACCAAGTAATATAGTGACATCACAATCCAGAAAAACCTTGAAGATGCAACAATAGTGGAAATCAGATATATATATATAAGTAAAGAATGAGGTGAGGAAATAAAGAGGGAAACTATAAAATAAGTGGTTTGACCCTTTGGCCTACTCCACTATACATGGGTGAGTGAACTTCACTATAAAAATGTCTCTAATGTCCTTCTAATACAATTCACTCAAATCTCTCTATCTATTGTTATCTCAACAAATTTCTGGCTAGGGTTTTCAATTATTGATCCTTTATATTGTTGGAGAAGACAGGTATATATAGTGATCGAGGGGTGAACTGTACCCCCCAGACATGTTATAAGAATGTGTAGAATGTTCTTTCCAATAAAGTTAAGACACCAGTCACTCTCACATGTATATTATTATGATGAAATATTCCCTCACGTGTGAGGAAGAACTTGTTATGACAATTTTGTTAACGTGTAATTGTAACCCATGCACACATTTTCATGCATTCCCTAATCCACGCGCTATGCCAGTTGTCCACTATCGGCCAATCGGACTAGGCCAAGGCCGAGTTGGTAAGTAGGATCCTTTAATGATATAGTAATCTCCATACTATGTTGAGTCTTCACTTGCCCTCCGTCTTCTGAGTGAAGGATGAGGCTGAGAATACTTGGATGATAAGACCATTGATACTGGTATTGTTGACTGTTTTTTGGGATGAGGCTGAGGCCTCTGATGATGAGTCTATGGTTGAGGATGAGTCACATCATATTAAGTCCATAATCGAGCCATAACTTTCCCAAACTGGCGGTCTGGAACTGATCGGCCTTGGTCGAGGGGGTCCAATACAAGGACGCGACTATACTTTGTATATCAATCCCTATCCCTTAGTTTTCAATGTGAATGGAAGGCTGAGAGATAAAGAATCTTTGGGCATATGTTAATGAGACGTCCTTGATTGATGTCTGATATGTCTCTTCATATATCAAATCTGAGAGGTTGAACATGAACCTTGAATTGACACTTGGTAGTTATCTTACGAAATAATGTGTGGCTCAAGATTGACGATTGCAAGTGAACCCAAGGGTATTGGGCCCTAATGATGACCACCTTAGAAGTTGTGCATAATAATTCCAAGTATTAAAATGTTTTCAAAATCCTCCATTTCTCTTTCTTCTTTATTTTTCTTGCACGCATATTATATGTTTCTCTAGTAGAGTCTGGTCCTTTTTTTCTCTCACCGCCAATCAAGGCTTTTCCAACGAGGTTTTAGATTTTTTCTTCTCCTCTAGGCGTCTTATCACCTTCAGATAACCTTATATTTCTTTTTCCCCTTCATTTCAAGCTTTTCTACCATTTTAGCTTATGTTTGTTGTTTTCAACGAGTTTTAATATTTTTTTGGCCACCTCCATTAGACCTTTTGGTGTTTTGTTGGTGGCCAATAAGGTTGTTTGGTAGCCTTTAGGTTCTGACATCTTTTTTAGACTTCGTGTCGATCTAATCAATCACCGAAGGTGCGTCTATCTTCTTTTTCAGTGAAATTTTAATTGGGTGTTCATCTTTCGTTCTTGGCTAAAAATAATTCAATACCCCATCTTGATCTTTAGGTCAACCTAGGTCAAACTTTTAAAGTGTTTGTTCTTTTTTATCTTTTATTTTATCCGAGTTGAGCCTCAGCCACTTAAATTTTAAAAACCCTATACGAGCTAGCAGAACAATACCCCACACTTATGGAGAGGTAGCCGACCTTTCACCCTATCTTTCACATTCCTTTAAAGACCATTCTACCCTCATCATCTGAGGTCGGTAGGGATGAGATGCCTAACTCTTCCTCTGCCCCAACTGATAGTAGGGACTCATTTGAAAGGTAATGAGGTTATCACCCATTAATTTTACAAGATCTGAGGCAGCCAAGGGCTTACAATTCTATGGGGTTTGAGGTAGCCGAGATCTCATCTCAGACTTTAACTTCCAACCGAGTTAAGTTGTCTAGTTATGACGACTCTTTAGTCCAGATTGTGTATGACAATGATGATTCGACTATTAACATTTCCATTCCTCTAACCGTTATTCCTCTCTCGGCTATGACTGCGTGTGAATTCAAAGATAGGTTTCTAGATGGGAACCCAATCATTGAAAATGCTATCGATGATGATGATTCTGAGGTCGGGTATCCCGTTGATTATTCATACGCTGAAGCCTTAGAATCCACTATCACAAAGTCTGTTCTTCTCTTTTGGATACATCTGTACAGTGTTAAGTCTGATGTTGTTATGCGCATCCTGGATGAGGATGAAAAAGTGTTTCATAGCTGAGAAGGTGAAGTTTCCGTATACGAGAAGATGTTTAAGGTCGGCTTTTGACTCCCTTCTCATCCATCCATGAGAGCTATTATTTCCAGTCTGGGGATTGCTCTTTCTTAACTAGCACCCAATTCGTGGAGGATCTTACTTGGTTATGTCTCCCTCTGGATGAACAAGTATGGGGACGACCCTTTAGTGGTGATTTTTAAATCTTGTTACAACATCCCGTCCTCAAGGACTCAGTCCAACTATTTCCACTTAGGGACTAGGAAACCTGATAAGGAAATCATTCATATCACCCAAACATCAAATCATCACAAGACGTCGAGATTATTTTTCATTTATGGGGCTTGGGAATTTCCAGCCGATGTCAATTCATCTAAGGATGAGCCAAGGGTTCCATTTGCCTGGGCTAACCCATCCATGTTGGCCAAACTTGATTTTGGCCTCAGCATTGTTGACAGGGAGAGAGTTGAATTTATGAAGAGTCAAGGAAAGAAAGGAGCTATTTCTGAATTTGAGGATTTGATGTCTCCCGACTTTTTAAAGACGTCTGGTTTGGGGGTTGACCCCCTGGAGTTATGTGAGTTACTAATCATTTTTATTTCTTCTTTATAGATCGTCCTCCTCATATCTTGGATGAACTTTGGAATATGATAGCCCTCAGCCTAAAAAATGCTTTCATAAAAAAGGGTGGCAGCAAATAACCCACAAGGAAGACGACTGTTAGTGGGACAACCCAAACTGAGGTCAGCTAGAAAAGAAAGGGACCAACTGCTCCCTCGAACACTTGTCAAGACCATCAAAACGAGGCCAAGAGTGGTTCCACCTCCGTAGGAATCCATACCGAGATCCTCTGCATCGATCTCATTTTCAAAAGACTTCGAGGCTTT
Source organism: Sambucus nigra (assembly GCA_949130495.1). Classification (NCBI taxonomy): domain Eukaryota; kingdom Viridiplantae; phylum Streptophyta; class Magnoliopsida; order Dipsacales; family Adoxaceae; genus Sambucus; species Sambucus nigra. Next base: position 528,840,935 of record OX422209.1, on the reverse strand, counting down.
TTGGACGGCCAACATAGCCCAACTGAAAACATGCCCTGACTCGATTATTCCTTTTGTGCCGAGGTCGAGGGTACCTATGTTCGTCGTCCCTTCGATGCGGATCCGTGCCAGCGACAATAATCGGTCACTGACAATTTTTTCTAATATGTTTGTCTACGTCAGTGGTATGTTTAGGTGGTCGGACTCCATATGCATACCGCTAGAGCGGACCAACATATTAGAAAAAATGGTTCGCACCAGCAGCATGTATAACTAGTCGGACTGCTTATACATATCGCTTGCGCAGACTATTTTTTTAAATGTAGTAAACAGATTTTTTTTAAAATACTAAAAAATAGTCCTTTCCAACGGTATGAAAAAAATACGACTTAATGACGCATCACGTTTTTATTTGGATCGTGAACGTGTTTGTTAAAAAATAAAAGATTTATAATCGCATTGTATAATTTTTTAATTGGTTTGTGTTAAGTAAAAAAAATGATTTCGTGTCTTGTCTTGTTGTATTTTAATACATATAATTTTAATATATATATAGGGTGGATTGATTATGAATAGAGATAATGGTTATTTTTTTGGCTTATTAAATTGGGTGGGGGCCACCAACTCAGATGGCCACGCCAGCCGGTGCATAAATCCGGTTGATTTATGCGGTACCAAAAGCATTTCTCTTCTCTATTTTATCTTTTCTACTCTCTCTCTCTCTCTCTCTCTTAGCCATGGAAGCCATGACCATGGCTAGAGCTCGTTGTCTATTGTCTCTTCATCTTGTTCTCTCTCACACAAACAAATAAACTCAAAAATACATACATAGAGATCTACACACAAAAACACACCCAAAAATCTGTGTGCATACACACACGAAAAACATATAAATCTGCACACACACGAAAATATGCACAAAAATTTGAACACACATATAAATATGCACACATACACACACAATGAGATATACATGGATTTATTTTGGGTTTGTTGGAATGAGGAATGGGTGTTTAAATTTAGGACTTTTTGAAAGGTGTTTGATTTTGGTATTTTGTTTATTGAAATGGATATTGAATTTCTCTCTCTCATATTTTTTGTGCATTTGTTTTAGAAGAAAATTAGGGTTTGAATCCATGACTTTTTTTTAAATGGATTTTTAGGGTTTGAAGATCAACTGTTTTTGGATATGGATATTGGGTTTCTCTTTCTTGATCATTTTTAATTTTAACATCATATTTATTAACTTTTTGTGTTCTTTCCCTCAAAATCATCTGGATTTCCTATGCGAAAATCAGTTTCAAGAGAAATTAGTTTTTTTGATAGTTTGAAATCAATGTTTTTAGGTAGAATATTTTTTTAACTGAAATAATTTTTATGCTGAAATCATTTTTTTATTCTAGAAATCATTTTTTGTTTGGGAAATGATCGAAAATCATTTTTCTAGTGATGGAAATCATTTTTTACGCTGGAAATCATTGTTGAAAATCATTTTTTTTGTACTGCAAATCATTTTTATGATATTTTATAATGTAAATCATGGGAAACTATTTGTTTTTATGCTGAAGATCATTGGAAATTATTTTTTTGTGGTAGAAACCATTTTTTATGCTCAAAAATCATTAGCATTCATTTTTTATGATGAAAATAATTTTTTTCGCAACATCATTTTTTTCTATTATTTTTTAATTTCATTGAAAAAAAATTAATGTTTTTAAATGGTTTTTGTAATTTATATTTATTTTCATAATTTTCATATTTTAAAAATATTTTCTCTATTTCCCAAAAGTTTAAACTATTTTTCTATAATTTTCAGATTTTGGAATAAATTTTAAATGATTTATTCTATAATTTTCATTTTGTAAAAACTTTTATATTATTTTGGACAAAAATACCCTCATGTGAATAGCACATTGCCCATTTTCTGTCCAAAGCATTTGAAGTCGTTTAGAAAGTTCAGGGGATTAAATATTGAAATGAAAATTTTGGGTGGTACAAAATAGGGTAAAGTTTAGGGGGAAAAGTGTAATTAATCATACTATGAAATAATTTATTTTTTTCTTTTTGACAATTTTATTAACATTTAGTCCAAAATATACTATTTTGTTCCAAAATGTCCTTTACCATATAAAACACTCACAAATACTTTTTCTTATTTTATCCTAAAACCTAAAAAACATTTGTGAAAAAATACACAAGGGACTTTTTGGAACATAAAAAAAGAAGATGAACGAAGTGCAAAATGTGATCATAAGGACTAAACATTAATTGACACTTTTTTTCATTGCAACTAAAAAAAATTGTATAACTATAATATTGTAATCTCACATTTTTAAAATTTATGGGAAACAGAAAAAATGTTAAGACACACTTAGACTATAAAAAAAATATCGAGATTAGAGTTATTGTTTCAAGATCAAGTTATGGTATAAAAATATCGAGATTAGACTATAAAAAATATCGAGACACACACGATCAATTTATACATATAGTTATTGTTTCAATACAATATCCTTTATTATTATAAATTGATGAAGTTTTGAGACTTTGTACTATCAAATTATCTTATAAGCTTGAAGCAAATCCAAAAATTTGGCCATACTAATATAATAAATGTTACATTAGAAAGAAATATCATTATAGGCGTGCCTCATGGACGTATTACTAACATATCTATATACTATATATAAATATGGTGTCTTAGAGTGCGGTTCTTCCACGTGTCCCATTTTGAGATGGCTATTAATGACTTCTATATCTCACATTTCTTACTCTTAGGCCTAACGTTTGAAATCATTAGACAAAAGATGGTACTTTATAATATGATTCATCCTCTAAACTTTTAACATTCCTCACTGTGACACCCCGCCTAATAAAATACCGGGCGATCACTCCTATATCAAATTAAAACAGGAGTCTCATATGGATCATTCTTAGCATCACTGTCGAAAACCAATTTAATTACTAATAACCTATTAGGCTGGCGTCAAAATTTTACTTGACTACTCTTTTTAAACAACCGCAATTTAAAACATCCACATAGATATATATGAATGAAACTGAAATGAATTAAAAGAAATCCAAACAAGGAACCCCTCCAATTACACTACTACTTAACTTTGTCGGTCGTGGAGGTCCGTTAAATTCAAATACGCAACCGGGATAACCCCATCCCCTCTTTCAACCAAATGTGGTCTGAACTTCCATCTCTATCTAGGAGCCATTTCACCAAGCGCTCGTACTAACTCTAAGTCCTTGCGCAATCAATAATGAGCTTAAACTCACAGCTCAACAATAATCCTTGCATACCTTAAATCATATATATAAGGTCGCCACATACTCAAATCACGATAATGAAACCTCTACTCATCGAAGTTCCATCTATGCACATCATAAAGGCGAACTCAACCTGTAGCCAGGTGAGATATCGCAACCATAACCCGTTCCACCCTGGAACTGCGAACACGATAGTCTTGCCATCGTTACCCTGCTATCGCTCCGAATCTACCATAACATTATATACTCACCATATTACCATACTCGTATAAACATATAAGACGAGTATCATAAGCCAGATATATATATATCAACACCCGCCTTTATGGCGAATGAAGGAAAATAAAACTCCGCTACCGCGAAAAACACATAGACATACATTATATAATGTTATCGATACCGCCACAACTCAAATTACACACACGAGTCTAGGACTAACGAACACCGCGACTTTATCTAGCCATGCCACTTATACTTCTTTATAGCACTCTTTATCCACTGTCGGCCTCTGACGGATCCTTATGTGAATAATTCCAAAATAGTATTCTTTTCATTCCTACTGAATCATGGGGACTCACGGTTAAAACTATTCGTAAGATCCCTTTTGAACCCTTACTTCACTGGGAAATTCAAATTTAGTACCACTCTCTACTACAGCGGTACTTCGGTACTCATAACTACTATTCTTTAGTAGTCGCCACTAAAATACTTAGCAAACACTACAAAGGAAGTGACCTCTACTACGGTCTTCATTCCCGACTTCTCCCAGCTGCTCCAGCTAAGCCTCACCTCCAGCTGCCATCCAAGCCCCGCACACGAATCTCGAACGAGCGCGCAAAAGATTTCTATAATCTTATAATATGGCAGGAGAATGAAATCTCACAAGAGAAATCAACAATCCTAATCCTGAGGCTCTATATCAAATTAAGAGCAACACTGAAAGCATAGTACGTCTGCACAGATTCCTAAGTACACTAGAACCTGATGCTCTGATACCATCTGTGACACCCCGCCTAATAAAATACCGGGAGATCACTCCTATATAAAATTAAAACAGGAGTCTCATATGGATCATTCTTAGCATCATTGTCGAAAACTAATTTAATTACTAATAACCTATTAGGCTAGCGTCAAAATTTTACTTGACTACTCTTTTTAAACAACCGCAATTTAAAACATCCACACAGATACATATGAATGAAACTGAAATGAAATAAAAGAATCGAACACTCGGTTCAAATATACAATCATATCGAATGCCACATAAAAAGGCGGTAAAAGAATAAATAAATGCTGTTGGGTTATTAGCCCTAATGTTTATACAATACCTCCTATCTAGATTACAAGAATATAAGCGTCTATCGAGGACCTGCATGCATCCACAGCTGCTGCAGCTGACGTCTGACTCGAAAGAAGTGTCATCCAGGCGTCCATGTGTCTGGACACCTATATATATATAATATATAGCAAGAAAGGAAAATATAGAAACGGGTCAGAGCCCGAGTTGTGAAAATATTTTGCAAGTGCATAAATGTTTTATTTTAAAAATATGTTTTATCTCATATTTAAATTGGCATCGCACTCCCATGAGATACCCCTTACCTCTCTTCTAATATTGCACACCTAGCGCGTCCTAACAAAATACCCTAATCAAGCTACCCCTGACTAACTAGTCTGTTAATCCATCTTCTAACAACCCAAGTACCAAGGGCTAAACTTCTCTCCATTCTCAACACTGCGCTAAATTCGTGTGTGGGGTGTCTCGCGAAGCGAAATCCAAACAAGGAACCCCCCCGATACACTACTACTTGGCAGGGTTAATGGTAGAGATCCATTAGGCCCGTAGTACAAAAACCAATATATAAACACATACTCATATATTAATTTACATATCATATTCATTCTTATAGACATCTTATAATATACATCCGGATAATATCTCCCAGACTGAGGTTTCATTTACAAAATGTTTACTAATTCCATTTCATTTCAAAACTTTCTATTTCCCTTCTTCTATCCAGGAAATGCATTTAAAGCAAGTTTTATTATCATAAAAATGCTTTTTCATTTTATAACATCCCATTTCCCTTCTTACCTCCAGGAAATGTATTTAAAAGCCAGTTTTATTATCATAAAAATGCTTTTTCAAATCATATGCTTCCATTTCCCTTCTTCCATTCGGGAAGTGTATCCGAAGCCAATTCATTTATCCCATTTCCCTTCTTCCATCCAGGAAATGTATTTAAAGCCAATTTATTATCATAAATTGCTTTAACAAATCATATAACGCGTTCTAAGACCGCCCGTCCGGGTTTTCCCACTGTGCGTGCCCCTAAATGGCTATCATCTTCCAGGGCCTATCATCAAGACAACCAGGGATCCTACAACGCAAGACGTCAAGAAGCGGCCATATGCCTGCGGGAGAGTCATAACCATACCCAAAATTACCTCACCAGCGCAAAAAACATACAATAATAGCTCATATGGCCTAGGACTATATCCACCCTGCATTTATTAGCCAGGGGGCTTCACCATACGCACGCAACTTCCCTTATGATAGCGATTTAGAGAGGTGTGTATATATAAATTATCATTTATGAAAATCGTTTCTTTTTCCATTTTGAAAACATTCATATTGTTCATTTTCAAAAGTCATTTATATCATATCATAAATATACTTTAATCACATAGTATATATATATACCATACATTCCTCCTCGAATATATATATATGGCCATAATTGCCAATCACGTAATAATATTTAAGTATTCTCTCTCTTAAATATTCTCACACCTAGATCGCTATTTAAGGACTTGTGCATAAACCCGAATGTACCAATATATACTAATAATAGCATTTAAGTAATCGCACTCTCATAATACTTAACCCAAAATTATTCCCAAGAATTCATTAATCCATACCCCAGATCGTACACTAAATTAATCTAAGTTCCTTATATCATCCCGGGGTTTACTCACCATCAATACCATTATCTAGGAGTCCTAATATCATATCTAGAATCCCCGATAATAATCTCCAAAACCATAGTTTAAATCTCTCTAAACTTTAAAAGGAGAAAATCTCAAAAGTCTGCCAGTACCGAATAGATTCGGCCTATCCGAATCGATTCGCAGGGTACCGAATCCATTCGGCCTGTCCGAATCAATTCGAAATGGTTCTCCTTTCAAACTGTCTCTTATCGAATCGATTCGTCCTGTTCGAATCGATTCAGCTAGTCCGAAATCCCCAAATCTGCTTAGGGTTTTATATATAACCCAAAAACCCAAAAATTAATCAAGCCACCATTTAAATTATAACTCGGATTTATTCCTACAAACCCAAAGTTTTCATATCTCCTCAAGTACTTTAGAGGTCCTAACACTCTTTTTGGGAACCCCTAATATTTATCTCCAATTAATTCTAGCGTTAATTTATATCTAACTATTTCAATCTCGGACAGCTTTCCGTAGAAAATTTACTATAAATCCAAAAACAAATCAGAAAAATACGTGGTCGGTACCCACGCGACCGTATCGAAAAGATCTATAATTTTTATGCCGAATCGATTCGCCCTGGCCAAATCAATTCAGTTAAGACACAGGTCACTATTCATCATCTTCAAAAAAAATTCAAACCTCCATTATTCTCCATTTTTGTTGTTTCTAAGCTCATCCAACAACTCAATAAACATCTAATATATGTTTTAAAATTAACACATCAATTTATTTGGAGTATTAAACTATTTCTCCTAGATTTGAACCCTAAAACCATAAAACCCCAACTTATCATTTTAACCCATTTCAATCCATTTCTTCACTCCATTTATATGGATTTAACACTAGAAATCATTAAGAGTTTACATTACATCAATATGTAAACTCATACTCAAATTTTACCAAATTTATTTTAAGGGTTCTAACCCAAAATCATATAGTTTACCAACTATAATATGAAATAAATGCACAAAATGAAATAAAGCAAGTATGCACTTGCCTCGTGGATAAAATCCGACGATCCCGAGTCGAGTCCGGCGGAGTTTGACCCGAGATCTCCCTTTTCTCCTCTTTTTCTTCCTTCCTCTCTCTCTTCTCTCTTTTCTTTATATTTTCTCTCTTTTCTCCCTCTCTCCCTCTTTATATAGGAAGAAAAAGGGTTTTAACCCTTAAAACCCAAAAACGACTCGTTTACTCAATTACGAGCCCATTTAACTCTAAAATTCCCCGAAACTCAATTTCGACAATCGGACACTCTTTTTTTACTATCTCGACCATTCCGAGACTCACGGTACAGTCGAAATTCCCATCCGAGGTACTTGACAGCAAATCACTATTTCAACCCAACACAAATAAATGCAGTATTCCTATCAAAATATTGTCTTCTGTCGCTTTCCCCAGTTGCGGCATGTTATTAAAATACTCCAATTTATTCACTAAATCCAAAGAGTAATTATAATACACACCGACAATCCTTAAATCGTTGAAAAATCCAAAAATTACTATTTACGATAATCTATTAAATTCCCAATTTGCACTTAATTATTAAATTTAATTTCCCACAAAAGTGCGGGTTGTTACACTCACAGAAGGCAAACCGTCTTCGGCCACAAATGCCTCTCCAACTTCATCATCCCTCCTCAACTTCCTCATTGATTTGCGTAGGCTATTACATACCATCTATATATATGAGTGGTAGCAAATTGTTATGGAATCTATATGTGCCATCTTTCTTAACAAAGGTAAGTTTTCCTCTTTGTTTCTTCCTTCCCATTTGGATGAAATTATTCATTCTATGTTTTTACATGTAACTTAATTTTTAGTTTCTTCTTGATAGAAAGATCCATGTTTATACAAATGAAATTTTTATTCTGGAATTTTCCGTTCTTAGTTATGTGAATGGTTTTACACATGTTTGTTGAAATGTTTAAGAGAATGATATTGGTTATTTCAAGTCCTTTATGTCTAAATTATATAGATGAATAACATAGGAAGATCAAGGATTTTGTAGATCATGATCAAAGGGGTGGTAGGTATTGAAGAGGATGGAAACTGCATTTTTTTAGTAATTTGATCCCACGCATAGGCCTATCTAGGTCATTGAGTTTGAGATACTATGAATGACTAATTGGGTCGATGGGCAATTTATAAGAATGAAATTTTTAATCTGGAATCTGATTGGGTCATTGGGGAAACAACCCCTGTTTATAAGAATGAAATTTTCATTATGGAATTTTCGTTCTTGCGTTTATAAGAACGAAAATTTTAATTTGGAATCTGATTGGGTCGATGGGGCAACAGTCATCAACCTACCATTGCTCACACACAGGTATACACACCTAAATTCATACGCATATTTCATTTAATTCAAAAACAAAGATTTATTTTCATACACTAATCTTAACAGAGTCAACAATTACCCTCAAGATTATACACAAGCATCTCCGAGGACACCATGGACCCAATCATAATTCATCCTGTGAAAAAGCAGCGTTGTCAAGACATTTGGTAAGTATTTAAGCTTATAAAATTTCTTCCATATAGCCAATACATTCAACCAAAAATAAATATCTCAATTATACTAACACATTACACATTATTATGTCTCACAACTCCACAGCATCACATATACATATTATCTTTCACATTTAACTGATTAATGTCAGATCCAGAGCTCAACAACTACTGATTTAGAAAGATAATAAATAAGTGGAAATTATTCACATTATTACTGCATTTTTTGAATAAATTTCAATCATACAGTTGCGAATAACAAAACTACATTAATGTTTGATTTTTAAATGTATTGTGTCTTTATTTCTGGTGATTTCGCACTTCAGATATAACATTTCGACTAATGTGATGACGTATTGTTATTGGTATTTTCTTTTTTTAACGATTTGTTCTGTTTATATTCAGTGTGATAGGCATTAAGTAGCTTTTCCTCAGACAAGAAATTATCAACTGTTTGGTTATTTGGTAATCTTCTTTGTAGTTAGGTTTTCCCTGATAGCTTTTGCTTTCATATGAACCTATTTTAAAAAATTTATCCACAATATATTTTCTTACTTAAGCATTATGAGATCTACTCATAAGGGATTAGTAATACTTCTTGGATTATTGCTATGGCTGCCTCTAGGTAAGGTATTATATTTTACCACCACAAACTAATGGACTTTGAATTGAAGAATGGACACGAATTTTATAATACTTTTATCGCGTTCTTTACGACTACAAATTCACGACATCTTCTTTTTTCGGGAATATTTGATTTACTTTTACTTCTCATATATTAAAAGTACTTTATCATACATCATGTCTATATAGATACATGAATACATTATCTAAAAAAATCTTATATTTCATTGATTTTAAAGTTCAAAACATGGATATCTACAAATTCTATACTATGACTGATTTATAAGTTTTCAATTATGAAAATCTATTGTTACAATTCAACCGCTATTATTCCGCCGCCCGCGCATCGCGCGGGGTTACAACCTAGTGATATAATGATTTTACTTTTGCACTCATAATTTCAATCCCTTAATGGTCAAACTAATAAAGAATGTAGATGACCATTTGTCCTCACAGCCTTTCCATGTTCTTTATATGATGATACTTCCAACGAGATTTTTAAAAACAAACTCGTAAAAATTTTAAAACTATTAACAAATTATTTTTTGAAGAAAAGTTTCTACTGCCAATTCTTAACTCCAAAATAACATAAGGAATTACGAAATCAAAATTTCCTTACCAAACCTCTAATACAATGGAAGTGTCCAGTCGAGTAATGCAACATCTCACTGCTTTGTGTTTGTATTCAAATATTTAATATTACAAATCAAGACTAAAAAAGATATATAAACGTAGTTTTTTAATGTTCTAAAATAAGGAAAAAATAAAGACCAATAGATACAACATGTCCTTACACACCCCTTGTAGATGGGGTGTTGATAAATACGGGTAGTGCCTCAGACATATTATTTTATGATGCAATGAAGATGGTGGGACTAAAAAGGAAAACTATCAGCTTATAAGGGGTCCTTTAGGGTACTTCTTAGGAGAAATTTCATATATTTAGGTTTTATACAACTCAAAGTAACCTTGGGTACATAACCATTAAATACCTCTAAAATCATCAAGTATTTAGTATTTGAAAGACCCTTACGTAATAATATCGCATTTATGAAGGAGAAGGCGGAAATGAAACCTTCCAGGTTATCAGTCTAGACCTAATTAACGATCAAAAAATGGTGTAGGAGATCTCTAATGAGGACTTGGAAGTCGTTCATCTAGATGAATCAGAGGAAAATCTCAATTGGACTTCATTCTCAAGGAAAGATTTGTGGAGTTATTCAAAAGCAACAAAGATATATAATAGTACATTATACTCATGGGCACTCGCTTATTAGATTGTGTTATCCTAGTTTCCAAAATACATTGTGTGTGTCTATCATTGAGATCCTTGTTCTATTAGAAAGCTTCATAAAAGTTCAAAATCTTGAAGACGTACCTTTTCATCCCAGTAACCACATGATAATAATTATAATGAAACTGAACTGTTCCAAAGGACTTATCATTATTAATGGTTAAGAAAAAATAATTGATAATATCTTTTCTCAAAACCTTAGTGTATTTTCCCTTACCAAATGACATAATTTTTTTTAATATATATATATATATATATATATATATATATATATATATGTTTTGAAAGACATTTTTGTAATGTACGAGGACGTTCGCTAGCACGAAGACTCATCTTTAAGGGGCACTAAGACACTAAGACTCATTTGAAAAAAAAACTAGTTATATCTACGAATTCCGTTGTAGAGAGTTCACGAACGCGAAACATGACTTTGCTTATGCAAACTCGTAGTTGGTCGTGCTAAAATCACTAATATTGAAGAAATTTTTGGCATAATTTGTGACCTTGGGTCACCGATCCTTCCCGACAACGAAGACTTTTTTCATGTCCGCGATGCCTACGACGATAAATTAAAAGATCTTGTGGAAAATTCAAGGATCTTTTATTATATTTTCACTGAAACAACCATTTTTCGATTGGACATAATAACTTAGGCACTTCTCCACCTATGTATGGTGCATGTGCATGACTTATCTTGAATTGGGATTTTGACATCATTACTTTTATTTTCAAATCTACATAACCCCATTTGTGCTTACTTTTCATTTCAAATCCACATAACCCTCATTTACTCTTTAAATATAAAAAATCTTCATATGTTTTCAAAAGAGATAATATCCAAGAGAATCCAGGTTTTTATGTTATTAACTTTTAAGAATTCAAAACATTTTTAAAGCTATGTTAAATACCTACTCACATTTTTCTTTATTTTCCTATACACATTTGATTTATCTATAATTCATTTCTCAATAACAAAAAGGAAAGAGAAAATTTGTGACCTATCGAACATTTTTGTCATTCTAATCCTTTTAAATTTAGTACCTTTATTCGTTTGGAGATTGTTGTGATTGTGTGTTTCAGTAAGAGATTATTCTTCTATAAAGAATAAAAAGTTCAAGGACATTAATCGGTTGATAAATAAATAAGATATATTAATATTCTTATCAACATCATAAAGGTCTTATGCTTGCTAGAAAATTATAGAAAAGGGTGAGGTGTGAGTCGACATATTGTGTGATTGTAAGAACTCCCTTGTGTAATATCTAACAACTTTTGAGTGACATTGTTGTATTAGCTTCAGGTTGTTTCCCATTAGTGGGGATTTTCTCTTACATTTGTGTTATGTGTTGATTCACATATCAACATGATTTACAACTCACATGTGTAGTTAAGATTAAAAAAATTCTTAGTGGTTAAATAATTTTTAATTATTTCATATAAACCTATCTGGTGGGATATTTGTTTAAGAATCAATTAAAATATAAAAGTATATATTTTTTTTTAATTTGGTGTATTCTCCATTTTAGAACGCAATTTTTTCTCTCAACTGGTATTATAAATAATCCTCTTTCAATTGGTTTCATCACCTAACAAAAAATCCCATTTAGGTTAATATGGAAAATAGTGTCATTCTTAGTGGTATTGACATATTTGATGACCTATATCCTCGTCCTAGAATATTTCCCTCTTTGTATGATGTCAAATCAAATGAAAATGAGGTGTGTCAATCTTCAGTACCAATTGAAGAAAGTGATTCTAAGATTAATACTTTGTCTTCTTCCATTTATAACACCGATGAATTTTGTCTTAAAGAATATTGTATTCTACAAGTTTCTTTTGATAAACTTTGTGTTAAAGATGCCAAACATAAAAAATATTTGTGAAAAGTTTTCCTAAAGCTAAAAATGTTCAAAAACCAAATCATTTTTATAAAAATGGAAAGTTGTTTCTTCAATATTGTGGAATCTCAAAGGTTCACTTTAAACGATAATCTCCTATCTATAGAAAGAGAGAAAATTTATTTGGAAGAGAGAATAAATTTTTTGCAAACCTAATTAAAAGAATGTAAAAATTCTATTAATTATTTAAAAATATCATCTCTATTGAAAATAATCTTCCTACTGCTAAAAAGTGTAATGTTGATCTAGAAGATTGATCAAAGAAGTTGGAAAAATGCATTTATCTTATACCCAATCTTCTAATTACAAAAGTTGTATTGGATCAAGCATAGTAGATAATGTATCCAACGAGAAATCGAAAATCACATTTTTTAAATCTTCTCATGATACTTAAGGTCCTAAAATGTCTCTTCCACAAAAGAGAAAAAATATTTTTTGAAGCACCCTATTGAAAGAATCCAATGGCCCTGTTTAGTGCACATTTTGCAAAAATAATGGACATTTTAAGGAATTTTATATAAGCTTCAAACAACCATCAATGCAATCAATAAACCCATGGTTCCAATATTGATGAGTATTCTTTATTAAAACATTATTAGAATACCATTTTTGCAAAATATAAAACTATTTGATCTAACATTGAAAAGATCTCAAAATTTCAAAATGTTAAACTTACTTCTAATGATTTAGGTAATAATGTTAAGACCAAGACCAAGACCATACAGTATATTTGGGATAGTAAGAAGTATCTTGTAATTGACATGAATTTAATTTCGCATAATGCCTCACAATGGTATTTTGATATTGGGTGTTTTAGGAACATGACTGGGATAAGTTGTTATATTCCAAGATAATTGAAGATACAACTGGTATGATGATCTTTGGGGACTAAATTTTAGTAGAATAATTGAAGGCTAACTTCATGATCACAATACAAATGTTTTATGATCATATCACAATGTGCATTTCACCATGAATGAATGTTGAGTTCTTAAGACTAAAGGTAAGTGCATTTTGACAACCACTCTTTAATACCTGTCGCACAATTATTTGCAATAGTTCTAAGGAAGATGTAGTGAATCTTTGGAAAGAGAGGTTGCGGCATGTGAACTTTAGATATATTGGAAAAAAAAATCTAAATAAACATGTGCATGACTCTAAGGGAAAATTTACAGTCATGTCAATTTGTATAAATTTGGGCCTTATTTAGTTTGGACAAATCGTTTAAGTCATAGGTTAAGATTTTAGTTTTTTATTCTTCAAGCCAAAGATGCATGATTGAAGACCATAGTGGACAAATAAAGAGGCTTCATCATTATGTTGTGTTTCTTGTCGAGTTTCATCTCCAATGTCCATGGGATCTCAAAACATATGGAGGCGTATTGCGTTTCATCCCTGGATTCATTTAGGTGTTGTTTTAAAAATGTTTGAGGCCATTTTTGTAAAAGGATTTTTAAAAAGAAAAATGCTTTTTATAAAGTCGTTTGAAGGAAGTTTTCTAGTCATTCAAACGAATTTCTTTAAGTCATTAAAAAGAGTTTGAAGTTGGTTCAAATGAGACTACTATTTTCGTTTAATGAGCATTGAACAAGTTGGTTTTGTTTCATTGGAAGATTTCATTTGAATCTCGTTTGATCCTTATTTAAATGAGTTTGGGTATCTCATTAGAAAAAGATTTATTTTGTTCAAATGAGTATATACAACTCGTTTGAATGACATTAACATTTTTGTTTAAATGAGTTGCCTCAATTTTTGTGCCACCTTATTTTTTCAATTTTCTATAATTAGGAGTGCTATAAACCATTTTTATTAAGTGGTCTTTGTGAAAATAATTTTCAATAACATATCTTGTGCCTCCAAACCCTAATTTACACCCAAACTAGGGTTTTCTAGCCAAGATCGGTGGCTACAAAGACATGTAAGGATCATGCGTTGTGGGATTTCATGGGTAAATTACTACATGTCACTGTGAAGAAGGTTGAAGGGACGAACATAGCATTACGGTTTGAAGGATTCGAGTCGGTTATGTAAGTCATATGTCGTATTTATGTAATTCCTAGATCATAGTAAATTTGTGTGTCTAGGTTATTTGAGCTTTTTCCTTTGTTGGTTTTCCTTGTACATCAACGTATTATGCTATTTATTTATTTTACTCCTGTTATACTCACCTAGATGCATGTTTTAGGGCAAGATAAAATTTGGTAAACTGTTTACCCAACATTCGTTTTAATTGGTGCATGTTTGATTGGGTTTATTGTTTAATTAAAATTAAAAAAAATTACTGTTTTTATGGCGATCCATATAAACCCTTAGCGCATCAGCACTTTCAAATTGGTATCAGAGTTGGAGTCTATAAGTTATTTAGACATGAATCTGAGAGGTTTTTATATGGAGGGTCCTTTTCTAGCCACCTATGTTTGATGGGTATTTTACGCTTACTGGAAATCACATATGAAATTTGCGCTTAGGTCTCTTAACGAGCGCTTAAGGTTACCTGTAGTAAGGGGGTAGACTCCACTCATAACTCTATTAGGCGAACTTCGTATCCCTAAACCCGTTGAGATTTGGAGTGAGGATGAACATAAGTTGTGTAACTACAACTCTCATGGCCTGAATGCTTTATTATGTGTGGTTACACCAGAGGAGTTCCACGGTATTATGACATGTGAAATGTCTAAAGATGCTTAGCACATACTTTAACTCACCCTTGAGGTAACTAGTGCAGTTAAAATTTTAACACTTCAAACGCTTACCATTAAGTTTGAAACTATCAGGATGGATGAAGACAAAAACTTTAATGAGTTATATGCGAGACTTTCTGATAGTACAAACTCGTCTTTTAACTTGGGAGAGAGGATTCCCGAAACAAAAGTTGGGAAGAAAATATTAAGGTCCCTAGCTGAAATATTTAATCCCAAAGTCACTGTTCGAAATATATTGGGAACTGTTGACTCAATGAAACTCGAAGTACTTGTGGGTGACCTTCAAACCTATGAGCTTGACATGTTTTATCTCCATAAGAAGAAGAGAGATAAGGTCATTTAGTTGAAATCTCGAAAGGAGGAATACTCATTTATAATGATGAGCCTCATATTGATTCCTATGATATGGGCATGTTTGCTAAGAAGTTTCAAGTTTAAGAAATAGAACTCTAAATTTGATGACTAGAATTTTAACAAGAACAAGTTTAACATGGCTAAAAAATTACCTAAGGATTATGACTTTAAGACAAATCAAAATAAAGTTTTTAAAAGGGATGGATCAGATGTATGTTATAACACCCGCCCCACAACTTTGACCATACCCGTGTGATTTGGTAACTTGGCAGGACCCGATTAGGATTTACACCTAGTGAAGAGGACCTTGAATAAAATCTAGGTAACTTCGTGGCCTTCATGCATGTCAAATCGCAGTTTTATGCCCTAAAGTTTATATAATGGAAAATGGAAGTCATTCAAATAAGGTATTTTGTCATTCAAACAAGTCTTTCGAACGAGCATCGAATGAACTTTTAACGACTTGGAAACGGTCGATTTCCCTCGCTCTATATAATCTCACAGGATGCCAACGTTCGAGTGAGGTAACTAGTCATTCAAAGGAGGGGGAACACCCCTTTATAATGAGGTGCTTATCACAACCCTTTTAACCAAACAATTTTGGTCCATTAGTACCTCGTTAGATTTCTCATTTGAACAAGGCCCCGTGTCATTCAAACGAATGAGAAAATATAATGTGCTGTGATGATGTGGAGCAACTGATTAGATGACATGTCGAGCGCTTAGCAGCTCAGATCAAAACATGAGATAAAATACTTGATTGACCATTGGTTAAGGGTTAAGTGTAGGGGCATTTGGGAAATTTGACCCTTAGGGTTTTGGAATTATTTAAAGTGATTTTTGGATCATTCGAGGGAACCCATACCAAATTTTGATCTCTCTGTCTCTAGATCTTGGAGATCCTCCTCCACTACCACCCAAACACCATCATTCCTTTAATTTAAGACCACGATGGATTAACCAACTTCTATCATATTTCAGCCTTATAAACCCATCTACCGCATTTTTGGGCAAAGTTATGAATCTTGGAGATATTATTGGGGGGTTTTGAAGAAGAAGAATGTAGAAGAAATCATGGATTTTGAAGGTTTTTCTTTTTAGCTTTCAAGAAGACAAGCTTAGTGGGGATATGGAACATCTTTAAAGCCACCATAGGAGGTGGAAGGTTGTCATATTTATACATTTCATCCACCACTGTTGAAGCTTCTTTGAGGTGGAAAAAACTCACTCTTAGCTTAAGAAATATATTTTTCCTATAGTCGAGTTTGTAAGAGTAGGATCCATATATGAATTAAGAAAGTTATTTCCTATGGTTTGAGAATAATGATTTATGGAAAATACCAAGATTTTTGAGAAAAAATGATATATTTCAAGAAATCCTGATATCTAAATATTTTATGGAATAAAATATTTGAAATAATATTTCTCTTGTTAAAAATATTTTATGAACAAATGTCTTAAGGTTTTCTTGTAAAATTTTGGATTTTTGTATAAATAGACATTTACCCAAGTTTTGAAGAAATAAGAATGTCTTTTAGCTTGAAAGGCATGTTTATGCCAATATTATTAGATTTCTAGAATGCAACATGTGATAGGCCCATTTAAATTGGATTTTTGGACATAAATCTATCTGCTCATGTATATAAACTTTTAGTATTTTGATGACAAGCATATAAACAAGTTTGATTAAGATTTTATTAGATTTAAACATGAAATAAAGAAAATAGAAATTGCAGCCCTTAAAGTGTATTAAACGGTGTAAAAATTGTGATAAATGGATATTTTAGGACTACATGTGGAAATAAAGGGAAATTGGTATTTTTTTTGTAAAGTAGTCCTAAAAGGCCTAGTAATGAAATAAAGAGATATTCAACATGAGAAGTATGTTACTCAAAAGTGTTAAATAAGTGCTATTGAGTTGAAAAAAAATAGTTAAGAAGTTAGTGTGTGTGACTTAAAAATGTTTTAGGGAACTAATACTCGTGAAAATGGAGGGAAAAAAAGTTTTGATAAAATGGTATATTTATGTAAAGATGGACATTTTTATTAAATTAAAATATTAGAAAAGGTGTAACACAAAATCGTCCTAAACGAAAGTGATTTTTGGAATATAACTGTGTGGTTGGATTCGCAAAATTACTATATACTTAACAAGTACACTTTTAGACCTTTTACTAAAAGGACGTCTTTCAGAATAGTTAGTCCCTTTTCTTGAAGTGTCCCTTTACCTATGATCTGAGCTGATACTCCATCTCCAAACAAAAACTTTCATCCTAAGAAGTCATTTATGTTGGTTAGTTTAGTATCATCTTCGATCATATGTTTGGAACAACCAGAGTCTAAACACAATCCAGAAGCAGTGTGTTCAACTTTTAAAGCGTTAATCATAATATTACACTTCATCTGGGGTATTAGATAATCTTTTCTCAACCAAATTGCTCTTATTTTAAAACATTTGTGCGCATTTGCTCGAATCTTAAAAAATTTATGAGCATTAGCTTGTTTTTCAAAAGGTTTGTGTGAATTTTCTTGCGTTTTGAAAGGTTTCTAAGCATTTGGTTTAGTCATGGATCTGGGAATCTTTCTCTTGGACTTCTTATTAGCATTAGATCGTTTCTTCCTATTCCTATAGTTAGAGTTCTTATCGATATGCCTAGTAAAGACGTAGTTATTTCGGTTATGTCTAAAATAGTTAAATTTTTTATAAGCTGGTGAATTAAAGACAGGCTTATTCAGACTTTTTTGAAAACATTCTTCAAGACATTATCCATAAACATCACAGTAATAACAGTATTGACGGCTAGATGGTTTCTTAAAATTTTGAAAATCTTTGAAAATAGGGTTGTCTATTTATTGGACTTTAGCCTTATGTCTAACTGCAACAGGTTGAAACAAAATATCTCCTTGTCTTACAGGGGGTAGACATACTTAGCCTTAGGCTGAACATTTGGCTTAGAAATATTTCCCATAACAATGTCTGGTCCTTTCTGTTTTTATTAAAGTCATTTTTCAACGCTTGAAAATCTGGACATAGGTCTTCAGTTCTTATTCCACCAGGCACAAATTTCACATTTTGACAAGGTTTGTTTGGTGCCTTAAGTTTTTATTAAAATCCTATGTTAGTTTTATCATCAGAATTAGTTTTACTTGTTGATACTCAATCTTCAAAACAGTTAGCATTATTTTTAAATTTAGAGAATTTTTTGAAGATTGCTGAAACATTCTCTTTAGCTTGTTCCAATTCCAGCAAAGTAGCTTTGTATTTTTTTTCTAAAATCTCATTTAAGTCTCAAATTTTTTTGATTTTTTCAAGAAAAGACTTAGTTTTATTTTCATGAGCCAGACATTTAGTGGTGTAATCCTTAGCACACGGTTTTACCATAAGACTCAGGGCTTCTATTTTCTCAGTAAGGTCCTTGACGATTTTTTCATGTTTAGTGATCTTCCTAGGAGTTTTGGTGTAAAGTATATGAATGTCAGGAAGATCTTCATTATCAGAATCACCAAGTGTGGTGTGTGAATTGTCCCCTAACGCTTCATTTTTCGAACCCCCACACACGTTCATTTCGTCATTTATGCAATCCCTTTGACTCACAGACCCCATAGATGAACTGCTAATTATATCAATATTATTAACAATATCAAGGCATAGAGCAGATAAACCAGGAACAGGCAAAACATCATAGTTTATAGAAGTATTAGGCATACTAACATCAGGTTCAGCATGATTTGTAGGAATATCATCAGTATACACAATATTTGCGAATAAAGAAATGCAAGGGTCAAAGATATTGGATGATTTAGGCTCATCTACATCAAAATCGCTTGAATCATCCTAAGTCTTACAAAGGTTAGCCTTATTATGATTTTTTTTCAACTTAACCCTACAATTACTGGCAATATGACCTAATTTGCCACATCTAAAGCATTCCATCTTCTTAGGGTCTCTGTCAGATCTATTGTTGTTCTGAGTATGGTTTCTATCTTTTCTTTTCTCATGGGGTTTGTTATTAGAGAAATTTGAGTAAGTAGGTTTCCCTTGTTTAGAAGAAACATTATTTCTAAACATCAAAATCTTTTTAAAATGTTTAGACGTTAGGTCAATCTAATTATCCAAATTATCCAAGTAACACTCCTTATCAGAGTCCAAGTTAAGATTAGGTGCAACAAACTGTGGTTTGGTCACTTTGGATTGAAAGACAACATTAGGACTGGTATGGTTCTTTTGATTGTTTGAAAGATGTTTCTTAAAATCTAATTCCATTTCCACAGTTCAAAGCTTCCTACTAAGGAGTTCTAGAGTCGAGTTAGGATTGTCCATCTCCTCAATTGCATAGCGTTTATTGTCAAATTTAGGTGGAAGTTAGCTTACAATTTTAGATACAATTTCTCTTCTATCATACATTATACCATTGGCATGAAGTTTTTTAACAATATAAGTCAATCTTATGAAAAATTTATCAAATGTTTCAAACTCAGTTATTAACAGAGTGTTATATTATCGGATCAGCATTTGGGTCTTGGCAGTCTTAACATAAGTGTCACCTTCATGGGTAGGGAACAACGTTTCCCAGGCTTCTTTGGAGGTATAAATAGATATTCTTTTGAATTCATGTTCATTTACTGACATAAATATAGCATTTTTCCCTTATTTTTACTCAAAGAGGTAGCTTTTTCTTCTTTAGTGAACTCGCTTAGGAGTTTTTTAATTCTTACAATACTACCCTATGTAGTAGGCTTAGTTGGGTGTATATAGCCATTTTCAATAGCATCCCATACATAATCTCCCAAAGTTCCTTGGATGAACGCTATCATCCTGACTTTCTAGTATGGAAAATTAGTCCCATCAAGGGGAGGCCTAGAAAAGTTTCTTAGTCTCTCAAATTTCTCATCCATAGTTATTTGTTTTTGAAAACAATTTCAAAGAACATGGTATCTTTAGGAAGTATTGAAAATAAAGTACACTGCTTGGATACCAATTGAAAATACTCTTACTGAGTCTTTTAACAAAAGTTTAAATAGTTAAGTAAGATCCGAATTATTTTCTTGAGGAAACTCTTTTCTAAAACCATAAAAGAACACAAGATGTATTTGATTGTTATGAACGAGATATTTCAATTACTTGAAATCAAGTTTTAAAATCCCAGCAACTAAGTCTATTTATGTAGTAGTAGAAATGAAGAAATAAAAATACACAATACAAGAGAATTTTTTAACGTGGTAAAACCCCACCCAATTGGGGAAACATCCACGGAGGTCTCTACACCTCAAAACAAAAATCCACTATAATAGAGTTTAGGTTACAAGCATTTAACGTTTTATACACATAAAGCAGACCTATTATAAGTTCATAAGATATACCAGCTCTATTAGGTAACTCTAACTTCTTTAAGGCTCCGATTGAGGTCTTTAACATTCTTTAGCTTCCCACCTTAGATCCTTCTTTACGTCGACTCAAACTGGTCTAAATCTCTCAACCAACACTCTGTTTTAAGTGTTGTTGTGTTCAAGTGTTATGAGTGAAGTTCCTAACACATGCATGTACTCACACACACTTATATAAACAAGTTCCTATATATTACAAGATTTTTCTAAGTATGAAATGCGAGACTTCACATTGCTGAAATTATTGTTTGTTCTTGAAACCCCTAATATTTCAGATATATTTTCTCAAGAATCTTTTAAAAAGAAAGATCCATAGAATCTTTTTTATACACAAGTTTTTTTAATTCGAAAAACTCAGATTTGAACTTTCAAACACTTATTTCAATTTTGTAAAATACAAAAGCGATTTGTTGGATATAAGAGAGACATGAATATTTTTAGGACAAAACCAACAAGAAAGTATGATTTCTAAACTACAGAAATCAAATCTTAACACACTAAGTGACTCTATCACTTTTTGAATTAGATCTACATATTTCTACAAACAGAAATGAGATCGAACTCTTAGTGATGGTGTTAGGAAAGAGATTAAAACCAAATAGGTGTTGAAGAATAACGAACTAGAAAACCCTCAAACACTCAAACCCTCAAATATATTTTGTGGAAAAAATTTGCAAGTGTTTGGTTTGGTTTTAAAATTTTCTCTCAATTTTATTCTCTCTCTTCTCCTTTTTTTTCTCAAACTTAAGGTCTCCTAAAGATTGGAAATGAGAAGACCAAGGGTTGTATTTATATTGTGATTGGAAGGATCTGGAACCACAAAGGAAATCAACGACTTGGATCAATTCTAAACTTTCAAATGTAAATCTTATAGCTCACAATGCATCGTCTTTAAACGCACGTTGATTGGTTCAAATGGATATCACATGGATTGAATTTAAATGCATGCAGACCTGAAAACGTGAGTAGACGAATTGTATCCAAAAAAAATCCTTAAAAAATTAGGATCACACGATAAATTAGCGTAACCGACTCTGATAACAATTTGTGAAAGGTATGCACTAGCTTTTAATAAAGCTCTGATACCGATTTGTAAAACGTGATTGTGTGATGATTGATTAAATTCGCAAATTTCTACGTTGGCACACTTATTTAATTAGTGTATATTTTTAAACCAAAATAAATCAGCCCCAAATCATTCAACTGCGTGTGTGCGTGTGTCAAACCATAAAATAAATAAAGCACGCGACACAAGCTTAAGGAAAAATCCCCGCAGGGTAAAACCTTTTATTTCTAGAACTTTGAAAAGTTTACAAGACCATTGACTTACATACCATCTTGCTTTCGCCCACAAGAGTAACGTACGGTGTCTTCGTCAAACCTTCAAAGCAACGGCTAGAAATCTGCAGTGGTTCACGCGCAGCAATACCATAAGGACCGCAATCCTAGACACGCAGTCTGAAATCTTCACAAGGACTCCCTCCACAATAGCACACAGTTGTCGGTTGTAGAGCTCTCCTCACAAAGAATAAACAAGGGCAAAAGTTGTGTTCTTGAACACCAAAAACAATTCACTAAAGCATATGGGAGTTTTGTGAATTGAAAACAAAAAGGGATTAAAACCCTAAAGGAATAAGCTAAAAAGGATTCCGCTTTCGCAGTTTTTTCTGTTCATCAAAACGCTATGACTTCTTAAGAAAAATGGAACCAAATAATGAGTATTTATAGGAAAAACACGTTGCCTCGAAAACAGAGCTCGTTCGAATGAGATAAGCATGTTGCTCGAACAAAGGACAAATGTCGTTCGAACGAGATCTCACGAGATGCTATGTCGTTTGAACGGCAAAAGCAGGTCGTTCGTACGACCTATCAAACGAGATTCCACGCGACCCTGTAGAAAATTTCGATACGAACGCGTGGCCGCCAGTTTCGTATTTTTTATGAATTAGTTATGATTTTTCTACGGAAAGGTGTCCGAGAACAAAATCTTTAGAAAAATATTTCATAAAAATATCCCAACACTTTAAGTGAAATGCTAAGGAATTAAAACTCAACCTTACCAAAGTAAACTTCGCGGAGTCTTTTTGATGAAGAACTTGATATTCGGATTAGTCTTTGATGCTTGAATGTTCTTGAATGCTCTTCGACGGTGTAGCGGTATATGACATAATAAATTGATAACGGACTTATAAAAATATGTCCTTACAAGACCATTGATGATATTAAACGAACGAACCAGATTGAAAGCTAAGTACGTAAGTATAAGAAAACACAAATCCAACCATCCTAAACTCAAAACATGTAAGGCTACGATGGTTTATAAACCGCGTGTTTTTTGAATTCCTGATAATTCCATTTTCTACCCCAATATTATCTAGTGCTTTCGATTTCTACCCAAGACAATTTTTAGGAAGGTTTGAATATTCAAATTTAGGCACAAACATTTTTAAAACCCTAAAATTAATTTTAGAAAAAGGTTTTTAAATGATTAAAAATTCCTAAAAAAATCTTTAAAAATGTAGAAAATTCCTATTAGCTAATATCAACACACACACCTCATATATATACTAAAACATAATAAATGCAATTTTAGATTGTGGAGTGTTGTTGGTTTTCTACCTATAGGACCACATTCCTTGTTGATGTAGATATCTTTGAGATCATGAAGAGGCAATGAGGCATGGAGGATGACACAAATTTTGTCTATATTTCCAAACTAGATAAGCTCCTATATATTAGACTCAAGTAAGTCACTTATATAGTGTAATTCAAGTTACATCCATATTACATTATTTTAACAGTTTCTTACTTATTAGTATAGAAATAGAGACTATTAGACTAGCTATGCCTTGTGTTGGAACATGTTCGTGGTACTGGAACTAGATGAGAGGTGAGGTATTCATTGCATGTGAGTGATGACGGGTTTCGTGTGTAACATCCCATAATTTATAATAATTGGGTTGATCATGTTTATCTATTAATCATTAAAGTTTGCCAAAACAAATTAAATATCATCCTTAGAATGAAGTATAAATCAACAAATGATGATAATCAAAAGAATAGTGATACGATAAAACCTCAAATGATATTATATATAAAATAAAACCACCACCGCTGAGTAATAAGAGTCCTACCTAACACAACTATTACATGCCAATCTTCTAACGTAATGCCTTTGCCAAACCAAAATGAGTACAATGATTAGATAACCCTCACATATTTCGACATAATAAAAGATAAATAAAAGATATAACTAAGAGTAGCTCCAACACCTATGTAATCACAATCGATAGTGATTGAATGTATGGAACGAGTACTCCTCAAAGAAGTTGTCTCATACCCTAGAGTAACTGTAATAACGCAATTGGTCAGGCCCATCGCAACAAGATTATAGCTACACATTCGAGTAGTAAAACTATCTATCATGAGTATAAATAATAAGCCCTACAATTATAAGATGGATAATTTTACCTTGCCTTAACAGTGTCAAATCATGTTAGTTAAGTATTTTCAGCAGCTATGTTCTAAACTCCAACTTTTCCCATATAAGAAAAATTTACTTAGTAAAAGTGAACTTCTAAATTTTATATAAATACTTATATTTTATTACGTTACAAACTCCACTGAATCCGTATGCACAATACAAAATCTTAGCCATGTGCATTCTACTGTTCATGTGGTAAAAACAGCGGTGTTCGCATGACCTCCGTTTCCACTATAAAAATCATAATCATTCACACGGTGCATGAAACTAAAGTTTCCTAGAAACATATGTGTCTTTAACCTACACCCCATGTCCCAACTCAAAACTCATCATCACCAATGCTTGCTAAAATGAAGTTCTATGCCCTAATACCCTGTGTCTAGGATAGTTGTTAAAGTCCATCTTTACTTACAAATTCCACTTTCTCATATATACTAGTAAGTTTTCAATATATAAGTCCATATCTAAGTGATACATTAAAATTTGAAGGGAAATATTCAATTACATGTAAAATGTAAAATAATTGTTTAACACTTGATTAAATTTAATTAGGAACATCTAAAAGGAACATACAATTCTCTATTCAATTCCATTAAACTATTTTTTGATAAACATGAAATTTTAAGAATTGGGTTTATTCACTTTTGTACGAAAGTTACCATGTTTCAATACATTAAATAATCGTAATTGTTTCTACACAATTTTTATAATTTATAAAAAAAAAAACTTGTTTAGTAAGAAATCATTATTTACATCATGAGAGGAGATCATACAATTATATTCCCTTCAATTATGAATAAAATTCCCAAAAGAAAGATAAGATAAACCCCTTTGAAATTCCTTTGCAATTGTCCCTCAAAAATTGTCAATTTATGTAACAAAGCTCCTAATTGCATAGAATAGATCCGCCCTTGAGCCAATAGTTGAATTGTTCTTCAAAGATATTTTATTTTTGTAATTGGATGATTGTTTCCCCAAAACAAAGTTTAGAATTGTAGGGTCTTAAGTTATAATAAAAGGGGGGAAATTTTGGATTGAAAGAAGGTATCTTGTGTGCAGTTTATTAGGATCGTGGGTTTAGGAGGTAATAGGGTTTCATTTAGGTTCTTATATAAATTCTCTTTTTTTAGTATTTTTATTTTTTTCTAAACCGTATCTTATTTTTCAAGTATGCTTTAAATTATCTTATTACCCTTATCCATCCAACTAATTACTTTACTTAATTTCCAATTCATTTATTAATCCTATTTAAATTAAAATCGTAACCAAACATTAAATTTTATTCTTTTCCCAAATAAAAATCTAATTTCCAATTAACTCCAAGTTAATTTCAAAGTTTTACTTTTTTCCACTTAAATAATTATAAAATTCAGTTTTCACTTTGAGTAATTCCTCCAAAATTTTCAAAAAATCAAATGAAATCCAAAACTACGATTTAAATAATTATTTTAATTAATTAAATTCTTTTAAATTTATGGAGCATTACAATATTCCCCCCAACAAAAATAATTGTGTCCTTAGAATTTATAGTTTACCCCTCATGTTTTTTTTGTGTGTTAAAATTATATCACCCCATATAACATGTGATCAAAACTATATCCTCATATAGAATGAGTCAAACTATCTACTCATATAAGAATGAGTAAAAATCATCTCCTCATATGCATATAAGTCAAAATCATCTCCTCATATTAGAATCAGTAAAAACCATATCCTCATATAAGAATGAGTAAAAAATTATCTCCATCTATAGAATGAGTCAAAAAAGATGACGGTACTATTGCCTCATTGAATTTCCGCGCTCCTAAGTGTAATCCTCCTCATTATGGTGGTTCCATTGCACACCTACTGATAATATCTCTTTGGAATTCAAGTTTTGTATTTGGCGATCCAAAACACTCACCAACTGCTCCCTATATGATGCATCCGAGTCTAACTCAATCTCATCCAAATTAATATTTTGATATATAACCCTAGGGTGTAAAAATGGACGAAGTGAAAAAGTGTGAAACATGTTATGCACCTTATCTATGTGGTTCATAAATGCTAGATGATATATAACCTTCACCGCCTCATCTGTAATCATGAACTGACCAATGTAATGAGGGGGAAATTTCTCCGCTTTCCAAACCTCATCACCCCTTTTATACTAGAAGCCCATAGTAAAACATAATCTCCAACCTAAAATTATCCCGACTTCCTTTTATTAAGGGGGAATATATTTATTTCCTGTCCTGATCAAATTTTATCATCTCACAGATCAACTTGATCTCTTCGATTGTCTCTTGAATGAACTACGACCCCAGCTGTTTACCCTTGCTCGGGTCCAACCAACATATTAGTGATCAACATGGTCCCCCGTAAAGTGACTCATAAGGGGCTATATAAATGTATTTTTGATAATTATTGTTATGAAAACTCCGCTAGCAAAAAATGGGCCTCCTAACTTCCGTTGAGGTATATTATACATAACCGCAACATATCCTTTAACACATTATTGATCCTTTCATTATGTCCATCCGTATGTGGATGGTATGTCGTGATGAGAGGCATCTTAGGCCCCATGTCCTGTTGGAAACTCTCCCAAAAGTGTGCCACAAATGTAGGGACCCGGTCTGAAATGATCGATTATGTAACCCCATGTAAACAAAAAAATCTTACCCATGTATAAATATGCACGTTGCTCGATCGAATAATCAGTACAAAAGGTAAAAAATGGGCCACCTTTGTAAGGAAGTCAACAATCACCCATATAAAAGCATGCTATCGAGGTTTTAAGGGTCACGTTGCGATGAAGTCCATCGAGAGTCTATCCCACTTCCACTCGAGAATGGGTATAGGTTAAAGAATAACATAAGTATTTTGATGGTCCACCTTCACCATTTAATAAGTAGTGCATCTTGATATGAAATCGATGACATCCTTCTTCATATCGACCCACCAATACTACCGCTTCATAACTTTATACATTTTATTCCCTCCTGTGTGTACCACAGAATGCAAAAATTGTGCCTCCTCCATAATGTACCATCTTAATTACTCATCCAATGGGTATCACTAGCCTACCCTCATATGTAATCTACCATCGGATGCCACCGAAAGTAAAGTTACACCGGTAGTGAGAAGATCTTCCACCACCCCCTTACATATAGAATCTAAGGAGTATCCTTGGATCACTCGTACCACGATTCCTCGAGTCATTGTGATAATAATCATGAATTTTGTAGTCAACTTGTCAATTTTCTCTACCGAGCCCCAGTCTTCTGCCTGAAGTGCCGAAAGACTACCATTAGTTCGTCGACTCAATGCATCCCCCACCATGTTAACCCTCCCCGATTGATATTAGATTGTGAATTGATAACCTTGAAGAATTGGAACCATTATTAATGTCTCATATTACGATATTTATGTGTAAGCATATACTGTAGACTCTTATGATTTCGAAAGAGACTAAAATTCTCACCCCCACCGATAATGTCTCAACTCATTCAATATAAATATAATTTCTGCCAAGTCATGAATTGGGTAATGAACCTCATGCGGATTCAAACTTCTAGAGGCTTAAGAGATCATCTTATCATCCTGCATTTATACCCCACCTAATCCTAGTAAAGAGGCATTGATATAGACCAAAAACTCAACTCCACTTTTGGGTAAGGTAAGAACTGGAAAAGAAGTACACTTTTCTTGAGAGTGTCAAAATCCTGTTAATATTTATCATTCCAATAAAATACTACACCTTTCTTAATCGAACCGGTAATTAGCCCCACTATCTTTGAGAGTCCCTATATGAATCTCCTGTAATACCTGGCCAAATATAAAAATCTTTGAACCTCTGTACGTGTCGTGGGTTTCGCCTAATCTAACATGACTGACACCTTACTCGTGTCCACTGAAAGTCCTTTGTCTGACAAAACATGTCCCTAAAACTTACTTTTTCATTTCCAAAATTCACTTTTGGAGAACATAACATAAGGTTTAAACTTCTGCAAGATCTCTAATAAAATCTGCAAATGTTAGTTGTGCTCCTTCTTAGTCCGTGAATAAATCAAAATATCATAAATAAAGACGATGGGAAACTGGTCCAAATACGGTCTGAATATCCAATTCATTAAGTTCATGAGGACATCTGGGGTCATTAGTCTACCTAAAAAAACATATGTTGAATATTATAAGACCCATAACGAGTCAAGAAGACTGACTTAGGCATATCCTCCTCTTGCGCCCCCAATTGGTAATAACCAAATCAAAAATCATTCTTTAAAATGATATAATCTCCTTCCAACTCATAAAAAGGCCATTAATCATATGCAGTGAATTCTTGTTTTCACAGTCACCTTATTAAACTAGCGATAGTTAATTCACAGCCTCAATTACCCATCTTTTTTCTTCATAAACAACACTAGTGAACCCAAGGCAAAGTGATGCACCAGATAAACCCTTGCTCTAATAACTTCTTAATCCAAATTCTAGTTTCCTTTATCTCCATAAGAGCTAGAAGATATGACATTCTAGTTATAGGCTTAGTGTCTGATGCTAAATCTATGACACAAACAATCTCCTTACTTGGTGGTAAGCTTGGAATCTCATCGAATACGTCGTGGAACTCAAAAATTACGAGAATCATATCTAGGGAGATTGTGTTCTCCTAATGAGTCTCCTCATTAATAAAATACAAGTGGGTAGTAGCCCTACGCTCATGTCTAGGCATAGTCTCCAAATACATCTCATGTTTTGGCAAATAAAATACAATCCACCTACCTTCACAATCAATCTAAATTCAATATGTACACAACCAATCCATCCCTAAAATCACATCATATGTATGGGTATCTAAAACTAATAAATTTTCTACAAACCGTAGTCTACCAATATTAATGACTACCCCATTACAAAACTCGATAATAACCATGGATTCGCCAAATTGAGTAGCTATAGATAATTTACTAGAGTAAGGAGTCTAAACCATCCTCGATAAACCAACAAAATTTCGTGAAATAAAAGATTGTTTGACACCCGTATCAAATAAAACTCTGGCTAGAGTACTATGAATGAAGAACATACGATTGACTTCTTAAATAGATGCCTGATTATCTCTAAGTCCCATCTAATAAACCTTGCCATTCTTCATTGTTGGCCTGGCTTGCCCCCATTTTGGAAGTCCTTCATCATATGGACAAATACCTTATATATGAAACAGACTAGTTACTCATGTATTTGGGATGCATCACCCTACCTACCCTCTCGTTGTTGACCATGCTCAGTATGTTGGGGTTTTTACTGATTGCAATGAAACTTCTTACATGGTACTTGACCTTGTTGTCCCTGACCTCCCTTCTGGTACTTACTGGATGCTCCATCCATATTGGGACCACCTATTTTTTCCTCTTTTCAAAAACTTCTACTTATATTCAGCACGCTCTTCACTAAGCGTAGGTATGACATCCACTATTTTGTATACATAACATATGCCTAGTTTGCCATTATAATCCTTAGTATATGGTGAATAAGACCCTTCACGAAACATTCGATTCTCTTACTGTCCTTGTTCATTTCCTTTGGAGCAATGAATTCCAAACTTGTAACTCATCCCCATACTTTTAGATATCACGAGTCCTCATTCTAGATTAGACGAAACTCTATATTTTTTGTAAACGAATCAACTTAGGTATGTATGTGTTGTTCAACCCCATAAAAATATTTGACTACTCTTTACCAAACGTATTACCAGATAGGTACTAAGAGGCTTATGCCTAACATCTTTTAACTCTCGATCGAAGTAAATCCAACGCATGGAAAGCCTCATGAATGAAATCCAAATAAGGAACGCCACCATTACACATTAATCTAATTAGGTTGTTCACCAGGATAAATGTTAATAGACTCTCTAAAAATCGTACCCTATGTTGAGAATGTGAAGGAAATGAACGTATAAATGAACACTATGCGAAAAACTAGAATGGACATATGAAACATACATTTCCTAGAACATGGCTCTGATACCAATTGTGACACCTCATAATTTTTAATAATTAGGTTGATCAAGCCTATATATTAATTAAAAACAATTTAAATATCATCCTTAGCATGAAGTAGAAATCAATGAATGATTATAATAAAAAAGAATAGCGATATGATAAAACCTCAAATGATAATATAAATAGAATTAATCACCACCAATAAGTAATAAGACAACCCTCACATCTCTCGATATAAGGAAATGTAATTAAAAGATATAAATGAAGGTAGACCCAACACCTACGTAATGAAAATCGGTAGTGATTGAACGTAACGAACGAGTACTCATCAAAGAAAGCTAAGCCTGGTACCCTATAGAACCTGTTACAACGTGAAGGATCTGTTCCACTGTGGCAATATAATAGCTATGCACTAGCAAAACTATCAACCATGAGTATAAATAATAATCTCAACATTTATTACATGGATAATTTTACCCCACCCTGAACAATGGCAAATCATGTGAGCTAAGTATTTTCGATATTTATGTTTTTAAACTCTAACACTTCCCATAGAAGGAGAATTTATTGAGTAAAGGTGCACTTCTAAATTTTCATACAAGTACTTAAATTTAATAAAGTTAAAACTCCAGTGGTTCTGTACAATGAAACAAAATCTTACTCGTGTGCACGCCACCGTTTGCATTGTAAAAATAGCAACGTTTGAACAACCTCCACATGCACGGTAAAAAATCGTAGCCATTTGCATAATGCACGGAACTAGAGTTTCCCATAAACAAATATTTCTTCAACCTATAGCCCCTGTGCAGAGACCAAAATTCAAAATCACCATTTCCTTCCTAAAACGAAGTTCTATGCCCCAATAACCTCCAAACATGGGCTATGATAGTTGTTAAAGTCCATCCTAACTTACAAATTTCACTTTCTCGCATATACTTGTGAGATTTCAATACATAATTCCATATCCAAGTTCTATATTAAAATTCAAAGAGAAGTATTCAATTACATGTAAAGGAATAGTCTACCATATGATACGATTAAAATATGAATATCTGCAAGGAATATACAATTCTTTACCCAATTCTATTAAATTAATTTAAGTTAAATACGAAATTTCTAGAGAATTGGGTTCATTCATATATGTACAAAAAAATCATGTTTCAATACATAAAATAACCATAATTATTTCTACACCATTTTTATAATTTATAGAATACTTGTTTAGGTATAAATCATTATTTACATCATGAAAGGAGAGAGTATAACTATCTTGCCTTGAATGAAGAATAAAATTCCCACAAGAAAGACAATAGAAACCCCTTTGAAATTACATTACAACTTCTCCTAAAAAATCCCCAATTTCTTCAAAGAAGCTTCCAATGATATAGAAAATAACCCCTCTTTAGATAATATTTGAATTGTTCCTCCAAGATGGTTCCCAAAATATTTCGTTTTTGTAATTTTTTAGATTTTTCCCACAACGAAGTCCAGAATTGTAGGGTTTTGGGTTAGAATAAAAGGGGAATATTATGGATTGAAAGTAGATATTTGTTTTTAAGTTTAAAATTTGGGTTGTGAGTTTAGGAGGTAGTAAGGGTTCATTTCGGCTCTTATATTAATTCTACCCTTCTTATGTTTTTACTGTTTTGTCCTAAACCCTAGCTTCCTCTCTAAGTATTCTTTAAATTTCCATATTACCCTCATCTATCCAACTAATTATTTTACTTAGTTTTCAATACATTTTAAAATATTTATCTAAATTAAAATCAAAACCAAACATTTTAAATTTCATTCTTTTATCAAATAAAAATCCAATTTCCAATTAACTCCAAATTAATTTCAAAGTTTTATTCTTCTTCCACTTAAATAATTAAAAAAATAGTTTTCATTTAATGTAATTCTCAAGTTTCCAAAAAAATCAAATTAGATTCTAAAATTCGATTTAACTATTATTTTAATTTATTAAATTCTTATAAATTTACAGTGTATTACAATCTCCCCCTGATAAATAGAATTTCGTCTTTGGAATTCATAATTCAACCATAATGGTTTTTTAGTTAAAATTTATATCACCCATATAACATGTTTCCGAAACTATCTCCTTGCATAGAATGAGTCAAACTATCTCCAGATATAGAATGCGTAAAATCATCACCTCATATAAGAATTAGCAAAAATCATCCCATTATATAAGAATGAGCTAAAATCATCTCTTCATATGCATATGAGTAAAATTCATCTTCTCATATAATAATGATTCAAAAACGATCTTCTCATATAGAATGAGTCGAAACATATGAGGTTATTATTGCCTCGTCAAAATTCCACGCTCCTAAGTGGATTCCTCCTCATTGTGGTGGTTCCACTACATGCCTACCACCAGTGATATGACAAATATAGCACCCCGCCGCGGATAGGTACTCATACATGGGCGGGCTTATAGGCCGCGGCCCTAACCAACTCGCGTTACATACACAGGCCGCGGCCCCTCCCTTGGAGGGCCCGACACCTTCTGTTCAGCATATGGTGCCGCACTTATCATCTATCTTATAGGCCGCATCCCTCTCCACTGCAACCAACTACGGACCATGTGCTCATAGCACGTGACACCTCACATCACTCTTATAAATAGAGGACCGCACCTCGAAATAAGGGATGGATTTCCTCTCCTCTGGAACAGTCTCTACAACGCTTGCTTAAGCCTCGCACGGCTCTCCCCGTACGACCTCAACATACGACTTGGGGGCTACGTGGCCTGACCTCCGGCACACCCGGAACCTCGACAGCCATGTATTCTCCCTATTTCTCATACTTGTACGCCTCTCTAGGCAGGTTTATATTGTAAAGTGCATCGTATATAATGAGAACGGAGCAACACAGTGGACGTAGGCCTATTTTAAGGGCTGAACCACTCTATACCTTGTTTTCTATCTATTTACTTGCTTTATCAACTTATTCTACACTTACACTTGA
The DNA here is from genome assembly GCA_949130495.1 of Sambucus nigra. NCBI lineage: Eukaryota > Viridiplantae > Streptophyta > Magnoliopsida > Dipsacales > Adoxaceae > Sambucus > Sambucus nigra. The sequence goes on along the minus strand of OX422209.1, from coordinate 528,807,480 downwards.
TCTGCTGGTACGAGATCTACCTGTGTACGATTTCTCGTATCATCAGTTTGGCGCCGTCTGTGGGAACGAGATATTTCAATCTTGTTTCTCTACATTTTGAGTTCATAAACACCTTATCTTACACATGGGGATCCTTTGGATCAGAATCTCATGTGTGAATTTTGGTTAGTTGAGCTCTGCTTCATATTCACCCCTTTGATGGTTATTTCTCAAGTCCAGATCTACTCTTGGACCTCTGTTTCATAACTTTAAATCTGTTTTGCATTCCCCGATGATATCGTTCCACCTAGATGGTGCTGAAAAGCACGATGGGTTTTAACCCCAAAAAGATGAACGATTAGGGAAGGATTGTACCTATTCCTGTTTTATTGTACATGGCCTGTGATCTAGGGTTTATCGTTCAAGCTGTGCCACTTTGTGCATCGAGAGGTTATGTCCTCATGAACAAACCCTAGTAGGTATGCTTTCTGTAAGCGCCGGGAGGAAAACTCGGCCCTCAGGAGTAAGTGTGATTGCTCCTTGCTGCCTATGAGGGGATGCGACTAGACAGTGAAAATGTCTTATGGCCGCGACCTCTACCAACGTAGCTGTTTAACAAGCTTCAAAAATTGCGAAGCGGAATCGGAGGAGCACTGGCTCTAAATTGGAATCAATTTAGGCCGCGGCAGTATATCTATGTGCTATGGCCGGCGGCCGCGGCAGTAAGCCCATGTGGCAGTGCAAACGCTGCATCCCCATTTTTCTACTTGGTTACTCCACTATTTGTGAGATTACTTACTGCTGTTAGTTTTGTCTCAGATTATATATATATTTTGTAAAAGACTAACAAAAGCAGAGGATGGAAGGAGAGTCCAGTCAAAGCACAGAAGTCAAAGACGAAATTGTGCAGCTGTACAGCCATCTCAACCATCTGTATGACAGCCATGCCTCGCTCCAGACCCAGGTCAACTACCTAACTCAGAGGGTACTCATGCTAGAAGCCGCGGCCTCATCCAATACGGGCGCGGCACTCATCTCAGCAGCACCCGCGTGCTTGACGACCGCGGCATCTTCAAAGGATGCAGCTGTAGAGGCAATCAGCGGCCAAAAGAGGAAGGCAGAGAAGAAGTCAGGGCCCTACACCCCGCTGGCCTACCCGATTGAAGTGATACTTGAGTACATCAAGGAAGATCAACTTTTGAGGTGGCCAGAAAAGCTGAAAACTCCGCCCCACAAGAGAAACAAAGCCGCTCAGTGCCAATTCCATCAGGACCATGGCCACGAAACGGAGCAGTGCTACGCTCTGAAGGATGAGATCGAAAGACTAATTGGGCAAGGGATGCTGAGGAGGTTCCTCAAGAATGATTAAAGGCTGCAGCCAGACCTAACATAGGCCGCAGGCCACATCTATCCCTTAGTTTTTCTGTTTTTCAGATCTTTCTGTTTATGTTTGAGGAAGCTCATTACAGCCTTTATCTTCAAGATTTTATGTTTTATTAGCAAAGTCATCAGCTGAAACATACATATATAAATATATGGATTAGCAAATTTTGCCATATCTCATTCCTCTCTTGTTTTCATAATTTGTCATCTCACAAGAAGACCTTTTGTCTTAAACAGATTCCAAGGGAAGAATAACACATTATCTTGGAAGATTATTACTATTTTGGGATGCACCTATGGAGGGATTGCGGTCTTAATTAGCTCAAAAGTTCCCCTCACGATGTGCAACTGTATCTTATCATATGATGATTACAATCATGAAAGCGTCCGAGGATTCAAGGAGCTTTTATTAGCCACGGGGGCTTACAATGCCTGTTCTCATCTCTTGGGACGCGTCATCAAGCCGGGAGGCTTATAATCTCTGGCTATGGAGGGCTTTGTGTATATCAGTAGCTGTGGGCGGCTTAATAACATAGCCCAGCCTGGAGAGGCTTGATAATGTCTCACACATTAGCTGTGGGTGGCTTCATAACATAACCCAGCCTGGAGAGGCTTGATAGTGTCTCACGCATTAGCTGTGGGTGGCTTCATAACATAACCCAGCCTGGAGAGGCTTGATAATGTCTCACACATTAGCTGTGGGTGGCTTCATAACATAACCCAGCCTGGGGAGGCTTGATAGTGTCTCACGCATTAGCTGTGGGTGGCTTCATAACATAACCCAGCCTGGAGAGGCTTGATAGTGTCTCATATATTAGCTGTGGGCGGCTTAATAACATAGCCCAGCCTGGAGAGGCTTGATAGTGTCTCATATATTAGCTGTGGGCGGCTTAATAACATAGCCCAGCCTGGAGAGGCTTGACAGTGTCTCACACATCAGCTGTGGGTGGCTTCATAACGTAACCCAGCTGGGAGAGGTTTGATAGTGTCTCACATGTTAGTGCTTGGTGACATGACCCAGCGCGAGAAGATTGGGAAACACCAGCATATGTCTACAAAGGCACATCGTTCAGATGAACCGGAAATGTGCCGCACCCCACCGGTACGGTTGCAGAGCTCTAAGAGCCACTCATCCGTGAAAGCGCTGAGACACTAACATCTAGAGGCATGAGAGGGTTACAATGTCGAATGCCACGGTGGAAGAGAATCAATTGTACCAAGTCTAAGGGAAGAGTTTGCTTCATGATTCATGTTGATTGTGGGACAACAAAAGGCAAACAGTTCAGACAACTGGGTGCAATGAAGGCGGATGGAGACGCATGCAATCAGCAAGTCCCAGCCTTGAAATCAGGACCGCGGCAACCAGGCGAAGACATTTATATGGCATGGCATAATGAAGAGCCGCGTCTTGCACACAGCTACCTCGTGACCGCTAAATCCTTACTTCAAAGACGTCGCACTATCTATATGTCCGCGGAAATGGGATTTTAATCAATATACGAATTCAATCTCTGTCCGCGGACTTAAAATATTATGTTTATCTGGACACGGATGCGTTTTCAAATATGCGGCAGTTACGATGAATCATTCATTATAAACAGGCAATGTAAGAGAGCAAGGAATGGAAAGATAAAAATCATGTACAAAGTAGTCAATATGGCCGCAGCCTTGATATTAATATTCAAGATTACAGAAAGGAGGCCGCAGCCACAAATGCAGATTACAAAAAGAAAGGACGCAGCCCTGAATTAATGATGAGCTCCAGAAATGGACTAAATTTAAGAGGCTGCGTCATCATCTTCATCATCATCTTCTCCATCCGCGGCAGACTCTGTCACTCCTTCCGCAGCCGCTGCTTCGGCCTCCGCCTTCATCCTTGCCCTCTCTTCCGCCGCGGACTTAAGCTCAGCGATGCACTCATGATGCTCGGCATCGCTCAACTTCCAGGCCAGGACCCTCTCCTTGGTTTCGGGGAAGTTCTTTACAAATCTCTGCCGCAGCTCCTGGTAGCCGCGAAGGTAAGCCCTGTTGTTGACAATAAAGAAGTCCTTGGAGCCTTTAAATGACTCCACGGCGTGATCTATGGCAAGCTGGAGGGATTCACCATGATCAGCCTCCAATCTTTTTATTTCCGCGGCGTGGCTTGCTGCATCCTGGGCAGACTTGGACTCCAGCTCCTCATATTTCTTTTGAAGAAATATAAGCTTGTTATTGGCAATCTCTGCAGCTTGGGCAGCTTCCGCGGTTTGAGCCTGCGAGGCTTTTAGGGATTCCGCGGCTTGTATGAAATTTTGCTCCGCTTCCTCCCTTTCCTTGTCTGCCTTCTCCAAGTTCATTTTTACCGCCTGAAGAGCCGCGGCAGCAGAACTCTTCCCAGCTTCAAATGAAGAGGTCCGTGCAGCCTGCAAGTCCGCGGCATGGGCACTCTTCTCGATCTCCTTCAGCCTGTACAAGGCCTCGTACTTCCTCTTCTGAACAACAATCACATCCGCGGCCTGAAATAAAGAGGAAATATGAAAAATACATATGGTGCAAAAGTTGAAATAATGACGACAGGTACGTACCCTCAGAAGGCTGTGGAGGCCGCAGTCCTCTAGGTCTTCATGATCTTCGCCAACTAACCTATCTAGGTCCGCGGCATCCAGTGCACGCTTCATTCTCCGTGCAGCCTTTGCAGTGGTGTCCCAAGAGGAATTGGGGTCGGGCTGCCTCAATTGGGGTCTTGGTCTTCCATCAGGCCCGGACTCTCCGCGGAATTGTGGGGGCGGCAAGTTAGCGTTAACCCCCACAACAGCTGGCGGTGGAGGAGATGATGGATGAAGGGGCACATCGGTTGACATCAAGCCCACCGCAGCCAGGTTTTCCCCTATGTCGTCATCGAATTGGTCATGTGGAAGGCCGTCATTAACCACCTGCTCTGCGGCAGGATCAGTCGCCTTATTTGCAGTGACCGCGGCTTGGGCAGCATTATTTTCTTCGGAGGGAGCAGTGGCAGGTCCCTTGGCCTTGGATCTCTTCCTTTTTCTGCTCCGCGCAGTATTATTGAGGACCACCGCGTCCTCGTCCATCTCCGCCAATTGTGCGTTCAGCAACTCCCTGTCCACTTCCTCACCTGAAAGGGAGAAACAATGTTAAGCACAAACATTTGAAGAACTCAAAAATCAAGTTGTAATCCGCAGATTAAAAGTTACCTTCCACGGCCATTTTCAGGGGGATCGACTTATTAGGGAAGAAGCCTGCGTTGAATATAGTGGCAGAGGTCACTAGAGTGCTGAATCTCTTCTTATCAGCAGAAACAGCCGCGGCCTCGGCAACTCTCCTCTCCTGCCGCGGGTTGAGTTGCAAATTGTCAAGGACTGCAGAAGACATTACAAGGGTTAGTATAAAAAAGTGGCAAGTTATAAATAGGGGACGCGGCTATTAAAAAGATACCTAGTTTGGATGGGGTCCCCCATCGCTGCGGCATTTGAAAAGACCTCTCCCTCTCATTCTCTTCAGGGTGGAACTCCCACCCCTCTCCAGAAAGGAAAAAGTACTTCCCTTTCCAGTTCTTTACACTGGTTGGCCTCCCAGTATATAGGGTCTCATCCCTGCCGCGGATGGAAAAGTAGTAGTAGCCCGCGAACTTTACAGAGTTCTCTTTCGGGCGGTAGAAATGGAAAAACTCCGCGGGAGTAATGTCCTTTTTGAACAAATTCTCCCAAAGAACGACCGCGGCAAGAACAGCTCTCCAGCCGTTGGGATCTAACTGGGCTGGGGCCAGTTTCATGGTTTGAAAAAGTCGACGGATGGGAACAGGAACAGGCAACCGCAGCCCGTAAATAAATGCATGAAGTGGAAAGCATATCCCATCAGTGAGTGCCGTGCACGGCCTTTGGTTCGCGGCAGGAGCTGAGCATATCAAATTTGATGGAAATTCGAAGGACTCCGCTACCTGGTCGACCCAATCTTGGGTCATGATGCTGTGGATGCCAAGAGCAGCTAAGGGTCGCTCAGCCCTCCCAGACGTACCAGCTGGGGGGTCTCTAGATTCCGCGGCAGTACCTCCTGCCCCCAGTGGATGATTGCTCGAATTGGCTTCTTCCTCCATCGGCACGGACTGAAAATCAAGCTTAGAATCAGAGTCCGCGGAATCAGAATCTAATGTTATGCAGTTGGGGCAATCCTTCAATTGGCAAGACCCTATTGATCTTAAGGGGGGCACGAAAGAGAGTTCAGGAGGAGAAGTCCCAAAGTGCTTTGCCCAAAAGCCCTTCAGAAAGTTGTCTGGGTCAAAGCTCATATGGCTGCAGCAGTACCTGAAAAGCAGAGACCGCAGTTAGGTGCCGCAGCCAATATGGTCCTAAAAAGTTCCTAGGAAGCCGCGGCAGGATTATTAATATGATCAAAGTGGAGTAGCAAGATGGGCTAAACATGCCAAGTGTTGGGTTCTAGAGCCCTAAAGGATGTTTGTAGCCGCGGACTAAAGTTATTGAGATGAAGACAAATTCTGGGTAGCCGCGGAACCTAATCTAAAACTGAGTCACTACAGGCTGCAACCTTTATTTAATACTGGTTACAACCCTTATTTACTACATGCCGCAGATGATTTTTATTAAGCAATGAAGGATATGTTGACTGAGCAGCTCTAAGTTATTTAAGAAATTATTTCACTCCGCGGCCTCAAACACAAACAGGTAATTACTTCAACAGTTGTAAATCCGAAGATCAAAACCCTAGAACACTCAAGAACACAATGGGAACTCAGAAGCCCTAAAGTTTAACCCTAAACTGCAACATTGATGTTCTATTCAAAACCTATTACCCAGTACAAATCCCAAAACAACTATGCAGAAAAGAGCATGGCAAATCTAATACGAAGGAGAATACATGATTCTAGGTTGAGATATTTACGAATGCAGAAGTTAAAGAACTGTTAAAAGGTTGATGGGTGGAAAAGTTACCTTTTAATGAGGAAACCGGCGGTGCTCAGCCTTCAACCACCACGGAACCGCCACACACCGCTTTCGAAAGTCGCCGGAAAACGCAAGAACAAGGAGGAACAGAATTTTCTCTCAAGGTTTTGAAAATGTAAAGAAGTCCACGGCCAGAAGCCATTTATATAAGGGAACGCGGAAGATGAAACGTCGCCTCGATCAGGCCGCGGCACGTCATGCAACACCGCTGCCTGGGATCAAACAGGCCGCAACATAATTCAATAAGCACGAAACATCTCTCAGCATCCGCGGTTGGTACATAATTCAGCCGCAGCCCCAACATTCTACCAATTGGCACTACGGCTTGGGGGCTTATTGATATGACAAATATAGCACCCCGCCGCGGATAGGTACTCATACATGGGCGGGCTTATAGGCCGCGGCCCTAACCAACTCGCGTTACATACACAGGCCGCGGCCCCTCCCTTGGAGGGCCCGACACCTTCTGTTCAGCATATGGTGCCGCACTTATCATCTATCTTATAGGCCGCATCCCTCTCCACTGCAACCAACTACGGACCATGTGCTCATAGCACGTGACACCTCACATCACTCTTATAAATAGAGGACCGCACCTCGAAATAAGGGATGGATTTCCTCTCCTCTGGAACAGTCTCTACAACGCTTGCTTAAGCCTCGCACGGCTCTCCCCGTACGACCTCAACATACGACTTGGGGGCTACGTGGCCTGACCTCCGGCACACCCGGAACCTCGACAGCCATGTATTCTCCCTATTTCTCATACTTGTACGCCTCTCTAGGCAGGTTTATATTGTAAAGTGCATCGTATATAATGAGAACGGAGCAACACAGTGGACGTAGGCCTATTTTAAGGGCTGAACCACTCTATACCTTGTTTTCTATCTATTTACTTGCTTTATCAACTTATTCTACACTTACACTTGATCTGCTGGTACGAGATCTACCTGTGTACGATTTCTCGTATCATCAACCAGTATCTCCTTGGAACACACTCGACATCCTGAAGTGTTGAGAGACTATGAAAGTCACGACTATGTTCAAGGGTTCTATATGGATAGGGTAAAAATAAGAAAAATACTACTTTTAAGTTTTCAAATTTAAATTATACTTAAACAAATTAACCTAATTATAAGTTATCATTAATTAAATATATTATTGTGTTAAACACTTAACCAAATTTTATCTTGCCTAAACATGCATCTAGGTGAGTAGTAAGAGAAAATAAATCAAGCACACAACACATCGATGTACAAGGAAAATCCATAACGAGAAAAACCATGGATGACCTAAATAAGCAAATTTTACTATGTATGGAATTATAAGGGACACGATAGTAAACTTATACAATGACCTTTATTCCCTCTCAAGCCATGATATTCTTCATTCCTCAACCTTCATAATAATGACATGAAGAACTCCATATGTGAAGATGCCACAACATCTGAGTCCACACACACCTCGATACCCTCCAAACAAGCTCAATAACCATATACAAATCTGAATACAGAGTCCACTGCTTATTCACTACAACTCCACAACATGGATTTCACCGTGGGTAAATAATTGTAAGTATAGATTCCACCATACGAAACGAATACTTTGATGTGAAGAGTATTAAACCAAGGTGACCAAACAAAGATCTCAAAGCATATATGAATTTAAACTTGAATCTTAAATTAGATGGGTGAAAACTAGGGGTTTGAGGCTTTTGGATGTGTATTGGAAAGGTATTTTGCCAAAAGTTATATTAAAAATCGATGCCAACAATTCTTTATATAGAAAATAAATTTTTCAAGGTGACATGTTTTTTTAGGGTTCGTTCTAAAAAAATAGGAAGTCATTCAAACCAAACTGCATACCTCGTTCGATCCAAACTAAACCTCGTTCGGGCAACATGTTAATCTCGTTCAATCATAATTCAAACGAGCTTCAAATGACAATTTTTCTAGGAACCAGAGAAATCTCGTTTGATGTTCATTTGAAAGTCATTCACATGACATAAGAATCTTATTAGAATGAACAATATAAAGTCGCTCAAACGACTTAAAACCAAAAAATATTTTTCTTCAAAATTATTTTCAGAATACACCTCAAACAATATTTAATAAAACACATGATATACGCATTCATTCTTGAGAGATCCTTGAACGTTGAAGATGAAACACATCTTTATCATAGCATGGTGATGTAGGTGATCTAACTTGGTTGTTATGGTCTTCAAATAAACATGTAACATGCTTGAAAGGTAAAGACACTCAAGTCCTAACCTATGACTCAAAGGTTTTGTCCAAACACAGAATAAACCAAAACATAAAAATTGAATCGATTCAGAAATTTGTCCTTAAAAATATCCCCCTTTGGTTATTTTTGGAAAAAACACATAATAAAAAACCTATGGGTGATCAAACTCTCTAAAAGATTCAATCCCAACCCTAAAAGGAAAAACTACAGACAATTAACGAACTCACATTAAGTAGCTTTACTCTTGTGTTAACTTTGTCGCATCATTGTAAACCTACAAATTTAAATACACCTTCAAATGCAAAGAGAATATATAACATTATAAATTCGCATATGAATGAACCCTCCCTTTTGTCTAACAATCTCCACCTAAGTTAGGACATCTCCCCTAAGAGAAAAATCTCCCTCGGACTATAAAGATTGAGGTACCATTTCTCCCCCTCTTTATTCAGGAATAGACAAAAATAATGATCCATAATAAAATCATTTCTTCCCAATATAACCATTTCTTATCCTAAATGAAACATGAGTAAGTATAAAGAAAAAACAAGTATATCATGCAGTAATGTAAAGTGTAACAAGAAACAATAAGTGCAAAGTGACAACTCAAGTACAAATCATCCAAACAATGAACAAATGATACCAATTTTTATGGAAAAACTAAAGTGTTAAGATATCAATATGATCACAAGCATACCAATTTGAAACAACATGAAACTTAATACAAAACATATGGCATATGTGGACTCAAGGTAAATGCAAAGACTCTAAACAAAAGATACCATATATATAAATATGAAAAAGATACCAATGACACATATGCAATGTTTTATAGGTATAAACACCATAAACAAGACATAAAACACATAAATTTATCACGCGAGCATAATATTAATGGATCTAAACAGAAGTGGTAGAGAGTGATGGAACGTGAACTAGAACAATCGAAATATGACCCAATTAATTAAAAATGTCCAAGGAGTTCTATTTGATTGAATTAACTTTATTAAACAAAGATTTAGCCTCATAGTGACAGATAAAGTGAACTCATAAAGGACAATCAAGTAAAATGAACACTAAGCTAGAAAATATTTATGATTCTCAAATAAATAACGTCAAACATGAATTAAACATGACTCATTATGAAAACCATTTGATCATAAAATTACAACATCCTCAAAATTATAGACATAAATTTTTTTCACTCTCATTTTTATAGATAAAAATTTTAAAGATTCAGTGCAAAAATATTGACCTTGGAAATTTTACATATTCTTTTGCCTCTTATTTTTTAGGCCCTTGACAATGGTGGCCTTTCATGCAAGAAAGATTTATCCATTCATATCCCTTTCCCTTGCATATTCATATTTTTAATAAAGTAACAAACTCATGGGTAATGGTTCTTACATGCATAAATACTCCAATAAAAAATATATGTATATGACAATATTGTTAAGATAAGATCTCACTTAGCTCATGTAACATATGAAGTTAATCTCCAAAAGCGCTCATGCATGTGTGAGTGGAGGCATATGTAAATTGAATCCATTAAGAAAATCAAAGTTGAAATACTCCATACAAGCATAATTAAGAACAATCCAAGTATTTAAACTCATAATAAATTGTTCTAGCCACATGGACACATGCAGTGGATTCAAAAACACCAATGTGACACACAAAATGTGTAATGCATTTTGAAAAACATTAAAAGTGGTTTGGTTATATGGTCAACTATAAAAGTCGTAGAGTAGGTTCCAAACAAGTCAAATTCTATTTAATCCAATTTTGTAATGATTAATTAGGTGAAAGAAAACATGAAAGATATTGAATCTAAATAGAATCAAACAAATCACAATACAAGATATAAGAAAAAACCTTATGGAAAACCCCCTTTTTTAGCACTATTACAACCAAGATATTAAAGAATGACACATACAATTTACTAACTTAGACTCCACTAAGTATCAAAGTTATGTCTAATTCCTTACTAATAACAGAAAGTGATGCAGATCCAACAATGCTTCACTTTCCTTAGTGTCCATTGATTAGCCTTAAGAAACTCATTTCCTATCTTCGGCACTAAAGAATCAACTCTACAAGGATATGAACATATGATGTGTTCTTTAAGATTTGATAAAGTTATCACAAAACATCCAATGGATTTGGATTTGAAAAACCAATGTGTTTTATCATAAAATATGAGTAAAAAGTCTTGGAAAGAAGTACAAGTTCGTACCATTGAAATAGGGATAAAAATCTCCAAGAGATAGAGTTAAAAAGGTGGCATTTGAAATCAAGTAAAAAACAACATTTGAGAGGCACGTTAGAACGACCTATGCAAAGTCATTTGAAAGACATCAAGCGTTACTCCATATAGACAAGGAAATTAATTCGTTTGAAAACTCATTTGAACAACTCATATCGTACGAGTGTAATAACCTCATTCGAACCATTCCTCGTTTTAATGATCTGCCTTAAAAATGATTTTTTTGAAAAAACTTATGAAAAGTATTTTTGTTTCAAAACACTTTAAAACAACCCTAAACAAAATGATTATTCAAAATCAACCTCATATACCGTCTCCAATGATTGTCGTGGTAATCTCAACTGTTCGATACTTATTGTCGGATTCTATCACTACCTTTTCTTCGATTGAAGCTCTTGAGAATGTACATGATAATGTAGAGGTCTAATGGAATAAGCCAAACTTAAAAATATAATTATTGATTATAAATTTTACCCTTACAAATCTCCATTTTTGGCTATTCCAGTACAAAACACAAAATAAAATAAAAAACTAAGACAAGTTCAACTAATGTCCCTCCCAAACCCGAAAAGGAAAAGATGCATGAAACTTTGTCTACACCGAAAATCTTCATTATCATCAATGCAGAAAAGAGACGTGCACACATGAAAAAAAGGAGGTACGTGATGTATGTAGTTTGAAGAAAACATAACTCCCCCTTAATTTGTTCTCCCCCCTTTTCGTAATAGACAAGGGGTTGGACTCTAAAACTAAAAACTTATCATCACCAGAAAAACATATTTGGAATATCATCACAAAGTATAGACAATCAAGCATATGCGATGAAACTTCAACAAACTGACAAGATATTTTTGAAACTTGTGAGTTAAGAATATACATAGAAATATAAATAAGGACACCGTAGAGTAGAGAGAAAACATATGAATCATGGATATGGAATGAATGTTTGTAAATTTAATGCACAATAAAGTCAACATAGGCATACGTAGCGATGGTTCACAAAATAAAAGAGACACTCCTAAAGAAAGAACTCAATTCAACTATTGGTGTAAAAAATATTTAACGAATTGAATTGACTCGACTCATACAAAATGTTACAAATTGCAATGCTTCTTAAATAACTAATTCCAAATTACTTAATGTTTATAAAGGAATTTTAGCGTAAAAATCCATTGAACTTCAACTTATAACACCCTCAAAATCTCACATTTTAAGCATAAACTCTCAATTTTTTTGAAGGGATCAATCATTTTTAATGAAGCATCAATGAAACAAAATTGGACTTGGCACTTATACTTTTATGTGCCAAATTCGTCTTTTAGGATCTTCCAAATGGTGGATTTTAAATCAAGGAATACTTCTTCTTTTGTATCCCCTTTCCATTTCTCTAAACATATATAAATCATTCTTCTAGAAAAAGAAATCTAGGTAATGATTTTTACATGCACAATTACCTTCCAGTCTTGTCATAAGTGGAATGTTTATTTATATACGTGTAATATTGTATTGTGTGTTTTGTAATGGAATGGACAAATGTAAGGTTTTAAGAGTATAGTACACTCATATTCCCCGCTTGTTATATTATCTTATTATGGTTCAAAAGCACATTATGTGTGTCTATCATTGAGGTCCTTTTCTACTGGAAAGATTCATAAAAGTATAAGATCTTGAAGACATAACTTTTTTTAATCCTCGAAATCACATGATTACATGTAGATTCAAGGTGAATTGACCTAGAGGACTTAACATTTTAAATGGTTAAGAAAATAAATTGATAATATATTTTCTCAAAACCTTAGTGTATTTTTTCCATAACAAATGTCATAGTAATTTTACTTATAAAACATCTATGTTTTAAAAGGCATTTGCTTAATGTACTGGGAAGTTCTTTAACGCGGAGAATTATCTTCAAGGGCCTCGAAACCACTAAGACTCGTTTAGGAAAGCACAAGCTCTATCTGCAACTTCATTACCAGATAGTTAATAAATGCGAAGAATGATTTGGCTTTTGTGAACTCCTTGTCATTGGTCGTTCCAAAATCATTAATATCAAAGAAAAACATTATCATAATCCATGACGTTGGGTCGTTAATCCTTCATCACCATGGAGATTTTTGTCATGTCCATGATGCCTCTACAGGGCTAGATCAAAATATCAAAATCTAAGAATATTTTATTAGATTTTCTCTCTCAAGTAACCTTTTTGGCAATGGGACAAAATAGCCTACCCACTTTTAAACCTAAGCAAGGTGTATATAAACCCCATTTACTCTTTATTTTTAAAAAAGCTTCATATATTTTTCAAAATAGATAATATCCAAGAGAATTCATGTGTTTGTGTGTTATTCATTTTTATGAACTCAATATCTTTTAAAGGAAATGAAATCTAGGTTAGATCCTCGAAAATATTTTATTTCTTAGACATTTTTCCATTTGATCAACCTATAATTTATTGATCAATAATAAAGAGGGGGAATAAAAAACATGAGCCATCTAACACTTTTATCTTTTTCAACTTATGAACCTTATTTCTTTCAAGATATTTTGATCGCGTGTTTCATCAAAATATTTTTGAACTATAAAGAAGAAAAGGTTTGATTTGGTTCAAGGGAAAAATTGTTGCTCGGTTGATAAATACATAAGATAATTGATATTCTCGTTGACATTATAGAGGTCCCGGCCTTGCTAGTAATCAGTGTAAAAGGGTGATGTGTGAGTTATTTCTTTGTGTTATTGTAAGACATGTATCCCCTTTGTAAGTATATACCATGGTTTTACCCAGATTGTTTCATTCGTTTGAGGTTATTTCTTATTAGTTGATTTTCCCTTGTACATCTAGTGCTATGTGTTGATTAACTTTTTCACATGATTTAAAACTCAAAATATCATTAAGATTAAAGATAGTATTAGTTTTTAAATCATTTGTAAATCTTTTTATATAAACATTTAGTGTATGCTCTTTGTTTAAACACTAATTAAAATCTAAAAGTATATTTCTTAAATTTTGTGTATTCTCCATTTTGGTAAGTAAAAATGTCCAGAATATATCCAAAGGTTATGACTCACAATATGTGTCTAGATACAACTTACAATACAATAAGAAAAATAATAGGGCGTTCATCATGGATAAGTATGAGGCACTTAAAGAATAAGGTGGAAAGTGTTTCAAGGAAAGGTTTATATGGGAAGTCCAATACCTTTCATCTCAAATGCATTACTTATAAAGAATGAAAATGGGAAGTGGAGGATTTATATATACTTTACCAACTTAATTAAGTCTTATCCCAAGAATAACTATCCCCTGCGAAGGATCAAATAGTGGTAGACATCAAAGGTATCCACGAATTCTTATCCTTGATGGACGCATACTTAGGGTATAAACAAATATGAATTGATAAATAAGATGAATAAAATACCTCATTCATAATCATCGTGGCATACTGCTACAACTTTACTCCCTCCCATTGGCCTCAAGAATGTCGAAGTGACTCACCAAAGGCTATTGAATTAAATGTTTAAGAAGCATGTGGGAAAAATGTTGTGGTAAGATCCTAGTTACTCTAGATCATATCACATATTTTGATGAAAGATTTTCCATCTTCCACCAACCCGTGATAAGTTTTAATACCACTAAGTGCACATTTTGGGTGTCATGAGGAAAGTTTTTGGGCTTTATGGTCATAAAATGGGCCATGGAGGTCAATCTTGAGACGAACTAGTCCATCCTAAATACGATGTTTCCAAGTAATTTAGAGTAAGTTCAAAGGTTGGAAAGGATGGTCAAGGATGTTAACATGTTCACCTCTTATTCTATGAACAACTACCTTATATTTTTTAAGTCTTAAAGAAACATTGTAATTGGAACAATAAGTGCGAAAAATCATTCCTTGATCTAAAAAGATATTTGGAATATACTCCACTACTTTCTAAAGATAAACTATGCGAGTACTTTTGTCTTTGTTTGGAAGTGGGCTATAAGTTCAACCCTGATAAAAGATAATGAAGGATAACCGAGACTAGTATAATACACAAACCAAGTCCGTAAATGGAGAAATTGGCCTTCTCCCTCAATATTTCATCAAGAAAGGTCCATCCCCATATCCATGATTATTGGATGGTTATGGTGACATACCAAGATCTTTATTGGATTGTCTACAATCCATAAACCTAGGGAATATAATTACATGGTCATGGAGTTAGGACAATTTGTCATAAAATATCATCGAAGGGATTATCTCCAAAATCAATCACTTTTCAATCATACAAAAGATTTTAACCTTTTTAAAAGAATCCATACTAGAGAAACCATGTTAATCGAAAGAAGGAAAATTGGTTGAAAGTGAAGGTGTTGAAAATCAAGCCTTGGATATAATGTTACTAGTTTGGATCCTACAAGTGAACGGATATTACCATTCGTTAAGAAGTGAAGAAGGTTTCAGCCTTGAGGAACATGATGAATGGGTAACTAAAAAAGAACTCAATTTTAACTGTAAATCCTAAAGCAATTAGTCACAATATGAAAAACTATTTGCAAGATTAAGACTAGCCAATGAGTTTGGTTCTGAATAAGTATAAGTTCACAACGACTCCTAACCAATTATGAGCCAAGACATAAGAGAATATGAATTCAAGGAATAAAAAATATTGGCATACCTATAAAATATCAAAAATATTTTGACTTAGTTCAAGAGTAATATAATCGTATAAATCCATCAAGATGAGAATGATAGAGCTGACTAATTTTCCAAGATAGACTCCATGGAAGAAAATCCAAACTCGTTTTATATAGAATTCCTAGACAAAAGATCAAAAAAGAACCAACACAAATGTCGTATTATATCCATGGTGTCAAAATATAAACATTTGTATATATAGTTTTGTTGGCCTAGTTTCACGTCGAAGCATTTGAGTTACGCACAAAATCGAGCCAAAAATCTTAATTCAGAGTAACACGATAGTTAGAGAGGGTATCGTTCATTAAAATCTATGGACACTGAAATTAAAGATCATACAACCTCTATACATCAAAGCTTATTGATTACGCGCGTCAAATGTGTGCTTGTGTAGGGCACAGTCGTTGTTTTCGTTTCACCGCGATAATACAAACAAACCTAAGTTACGACTACACTTGTGAGGAAAGAACAGCGGTAAGTCGGGTATCGAAAATCCACAGGGACGAGTTGCCAGAATTTACACTACACCAAAATGGGCAAATTGTCACCTTTCAGCCGGCCAGCCTTGTCAAGGTCATTGACCGTGACAAAAAAACACGCGTTTTATGTCACGGTCATTGACCTTGACACGACTGTGACAACGAATTGTCACGGTCATTGACCGTGACAAGATCGTGACAATTAACTTTATCACGGTCTTGTCACGGTCAATGACCTTGACACGACCGTGACAACTTTTCCAGCAAAAACCCTATCCCCCTTCTTTTTTCCCTCCCGCGCCGTTCCCTCCATTTCTCTCTCTCTCTCTCTCTCTCTCTCTCTCGACGCTGCTCTCTCTCTCTCTCTCTACTTTCAGGTCCATTTTCTCTCTCTCTCTCTCTTTCATTTATATATATATATTTGTGTGTATATTTGTGTGTATGTGTATATATATATATGTGTGTATGTGTGTGCGTGGAGGGGGGCAGGAGGTGGGGGGTGGGCCGGGGTGGGGCAGGGTGGGGGAGGGGGTGGGGGAGGGGGGCAGGGGGTGGGGCAGGGTGGGGCGGGGTGGGGGAGGGGGTGGTGGAGGGTGGGGTGGGGTGTGTGTGTGTGTGTGTGTGTGGTGGTGTGTGGTGGGGGAGGGGGTGGGGTGGGGCAGGGTGTGTGTGTGTGTGTGTGGTGGTGGTGGTGGAGGGGGGCAGGGGGTGGGGTGGGGTGTGTGTGTGTGTGGTGGTGTGTGGTGGGGGAGGGGGTGGTGGAGGGGTGGGGTGGGGTGGGGTGGTAATTGATATCCAAGACATGTATTTGAATTGATATCAATTTATTTGAATTGATAGAATTGTTTCTAGGATAATAATCCTACTATAAGATAATTGCTCAAAATAAATATTAAATAATAATTACTAAGATATCAATTGAAATAAAGTCTTAATAACCTAACCAAAAGAAATAAAATAAAATATCAAATAAATTATCATCCACCTCATAGACATTCCCTACCAATCATTTTAAGATAATTTTATCCTTATAAAGATAATAGATTATGTAATTTTAGGACTTAAAATAATATTGATTATGGATATAGGACAACAAACATTTTGTTTCCATTTTTAGTCCCTATTTTCAAATTAAAGGGACACGTGGCATGTTATGATTGGTTAACGTTTTATGAATATGGGTCCGCACCAGCGGTTTTATTCAAAAATAGGGACTAAAATCATAAATAAAATGTTTGTTGTCCTATTTTCAAAATACATATTACAATAAATCCTAAATTTACAAACCCCTAAAGATAAATACCTTTGATTGCAAAGCATGCACTTGTATTATTATTATACAACATGTATTATTTCGACGTGTAATTCTAAAATCTCACCTAGTTTTGTATACTATTTTTAAAATCATACTATCAATTCACGAGACACTAAACAAGAAAGAGGACATATTAATTTGGAAATGCTTGTTTTTCTTTCTAGAGACCCGAGTCGTCAAAACTTGGTAGTGTTCGAGTGTGTTTTTATCACTAAATTATTATTTCACTAACAAATACTCCTTATATCCTAGATTAAGAGTCCATATTTAATTTTGGTACTTACTAATAATACACTTAATCAATGGCTAGGATTAACCCTTATTCACTATTATGAAATTTGGTTAATTGATTATTTAAAAAAAAAAAAGCAGAAGTAGACTAACATATATACACAACACTAAAAGTAGACATCAATTTTATAAATAATTGATATTTTCATTCAAAATATGTGTGTGTGCGTGTGTGTGTGTGCGTGTGGCGGGGGTGGGGGTGGGGTGGGGTGGGTAGGGGTGGTGTGTGTGTGTGTGTGTGTGTGTGTGTGTGCGTGTGGCGGGGGTGGTATTGACGGAACTTACACATACGTTATAATATAAACGAAACATTTTTTTATCTGTACTAATAACATTTTTTTTATCTGTACTAATAACATTTTTTTTACAGCAAAAATGTCTCCTTCAGATGTTAGGGCGAAGATGATGATGCTGTTTATGATGATGTCGTCGTCTGGGTTCGGTGGTAGCGGAGGCGACGAGGGCTCCTCCGCCCCTAGGCTCCCCAAATATGGAAAATTTGGGATTACCGTCGAAAACAAGTCGGAGCTTTTAGCGAGATCCCTCGAGCTGCTAAAGACGGTCATCGGCCCGGGGTTTATGAGTTGGAAGGAGGTGCCGTATGAGCTCAAGTTAGCTGTTTGGGCGGCACTACAGGTAATATTTATATGAATATTTCAATTTCAATTTCAATTTATATTTATATTTATATTTATATTTATATTTATATTTATATTTATATTTATATTTATATTTATATTTATATTTATATTTATATTTAATTTATATTTATATTTATATTTATATTTATATTTATATTTATTCGCAACTAACATTGTATTTGTTGGACAGGAACAATTCAACTTGGATCCAAAGCTACGCGATTCCGTCTTGGAGCAGTTGAGGGAGCAACACAAGACGTGGAAAAAAAATATGCGGACACGGTATTTTGGAAAAACACGAGAGACCATTTTACAATGGCGCGGATCCGTCCCGCCCAAGGAGCCGATCTCATTGGCACAATGGCAAAAGTTCATTGACAATGAGATCGAGGATCGACAATTGGCATCTCGCCAATCGGGGAGGGAAAATCGGGCTAAAAAGACGGACGTGCACTACTCCGGCCGGACCTCTTACGCTGAGGTGGAGCATAGGATGAAGGTAATATTTAATTTATCTATAACTACAAAAATATCTTATTGGATATTATTTTACTTTGCGGGGCCGATACTAATTTTACTTTACATTATTTTATTTCAGGGGGTAGGGAGTGGGCCAGGGGGTAAGCTACATAGGCTCGATACTTATGTGGCTCTTCGGACGAAGAAGGGGAAGGACAAGGAGGTGTCCCCGAGCGTCGCGGCCACGATTGTAAGTAATCCGACAGTTTAATTATTGTTAATTACGTTATAATTTTTTAGTTTACTTATTTTACTAATCATGTGCTTTTTGTCGTTTCAGGCAAAGCTTAAGGAAGTGCATGAGTCGCAGTCTGATGCCGACAAGGCATATTTGTCCACAGACACACTCAGCCAAGTGCTTGGCTCTGATCGCAAGGGGAGGACAAGGGGAGTGATCTCGCGGGTGGCCAAATCTAGGATCATCGGATTGGAGACGAGCGACACCGGGTTGGCTCGAACGGTGGATTCACACGACGCGAAGCTGTCCCGTTTGGAGGCGACGGTCCAAGATATGTACGCATTCATGAAGCGTACGTTGGGTGGAGACCGTAAAGAGAAAGGTAAAGGGAAAGGGAAGGAGAAGGCGGTGGAGGAGGAGGTGCGGGAGGACGAGGAGGTGCGGGATGACGAGGATGTGGACCTCGCTGCTTCATCACCGACACGTTCGTACTTCGACGATCCACTTCCCTATTTGACGCCCTCCAACAGACCATTATCGACGATTGGTTGGCCGAGCGTGTTCATATTGGACATATTTGATGGCCAGCGGATAGGGCGGGGGTTGAGGGACCCGGATATCATCGAGGGTGGAATAGTCCATGGACGTGTGCTTCAAGGGATGGAGTCCAGGGTGCTCGTCACGCATGTCATACCCGGGAAGGAGAACTCCCTACTGTGGTTGCGCGAACAATGCGGCACGACATATATTAGTGGGTGCGTCAATTCGTATGTCGTGTGGCCTACTCACCTCCTCACATTTACCCAAGACATGTAGTAACATTATTTTTAAGTTTGTCCATTTTAATTATATTTGGATTATATCGTCATGTATATTATTTTTACTTTGAAAATTTGGATTATACTGTCATGAATATATATTTGCATTATCTTTAGTTTGTGTTGGATATATGATGTTTGGAACAGGTACAACGTTGTTATAACAGGTACAAATATACTGCTGGGCAGTGGCGGTGGCCATACTGCCCAGCAGATTTTTTTTAAATTCTGCCCAGAATTGTCACGGTCATTGACCGTGACAAGCCCGTGACAAGAATTATCAAGGACTTGTCACGGTCATTGACCGTGACAATTTTTTTAAAAAGGGTCACGGTTTATAACCGTGACAAACGTGTCACGGTCATTGACCTTGACACGACCGTGACACAAAACGCGAGTTTTGTGTCAAGGTCAATGACCGTGACACGACCGTGACAAAAAAAGTTGTCTCGCCTCGAAATGTCACGGTCATTGACCTTGACAAGGTGAATTTGTCAAGGTCAATGACCTTGACAAATGGGCAGATTTGGTGTAGTGTTATATGATTTAGTACTCCCCAATAAAAGTATAAAAGGTGAATTAAAAACTAAAAAGGAAAAGATGCATAAAATGGAAATGTTAATCTAGGCGTGGGAAAATAAAGCTAGATTAAGGAAAGCGAGTAAAACTATAGGTTGCGGCGAATATCCCTCACCCGAGTAAATTAGTATAAAATGGATACATGGGTCGACGAGTTATTTAAGAATGCATCTCGTTTCGATAATTAATTGAACCAAGGGTTGTAACGCCCCTAAATCCGCATAAAATCCTAATAAAATTTTGGCGTCAACAAATACCCCGAAAATTGTGCACGCAAGGTCCAAAGCACGGGACATACATGATATGCCCCGTCAAATCTCCTAGGCGTGATAATTAGGACAACGCACCCGAAATAGACCCGTAAACACCATCATCAAAGAAAAGCAACGCATCAACCCGAGTGAGTTCCATTCAAACACAACCTAATTTAAATTAGCTAGAAAGAATATTAAAAATGCGGTAAATGAAACACAATAAATAAACGCGGTAAAACTACACTAGAAAGCAATTAAATCAAAGAATGGAAATCTAAATTACAAAGAATGTAAATTAAACTACAACAATGGAAACAAAGGAAAATACAACTTGAATTAAATGGAAGGGAAGATGAATAGTTCAAATTACAAACCCAAATGTTGTCACACCAAATGAGGAAGAAAAATGAGCTCTCACCCTCCAACCCTAACCTAAACTATCTTCTAAAACTATCTAAACTACAATATATCTGATATTTACAACAAAAAAGGTTATATACTAAGTGTAATTAAATTAGAAAAGAAAAGAGAAAAGAAAAGCCAAAATATCAGCTGGAAATAGGGGATCGATCGATCGATCCCCTGTGATCGATCGATCGATGGCAAAAATATCAGCCCACTGCCTCAGCTCGATGGGAAAATGTGAATGATTGATCGATCGATCCTTTTGATCGATCGATCAAGCAGGTCTGCATCATAATTCCTCCTATTTTGGCATGTTTGCATTTCTCCTCAGCTAAAATCGTCGTAACTTCTTCATTCTGAATTGGAATCGTGCACCATTCACGGCCACGCGAAGCTTGAGAGGAAGGATACAACTTTCGTGAAGATGTTGGGCCAGGTGCCCAAGATGTGAAAAGACTAAAACTCCCTTGAACGTGCGATCGCGTACGAAAATCGAGCGAAAAGCGTATGAACTTCACACTTAGCATCCAAATACCTATAAAATCTCAATTAACCCCTGCAAAACATGTTAAGATAGAAATCCGAGGCTATCTGGTTTACAATCATAAATATAGGGAATAAGATACCCGAGGGGGCTAAAATGCGTCGGTTCGAGGGATGAAATACGCAATATTTGCATCGTATCACACCCCCTAACTTACACATTGTTAGTCCCTAGCAATGAAATAGGATGCAACAATAACTGCAAGCAAACCAAAAGCTGGATAAGTACAAAAGTATGGTATAAAAGCATAAGGCCACTTTTGCGGGTGATTCGATTGCCTTTAGCTTCTGCAATAAGTCGTTAAACCCCTAGGTTACCTTAGTGGACGAGTGTCATCTTGTGAGGGTTTTCAGGGATGATACCCCCAAACATCACATGGTTTCCTCAAAATATGCCCAAACCAACATGCGACAAGCCCAACAATAGCGAACAAGATTTCATATGCATTATTAGCAAAGTGAATGAATTCAAACAAAAGTCTGAATCATTAACATTATATAATGCACCTCATAGAATTGAAACTTTAGAATGTGGGAGGGGAGCGAGCACATGCAAAGTATAATTTGGCAAAAACTTATATAAATCGGATACTAAATAAAGAAAGCATATATTGAATCCTCACGAGCATTAAACTCTTCAAGTGAATTCACTCGAAATAGGGAGGTAACACATGGAACATGCGGACATAAAGATTAAATGTAAATGGGAACTAGGCCGCACACATGTCACAAATGAAGAACGCTATATATAAACTGGAAAATTATAATCTCAATGAAAGGATACCGCTTATTAAAGGAGGCGAAATGCATTTTCACAGATTATCAAAACTATTATGACTTTTGAATTACATCAACCTAAGATCACATATGACTTGTATAGGGTTATGATGTAGGTTAGGCTAGGGTGCGAAATGAAGGCTATGTATGTACGGATTCAAAGTGTTCGGAATGAAAACTTGAAATAATGGAAAAATGCGGGAAATATCAAAATTAGAAAATAAGTTCCCAAAAGGCATTACATATATCATCTGGGAGATTAATCAAAGCTTATTGAACTATATACACAACATTTACAACTCTCTCTTTCTTTTCTTTTCTTCTTTTTCTCATTTTTTTCTTTTATTTCCTTTTTCTTCTTCTTCACTTTTTTCACATCTCTTTTCTTACTTTTCTCACTCTCATATGCCTAAATTGCAACCGACGTCACAACAACAACATTCAATCCCAAGTAACATTCCAAACAAAGGTACGAAAAGTGTATGTATGGGCTAAAACTCCAATTTGGAGTTGGTTATGGGATCTTGGGTTATGAAACGAAAGGCTAATATTTAGGCTCAAAGGGGTTAACGAGGGTAAACATATAAGGTGAGGTCAAGGTCAATATGGGTAATATAACAAAGAATTCCTATGATCATTTCAAAAAGTTTACGCAATTCTCGAGTCAAGACAATACATGAAAATCATGATCAAGTAACACATTTCAAGTATGAACTCAATTAATGAACGATCAAATGAAAGAATAGAGAGATTACCAACAAATTCAATGTTTTCAATGAGAAAAGAATAGTGTATACACTCACAAATGACAAAAGGTACAAACCTTACTAGTTGTAAGTATATACAATGCAACAAAAAATTACCGACTTATAAAAATCTTAAACCAAATCAATTAGAACAATAAAAGTGCATGTGCTCATGGGATTAAAGTTTAATTCATGAAGTTATTCATAATATCAATGATTGAGGACTAAAGTCTAATAACTTCTAAATCGAGAACATGCATCATTGGGTTGTCTATTGGATCGGGAAATTATTAAAATTTATCATCTGAAACAAAGGAAAAATGCCCAAAAAGGGAGAAAAAAAGAAAGAAAATATTTTTGAAATTTTCAATTTTTCTAAGAAAAGCATACTAAGTAACTAACATGTAAGCAAAAGCATGGACTAAATAAAGAAAATGATAGAATATCCCATACCCCCTAACTTAAAACCTGGCATTGTTCTCAATGTTAATTAAGAACCAAGTTTAAGAGAGGAAAAGAGCGATATTACCCAAAATTGGAGAGATCCCCATAAGAACAAGTCCATAGAATATACAAAACAAGTTAGTACCGAGCATAGCAAAAACAAATAACAAAAAGTTAACTAGTTACACTTGACTAAGTTAAAAAGGAAAAATAAAAAGAATAAAAAGCTAACTATATAAAACCTACTATTTAGGCTTCACACTAACTATACTCTAGAAGTCTAAATAGTTGAGGGTCCACCGCAAAAATGATTTGACTTTGGAGGATAACTGGTGTACCCTCACATACAAGCATGCCTTCCAAAAAATATGGATTTCGTTTGAACAACGGAAGGCATGTGCAAGGCGGAAGAAATGAACCATCGCCAATTATCAATTTTGGAGGGACGATGGGGGGTTTGGATTGAACGGGTGACAAAAACTTGTGGGGATTGAGAAAAGACGAATATGCTCCCAAGGATTTTGAAATTGGAATGGAAGGGGGCGCACACAAAGGCAAAGATGCGATTGTGGAAGGCGACTCAAGCAAGTACTCCTCATCGGCAAAAAGGTTTAAAACATTAAAATTTGAAATCGAATCATCGGGTACTTGTGACGGTGTGATAACAGAGAATGAAAATGGGGATGAAAGAAATTCAAACTCATGAGATGAATCATCATCACATGAATATTGAGTTTCGAAGGAAATAATATTATTTTCAATAAAATGTTCTTCTTTGGGGGCCAAAGAATAAATCATTTCATTGCAAATAGATATTACGTCATGCTCATCCTCACTTTCAATATCCATTATGCAATGGGCAAAGTCTAGAATGGTTTGTTCCAAAGTAGGCACAAAGTCCTCATTTGGTTCAAAACATTCTTCGACTTCGAAAGTTTCGGAAGCAAAATCGTCGTCGAATTCAAATAATAAATCCAATTCACGTTCCCACAAACGATTTTCTTCCCGATAACGATTTTCAATTTTCTCATTCTCATACATACGCAAGCCCTCACCGAATGTCATAGGTCGAGGTGCGGAGACATGAAAATGGGAACTTTGAAAATTACCATCGGACTTAAATGAAAACTCATTATTATAGGAATTTTGAAAACTATTGCAATTCATTTCAAAATTCCTATTATAAGGAGGTAAAGGCCCAAATTCATTATCATCATCATCAAAATTCCAATAGCCCAGGTTTTGACTTTCGTTATACTCGCCCAAAGTCATATTTGAATTTGAAATTCTTTGGGATTCTAAGTATTCACCAAAAGTCATAGGATTACGGGCATTTTAAGAATTATAACAATGATTACCAAAAGAATTGGAATAAGGCATGCTTACCCCAAAAATGGCTCAAAATGGCGAATTCCACAAAGTAGGTGCGCGCAGGAAATTCAAGCGTTTCTAAGTGCTCAAATGTGGAAGTCCTGCAAAAATATTAGAAAATAATACAAATAGAAAGAAAATACTACGAAATACTAAATCAAATAAAGTCGAAAACAAATAAGTTCCCGGCAACGGCGCCATTTTAATTATGCGCGTGAAATGTGTGCTTGTGTAGGGGCACAGTCGTTGTTTTCGTTTCACCGCGATAATACAAACAAACCTAAGTTACGACTACACTTGCGAGGAAAGAACAGCGGTAAGTCGGGTATCGAAAATCCACAAGGACGAGTTGCTAGAATTTATAAGATTTAGTACTCCTCAATAAAAGTGTAAAAGGTTAATTACAAACTAAAAAGGAAAAGATGCATAAAAGGGAAATGTTAATCTAGGCGTGGGTAAATAAAGCTAGATTAAGGAAATGAGTAAAACTATAGGTTGCGTCGAATATCCCTCACCCGATTTAATTAGTATAAAATGGATACATGGGTCGACGAGTTATTTACGAATGCGTCTTGTTTCGACAGTTAATTGAACCAAGGGTTGTAACGCCCCTAAATCCGCATAAAATCCAAATAAGATTTTGGCGTCAACAAATACCTTGGAAATTGTGCACGCAAGGTCGTAAGCACAAGACATACATGGCATGTCCCGTCAAATCTCCTAGGCGTAATAACTAGGACAACGCACCCGAAATAGACCCGTAAACACCATCATCAAAGAAAAGCAACGCATCAACCCGAGTGAGTTCCATTCAAACAGAACCTAATTTAAATTAACTAGAAAGAATATTAAAAATGCGGTAAATGAAAAACAATAAATAAACGCGATAAAACTACACTAGAAAGCAATTAAATCAAAGCATGTAAATCTAAATTATAAAACATGTAAATTAAACTACAACAATGGAAACAAAGGAAAATACAACTTGAATTAAATGGAAGGGAAGATGAATAGTTCAAATTACAAACCCAAATGTTGTCACACCAAATGAGGAAGAAAAATGAGCTCTCACCCTCCAAACCCTAACCTAAACTATCTAAACTACAATATATCTGATATTTACAACAAAAAAGGCTTATATACTAAGTGGAATTAAATCAGAAAAGAAAAGCCAAAATATCAGCTGGAAACAGGGGATCGATCGATCGATCCCCTGTGATCGATTGATCGATGGAAAATATATCATCCCACTGTCTCAGCTCGATGGAAAAATATGAAGGATCGATCGATCGATCCTTTTGATGGATTGATCGATCAATCAAGTCTGCATCATAATTCCTCCTGTTTTGTCATATTTGCATTTCTCCTCCGCTAAAATCGCCGTAACTTCTTCGTTCTGAATCTAAATCGGGCACTGTTCACTGCCACACGAAGCTTACGAGGAGGGATACAAATTCCGTGAAGATGTTGGTCCAGGTGCCCAATCTGTGAAAAGACTAAAATGCCCTTGAACGTGCAATCGCGTACGAAAATCGAGCGAAAAGCGTCTGAACTTCATACTTAGCATCCAAATACCTATAAAAGCTCAATTAACCCCTGAAAAACATGTTAACATAGAAATCTGAGGTTGTCTGGCTAACGAGCTGTAATACCCCGTATTTTTATTCTTTATAAATTTGGGGATTTATTAAATTTAAGGTGAGTTATTAATTTAATATAAATTCGGAAATTAATTACTTTATAATTATTAACGTGATGTTAGTTAGTAATTATGGTAAACTTGTTGAATATTACTAATGAGCAGAGTAATATATAATATTGGTCCTATTAAATGTCAATAGTGGATAAAATGACAATTTTGGAAAATTTGAGTCGGGACGCGCCCGTGTCGCGTCGGGACTAAATATTGATTAATAAAAGTGAATAAATTATAAGTTGCTCATATGGTCGTTTTGAGTGCGCCAAAGAGTCTGGAAGGGTCGAGATAGTCAGAAAAGTGTATCTGGGGGTTTAGTTTGGGTCTCGGGGTGTTTTTAGGCTTATTTAGCGCCCTGGGAGGGCATTTTGGACATTTTGTAATTTTGGGCAATCAAACCCACGAATTTTCAAGGGTTATATCAGATGTCTAAGGTTTTCTTCTAGGGTTAACACAACCAAAGATGAGTGACGGCCATAGGAGAGGAAAGGAGAGAGCTTGCCAAGGTGTTCTAGGCCAAAAATTCACCCGGTTGCACCGCCACCACCACCAACGCGTAAATCGCGCGACGGGGAACGCAACCACACCAAATTCATTCACAAATCAGAACTCTGAAATTCCCAAGCAAGTATTTATCTTGCTTAAATTCGTTAATTCATCATTCATGTTAGTCTAGGATTGATTAGGATGTATTTCATAGAAGAAAACCCATGTTGGAGATAGGAGATTGCATGTAGTAATGATATAAATGGAAATCTGGAAATCCCCTTAGTATGTAGAGGTTGAACCACGGATTTATGATGTATTAGGAGTAGAAATTCTGGAAAAAGACTGATTAGAACAAACTTAATGAAAATTCTAGGGTTCATGAAGTTTATATAAGTTTTGCCCTTTTTATCCATGGTTATTAATGAAAATTCACATGCTTTACGTAGAAGATTGTTAGTTTGGGTTATTAACGTTTGTAGTACGAATTTCTGGGAGTTTCGATGTTAAAAATCTTGATTTGGTTGAGGTTGGATGTTAGAACCCGTAACTGTTAATCTGCATAATTCGCCATACCAGTTTGATCGATCGATCGAACCAGGAGTGTCGATCGATCGACGCATCGATCGATCGAGCTCCTGCCATCGATCGATTGACCCCTCCTGGCAGACTCATATTTCCCCTTTTAAATTGTTGAATTCAAATTAAATGAGTAAAAATCTTTGGACATCCTGATTAAAATATTTTGGAAGGTAAAGGAGACCAGTAGGACTTATTAATAACTATGAGACCTTTAATCTAAGATGAGATTTACATTTTTGGGATGCTTACACATAAGGGGCGACGGGGTTGTGTATTACAGGGAGAGACGCGTAAAAATAGTTACGTTGGAAAAATAGATGAGTACCTACTGAATTCTACACTTGGGAGGATAGAGTCCATGAGTGTTAGGTAGTAAGTTGGATTAATCCCTCAATTAAAATAAGAGACGAATCGTTATACGTGATAACTAAAGATTGAGAAATAAGGATAAATATTATATCATGGGTGATGAAAGGTACCTAAAGAGATATGGTAATAGTAGTATATTTATATGGCCGTGTTTATGCATATACTATATACGTGTGAAAATCATGCTCGCGCTACTTGCTATCCCTGAGGTTAGCGTGCTGGGACAGTTTTATCTCGATGTGACTTTATGGGGGATATTGAATCATACCCTAGAAGATAGATATCCTTGGTACAGGCTATCTGATTGATGGTCAGACGGTCCTAAGAGACGTGAGGGTATGTATTGACCTCTTAGAGACTTGGAATCTATGCTTCGCCTCAATATTGTTTGTGTATGTGTTAATACATTTCGAGAGTGATTCCGAACTTGTATTTCCCTTAGTACGAGTGAGACGGGGATTGGATGGCAGAGTATGGGGTGCTGTTAGAATATATATATTATACGAGTATTTAATATATATATTTAATTCTGAAATTTGGGAACTTCCTACTATGTTTATGGTAAGTAAGATATGAATAATGATTTCAATTTGGAAATACTTGTTTTGAAAAGTAAAATATGATACTGGGAAATTTTATTAGCGAATAAAGTTAAAATGAGAGTCTTGTTATTAAATGGAATTTACTCCTTAAACCGTTGAATCACCAGTTTAAATCTTACGAGCAAACTAAGATAAGATAAGTTAAACCGTTGGGAAGGTTAGTGCGATAGGTGTGCACATTAGAAGAGAGGTGAGAATTCCTCAAGGGAGTTTCGCACTAATATGTTGTTGCATTGGCCAGTAAACATTTTAAATACTTGCTAAACAAATTTTAAATCATTTTTACAATCGGGCTCTGACCCGTTTCTATTTTCTTTTCTCTCTTGTATATATATGTATATGTTACAGATGCCCAGCCACAGGGGCGTCTTACATAGGATCCTTTGGAAGGAACGCGCTGCAGCTTAGGTGGGAGTTGCAGGCCTCTTGCTTAGACGACTTCATTTATTTGATTCCACTCCTAGCATATTAACTCAGTTGGGCATGTGTCGCCCGTTTCCATTATCCAGTTGTTTTATTGGACATTGTGATTTATTTATTTCTAGTATTGTCACTTTGGGATTTATTACTGTCTGGATGTTTTACTTTAAGTTTTAAATGTTGGGATTTAGTTGCTGAATGTTTAAATTATTTGGAGTATATGTTCCAGGATAATTGTGGTGTGTTTCTTTAATATTGAATAATGTAAAGTTTTAAATCATAGGTTATAAATAGAATTTGGAAAGTAATGTCTAAAATGGTTTTGACACTTAGCTTAATTAATTAGGGTGTTTAAATTGGAAAAGTTATTTTTACAATAGTGATGCTAAGAATGAACCAACTGTTCACCTTGATTTTAATTTAATAAAGGAGTGATCGCCCGGTATTTAATTAGGCGGGGTGTCACACGAGCATAAATATAGGGAATAAGATACCCGAGGGGGCTAAAATACGTCGGTTCGAGGGGTAAAATACGCAATACTTGCGTCATATCACTTATGCATCAAAATTTTGAAGATTAAAGATCGTATCCTTTTATAGTAGTTTTTATCAAATCCTTCCAAGGCTAACACACATGTACACATTTATATATTTTATGAACAATGTTTTTTACATTGATGAAGTGAAATGGTTTTAAAAATCATTGCCTCGATTGTATGTTTAAATGAATATTATATTGTACCTACAAGCGTGTGTATGGATGACTTTTTTAGCCATGCGCACGGATTCATGGATTTAGGCTTGAATAAGTTCTGAATATATCCTTTCTTAAGGTAACAAATCCTTACCGTGCACACGAACACACATTTTAGGCCTGGATTTTTTCTACCTAAAAGTGTACGCATGATATGGGGTTAATTTCATAACATGTGAATGGATGTCACATGTACCTCATTATAAGGCTTTTGCCCAAAACAAGCACACCGGGACTATTTGTATCCGTGCACACCAGGACTGTTTGTATCTGTGCACGCGAGGTGGCCTAATTTTTCAAAAAACACAATAAATCGGAGATTTTCCCTCCCATTTTTAGAGATATTTTTCATGGGTACTTCTCACACATAAAGAGAATATTTTTTAGGCAAATGAGAGAAATCTCAATTTCAATTGTCATCTTCACTTGATCTATAAAAATTGAGAGAAAACTCAAATCAACACTTGGTTCATGATTTGTGAGATTTAAGAGTGATTTGAAACTGAAAACCTCATAGCCTATATTTAAGTCCACATGTTTATATTTGAATTTCAAGATCTATAATCCTTTATCTAAAAGGATTTATTTGAGTTATTAGTCAGTTCAAGCATGGATCAATACAAGAATGGAGAATCGACTTCCATATCCGTTTAATGGTGCTTTGAATAGATCGCTCATTAGAATGGGGGAAAGTTTGTGTCAATAGGTAAATTATTGTTGGGTAACAAGATAGAGGTACCATATTATATTATGTATATTTGATTTTCAAATATAATCAGAGATTAGGATGCAAAGAGATTTTTTACCCCTACGTGGGGGATTTTCCTCATAGATGTTTCTTTGTGCCTCTTGTGTGGTTAATTGTTGCTTATGTACACATTTGAGCACACTTAGATTTAATTTTGTCTCCAAAATTATCCATTGTTAAATTATATTTGGGATTGCATCTAGTTAATTCACATCTCTCAACTAGATGTGTGTTAACTAGGTTGAATATTAAATTAGTGGGGTGAATTTTAAAAGTTGGAAGAAATTGTCACTAAAGCCTATTGACCCCCTTGGTTTATTTTAGTAAACATATTATGTAGAGCACACCGCCCATAATTTCTAACAAGGTAGTTCCTCTTTTAATAATTCATGTGTTCGAGTATATCTTACTTATGCGTTTATTTCAAGTTATGTTTGTTACTCAAAGATCTAGCTTCAGTTAGTGTTTAGATCTTGTTTGGAGATGGATGTGTTATGTACCAATTTTCACATTATAAATAGTCATGTGCCTTAAATTAGTAGTGAGAGGATAAAAAATTTGAAATCCAAGTAAAAAAAAAGAAAAATAAATCTTCTCATACTTAGGAAAAATCAAAGTCTATTGATATTGTTTTTTATGAACGTTATGAAGTTGAAGGTGTCAAGTTATTGAGTCAAGACAATGAATAATTACTATCTTAATTTCTCAAAATGAATATTTTGAATTTATAAAAATTGTCTACTCAGTTTATTGATTTGACAATGAAGAGTTAATGCATCAACTTCTCAAAATGAAGAGTTACTCAGTGTATTAACATTGTTTATAGGTTTGGCATCCCCAGGGTAATCATCAGTGAAAATTTCACTTAGATAAATATTGAGATCTTTTGATACTACTACTCAAGGTTAGGAATCTAGAATCACTATTATTCTCCCTCCCTACTAAAATACAATGGTTAGGTATAAGTGGCCTATAAAGTCACTATACGAAGTTTAAAAAGTATACTAGATTATGTCAAAATACCTTGGGTTGATCAAATCCACGGAATACTATGGTAATACCAAAAAATGGCTTGAGGTCCCAATAAGGAAACCTCATATTTCCTTATCCTTTAGGAACAAAGTTATGATACCTGCTGAGATGAGTTTGTCATCCAACAAAACAATAAAAGCTAACAAAAAGATAAAGAATGATAAAAATGAGACCAGAGTTAGAATTTATTGAAGAGAAGCGGGGGAGATTATGTAAGAGAAGAATTTTACAGTGAGAGTATTAAAAAATACCACAACGATAGAGTTCATACAAGTACCCTCTCTATGGGAGACTTGATCCTAAGGGAGATCAAAATTGATACTAAGAACCCAAAAGATGGAAAATTGGGAATAAACTAGGAGGGCCCCATTGTAACATCTGAAAACCATAAAGGTATGAGAGTTGCCCATTCCTTTAAATGATTAGCACCTCAAGATATATTACCATCGGCACATGCCATGCTTTAGTATATTTATTATGTGTCTTTGAAATTTAAAAGGAATAAATGAAAACTATATTTTGACTTAAATAGTATCATTTTTCAATTTGTCTTAATATTTCTATTATAAGGATGACAATTCTAAAAGAAAATTAATAAATTATGACCCCAAAAGTCCCCAACGAACAAAAACAAATCTGCAACCCAAAGGTCTCCCATGACCAATACCAAGCTACTGCCTAAACAAACTCACTCTGTAGTCCTATGTCTTAGACAAACGAACTCAGTCTAAGGCCTAAGGTCTTATAAATTCAAATTAATGTTACAACCCAAGGTCTTACATGACCAAACTTAGTCTATGACCCAAAATTTTGCATAGCCAACCTTAGGCTAAGGCACAAGGTCTTATATAACCAAATTTAAGCTAAGATACTAGGTACCACATAGCCAAAGTAACCTAAACCTTAAGTCTTGATTTTCCACGAGAAGTATGGGGGAGAATACCTATGGGCCCTATATCCTTAAGGTTCAATCAAAATTAAAAATAAAACTTATCACGCTAAAATACATTATCAAGTAAGTAAATGGGATATGTAAAGACAAATAACAAAAGTTCACATTCAAGTAGATATCAATAAACACAAGGTAAATAAAGGCAATCATTGTCCTTTAATTCATTCAATTATCAATCATTCTCTAAGTTATCAAAGTAAAATTTATCGTGAGTAGCATATGCATAAAGATTAATGGCAAGATGGCAAATGGCGAATCAGGGACTTTAAACCTAATACATATCCATAAAGGAGTTACCCAAATCTTAGTTATACTTTTTGAATTTGTTGACTCTTGTAATATATTCCTTTACAAGTTGAATAAAAGCCTCTAACTTAGCTAGAGAGGAAGACGCATCATGTTCATTTTCCCTCTCTACCCCAATTGCTCTATGAGCTTGGTCCTTATCCACCCTAAGAAAACTCATAAATCCATATAACTCAGTCATTGTGGAATTTACCTAAGTGTCATGCTTAAAAATCTTACAACAAACTTTCTACCTTGCCTTTTTATTCCCAGCACTTAAACTTCGGTCTAGTTGGTCCTAAGCATCAACAAAGGTAGAAAAATATGTCTCGTGACTTTTGAAATTGTTTCATAATTCTTTCAAATGCTAAGTCTGCTAAAGAATAATTCATTTGTATTTTCTAAAAATCAAACACCAAATGAAGAAGTTCACAATCAATGAA
The DNA here is from genome assembly GCA_949130495.1 of Sambucus nigra. NCBI lineage: Eukaryota > Viridiplantae > Streptophyta > Magnoliopsida > Dipsacales > Adoxaceae > Sambucus > Sambucus nigra. The sequence continues at coordinate 528,774,251 of OX422209.1, read as the reverse complement.
CAAATTGAATGAAATTAAACCTGGACCCCATCCAGAGAAGAGGATACCTAAGATGACAACACAAGTCATAGAGATATTTACTCTACATTCTCTATTTTAAAACTCTTGTATCATTCATATGAAAGGGTTCGCTTTGTAGAATGGAAGTAAAAGTAGGAGATACAATTTTTTGATCCACAAGGAAAGTGAAGTATTTTCCCCTAGTTTTGTTTGGTATAAGGAAGGAAATTAGGTGGAACAATAGCAATCCTTCCTTCCTTGTGTTTATTAGGATGGAAGAAAAATGGAAAATTAATATGTTTTACCAGTTATAACCCTATTAAAATACTTGGCTCAATTTGAAGTGTTATAAGAAGTGTATAATAATAAATATTGTGTATATGCGTAATAAATGCTCCCGTTTTTCTCTTTTCTTCCACTTTTCCTCCCATTTTTTGAGGCATGTAATTTGATGAGTTAAGAAGGAAAATGAATCCTTCTACTTTTTCCTCCTTCCATTTTTGCCCTATATCAAACAAAAGAAAGAATTTCCCTACTTTCACTTTTCCTTCAACCCTTTTTCCTTCCTTCCAGTTTTTCACTTTACTAAATGGACTATAAAAATTCCCATCATAAACTTTTTTGCTAGCTATTTGTATCTAACATAGTAGGGGTAGATAAAATTTGGTAGGAATGCAAGAACTAGAGGCACCATTAATAAAGCTTATCTTAGAGTGCAAAAATATGGAATCAAACTCAATATGCTGAGGCGCCTAATATATAGGTTATACCTTGTCATCTCTCTTAGTGACACAAATCTCAATAATAGGCGGAAAGTCACTAGTGGGAGTTGTTAGATAAGAATCTTTGGATTTATTTCTCGTTTATCCACCCAGAATGTATTGGCTCCCAACTTTTAACATAACAATATCTAATTTAAGTATGGATAGTATGTCCAAAACAATTATTGAACACACATATACACACACACAAAATAAATCATGTTAGTTGTTGGTGGTGATAACTGATAATTAGGTACCTAAAGTGAATTAAATAAAAATATTTAGTATGGTTACTTTAAAATGTTATATGTAGTATCCCTAGTGTAATTGTTTTGACATTATGTTAATGTGAAAGGGTTATAAAAAAAATCATAGCAGTGTAAATAAAATACAAAAATAAAATGAATTCAAGTTTTAAAGCATCAAAAGTTGAGGATAGAGGTTATAATAAGTCCATAGTATTTAAGAGAACGATGAGGTTTTCATACCCTCACATGTGGAGTTTAAAAAAAAGATAAACACTCTCATGTATAGTCCATGGTAAAATAAAATAAAAAATAATAAAGCCAAAACAACTTCTCTGTATCAATAAAAAAAAAGTAGCCAGAATGAGAAGGTAGAGAAAGAGAGAGGAAAAAAGGTGGAGAAATTAAAAAAAAATAATCATATTAGTATAATGTAATACCCCATGATTTATGTAACACCCCGTTATTTTTTAGCCATAAAAATCCTTGTTCAATTAAAAAATTTGAAAACATAATTTTTGGAACTTATTTAAATTTGGTATGTAAAATTGTTGGTTTTTATATATAAAAATAAGGTTTTAGGTGGAATTTAAATCCGGATTAAAATGTGGAAATTGAAACTTTTTATACAAAAAAATGGGGGAGGATCTAGCCTAAGGAGAAAAATTATATCGACTGTCCGATCGACCTGAATTTTTTACAGCACATTCGTTTCGCTATTAACTACAAAATATCAAATTTTAGCTAATTTCGATGGTTCGATCGTCCGTAATGTATTTTATAGTGTTTGTATTTGATTATGACTCAAAAAATAAGGGGGACTTTTAAGTGGGGACTTTCAGGTGGGGAGCCGAATCGATTCAAGTTCGATTCCCCAGCTGACAGTCCCCCTTCGTTGCTGTTACGAGTTTTCCACATTTAAACCTCATCAAAACTCCATGAAACTTTCTGAAACTTCCACCCAACATACCCAAACATCAACCAAGGGTCTAGGGACAATTTCCAAAGTAAATAATGAATCAAATATAAAATAAATCCATTCAAGAACCGATAAAATATCAAAATCCATAAAACCCTAGTTTTTGTGTTATTCATGCATATTCATCATTATACTCAGATTTCTTTCAAGTTATTCATTAAATATTCACTAATTTCATGTCATATACACATAAGGATTCATTCTACATGTATTCCTAACCTGAATCATGAATTTCACGCATCCAAATCCCAAGAAAACCATATAACCAGTTCAACTCCCAAATTTTGCTAAGTTTGATTTTTATGTTATACTTTCGCAAGGGATTAATTACAAGAAACTTTAGTGATAGTTTAGTGATTGTATAAGGACTTAGGGAAGGTCATCAAACATTTAGTTAGGGCTCAGTTAATATTAATAGGGGTAAAAATTGGGATTGGGCCGACGATAGTTAACCGACTGAGATACGTATCGAGAATTTACTATTTGGGTTACAGGAGGAGTAAACCATGAACTAAGGCAAATAGCAATGCTATAGTGGTGTGTTAATTACTGAAATAACTTAAGGGATAATTGGGACCCTTTGGGTAGTGAGTGAGACTCGAAAAATACGAGAATAATAATAAATGTGTGATTTATTAATACGTCGTATATTTGACAGATATAAATACTATGTATGGGATATATTGGGGGATGTGTGTATATCAATACTGATGAGATACATATAGGTTGTGTGAATACCTATTATGTGATTTGTTATGTTCGTGAACATACCTACATTGCCTTCTATCACGGGAGGTTCTGTGCAGAGGGCGATCCCACCTTGGCGATTCTAGCGAGGTCTAGATGTCTGCCCCAAAACATAGAACTTAGGGTGTGTCACTATGTACAGTGTATTAGTGGGAGCAGCGTTTCATTTGGGTACGTTAGGTATGTGCGTAGCCTAAAGGCTTAGAACTATGTTCACCTTTATTGTGTGTTGTTGATTCATAGTTCGAGGAGACATTCTGAATCGATAATTCTTAATTTCGTACGAGAGGTACATGGACTTGATAGCAGAGTATGCATGCATCACGGTAGTCATTCCAGGGGATGTTGTATATATATATACTTACATGCACACACTAAAGTGGATATTCTACTTGTGGGTAATGGTAAAAAAGATAGATAGTGTATATTTAAAAGTAGTTTAAGTATGAGAATACTTAAGTGGATGATGCAATAAAGAAAATTCGATTAAAATGAATTATTGGTTTAACGGTAGTGTATCATATGGGCGATATGGCAGAGCTCAACCTAGTGTGGTTAGTTAGATACTTAGGCCTAGTTTAGCGGTGTAGTGTGGCTAGGTGGGTAAGATAGGCGACGTTAGATGTGCAAAATAGGTGAGAGGTGAGATACTCAATGGAGTGTACGTTGGAGTAACGTGTGTATCTAATAACTACTTTTATAAATGAAATTTAAATACTTACTAAATATTTTTCAAATGATTTTAGGATCTAACCCGTGTCAAAATACTTTCCAAAATATATTAGGTGTTAAGCCACAGGGACGCCAAGCTTGATGATTCATTCTAGGGATGTGTAGCTGCAGCATTATGGAGGCTTGCAGGACTTTGAGTAGACGCTTCAATTATTCATTCCTAGACGAGATTTTTGATTTAGTAGTTCATTTGGGCATTTTACCCCTCCAATTGATACATTTATTTCAATTATATTTATCAGAATATGTATTTGAATTCAATTTTATTTCGTAGACTTATGGTTTCGATATCACTTTTGGAACCGATGGTGTATTCAGTACTAATTATTTATCTATTTGTCGTGTGGTTGATTCAGATTATTTTAATTGTGTGGATGGATTGGTTATTGTATTTATATTCCACGTGTTATTATATTAATGATAGATAAAATTTGGCACCGTCTTAATTTAACATAGGTGGTTAGTAATTTAAAAAGTTTTCGACAATGATGCTAAAAATGAATCAAATGAGATTCCTGGTTAATTTGATAAAGGACTTATCACCCGTGATTAAAATAGGTCGGGTGTCACACTTTAATCATAACTTAGAGAGAGAATAAATAAAACATGACTCATTCTTAATCTAAAAATTAAGAAAAATTTAATTTCGGATCATAAAATATGAGGGAATAAGAAACTAGAATTTCATCCCCTTCTGAGTTGTACAAATGTTTTAAAAAAAGGAGTGTGACGAGTCTTATTTTATTTTTAATCCAGTGGAAACTATTTTGTTTGATATTTTAGGTTTTTTTATGTGTATATGTTTCATTTATCTTTATTTTCATGTAAAAATATAATTTTTGGTTAAGAAATGAATGACATATGAAATTGTTAAATTTTGAAATTTATTAATTAATCTAAAAAATTGTGTAAACTCTCCTTGCACGTATGTTGGCTTTTGATTTCCAAAAAATTTGGGTTCACTATTTCGTCTAATATGTTTTATAATAAAATGACTTATATATGAAGCCTATATAATTTATTTAGAGCAATTGAAGTTGATATAATATTTTTAATAAAATGTTGAAGTTAGAGTTAACTTGTTGTACCAAATTTATTAATCGAAATATATGTTTCCATAACATGTGATGATCACTCAAAAATATGTAAAATATTTTTTATTTGATGAGCTATAGTTATACAAAATGTAAGATAATATTACATATTTTTTATGGGAGTTTTAGGTGATGTAAAAAACAAGTCTTGTCTAATAAAACTTGGGCTTATACCATAACAAAATTTTAGATATTATGAAACTTCAAAAGTAAATAATTATGATGTAATATTTTTAAGGGTTATCAAAATTGATGTTTTTATGAGTAATTTTATGTTTAGATTTACCCCTAATGTTCTGTTCCAAGTTTTAAATTAAAAAAGGGTAAATTGTTGAATTACACTTATATATAAAGACATGTTATTATATAAACCACCAAATATGTAGAATAATTTTTATGTAAATCCATATTTTATTGCATCTTGAAATCCTTATTTTTTTGTAAGAGTTAGATTTGTATAAAAAGATGAATGCATTGTTCGTTGGTAGAAAAATTTGTGTATATTGTTGTAGTTGATTTTTTGTGCGGATAAAATTAGAAGTTATATTGTGACTTTGTTCAAATGTATGTTGATAGGATAAATGAATCGTAACTATTAACTAATAAAATCTTAATTTATTATCGATAATCATTGAAATGCCCCGTAATTTTTTAGAATAAAATAAAATCATTTTTGGAACAAAAGAAAATTTGTAGGAATTAAATAAAATCGAGCAATTTAAATAATTAAGTAGGAATGAATTGATTAATTATTATATCCTGCTATGCGAAATTAACTTTGCATGATAAATAATTTAGGTAGAAAATAAATGCATGTGCATTAAATAATTGATATATGGGGTGCGACACAATTTAAAATATACTTCTTGAATAAAAATATTTGGGACGCACTTTGGGAGGTTTTACGAACTCTTTAGGATGTTTTAAACCCTTATAAATGGTCCTGAGGCATATATATATGAGTTGGGAGGTTATTGGGCTAAGTGGATAAGATATTCGGGCTCATTAGGGGTCTAAAGTTGTGGCCTAAGGCCCAACTCGGGATTAGTAAGTTAATTACATACATTAAGAAGTTAAATACCTCCCTGGGATTTTAATCTAAGAACCCTAGACTATACCACTCAGAGGGAGGAGCCAAGAGCCCACAAGAAGGAATTAAAGAAGGATATTCAAGGAAAATTCAAGGGATCAACCAACATTATTAAGCAATGAATTTTCTTGCAAACTTTTATATGTCAAAAATGCTTCTTAAATCATTGTGATGTAATTCCATGTAGAATTATGGATTTATAGAATTTGAGGCAATTAATTGATGAATTAAATCTTGTTTATGAATGTTTAGGATTTAAAAGTAAGGTAGGAAAATCCAGATATTAGGATGAGTATAAATTGTGGGTTGATTGTTGAGAAAATTCATGATTTAGGAATTCATTGGAATTCATATGATGATTTACCTTTAAAGAACCATTGAGCATGTTAAGGATCTAAATTTCCCTTACATGTTATAGAGATTAAAGAACTTTTGAATAAAAACTTGAAAATACAAGAACCTTCATTATGATTTCAATTCTATCATCTGGGACTTGAAGTTGACATTAAATCATGTAATAAGTGATTCCAAAAGCGTAAATAAGGTTATGGAAACCCAGATTTAAAACTATATTGAGGAAGAAGCATATAGAAACTTTTGTTGGAAAGAAAAGACGATTTTTGAATTAACAGAAATCTGAGCAGAAGAGTTAATGATTAGGCATAAATTCTTCCTAATTTATCCCTTGATTTAGCTACTTATAGCACCTCTGTGACACCCCGCCTAATTAAATACCGGGCGATCACTCCTTTATTAAATTAAATCAAGGTAAACAGTTGGTTCATTCTCAGCATCACTGTCGATAAAAAATACATTTTCCAATTTAACACCCTAAATAATTAAGCTAAGTGTCAAAACCATTTTCATACATACTTTCCAAATTTTAATTAAAGAAAAAGATTTATTTATTTAAAAACAATAATTCTACAATTAAGAATCACAACACAGTAAACCAAATAATATAATGCATTCGTCAATCGAATGTCAACATATGAAAACTAAAGTCACAAATCCGAACTAAATAAATCCCATAGAACAATACTGGAAACAACTGAAATAAAAATGTCCCAATACAAATGAAATAATGGAAAGGGCGACACGTGCCCGATAAATGAGAATGCTAGAAGTGGAGTCAATAAAAGAAGTCGTCTACGCAAGTGACCTGCAACTCCCACCTAAGCTGCAGCACGTTCCTCTCAAGAGATCCTAAGCAAGACGCCCCTGTGGCTGGGCACCTGAAATATATGCATATATATACAAGAGAGAGAGAGAGAGAGAGAGAGAGAGAGAGAGAGAGAGAGAGAGATGGGTCAGAGCCCGAAAGTGTGTTTGATTTTAAAATACATTTAGCAAGTATTTAAATTGATACAGGCCAATGCAACAACATATTGGTGCGTCACTCTCTTGAGAAATACTCACCTCTCTTCTAATGTGCACACCTATCGCACTAACCTTCCCAACGGTTTATCTTATCATTTTATTATACTAACCTTCCCAATAATTTAGCGTATCTTCTTACTCGTAAGATTTCAAAACCGAACAATATTTTTGTTTACAAAGAATACTTCCAATTAGAAGCACAACTCTCGTTTTAGCTTTTATTAATTTATAAAGTTCCACAGTGACATATTATTTTTCACAAACAAGTATTTACTATAAGAGTCATCAACCATGTCCTACTTATCAAATCACAGTAGGCAGTTCCAGATTTCAAAATTTCATATATATATTAACCACTCGCATAATATATATTATAACAGCACCCCAACTAAATTATGGTGCGTGCATACTCTACTATCCAGAACCCCATATCACTCATTTTAAGGGGAATACAATCGGAATCACTCTCGAATTGTATTAACATGAATACACAAACAATATTGAGGCGAAGAATAGATTCCAAGTCTCTAAGAGGATGGCACATGCCTGCGTCTCTTAGGACCGTCTGAACTATCACGTCGATAGCCTGTACCAAGGATATCTATCTTCTAGGGTACAAGTCAATATCCCCCATAAAGGTCCCATCGAGATAAGACTTGTCCCAGCGCGGAAACCTCAGGGATAGCAAGTAGCGTGGGCATGATTTTCACAAGTATATAATATATGTACACACAATCATATAAAGATACCACTTTATCATATTAATATAGGTTCTTCTCGTCACCCATAATTATACCAATTATCCTTAATTTCACAGTTATAGAATTACGTATAAGGTTTTATTCCTAACCTTAACTCGAAGGGGTTTTCTCACTTATTACCTAACACTCGTGGATTATATCCCCACACATCTGAAATTCAGTAAGTGACTTTATTAGATTCCAACGTAACTCTCTTACGCACCTCACCCTTTAAATTCATAAATCTAACAACCTAAAGTAAATCTCCCATAAATATCATTCTCGTTGAATATTAAAGGTTCCAACATTATTACATATACCCTACTGGTCCTCAATGTCTCCCAAATCATTTTATTTAGAATGCCCAAAAACTATTTCACGATAAACTTAATTTAACTAATTAAACAAGGGAAAATAGGAGTCTTCCAGGAGGGGTCGATCGATCGAAGCTTGGAGCTCGATCGATCGATGCTCTAGGCTCGATCGATCGATCAAGCAGGTCTGGGCAAAATTCTGCAGAATGCAGTTACGGGATTCATCAAACTTCTTCATCCAAAACTATGTTTTCCCATTCTAATCGTCTCAAAAATCCTACTTTCATCATCATAACATTATACCAGGTGTTTATAACGTAAAGCATGTGTATAACTATCATTAAACATGGATTATCAACCTAAAATCATGTCCAATCATCAAGAACCCTAGAATTTTCATAAACAGATTTCTAATGAATCTTTCTCCAATATTTCTTTATTATGATCACCAAATTTCGTGGATTATTACCTCTACATGGCAAGGGTTTCCAGAATTAACATATACATCAATACTACATGGGTTCTCCTATCAAAAATGTGGTTTTCTTCCATAGTTTTTATCACAATTCATTCCTAAACTAACATGAAGATTGCATCAACGAAAATAGAAAGTTTAAACACTTGCCTGGGATTTTGGTATGCAGATTCACGGCTGATTTTGGTATGGCTGCGTTCCTTGACTCGTGATCTACGCGGTGGTGGTGGTGGCGGTGCAAACCGCTGGCTTTTTGGCCTTGGATTGCCTTGGAGCTCTCTCCTCTCTTCTCCAATGGCCGTCACTTGATTTGTGAATGTTCTAACCCTAAGAGGCTGGCCTAATGGCTGATATAGGTTGGCTGAAATTTGTGGGTTTAATTACCCACTTATGTAAAATGACTAAAATGCCCTCCCGGGGCACCAATTAGGCCTAAAAACGCCCCGAGACCCAAACTAAACCCCCGGGTATACTTTTCTGACTATCTTGACCCTTCCGGACGCGTTGGCGCACTCAAAATGACCATACGAACAACTTATAAAATATTTACTTTTTATTTAACAAAATTAATCCTGACGTGACACGGGCACGTCCCGACTTAAATTTCCGAAATAGTCATTTAATTCACTTATGACATTCAATATAACCAATATAATATATTACTATGCTCATTAGTAATATTCAACAAGTTTTCCATAATTACTAACTCTCGTCACGTTAATAATTATTACATAATTAATTTCCAAATTTTTTTTATTAAATAAAAATAAACCGTCACATTAAATTAATGAATCCCCAAATTAATATAGCCTAAAAATACGGGGTATTACATACTTCCCCCCTAATAACGGAATTTCGTCCCGAAATTCGGAAAATAAGGCATACCTGGTAAAAACAACTCTGGATATCTATCGCGCATATCTGCCTCACACTCCCAAGTGGATTCCTCCACATTATGATGCTCCCACTGGACTCGCACAAGTGGAACTATTTTCGACCTCAATCTCCTCTCACTATAGCCTAGAATATCCACTGGTCTCTCTTCGTAAGAGCTATTAGACTGTAAGTCAATCTCATATATCGCAATAGGAGTATGGGCCATATCATCCCGAAGATATCGTCTCAACGACGAGATGTGGAATACATCGTGGATGCGATGTAAATGTTCTGGCAATCCCAACCTGTATGCTACCGGCCCAATCCTCTCGATGATGGGAAATGGTCCTACGTACCTCGGAGCCAACTTACCCTTCTTCCCCAACCTCATCACTCCCTTCATAGGAGATACACGTAATAACACTTGATCTCCCACATTAAACTCCCGAAAGAACCGTTTCGCATCGGCGTAGCTCTTCTGCCTGTCTTGGGCTACCCGAATACGACTCCTGATTATTTCAATCCTCGCAGAGGTCTCTTGAATCACTTCTGGTCCTAGCAACTTGTTGTCCCCCACCTCGATCCAACAGGTTGGAGAACGACAAGGCCTGCCATACAAAGCCTCAAATAGAGCCATGCCAATCGTAAACTGATAAGAGTTATTATAAGAAAACTCTACCAGTGGAAGATGTGGTTTCCAACCTCCTCCAAAATCGAGAACACACATGCGTAGCATATCCTCTAACATCTGATTAGTACGCTCTGTCTGTCCATCTGTCTGTGGGTGGTAAGCTAAACTCAACCTCAACTCAGTACCCATAGCCTCCTAAAAACTTTCCCAGAAACGTGACACAAAAATCTTGTCCCTATCTGACACAATATTCAGGGGCACCTTATATAATCTGACAATCTCAGCGATGAACAATTGAGCATACTGACCCGTGGTATAATCTGTCCTCACTGGCAGAAAATGAGCCACCTTGGTCAAACGGTCTACAATCACCCAGATAGAATCTTGGCCCCGCTGTGATTTAGGAAACCCTGTAATGAAATCCATGGAAATACCCTCCCACTTCCACACGGGTACTTCCAACGGCTGAAGCAATCCTAACGGTTTCTGGTGGTCCACCTTCACCAGCTGGCAGGTAGAACACTTGGACACAAACTCGGCGATGTCCTTCTTCATCCCACTCCACCAGTATTGATGCCTCATATCCTGGTACATTTTATCACCTCCCGGATGTACTGCAAATCGGGATCCGTGAGAATGAGTCATCACTTCATGACGTAACTCCGCGCCTTCTGGAACCACCAATCTCCCATTAAACCGTAAACCTCCATCAGAACTAACAGAATAGGACTCAGCACCCTCGGCTAGAAGTCGCACAATCTGCTCCTGGCAAAACGGGTCTGTAGTCTGTGCCTGTATCACCCTCGTAATAATCTCGGGCATGACCGACATAACGAATATGAAAGATCTTGCCACTGCGTCTTGGTGACCCAATTCCTTCCACTTCGCCTTCCAGACGTTCGCTACATCGTCTACCGGTCTACGGCTCAACACATCAGCAACTACGTTGGCCTTCCCCGGATGATACTGTATATCGAACTAGTAGTCCTTCACAAACTCCAGCCATCTGCGCTGACGCATATTCAGCTCTCGCTGAGTGAATAGGTACTGTAGTGACTTATGGTCTGTGAACAAATGGAATTTCTCACCCAATAAGTAGTGCCTCCAAATCCTCAATGCAAAGATGACCGCTGCTAACTCCAGGTCGTGGGTGGGGTAATTCTTCTCATGCGGCTTAAGTTTGCGGGAAGAAAAAGCTATAGCCTTCTCCTCCTGCTGTAGTACACCTCCAAGTCCCCGTAAATACGCATCGGTATAAACCAGGTACTCCACACCCGGTTTCGGTAAGGCAAGGACTGGTGCTGAAGTCAACTTGTCCTTCAGCTCGTCGAAAGCCAACTGACAAGCGTCATCCCAAACATATGGTACCCCTTTGCGAGACAGATTCGTCAATGGACCCGCTATTTTGGAGAATCCCCGAATGAATCTCCTGTAGTATCCGGCTAATCCCAAGAAACTACGCACTTATGTCGGTGTCATGGGATGTCCCCACTCCCTCACCGCTGACACTTTGCTCGGGTCAACTGCTATCCCTTGCTCAGAAATAACATGGCCCAAGAACTGTACCTCTCGCAACCAGAATCCACACTTCTCGTACTTAGCATACAACTAATGCTCTCGTAGAGTCTGAAGAACTTGCCTCAAGTGCTCGGCATGCTCCTCCTTGGAGTGTGAATATATCAAGATATCATCTATGAAGACGATGACAAACTGATCCAAGAATTCTCTGAATACTCAATTCATTAAGTCCATGAAAACGACTGGAGCGTTTGTGAGTCCGAACGGCATTACCCTAAAATCGTAGGACCCATATCTCGACAAGAAGGCAGTCTTTGAAACATCCTGCTCTCTAATACGTAACTGATGGTACCCCGACCTCAGATCTATCTTCGAAAATAAAGTTGCTCCCCTCGACTGTTCGAACAGATCATCGATTCGAGGCAACGGATACTTATTCCGTATCGTGACCTTGTTCAATTCCTGGTAGTCCACACACAATCTCAGTGAACCATCTCTCTTCTTCACAAACAAGACTGGAGCGCCCCAAGGTGAGGTACTCCTACGAATGAAGCCCGGACCTAACAGCTGCTCTATCTGATCTCGTAGCTCTCGCATCTCTGCTGGAGCCATACGGTACGGTGCGCGTGCTATAGGTCTCGTATCAGGCAATAGGTCTATAACAAAGTCTATTTCACGACTGGGCGGTAGGCCTGGTATCTCCTGAAACACATCGGAATACTCCCTGACGACAGGGATCGAATCTAAGGGAATCACAACCTCCTTAGAGGTATCCTCCTCTATGTAATACAAATGAGCGGTCGAACCTCCCTCTGGGCGAGGCATCGCCACTACAAACATCTCTTGCCCCGGAATGGCAAAAACAATGCTCCCACCGAAGCAATCAATCATGGATCTATAAGATGCGAGCCAATCCATACCAATAATCACATCATGCTCGTGTATGTCTAAGACTAACATGTCTACAGAAAATACTAAACTACCAATCTTTACCCCCACTCCCCGGCATATAAAGAAAAATGAACCATTCCCCTGTGGTGAGTCTGTGTACGTTACAGTGCTCCCTACTGTGGTTAATATCCCTAAGGTCTTCGCGTAATATGTAGCTATAAAACAATGTGTTGCCCTAGTAACAAATAGAATTCGACCCAAAGTTCCATGGATAGAAAACATACCCCAAATTGCGGGTGGTGCCTGTGGGGCTGCTGCCTGGTGGACATTATAGATATGTCTGTACTGTAACTGCCCATGCTGCACCGGTGCTACTGGAAAGGTTGGTAGGTTTAGTACCTGAGCTGGTGCTGGGAGAGTGACTGGAAAAAGTGTCCCCTGTGGCTTCTCACGGGCACATTGTTGCGGTGAGGCCCTAACACCCTCTGGGCAATCCTGGCGTTTATGGCCATGCGTGCCACACACAAAACATTTGCCTCCGAAGTTACTCCCCCTCTGACCCTGCTGCTGTTGGAGTCGGCCTTGCTGACTTGGGACTTTATTCCTCTTTCGAAACTGCTTCACTTTACCACGTTGTTGACAAGAACTGACCCGGTCTTGGGTAGTTTGTTGTCGCAATTTCGGAGTCTTTGCACATTTGTCAGCTTTAGTCACATGCATTTGGCTAATCTCTCTAGGTCTTTTGCCTTCTTTAAGTTGCATGCTACGTTCTTGGTATTGTAAAACTGCAGTGGTAACTGCTTGTGACACGATACCTGCTAACTCGGCGGTTGATATTCTCTCTGGGGTTACCTGAGGTGTGAGTCGATCTTGCTCGTTGACTCCCTCAACCGTTTTAGCTAGTTCTTTACGACAGTCCATCTGAAAATTTAAATGAATTTGGATGAGTTCATCATTCAAATAAACAAATCGCAGAAACACGAATTCCCAATATATATAGATAAACACAACATTCCTAGTTTTAGGGCTATATATCAAAGAAAGCAGCGCAGAAAGCATAATAAGCCGCACAGATCCTAAAGGACACTAGAACCTGAGGCTCTGATACCACCTGTGACACCCCGCCTAATTAAATACCGGGCGATCACTCCTTTATTAAATTAAATCAAGGTAAACAGTTGGTTCATTCTCAGCATCACTGTCGATAAAAAATACATTTTCCAATTTAACACCCTAAATAATTAAGCTAAGTGTCAAAACCATTTTCATACATACTTTCCAAATTTTAATTAAAGAAAAAGATTTATTTATTTAAAAACAATAATTCTACAATTAAGAATCACATCACAGTAAACCAAATAATATAATACATTCGTCAATCGAATGTCAACATATGAAAACTAAAGTCACAAATCCGAACTAAATAAATCCCATAGAACAATACTGGAAACAACTGAAATAAAAATGTCCCAATACAAATGAAATAATGGAAAGGGCGACACGTGCCCGATAAATGAGAATGCTAGAAGTGGAGTCAATAAAAGAAGCCGTCTACGCAAGTGACCTGCAACTCCCACCTAAGCTGCAGCACGTTCCTCTCAAGAGATCCTAAGCAAGACGCCCATGTGGCTGGACACCTGAAATATATACATATATATACAAGAGAGAGAGAGAGAGAGAGAGAGAGAGAGAGAGATGGGTCAGAGCCCGAAAGTGTGTTTGATTTTAAAATACGTTTAGCAAGTATTTAAATTGATACAGGCCAATGCAACAACATATTGGTGCGTCACTCTCTTGAGAAATACTCACCTCTCTTCTAATGTGCACACCTATCGCACTAACCTTCCCAACGGTTTATCTTATCATTTTATTATACTAACCTTCCCAATAATTTAGCGTATCTTCTTACTCGTAAGATTTCAAAACCGAACAATATTTTTGTTTACAAAGAATACTTCCAATTAGAAGCACAACTCTCGTTTTAGCTTTTATTAATTTATAAAGTTCCACAGTGACATATTATTTTTCACAAACAAGTATTTACTATAAGATTCATCAACCATGTCCTACTTATCAAATCACAGTAGGCAGTTCCAGATTTCAAAATTTCATATATATATTAACCACTCGCATAATATATATTATAACAGCACCCCAACTAAATTATGGTGCGTGCATACTCTACTATCCAGAACCCCATATCACTCATTTTAAGGTGAATACAATCGGAATCACTCTAGAATTGTATTAACATGAATACACAAACAATATTGAGGCGAAGAATAGATTCCAAGTCTCTAAAAGGATGGCACATGCCTGCGTCTCTTAGGACCGTCTGAACTATCACGTCGATAGCCTGTACCAAGGATATCTATCTTCTAGGGTACAAGTCAATATCCCCCATAAAGGTCCCATCGAGATAAGACTTGTCCCAGCGCGGAAACCTCAGGGATAGCAAGTAGCGTGGGCATGATTTTCACAAGTATATAATATATGTACACACAATCATATAAAGATACCACTTTATCATATTAATATAGGTTCTTCTCGTCACCCATAATTATACCAATTATCCTTAATTTCACAGTTATAGAATTACGTATAAGGTTTTATTCCTAACCTTAACTCGAAGGGGTTTTCTCACTTATTACCTAACACTCGTGGATTATATCCCCACACATCTGAAATTCAGTAAGTGACTTTATTAGATTCCAACATAACTCTCTTACGCACCTCACCCTTTAAATTCATAAATCTAACAACCTAAAGTAAATCTCCCATAAATATCATTCTCGTTGAATATTAAAGGTTCCAACATTATTACATATACCCTACTGGTCCTCAATGTCTCCCAAATCATTTTATTTAGAATGCCCAAAAATTATTTCACGATAAACTTAATTTAACTAATTAAACAAGGGAAAATAGGAGTCTTCCAGGAGGGGTCGATCGATCGAACCTTCGATCGATCGATGCTCTAGGCTCGATCGATCGATCAAGCAGGTCTGGGCAAAATTCTGCAGAATGCAGTTACGGGATTCATCAAACTTCTTCATCCAAAACTATGTTTTTCCATTCTAATCGTCTCAAAAATCCTACTTTCATCATCATAACATTATACCAGGTGTTTATAACGTAAAGCATGTGTATAACTATCATTAAACATGGATTATCAACCTAAAATCATGTCCAATCATCAAGAACCCTAGAATTTTCATAAACAGATTTCTAATGAATCTTTCTCCAATATTTCTTTATTATGATCACCAAATTTCGTGGATTATTACCTCTACATGGCAAGGGTTTCCAGAATTAACATATACATCAATACTACATGGGTTTTCCTATCAAAAATGTGGTTTTCTTCCATAGTTTTTATCACGATTCATTCCTAAACTAACATGAAGATTGCATCAACAAAAATAGTAATTTTAAACACTTGCCTGGGATTTTGGTATGCAGATTCACGGTTGATTTTGGTATGGCTGCGTTCCTTGACTCGTGATCTACGCGGTGGTGGTGGTGGCGGTGCAAACCGGTGGCTTTTTGGCCTTGGATTGCCTTGGAGCTCTCTCCTCTCTTCTCCAATGGCCGTCACTTGATTTGTGAATGTTCTAACCCTAAGAGGCTGACCTAATGGCTGATATAGGTTGGCTGAAATTCGTGGGTTTAATTACCCACTTATGTAAAATGACTAAAATGCCCTCCCGGGGCACCAATTAGGCCTAAAAACGCCCCGAGACCCAAACTAAACCCCCGGGTATACTTTTCTGACTATCTCGACCCTTCCGGACGCGTTGGCGCACTCAAAACGACCATACGAACAACTTATAAAATATTTACTTTTTATTTAACAAAATTAATCCTGACGTGACACGGGCACGTCCCGACTTAAATTTCCGAAATAGTCATTTAATTCACTTATGACATTCAATATAACCAATATAATATATTACTATGCTCATTAGTAATATTCAACAAGTTTCCCATAATTACTAACTCTCGTCACGTAAATAATTATTACATAATTAATTTCCGGATTTTTTTTATTAAATAAAAATAAACCGTCACATTAAATTTAATAAATCCCCAAATTAATATAGCCTAAAAATACGGGGTATTACAACCTCGAACAACGTAATTGAGTTGACTTTATCTCATAATCTTGCTACTGACCGATCCTAATGAGTACACCGAGTTTCTGGTATTTTGTAATGATTTTACAGGTATTTGATGTCAAGAAACGAAAGAAGGAAATCGGAAGAATCAAGAAAGAAAGAAGGAAAAGTCTCAAGGGAAAAAGCGTAATTTCCACTCTAAATTCGGATGAGGTACCTAAAGAGAAGTTGAATACATCTCATTCACGAGCACATAGGAAGAAACGGCACCTCAATCGGAATCCCAGAACAAAAGTTATGAGCAGTCAAAGAGGAACCAAAAAGTCAAATAGCCGGACCGGTCCGCCCATACCCCGGACCGGTCCGCCTTGCCAAACTCCAGAAGGCCCCGGACCACAAGCAAATCGAAGAAGGAAAGAATAAAAGGAACCGGTCCACCCCCGGACCGGTCCACCCCAAAATAAAAAGAACCGATCCGCCTTGGGGGCAGACCGGTCCGCCTAAGGCCCAGACCGGTTCGGGCTTCGAGATTTGAATATCTTATCTCTTCCTAAAAAGACTCCTAGTGCAGCTGAATTCCGAAATTGTTGTAGGGTATAAAAACCCAATTTATTATTGTTTTTGGGACGGAGAATTAGTAGGATTTTTCCTCTCTTTTTTTCCAGAAACCCTAGTTTAGCTAACAATTGCAGTTTTAATTCAAAGATTGAAGGTTTGTTCAGTGATTTTTGTGAGTATCAGTTTCATTCATTGTTTCACTTATTTCTTGGGTAATTTTAGTGAGTAATTATAAATTCTAATTCTTTTCTACATCTAATTACTATTTTCTTTAGAGGAATTATGAATTCCTGCACATCAATCATTGTTTTCATTAAACTCAACATGTTAGGCTAGATTTTCCAAGGCCAGGGTACATGAACCCAGCCTGATGTGTTAGTGCATGCGTATAAAATTAATCCAATGAATTTAGTGATTGATTATGATCATATTGCATAGTTACACAATAATTATAGATCTTAATATCTCGTTTGCCTCTGGGTACTCGTGATGATTTAGAGTGCAATTTGAGTGTCACTATCGCGATACTGATTTACTCATCCTCAGATTAGGTATGATGCGGGCTTGAAACTCGTATACATAATGCTTGGGAGTACTAAATTCTGGGTCAAATCAATCAGATAAATTTAAGATTAAATTATAACTGCACTACATTAGGGTTGGGGGATTGTATTCCCGTCCTATTTTTCTCATCATTTAAACAAATATTTCAAATAATCATTCATTATTCATTTAGGTAGATTAGTATAGTTGCATTTCTTCATAATTTCGTTATCGTATTTAGCTATAATCAATCTCAAAACCAAATCAATTTTTCTTTTTATTCTTAGAGTCAAGGTTAGGGTCTCTCCGTCTTTTCCCGTCGTCACAACTTCGTTGTCCTTTTTCCCTGCAGATACGATCCCGTCTTACCGGGTTTATTACTAACGCGACAGTCTTGCACTTGAGCCTAGAGTGAACGCACATTAGAGACACATTCTGAGTCACGTCAAGTTTTTGGTGCCGTTGCCGGGGAATTAGGTAGACTTAGGATTAGATAGAGTCAATCCAAAGCTTTGACCAAAAATTCCAAAAAAAAATAAAAAAATAAAAAGCACAAAAAGATTCAAAATCATCGTCTCTCCTAAGCTTTAATGCAAAATTCTAAACCCACTCCCACACCCCATAATACTCCAACCAACATTCACGAAAATCCAATTGTTGATTATAATCCCGATAGTCCCCACACTCCAAACGCCCCACAGTTCTGGATCCCACCTCACTCAGTCTCCGATAACACTCCTTTTTCCTTCTTAGGACACACTTCGAGCACGCCTAGTGAGAGCACCGAGTCAATAAGTGAGGAAGAGATGTCGCAACACGGCAGTGCACCCGCCGGTGAGGAAGATCCCCCATACCGTTCGATTAGAGAATTCTTATATCCTGAGCGTACTGTCACTCCGGGATGCATTATACTCCCGTATAATGCCGAGAAATTCCGTTTCAAAAATGGGATGATCCAGATGCTACCGCATTATCATGGTATGGATTCCGAAAAGCCATACCTCCATATTAGGGAATTTGAGGACGTGTGTGATACTCTCAATGATCAAACCTGCACACAAGAGGTAATCCTCCTCAAACTCTTCCCTTTCTCGCTCAAAGATAAAGCTAAAACCTGGCTATGGTCTTTACCTCCGAGCTCGATTCCATCATGGAATGAGTTACAGTCAAGATTTCTCAAGAAATTTTTCCCACCACATCGAACAATCTCCATAAAGGCTCAAATTCAAGCATTCAGACAAGCTGAAAATGAGCCATTCCATCGATGTTATGAACGTTTCAACGAGTTAGTTTCTTCATGCCCCCATCATGGATTTGATTCAGCGCAAGTCATTTCTTTTATCTATAATGGGTTGAATCTTAACTCCAAACAACTTGTTGAATCAATGGGAAGTGGTCCGTTTATCGATTTAGATGCCCACGATGCTGAGCTTCACCTGAGGTATGTCGCCGAGACTACCCAATCCTGGGACACTTCTGATCCCAACGCTCAAAATCGAAATAGACAAGTGACCACCACTCCATCGGTGTCCGGCCTATTTCATGTAGATAAGAATTCTATGACGGACGGCAGATTGGAGACTCTTGAGAAAGGATTTCGAGATCTATGCGAAATATATGGAAAAGGACCAGCTGGACCCATTCCAAACCCCGTCGTGAAGGTGTGTGCTATTTATGAGGTGGGACATTCAACTGAGGAATGTCCGATGATACCCGCCTACAAAGTAATGCTTCAAGAGCAAGTTAGTGGTATATGAGGTTTTAAGAGTAATTTCGGTGCCCCGCACGAGAATTCCTACAACCCTTCATGGAAAAATCATCTCGGTTTTAGCTATGGGAAACAACATGCCGCAATGAACCCTCCTTCGCATGCTGCCCCTCCTCCACCACAACATTTTCAACAAGCCTCGCACATGCAAGGACATGTGCAAGCACCACCACCTCAAGGAAATTATATCTCGCCACAGCGGAGAACTCTCGAGGATACCATGAATCAATTCATCGTAAGCCAACCGCAACCAATGCCAAATATGATCATCTGATTGGCGACATAAATGCGAACCTGTCAAAAATACAATCCTCATTGAGTGTTCAAAAGAAGGGCAAGTTTCCTGCCCAAGGCCAAAGACCTCCCCAAGGTCAAACTAGCGTTAGCTCCACCTCCACTGAACATCAGGAGCAATGTCAAGCTGTGACCACTCTTCATAGTGGGAGAGTCGTTGATTTATCACCTCCCCCACCTGACACAACGAAAGACAAGGAGATTTCTCCCGGCATGAAAGAGGCCGAAGATGTCCCCTTGAATGAGAGTGACCACGAAGATGCTATTGAGCCAGAGGTAGTTGTGAGACCGCCCTTCGCGGCACCGTTTCCTCAAAGGTTGATTCCCTCCCAAAGAGGAAATCCACATGAATACGTGCTAGAAGTACTAAAGCAGGTCAAGATGAATTTACCTTTTCTTGATGCCATTAAGCAAATTCCAACTTATGGCAAAGTCATCAAAGATTTGTTGACGGTGAAAAGGAAGATGAAGGTAAAGAAGAATGTCTTTCTAGCCCAGAACGTGAGCTCCATTCTACTAAATGATCTCTCGCCTAAATTCAAAGATCCCGGTGCACCCACCATATCCTGCATCATTGGAGAAAATAAAATCGAAAAAGCCTTACTTGACTTGGGAGCAAGTGTTAATATCCTCCCTTACTCCATCTATAGGCAACTAGATTTAGGCGACCTCAAGCCCACAAAGGTCACTCTCCAATTAGCGAATTGAACAGTGAAGATTCCACGAGGCATAGTCGAGGACGTGATCGTCCAAGTTGACACTTTCTACTTCCCGATAGACTTTGTCATTTGGGACACGGAGCCCTCCTTCAACTCAAGTAACCATGTTCCCATCATCCTTGGGCGTCCTTTCCTAGCTACGGCTAACGCAATCATTAATACTAGAAATGGGCGAATGCAACTCACCTTTGGGAATATGACCTTGGAAACCAACATCTTCCACATAGCCCAAAATGCAGGGGAGGAAGATGATCTTCACGCGGTGAGCCTCATAGATGAGATAGTAGAGGAGTATTTTGAGGAGAATTACTGTGGCGACGCTTTAGAGTACTGTTTAGCGGCGAGACACGAGGGTGAGGGGACGTACACCGACTTCGAGAGGGAAGTTGGGGAGTTAAGAGAACTACTCGATGAGAGTGCGTCAGACGAGGACGTGAGAGAGGTTAATTGGGTTTATAGATTCGAGGAATTACCTTCGAGGGACACACACATGGTTCCCTCCAGTCAAAAATTTCTAACCCTCGAATTAAATAAACTCCCCTCCCATATTAAATATGCATACCTAGGAGAGGATGAGACATTTCTTGTTGTTATCTCCTCTAGCCTAGATGAAGGGCAGGAGGGTAAATTATTGAAAATTCTGAGGAAGCACCAAGGTGCTTTTGGTTGGTGCATAGCTGATTTAAAGGGGATAAGTCCTTTGATTTGCACTCATAAGATCCATCTCGAAGAGGATGTCAAGCCCTCTAGATAAATGCAAAGAAGACTGAATCCCAACATGAAAGAAGTTGTGAGAATCGAGATCATCAAATTATTGGATGCCAGGATTATCTACCCAATCTCGGATAGCAAATGGGTGAGCCCTATTCAAGTTGTCCCGAAGAAGTCGGGTATGACTGTGATTTATAATGCTAAGGGAGAGCTCGTTCCCCAACGTACCACCACCGAGTGGTGCGTTTGCATTGACTACCGAAAACTCAATGCAGGAACTAGGAAAGACCATTTCCCCTTGCCATTTATTGATCAAATGCTTGAGAGAGTAGCGGGACACTCTTATTATTGCTTCCTTGATGGTTATTTTGGATATAACCAAATTGAGGTAGATGTACTTGACCAGGAGAAGACGACCTTCACTTGCCCTTTTGGTACGTTTGCCTACAAACGTATGCCATTTGGCTTGTGTAATGAACCCGCGACCTTTCAAAGGTGCATGTTGAGCTTATTTAGCGACATGGTCGAGAGAGGACTCGAAGTGTTCATGGACGATTTCAGCATTTTTGGCACCTCTTTCGATCATTGTTTAGAAAAGCTGGAAAAAGTACTTACCCGATGCGTGGAAAAAAACTTAGTGCTGAATTGGGAGAAGTGCCATTTCATGGTCACCGAGGGAATAGTTCTTGGCCACATTGTATCATCCAAAGGAATAGAGGCTGATAAGGAAAAGATAGATGTCATAGCTGATCTTCCCCCACCAAAATCGCTGAAGGACGTGTGCTCATTCTTTGGCCACGTGGGGTTTTATCGAAGGTTCATTAAGGACTTTAGCGCCATCGCTAGCCCCTTAAGAAACCTACTCATGAAGGACACCCCATTTGAGTGGACGAAAGCATGCCAAAGCTCTTTTGACAAATTGAAAAACATGCTTGTGTCCGCTCCCATCATGCAAGTTCCGGATTGGTCCTTACCATTCGAACTTATGTGTGATGAAAGAGATTACGCGATCGGGGCTGTTTTGGGCCAACAAAAAGATAAGCAAGCTCATGTCATCTACTACGCTAGCCGGACTCTTATCGGACCTCAACTCAACTACTCTACCACGGAGAAGGAGTTGCTAGCAGTAGTCTTTGCCCTTGATAAATTCTGGTCATATCTCATTGGTTCTCCTATTACTGTTTTCACCGACCACGCGGCTTTGAAATACCTACTTGCAAAGAAAGGTGCCAAGCCGCGCCTCAGAAGGTGGATCCTACTCCTACAAGAATTCAATCTCTCCATCAAAGATAAGAAAGGAGTAGAAAACGTCGTTGTCGACCATTTATCTCGGCTTTCGTCCGACGTACCTAGTGATCCCATACCCATAGACGAATACTGTTCGGATGAGCAAATTTTTGCTACCTCTTCGTATCCCTGGTTTGCGGACATAGTGAACTATCTTATCATGGGAGTCGTCCCTCCCGACTGGACACCGCAAGATAAGAAGCGGTTTCTTACTTGGTCGCGCATGTTCTTTTATGATGATCCATTCCTTTTTAAATACTTCATAGACCAAATCATCCGACGATGTGTACCGGATGACGAGATCCCAAAAGTCATCCAGTTTTGTCATTCGGAAGCTTGTGGAGGCCACTTTTCAAAGAAAAAGACGGTCGCTAAAATTCTGCAATGCGACCTCTATTGGCCCACAATCTTCCGGGATGTGAACGATGCTTGCAAATGATGCAATAGGTGCCAACGAATGGGAGCCATTACTCGACGAGACATGATACCTCTTACCCCTATACTCATCATTGAGATATTCGACTGTTGGGGTATTGACTTCATGGGACCCTTCCCACCGTCCTTTGGATTCCTATACATCCTTGTCGCGGTAGACTATGTCTCCAAATGGGTGGAAGCTATAGCTACCAAGACTAATGACAACAAAGTGGTGATAAAGTTCTTGCAGGAACACATATTTTCTCGCTTCGGTGCACCAAAAGCAATAATTAGCAATAATGGCACCCACTTTTGCAATAAGCCATTCGCAAAACTCATGAGAAAGTATGGTGTCGTTCACAAGGTGGGAACAACTTATCACCCACAAACTAATGGGCAGGCCGAACTAGCGAATCGAGAAATCAAGAACATTCTCGAAAAGACCGTCAATCCTACCCGAAAAGATTGGTCACTTAGATTTAACGATTCGCTATGGGCCTATCGTACCGCATTTAAGAATCAACTCGACATGTCGCCTTTCCGCTTTGTATATGGCAAACCTTGCCATCTTCCCGTTGAGCTCGAACACAAAGCGTATTGGGCAATTAAGCAACTGAACTATAGCATGGACAAGGCCGATGAAGCCCACAAACTTCAATTAAATGAGTTAGAAGAACTACGCAATGATGCCTATGAGAATTCTAAAATTTCGAAAGAGAGGATGAAACTCTCTCATGATAGCATCATTCAACGAAAGGAGTTTCTCCCCGGGCAAAAAGTTCTCCTCTACAACTCTCGGCTTCACCTCTTTCGAGGCAAGTTGCGGTCACGATGGTCTGGCCCGTTCGTTGTGAAGAATGTTTTCCCCCATGGAGCTGTTGAATTGGAAGATTTAAAAGGGGGAAATACATTCAAAGTGAATGGACAACGCCTAAATCCATATCTAGAGGCATGTGCAGAAAAAGTCGACGTCGTATGGTTGTTGGACCCCATTTACGGGGTTGAATGAATTGTTGAAGTAAGGTCGTCACACCCCCGACGCGTATGGGGTGAGAGTCGTGTGTGTGAGAGTCATGTGTGTTTTGAGAGTCGTTAGGACTAGGTTTCGTTCGGGAGAAGCATTCGTGTGTGTTGGGAATTTTGAGTTAAAGGTTGTTGACCAGTGAAATCGAGAGGGTTTTTAGTCCAAGTGGATAGAGAGTATATAGGGAAAGTGAAATTCTTTGAAGAAGAGAGCTCGAAACCGAATTAGGAGAATTCCATCCCAAAAGCCCTGGGGCGGACCGGTTCCTTTTTAAGGCGGACCGGTCCGACCCCGGATCGGTTCTTTTTATTTTTAAAGGAACCGGTCCGCCTGTCGAGGGTTTGAAAAGTCAAAGGGCCGGATCGGTCTGCCCCTACCCCGGACCAATCCACCTTCTGCAGATCTGTCTTCTCCCCTTCCCAAGATTCACCCCCCTTTTCCCCTAATCCCATTCATTCCCTCCAATCCGTTTTTCCTCTTCCCAACCCCAACCTTTCCCTCCCAAATCCATCCCCTTTTCCCTCCAAACCTCTTCCCTCCAAAACCAACCCCTCCCCTCCCCTTTCCACTATAAATACACCTCCAACCCTCACCTTCTCCTCACAACTTCAACCCAACTACTCTCTTCTTCCTCTCTAGTGTTTCAAGTAATAACTCCCTACTGTTTACATGGCCCCCCGTGTTGCCCCCACCAAATACGACTCCACCGTGATCCAACCCTCCGGTCACGGAGAATTATGCTCCTGCCAAGAGGAGCGGTGGTGCACTCAATACTTCGATTTGGGCCGCAAACTCCATATGGAGCGCGTTGTATAATGGGAAGCCCTACCCAACTCCGTCACCGCCCTATTCATGGCTCGGGTCTGGTGTCGATTCCTCAACCAACCTCATGAAGCGGTTTAGGCAAACGAAGTTCGCTCAATCTATGGAACGCTAGTCCGGACTGGCTAATTTGTGGCCGAAGCTTACGTGGATGGGACTCCCATTCCATTTTCCTTGACCCGTATCACGTCCAAGTTGGTCGAGTTTGACGTCCCGGACGTCCAAGAATTCACCTATCCCCAAAATGTCCCCCCGGTCGATAAGGATACCATCATGGCCCGAATTGCACCGAATGTGGCTTGGATGGGCAAACCGTCGCCGTTGGATGCCTCAACGAGAAGGCGCGTCTCACATTTCAGATTGTGTGCGCCAACATTTTACAAACATCCAACGACTCCGCCATGAGACCCCGGCAAGCCACCTTGACGTATCACCTCTTCGACCCCCAAACTTCCATCCATTTGGGCCGAACCTTATACGCGGATATCATTAACGCGTCCTTGGATGAGAAGGGCACCGCCCCACTTCCCTATGCCCGATTGATCACTTCCATCCTTCAGGATGCTGGCATAGAGGCGCCGAGTGACCATACGCGCATCCCCGGCCCTTTCGGCCAAGGGACCCGCACCAAAAGCGCCAAACAGCTAGCTGTCCTCCGGGATAGGCGGGGAGGTGATAGTGATAAAGAGGCTGCTCCGAGCGACAGCGAGGAAGAAGCAGGGGCAGCCAATGAGGACGTCGAGATGGGGGATATCGATCCGGATGAAGAGTCGGCTGACGAGGAGGACGACCCAGATTTCGAGTGGGAGGGCACGGACCTATCCGCGCGTATGTCGACGCTTGAGACCAACTTCAACACCTTTCAGACCAACTACAAGCGCGACATGCTCTACAAAAATAGTAAAAAAAAAAATGAGCAATAGCCTGGAAAAAGCATAAATGGACATCATTAATGACTTTTCCAATTCCAACCTCCCTACCATTGTCATTTTACCCTATATACCTTGAAACTCGAAAAAGTCCTAACTGAGTCTAAATTGCGAAATTGGTTACTGCGTGGAGAGCTAATACACCAAAAGATAATAAAAGAGATTGAATGCGGAAAAAAAAAGAGGCAATGTTCTAGTTTTTAAAATCGTAATCCATTTATGAGATCCTTTCTCCATGAAATTTCCGTCTTTCTACTTGTATGCGTGATTTTTCTTTCATTACATTTACTCTTTATATCGCGCATACCGAGAGAATAGCCACAATCCGAGAGATTCATTTGTGAGAGGATTCCATGAGAAATTGAAATTAAAACGAATTTTCGAATAAGTAACGTAATGATCAATCGGTGGAAATTGACGGTTATATTTCCGGCTTCGCACACACGCACTATGATTTGATACTTGTAAATCTGACTTGATGATGACTATTTTTTGGGAAAGTTTGAGTTATACAATTTTTGCGTATTTTGTTTTTTTTCCTTGAGTCGAATTTTGTGGGTATATTCTCTGCAAATCCTCACGAGACAACACTCGTCCAACTAGGGTAACCTAAGGGTTTAAAGGCTTGTTCATACGCTAAATGCAATCGCTTTCCCGCGAAAAAGGTATTTTATCCCAATAAAATGATTTTCAAGAGTTGAGCCTTGCTAGGATTCTTTTACATTGCTCGGGACGCGCAAAGTTCTAAGTTAGGGGGGTTTGATTAGGCATAAATTCTTCCTAATTTATCCCTTGATTTAGCAACTTATAGCACCTCGAACAACATAATTGAGTTGACTTTATCTCATAATCTTGCTACTGACCGATCCTAATGAGTACACTGAGTTTTTGGTATTTTGTAATGATTTTACAGGTATTTGATGTCAAGAAACGAAAGAAGGAAACCGGAAGAATCAAGAAAGAAAGAAGGAAAAGTCTCAAGGGAAAAAGCGTAATTTCCACCCGGAATTCGGATGAGGTACCTAAAGAGAAGTGGAAGATATCTCATTCACGATCACATAGGAAGAAACGGCACCTCAGTCGGAATCGTGAAACAAACATTATGAGTAGTCAAAGAGGAACCAAAAAGTCAAATAGCCGAACCGGTCCGCCCATACCCCGGACCGGTCCGCCTTGCCAAACTCCAGAAGACCCCGGACCACAAGCAAACCGAAGAAGGCAAGAATAAAAGGAACCGGTCCGCCCCCGGATCGTTCCACCCCAAAATAAAAAGAACTGATCCGCCTTGGGGGCAGACAGGTCCGCCTAAGGCCCGGACCGGTTTGGGCTTTGAGATTTGAAAATCTTATCGCTTCCTAAAAAGACTCCTAGTGCAGCTGAACTCCGAAATTATTGTAGGGTATAAAAACCCAATTTATTATTGTTTTTGGGACGGAGAATTAGTAGGATTTTTCCTCTCTTTTTCCAGAAACCCTAGTTTAGCTAACGATTGCAGTTTTAATTCAAAGATTGAAGGTTCGTTCAGTGATTTTTGTGAGTATCAGTTTCATTCATTATTTCACTTATTGCTTGGGTAATTTTAGTGAGTAATTCTAAATTCTATTTCTTTTCTACATCTAATTACTATTTTCTTTAGAGTAATTATGAATTCGTGCGCATCAATCATTGTTTTCATTAAATTCAACATGTTAGGCTAGATTTTACAAGGCCGGGCGGGGTACATGAACCCAGCCTGATGTGTTAGTGCATGCGTATAAAATTAATCCAATGAATTTAGTGATTGATTATGATCGTATTGCGTAGTTACACAATAATTATAGATCTTTATATCTCGTTTGCCTCTGGGTACTCGTGATGATTTAGAGTGCAATTTGAGTGTCACTATCGTGATACTGATTTACTCATCCTCAGATTAGATATGACGCGGGCTTGAACCTCGTATACATAATGCTTGGGAGTACTAAATTCTGGGTTAAATCAATCAGATAAATTTAAGATTAATATTATAACTGCACTACATTAGGGTTGGGGGATTGTATTCCCGTCCTATTTTTCTCATCATTTAAATAAAAATTTCAAATCATCATTCATTATTCATTTAGGTAGATTAGTATAGTTGCATTTTTTCATAATTTCATTATCGCATTTAGCTGTAATCAATCTCAAAACCAAATCAATTTTTCTTTTTATTCTTAGAGTCAAGGTTAGGGTCTCTCCGTCTTTTCCCGTCGTCACAACTTCGTTGTCCTTTTTCCCTTCGGATACGATCCCGTCTTATCGGGTTTATTACTAATGCGACAGGCTTGCACTTGAGCCTAGAGTGAACGCACATTAGAGACACATTCTGAGTCGCGTCAGTTAGTTTGCCTAGAGACAACCGGTCCCGGATCGGTTCGCCCCTGGTCTAAACCGATTCGATTTGTGGGGGTCCGAGCGTGGGGTTCCCCGTTGGATCCGAGTGATTTTTAGAAGTTCATACGAATTGGTAGAACTATGTTTGGGCATTCGTAGAATTATTAAAAATGGAAATGACCAAACGTATGACTATTTATCAGGGAATGACTAAATTAACTAGATAGTTAATGACATTCTATGAAGAGGGACTATTTAATAATTCACATGTTAGTAATTATTTAATAAGAATAAGTTTGGAATATTATTTTGGGGCCGCTATGGGGTAATTATTAGGATAATTATTTTTATATATGATAATATATAATTATATTTTTCTATGGAAATACCGATGTTTGTGGACTGTCCTATCGATCGGGGTACATACTTTCGAGATCGGAGCACACGTCGGCATATGTGGGATAGACGTAGTATAGGTCATATTTTAAGTACTATATGGAAGCGCCACTTATTGGTGTTAAGTGTTGATGCTGGGATCCATGTTATATCACTTGGTATAGGTTGTGCAATGGTGTAATTGCGTAGGTACCGTCCCACTTACTTGTGTTTTGTTTTTTCCGTTTTGGATCGGAGATTGTTACGGACTCACAAATAGAGCACGAACGGGACAATATAGGTAGATGTTTAGTGTCTCATATATGAGGACATACATGAAATTTATGGAAATAAATGAAATAATTCCTAAGTCTAATATGTGGACTAAAATGCAAGACCCAATACTACGTAGTACGAACAATATCAAATGTTATCTCCTTACGGGTAGTATGATGGGGGTAAAATTGGAAAACGGTAATTTGAACATATTTAATTTTGTCGCAGTACCTCACTCCGTAAGATGCATCTATATACTATCATTATGTTTATTTTGTATCCATATCGGGCTATGAGTGGGTATTCAAGTTGCACTACTCTTAGGTGAGGGGTGAGACACTTAATGCATGAGAGTGACGATGGACATACTCACTTCGAATAAATTGTACTTTTGACCCGAATTTAAATGTTTTCTCTCCCCCCCCCCCCCCCCAGGTGCTCTTAGGCAGGGATAGCACGACTGTTGACAACTCAGCCTTATAGTGTCAGTTCGCATATCAGACTTCAGACTTTTGATTCTAGATTACATTGCTACAACATCATTTTATTCTTTTCTTTTGGGACTATTATATGGGCATAAGCCCAAAGTCTATTTGGTTTCAGTCAGTTAAGATACTTATATTTGATGTTGGATTTTCATTTATATTATGTGAATGTTGGACTTATACTTGTCTTGATTATTAATTTAAATTCAATTTTTAATTAGAATCATTTGAAGTAGAGAATGGTATTAATTGACAAACAAACCCCATCTTCGGTGTATCATGTCTGACCAAACTTTGCGGGAGAAAATGCGGATTGTTACAGTTGGTATCAAATCATCCAGGTTCTAGTGTCCTTAGGATCTGTGTTGCGTTCATTACATTTTGCGTTGCGTTCTTTGATATGTAGAGCCTATGATTAGGATTCATTGTACTCTTGAGATTTATACTAATTCGAACCTTATTTGATTTAAGATGGAAAATGGAAGGAGGAGTAAATCTAGGCTCATAGTCGCACCCAATGCAGATGAGGAGGCTTAGTCGGAGCCACAGCTGCCACCTCGAGCCCCATCGGGGCAACCCATTATCACTCCATCATATATCACTACCATCGTGACCCAAGCAGTCTCCACCGCGATGGCAACCATGCTCTAGCACTTTTTACCACTACAAGCTCAACAGCAACCACCGCCACCATCGCAATAGGTGGTAGCACTATCCCAAGCACTGAGGTTAGTCTGGTACAGATCTATGGAGGCCTTCATAAGGGGACAACCTCCAGAATTTGTGGGCAATCCAGACATTTTAATGGCAAGCATGTGGAAAATGGATAGTCGGTGGCACTTACGGATGGTGGATTGTACATCAGTATAGAAGCAGATGTTGGCCTTATTTTTTCTTGTGGGGGCCGCACTCCAGTGGTGGAATTCAGTTACTTTAACTGCAAAGAGAGACAATTTGACTATAGACGAGTTTTGGGAGAGATTCATGGGGAAGTATTTCCCTTAGGTGATGCAGTCGGAGATGAGGAGTCGATTTATGAACCTCAGGTAGGAAGGCCGCACCGTGGAAAGTATAAGGAGGATTTTATCTCTCTTTCTTACTTTTCAAAGGAGGATGTGAATACAGAGAAGAGGAAAATGGATAGGTTTATAGCAAGATCATCTTGGCATATTAGGAAGGTGCTTTTGGGTAACTCAGAATTCACTACGTGTAATTAGATGGTGAATGCCTCCCTTCTCCAATATTAAGATCACAGGGCCTTTCATAGGAACAAAGGTGAGAAGAGATAGGTAGTTGAGATGTCGAACTAGCAGGGTAGGATAGTGGAGGTAGCAGTTAGGGGACCCAACAGTTTAGGGGGTGCTTAATCCATAAATCATCATCAGCAACTTAGGTGTTTAATGATCGAAACAGGTAGGGTGAGTAGGACCATGGGCTTCTAATTAGGAATAAATTCTTGTAAATTTACACCTTAATTTAGAGGCTTTTATTACCTCGAACAACGTAAAACAAATTAGTTTATCTCATATCTTGGCTAACGGTTTCGTCTAACAAGTACCCCGAGTTTCGTGTATTTCTTATTAATTTCATAGGTATTACTACATGAAAGGAAGAAATAAATCCGAAGAAGCAAGAGAAAAGAAAGAAGACGAATCAAAAGGGCAAAATCATTATTTCTATCACAAATCCGGTTAAGGACCCAAAATAAAAGTATAAGATCTCGCATTCGTGAACACATAGGAAGAAACCGCGTCCCAATCTGAGTTCTGGATTAAAAGTTATGAAGACCCAAAGATGCGAGATAATGATGAGATATTGAAGAGAAATTGAAGAGAAGTTGAAAAAGACAACCTGGACCAATCCGTTTTACTAGAAAAACAGACCAGTTCGGGGTCCCAAATCACTAAATAAAATGATGTTTAGCGAACCAGTTCGATTTTCCAAAAAAACGGATTGGTTCGGTTGCCAAAATTACTGCAAAGATGGACGTCTAGCAGATCGATCCAGGTGTTTTGAAAAATGGATCAGTCCGGTTGATGGCCAAACCAGTCCAGTATGTCCTGACCGGATCGATCCGGTGCTCGAGATTTGATCTGATCTTCTTCTTCTTCGAGTTTTGCATCAATCTAACTCTTATAAATTACGTAGGATATAAATTTAAAAGAACTCCCAGAAAGGAGGCGGCTTCTAATTCATTTTTTAGAGAAGCTTTGTAATTAGTTTAGTGAAGAAATAAACAAAAACCCTAGTTTTGATTCTAGTTTTGTAATTCAAGCACATTCATTCCAATTCTTTCTTTAATTATTATAGTAGTTCCTTCTTTAGTAGTAATTTCCTTATTCTTCATCTTCAATTGTTAGTAAAAATGTTTTCTATCGTTCAAAACAGAGTTTCTTCTAGTTTAATATGTCCGGCTAAGTTTTCAAGGGTTGAGGTGTATGAACCCCACCCGATATAATTCATGTTAGTGGAAATAGAAGTTGGAAATAAAATTTTAGTTGAATTGTATCATACTTCCTACAATACTACTTTAATTCAACCTTTGCTTACATACTGTGCGGGCTACGATCCCTTATATATGTAATACTTAGGAGTATTAAAGACCGGGTTCATCTAAAGTTTTAATTCCGAATCTAGTATCCTACGAAGTGAATTGCTAGGGTGTGGGGGATTGTAACCCGACCTATCGTTCTCATTTCAAAGTTAAAGTTTTAGTCAAATCGTCATTAGTCCTTTAGTTAATTAGAGCAATTGCATTTCATTTATTCATAATTTCATTAGTTACTCATTTTCATATTTGCATCTAGTTGTAGTCATTTCACAATCCAAATCACCTTTTCGTTCTTTTTGAGAATTCAAAGTTAGGTTAAGTTTCCTGAGGATTCGATACCCAGACTAGCCACTATACTCCGCAAGAGTGTAGTTAAAGTTTATGTTTTTTTGTATTGTGGTCGGAAGTCTATAACAATGACTAGCATATTTACACGGATGCTCGGTTTCTACCTCAATCAAAATGGCATCGTTGCCGGGTAATTAGGTAGACTTAGGTTAGATTAAGTTAATCTAAAACTTTGACTAAAACTTTCCAAAAATTCGAAAAAAAATATTAAAAAAATATGAAAATATAAATAAATAAAAAATCATCATCTCTCAAAGCCTTCAATGAAAATTCCTGAACACATTCAGACTCCTCACAATACTCCAATCAGAATCCACGAAAACCCTATAGTTGAGTATAACTCTGAAATCCCCTGCACACCTCGTGTCCCATAATTATGGTTTCCCATTCCTACTCCTGAGCACTCTATCAGTAGCTACACCTTGAGTCAAACTTCGAATCACACCTCTAGGAAACCGAGTGAGTACATAGAATTATTTGAAGAGAGCACGACTATGATGTCTGACGCAGTGAGTTTCGATACTGGAGAGGGAGAGTTCCCATATCGTCCCATGAAAGACTTACTCTTTCCTGAGCGAGCTTTCACCCCTGGTTGTATTCTACTTCCGTATACTTCCGGTCAGTTCTACTTTTGCAATGGGATGATACAGATTCTCCCTATGTTTCATGGCATGGATTTTTAGAAACCGAACCTGCATATTCGTAAGTTCGAATAGGCATGTGACACATTTGGTGATCAAAATTTCATACAAGATGTCACTCGCCTAAAGCTTTTTCCTTTCTCCTTAAAGGATAAATCCAAGACCTAGATATGGTCTCTACCCCCGAACTATGTCACTTCCTAGAGAGATATGCAGTCCAAGTTTGTCTCAAAATTCTATCCGCATCACAAGACCAACTCTGCTAAGACTCAAATCCAAGCTTTCCGACAACACGATAATGAATCTTTTAACAAATGTTGGGAACGGTTCCTAGAGTTAGTAAGTGCATTCCCCCATCATGGTTTTGACAAACACCTAGTGATATCTTTATTTCATAATGGGTTGACAATAGCTTCCAAACAACTTGTTCAAACGATGTGTGAAAGACCCTTTTGGGATTTAGACGCATGCGATGCTGAGGCCCGCCTTAAGTATGTCGCAGAGACTACTCAAGCATGGGACACATCTGATCCCAACCAAGCTCGACCTAGACAACCATCTAATAATTAAACTACCTATGGTTTATACCATTTGGATAGTAATACCTTAATAGACCATCAATTTGATCAGTTTCAGAGAGATATGAAGGAGTGGTTTGATGGTCAGTTGAGAAACATCTTTGGATCCATCCATGGTTCGAAATAAAAAGTGTGTTCTATCTGTGAGACGAGCCACTCACAAAGGCCTGCCCAATGATCTCTTCCTACAAGGCCATGCACACCAAGAAGGTGGATGCTATAGGAGGATTCAAGGGGAATTTTAATGCCCCGCATGGGAATTCTCACAACCCTTCCTGGAGGAACCATCCTAGTTTCAACTATGGACAACCACAAGCTGCGATAAACCCACATTCACAAGTTATTCCACCTCCACCATCTCCTCAATACCAACAAGAGCCACCACCTCAAGTACCATATGTAGCCCCACCGCGGAGGAGCCTCGAGGATACAATGAACCAATTCATAAATTCTCAAGGTTCATACAATGCTCGATATGAACGCTTGTTCATCGAAATAAATGCAAACATCTCCAAGATGCAAGATGCATTGAGCACCCAAGAGAAGGGTAAGTTTCCTGCCCAAGGCCAAAGACCTCCCCAAGGTCAACCTAGTGTTAGCTCCACTTCTACCGAACAACAGGAGCACTGCCAAGCGATAACCACTCTTCGTAGTGGGAGGGTTGTTAATTTATCACCTCCCCTACATGCCATTTCAAAAGACTAGGAGAATGCGCCCGGCACGAAAGAGGCCCAAGATATCTCCTTGAATGAGAGTGAAAAGGAAAATGCTAGTGAGCCCGAGGTAGTCGTAAAACCACCCTCCGCTGTACCATTTCCTCAAAGGTTGGTTCCTGCCCATAAACGGACCATAAGTGAAGAAGTGCTAGAAGTTCTTAAGAATGTAAAGTTGAACTTACCTTTCGTCGATGCAATAAGGAAAATTCCATCCTATGCAAAAGTCATAAAAGACTTATTGACAGTCAAGAGGAGGATGAAGGTAAAGAAGAATGTGTTTCTAGTACAAAATGTGAGCTCAGTCCTTATTAATGATCTCCCACTTAAATATAAAGATCCCGATGCCCCCACCATTTCCTTCACCATTGGAGAGAATAAATTCGAAAAATCCTTACTCGATTTAGGGGCGAGTGTCAATATCCTCCCCTGTTCGATTTATAGGAAACTTGATCTGGGTGATCTTAAGCCCACATGGATCACTCTCCAGTTAGTGGATCGAACCACGAAGATACCATGGGATATAATTGAGGACGTGATAGTCCAAGTGGATACTTTCTACTTCTCGATAGATATTGTCATTTGGGACACTGATCCCTCCTTTGCCTCAAAAAATCATGTTCCCATCATCCTTGGATGCCCAATTTTATCCACGGCTAACGCAGTCATCAATACTAGAAATGGGCAGATGCAAATCACTTTTGGGAATATGACATTAGAAACAAACATCTTCAACATAGCCCAACAAACAGGGGAAGAAGAATATTTTCACGCGATGAGTTTAATTGAGGAGATTATAGAAGATAACTTTGTGAAAAATTACAATTTAGACGCCTTAGAAACTTGCCTATCTTCTAGTTATGAGAGTGAGGGATCCTACACCGATTTCGAGAGGGAGATAGAGGAGTTGAGAGGCTTACTAGATGAGAGAGCGTCGGACGAGGATGCGAGAGATGCTAATTGGGTTTCTCAATTTGAAGAGTTACCACCAAGAGATGCACGCATGGTTCCCTCTAGCGACACATTCCCGACTCTCGAGTTGAAGAAACTACCCTCCAATGTTAAATATGCTTTCCTAGGTAAAAGTGAGACATTTCCTGTTATTGTCTCCTCTAGCCTAGATGAAGAGCAGGAGGGTAAACTAATAAAGATTTATAGGAAGCACCAAAGTGTTTTTGTTCGTGTATAGCTGATTTGAAGGGGATAAGCCCTCTAATTTTCACCCATAAGATTCACCTTGAAGAGGATGTGAAGCCCTCGAGAGAAATGCAAAGACGGCTAAACTCCACGATGAAAGATGTGGTGAGAGATGAAATTATAAAGCTATTGGATGCTGGGATTATCTACTTAATCTAGGATAGCAAGTGGGTAAGCCCCATTCAAGTCGTCCCGAAGAAGTCAGGCATGACTGTGATTGAAAATGTCAAGCGAGAGCTAGTTCCCCAACGTACTACCACTGGGTGGTGCATTTTCATTGATTACCGAAAACTCAACGCGAAAATAAGGAAAGACCATTTCCCCTTACCATTTATCGATCAAATGCTTGAAAGAGTAGCGGACCACCCTTATTATTGCTTCCTAGATGGTTATTTCGAATATAACCAAATTGAGGTAGATGTACTTGATCAAGATAAAACAACATTCACTTACCCTTTTGGAACGTTTGCCTACAAACGTATGCCATTTGGCTTGTGTAATGCACCGGTGACCTTTCAAAGGTGCATGTTGAGTTTATTCAGTGACATGGTTGAGAGAGGTCTAGAGGTGTTTATGGGAGACTTTAGTGTTTTTGACACCTCTTTCGACCTATGTTTAGCCAATCATGAGAAAGTACTAGCTCGATGTGTGGAAAAGAACTTAGTGCTGAATTGGAAAATTGCCATTTCATGGTAACCGAGGGTATAGTTCTTGTCCACATCGTGTCATCCAAAGGGATCGAGGTTGATAGAGCAAAAATAGATGTCATAGCTGACCTACCCCCGCCTAAATCGCTGAAAGACGTGCGCTCTTTCTTGGGCCATGTGGGGTTTTATAGAAGGTTCATTAAGGACTTTAGCGCCCTCGCCAGACCCTTGAGAAATCTTCTTATGAAGGACACCCCATTTGAGTGGACGGAATCATGCCAAAGTTCTTTTGAAAAACTGAAAAACATGCTTGTGTTCGCCCCCATTATGTAAGCTCTAGATTGGTCCTTACCATTCGAGCTTATGTGTGATGCTAGAGATTATGCAATAGGGGTTGTTTTGGGCCAAAGAAAAGAGAACAAGGCTCATGTCATCTACTACGCTAGCCGGACTCTCACCGGACCACAACTCAATTAATCCACCACGGAGAAGTAATTGCTAGCTGTAGTATTCGCTCTTGACAAATTTTGGTCCTATCTTATCGATTCTCCCATCACTTGTTTCACCGACTATGCGGATCTCAAGTATCTACTTGAGAAGGACACAAAGTCGTGCCTCAAAAGATGGATCCTACTCCTACAAGAGTTCAATCTCTCCATTAAAGACAAAAAAGGAGATAAAAATGTCGTTGCCGACCATTTATCACGGCTTTCGTCCGACGTACCTAGTGATCCCACACCCATAGACGAATACTTTTCGGATGAGTAACTCTTTGCCACCTCTTCTTTGCCCTAGTTTGTGGAAATAGTGAACTATCTTGTCACGGGAGTCGTCCCTCCTGATTAGACATCGCAAGATAAGAAGAGGTTCATCACTTGGTCGCGCATGTTTTTCTATGATGATCCATTCCTTTTTAAATATTGCGATGATCAAATCATCCGACGATGTGTACCGGATGACAAAATTCCAAAGGTTATCCAATTCTGTCATTCGAAAGCATGTGGAGGCCACTTTTCCGTGAAAAAGACAACCGCAAAAATTCTCCAATGCTGTTTGTACTGGCCCACAATGTTCCGGGATGTTAACAATTGTTGCAAATCTTGCGATAAGTGTCAACGGATGGGAATAATCACCCGAAGAGAAATGATGCCAATTACCCCGATTCTCATCACTGAGATTTTTTACTGTTGGGGTATTGACTTCATGGGCCCTTTTCCCCCATCCTTTGGATACCTATACATCCTCATCGCGGTAGAATATGTTTCTAAATGGGTAGAAGCAATAGCTACCAAGACTAATGACAATAAAGTGGTGATAAAGTTCCTGTACGAACACATACTATCTCATTTCGGAGCACCTAAGGCGATAATCACAGATAACGGGACACACTTTTGCAACAAGCCATTTGAAAGACCTATGAAAAAGTATGGTATCATTCACAAGGTCATAATGACATATCACCCACAAATGAATGGGCGGGCTGAGTTGTCTAATCGTGAAATCAAGCACATACTAGAGAAGACCGTCAATCCCGACCGAAAAGATTGGTCCCTTCGATTGAACGATTCGCTTTGGGCCTACCGTACCGCATACAAGAACCCACTCAGAATGTCCCCATTCCTCTTTGTGTATGGAAAACCTTTTCGTCTTCCCATTGAGTTGGAGCACAAAGTATATTGGGCCATTAAGAGATTAAATTACGATATGGACAAAGCCTGTGAAGCTCGCAAGCTTCAACTTAATGAGTTAGAGGAGATACGTAATCATGCGTATGAGAATGCCAAGATTTTAAAATCCCGGATGAAACTCGCACATGATAAGATTATTAGATGAAAAGAGTTTCAACTAGGACAAAAGGTGCTCCTCTATAACTCCTGTATTCATCTATTTTCGGGTGAATTGCGGTCTCGATGGACTGGTCTATTCGTTGTGCAAAGCGTATTCCCCCATGGAGCAGTAGAATTGGAAGATCCCAAAGTGGGGGACGCGTTCAAAGTCAATGGACAGCGCCTAAAGCTATATGTTGAGGCATGCGTAAAAGAGATTGACACCATCTATTTGTTGGACCCCATTTACGGGGTCAAGTGAGCTTGAATTGAAAGGTCGTCGCACCCCCGACGTATATGGGGTGAATTCTTGTGTATAATAGCTGCACGTAGGATAGGATAAGTGGAGTCCATAGGATCACATCACAAGCGGAGAGGAAATCTAGCACAAACACGTCTTACGAGGCGAGAATTTTAGAGCCACAAATTTTGAGGAGATAGGTAATCAGGTTAAACAGATATCGAATCGTAAGAAAGAGCAATCGAAAGTCATCCGAGGTGGTTATACCAGCCCATAGGGGAACTAGAACATTTCTGGGAACATGACCAGTCCGGTCCTGGGCACCCGAATTGGTTCGATTTGGCAATTTTCAAAATCAAAAATACAGGGACCGTACTGATTCGGTCCTGGAGACCCGGATTGGTCCAGTGTCTACAACTCTTACCCTTCCCTAGGTTCACCTCCTTTTCCCCCCAATTCCTCATTTTCCCTCTATTTCCATCCCCTTCTTTCCCACCAACCATTTTCCCTCCAAATCCTTCCCCCTTTTCCCTCCAAATCTTACCCAACCCTCTCCCCTCGCCACCTATAAATTCCACCTTTCCCCACCCCATTTCACCACCACCACCACTCACTCCTCTCTTCTCCTCTCCTCTCCTTAACTTATTCTGACCAAACACTCTTACTCCCATCCCATAACCATGGCCAACCAACCACCTCCCCAAAAATATGATTCTATCACAATTCTCGCCGACGGAGCCGCCGGCTACTGCTCCCGTCAGGAGCAACGGGGGTGCGAACGTTTCTTCGTCCAGCCTCGCAAACTCCAAATCGAGCGACAAGTCATTTGGAATACATGCCTAATGTTGTCACCACCCTCTTCATGGCCCGCAGTTGGTGTCGTTTCCTTAACGAACCCCATGACGCAGTTTGGCCCCACGCGGTACGCACCTTCTACGGCTCCCTTGTTCGCACCGGCCACCACACGGCTCAAGCTTACATTGGAGGCGTCAGCATTCCTTTATCTTTGGAACTTCTGTCCCATAAGTTGGCTGCCAAAGATGTCCTAAACCCACACCCACACATTTACCCAAACCCTCTCGCTCCGCTTGAAAAAGATGTGTGCATGTCTCACATCGACCCCAATGCTCTTTGGAACACCGAAACCTACCCGTTGGGCCGGCTAAGTGATCAAATGAGCCACACTTTCAAAATAGTGTGCGCCAACATTCTCCCCGTGGGAAATCAATCGGCAATGCGCCCACGTCAAACCACTCTCGTCTACCACCTTTTCTACCATAACACCCCCATTTACCTGTTTACGTCCATTTACAAAGTTATATTCTTCGTCGCCACGGATAAAAAGGGCATCACCCCTCTTCCCTTTTCCCATCTCATCACATCCATGATAGCCGATGCCGGCATTGCCCTGCCACAAGATTTCTCGCTCCTCCCAACTCCGTTTGCGTCCACCACCCGGACCAAATGGGAACGCCAACAAGCCCGCATCCATGCTCGGCTGTCACAAGAGAGTAGCGACGAGGAGGAAAGTAGTGATGAAGAAAACGGTGATGAAGTGAGCAGCGACAAAGAGGAGGAAGATATTGAGATGGGTGAGGACGATGAAGATTATGACAGTGGTGAAGATTCTGATTTCTCACCCTCCAACGCTGAAGTTAATCGTCGTCTCTCGACAGTGGAGACCCGGGTCGACGGTTTCATCACATAATACAATAGGGATCAAGCGGCATATCAACGGGATAGGGAGGCCTGCCGAAGGGATACGAGCATGATGCATTGTCTCCAAACTCACTTATATGAGCTCAACTTCGATGGACCCCCTCCAACCTTCTTCTATGATCCATATGATCCGAGCGCGCCCGGACCTTCAAATCCACAACCCCAGTGACACCCATTTATGTTGGTTGTTGTTTTGTGTTGTTGGTTGTTATTTAAAAAGTTGGTTCTATGTTATCCACCCTCTCCCTTGTAACACAGGTTTTCTGTTATCTATAAAAAATTCGCATTTCTGTTTTATTTGTTCGTTTTATTTTCTCGCACTTCTAATTCGTTTTGAGTTAGATTTTAGTCCTTTTTTGACTGAGGACAATGCAAAAGCCTAAGTTGGGGGGTCACAAGTGCTTCTTTCTAAAACTTCACAAATCTTCAAAAATGCCCAGAAATTTCAAAAAATTGAAAAATTTTGAAAAAGCAAAAAATATTTTTCTTCAAAATAAATAAAAATTGGAATTCAAATTTTTCAAAAATATCATTAAAAGACGGTTTAAAGTCTCAAATTATAAAAACATAATACACAAATCTGAAATTGACCAAAGATGAAAATTGAGCGAACGTAGACAACTTAGCGAATAAATGTGGAGATTAACCAACCAGGTGAGATTCGAGCCTTTCATTATTGTGAATTTATAAATCAATCTGAGTTAAATGTTAATTCAAAGTTCTCTTCAGCGTTCTAACAAGTCGTTAGTGGATCTCAATTCCTTCACTTTGATCGGTTATGGAAAATGTGTGTGATATTGCCTTAAAAAACATGCTAAATAGATCTCTAAATTAAAGTAATCTCGAGACGCATATGGTAACGTAATTAGTATTTCGGACAATGAAGTAGGCCCTCATTTGTCACCCAAACATATTGGTCAAAAAAAGTAGCGAAAAATTACCCCTTTCGTAAACCCAAATTGAGCCGAATAAATTTTTTCCCTTTCGTTTGACAACCCGAGAAACCCCCATTGGCCCGAAATTATGGAAGTGGATAATCCTAGAAATCAAGTTCAGAAAGGGCATAAAAAGGGACAAGAAAAGAATAAATATGCTCAATAAAAATAGCAAGAAAAAAAAAAGCGTGAAAAAAAAAAAAAAAAGTGAGCAAAAGCCCGGAAAAGCACAAACGGACAACATAAATGAACTTCCCAATTCCAGATTTGCCAACCATTCCCATATTACCCAATACACCTTTAACCCGAAAAAGTCCTAACCGAGTCCAAAATGCAAAATTGGTTACCGCGTGGAGAGATAAAACACGAAAAGATAATAAAAGAGACTATAAATATGAATTAGAGGCAATATTCCCATTTTTTTATAACCGTAATCCAATTATGAGATCCGTTTACCATAAAATTTTTGTCTTTCTACTTGTGTGCGTGAACTCGATTCCAATACATTTACTCTTATAAATCACGCATACCGAGAGAAATCACGCACTATGATTTGAGACTCTTGAACATGAATTGATGATGACTATTTTCTGGAAAAGTTTGAATTATATGATTTTTGCGTATTTTGAGTTTTCTTTGAGTCGAATTTTGTGGGTATATTCGCTGCAAACCCTCATGAGACACAACTCGTCCTACTAGGGTAACCTAGGGGTTTAAAGGCTTGTTGCATACGCTAAATGCAATCTCTTGCCCGCGGAAAAGTTATTCTATCCCATTTTACTGAGTTGGATCATATTTTGATTCTTTTACATTGCTCGGGACAATCAAAGTTCTAAGATAGGGGGGTTTGATTAAGCATAAATTCTTCCAAATTTACACCTTAATTTAGAGGTTTTTATTACCTCGAACTACGTAAAATGAATTAGTTTATCTCATATCTTGTCTAATGGTTTCGTCTAACAAGTACCCCGAGTTTCGTGTATTTCTTATTAATTTCACAGGTATTTATTACATGAAAGGAAGAAAGAAACCGAAAGAAGCAAGAGAAAAGAAAGAAGACGAATCAAAGGGCAAAAGCATGATTTCCATTAGGAATCCGGTTAAGGACCCCAAATAAAAGTCGAAGATCTCGCATTCGTGAACACATATGAAGAAACGGCGTCCCACTATGAGTTCTGGATTAAAAGTTATGAAGACCCAAAGATGCGAGATAATCACGAGATATTGAAGAGAAGTTGAAGAAGGCAACCCGGACCAATCCGGTTTACTAGAAAAACGGACCAGTCCGGGGTCCCAAATCACTGAATAAAATGATGTTTAGCGTACCAATCCGGTTTTCCAAAAAAATAAATTGGTCCAACCCCCAAAATTATTGTAAAGATGGACATCTAGCGGATTGATCCGGGTGTTTTGAAAAAAGGATCAGTCCGGTTGCTGACCGGACCAGTCCAGTATGTCCTGATCGGATCGATCCGGTGCTCGAGATTTGATCTGATCTTCTTCTTCTTTGAGTTTTGCATCAATCCAACGCTTGTAAATTACATATGATATAAATTTAAAAGAACTCCCGAAAAGTAGGAGGCTTCTAATTCATTTTTTAGAGAAGCTTTGTAATTAGTTTAGAGAAGAAACAACAAAAACCCTAGTTTTGATTCTAGTTTTGCAATTCAAGTAAATTTATTCCAATTCTTTCTTTAATTATTGCATTAGTTCCTTCTTTAGTAGTAATTTCCTTATTCTTCATCTTCAATACTTAGTAAAAATTCTTTATATCGTTCAAAACATATTTTCTTCTAGTTTTAGTATGTCCGGCTAAGTTTTCAAGGGTTGGGGTGCATGAACCCTGCCCGATGTAATTCATGTTAGTGGAAATAGAAGTTGGAAATAAAATTTTAGGTGAATTGTATCATAGTTCCTACGCTAATACTTTAATTCAACATTTGCTTACATACTGTGCGGGCTACGATCCCTCATATATGTAATACTTAGGAGTATTAATGACCGGGTTCATCTAAAGTTTTAATTCTGAATCTAGTATCCTATGAAGTGAATTACTAGGGTGTGGGGGATTGTAACCCGACCTATCGTTCTCATTTCATAGTTAAAGTTTTAGTCAAATCGTCATTTGTCCTTTAGTTAATTAGAGTAATTGCATTTCATTTATTCATAATTTCATTAGTTACTCATTTTCGTATTTGCATCTAGTTGTAGTCATTTCACAATACAAATCACCTTTTACTTCTTTTTAGAGTCAAGTTAGGGTTAACAGTCTTACCTTTGTCGTCACGTTCACTCGTCCTAGTTCCCTAAGGATTCGATACGCAGACTAGCCACTATACTCCGCAAGAGTGTAGTTAAAGTTTAGGTTTTTTTTGTATTGTGGTTGGAAGTCGATAACAGCGACTAGCATATTTACATGGACGCTCAGTTTCCACCTCGATCAGCTTCAAAGACAAGGCCAGTAGGGCCACCAGCACAAGGTCCATTAGGGACAAGGTCAACAGGGTTGAGGCTAGCAGGGGTGAAAGGCAGAGAAGTGCTCGTTGAGCAGGAACTATTACACTTACGGGGAGAGGGTCCATATGTTAAGGCGATGTCCTCGGGGTAATCAAGTACCTCAGGATTAGGATGGTAAGGGAGGATATTTGGCTCCACAGGGGCGGCGCCAACAGTTACCAACTCTAGGAGTTGCAGCAACAGTCGCACCAGCACCTGTCGCCCCACCTCAGGGGCAACTGCCACAGCTGCAATATGAATGGATGTACCACATTGCACTAACAGAGGGACCAGCACCAGTTCAGGATATTGAGGGTACGTTCCCTATATTTGGTCATGTATGTCATATTTTGTTTGATAGAGGGGCATCTCATTCATTTGTTATCACTAGTTTTTCACATGATACAGGGATAATACATTTGCTTCATAAATTATATTGTATATAGACTTACCGGTGGCTATAGGGGCACCCATACATTTGGTATGTCGGGGTATTAGGGTCGATATAGGGCTACTCACTTTTGTGATAAACTTACTGGTACTAGATATACATGAGTACGAAGTCATATTAGGGATGGAATGGCTTTCT
The DNA here is from genome assembly GCA_949130495.1 of Sambucus nigra. Classification (NCBI taxonomy): domain Eukaryota; kingdom Viridiplantae; phylum Streptophyta; class Magnoliopsida; order Dipsacales; family Adoxaceae; genus Sambucus; species Sambucus nigra. Next base: position 528,730,619 of record OX422209.1, on the reverse strand, counting down.
ACATGCAGAGACTGTGTTGACTGTTATGATAGGTCCATCGCCTTTGTCATTCTTGGGTAGAAAATGTACCTGGTTGAGATGTTGCACGTCGGGGGTGGGTCGAGAATGCACTTATACTATATTGCTGAGAAGACTTCTTTGGAGGTTGTAGTGTCTCTAGATTCCATATTCCTCTTTATTTATATAATTCTGGGCACAAGACCTATTGCTCGTACACCTTATCAGATGGATCCTCTAAAGATGAGGGAACTTCGGAACCAGATTAAGAAGTTATTTGGACAGGGCTTCATTAGGAGGAGTACTTCATTGTGGGGTGCTCCAGTTTTTTTCATCAAGAAGGATGGATCCTTGCGACTTTGTATTGACTACATGGAGTTGAACAAATTCACCATACAGAATGAATATGCATTAACCCACATTGATGATTTGTTTAACAGCTGAGGGGTGTTGCATACTTTTGTAAAATCGATTTGAGATCAAGTTAGGAGCAATATATCCCGAAGACGGAATTTCTTACAAGATACTAATCATATGAGTTTTTGGTTGTGCCTTTTGGGCTAACAAATGCACCGGCGGTGTTTATGGATTTTATCAATCAGGAAATTCAAGGATTTTTTGGATTAGCTCATCATATTTCTTATTAATGACATTTTGATGTATTCTAGAACTGCAGAGGATCATTCATAGTATTTACAGGTAGTTTTACAGACACTACAAAACCACCAACTGTATGATAAGTTCAAGAAATGTGACTTTTGGTTGTGGGAGGTGAAGTTTTTGGGCCACATTGTGTTTGAGATGGGGATATTAGTGTACGCGAGGAAGGTTTCTTCAATGATGGAGTGGGGACAACCCACTACACCCACCAAGGTTTGTTGATTTTATGATTTACGGGGTACTATCGTCAGTTCATTTGGGGTTTTTAAAGATATCCAGGGCCCTAACGAATTAGATGAGGAAAGACATGTCGTTTCTATGGGATGATACGTGACAGCAAGCGTTTGATGAGCTGAAGACTCGATTGACTACAACACCGATTCTAGCACTACCTCGGGTAGGGATAGACTATAAGGTCTTCACGGATGCATCCTTGAGGGGACTTAGAGGGGTATCAATGTAGGATGAGAGGTCAATAGCTTACGCTTCAAGGAAGCTAATGTCTCATGAGGGACACTACCCTACCCATGACTTGGAGTTAGCAGTCGGGGTTTATGCATTACGAGTATGGAAGCATAATCTTCCGAGGAAGAAGTTCTAACTATTAGCAGACCATAATATCCTGCAGTATTTTTTCTTGCAGTGAGAGTTCAACATGAGGCGAATAAGGTGGATAGATTTTTTGAAGGATTACCAATTCAACATGTATTACCTCTCGCGGAAGGCAAATGTTGTAGTGGATGCTTTGAGTCGTTTCACTAAAACATGTTTTTTTTTAAAAAAATGCCCCTTAAGAATTTTACCAAGAATAAGGCATGAAAAGCTTAAAGCGAAGCGTTTCTCCCAAGCCTCAAGCCTAGGCAGAGCCTAGGCGGATTTTTTAAAATAGTGAATTTTAATCCCTATTTTTTAATAAAGTCACTGGCGCGAACCCATATTCATAAAACGTCAACCAATCACAACATACCACGTGTTCCTTTAATTTGAAAATAGAGAGTAAAAATAGAAACGGAATGTTCCTTGTCCTATATCCATAATCAATATTATTTTAAGTCCTAAAAGTATATAATCTATTTTTTAAACTAGAACCAAATATAATGTTGGCAACTAACCCCAGAACATAACTGTCATCTGCATAGATTATACCTAGTATATTATACATAGTATTAACTTCTTTGTGAGAAATCACATTTGCTTTCATAATAGCAAATCCCCAACAGTATCACATAATATTCCCATTTTCAGCTCATTAGGTAACAAGTACTATCCGTAAGCTGAAGATGGATTGGGAGATGGATCCAAATCACTTAAAATTTGAAAACCAATATAAAGAATTGATAATATATTCATTCCTCAAGATGATACATACTAATGTTGTTCTTTTCCTTTCATTCTGGGCTTAGGGATAGACCAGGAAAAGGGTACATCTCTTCTCCAAGCTAAAATCATCTCCGAGCAACTCTTTGCCCGGCTCCTAGTAACAAGGCTTTTCCTATAACTCCTGTATGAAGCCCGCAAACCAGAGCCACGGTTCCACCTATAAACACCCACTTCCAATCAACCCCACCATTCTCTCTGGGCCTCAAAACACCCACACCATCACCTTTCTCTTCTTCACTAGCAAAAGTCTCTAAAGAATCAGCCCCCGCATCGAACGATAGCTTTGTGTTGATCCTTGCCATGAGGGCGCTTCTCGAAAGCGATGCCTCTGATTTCCTTGCTTGCTGATACGCTCGGAAACCACCGTGTAACTTCTTAACAGTTCCCCACATACCATGTCGAACACCCAGTTTGGCTACATCCTTGGGGATCCCCATATCTTCATAATGTACAAGATTCACCTCGCAAGCAGTCAGCTGTCCATCTCCTTTCCGCGATTGCACTGCATCAAATTTGTACACCGGCCCCCAATTAATACCAAACACTTCATAATTTTTTGTTAGAATTTGAAAAATTGATGCTAGCACATCAAGTAATCATCTGACTATGCTTACCGGGTTTAATGACCCAGCTTGAGAAGTACAGATCCACGCGTCTAGGCTTGTCACGCCTTTCTAAAGCTGGATAAGGCACCCCCTGCAGCAGATGGGCAATAAAGAACAGATTTAGCATTCTGAAATTCTGGCATTGGCACTCTGCTCATCTATCCAGAAGGGAATGAGCTATTAAGCTACTAGCTACAATCAAATGCCCAAGATATCAACATCTACAAAAATATATGGTCTCCTGATAATGTCTAATCCTTAATAATTGGAACCTTTTTGCTAGGCAAAAGATAAAATTGATTCATAAAAATGTGCTTACGCTGATAAAACAAAATAATCTTAGTGCACAAAAAATTGTTAGTTCCATGTGCATGTACACAGGACTAGATAAGCTATAAAACATATTGACAGTCCAGAAGGTGCCAAGTGCCAACTAGCATGTCGCAAAGTCTGTGCAGAATAATGCTAATGACATGGGCATCCAAGTTCGGAAGGTTCAATAATATTTCAACACAATCAATAAACCCATTCACGGTAAAAACTGTTACCAGTGTGTCGAAACATTTTTGCATAACTTTTCGTGATTATCTTCTAAAAAAGTAGATATGCATAATCGACTACCTAGATGACATAGAGATACATATTAAACACAGTTTCCAACTATGGGTTGGCAGTAGTGACGATTAGATGGAATTTACTATCACGTGACTTTGAGATACATATTCCCTATGACTTGCACATTAAACCAATACAAGGAAACAAGCCTCAAGGGGGAGCACTTTTACCATAGGAACCCCATTAATGCAGCTCTAAAAGCTATTCCATAAGAGAGAGAAAAGGCTGAGGCATGAGATTAAGGATGGTAAAATATCAAGTCAGAATTGTTACCTTGGTCAAGCAATAATATGACCTTCCACCTTCCCATATTCTTCGACCAATGACATATTCTCGATCGCTACAGAAAAATGGGAACTGCACAAAGGAAAAATAAATAAAGATATGAATTCATATACTGTAGGAACTTGTCGTATCAATGACATAACAAACTAATACAGAGATCTGTGGAGTGGGGAAAACCTTTTTTATCCAGTGGATAATCATCGTCCCTGTATGAGGGCACTCCTCCAATATTTTAAAGTACGCTAACATAGGATCCCACTTAGGTCGAAACTCATCATCCCAAAAGAAGTCTCTAACCAACTCTGGAGTTGCATCCTCAAAGACAGTTCTGCTACGGTAGACTACAGGGCCCGCCTAATAAACAAGATGAACCACCGAGCATAAGTGCTCATAAATGAAACAGAATAAATAAACAAATATGCTAGGAAGATAAATTATCAGACATCATTTAACCAAATTCAGCATGAACATATGGACGAAAACATGTTTCGATCCACATGTTACTCTGCACAATGACAGATACGCCTTGCAGATTTTAAGATATGTTACTCTGCACAATAAATTTTCAAAATATAAGACCTAAAACGGATTGCCTAAGATCTTAAAATGAAAAGGCTTTAAAAGCGTACAAAATTGCCACAATAGATATAACGTAATATTAGAACCACAAGGTGCTTTAAACCTTATTCTGTGAAGAGAGTGGCCCAACAGTGTATATCATATTCTAAAATCCCCATCCTCCCCCCCCCCCCCCCCCCCCCCCCCCACACACACACACACACACAAATCAGCCCACGCGTGACCCTCGCATGGAGAGTCAAATCAAGATACATAGAGAGCAGAAACAGAACAGAGCACAAACTGGAGTGGCATTGTAAAGAATAATATGCAAGAAGCAAGACTTGAACCCAATATCTTGCTGAAACATTAGCTATGAAACCAAATTAGATAATTAATTTTTCTAAAACCATGAAGTGGTGAATAAAGAATTCAACAATACATATCACGCACAAATAGTGTCCCTCACGTGCGACACACGGTTGCAATGAAGAGGTGCACCAAGTGCATAATAGAGTGCTCATTAAGATTGAATTTCCAATAGCACCCAGCCTTCAATGTTTCCTTGTGCCCGAGTCCATGCAGGCCAGTAGTTATAACTACTGCTCAAAGCATTTTACTGTATATATATGGGGTAAAATGCAAACTTAACCCTGAAGTTTGAGGTAAATTACAATTTTGGACCTAATGTTTCAAAAGTTGCAATGTTAACCCTGAATTTTAAATATTCATGCAATTAAACCCACCAATAGACTTTCGTTAAAATACTTGACAAAAATCGCATCCCATGTGTGGGTTTTAAACATGTAGAAATCCATGTTTGCCATACAAAATACCACATATACATTTTCATTATTTTATATATATATATATATATATATTGACGTAAATGACGTCAATGGGAGCAAGAAAGATAATTCTCTCTCAAACTCTCTCTAATCAAATCTCAAAATATGGAAGAATGACCCAAATGAGTTTACAAAAGGGGTATTTATAGGAAGGAGGTTGCTTGGCCTCTAAGCTAACAATCTAATTACAATTATGCCCTTAAGTGTCAATTAACATTCCTTCTTCTAAATACCAAAGAAAAAGAAAAATACAATGAATGCTCAAAATAAAAGAAATACTAAAAAGAACTAAAAAATGATAAAATGACGACCATGTCCCTGATCACGTCACTCTCCCCCTCCTGAAAAGAGTTCGTCCTCGAACTCAGAGGGGAAGGCCTTCGATGTCACCATCAAGGATCGTGATGAGAGGATGGTATCTCTGATGCCTCCTCAATGGAGTCAGGGTCCCCAGAAGCCAAGAGAGCGCGACGGCGAGGGAGAGAACAATCGGAGGCGCGATGGCCCATCACCCCGCAATTGTAGCAGTTGAAGGTGACCGGATGAGCTGGAGCAGGAGGAGGAACCGTGGCAGCAGGAGGTCCAGTGGTAGAAGGAGTCCCAGTAGGTGCCGAAGTCACGGGTGCTAGGCGTGGAGCAACTACGCAGTGGAGGGGCAGTCTGGTGGAAGGACTCGACCTTGGAGGCATACTCCACAGCCTTGGCAAAGGTGGTGACTTCACGCAAAGCAAGATCATGCTGGATGTAGCCCTGAAGGCCGTGAATATATCGGCTAATGCGTTGCTCCTCACTTTCGCCTAGGCGGGGGCGAGTATATAAAAGCTGAAATCGCTCAGTGTAGTCTAAAACTGTGGAGTCTTGGCGAAGCGACTGAACTCGAAGAAATATGTCACGCTCATAAGTGGCTGGGACAAAAGCGAACATCAACTGTGCACGGAGCTCGGTCCAGCACTGGATGGGGGAAAGGCCCTCAATGGCACGGCGCTGCTCCAAGTCATTCCACCACACACTAGCGTAGCCCTGAAACTTGGTTGCTGCCAGAAGAACACATCAACAACCCTTTAGCCGTTTATACCCAAAAATCCACTCCATGGCGGCAAGCCAATCAACAACGGCGTCAGGCTGTAGGTGGCCATCAAACATGGGAACATCCACTCTGATATCACCCTGCATGCTCTGGATAATAACTGAAGGGCCAACTGTGTGACAACATCACCTCCGGGAAGAGCAAGGGTATCCTCATCTAGATCATCATCGCCTGGCGGGGGCTCGGTAAGTAAGGCTCGCTGTTGGTGCCTATGAGGCGATGGATGAGGAGGGTCAGGAGCTGGTGGGCGAAGTCGGGCTGCAGGGGAAGCGATATGAGGTGGAAGAGTCTCACGAGGTGGGGAAGGAGGAGGTGGTGGAACCAATGGCTAGTGGTAGGGGCATTGATTCATTTGGTGTCCTTTCTGGTGGCAAACAAAGCAATGACGCTCAGAGATGGGGAGATGGGGGTCACCTTGGGATTGAGGGAATCAAGGGGGAGACATCCATGCGCCCCTCAGTAGGAAGGGGTGGCTCAAACTCTGGAGCGGAGTGGGGACGGGGGGAGGGAGGGTCGGTATGGGGAGGTAGGGTAATCCACTCACGTACCCGCTCATGAGAATCAACAGGTGCGGAGTGTTAGGAACGGGTATCCCATGGGGGTAAATGATGAGGGGTATGTAGAGGGTATCTGGGTGGGGGAGAGGTATGTAAAAGAGGTGGGGCGGAAGCGTGGGGAAAGTGGTATGGGGTGGATGGGGATGTGTGGTAACGGATGGGGGTATGGGGGGTAAATGGGGGTGTTCGAGGTGTTTTTGTGGGTGGTGACGAGGGTAAATGGAGATAGGAGGTAGGGTAGAGTCATATGGGTGTGAGGTGGAATAATTGGGTGGGGGTTGTGGTGGGGAGTGGGAAGGAACAAGAATTTGGGGTGGGGGAAGATGGGGAGAGGGTATTTGGCGGTGTGTTGATATATTTGGTGGTGGAGGGGGAGGCATAGGGGGTGGGGGTGAATTTTGGTGGACAAAATTGTTGGGAGTGAGGAAAGATGAAAATTCTAGGGTTTGGGGTGCAAGATTGGGATTCAGTGGTAAAGGATTTGCCACATTGGGATGTATTTGAGGTGGATTTGACTTTTTTTTGTGTCGGATGTCACGGATCATCTCGGCAATGGTGGGGGAGTAGGTTCCAATCGAGAGTGGTACCGTTTGAACACAAAGAGGAGAAGACGAGATTGGGAAGGTGTCGAGTTGTATTGGGGCCAAGAGGAGATTAGTTGTAGTGTCATCAGACTCCTCGGGTTCTCGGTCGAGATTTCTGCTCGCAGTTTGGGCTGGAAGTGATCGGGCCGGACCCAAATGGTCTTGGACAGGGGCCTGTCTACACCGGAGGTTATATCCGGTGAGGGGGATTGATTTTTCGAAGGTGGTCAACTGTTCAGCCGGAAGGTTTTGGGAGCGAGGGGGTTCGGCGGTAGCCTGTGGGTTGTTAGGGTGTGTCGACAGGTGGGTTGGGTCAGCAGGTGCATTTTTTGTTCCTTTTTGTCTTTCCGGCATGTGTGGGTGGTGGTGTAGCAGTTGTTAGGGTGGTGGTGACTGATGGGATGAGTATGGGATTAGGGTTTGATGAGCTAGGGTTTTTTGGGGGTAGGGATGTAGAATGGCTTGATCTTGGAAAACTAGGGTTAAGGTTTTGAGAAATTATCGGGGAGATTCGGGGGCGGTCCGTGGTGGTTGCCAGTGGTGGAATCCAAGCGTTCATATCATCCATTTGAGCCTTCAATTGTTGAAAAGCTTACATGATTTGCTCGAAAGGGTATCATGCGGAGTTGTTCATCTTTCTTGGACCCACGTGACGTTGTTTACGAGTTTTTGTCTACACAACAATAACAACAACTGGGTGGAGCGACGAGGCTCTGACAACAATTGACGTAAATGACGTCAATGGGAGCAAGAAAGATAATTCCCTCTCAAACTCTCTCTAATGAAATCTCAAAATATGGAAGAATGACCCAAATGAGTCTTACAAAAGGGGTATTTATAGGAAGGAGGTTGTTTAGCCTCTAAGCTAACAATCTAATTACAATTATGCCCTTAAGTGCCAATTGACCTTCCTTCTTCTAAATACCAAAGAAAAAGAAAAATACAATGAATGCTCAATATAAAAGAAATACTAAAAGAACTAAAAAATGATAAAATGACGACCACGTCCCTGATTCACATCATATATATATATATATATATATATATAATATATATATATATATATATATATATAGAGAGAGAGAGAGAGAGCCAGGCTATAGTACATCATGCTCTATATATCATTCGTACATCACACTTAATTCTAGGCCCTAAAAACATTTTTTTTTTTAATTTTATATTTTTCCCTTGAAATTAACCTTCCAATCAACCCATATGCAAAAAATTAGATCAAAATACATTTTGTAGCTATTTTTTTAGGTATTTTTAGCAGTTTTTTGTGGATTTTTTAAAAATAGGTACAAAATGTATTTTGACCTAATTTTTTGCATATGGGTTGATTGGAAGGTTAATTTCAAGGGAAAAATATAAAATTTGAAAAAAAAGTTTTCTAGGACCTAGAATTAAGTGTGATGTATAGTGCATGATGTAGGTGAGTTATATATATATATATATATATATAGAGAGAGAGAGAGAGAGAGAGTAAAAACATACCTATTTTTTTTAAGTAGTAAAAAAATTAATTTTGAGATGATATTTTTTATATGGGTTCATGATATTTCAATGTGCCCCTGTAAAAATGTAAAAATATTCAGCTCAAAATAATGTTTACCTATTTTCTTAAAATATCAAAACACATTATTTTGAGCTGAATATTTTTACAGGGGCACATTAAAATGTCATGAATCCATATAAAAAATATCAATTCAAAATTATTTTTTTTACTATTTTAAAAAAACGGTATGTTGCTATGAGGTATGTTGGAGAGCCTGACTGTATATATATATATGTGTGGAGATTTCTCACCTGCGGACCTAAAAATTGGTCTGCAAGGTGTGAATCTTGTTTTTAAAATGCTAAAAAAAATTGGTTTAATTCTTTAGTGTGGGTTTTAAACATTATAGGGAACCCCTAAAATGAATCAGCCCAAAATGATTTTTTTTGTTATTTTAAAAAAATAGGTCAACGTTTGACAGTTTTTGGAACTGTTTCAAAAACTGTCAAACTTTGACCATTTTTTTAAAATAGCAAAAAAAAAATCATATTGAGCTGATTTGTTTAAGGGTACCCTAAAATATTTAAAATCCACACAGAAAATCAACCCAAAATTTTTCTTTTTACCATTTAAAAAAAATGGTCCGCACCAATGGACCTATTTTGGTCCACAGGTGCAGGAGCTCTGCCACCACCTTGCTACCCGTCCGCCACAACCCAACCTCATCTCTTCTACCGTCGTCGCCGCTACAAACACGTATGTCAAAAAACCATCCGCCCCACCTCCAAATCCTAAAAAACTCCACACCAACGCCGTTGTACCCCCCAAAAAAAAATCTGCCACGTCCCACTCTAAAATCCTTTAGCGCCATTGTATTTCAACATCCACCTCCGCCTAACCCGCCCCACCTCCATTACAATATAAAACATATAAACAGAAACACAACAATATACTCTTAATACACCATCGATTTGTATCTATACATACAAATTTAAGTATATATACCTTATTTTTGTGTATTATACGAATCTCTCTCTCATATTTGAGAGAGAGAGAGAGAGGAGAGAGGAGAGAGAGAGAGAGAGAGGGAGGAGGGAGAGGGAAAACATTAAGAGAGTGAGAAAGCTCCTTCAGCTACGCCGAATGTGGGGTTAAGGATTTGGGGGTTAAGGTATGACAGAGGAAGGTGCAGTTTGCAGAAATAAGAGGTTACGGGTCGAGTTTTTTTTTTTTTTTTTGGGTGGGTGGGGGGGGGGGGGGGGGGTAGGGGAAAAGGTCCGGTGGTAGCGGCAGTGGTGGTTGTGATGTCAAATTACTGAGGAGGTAGGGATTGCGGAGTGGGGGTTAGGGAAGAGGGTTGTTGGTAGAGGAGGTGTGGGTTTGATGGAGGGGGATGGTGATGTCGAATTATAGAGGGGTGAAGCTTAAGAGAGGTTAGAGAGAGAACGTGGGTGAACATTTGATGGGTGGGGAGTTTAGGTGAGTTTACTTTGTTTTTTTGTTTTTGTATTTTATGGTTATATATGTTAATAATGATTGGAAATATCATATATTATTAGAAAAAAATTAGCACCACATGGCAATTAATCATTGGAGAGTGCATTAAAATTTGCCACGTAAGATGTACTTTTCAGCATTTACATTACCTTTTTTAACGAAGTCTAACAGTGGATTTAATTACATCAATTTTCAAAATTCAGGCTAACATTGCAACTTTTAAAACATCAAGTCCAAAATTAAAATTCACTCCAACTTTAGGGTTTAATTTGTTTTTTTCTCATATGTATGTATGTATATATATATATATATATATATATATATATATAGATAGATAGAGAGAGAGAGAGAGAGAGAGGCTAGAGAATGTGACCTCAGCTCTTCAAGAATGAGTTTGAACTATCAGTCGTCATAAAGTCTCTTATATGGGTATGGAGTAATGGAGGATCGACAGCCTTTACCCCGTAACAGCCATTGAAAGTTCAGAAACGCAGTATGGCTGACTCAACTGATTTATTGGTGAGAAACCAACTCAGAGAGTCCCAAAGCCGTTACAAAATGAATGTTTTTCGTACCATGCCTCCTTTTTTTGGCACTGTTTTTAGTACCATGCCTGACTGCAGGCATGTGGGGCAAAATATTTTATTTCCATACCCCTGTGACATTATATTTAATAGGTACTTTGTTTCTTCAGAATTGTTCATAGCAGATTGCAAATCATTAAATGACACCATCATAACTAATATATACCATATTCTTTTAAGATTATAAATGAAGACCTCATTGGGCTAAGTCATGACCAGCTGAATATTACTGCCATCTCACTAGTTGGCATCAAAAAGCATAATCATTACTGAAAATATTTTCAGGCAAACCTTTTCGGCACATGAAGACAGAAAACAAGTGCTTACAGTCATAATTGTATACTACCTTAGGCTCGTGGCGCCAAGCTTGGTATGTAAAATTCGAGGTGGAGCGATCCATCATGCTTTGCCAGGCCATATCTCCATCCTTACTGGCTAGAAGATGCAACAGGTGTTCTAGATCATTCTCTGTAACAATATCATGTACTACCCCTGAGGTTCCAGTGGTGGGCCTACAGAAAAAGAAGAGGTAACAATGAATTTGAGAAGAGTTTAAAATTTCAATGAAATACTATGGTGAGAGTAGACAGCAATAACAATTTTAAAGTATCTGAAATGCAACTTAATTATCAAAACAAATGCAAATACAAAAAAATGGCTTATTCTTAATACCACATAAAAATCAGTATTCTATCTAAAACCAAATGGATAAGCCCCGTAGAGAAATAATTATTAATCAGAACAGTTGACGGTGGTAAGATGACCCATGTTATAGAGTTGCTACTAATATTACCTAGGTTACCAAGAGAAGTCTTTATTTGGCATATATGGTGAATACCCTAGCTTGCACTCTCTGAATCTTTACATGGCATTTATGGCAAAATACCCTTAGCTTGAGCTCTAGTCTGATTCTTTACATGGCATTTATGGTGCATACCCTAGCTTAAGCTCTAGTCTGATCTCAGCAGGCAGATCCCTCTTCTTCACCAACGGGCAATCCTTGATGCTCTGGTTTTTCGCAACTGTTGTAGCCATGGTTCAAAGTAGCGCCCGAGTCAACTCGGAATCGGCCGAGTTGACTCGGAATCGTAGGGCACCGCACCGATTACGAGTCGCGATTCAAAAAAAAAATTGAATCAGTAAAATATCGCTCGTTCTCGGCGATTTCTCGGCGATTCCGATATATTAGCCAAAATATCGGCCGAAACTGAGAAACAAACGAGATATCGGGAGAGATTTGCTTTTTCAAAAAAAAAAACAGCAAAGAAGGGGCGTGTTGAAATAAAGAAGAAAAAAGTGGAAGAATTTTACCCAAAAAGCTTTCCGCCATTGCTGATTGAATAGTGTTGTGGTGAATAGCTGAAACGGATAGTTACAAAGCTAAAATGCAAAAGCTAAGGTTTTTTGGTTGGAAATATGTAAATGGGTAAGGCATCAGGTGAGGTGTGTGGCTGTTAGGCTGCCACGGTTCTATTATCTTTTTAAATGAACTACACCTGCCTTTGGCTTTTTCAAAAATGAAGTCAGCTACTATTAAATGGGTGATACTGGAGTCCATCTGTCTTGCTTTATTCTATTGTTTCCCTTAAAAGCTTCAATAGCATGGTATACAAAATAAGAGACATTTGCATTTACATGCTTTAAAAGAGCTTACTATTATTTTCGTTAAAAAAACTTAAATTAGTTACTTATTTTTTGTGTACATTTTTTAGATCATTAATTTTTAGGAGAATTGATAATGATTTAGGGAAAAAATTATCCATAAATTGGTACTATTGAAAAAAAATGGTTCTGGTTTGTTAAAAATAATTAACAAATAAAGTTGTATTAATTCTTAAAAAATGTCAATTTGGTAAAACTAAATAGAAAAATATTTACAAAATCAAAATGGTAGAAATCTAAATTTTGTTTAATAGTTCATTTTCTCTACAAAATCAAAATATTTACAGCTCGCTTATGTTTTAAACTTTTTTCTGTACCAAAAAAATGTTTAAAGAGAATTTATGTACAAATAATGTTAATAATTTTTAGTAATTCTAAAAATTCCAAAAAATAATATTTTGTACAAATTTCCTAAAACATATGTAAAATAATGTTTTGTACAAACAATGTTCAAATAATATTTAAACTAACTTTTAGTAATTCTAAAAATTCGAAAAAATAATATTTTATACAAAATTACTAAAACTTGTGTTAAAATAATGTCTAGTAACTGTAAATTTCCAAAAATAAATGTCTTGTTCAAAATTCATAAAACTTATATACAAATAATGTTTAGAATGCTAAAAAATATTGTTATTTTGTAGAATGGTTGTAATAATGTTTAGTACGCATATTAATAAATTTATGAAACAAATGCTTGTTAATTTGTAGAATGGCTCCTAAACAAATGCAAATTTATGAAACAAATGCTTGTTATTTTTTATCAAATTCTATATGTCATTACATTGTTTTTCAATATTAATATTAATTTATTATGGAATATTGAATCTAACAAGTTCGGCATGCTTCAATATAACCAATTGTATTATGCAATGCATATTAAATGATGGTTTTGAAAGTATCTAATTGGTACACATTGTCAATCTTATTTTTTTAGAATTTTCTATATTTTTTTCGGAATTTTTTAAGCTCTCTAAATAGCGTAACTTTGTGTATCGCCCGATACCCCGACCGAGTTGAAAATCGGGTGTCCGATACCGGAACCGATACCAAGACTTTGAACCATGGTTGTAGCCCCTTCCATTGGGACAGTCTTTGGGCATGTGGCTTCCCTAGTTCTAGCACGCCACTCGAATCCTTTCGTTCTGCATGATGTTTTCCCTCTCCAGCCTCCACATTGCCAGCCCAGACCTCCTTGCCTCAGTCTTGAAATTAGATGACCCTTGTCTCTGCTCTTCCTCTTATGTCACTTCCTCAACCTCAAAGTCTGAACCCAACATTTATGCTCTTCAGAATTCAGGCCCTGCTCAAACTCTTAAAGAGGCCAACCTTGATTGCTCAGTAAACTTGGCCCCCAACGTGTTCCCTTGCACCATTCAAAGAACTTCACCTCCTTCCTTCTCCTTTGCTGAGAACGTTCTGTTGATATCCCTTTGAACTTCATCCACTTGTAGCCCCCCCCCCCCCCCCCCAACACACACACACAGCCCAATATTCCACTTTGGTCCATTAGGCCATCTTCTACCAATGATCTGTATCTAACATGAAGACAACAAGAGACTTTGCTCATCTGAGCACTTCAATATCCCAATAAAACTTCACCATCTTATTCACCCATATCACTGCATTCAAAGGCTCAAGCTCCCTTAAAAGCTGTGGTTCCAACTTCTCACGTTGTTTTACAATGTAAGGATCAACTCTTTTTCCTTTGACAGTGAGAGCTCGAGCAAGGGCCTCGGGAAATCCAAGAGGTACTTGTTCCTCAACCATCTCTTCCTCAAATAACCCTGCGCCCATGTACTCTGACCTCTTCTGTCATTGGTCGTGGGCTCCTCTTCAACCTCATCTTCCAAGACTTCTGCCTCTCAACTCTTTTAGTTATCTCAAAAATATTCTGCTTCAACCCCCCCCCCCCCCCCCCTACTACTAAGACACTGATGAGTCCTATCAACTTTAATACGTCTCAAAAGCAGAATCGTGGTTCTAACAAGCGTTAGGTGGAGCCCTTCTAGCACCTAGGTGGCTCGGAAGAGATTAATCGGCCACGTAGGCGGTTTTATTTTTTGATAGATTTGAATATTAAATTAAAAAAAAAATATAGTAGTATAAGAGAACTCCAATGGCACATTATGCCCTTTATTTATGTACCATCTTTTTATATGTCATTCAAGGTTCTAAAGCACGCAAGGTGCCCATCTGAGCACTTCAATATCCCAATAAAACTTTACCATCTTATTCACCCATATTGCGGCATTCAAAGGCTCAAGCTCCCTTAAAAGCAATGGTTCCAACTTCTCACATTGTTTTACAATGTAAGGGTCGACTCTTTTTCCTTTGACAGTGAGAGCTCGATCAAGGGCCTCATCAAATCCAAGAGGTACTTGTTCCTCAACCATCTCTTCCTCAAATAATCCTGCGCAGTGTACTCTGACCTCTTCTGTCATTGGTCGTGAGCTCCTCTTCAACCTCATCTTCCAAGACTTCTGCCTCTTAACTCTTTTAGTCATCTCAAAAAAATGTTCCCCTCCTCCTACTAAGACACTGATGAGTCCTATCAACTTTAATGTGCATCAAACGCATAATCGTGGCTCTAACAAGCGTTAGGTGGATCCCTTCTAGCGCCCACGCTGCTCGGAAGAGATTAATCGGCCGCATAGGCGGTTTTATGTTTTAATTGATATGAATATTAACTCAAAAAAAATATATAGTAGTATAAGAGAACTCCAATGGCACATTAAGTATGCCCTTTATTTATATACTATCTTTTTATATGTCATTCAAGTTCTAAAACACGCAAGGTGCTATATATTTTACTACTGAGTTTGTCGTAATTCATCCTAGTCGACCTCCTAAACTGAGGAAGACATGGAAACCGGATCAAGGAAAAGTGATTATCTAGCAGTCTATCAACCCCGAGCCCATATCTGCAAGAATGATTAATCGAGCATATATAAGTCGAACAGCAACTAAACAATATTAGGGATAGGAAAATCAAACGACGTATGATCTACAGTGTTAACAAAATTAACGAAGTAAAAGCAAGAAGTTCCATATGCCAACAAAATCTTAGCTCAAGGGGATTCTTAGCCCAGAGTGACAGGTCCTATAACCTCGTATTAATTACCCAGGCTTGGTAATCTGCTCGAGCAGCTCGACCCGCTCAGACTCGACTTACTGACTCAATATGAGCAAAACTGGCCTTGTTAGTCCCCAGCTATATCCCAAGTCTTTGCTTGGGTCGACCTAAGTACCTACAACCAATGTTTAAATAAGCAGCCGAGGCGTGTTTTGAGGCTTAACCCCCGGGGGTAGTTTTTGAGGCTTACGCCTCTTGGCTATTTTTGGAGCCTTACACCTCTCGGCCAATCATAACAGCAGAAAGTGCCTTGAGGCTTAAGCCTCAGGGTAGTTTTTGTGGCTTACGCCGCTCGGGTATGAGGCTTTTTTAAATCTTAGCTTGAAAATCACCGTTTTTTTAATTCACAGTTTTTTGATAAATTTACTGTTTTTTTTTAATAATAAAAAACATCTTTATTTTTCATAATTATGTGATGCAACTTTATTTATATATGTGTTGTAGTTGAATTATGTCAAGAAAGGATCCAGCTTGGAAATATGGTAAGGATGTCGAGAATGGGAGGGGGTATGTTTATATTCAATGCAATTGTTGCAATCAGGTTGTAAAGGGATGTGAAAAGAATGAAAGATCATCTTGCAGGAAGAAAAAAAATGTTAGAAATATGTGGGAGATCCCCCACGGATGTGAGAGAGGAAATTGGGGAGTATATGAAAAACAAAGCGTTTGAAAGGGATGTGGAGCAAAGAAAAAAAAGGAACGGATTGGGAGTGGTGCGTATTACACTAAGCAAAGCAATCTATCAGGGATAGTTCAAGCAAGGGAGTACGACTAGGGGGATTAGGGGACCTATGAATAGGTTTGTGGTTGACCATGATGATGAGGGTTGTGATGACCAACCAAAACCAAAAACTTAATGCATCGAACACTATAGAGGATGCAAATATGTTGTTTAAGCTTCTTGATAGTGTTGTTGAGGAGGTTGGGAGAATTGACCGATAATGCATCAAATTATAAGGCAACGGGAAAGTTGTTAATGGAGAAGACGATACGTTTGTGGTGGACATCATGCGCCGCCCATTGCATTGACTTAATGTTGGAGAAAATTGGGGAGTTACCGCAACACAAGAATGCCTTGACAAAGTCAAAGAAGGTATTAATTCATTTCATCTCTTAGTGACTTATTGATTTCTAATTTTTAATTCCTTTCATATTTTAATAATTTAATATGTAATTGTAGGTAAATAATTTCATAAATACAACCATGGAGGGATTTTGTAACTAATTAGAGATCATACAAAGAAGGACCTTATTCGCCTGGCTGCAACGAGATTTGCTACCGCATATTTGACACCTGAATGAGCTATATTGAGCTGGGCAAAGGATGGAGGGAAGCAAATAAAAAAAATCATTTCACAGGATAGAAATTTTTTTGGGATAGTACACTTAGGAGTACAAAACATCTTATGAATCTTTTGATGACAACTGATTCAGAAAATATGTCGGGGATGGGTTTCATTTATGATACCATGGACAGAGCAAAGGATGAAATAGCTGAAAATTTGAAAAGATGACAGGTCATATAAGGAGATATGGAGCATCATTGATACTAAGTGGGAGTTTCAGTTACATTGTCATTTGCATGCAGCGGCATATATTCTTAACTCCCACTATCAATACAATAAGAACTTCTCTAACCATCCAGAAATTAAATTGGGTTTCTTGACTTGTATGGAAAAGCTTATTCCGGATGAGCAAGATAGATTGAAAGCAGATTTACAAATTGATGATTTCGGGATAGTAACGGGCTTTTTTCGTTTGTCGAAGCAAAATTAAGTTGCAAGTTTCGTAGTCCCAGTAAGTAATTTTTTTAATTAGGCATGCTTTGATTTTGATTAATACCATTAAATAAACTTTTAATCTAAATTTTACTTTAATCATGTCTTAGCGGATTGGTGGATTCAATATGGAGATGGAACTCCAGAATTAATTGGTTTTGCGACAAGGGTTTTGAGCCTTACGTGCTCTTTATCAGCATGTGAATGCAACTGGAGTATATTCAATCTGTATTCGTTTGTTGAAAGTTAACTTAGATACATATTTTTACACAAGTTTATTATTTAATTACTAAAATTATATAACTCCATACAAAGAAAAGAAATCTGCTGTCAACTAAGAGGATAAACTCATTGGTGTACATAATAATGTACAAGAAGAAGTTGCAGATAAAGTTTTTGAAAAAGAAGGCACTCAAGGAGGATGAGAACCCTTTGGTTATTTATCATCTCCCGTCGAATCATGAGTGGGTTGCGGGCCAAGATAATGATTCTCATTCGACAGACAGATGCCTTGTTGGTGACAGATGCCTTTGGAGTGACAGATGATGTAAAGAGGGGAGGGGAGGGGAGATTAGTCGGCGTGAATGTGCACGAAGGGGACGAGGAAGGAGGAGGAAGAATTCACAATTGGACACTTCAAGAAAAGGTTAGTATTAAATATTGTTATCGGAGATGACCATTAGATATAATGATGATTAAATGGAATATCCTATCAGTGATGATGGTGATAGTGGGGATGAAGATGGATTAGAACCACAACTCAAGTCTTTGGATACGCATGATCCATTATTATTTTAGTAGTTAACTTGAGGATGTATTGGTTTTTTTAATGTTTTTATGATGAAACGTTATGTTCATCACAGACTTAGTAGGTTATGTTGCAATGACGACGCACTTTTAAGTTTTGTTGGTTGCTTTGATTTAATGATTATTAACCTTTTTGCATTATTAAATGTGTTGGATTATTTTTGTGTGAACTTATTAATTTTTTTCTATTATTTTTCTCTGTTTTTTTTTTTTTTTTTTTTTGGGGGGGGTGGGGGGGGCAGGGGGGCTTACGCCTTTTTAAACATTGCCTATAACCCTAAGAGTCAGGCTTAATCCTAGTCAATCTTCCTTAAACTCAACCACAAACCAAAAGCAAAATCAAGAGCCATACTAAAATGCTAGTTACATTCACCAATCTAAAGCCGAAAGCAATGTGACAGTTAAGCCCGCTGTTGTCGTGTAAAAATGATTTACCAAAGTAAATCGTACCGTCAAAGTTATACGCAACAAGCAAAGTATAGAAAATAGATAAAAAGAAAGATAAAGGGAGATGACACGAAATTTAGAGTGGTCCAAAAATGGAAATGAGCCTACGCCCACTATGGAATCTGATTCTCATTAGATTCATGTAATAGTACAAGTTTGGGGGTTTTGGAGGCATACAAGAGGAAAAAAGTAAGCTAAATGCATAACATACAAGTTATGTGTAGAAGAGGCTACGGACTCTGTAGTGTAGACTGGAAGAGGCCGCGGCAGGTAGTAACTCAGGCTGACGGAGCAAGTGATCGGAATGTGAACTCCAATGTAGAGAGAAGCTGGAGACTTGGGAAGAACTTCGTTACCTAGATCTTAATTCTCAAATGAGGAGGTGAGGTTCTCTATAATAGTTGGCGAGGGCATCATGTGCTCAATGCACGTTACTTGTGGATAAATATTACAGAGATGGAATCTTCCTAGAAGGTGGACATCTGGCAGGCCATTGATGAAGTTTCTGAGTCCGCGACTTACACACCTCGCGGCCTATCAAAGGCCTAGTTATGGCCCTTTAATGCAATCTTGTCGTCGTGTATGTGGCCAATCTTGTCGTCGTGTATGTGGCCTATCTGTGCATAGACCGTAGTCTTGAGTATATAGAAGGCATCCGCGGATTGGTTGGGTACAAGTCGTGGCCTTCTTCGTAGGCTAAGGCCTTTTGTCAGCACTTGAGTATATCTTCATTGTATTTGTGTGAGCCTTCGTGCCACGTGTCTTATGTCCATAGGTTGACATATTTTGGGTATAACACCCACATCGAACATGGCTTCTAAAAAGGTCACCTTATGCCCTCAAATCAGGCCACGAAAGATTATAAGTAGGTCTAAACAAAGAAACACATAGCAAAAAGACCTACTCCAAGTGATTGAACAACTATTAGGGTTCCTAGCCCCTATTGTTCCAAAATGAACATGGTTCAAAGTATCGGTCGATACCGAGTTGACTCGATATCGTGGCCTATCATTCTGACACCGTGACACGAGTTGAGTAATAGGCGACCTTGGCTCGAATCGGACAATATCATCGAGATCTCGTTTGATTCGGACGATATCAGCGCAATCTCGATCGACTCGAGCATTATCGACGCGATCTCGGCCGTCTCAGACAATATCAAACAACTCATTATAAATTTTATTTTAATTATAAGTCATTAAATTTGTAGCAGTGCTACCAAATTTTGTGATGTTATTTTATGGTTGAATTAAATTCTTACCATATGAGTGATAATGTATTTATATCTATTTATTAATATGTATCATTGTGTTTAAATACTTCTTTATTTACTTAAAATATATTTTTTAAATGTATCATTATTAACATAATATATATTAAAATGTATCATTGATCAATAATATTATGCTTATTTTTATTATATATTATATATTTTTTTCAAAAAAAAATTGGGCTCTCTAAATTATGTATCATTGCGTATCGCACAATACCGCGACTGATACCGATACCAATTTAAAAATTGGGTCCGAATAGTACATCAATACCATGACTTCGAAACATCAAAGGGAAAGAAAAGGTTTTAAAGAAGGGATACTTTAGCCACACAACCTAATCAAATAAGGGGGTATCACTCAATCTTCATGAGCAACAATAAACTCAAACTTCAACAGCGACAGTAATAAGAACAACAATACTAATCACTGATATTATTAACTAAAGGTTGCTGATAAAGAAGATAAAAATGAGGATGAGGACAATGATGATCTTGATATCAGATCTTTGGCTTGTGGGGTCTTTGTTTTATGCACATCCAAGGTGTTTGATAAAAATCCTAAGTGTGATTTTGGTCTTGCCCCGATTATTTCTTGTTGAAGACTCGTTTCCGAGAGTAGAGAATGGCTATAATTATGGTTGCAAAGACGTCAATTGAATTGGAGAAGTTTGACGGCGGAACCATTAACTTTGGCATATAGCAATGTCGAATGAAAGATGTTTTGAACCAACAAGGCGCATAAGGCGTCGAAGGGCCAACGGCCAAATGCGAAGATATGTCGAAATATGATTTGGGAGGAATAGGACTTGCAAGCATGTAGCACTATCTGATTAAATCCCGCACAAAATGCGGCATACAATGTAATGATGGCGAAAACAGCAGAGAAAATATGGATTAAATTGGAAGACAAATATATGACGGAGAGCCTAGAAAATCATTTGTCTCAATAAGAAATTATTCCGACTTGATTATATTATAGGTATATCGATGCGTCTTGATGAGTTTAATAAAATTATCTCCAATTTATTAAGCTCAGATAACATTTGTTGATGAACATAATGCTTTGTTACTTCTAGATTCACATATAAGCATTTGAGCACCACATTCCTATATGGAAACGATAAAGTGAGGCCAGATGATGTCTCTGCTGCATTGTTGGGAAGTGAGAAGTGAAAGGAGGAGTGATTCTCAATCCAATGCGTTGGTTGTGCGGGATAGGAACGAGGAGAGAAGGAAAGGTGGAAGAGGAAACTCTGGGTCCTAATCTCGAACCAAAGACTTGGCAAATGTTTTGTTATAAGTGCAAGAAGAATAAGAATGGACATTTCAAGAATGATAGTCTTAAGCTAAAGGAAAGAGATGATAAAAAAACGGTGGCAGAGTCCGCAATACGTCAGTGAATTTGGGAGCACGTCGATAGCTACTTCAAGGGAAGCTTTTCAAACAATTGGATTATTGACTCAGGTGCCCTAATAAAGATTTGTTCCATGCCTTTACGGAGCTGGATGGAAGGAAAGTTTTATGGATATTACCACGTTTGTCGGTGGAAGGATATTGGCAAAGATCAAATTGAAGATGCAAGATGTAGTGACTCGGACGGATTTCCGTTATGTTCCGAATTTGAAGAAGAATTTGAATTCTTTGGGTGTTTTAGATTCCACCGGGTGGAAAATTGTACTTGAGGAAGGAATGGTAAAGGTTGCCTTGGGTGCCTTGATAGTGACGAGAGGAAAAAAAAACTTAGATTTTCTTCGAGGGAGCATGGTAACATGTCATGCTTCGATTGTCAATAAGAAAGAAGACTTGTCAAATTCCACTCAGTTTTGGCATATGCATTTGAAACATGCCATAAGTGTAAAAAGGCCTCTTTTTTACATTCATATATAGCTACGATTAAATAAGAATGGAAGGTGATTATAGACATGGTGTTCAATTACAAATGGACTTGAACACCGATAAATCAATAAGGAGAGAAACTCCTAACTTCTTAAACTAATTCTCTTGTAAATGTTAGTATTGTGACTAGCGTAAGCATATATACAACATTTAAAGATCGGTTTCTTAACTCCCAATCTTTATTTCATGAGTAAATGTATGAGTTTCGACTACATCCCCCAATTGGCGTAGAATAGCAATATTTGTACACTTATTGCAATGTCACATTAGGTGAGAATGAATTAGAGGATGTAGCAGGAAGGAATTCGTACCATTTTCCTTATTAAATGCTTAGAGAGGGGGCTAAAATACATAGGGAGTGGGGAGAGAAATATTGCTCTAACATCAATCAATCATCAATCAATATGACTATGATGTTACAAAGAATAACGAACGGGAATGAATTCCAAATAAAATCACCTGATAAATGAATTTCAATCACCTTTGATCTCTCCACCACCCCTTTATCGAGGCCAATGTCACCATTGACTCCGCCGGAGCATTTAAAGCTACATCGGATTCCTTTCGCTTTCTCCCTCTAAAATCGAAACAGATCCTACGACCAATAGAGAATGTCGATAAAGTTGTGTAGGCAAGCTCGAGCCGCCTAGATCCCCCGGATGCACCGTCCAATCGAATTGAAGCTTCAAACGGAGACCTAGAAATATCAACCCCGTCCACCACGACCTTCAGGACCAGACGATGAGCAGGCCAATCATCACCGCCAACCAAATCGATACTGCGCAAAGCAATATGTCGACGAATGTATCAACGATCGCTGGTTTGTTCACCAACTCCATCATATCTACAAAGTAATTCTCCATTTTCGATCGAAAAAGGTGTATCTGAGATCTGGTCAAGTGAGGTTCAACCCATGGAAAGGTACATGAGAGAGAAAACCCAAATCTTTGCAGAGAGGAAATTGGAATTAATGACATTGTACAGTACGTGACGTGGTGATGTCGTCATCGTATATCAATGATTTTACTACACACGTAAGTGATTGTATGGTTTAAATTGTTTTATGTGCCAAAATCTTTAGTATATAACTAAAGTTGTAGCCTTTGTCCTGGTTATGACATGTGTACCTCATAATGGTATTCCTTCAAATCTTATTACTAATCTTAAAAACGGATGTTCAAAGTTATTGTCATTATTTTTCAAATACGTTTAGCCTATCCACGTGGTAATGAATCCCTCTTTTAGCTCTCTCACTCGCCTTTCTTCTCTATCTCCGACATTCCCTCTCCCTCCCTCTTAAATTCCGGTCTTTTCCACTCCCTTTACCTCGACGCATCTACTCTATTTATTATTACATTCCTTCGTCCCATTCTTTTCCTCTACCTAGTAATTAAAATGCTCAAAAGCATCGTCACTTCCCAATTTCATTTGCCTTTTTATCTACCTTGATGCTAGAAAGTAAAATAGCTTAAAACCACATATCAAATACAAACCCAATACAGATAAAGGCGGAAGAAGAAGCACAATCGTACATACAAGATTAGGGCTTCATCCTAATTCCTGGATTCAATGTCTTCGTGTCCTTCAACGCCTTAACGGAACCTACACGGACCCCTTATTCTCACCCTAAATTTCATCAGGTTTTTCACCTCTCTCTCTCTCTTGTTTGAAAAACTATGTTACTTCTAAATGATTTATATTGGAAAAAAAGTCAATGTATGGGCTCCCTCGATCAAAAGCCTTTTTTATGGATTTGTATAGGTATTTTCATCTTGACTGAAATTTCTTATTCCAAATTTTGCTTCTTTTCTTTTTGTTTTGTCTCCCATGTAATTATTAGTATGTGATACAGTAATAAGTTGTTTACCTTTTTTCCAATTCTCATCATGTTAGTCAATGTTTAAAAAGGCGCCCGAGGCGTACGCCTCGAGGCGCGCCTCGAGGCGAGGCGAGAGAAAAGAGCCTCGAGGCTTAAGCCTCAAGCCATTAAATAAAGGCTTACGCCTTTTTGGATGAGGCGCTGCGCCTCAAGGCGGTGAGGCGTACGCCTCTTATACGGGGCTTAAAAAATGGAAAAGAGAAGATAGTTAAAAAAAAAAAAAACGTTCGTTAGAAATAAACCCTAACCCTTGTATTATTGAAGCCCGCTTACTCTCTCTCTGCTCCGAAACCATTTTCCTTCACCGAAACCCTAATCCGGCCATCCTTCTCCTTCCATTCTTCAAGTCCGGCCCTCGGTAAGAGCAAAACCCTTTAATTCTTCAACTCCGGCCCTAGTTTTTTATACGAAACTGTTATTTGTTTGTTTTTTATACGAAACTGTTATACGAAACTGTTAACATAAAGTTTTTATGTTATTTGTTTTTTAGTTTAGTATTAGTTGTAGTTTTAGTTTAGTTTTAGTATTAGACTTAGTTTTAGTATATTTTTTTTTGTAAAAACTTTGGTTTTAAGTTTTTTTACCTGTAAAAACATTGTAAAAACTTATTTTTTTTCCTGTAAACTTAGTTTAGTTTTCTGTTTTTTTTTCTGTTTTTTTTCTTCTGTTTTTTCCCTGTTTTCTGTTATTTCCTATAAAAACTTTTAGTTTTAGCTTAGTTTTTAGTTTTACACTTTTTTCTGTTTCACAATATTTTAATAAAACCTTTTTCACAATATTTTTTAACTTGTTTTTTGTCTAAAAACTGTTATATGAAACTGTTTATGTTATTTGTTTTTTAGTTTTAGTTTTAGTTTTAGTAGATTTTTTTTTGTAAAAACTTTGGTTTTAATTTTTTTTACTTTTTTTTTTTCTGTAAACTTAGTTTACTTTTCTGTTTTTTTTTCTTCTGTTTTTTTTCCTGTTTTCTGTTATTTCCCATAAAAACTTTTATTTTTAGCTTAGTTTATAGTTTTACACTTTTTTCTGTTTTTTTTTCTGTTTCACAATATTTTAATAAAACCTGTTCCACAATATTTTGTAACTTGTTTTTTGTAATAACTTTGTTTTATATTTTTTTTTGTAGTTGAATTATGTCTAGAAAGGATCCCGCTTGGAAATATGGTACGGAGGTTGACAATGGGAAAGGATATGTCTATATCCAATGTAAGTTTTGCAATAAAGTTATAAAGGGGGGTGTCAAACGAATGAAAGATCATCTTGCGGGAACGAAAAAAAATGTTCGAGAATGTGATAGAGTTCCTACGGATGTGAGACAAGAAATGGCGGATTTCTTGAAAAATAAAAACTTTGAAAAAGATGTGGCCCGAAGAAAATCCGAGGAACATATTGAGAGTGGTGCGTATTTTACAAGTTCAAAAGATGGTTCAAGTATGGGTAGTACGGCTAGGGGGATTAGGGGACCCATGGATAGGTTTTTAGTTGATCTTGATGATGATGGTTGTGATGATCAACCTAAGCCTAAAACTGAAAAGGAGGCTAGAGATGAAGCATGCCTTGATATTGGTAGATTTTTCTTTGAAAATGGTCTTCCATTTCATGTGGCAAATAGTCCTTCCTTTATTAGTATGGTGCGAGCAATTGGAAAGTATGGTCGCGGGTTGAAACCTCCTACTGCATACGAGCTTAGCACGTGGATATTAGAAGAGGAAGAAAGGCGTGCCAAAATTGTAGTTGATGAAGTAAAGAAAACGTGGATGCAAACAGGGGTGTCCATATTATCGGATGGTTGGAAGGATATTCGAGGTCGCCATTTGATAAATTTTCTCGTTAATAATCCACATGGAACGGTTTTCTTGTGATCAGTTGATGCGTCAGATGCTATAAAGGACGCAAACATGTTGTTTAAGCTTCTTGATAGTGTTGTTGAGGAGGTGGGGGAGGAGTTGGTCATTCAAGTTGTAACCGACAATGCCTCGAATTATAAGGCGGCGGGAAAGTTGTTGATGGAGAAGAGGAAACGTCTGTGGTGGACACCATGCGCCGCCCATTGCATTGACCTAATGTTGGAGAAAGTTGGGGAATTGCCGCAGCACAAAAACGCCTTGATAAAGTCAAAGAAGGTATTAATTCATCTTTAATTTTTATTTTTTACTTTTTAATTCGTTTCACATATTACTTTTTAATTGTAGGTGAGTAACTTCATATATAATCATGGGTGGGTTTTGCAATTGATGAGAGATCATACGAAGAAGGATCTTATTCGCCCGGCTGCAACGAGATTTGCTACCGCTTATTTGACCCTTCAGAGTATGTATAGCCTTAAGGAACCATTGGAGCGTATGTTCACTTCTCCTGAATGGGCTAGATCAAGCTGGGCAAAGAAGGATGAAGGGAAGCAAATAAAAAAAATCATTTTGCAGGATCGAAATTTTTGGGGTAGTATGTCGTACGCAATTAGAAGCACAAAACCTCTCGTGGGGGTTTTGAGAATGACTGATTCAGAGAAGATGCCAGGGATGGGTTTCTTTTATGGTGCAATGGACAAAGCAAAGGAGACCATAGCAGAAAATTTGGGAGGAGATGAGGGGTCTTATAAGGAGATATGGAGCATAATTGATACGAAATGGGAGTTTCAGTTACATCGCCATTTGCATGCGGCGGCATATTTCTTAAATCCACATTTTCAATATGAAGAGAACTTCTCTAACCATCCTGAAATTAAATTGGGTTTATTGACTTGCATGGAAAAGCTTATTCCGAATGAGCAAGATAGATTGAAAGCGGCTATACAGATTGATGATTTTAGGAATAGAAAGGGGTTTTTCTCTTTTGCGTCGGCAAAAACAAGTTGCAAATTGCGTAGTCCCGGTAAGTAAATCTTTTGTTTAAGTACGATTTGCTTTTGATTAATACCATTAAATACATTTTTTAACTAAATTTTACTTCACTCTTATTTTAGCGGATTGGTGGATTCAATTTGGAGATGGAACTCCAGAATTGACTAGTTTTGCGGTGAGGGTTTTGAGTCTTACATGCTCTTCGTCCGCATGTGAACGCAACTGGAGCACATTCAATCAGGTATTCGTTTGTAAAAAAATATTATTTGTAAAAATTATTATTTATTTTATGACTAAAAAATTATTATTTGAAAAATTTATACAGCTCCATACGAAAAAGAGAAATCGTTTGTCAACGAAGAGGTTGAATTCATTGGTGTATATAATGTATAACAAGAAGTTAAAGACGAAGTTTTTGAGAAAGAAGGCGCTTAAAGAGGATGAGGACCCATTGGTTATTGATCATCTACCTTCAGATGATGAGTGGGTAGCGGGGCAAGATGATTCCCATTCGACAGATGCCTCGGTGGTTACGGATGCCTCAGGAGCGATGGATGATGTGATAGGGGTAGGAGAGATTCCCATTCCCATTCGCCGTGAACGTGCTAGAGGGGGGCGAGGAAGAAAGAGAAATAATTCACAATTTAACACTTCAAAAAAGGGTTAGTATTCACAATTGTCTTTTTTACATTAAATAATTATTTTAAAGAGTTAAAATAATTATATTTTATCTTATAGGTAAAGGAAAGGGGATCTTGGTAGATGAGGAAGATGAATTTGTTGATGTTGACTCGGGTGATGATGATGACGAGACGACCATTAGATATGATGATGATTCAATGGACGATCCTATTAGCGATGGTGATGATAGCGGCGATGATGATGGATTAAATCCGCTTTTCAAGCCTTTGGATACGGATGATCCATTATTGTTTTAGTATTAAGCTTGAGGGGATGCTTTGTTTTTCTATGTTTTTGGGATGAACAATATGTTTTTGTGATGAACAATACGGTAATGATGTAATGGAGATGAACTTTTAGTTTGATTGGTTGATGGATTGAATGATTATGGACCCTTTTGCATCATTTAATGTGTTGGATTATTTTTTGTGAAATTATTAGACTTTTTATATTTTTTTCCCTTTCTTTTTTTCTTTTCGGTGAGGCTTACGCCTCAAGCGCCTCGAGGCTTACGCCTCGCCTCGCCTTTCGCCTTTTTAAACATTGATGTTAGTATTGAATATTGTAAAAATTTGAGATTTTAATTATTCATCTCATTTTTTATCATGCATTGTGTACTTTGTCATCTACTGACAAGTGTTTGAGATTATAGATAAATTTTTGGGTGTGACCCCATTTGTCTTTCAATATTAAGTGAAACCTCCTCATGTTTGACTTTTTGAAGTTTAATCTTTAATTTTAAAATTTGCATTCGTCTATCGTAGTTCACCATTACTCCGATCAAATTTAAAGATTTACTAACCATTTTGCTCCTACTTCAACCCATCTAACCAACTCATCGAACTCAATAAGCATGTATGTGCATGTGATGAAATTTCTTAATCGATGGGGGTTAAATGAACTTTATTTATATTGAAGAAACTATTCCGATTTGATTATATTGAAGGTATGTCAATACATCTTCATGAGTTTAATAAAATTCTCTCCAATTTATTAAGCTCAAATGTTGATATTTGTTGATGAAAATAAAGTTTTGTTACTTCTAAATTCACCTCCGGATTCATATGAGCATTTAAGCACCACATTGCTAAATGGAGAGGAAAAAGTGAGGTTTGATTATGTCTCTGCGGCATTGCTGGGAAGTGAGAAGCAAAAGAAGGAGGAGTGATTCTCAATCTGATGTGTTGGTTGTGCGGGATAGGTCCGAGGAGAGAATACATGGTGGAAGAGGAAGCTCTAGGTCCAAATCTCGAATCAATGGCTTGACAAATGTTGTTACAAGTGCAAGAAGTATAAATATCGGCATTTCAAGAAGGATTGTCCTGAGCTAAAGTCAAGGGACAATAAGAAGCTGGTGATGAATTCCGTCAATTTTGTTACTCCATATGACGATGAATTTTTCTGTTATTCCATAAGACGATGAATTTGGGAGCACGTTGATAGCTTCTTAAAGTAAAAGCTCTTCAAACGATTGGATTCTTGACTCAGGTACTCGATTAGAGATTTGTTCCATACTTTCAAGGAGTTGGATAGAGGGAAAGTATTTATGGATAATGACCACGTTTGTCGATGAAAAAATATTGGCAAGACTAAATATAATATGCATGATGGAGTGACTGGGGTTCACAGGAATTTTTCTTATGTTCCGAATTTGAAGAATAATTTGAATTTTTTAGGTGCTTTATATATTCCAACGAGTACAAGATTGAACTCGAGGAGAATGATAAAGGTTGTCTTGAGTACCTTGATAGTGATGGCACGGTAAAGAGAGAGAGAGAGAGAGAGAGAGAGAGAGAGAGAGAGAGAACCCTCTATTTTCTTCGAGGAGCACGATAACATGTCGTGCTTGGATTGTCGAAAAGAAAATAGACTAAATCCGAATTCTATTAGGTTTTGGAATATGCGTTTGGGACATGGCATAAGTGTAAAAAGGCTCTGTTTAAATTCGTATAACTTCCAATTAAGGCTTGTTTGCGAGTTCTATTTTGGAGAGAAAAGAAAGGAAATGAAGAAAAATTGTGTTTCCTTTCCTTCGTTCAAGAGTTAGTAGGAAGGAAAGTGGCTTTCTCTCGTTTGGGAGTTTAAAGGGAGAAAAAAAAAAGAAAAAATTTTAAAAAACTTTCCCTTCCTTTCTCTCCAAAACTTTCTTTCCAAATCAGAAAAAAATGAAGAGAAAGAAAAGTTTTTTAATGAATTGTTCATTTTTCCACTTAAAAAAATTAGTATCCTTCTAAACTCCCAAACACAAGAAAGAAAGTTATTTTCTTTTCTCTCCCAAACTCCTTTCTCTTCTCTTCTTTTATTTACTCTCTTATTATCTTTCTCTTCTTTTCTTTTCTTTCCGAATAAAATTTTCTCTTCAAAACTCTCAAACGAGCCCTAAAGAAAAATGAAAAGCTATTATAGACATGTTATTGAATACAACTGGAACAAACCAATAAAGAGCGAAACCCCTAACTTTGTCTTAAACCAAAAACGAACAGGAATAAATCCAAATAGAATCACCTGATCTCTCCAGCAGGCCCTTCCAGTGAGTCTGAGGTAAATGTGAGCGTTGACTCCGGCGGAGCATCAGATTCCTTTCGTTTTCTGCCTCTAAAATCGAACCAGAGCCTACGACCAAGGGAGAACGCCGATAAAGCTGTGAAGGCAAGCCAGAGGCGCCTAGCTCCAAGGCCCGGGGGGAGGGTCCAGGCGAATCGTAGCTTGGAACGGAGGCCTAGAAAGAGCAATCCCGTCCATCGAGGCCTCCAGGACCATCCGATCACAAGCCCAATCATGACCGCCAACCAAATCGGGACTGCGCAAAGTAATATGTCGACGAATGTATCAACGATCGCTTGTTTGTTCACCAACTCCATCATTTCTACAATGTAATTCTCCATTTTTGATCGGAAAAGGTGTATCTGATAGACCAGATCAGGTGAGGTGAGATTCAAACCATGGAAAGAGGAGAGAAAACCCAATTCTGTGGAGAGAGGAAATTGGGTTCAATCACACTGTACGGTACCGTGGCCTGGGGTTGTTCACGCCCTAAGGTAGGCTTGTGATGCACGTGCAGTTTATGCAAGTTATGGCTCGGGAGGTCCGAATTTAATGTCCGCATAATTTCATAGGAACATTCTTTTATATTTATAAAAAAAAGATAACCATTCACGTTTAGATTCTATTAGATTTTCTTTCAGATATTCTAATCTCATCATATTTTTCTATTACATATAAGTCATATTTTTAATTTTTTAAAATTTTTTTTCACAATTTTATCCTTTTAAAACCAATCATCTGTAGCTTACTTGAGGAAGTTACATAAGTGGTTGAAGTTTTTTTTCACTCTTTAAATGATCATAACTTGTGATTCACAAATCCATTTTTCACAAAATTACTATTTTTGAAATCTGCTCGACGAGATCTATCAAACAAAATCTATGAAGGCTATAAAATTTCAAAGAAAAAAATTTCAAAAATAGTAAAAAAAAATTTCATTTAAAGAGTGAAAAAAAACGAGAATGATTTGTGTCATAGTAAATTTTATGACATAGTAAATTTTACTGTATGTACTAGAATATGAAATAGTTTTATATATGTGACATTTTCACAAACGGACAGTAACATTTACTGTGGTAATATTACACAGTATATATCCGGTGGATCCAAACCCTCTTTTTTCAAAACTACCTTATATTTAAATGTTCGCGCTAGCGGTATCCAATCCTTACCACCAATGTTGTAGCTTCAACGAACTTCTTCAGAGCTCCGATTTGGGGTGGGTAAGGGTGGCATATGGTGCCGCTGGCGCGGAACTTTGAAAATAAGAGTCTTTTGAATAAATGGATTTTGGATCCACCGGAGTATCATAGGGTGCCGCTGGTGCAAACCTTTGAAAATAAAATTGGATAAATGGGATCGAAATCCTCTGGAGCGCCGATTTGGGGTGAGTAGGGGTGGCATTAGGTGCCGGTGGCACAGAACTTTAAAAATATGGGTGTATATATATATATATATATATATATATATATATATATATATATATATATATATATATATATATATATATAACTATTTCATAAATATATTAACACAGTTTAATATCTATGACATTCATAAATATATTAACACAGTTTAATATTTATGACATTTTTACAAATAAACTGTGTTAATATATTTATGAATGTCATAGATATTAAACTGTGTTAATATATTTATGAAATAGTTTTATATATATATATATATATACACGGTAGATCCAAACCTTTTTTTTTAAAAAATTACCATATTTTTAAAGGTTTACGCTAGCGACATTCAATCCCCACCACTACCCACCCCCATTGTCGGAGCTTCAATGACTTTCATCAGAGCTATGATTTGTGTGGGTAGTAGTGGCATAGGGTGTCGCTGGCGCGGATCTCTGAAATTAAGAGAATATTAGATAAATGGAGTTTGGATCCACCGGAACTCCGATTTGGGGTGAGTAGGGGTGATATTGGGTTAGGTTTATATTTATAACATTTTTACAAACGGTAACATTTACTATGTTATAACACAGTATATAATATATATATACGGTGGATCCAAACCTCTTTTTTCTGATATTGTCTTATTTTTAACGACCCGCGCTAGCGGTATCTAATCTCGACCACTACCAACCCCAATTGTCGGAGCTCCAACAACCTTTATCAGAGTTCTGATTTTGGGTGACATAGAGTGTCGTTGGCGCGGACCTTAGGAAATAAGAGAATATTGGATAAATGGGGTTTGGATCCACCGAAGCTCCAGTTTGAGGTGAGTAGGGGTAGCATTGGGTTAGGTTTATATCTGTAATATTTTCACAAATAATAAATGTTACTGTTTGTGAAAATGTTACATCGGCATCCCATGCCACCTCAAATCAGCACTCTGATGAAGGTTGTTGGAGCTCCGACAAAGGGGGTGGGTGGTGGTGGGGATTGGATGCCGCTGGCGCGGACCGTTAAAAACAAGATAATATCAGAAAAAAGAGGTTTGGATATATATATATATATATATATATATATATATATATATATATATATATATATATATATACTGTGTTATATGAACACAGTAAATGTTAATGTGCTGTGAAAATGTTATAGATATAAACCTAACCCAATGCCACCCCTACTCACCCCAAATCGAAACTTTGGTGGATCCAAACCCCATTTATCTAATATTCTCTTAATTTTAGAGGTCCGCTCGAGTGGCACCCTATATCACTACTACCCACCCAAATCACACCTCTGATGAAAGTCGTTGAAGCTCCGACAATGGGGGTGAGAAGTGATAGGGATTGAATGTCGCTATATATATATTGTGTAATATTAACTCAGTAAATGTTATTGTTTGTGAAAATGTTATATATATAAAACTATTTCATAAATATATGTTACTGTTTGTGAAAATGTTATATATATAAAACTATTTCATAAATATATTAACACAGTAAGTGTTATTGTTTGTGAAAATATCACAGATATAAAACTATTTCATTTTCTATTGTATACAATAAATTTTAACATCTATGACATTTTTACAAACAATAGCATTTACTGTGTTGTCACATTATATATATATATGCTCCTATTTTTAAAGCTCTGCGCCACCGGCACCTAATGTCACCCCTACTCACCCCAAACCGGTGCTCAACAGGATCCAGATCCCATTTATCCAATCTTATTTTCAACGGTCCGCACCAGCGGCACCCCATGACACTCCGGTCGATCTAAAACCCATTTATTCAAAAGTCACTTCTTTTGAAAGGTCCGCGCCAGCGGCACCACATGCCACCCTTACCCACCCTAAATCGGAGCTCTGACGAAGGTCGTTGAAGCGCCAACAATGGTGGTAAGGATGGATGCCACTAACGCGGACCTTTAAATATAAGGTAATTTTGAAAAAAGAGGATTTAGATCCACCGTATATATATATATATATATATATATATATATATATATATATATATATATATATATATATATATATATATATATATATATATATATATATATATATTACCACAGTAAATATTAGTGTCTGTTAATGTCGCATATATAAAACTATTTAATATTCTAGTGCATACAGTAAAGTTCACTGTTTGTGCAAATTTTTTTCTTTGGAATTTTATAGACTTCATGGATCTTGTTTGATAGATCTCGTCGAGCAGATTTAAAAAATAGTAATTTTGCAAAAAACGGATTTGTGAATAAAAAGTTATGATCATTTAAAGATTAAAAAAAAGTCCAACCACTTATGTAACTTCCTAAAGGAAGTTACGGAAAATTAGTTATAAAAGGGTAAAATTGTGAAAAAAATTCCCTAAAAAGTTGGAATAGGACCTATAAGATTGTTGAAAAGTCAATAGGACTTATATGAATGTTGACCCGACAAATGGGACTTAAATATAATTATCTCTAAAAAAAATGATGATAACGTGTCCTCTTAAGATACATGTTTTGAATGTGAAAATAATAAATGACGATAGATAACCAAGCCTCTTGGTCCAGTTGGGGGTGGATTGGATTTGATCCTCAGTTCGATTTTCGCACTGTCAAAATAATGTTTGACCAGCGGACCCACGAATCGCGAATGGGGATTAGTCGAGGTGCGCGTAAGCTATCTCGGACACCTATGCTACCAAAAAACAATATATATATATAAGAGTTCTACACGAATATTTGTCTGTACTCTATTAAATATATATCAAAATTTTATTCTTATTGTTTTGAAATTCCTAGTGTGTACCTTTAGTGCACATATTATCAAGACTCTTTATAAATATTATAAACATCATCATAATAATCACTTTATTAGATCATACATATCGAGAAAATGGTAAATGATGTAATACTTATCATACATATCGGTGTTTGGTTTTTATTATATGATGTTTAGACTTCCTCATTGGCGTGAATGATTTGATTAAATTTTATTCATGCATTGGTTTGAGTTAATATTTTACTTGTTGGCTTTTAATAAAAGATAAAAAAAAATTGGCATCGGCTTATTTAACCAATAAGTGGTTAGTAATTTAAAATATTTTTTCGATAGTGATGCTAAGAATAAACCAAATGAGATTCCTATTTTATTTTAGTAGAGGACCGATCACCCAATATTTAAATTTGCGGGGTGTCACAAATGGTATAAGAGCATCAGGTTCTAGATTCCTTAGGATATGTGCGGACTTACTACGTTTTCAGCGTTATTTTTCTTTGATATAGATCCCTATGCTTATGACTATTGATTTGTAATGCGACTTACGTTCTCCTACTATTGAGTATAATTGATGCGAATCATATACGAGTTAGGTTGGGCTTCGTTTACCAAAAAATATAGGACGACCAATGAGGACCGTTAAGAGGACTGCTGGAGGAGAGGCTCAGCCAGAGCCACAGAGTATTCTGGGAATGGTGAATACGGTAGAAGTCACCACTATTATTATTCAGGCAGTTAACGCTGTGAGAACCACTAGGGCGCAGTAGTTTCCTCAAGTACCGCTACAGCAGATGGTAGCGCAAATTCAAACTCACCCAGTACAGTCGGTAAGGGAAAGAGTCGGATGGGTTTTTTCGAAGGGCTATCCCCAAGAATTAGGGGAAAGTGCGAAAATGTGATTGGTCAATGGAAGGAGAACATCCAAATGTGATTACATATAGTGCAATGACACTCATGATTTAATTTCGAGCAAAATTTTAGCTCATATGAGCAGTGCTGTAGTGATGGGAATCAATCACCACGTTCGAGGAGAGATACCATGAATGTCGAGGAATTTAGGGTGCAGTTTGATCGTAAATCCTATCATCATATGTTTAAACAAAGATACGAAGGAAATCTCATTACTTATTACAAGAGGTCCGGACGGTGGCCGGGCAAGAAGGATAATTTTCTTATTTATCAAACTTCATATCCGTCGAGGTGGATATGAAGGATAAGAATGATCCTTGAGTTGATAATGGACTCATGGGTAGAATACACTAGCATTGAGGGGGAAATCCGGTTTAGATGGCTAATGCATGTAGCATCAATGTCTTACTTTTACAATGTTAATATCAACGCTTCCATGTGAAGCGAGCCAAGAGAGTTAGAGAATCTAACTAAAAAGGGCAAAACTGGATTTAACGGTGCCAATGAGGTGCCATGGGGGGATACCTAGCAAGGAACCTATTTGAATAATTCAGATCAATGGAATTCTTGCCAAGTGATGGTAGATTCCATCGGGGCCATCAGTGTGTTCTATAGAGCCAGCAGAACCAAATGAACAGTAGGGGTAGCAATCGAGTACAAAGCTACGAGATCCGAAAGAAGGACAACCCCGACATGACCTGTGAGGCCAGAGACAGGGGAGTGACACAGAGATGTGTCTTATGCATGGAGAGTAGGACCACATGTGTTGATCTTGTCCGTAGTGAGTTAGGGGACAGGAACGGGATGCCTAGCAGGGGTAATGATTAGGCATAAATTCTTCCCAATTTATCCCTTAATTTAAGTTCTTTTAGTACCTCGAACAACGTAATCGATTTGACTTTATCTCATAATCTTGTTATTGACTTATCCTAACGAGTACACCGAGTTCCTGGTATTTCGTATGAATTTTGCAGGTATTTAATGTCAAAAGCGAAAGAAAGAAACCGGAAGAATCAAGAAAGGAAAGAAGGAAAGTCAAAAGGGAAAAAGTATAAATTCTACCCAGAATTTGGATGAAGCACCTAAAGAGAAGTTGAAGATATCACATTCATGAGCACATAGGAAGAAACGGCACCTCAAACGGAGTCTCAGAACAAAAGTTATGAACAGTCAAAGTTGAAGGGAAAAGTCAACCAGGCAGACCGATCCGCCCCCAGTCCGGACCGGTCTGCAGTGCATAGTCCAGAAGACCCTGGATCGAAAGCAAACCGAAGAGGGATGAAAAATAAAAGAACCGGTCCGCCAGAAAATTAAAAGAACCGATCCACATGGAAGGCAGACCGATCCGCCTAAGCCTCGGACCGGTCCGGCTATCGAGATTTTGTAATCTTATCCTTCTCCTAAGAAGAGTCCTAGTGCAACAAAAACTCCTAAATTTTTTTAGGGTATAAAAACCCGTTTTATTATCATTATTTGCATGGAGAATTAATAGAATTTTCCATTCTTTTTCAAAAACCCTAGTTTAGATACAGTTTGCAATTTTGATTCCAATAGGGAAGATTATTCAGATTTCTGTGATTCCAAGTATTCTTAATTACCGCTTTTGCTGCTTTGGTAAGATTAGGAGTTACTTTTCTTCATTCAAATTCCTTTCTACACCATTCCACAAATTTTCCTTAGTTTAATCATGGTTTTCTGCACATCAAACACTGTTTTCATTACTTTCAGCATGCTAGGCTAGATTTTCTAAGGTCGGGATACATGAACCCATCCTGATGTGATAGTTGCATGTGTATAACATTAGTCCTCTGAATTTAGTGATTGATTACGACCGTATCACGTAGGAACACAACAATTGTAGATCTTTAGATCTCGTTTGCTTCTGAGTAACCGGGATGCTTTAGAATGCAATTCGAGTGTCACTATCGCAATACCGATTTACTCGTCCTCAGATTAAGTATGATGCGGGATTGAACCTCATATACGTAATGCTTGGGAGTACTAAATTCTGGGTCTAATTAATCAGTTAAATTTACGATTAGTATTAAAACTGCAATACACTAGGGTTGGGGGATTGTATTCCCGTCCTGTTATTTTTATCAGACAGTTTAAAGTTTCAAATCTTTCTTCATCAGTATTTTAGGTAATTTAGTATAATTGCACCTTTTCATACTTTCATAATTGCATTTAGTTGTAATCATTCCCAAAACCAAATCATTTTTCCTCTTCCTTTTTAGAGTCAAAGTTAGGGTTCATTCATCTGTCCAACGTCGTCACAACTCTGTTGTCCTAATTCCCTGTGGATACGATCATTACTAACGCGACATGCTTGCACTTGAGCCTAGAGTGAACGCACATTAGAGACACTTTTTGAGTCGCGTCAAGTTTTTGGCGCTGTTGCCGGGGAACTAGGTAGACTTAGGATTAGATCGAGTCAATCTAAAGCTCTGATCAAAAAATTTCAAAAATCCAAAAACATAAAAAAAAATTCAAAAAGCATAAAAACATTCACCATCATCTCACACAAGCTATTAATACAAAATTCTGAACTCACTCCCACACCCCATAATACTCAAATCAGCATTCACGAAAATCCAATAGTTGAGTACAACCCCGATAGCCCCCACACTCCTAACGCCCCACAGTTCTGGATTCCACCTCCCACACTGTCACACTCAATCTCCAACAACACTCCATTTTCCTTCTTAGGACATACCTCTGAACACACTTCGAGCACACCAAGTGAGGATACCGAGTCTTCAAGAGAGAGAGAAATGTCGCAACACGATAGTGCAGCCGCCGGTGAGGAAGAGGCCCCATACCGCCTGCTAAGAGATATCTTATTTCCCGAGCGCACTGTCACTCCGGGATGCATTATTCTCCCATATAATGCCAAGAAATTTCGTTTCAAAAATGGGATGATCCAGATGCTACCCCATTACCATGGTATGGATTCTGAAAAGCCATATCTCCATATCAGGGAATTTGAGGATGTGTGTGATACTCTCAATGATCAAACTTGCACACAAAAGGTGATCCGCCTCAAACTCTTTCCCTTCTCGCTAAAAGATAAAGCGAAGACTTGGTTATGGTCTCTACCTCCAAGCTCGATTCCATCTTGGAATGAGTTACAATCTAGATTTCTCAAGAAATTCTTCCCACCACATCAAACGATCTCCAAAAAGGCTCACATTCAAGCATTCAAGCAATCTGAAAATGAGTCATTTCATCGATGTCACGAGCGTTTCAATGAGTTAGTTGCTTCATGCCCCCATCATGGATTTGATACGGCACAAATCATTTCGTTTCTTTATAATGGGCTGAACCTTACCTCCAAGCAACTTGTTGAAACCATGGGTAGTGGTCCGTTTGTCGATTTAGATGCCCACGATGTTGAGCTTCACCTGAGGTATATCGCCGAGACTACCCAATCCTGGGATAAATTTGATCCTAATGCTCAAAATCGAAATCGTCAAGTGACCACCACTCCAGCGGCGTCCGGGATATTTCACGTAGATAAGAGTTCTATGACGGATAGTCGATTAGATACGCTGGAGAAAGGATTTCGAGATCTATATGAGGTATATGGAAGAGGACCAACTAGCTCCATATAAAACCCCGTTGAGAAGGTGTGTGCAATTTGTGAGGCGGGACATTCAACTGAGGAATGCCTGACTATACCCGCTTACAAAGTGATGCTTAAAGAGCAAGTTAGTGGTATAAGAGGATTTAAGGGTAATTTCGGTGCTCCGCACGGGAATTCTTACAACCCTTCATGGAAAAACCATCCTGGTTTTAGCTATGGGCAACAACATGCTGCGATGAACTTTACTTCACATGTTGCCCCTCCTCCACCACAACACTTTCAACAAGCTCCACACATGCAAGGACATGTGCAAGCACCACCACCTCAAGGAGCATATATCCCGCCACCGCGGAGAACTCTCGAGGATACTATGAATCAATTTATCACTAGCCAAACTGCAACCAATGCTAGATATGATCACCTGATTAGCGACATAAATACAAGTCTGTCAAAGATACAGTCCTCGTTGAGTATTCAAGAGAAGGGCAAGTTTCCTGCCCAAGGCCAAAAACCTCCCCAAGGTCAAACTAGTGTTAGCTCCACCTCTACTGAACATCAGGAGCAATATCATGCTGTGACCACTCTTCGTAGTGGGAGGGTCGTTGATTTATCACCTCCCCCACACGACACAACGAAAGACAAGGAGATTTCGCCCGACACAAAAGAGGCCGAAGATGTCCCCTTAAATGAGAGTGACAAAGAAGACACTAGTGAGCCCGAGGTAGTAGTGAAACCACCCTTCGCGGCACCGTTTCCTCAAAGGTTAATTCCTTCCCATAAAGGAAACCCACATGATGACGTGCTAGAAGTGCTAAAGCAAGTAAAGCTGAACTTACCTTTCCTTGATGCCATTAATCAAATTCCAGCTTATGCAAAAGTCATCAAAGACTTATTGACGGTAAAGAGAAAGATGAAGGTAAAGAAGAATGTCTTTCTAGCCCAGAACGTGAGTTCCATTCTACTTAACGATCTCCCACCTAAATTCAAAAATCCCGGTGCACCCACCATTTCCTGCGTCATTGGAGAAAATAAAATTGAAAAAGCCTTGCTTGACTTGGGAGCAAGTGTCAATATCCTTCCTTACTCCATCTATAGGCAACTTAATTTGGGCGACCTCAAGCCCATAAAGGTCACTCTCCAATTAGCGAATCGAACCGTGAAGATCCCAAGAGGCATATTTGAGGTCGTGATCGCCCAAGTTGACACTTTCTACTTCCCGATACACTTTGTCATTTGGGACACGGAGCCCTCCTTCACCTCGATCAACCATGTCCCCATCATCCTTGGGCGCCCGTTCTTAGCTACATCTAACGCAATCATCAATACTGGGAATGGGCGAATGCAACTCACCTTTGGTAACATGACCTTAGAGACCAACATCTTCCACATAGCCCAACATATGGGGGAAGAAGATGATCTTCACGCGGTGAGCTTCATAGATGAGATAGTAGAGGAGTACTTTGAGGAGAATTATTGTGGTGACGCCTTAGGGTCCTGTTTAGTATCGAGACACGAGAGTGAGGGGACGTACACCGACTTTGAGAGGGAGGTTGAGGAGTTGAGAGAGTTACTCGATGAGAGAGCGTCGGACGACGACGCGAGAGATGTACATTAGGTTTCGAGATTGGAGGAGTTACCACCGAGGGATACATGCATGGTTCCCTGCAACGAGAAATTTCTAACCCTCGAATTGAAGAAAATCCCCTCCCATATTAAATATTCATACCTAGGAGAGGATGAGACATTTTCTGTTGTTGTCTCCTCTAGCCTAGACGAAGAGCAGGAGGGCAAATTGTTAAAATTTTTAAGAAAGCACCAAAGTGCTTTTGGTTGGTGCATTGCTGATTTGAAGGGGATAAGTCCTTTGATTTGCACTCACAAGATCCATCTCGAAGAGGATGTCAAACCCTCAAGAGAAATGCAAAGAAGGCTAAATCCCAACATTAAAGAAGTAGTGAGAACTGAAATTATCAAGTTATTGGATGCCGGGATTATCTACCCAATCTCGGATAGCAAATGGGTGAGCCCTATTCAAGTCGTCCCGAAGAAGTCGGGCATGACAGTGATTGAGAATGCTAAGGGAGAGCTAGTTCCCCAACGTACCACCACCGGGTGGCGCGTTTCCATTGATTACCGGAAACTCAATGCGGGAACTAGGAAAGACCATTTCCCCTTACCATTTATTGATCAAATGCTTGAGAGAGTAGTGGGCCACCCTTACTATTGCTTCCTTGATGGTTATTCCGAAAATAACCAGATTGAGGTAGATGTACTTGACCAAGAGAAAATAACTTTCACTTGCCCTTTTGGTACGTTTACCTACAAACGTATGCCATTCGACTTATGTAATGCGCCCGCGACCTTCCAAAGGTGCATGTTGAGCTTATTTAGTGACATGGTCGAGAGAGGACTCGAAGTGTTCATGGACGATTTTAGCATTTTTGGCACCTCTTTCGATCGTTGTCTAGAAAAACTGGAAAAAGTACTTGCCCGGTGTGTGGAAAAGAACTTAGTGCTGAATTGGGAGAAATGCCATTTCATGGTCACCGAGGGAATAGTTCTTGGCCACATATTATCATCCAAGGGAATAAAAGTTGATAGGGCAAAAATAGATGTCATAGTTGATCTTCCCCCACCAAAATCGCTTAAGGACGTACGCTCCTTCTTGGGCCACGCGGGGTTTTATCGAAGGTTCATTAAGGACTTTAGCGCCATCACTAGACCCTTAAGCAACCTACTCATGAAGGACACCCCATTCGAGTGGACGGAAGCATGCCAAAGCTCTTTTGAAAAATTGAAAAACTATGCTTGTGTCCGCTCCCATCATGCAAGTTCCGGATTGGTCTTTACCATTCGAACTTATGTGTGATGCTAGCGATTATGCGATAGGGGTTGTTTTGGGCCAAAGAAAAAAATAAGCAAGCTCATGTCATCTACCACGCTAGCCGGACTCTTACCGGACCACAACTCAACTACTCTACTACGGATAAAGAGTTTTTAGCGGTAGTCTTTGTCCTTGATAAATTCCGGTCATATATTATCGATTCTCCCATTACTTGCTTCACCGACCACGCGGCATTAAAATACCTACTTACAAAGAAAGATGCAAAGCCGCGTCTCATAAGGTGGATCCTACTCCTATAAGAGTTTAATCTCTCCATTAAAGATAAGAAAGGGGTAGAAAATGCCTTGTCGACCACTTATCATGGCTTTCGTCTGACTTACCTAGTGATCCCATACCCATAGACGAATACTTTTCGGATCAGCAACTCTTTGCCACCTCTTCTTTGCCCTGGTTTGCGGATATAGTGAACTACCTTGTCACGGGAGCCGTCCCTCCCGAATGGACATCGCAAGATAAGAAGAGATTTATTACTTGGTCGCGCATATTTTTCTTTGACGATCCCTTCCTTTTTAAATATTGCGCCGACCAAATCATCCGACGATGTGTACCGGATGACGAGATACCCAAGGTCATCCAGTTTTATCATTCGAAAGCTTATGGGGGCCACTTTTCGACGAAAAAGACGGCCGCTAAATTTCTGCAATGCGGCCTCTATTGGCCCACAATATTCCAGGATGTGAACGCTGCTTGCAAATCTTGCAATAGGTGCCGACGGATGGGGGCCATTACCCGACGAGACATGATGCCTCTTACCCCCATACTCATTATTGAGATCTTCGATTGTTGGGGTATTGACTTCATGGGCCATTTCCCCCCGTCCTTTGGTTTCCTATACATCCTTGTTGCGGTAGACTACGTTTCTAAATGGGTGGAAGTTATAGCTACCAAGACAAATGACAACAAAGTGGTGATAAAATTCCTGCAGGAACACATACTTTCCCGCTTCGGTGCACCGAAAGCGATAATGAGCGATAATGGCACGCACTTTTGTAATAGGCCATTCGAGAAGCTAATGAGAAAGTATGGTGTCGTTCACAAGGTTGGAACGACTTATCACTCGCAAATGAATGGGGAGGCCGAACTAGCAAATCGGGAAATCAAGAACATTCTTGAAAAGACCGCCAATCCTACCCGGAAAGATTGGTCACTTAGATTGAACGATTCGCTATGGGCCTATCGTATCGCATATAAAAATCAACTCGG
This sequence comes from Sambucus nigra, assembly GCA_949130495.1. Lineage (NCBI taxonomy): Eukaryota > Viridiplantae > Streptophyta > Magnoliopsida > Dipsacales > Adoxaceae > Sambucus > Sambucus nigra. Next base: position 528,688,139 of record OX422209.1, on the reverse strand, counting down.
TATGTCCCCTTTTCGCTTTGTGTATGGCAAACCTTACCATCTTCCCGTTGAATTAGAGCACAAGGCGTATTGGGCGATTAAGCAATTGAATTATGCTATGGATAAGGCCGGTGAAGCCCGCAAGCTTTAATTGAATGAGTTAGAAGAACTACGCAATGATGCATATGAGAATGCTAAAATTTCCAAAGAAATGATGAAACTCGCTCACGATAACATCATTCGACGCAAAGAGTTTCTTCCCGGGCAAAAAGTTCTTCTCTATAACTCTCGGTTTCATCTCTTTCCGGGCAAGTTACGGTCACGATGGTCTGGCCCGTTCGTTGTGAAGAATGTTTTCCCTCATGGAGCTGTTGAATTAGACGATTTGAAAGGGAGAAATACATTCAAGGTAGTTGGACAACGCCTAAATCCATATCTAGAGGCGTATGTGGAAGAAGTCGACACCGTCTGGTTATCGGACCCCGTTTACGGGGTAGAGTGAGCTGTTACAGCGAGGTCGTCGCACCCCCGACGCATATGGGGTGAGAGTCGTGTGTGTAGTGAGAGTCGTGTGTGTAGTGAGCGTCGATAGGATTAAGGTACATTCGGGAGAAAGCATTCGCATGTTTCGGGAATATTGAATCCAATTGCATTAGTCATTGGTATGAAGATTTTTTGATCCAAATTAATAGGGAGTATGTTGTGAAAGTGAAAAATTTCGGAGAAGAGAGATCAAAATTCAGTTAGGGGGAAATCCAGCTCAAACACAAGAGCCGGACCGGTTCCTTTTTTTAGGGCCGGACCAGTCCGCCCCGGACCGGTTCCTTTAATTTTGAGTCGGACCGGTTCGGTAGTCGAATTTGCCTGAATATTAAAGGACCGGACCGGTCCGGTCCCCAGATGGACCGGTCCGATTTCTGCAGTTCTGTTTTCCCCCTTTCCCAAGATTCACCCCCCTTCTCCCCAATCCCATTCACTCCCTCCAAATTCGTCAACACCACTCCCAAGCCTAACCTTTCCCTCCCAAATACACCCCCTTTTCCCTCCAAACCTTTTCCCTACAAATTCAAGCCCTACCCCCACCCTTTCACCTATAAAAAAATCACCCAAACCCTCCCTTTCCCTCCACACCTTCAACCAAACTCCTCTCTTCTCCCTCCCTAATTTTCCAGTAAAAATATCTCTCGTTATCATGGCCCAAAGAGCTGCCCCCACCAAGTACGACTCCACCGACATCCTCCAATTCGGGCATGGTGAATTCCGTTCCCGCCAAGAGGAACGGTGGTGCCATCGTTTTTTCGGTCCGGACCGCAAACTCCATTTGGAGCGTGCTGTCGAATGGATCAGTCTGCCCCAATCTGTCACCGCCCTTTTCATGGCTAGGGGTTGGTGTCGATTCCTCAACGAACCATATGAAGTGGCTTGGGCGGCCGAGGTGTGCTCTTTTTATGGCAACCTTATTAGGACGGGACAATTCGAGGCTCAAGCTTACGTGGATGGGACCGTTGTCCCCTTTTCGTTGGCCCTTCTCACGGCCAAATTGGCCGAATACGATGTTCCTGACGTCCAAGAATTCACTTACCCTCGGAACATCACCCCGATCGCCAAGGAAGTGATCATGGACCGCATTGCCCCCGGTGTTGCATGGACGGGGCAAACTGTAGCGGTGGGCCGCCTCAATGAGAAGGCACGCCTCACCTTCCAAATCGTGTGTGTGAACATCTTGCAAACATCAAACAACTCAGCGATGCGGCCCCGCCAGGCCACCTTGACCTACCACCTCTTTGACCCACACACTTTCATCAACTTGGCCCGCACCTTATACGGCGACATCATGGTTGTAGCCCTGGATGAGAAAGGTACTGCCCCACTTTCCTATGCCCCCTTGATCACTTCCATACTCAAGGACGCTGGCATTGCGGCGCCGCTCGACCGAATTCGCCTCCTCGATCCTTTTGGACAGGGGACCCGCACTAAGAGCGCCAAACAACTAGCTGTCCTTTGGGCAAGGAGGGGAAGTGATAGCGAAGAGGAGGCTGTAATGCCCCGCATTTTTATCGATATTTATTTATGGGATTAATTAAATTAAATGTGAATTAATTGAGAATTAATCCGGATAAAATACTAACGAGATGTGAGTTGGTATTTGATTATAATGTGTATATATGGCAATATATGAATATTGAAAATATTGAAATTTGTCGCGAGGCTGAAATACGATAATTTGGAAAATTTAATTGGGACGCGCGTGTCAGTCGCGTCGAGATTGAATTTATGAGATTTAAAAATAAATTATTTTTCTTTGGACCAAATAGTCATTTTGAGTGCGCCAACGTGTCCGGAAGGGTCGAGATAGTCAGAAAACACTAGCCGGGGGTTTAGTTTGGGTCCCGGGGCATTTTTAGGCCAAACCGGCAACCCAAAAGGGTAGTTTGGTAATTTCGAAAATTTGGTAATTAAAACCCACGAAAATTAGACTTTAATTATAAGTTATCATTAAACCCACTAACCCATTTTCAACCCCAATCTAAGTAGTGGGCTACGGGAGAAGTTAAGAAAATATTTTAACTTGCCAAAAACCAACCCCCACCTCCATTGTCATCTTGTGAGAAGAGCTTGTAGAGAGAGAGAGAGAGAGAGAGAGAGAGAGAGAGAGAGGAGAATTCTGCAGAGAGAGAGAGAGAGGAATTCAACCATCTCCAACCAACAACAAATCTGAAGAACATAAGGCAAGTGATTTAGTTACAATTAATTCAATGAATGTGTTCTTCCATGTTTAGTGTAATTATCGAATTTTGTCTTGGAAGATTGATATAGACCCATGAATTTGAGGATTAAAACTATGAACCATGTTAGGAATTTCATGTAGACATATTCTGGACGAATTATGAATTCAAAATATAATCCTTGATGATCTAAAAACGGATTTAAGAAGAGATTTATTATTGTTCTTGAAAGAAATAGAAAACTAGGGTTCTTGATGAAGTTTTGATCCAAATAAAGCCATTGGTTGATGATTTATTGGTTTTATAACGTTAACAATGTTGTAGGATGGTGGTGTGATGATATTATAACGTTAGATTAGAGTTTCATGCATTATAATGGAGTTTTGGGACGATTTGAGGACTACAAAACGAAGCAGTCCATAGCCTACCTGGTGCAATCGATCGATCGACATTCATCAGTCGATCGATCGACCACCATCGATCGATCGATGTTCAAGGTCGATCGATCGACCTTCCCATAATGAGTAAAATTTTCCCTAGTTAAATTTTAATTATGTTATTAGAAAATTATTATTGGAGACTTTATGAATATCCTTAGACTTAAGGAAGACCAGTAGGTATGGTTATAAAATTTGGACCTTAATTAGAATTCAATTTGAGGAATTATTCTAAAATATAATGAAATTCGATGAGTGAGATAATATTAGGGTTAAAAGAGTAAATTTGAATAATTTGATGAAATGAGGTTTGGGGCAGAAGTAAGGACCTTAAGAATAATGATGTTATATGTGGGAATAATAGGAGACTTAGTAATCCCTTTGAGATAGGTTTTAAGTACTAGAAGCTATGACGTGAGATGTGTCGACAGTCTACATTATATATTATCGGAAGACTTAAAAATGCATAAAATTGGAATAATGGTATAGGTATGTAGAATATACCTTTATTAATATTAAGATATCTAAGACGTGTGAATGCTTAGTATATGACTTATGTGTATGACATACCTACCATACTTGCTATCATGGGAGGTTTACGTTCGCTTAGGGCCATCTAATCTTTGTGTGCCCGGATTTAGATTGGTACCTTAAGAACATAATGCTAGAATGACTTATTTATGAGTTAATAAGTCAGCTGACTATGGAGCGTAGGTATGTACGTGACCCATGGATATGTTGAATTATGTTGGCCTCCATTTTTGTGTGTTGTGCTTATTCTAACAATTCCTGAGAGATTCGGAATTTGTAATCCTTATGTACGTGATGTACCGGGATGAGATAGCAGAGTATGTGCACCGTAGCCTAAACTAGGGGTGCCTATAATGTATATTTATGATGTGAATAATATACAACTAATGTTCAATGAAATACTTAGTAAAGTAACGATGTGTATACTTGTGCTATTTTAATAGAGATTAAAATGAGAACTCCACAAAATAAAAGGTTGTTATTAGGGAATTAAGGCCCATACATGGTATACTTTAATGACATGAATGAACCCTTAAACCTATAAAGCGAAGCCAGGTTCTGTATTAGACTAGTTAGTTAGTAGCATAACTAGTACGAGCTATGGATGCGTTAGGAGTGCACATTAGTTGTGAGGTGAGGAGCTCATGTGAGTTCACGTCACTAACATGTATTTGATATTCACTGTTTAATTGTCATTAAAGCACTTGCTGTTTTTAAAATATTCTCCACATTCGGGCTCTGACCCGTTTGCTTTCAAATCTACTTTTTGTAAAAACCTTTTTTAGGTGCCCAGCCACAAGGATACCATGCATAGGATTTCCATTCAGGTGACGAGTTGTAGCTGTTGTGGAAGTTACAGGGCCTTGATATTAGACGCCTCATTTTCCAGTCTTGACTCCATATTCAGTTTCATCATTTGTAGGGCATGTCGCCCATTTCTATTAGAGACTTTTTATATTTCAGTTATTCAGACTTTGGTTTGTAATTAATTAAGGATGCAGACTTGTTTTATTTATTTCCATATTGGGATTGTTATGAGGAGTATTTCCTCCAGGCTTATTATTATTTGTTGGTTATTCTATTGCTTCTTTATGGTGAATGGTTATGTTATTCTTTCATAATTCTTTTATTGCATGTTAATCAGATTTAATTTAAAATTTGACAACTTACTTTTTTAAATACTAGGTGGTTAGAAATCATTAAAATGTTTTCGACAGTGATGCTATTAACTGAACCAACTTGGCATTTTGTATTAATTTAATAAAGGAGTAGCTACCCGGTATTTAATTAGTCGGGGTGTCACAGGTGGTATCAGAGCATCAGGTTCTAGTGTCCTTTAGGATATGTACGGCTTATTATGTTTCCGCTGAGCTTTCTTTGATGTAGAGCCCTATATTTTAGGACTATTGTATTCCTTTATGTATGCTTCGCTCTTCAGCTATTTTAAGTTTGTAACTGCGAACTTATAGACTTTACTCTCATTTCAGATGCCTCCACGACGTGCGCAGCGAGTTCCTAGGGATGCATAGCCGGAGCCCCAGCCAGCTCCAGTACAGGGCACCATGAGTGCCGTTGAGGTTGCAGCCATTGTAGCCCAAGCGGTACATGCCGCTCTCGCCGTTGTACAGCAGGCACCACCCCAGGAGCCAGTAGCCGCGCCAGTTCAGGCACATGCATTCTCGCCTGCTTGGGAACGCATTCGTGATGCTTTTCAGAAAGCACACCCTCCGGAGTTCGCAGGTAGCTCCGATGTCGTGGTTTCAAGTCAGTGGAGGAAAGACATTCAGATGCACTTGAGGATGTATGAGTGCACCGATGTTCAGAAGCAGATACTATCTACTTTCAAGCTAGTGGGATCTGCACTGCAGTGGTGGGAGTCTATTACCACCGTGGAGGAGAGATATACTCTCACGATACAGGAGTTTTGGGTGCGGTTCGACCACAAGTATTTTCCGTCAGCTGTTCACACGGAAATGAGGAGGAAGCTAATAAATCTCAGACAGGAAGGAAAGACTATGGCCGAGTATGAGGGCGAATTCACAAATCTACTGAATATTATCCCGGATGAGATACCGACAGAGGAGAAGAAGATCCAGAAGTTCACCGATGGATTGACATGGAGGATCCGTCAGCATTTGTTGGGGAACCTCTCGTTGGCCACTTATTCTGACGTGGTTAACGCTGCACTGTTACACTACCAGGATCACCGCTTTCACATGGCTGAGAGCAAGAGATCAGGAGAGTCCAGCCATCAGGGCAGGACTGGAGGAAATGGTGCCAGTGAGGCACAATCTACTCAGGGGCAGAGGCAGGGTGACCAGGGTTCTCAGCAGGGGGGTCATAAAAGGTTCAGATCGGGGAATTTCAGGCACGGACAGGGAGGTTTTAGGCAGGGTCATCAGGGTCCGAACGACCATCAGGGCCAGCAGGGGCAGAATGGTCAACAGCAGTTTCAGCAGGGCGAGCAAGGCCAGGGCAGAAATGGTAACGGTCACCAGGGACGTGGTCAGCAGGGGCAGCGAGGGGGAAAATGCCAGGGGAAGTGTTTCATTTGTGGCAAGACTGGCCATAAACACCAGGATTGTCCTAATAGGGGCAGGGCCCCACAGCAGCAGCATCTGGGTGCTCGACAGGAGCCGCAGAGGCCTATGTTTCCCACCGCCCTCCCAGCACCACCACAGATGGCAGCACTACCACCCGTGCCAGCGGTCCCAGTTCAGCAGGGACAACTTCAGTATGGGAGAGTGTATCAGCTTCAGCATGTCGCAGCCCCACAGAATCCGCCAGCTATTGACGGTATGTTCTCTATTCAGGGGACTATGGGGCGTATTTTGTTTGATACGGGGGCCACACATTATTTCATTGCCATGAGATTTGCACGCACTATTGGGTTATTAGACACCGCAGAGAGCACCGCTACTTGTGTAGACTCACCGTTGAGTAGGGGTTCCATGATTTCGCTTATGTGTAGAGGTGTGGGTATAGAGATCGGGAGGTTTACTTTACCCGCTGATATGTTAGTGTTAGAGATGACCGAGTATGATGCCATTATTGGTATGGATTGGCTAGTTGAGTACCGAGCCATGATTGAATGTTTTAGTAGGAGTATTATCTTTTCCATTCCCGAGCAGGAGATGTTTTTAGTGGCGATGCCTCGCCCTGAGGGAGGATCGTCCACTCATTTGTACTACATAGAGGAGGAGACCTCTAAGGAAGTGGTGATACCACTTGATTCGATACCCGTTGTTAATGAGTTTGCCGATGTATTTCAGGATATACCTGGACTACCTCCGAGTAGAGAGATAGATTTCGTGATTGATTTGACGCCGGGCACTCGGCCTATTACCCACGCACCTTATCGTATGGCTCCAGCTGAGATGAGAGAGTTACGGGATCAGATTGAGCAGCTGTTGGGTCAGGGGTTTATACGAAGGAGTACTTCGCCGTGGGGTGCCCCTGTGTTATTCGTAAAGAAGAGGGATGGATCGTTGAGGTTGTGTGTAGATTACCGGGAGTTGAATAAAGTCACGATACGGAATAAGTATCCGTTGCCCCGAATCGATGACTTATTCGACCAGCTGAGAGGAGCTTCTTTCTTCTCAAAGATTGATTTGTGATCAGGATACCATCAGTTGCGTATCAGGGAAGAGGACGTCTCGAAGACTGCTTTCATAACGAGATATGGTTCCTACGAGTTTCGGGTTATGCCTTTTGGCTTGACCAACGCTCCAGCCGTGTTTATGGAGTTGATGAATAGGGTGTTCAGAGAGTTCCTGGACCCGTTCGTCATTGTTTTCATTGATGACATTCTGGTTTACTCCCAGACAGAGGAGGAGCACGCCGAGCATTTGAGACAGGTTTTGCAGACGCTACGTCAGAACGAGCTGTATGCAAAGTATGAGAAGTGTGGGTTTTGGCTGAAGGAGGTTCAATTTTTGGGACATATTATTTCTGACCGGGGGATATCTGTTGATCCGGGGAAGGTATCGGCGGTGAGGGAGTGGGGACAGCCCACGACACCGACTGAGATCCGTAGTTTCTTGGGCTTAGCAGGATACTACAGGAGGTTTATTCGGGGTTTCTCCAAGATAGCGGGTCCCATGACACATCTGACTCGTAAGGGTGTGCCTTTCATCTGGAGTGATGCCTGTCAGTTGGCATTCGATGAGTTGAAGGACAAGTTGACCTCAGCACCTGTGTTAGCATTACCGAGATCGAGAGTTGAGTATCTAGTTTACACCGATGCGTCCTTACAAGGAATTGGAGGTGTATTGCAGCAGGAGAGTCAGGCCATAGCTTATGCTTCCCGTAAGCTTAAGCCTCACGAGAAGAATTAACCCACCCATGACTTGGAGTTAGCGGCAATGGTATTCGCCCTTCGGATTTGGAGACATTATCTTTTGGGGGAGAAGTTTCGATTGTTCACAGACCACAAGTCCCTACAGTACCTATTCACGCAGAAGGAGTTGAATATGCGGCAGCGAAGGTGGCTTGAGTTTGTGAAGGATTATCAGTTCGATATCCAATATCACCCGGGGAAGGCTAACGTTGTAGCAGGCGCGTTGAGCCGTAGGCCAGTAGATGAGGTGGCAGGGGTGTGGAAGGCAAAGTGGAAAGAGTTGGGACACCAGGATGCAGTGGCCCAATCTTTCATGTCTGTGATGACTGTTACACCGCAGATTGTCGCGAAGGTGGTAAGGGCACAGGCAAATGACTCGTTCTGTCAGGAGCAGATAGTTCAATTACTAGCAGAGGGAGCCGAGTCCTATACCATTAGTTCAGACGGGGGATTACGCTTCAATGGGAGACTGGTAGTTCCGAAAGGGGAGGAATTGCGACAAGAGGTGATGGCAGAGTCGCACGGCTCACGGTTCGTGGTACATCCCTGTGGGGATAAAATGAACCAAGATATGAGACGTCAGTATTGGTGGAGCTGGATGAAGAGAGATATTGCCGTGTTTGTTTCTAAATGCGCTACTTGTCAGCTGATAAAAGTGGACCATCAGAGACCGGCAGGACTTCTACAGCCATTAGAGGTCCCGATGTGGATGTGGGAGAGCATCTCCATGGACTTTATCACGGGGTTGCCTACGTCACAGAGAGGTCACGACTCCATTTGGGTAATTATGGACAGGTTGACCAAAGTTGCTCATTTTCTACTCGTAAGGATAGACTACACTAAGGGACAATATGCCCAGCTTTTTATTGCATAAATAGTGATACTTCACGGTGTGCCCCTAAATATCGTGTCTGACCGAGACAAGATATTTGTTTCACGGTTTTGGGAGAGTTTTCAGGAGGCCATGGGCACGGATTTGCGATTGAGTATGGCATATCACCCGCAGACCGATGGACAAACCTAACGTACAAACCAGATGTTGGAGGACATGTTGCGTATGTGCATCGTTGATTTTGGGGGTGGATGGGAGCAGTATCTTCCACTGGTGGAGTTTGCTTACAACAACTCCTACCAGTTCACCATTGGCATGGCTCCATTTGAGGCGTTGTACGGTAGGCCTTGTCGTTCCCCAGCATGTTGGTTGGAGGTGGCGGACAACAAACTACTTGGGCCGGAAGTGATTCAGGATACTTCGGCGAGGATATAATTGATACGGGGTCGCATTCGGGTAGCTCAGGATCGGCAGAAGAGCTATGCTGATGCGAAGAGGTTCTTCAGGGAGTTCCAAGTGGGGGACCAGGTTTTACTCGGAGTATCTCATATGAAGGGGATTATGCGATTTGGGAAGAAGGGTAAGTTGGCACCGAGATACGTGGGACCATTTCCTATCATCGAGCGGATTGGGTCTGTTGCGTATACACTTGGGTTACCGGAGCATTTACACAGGATTCATGATGTGTTTCATATTTCCTCGCTAAGGAAATATCTTAGAGATGATTTGGCTCATTCTCACATTGCTTTGGAGAACATCGATCTTCAGCCCGATAGCTCCTACGAGGAGGAGCCGATTGCTATTTTGGACCGAAGTGAGCGAAAACTGCGGTCAAAGATAGTTCCGTTAGTACGTGTTCAGTGGCGACATCATAATGCCGAGGAGTCCACATGGGAGCGCGAGGAAGAGATGCGCGAATATTATCCAGAGTTGTTTTTATTAGGTACTTTTTAGTTCCGAATTTCGGGACAAAATTCTGTTATTAGGGGGGAAGTATGTAATACCCCGCATTTTTATCGATATTTATTTATGGGATTAATTAAATTAAATGTGAATTAATTGAGAATTAATCCGGATAAAATACTAACGAGATGTGAGTTGGTATTTGATTATAATTTGTATATATGGCAATATATGAATATTGAAAATATTGAAATTTGTCGCGAGGTTGAAATACGGCAATTTGAAAAATTTAATTGGGACGCACGTGTCAGTCGCGTCGAGAATGAATTTATGAGATTTAAAATAAATTATTTTTCTTTTGACCAAATAGACATTTTGAGCGCGCCAACGTGTCCGGAAGGGTCGAGATAGTCAGAAAACACTAGCCGGGGGTTTAGTTTAGGTCCCGGGGCATTTTTAGGCCAAACCGGCAACCCAAAAGGGTAGTTTGGTAATTTCAAAAATTTGGTAATTAAAACCCACGAAAATTAGACTTTACTTATACCTTATCATTAAACCCACTAACCCATTTTCAACCCCAATCTAAGTAGTGGGCTACGGGAGAAGTTAAGAAAATATTTTAACTTGCCAAAAACCAACCCCCACCTCCATTGTCATCTTGTGAGAAGAGCTTGTAGAGAGAGAGAGAGAGAGAGAGAGAGAGAGGAGAATTCTGCAGAGAGAGAGAGAGGAATTCAACCATCTCCAACCAACAACAAATCTGAAGAACATAAGGCAAGTGATTTAGTTACAATTAATTCAATGAATGTGTTCTTCCATGTTTAGTGTAATTATCGAATTTTGTCTTGGAAGATTGATATAGACCCATGAATTTGAGGATTAAAACTATGAACCATGTTAGGAATTTCATGTAGACATATTCTGGACGAATTATGAATTCAAAATATAATCCTTGATGATCTAAAAACGGATTTAAGAAGAGATTTATTATTGTTCTTGAAAGAAATAGAAAACTAGGGTTCTTGATGAAGTTTTGATCCAAATAAAGCCATTGGTTGATGATTTATTGGTTTTAGAACGTTAACAATGTTGTAGGATGGTGGTGTGATGATATTATAACGTTAGATTAGAGTTTCATGCATTATAATGGAGTTTTGGGACGATTTGAGGACTGCAAAACGAAGCAGTCTGTAGCCTACCTGGTGCAATCGATCGATCGACATTCATCAGTCGATCGATCGACCACCATCGATCGATCGATGTTCAAGGTCGATCGATCGACCTTCCCAGAATGAGTAAAATTTTCCCTAGTTAAATTTTAATGATGTTAACCCTTAGAAAATTATTATTGTAGACTTTATGAATATCCTTAGACTTAAGGAAGACCAGTAGGTATGGTTATAAAATTTGGACCTTAATTAGAATTCAATTTGAGGAATTATTCTAAAATCTAATGAAATTCGATGAGTGAGATAATATTAGGGTTAAAAGAGTAAATTTGAATAATTTGATGAAATGAGGTTTGGGGCAGAAGTAAGGACTTTAAGAATAATGATGTTATTTGTGGGAATAATAGGAGACTTAGTAATCCCTTTGAGATAGGTTTTAAGTACAAGAAGCTATGACGTGAGATGTGTCGACAATCTACATTATATATTATCGGAAGACTTAAAAATGCATAAAATTGGAATAATGGTATAGGGATGTAGAATATACCTTTATTAATATTAAGATATCTAAGACGTGTGAATGCTTAGTATATGACTTATGTGTATGACATACCTACCATACTTGCTATCACGGGAGGTTTACGTTCGCTTAGGACCATCTAATCTTTGTGTGCCCGGATTTAGATTGGTACCTTAAGAACATAATGCTAGAATGACTTATTTGTGAGTTAATAAGTCAGCTGACTATGGAGCGTAGGTATGTACGTGACCCACGGATATGTTGAATTATGTTCGCCTCCATTTTTGTGTGTTGTGCTTATTCTAACAATTCCTGAGAGATTCGGAATTTGTAATCCTTATGTACGTGATGTACCGGGATGAGATAGGAGAGTATGTGCACCGTATCCTAAACTAGGGGTGCCTATAATGTATATTTATGATGTGAATAATATACAACTAATGTTCAATGAAATACTTAGTAAAGTAACGATGTGTATACTTGTGCTATTTTAATAGAGATTAAAATGAGAACTCCACAAAATAAAAGGTTGTTATTAGGGAATTAAGGGCCATAAATGGTATACCTTAATGACATGAATGAACCCTTAAACCTATAAAGCGAAGCCATGTTCTGTATTAGACTAGTTAGTTAGTAGCATAACTAGTACGAGCTATGGATGCGTTAGGAGTGCACATTAGTTGAGAGGTGAGGAGCTCATGTGAGTGCACGTCACTAACATGTATTTAATATTCATTGTTTAATTGTCATTAAAGCACTTGCTGTTTTTAAAATATTCTCCACATTCGGGCTCTGACCCGTTTGCTTTCAAATCTACTTTTTGTAAAAACCTTTTTTAGGTGCCCAGCCACAAGGACACCATGCATAGGATTTCCATTCAGGTGACGAGCTGTAGCTGTTGTGGAAGTTACAGGGCCTTGATATTAGACGCCTCATTTTCCAGTCTTGACTCCATATTCAGTTTCATCATTTGTAGGGCATGTCGCCTATTTCTATTAGAGACTTTTATATTTCAGTTATTCAGACTTTGGTTTGTAATTAATTCAGGATGCAGACTTGTTTTATTTATTTCCATATTGGGATTGTTATGAGGAGTATTTCCTCCAGGCTTATTATTATTTGTTGGTTATTCTATTACTTCTTTATGGTGAATGGTTATGTTATTCTTTCATAATTATTTTATTGCATGTTAATCAGATTTAATTTAAAATTTGACAACTTACTTTTTTAAATACTAGGTGGTTAGAAATCATTAAAATGTTTTCGACAATGATGCTATTAACTGAACCAACTTGGAATTTTGTATTAATTTAAAAAGGAGTAGCTACCCGGTATTTAATTAGTCGGGGTGTCACAGAGGCTGCCTCGAGTGAGAGCTATGAAGAGGAAAAAGAGGCTGCCGGTGAGGATGTCGAAATGGGGGATGTCAGTCCGGATGAAGAGTCGGCGGACGAAGAGGACGATCCTGATTTTGAATGGGTGGGTAGTGACCTCACGAACCGTATGGCAGCACTGGAGACGAGTTTTGGCAACTTCTTAACCGATTACCGTTGTGATACGAGCTTGATATTCTGTTTCCAAGCGGACATCTACCGACGCCAAGGGGATCCCAATGATCCATTGCCCTCCTATTTCTATAATCCCTATGGCCCCGACGTGCCCGGTTCCTCCCAACCCCCGCCCCAGTGAAGCTTTAGGTGGTTATGGTAGTTTTTATTTGTTTTTCCTTTTCACATGTTTGAATATTTTTCCTTGTAATTGTACCACAGTTCTGTTTTCTATAAAATCTGCATTTTCACCATTTGTTTGTTTTATTTATCGCACTTATTATTTTACCTTGTTTAGATTTTAGTCCTTTTTGCTTGTGGATAATGCAAAAGTCTAAGTTAGGGGGGTCACAAGTGCGTATTTCTAAAACTTCACAAATTTTCAAAATGCCCAGAAATTTCCAAAAAAGTCATAAAATTTTGAAAAACCCAAAAATATTTTTGTTTAAAATAAATAAAAATTCAAATTCAAATTCAAAATTTTCAAAAATATCATTTAGAAGTCGGTTTAAAGTCTCAAGTTGTAAAAATTCAACATACACAAAGCCGAAATTGACCAAATATGGAAATTTAAAGAAAATTGACGACTTAACGAATAAGTGTGGAGATTAACAAACCCGGTGAGATTCGAGCCTATCACTTTTAGGAGTTTTTAAATCAATCCGAGTTAATTGTTAACTCAAAGTTCTTTTCAGCACCTAAAAAGTCGTCGAGGATCTCAACCCTTTCATTTTGATCGGTTATGAAAAATGTGTGTGATATTGCCTTGAAAAACGTGTCAAATTGATCTCTAAACTTAAATTCATCTCGAAACGCATATGGTAACGCAATTAGTATTTTGGACAATGAAGTAGGCCCTCGTTTGTCACCCAAAAATATTAGCCATAAAAAGATGTGAAAAATTACCCCTTTTGCAACCCAAATTGAGCCGAATAATTTTTTTTTCCTTTCGTTTGATAACCCGAAAAAAACCAAATAGCGTGGAATTGCGAAAAATGGAAAAATTCAGAATTTAAGTCCGAAAAAGTGCATATAAAGGGGCAAGAAAAAAATTTTATGCTCAACAAAAATAGCAAGAAAAGAAGTGAAATACAGAAAAAATAGAGAAAAAGAAGAAAAAATGAGTGAAGCCCGAAAAAGCACTAAGGGACATCATAAGAAAATTTTCCCAATTCCGAATTTCCCTACCACTTCCATGTTACCCAATACACCTATAACCTGAAAAGTCCTACCGAGTCCGAAATGCTAAATTGATTACCGCGTGGAGAGCTAAGACACCAAAAGATAATATAAGATATTAAATGTGCGAAAAAGAGGCAATGTTCCCATTTTTAAAACCGTAATCCGTTGATGAGATCCTATTACCATAAAATTTTCGTCTTTCTACTTATATGCGTGATTTTGCGTCCATGACATTTACTCTTTATATCACGCATATCGAGAGAATAGCCATAATTCGAGAGGTTCATTTGTGAGATCATCCCGTGAGATTTTGAAATCAAAACGAATTTTCGGGTAAGTAACGTGATGATCAATCGGTGGAAATTGACGGTTATATTTTTGGCTTCGCGCACACACACTATGATTTGAGACTATTGAATATGACTTGATGATGACTATTTTCTGGAAAAGTTTGAATTACACAATTTTTGCATATTTTGAATCTTCTTTCAGTCGAATTTTGTGGGTATATTCACTGCAAACCCTCACGAAACACAACTCGTCCTACTAGGGTGACCTAGGGGTTTAAAGGCTTGTTGCATACGCTAAATGCACTCGCTTGCCTGCGAAAAAGGTATTCTATCCCAATAAAATGTTTTTCAAGAGTTAAGTCGCGCTAAGATTCTTTTACATTGCTCGGGACGCGCAAAGTTCTAAGTTAGGGGGTTTGATTAGGCATAAATTCTTTCCAATTTATCCCTTAATTTAAGTACTTTTAGTACCTCGAACAACGTAATCGATTTGACTTTATCTCATAATCTTGCTACTGACTTATCCGAACGAGTACACCGAGTTTTTGGTATTTCGTATGAATTTTGCAGGTATTTAATGTCAAAAACGAAAGAAAGAAACATGAAGAATCAAGAAAGGAAAGAAGGAAAGTCAAAAGGGAAAAAGTGTAAATTCTACCCAGAATTCAAATGAGGCACCTAAAGAGAAGTTGAAGATATCACATTCATGAGCACATAGGAAGAAACGGCAGCTCAAAGGAGTCCCGATACAAAAGTTATGAGCAGTCAAAGTTGAAGGAAAAAGTCAACCAGGCAGACCGATCCGCCCCCAGTCCGGACCGGTCCGCAGTGCATAGTCCAGAAGACCCTGGATCGAAAGCAAACCGAAGAGGGATGAAAAATAAAAGAATCGATCCGCCTAAGCCCCGAACCGGTCCGGCTATCGAGATTTTATAATCTTATCCTTCTCCTAAGAAGAGTCCTAGTGCAACAAAAAATCCTAAATTTTTGTAGGGTATAAATACCCATTTTATTAACATTATTTGCACGGAGAATTAATAGAATTTTCCATTCTTTTTCAGAAACCCTAGTTTAGATACAATTTGCAATTTGATTCCAATAGGGAAGATTATTCAGATTTCTGTGATTCCATGTATTCTTAATTACCGCTGTTGCTGCTTTGGTAAGATTAGGAGTTACTTTTCTTCATTCAAATTACTTGCTACACCATTCCACAAATTTTCCTTAGTTTAATTATGGTTTTCTGCACATCAAACACTGTTTTCATTACTTTTAGCATGCTAGGCTAGATTTTCTAAGGTCGGGATACATGAACCCATCCTGATGTGATAGTTGCATGTGTATAACATTAGTCCTCTGAATTTAGTGATTGATTACGACCGTATCACGTAGGAACACAACAATTGTAGATCTTTAGATCTCGTTTGCTTCTGAGTAACCGGGATGCTTTAGAATGCAATTCGAGTGTCACTATCGCAATACCGATTTACTCGTCCTCAGATTAAGTATGATGCGGGCTTGGACCTCATATACGTAATTCTTGGGAGTACTAAATTCTGGGTCTAATTAATCAGTTAAATTTATGATTAGTATTAAAACTGCAATACACTAGGGGTGGGGGATTGTATTCCCGTTCTGTTATCTTTATCAGACAGTTTAAAGTTTCAAATCTTTCGTCATCAGTATTTTAAGTAATTTAGAATAATTGCACCTTTTCCTAATTTCATAATTGCATTTAGTTGTAATCATTCCCAAAACCAAATCATTTTTCCTTTTCCTTTTTAGCGTCGAAGTTAGGGTTCATTCATCTGTCCAACATCGTCCCAACTCTGTTGTCCTATTTCCTTGTGGATACGATCCCGACTTACCGGGTTTATTACTAACGCGACAGGCTTGCACTTGAGCCTAGAGTGAACGCACATTAGAGACACTTTCTGAGTCGCGTCAGGTAACATTTATAGAAGTTTTTTATTCTGGTTGGACAAGAGTATTATGTCCAGGAACCATTTGAACCGCTAGTGCTATTGGCGATTTAAGGAATAAGTTTTATCCATGGGTAAATGGGATAAGTTTTATGTGATTCGAGTGAGTCACAGTGTTTTTTTAACACTAGATTCGCGCATGAGACATGTTTAATGGGTGTATCGTTAGTGTTACTATTGTGTGTATATATTTATCGTTGGGTAGCGGGGCTCTCTTTAGTTCCGTCGATATGGGAGCATGTGAGGTCTCTGAGAGAATATGTTTTAGTGGATTTACTCGTTTTAGAAATATAATATACGAGTATGATCTTATCCTGGGTATGGACTGGTTAGTGATGGTTTAAGAGATGATGGCATGTTACCTCAAGGCTATTGTGTTCGTTGTTCCAGGGCAGGATGTGTGGTTTTGCAATGTCTCACCTGAAAAAGGGTTCGCGTCTATATTATATTGTGGAGGAGACTTTAGAGAGTATACTTGTCTCATTATATTTGATACTAATGTGTAGGGATTTTACTAATGTTATTCAGGGTATATTGAGTTTTCTGTCGAGCGAAAATATTTAGCTCGTTATTGATTTAACGCTAGGGATTTAGTGATAGTGCGAGCGTAGTGTATATGGATCCTTTAGATATATGGGAGTTTATGATTAGACTTACACGACTGGAGATATGATTTTGAGTGTCCCGACTATATGCTTTGGGCCTACAGAACTCGATGACCGATAATTCTAGGTGATAGTGCATCAGGGGAGTTCCTTATTTGAGTTTCGTTTGCGGGACGTTCTACGCATGAACCAGACGTTGTTGGATGCTAGGGCATCAGTTTTAATTGCGAATCATTGAATTTGTAGAGAAAACACTTTGAGTTGAGAGCTCTTATACTATATAAGGACAGTGGAGACAGTAGTGTTGTGTAGAAAGCATTGGGAAACTTTTGCACCACTAGTTTATATATGGGGTAGTATCGAGGAGAAATAAGTCACGATTAGTAAGGAAACTGAGTACAACCTTATTGTATAGCCACATCAAGAGTGCGAGGTCGGGCTTAAAATGAGTACGTTACGTATGTGACGTTAGTGATGAATGTGCGGATGTGCACGGGATATAGGGTGTATGGGCACCCTAGTTTGTTTAATTTTTAGAGTCGTCTAGGATAAGGGGATGTGTAAATAAACGTGGTGAACGTATGCATGTAGGGCAGTTATAAGTCAAATTAGAATAGTATGATGGATTGAACTTTGTTTTAAAAAGAAGATAGTCCGAATATGTATAAAACCAGAAGAACTATCACCCCGAGATGGGTTGAAAGATGGTGGAGACACATGTAAAAGATATCCCTTGACAAGGGAGGACCTCACAATTTTGGAAAGTAGAGAGGAGTCTTAGTCAAATTCCTAGAGTGTCTTGCACATAAATAAGATGTTGATTTCTACCAGACGGAAAAAGAGACCAGAAAGTGCGCATTTTTGGAGCAGACGCACAAGCCATAGTTTTAGTATACCCCCAGAAAAGAGGAGTAAGATGTGGCACGTGATATGAAATGTTGAGCATGTGGATCGATGTTGAGTGACACATAGTTAAGTTGTCTCCAGGTGCACCACTCGTAGGTGGAAAAGGTTGGTCCGAGATGATCAACCAAAATTTTGTAATGGATTAATAATTACAGTGACGGAATGTATATGCAGATTGATAAAGTTCATTATTGGGTTATCAAAATCGCGGAGAGTTCAGGATTTCCTTCGGGTTCGTGGAATGGATTGACCAAAACGGAATAAATTTTATTCATTTGGGGTGAGTTATATTATCGAGCAGTATGCCAACATTTCATTGGAGAGACGAAAATGAACCGGCACAAGGTGCTGCCTAATATTATTATGAATCAGGATGAGATACTTGAGTTTCTCCTTTGATAGGAAGTAAGAGGCGGTGGGGATGGAGTTACATTTTTAGAACGACGTGCCACTCGTTGATCGGTGGGTAGACAAAATGTGACTAAGATGTTGGAGAATGCAAGAAATGCGTATTCTAGATTTTGGGGTAATTGGGAGTATTAATTACCACTAGTAGAGTTACGAGTGATAACTTGTAGCAGTTTATTATTTGCGTGGTGCCTTCCGAGGCTTCATACAAAGGTCATGTCATCCAACCTTTGGTTGGTTAGAGGTGTGGAATAACAAGATTCTCAGGCTTGACATGATTCAGGGTCCGTTGGTAAGGATTGAGTTAATCTACATCGTTTTCGAATAGTTCAGGAACGTAGTGAGAGTACGTCACCGTGAATCGAAGTTTTTGAAGTCTGACATGAGTAGTTAGGGATTGTTGCGGGTGTCTCCCATGAAGGGAGTTACGTGTCATGGCAATAATGAAAATTGGCACCTGTGGAAGTGGGGCCTTTTCCAACATTGAGATGATATATCTAATGGAGCACATGCTCGTCCTTTTTTAGTGTTATAAGAGGATTTACGATAGTTTTGTGTGTCATTTTATAAGCAATATCGATATGTAAGAGTTTGAATGGACTTGTCTCTAATCTTGGATTGTGGTGAGTAGATCTTTAGTCAAAATGGTACCACTAGTGTGTATAGTGGAAACACCAAAATATTATTACAAGTTAACCTTGAATACGTTTGGATGCATTGCGTGTAAGGATCCGAAGTTTTTAGTATCGGGCATATCCAAATTTCAAGGACGAAATTCCTTTGCAAGGGGGAAGTATGTAACACCCCGTATTTTTGAATACTTGGGGATTTAATTATTTCAGATATTGCAAATTACACGTGTGCAGTAATTAAATTAAAATGAAATATTACATATTTAACAAATATTGATTTGTGGGAATAAGATTAATATTTATGTGGTAAATTTACTAAGTGCATCTATAGTAAATAAAACACGGTGAATTGTTAGTACATCGTAGTGTGTAATAACGACGGGATTGTGATGATATCTCAACGGGGGCTTGTGAGTTGACTATATAAAGGTTGAGATGGAAAATTTATGTGTAGTGACTCAGATGGTGATTTCCAGTGCACGGTTGGTTCAGAATAGGTCGAAATAATAAAAAATAAGTACCTGGGGTAATAATTGTGTTTCCAGGGCTTTTTAGACTAGCTCAGACTCTTGTAGGGGTATTTGGGTCATTTTGATGTATCCTAATAACCTGATTTTGGGATTTGTGTTTTAAACCATAAGTGTTAGGTTGGTGAGGCACCCATTCCATTATTTCTAAACCCTAAGAGAGAATGAAGAGGGGAGAAAGAAGATAAATCAAGGGAGAAAGCTAGAGGAGGCCAATTCGGTAAGGGATTCGGGAAAAATCTAGCAACAATCCATCACACATGAGGTAGATCAGACTATACAAACATCAAAAGGGCAAGTAATTGACTTGATTTATTGAATAGTAGTATATTTTATTCATATTATAATAGGTGATGTGAAAAACTATTTTTGGGTGGGGGTTTTCACATGTTAAAAGGGTTTTTTGAGAAATTATCCCATAACTTGTAGAGTAAAAGCATATTTGATATTTTTAAATGATTTATACCCGTTGAAAATGGGATTTGGTTAGATATCCATAGGTTAATCATGCTTAATTGTGATTTTCAATTAAATCTTGGGCTATTGGGAGTGTTTACCATGTAAACCCATTTTAATGGAATAATTTTGGTGATTGTAGTTAATCTTTGAAATTATGATGATTGTTTGATGTTAAAATCATCTAAGATTTCTTCTCTTATATTTCTTATGTTCTGGCAAAAATATATAATCACGTTGAAGGTGATTGGGGTGGATTTGGGCAGAAAAAACAGAGTTTGAGTTCATTGTGTGGGAAAGGTAACCGGATCTCATCCTTGTCGAACCAATTCGAAATTCTGGGCAGGTTAAGTTGGATTATTTGATTGGTGGTTTAATTCAAGAGGGTTTAAATCGATTTATAACTTTCGTAAAATTAAGAGAATATAATTAGAAATGACTTAGGGGGTTTACATTACCTTAGAACGATAGGGTAATCAAATATTGATTAGAAATTTTGAGAGAAATTATTCACGAAGATTTTTTAAAATGACGAATTACGAGAGAAAGATTAGGAAACATTTGATGTACGGGATGTTTGGGTAAGTCTGGGTATTTTAGTAGGGTGATGCTATGTTATTAATTTAAATATTTGTATTTACAAGTTGGTTGGGTAAGTCCGAGTATTTTAGCAGGGTGATTCTATGTTATTATTATTTACGGACTGGTTGGGTATGTTCGGGTATTTTAGCAGGGTGATGCTATGTTATTAATTTAATTAGTGACAAATTAAATTAATTAAGAGTCGGTGGATAGACTCGGGATAAGTGGGCTACTGCTTCGGGTGATAGGCACGGATTAACTGGATTTTATGAATATATAAGGGTATAAATACAATATATATACGAATAAGAATCATATATATGTGCATCATATTTATGTGAAACATACCCATCCTAGAGATAATGCTATCAGGGAGGTTGTGCGTCGTGGGAGGTCACTCTAGCGAATCTCAACAGAGGTAGTATCATTCCCCTGGGTCATATGTGTTGTGCATGCCCATGTGATGTAGGGTTGGAGTCCCGTGGAATAATGTGGTATTGTTATGACCACGGACTTAAGGTCATGACCATCTCCAATGTTCATCTGTGATTTTCGGGTTGAGTGGTGAGATTCCAACCCTGCTGCCCAGAGTGTGGAGGACATTCCTTGAGCACGATAGCATGCTAGTGGGTTCACGTCCAAAATGTGGAGGACATTCATGAATGCGATTACATATATAATGAGTGATATATATGTGTACTAGTGATATGGAATATATATATATATATATATATATATGAAGCAAATTATATACGAACTTAAGACATTAAATGTGATTGATGATTTGATACTAGTGAAAGTTATTGGCAACGAATTATGTGATATTAAGTTGTGAATATTGAATTAATAACTAGTGAAAGTTATTTAAAAGGAACTGATTTAATTATAATTAAGAATTATAATTATTAAACATATATGAAAGCTAAATGTATAAAATATGCGTAACACAAGGTAGTGTGTGGACCTAAAAAAAATGAAGACGAAACGTGGCACGAAACACGACACAATATGTAATCTCTGAAGCTTTGACGCTACATTTTCAATCAAATACGATATAGGCTTGAAAGGTTGAAAACTCAAAGCTTAACCTATGACTTAAAATATTTTGTCCGCAAAGGAGATTTACTCCTTTAGGATATCATAGGGAAAGTCACACCCAAAGCCTCTAATGGGCACGAGTTCATCCTGGTTATCATTGATTACTTCACCAAATGGGTAGAAGTCAATTCATACGTAGTACTGAATGTGAAAAAAATAGCTAAATTCTTTCGAAAGAACATTATCTACCGATACGAGGTTTCGTAGTAGCTAGTGTTAGATAACGGGTTACATTTCGAGGCAGAAGTCAAAGAATTGGTCGACGAGTATGGGATTCAGAGACACATATCTTCTCCCTACCGACCACAAACCAATGATGCAGCTAAAGCCGTTAATAAGAACCACAAAGCTTTTATTAACAAGATGACCGAGAATTGTAGAGGTTGGGCTGATCGGATCCCTTACGCCCTTCGGGCTACCACACTTTAGTCCGGGCATATACTGGGGCTGCCCCTTACTCTCTGGTATACGGTATGGAAGTAGTCCTACCCATTGAACAAGAAGTACCCTCATTACACGTCATGCTTGCAAGCAAAGTCAATGAAGAAGAGTAGCATCAGAGCCGTCTTAACGAGTTGTCGCTCTTAGACAAAAGAAGGCTAAAGGCTCTATATCACATACAAGGATACCATTATCGGATATCGCAATTATTCAACAGGAGATTCAAGGACCGTTGCGTCCGAGAAGTGAACTTAGCCCTTAAAGAAATCATATGGGACCCCAGACGGAAATTCAAGTCAAACTGGAGTGGCCCCTACATCGTGAAAAAGTAGTTGTCTGATGGCACCACTATGCTCATTGACCTTGACGGAGAAGAGATGGTGCATCCAGTTAACGTGGAACGTCTCAAGAAATTCTACCCTTAGTCCAAAATCTCGACATGCTATAACTCCTCTCATCCCCCTTCTATTCTTAAAAAAAATAAAAAATAAAAAAAATTCTTCATTTCCCTCTACTCAGAACTACGTGGGGTCTGATCCTCTAAAAAAAACCTTTTTGCTTTCAAAAATGAAAACTCAGAAATTTTTTCAAAACCCCAGAGGTACATTGGCAGGTCATACGTTTTAGATGGGCACGGTCCCTTTCTTTTTCATAAAATGTTATTCTTTTCTTACCTGCGAGAATAACAGTTCGTTTTATCATTTACATGAAAAAGGCTTACGTATGCCCTAGCGATTGGTATAGATAATTCAAATGTAAAACTCATCAAGAGGCACAATAATATAATTAAAATCCTTTTTTATTCCATTATGGGAAAATTCAGTACAGTTACACAAAATATCAACATAGAGAGTTAAACAACTACCCCCTGGCACGCAAACTACCCCTAAAACAATTTAACCAAACCTTCCCAAATTATTACCCCAAACCAAAATAACCAAACACATTTCCATCACAAAAGCTTCACAAATAAACACCAGCTTCACAAAAGACCTACACGCAGCTACCAAAAGACCTAACCTCATCATCATCTGATCCTTGAGGCCCCTAAACTTCCCCTGCTTTGATGGTATGCCGAAGGCGCTCCATGGAACGATAAGCCCAGACTAGCTTAGAGAAAACCACTATGCCCCCTCCATAGTGTCAAACATGACGGACCATATATATCCGGTCTCTTCTGCTAAGATCTTAGTCATTATCCTTTTCCACAACCATTTCATATAGTCTCCAGAAATATGCCAAACCCTGCCAATAGATTGTGAAGCACGAGTTGACGGCTGGTGATTCTCCCACAGAAAGCCTAATCGCATGTGTAAGCCTTCAATAAAATCCTCCATAAAAAAGAAATCCAGTGTACGGGAAGGCATAATTTGCTCCGATCCGACTTGATAAAGATCCGATAGGGGAAATAGAATGAGGTCCATGGGAGACCAGCTCTTGGAACATAGCGGTATTCCCTCAGTTCCAGAATGGGATGCAACTCCCTCCACCAGGGCACTGACCAGAGCAAACATCGAGCTCCGTACTCCATAAACTAGTTTACCCAATTCTTTATGGTTGGGCTAAAGCTGATGAAGTAACGAGTGAAGATATTCAGTACAACTGCCAAGGGATATTCAGTGGGATACCAAACAAAATCTCTCGGCCAACCACATGAACAACATAACCGGGCTTCCTTTCAAAAAATCCAAACGGCCTTCCTGCCAAGCATCTAGACCATTTAGGGTCTCTGCCAGTATCACCGCCGAAGGATTATGACGATATGACATCGACGCTGTAAGGGCAGCCAGTTGAGGGTCCATCATCAGGTTCCCAGTCACCAGCAGTAGTTTCGATGTTAAGCCAAGGGCAATGGCTCCGGTATGGCCAACATCATTAAAATCTCGCAAACTCACAAAATATAATAGAACTGGGAGGGAGATCATTCCCTAGTGACCAATGGTTGAGCCACTGAAGGAGAAATATGGAGAAATCCTACTAATATCTCCCGAGGAGATCGAGAGAATTCAAGAATGGTCGCTTCCAGACTGGGATTAACCCCCAATATAGCAGACAAACCTCGTCTAAGACAAAGCGAAAAACATAGTCCTTAGGATACCAAAATTATGTTGTCGTCGCCATCATGTTTCGGTCGATGGGATGATTGTGCCACAAAGAGACCCGACACAAGTTGAAGGCGTCGTAATCCAAATTGTACAAGCAATAACCTCTAAACTCTCAAGATAAGAGGCAAGATCTGTACACATTGGAAGAGTCATTTTGATATTATGGAAGAAAGCAAGATATATGAAGCAAGAAGGAGAAAGGAAGGATGAGTGAAAAATAACACCACCTTGCCCCCTTTTATACTTGAAAACTTTGGCTAAAAACAAGAAGTCTGCAAATCTGAATGAAAGACATGCCTCACCAAAGGACTCTAAGCTGCAGGAAAGTGCAATCAAATCCCAAGAGTGATTTAACATGACTCATATGCTGATAGGCGGGACAAGGGGTATGCGATCGACAACCCCCTATTTTTAGAAAATTCTATCTTTCTTTTTTGACAGATTCAAAATACCTCAAAAATAAATCTTTATTTCAAAGAACCCCCGGGTTATTCCGTCCTGCATTATTCATTTTTACCCATCGTTCTTAAAAATTAATCTTTTTCTCAAGTTATTTAAAAACTCTCTTTGCAAAAAAATAAAATGACCCATACTTTTTACGATCTCAATAATAAAGTAAAGAGTGCATGTAGAATAAGTCATTTAAACAGAGATACAATAAAATCTCATTCATATATATATATATATATATATATATATATATATATATATATATATATATATATATATTTCCATTAACGTCATCTTTTCAGGAAAATAGAAGAAAATTAAAACAACAAGACTCAGCCCGAAACCCCAAACTCTCTCTCTCTCCCTAGGATCCCCCGTCCCTACGACGAATGCGATTCTTCTGGCGACGAGCTGAGGACCCTACACTACCTGATCCAGATCCATCCTTAGAAGTAGAAAACGACACCAGACACGAAGCAACCGAAATCGAATCTCTAATATGGGTAGTCCTAGAAGCCAACCAGTCTCGGATATCCCTCAGCCAAGTAGTCGACACCCGAACATAGGCCTGTCAATGGATCGGGTCTGGACCCGGACCCGATCCATTTAATAGGGTCTGAGTATATTTTTTAGGACCCGAGACCCGAAGACCCGAATACCCGAAGATTCGTTTATTAAACGGGTAGGGTCTGGATCTTATACAAGACCCGGACCCGAAGACCCGACTCGAATTGTACATTATTATTTTTTAAATATATATATATATATATATATATATATATAGAGAGAGAGAGAGAGAGAGAGAGAGACTATAAATTTATATATATTTATAAATATATCTTATCAATATAACATCTAAGTATTATATATAAAAAATATAGTTATGTATATAATAAATATAAGTAATATATGTTTTATTTATACTAATAATATTCTATAATACATGACAAAATATTTCAATTTAAGATTAAAAAATAAAGAAGGGGGATAAAATAAAATAAATGTATATATTTGTCCAGACTCGGACCCGAACCCGAGACCCGAAGACCCAAACGGATCCGGGTCTAGATCCAATATTGTAGACCCGATGAAGACCCGGACCCGAACCCGGACCCGATGAAGACCCAATTATACGGATCTAGATCTCCCTAAACCCGACCTGTTGACAGGCGTACCCGGACATGATGTAAGAAAACAAAAAATGCAAATCAATCAATCTAAAGAAAAAGAAGAAATCAAAAAGACAAAGGACAAAGAAATGAAAAGATATATCTCCGGATGAAGGACGTCCTCCGTCAGGCCCAACACCGTTGGGTCCACCGCATTAGGGCGGTGCTGCATACTCAATGACCCCCCTCCAGCCAGTCTGATATTATAGGAAGGAGGAGCAAGCCGGATGAATGGAACCTCCATCGCCACTGTCGCCGCTGATGACGCCGCACCACCAATGTTGTGGACAGACCCCGCCGGTCGACCCGTACCCCTTTCCGAAGCCGTAGGAGGCAGATGCATGTTCACTACATCATAAATATTGGAGGGTATCAATCAACTCATCACGAATTCAAGGTAGTCGTAAGTCACCACCATGTTAGTATAGGACGAGTAGGGCTCCTCAATCATTACCACCGCCCCGACCTCCTCCGACATCTCTCGCACCTACCTCATGTACCTTAGAGGCATCACCAGTGGGACCACCACCTCGTCCTCCACGATCTGTCAGACTACTATCTCTCCTAGATACCAAGAATAGCCGAACTCGTGCACTAACAATCAGCGCATCTGAGCATTCATCCCGATCACCCTTATGTGCTGGATGGCTGTCCCCAGGGATAGAAAGTCACCTGCATTTTTCCAAAATAAAGTTAATACTTGCATATGTTGCCCAAAAATAACTCGGGGGGGAGGGGGTGAATTGAGTTTTGCAAACTTTTTATGTATTTTTATTTTAATTAATTAATTTCAGCCCATGTTAATATACCAAGTTAAAATAACTTTAAATAATTTATTTAATATGCTAATCTTGAGAAATAGTCTATGTTAAGAATTTCAGAAAATATAGATTAAATGAAAAGAAGGAAAATATATTTTTGGATTAAAAAAAAAAAATTCTGAAATGATATAGTTTAATCAACAAAAGCAACTGGAATAATTTTATCAACTATTAAATGAAATTGGTTAAAAAAAATTATTTTGATCTTTGAATATTTAAGGGTGTTGATGATATCAGATTTAAACTAAAATAATTAAATCAATCATACACAAATTAATAAATGATGAAAAATAAATAAGACCGATTTTTAACTTGGTTCGGCCAAATATGACCTACATCCATGCGCCAAGAGCAACCTTCATCTCTCGCGCTTCACTAACTGTGATCCACTTGTCGGTAGGATCAAACCACCATTCTTACAACAGCACCACGAGCTACAATATGTTCCTGAAGCTAAACAAACAACTTCAAACTTTACAAATGGAGCAGAAAAAAATAGATGAAGTTTTACACTCTTGAAATGATACAAATTTGAGCCTTAAGTGTTTCTTGAAGTGACCCCAAACAAATCAGCTTATGAATCTTGTTCTTGAAGTATATAGTGTTAATGAGTTTGCAAAGTTGAATATGACACTTGAGTTCTCAAATTTTTCTTCTCTAAAAAATTTTCAGTCTAGCTTGTGAGATGGATTTCTATTGGTCTGATTTTTTGGTGTAGATGACTATATGGCATCCTAAAATGATAATTGAAAAATATGAACGTTGGAGTGTTCTCATCAACTTGCAGATGGCATTTAATGCTCACAATTTTTTTAAGAAGACAAATCGCTTCCATATCTGTCTAAGAAAGAGAGAAGAAGTAGACTGGTAGAGAGAAAGAAATGTTAGTAGCAAATGAGATATTACACAATGAATGTAGATTCGTGTAGAGAGTTAAAGGATAGAAACAATAATTAATGAGATCTCTGTAAGCAAACAAATGATATCTGTAAACAAATATATGTGGGTCCCAAAGATGTCCAACAATTCTTTTCAATGGATATATGATTGAACAATATATGTAAAGAATATTATTATTTAAAAAATGTGCTCACGAAACTATTATAAAAAATATTTTGTGTAAAAAATATATTAACGCTCGTAAATTTTTTTTGATTATATATAAAATCGTTTAAAAAAAATGTTTAACTTTATATTGGTTATAATATAAGATGTACATGTAAGTAGACATATAAATGTTAAAGACAAGATATTATTTTTGCTTGTGCAAATAAAGAGATCAAGATCAATGCAAAAAAAAATCTCTGCAAATGGTCAATCGTGGGGCCCAGGAAAAGACCAAAGAAAGTGAGTTAAGATGGATGATATCTCATGATGTTTGCGTGTATATTAAAACAAGATGAATAACATATATTTGTCTAGTGTGTGTGTGTGTGTATATATATATATATATATGAGATAAAAAAAAATTCTGCTAGTTAATAAAAACTTACGACATTAAACAAAATGGATGTGACAGTTAAAAAAAAAGTGTTAACTGTCTTATGCATTTAAAACAATTTATTTATTAACTTATTTATTTATATTTCTTATTATTATTATTCATATATAATTTTTTCATCAGAAATTTGTATCTAAGATATGCAACTGGCGTGAAAAAAATGCATTGGTATTGACAAAACTTCAACCACATCTGTCCAAGTGGGACTGTAAAAGACTTCAGAGACAGTTGTCCATCTGTGTCAAAATAAGGCGTCCAAGGCAAATGACAACTATCACCTATTATGACAGCCAAAGATAGTATCTACACAGGTCAATAAATAACTCTTGGCTCAAGGTGAGAGAATAAAATATAAAGCAATGGACAAAATGAAGCATAACAATTATTTACAGAACACGCGTGTAGATTTTGAACAAAGATTGTCACAAATATATATATATATATATAACGCTAAAAAACAATAAAAATGGACAAAAGAAAGAAAGAAAAAAACTTTCGTACTCATCATTTTGTGAAGTAAGTAGATAAAGATTTATGTGGCTAAAAAAAATATCTTTTGATTTGTTGGAAAAGAGCAAGAATAGATGTCAATTGTCAGTAAAAATCTCCATGACTTCATATTTTGATAAGATTTCTGTAACTTCGTATTAACGTAAAAAAATGTTAAACAAAAGATAAAAAAAAATTAACGAACTGTTAAAAATGTAAAAGATTACAGAAAAAAGTGTTAAAACGAAAAATTAAAAAGAGTAATTTTAACAAAAAAAAAATTGCACGAATAAAAAAAGTGCACAAGCTAATTTTTAATAATAATAAAAATATACAAGCAGTTAACTAAGTAAGTAAACACAACAAATCATCTACTAGAATTTAAGTAATATTTATATTGATAACAAATAGTTATTTGTTTGTTATCATTAAAAGTAATATTATATTAAAAAAATAATCATTAATTATAATTAAAGTAAATTAATAAATTAATAAATGACTAATGATATTTTATTTAACAATCTCCCCCTTTTTGATGATGACAAACAAAATGATTCACACATAAAAAAAATGAAATTTGCTAAAAAATGGTGAATCATATATTTCTCCCTTTGTTTGACGTAAGCAAAAAGGTAGGAAAAAAAAGATGAGAGATAACATAATTTCCCCCTATCAAAGGCAATATGTGAAAGGAAAAACAAAAAGCAAGCATAACAACAAGTTTGTTTAAACTAACAATAAGTTACATTTTCAGTTTGTTAATCATATTACGCACATCATTTGGATACCCTTCAATTGAAACTTCCATTCCATTATCTTTAACTACAAATTTGACAACATTTTCAGCATGATTTCCAGATGATGATGTACCAATATTATTGCTAAAAGGGAATGGGGTAGAAGTTTGTGTGTTAGGAGGCAAAACAAAAGGCCAAGAGGGTGGTTGCACCCATGGCGAATGAGGAGGAGGAAGACGGATTGCATTGAAAGCATCGTCGAAAGACAAATATTTTTTAAATTGGGCACCTTTTACTCCTTTATCCTGATTTTCACATTCTCCCCATGAGGTGTATATGCCAGGGGTCTTGCCTACCCACACTACATAAAAGCTTCTCATCTTTGAAGAGTGAACCAAAATGATAGAGGATATGTCAATATATGGGAAAAGATATTTCGTCTTGTAGTAATAAAGCATCCTAGAAAAGTGTGAATACACTATTCATATAAATAATTTATCATTTCAGAATTAAATAATAAGAAATCTTTAAATTGTAATTTTAAGTCACTTAAACGTGCCATATCGAGTTCTCAACGAATAAAAGAAAAACGGTCTTCGGGTAGAGGTTTTGTGAAAATATTTGCTAATTGAAGATCCGTACTAATAAATTCAAGTCTAAAGTCACCTTTTTGAACATGATCTCGTAAAAAGTGATGTCTAATTTCGATATGTTTTATTATAGAATGAAGTATTGGATTTTTAGTTAAACATATTCCACTTGTGTTGTCACATAAAATTAGAGTATTTTGAAAAGACAATTTAAAGTCTTCTAATTGTTGTTTCCTATATAATGTTTGAGTGCAACTACTACCAGCGACAATATACTCGGCCTTGGCCGTAAAAAGAGCTACATAATTTTTCTTTTTACTAAACCAAGAAACAAGTGAGTGTCCTAGAAAGTGACATGTACCATTAGTGCTTTTTCTATCAACTTTATAACTGGCAAAATCCTTAGCGGAATAACTTATAAGTTCAAAAGATGTAGATTTGAGATACCATAAGCCTAAGTCTTTTGTCCCATTTATATATCTAAAGATGCGTTTTACGGCACACAAATGTGATTCTTTGGGATTAGCTTGAAATCGAGCACATAAACAAACACTAAATATAATGTCAGGTCTACTAGTGGTTAAATATAACAAACTACCTATCATGCCACGATATAAAGTAGTATTAACTGATTTTTCTTTTTCATCAATATTTAACTTAATCGAAGAGCTCATAGGAGTTCCTAGAGATTAAGCATTTTCTAAACCATATTTTATGAAAAGATCTTCAATATATTTAGATTGATTTATAAAAATTCCATTCTCAGTTTGTATTATTTGCAAACCTAAAAAGAAATTTAACTTACCCATCATACTCATTTCAAATTCATTTTGCATAAATTCTGAAAAATCTTTACATAAAATTTTATTTGTGGATCCAAATATAATATCATCAACATAGATTTGTACAAGAAGCATATCGTGGTCATGAACTTTTATAAATAAAGTAGAATCCATTTTTTCTCTTACAAAATCATTTTCAAGCAAAAATCCACTTAATCTATCATACCAAGCCCTAGGGGCCTGTTTTAATGCATATAAAGCTTTGTTTAGTTTATAAACATGATTTGGAAAAGTATGATATTCAAAACCGGGTGGTTGATTAACATAAATATCTTCATTTATGAAGCCATTTAGAAAATCACTTTTAACATCCATTTGAAATAGTTTAAAATTCTTATAACATGCAAATGCTAATAACATACGAATTTCTTCTATTCTAGCTATGAGAGCATACGTTTCAACATAATAAATTCCTTCTTGTTGGTTATAACCTTGTGCAACTAGTCTAGCCTTATTTCTAATAATTAAACCGGCATCATCCTTTTTATTTCTAAAAACCCATTTAGTTTCTATCATAGTTTTATCTTCGGGTAAGGGAACTAGTGACCAAACATTATTTCGTTCAAATTATAACAATTCATCTTACATAGCTAGTAACCAAAACTCATCTTTTTCAGCTTCAAATATATCTTTAAGTTCAATTTGTGACACAAAAGCTAAATTATTACAAATATTTTTTAAGGAGGATCTAGTAAGAATACCACTAGAAGGTTCACCTAAGATATTTTCAAAAGGGTGATTATTAACAAATTTCCAACTTTTAGGTAAACTAGATTTATTATCATTTTTATCTTTATATGTTGTCTTTTCAATATTAGTGGAATCATCAACACTAGCAACAACATTATCATTTAAATTTAAGTTATTAACAGATTTATTTAAAACTAAAACATCATCATCATCATCATCATTGTTGTTGTTCTTAGGAAAAGGATTAGATTCTTCAAAAGATATATGAATTGATTATTGAACAACTAACGTCCTTTTATTAAAAACTCTATATGCTTTACTATGAAGTGCATACCCAAGAAAAACACCTTCATCCGATTTTGCATCAAATTTACCCAAAATATCTTTATCATTTAAAATAAAACATTTACATCCAAAAACCTTAAAATAGCTAACACTTGGTCTTTTATTTTTTAGAATCTCATATGGGGGTTTATCTAGTCCTTTTTTCACAATAGTTCTATTAATTATATAGCAAGATATGTTAACGGCTTCCGTCCAAAAATATTTCGGTAAATTATGTTCATTTAACATAGTTCTAGCTATTTCTTATAAAGACCTATTCTTTCTTTCTATTACTCCATTTTGTTGAGGTGTTCTAGGAGCTGGAAAGTTATGTTCAAAACTATTTTCATTACAAAATAATTCAACATCTTTGTTATCAAATTCTCTTCCTCTATTACTTCTTATAAAAATAATGTTACATCCTTTTTCGTTTTGAATTTTGCGACAAAATTTAGCAAAAATGGGGTGTGTACCATTTTTATGAGCGAGAAAGAAAACCCATGTAAATCGAGAATAATCATCAACAATAACAATAACATAATATTTATCACCTAAACTAGCAACTTTGTTCGGTCCGAATAAGTATAACTGTAACAATTCTAAAGCTCTACTAGTTGAAATATCTCTTTTTATTTTTAAAGAAGTTTTAGTTTGTTTTCCAATTTGACACGCATTACAAATTTTATCTTTAATAAACTTAGTTTTGAGCAGCCCTCTAACTAACTCATTTTAGACAAAATATTAAGTTGTTCCATGTTAGAATGACCTAACCTTCTGTTCCATAGCCAATAAGTTTCATTTCGGGCAGCTAAACACTTTACATTTTATTGAGACAGATTATCAAAATCAAGTGTATAAACATTTTCATGTCTGGAAGCAACAAATCAAACACTATTATCCTTAGCATTTTTTTATTAAGAAACAATCTTCTTTAAAAGTAACTTCATAACCTTTATCACACAATTGACTAATACTAATTAAATTATGTTTAAGACCATCAACAAGAAGAACATTCTCAATGCAAGGGGAAAGTTCCTAACCGACTTTACCTATCCCGATGATTTTGCCTTTCGAGTTATCTCCGAATGTCACTAGTACCCTCTAACAATGTAGAAAACCAACACTAGGCACATAAGAATGGAAGTTTTTCATAAAAATTCCTAGTATTCCATAACAATAATTTAACTTATTTGTACCACATTGAACTCTATCTATATTTTCAAGATATGAGTTGGGTTCCCATTAAATATAGTTATGTTATTTAATAGAGCTTAGTCTCATTCCTTTTGAGGTGATATATATCATCTCCCTAACAAGACCTTTAGTCAGAGGATGAGCTAAATTCTTATATGTTTTAATATAGTCGACTATAATTACTCCTTCCTTGAGTAATCGTCTTATAATTTGATGCCTTAGACTAATGTGTCTAGATTTTCCGTTTTAGGTTTTGCCTGAAACTTTATAAATTCTGGCTTGGTTATCACAACTTATCATGATATAAGGAGATGACTTTTTCCATAAAGAAATATCATATAAAAAATTTCAAAGCCATTATGCTTCTTTACATGCATCTGTTAGGGCTACAAATTCAGATTGTATTGTTGAATCTAACACACATGTTTGTTTCTTGGATCCCTAAGAGACATCCGCTCCTCCTAGTGTAAAAATCCAACTAGTAGTTGACTTGGATTTCGATTCAAGATTGTTCCAACTTGAATCACTATATCCTTCTAAAATAGATGGATATCCTACATATTATAAGCCATAATCCAAAGTCCTCTTCAGGTATCTAAGCACCCTAGAAATTGCATTCCAGTGATCTTGTCCTGGATTAGTTATAAATCTACACAAGACACCTACTGCATAAGCAATGTCTAGTCTAGTACAATGCGTGGCATACATTAGACTTCAAATTATACCAGCATATTTAAGTTGGTCCATAGTACGCTCAATATTTTTTATTAATTCGATACTGGGATCCACTGGTGTAGCAACTGGTTTAAGTTCAAAATGTTTATATCTTTTAAAAACTTTTTCAATATGATGAGATTGAGATAACGCTAAAGAATTATCCTTTCTCATAATTTTGATTCGTAAAATGATATCAGCTTCTCCAAGATCTTTCATATCAAATTTTACAGATAGAAACCTTTTTGTTTCTTCAACATATTTGAGACTAGATACGAATATTAACATGCCATCCACATATAAGAAAATAATAACACCAACTCCATTTTCAAATTCACTATATATACATTTGTCAGCATAATTAACTTTATATCCATGGGATATTACAATATTATTAAACTGCTCATGCAATTGCATAGGAGCTTGTTTAAGGCCTTAAAAAGATTTAACCAATTTACACACTTTCTTTTCATGGCCAAGCAAAACAAACCCTTCGGGTTATTCCATATAAATCTCTTCTTGTAAATCACCATTTAAAAATATAGTTTTGACATCCATTTGATGAATTATTAAATTATGAATTGAAGTAAGAGGTATTAATATCCTAATGGAAGTGATTCGAGCAGCATGAGCATATGTATCGAAATAATCAATTTCATATTTTTGCTTATAAGCTTTAGTAACCAATCTTGCTTTCAATTTATTTATAGAACCGTTCGGATTTAATTTCCTTTTAAATATCTATTTGCACCTAATAGGTTTAGCTCCGGGGGGATGATCGGAAATAACCCAAGTTTGATTTGACAAAATTGAGTTCATTTCATCATTGATTGCTTCTTTCCAAAAGACGACAACCCTAGATGTCACGACTTCATGAAATGTTGTCGGTTCATCTTCTATATTAAGAACAAATTTAGTTTTATTCTTAGTTTCATTTAAATCCCCTTCAACCAAATAAATAATAAAGTCGGGTCCATATGTTTTTTCAGTTCTTTATCTTTTACTCCTTCATGGTTCAACGTTATCCGTTGTTTCAAAAGAAGATATTGGTTGTGAAATTTCTTCTGAAGGTGTGGAGTCAACAGTCGTATCATTATTTTCTAAACCTTGATTCAAAGTACTAAACTTTGTTAGATATTCAAAGAATTGCGCATCTACCGACTCAATGATTTCTTGAGTTTCAAGATTTAAAAATCTCTAAATCGTACTGTTAGTAGAGTATCTAATAAAAACACATTTGTAACTCCTATTTCCTAGTTTCGTACCTTTAGGTTCGAGTTTTCTTACATAAGCAAGACATTTCCAAACTTTAAGACGTCAAAGATTAAGCTTACGATTAAACCATGATTAGATAGTGTAATATCCTTATTTTTTAATGGAACTCTATTTAAACTATAACATGCGGATAAAACCGCTTCTCCCCACATAGAAAAAGGTAAACTAGAGCTTATAAGCATTGGATTTACCATTCCAACTAAAGTCATATTTTTTTTATTTCGTCGTTCCATTTTGTTGTGGCTTATAAGGCGTCGTAACTTGATAGATTATTCCATGAGTATTACAAAATTGTATAAACTCACTCGAGTAATATTCCCCACCCCTATCAGATCGTAGGATTTTAATTTTCCGATTTTGTTGAGTTTCAACTTCTGCTTTAAAATTTAGAAATTTCTCAAAAACTTCTTCTTTACTTTTAAGAATATATATATATGCATACTTAGAGTAATCATCAATATAAGTTAAGAAATACTTATTTCCACCACGATTCATATTACTCTTCATATCACATACATCACTTTGAATAAAATCAAGAATTTCGGATGTCCTCTCAACAGATTTAAATGACTTTCTAGTTATCTTCGAATGAGCACAAATTTCACATTTAGCAAAGTTATCAAATTTACAATCCGAGATTAAACCGATATTAGTCATATTTTTAATACTTTCATAATTTACATGACTTAATCTAGTATGCCATAAAGAAATAGACTCAACCATATAAGCAGAATTACTATCATTGATTACATTAACTTTGATAATGTCATTACAAGAGTACCCTTTTTCCAATAAATTGGCCATTCTTAGATAATACAAACTTATTAGACTCATACACAAGTTTGAAACCTCTCTTATTGAGAAGGTCCCCAGACACAAGATTTTTATAAATATCAGGTACATGAAGTAGATTAATTAAAGGAAGAGTCTTGCCATAAGTTTATTTTAATTCCACTTTGCCTTTCCCAACTACATTGGTGCGAAGGTTATTTGCCACCTTCACTTCTTTTCCATCGATTTCTTGATATGTTTTGAATGAAGAGCGGTATTTGCATATATGGACCATTGCGCCGGTATCCATCCACCATCCACTTTCATTTTCAATTGAATTTTCTTCGCATACAGTAGTAATAAGATCTTCAACATTGTTGGTTTCCTTCGACCCGTGTTTTTCCTTAAATGCCTTTTTTTTAAGATGGCATTCTCGATATTGATGGCCCGAATTGTCAAGGAAGAAACATTTGCCCATATTTTTCTTATTTTCACCCCGGTTCTTGAATTTTGAATCATTCTTTGCTTTCAATTTTGAGTCTTTGGTATTCTTGGATTTTGATCCTCAACCACATTGGATTTTAAATTACCCTCACTTTGTTCATCCTTCTTTTCTCGAATACGGGAATCATCTTCAATACGAAGGTGGCGAAGAAGGGATTCCTTGAGTAATCGTCTTATAATTTAATGCCTTAGACTAATTTGTCTAGATTTTTCATTGTAGGTTTTGCCCGACACTTTATAAATTGGGGCTTAGTTATCACAACTTATCATAATAGAAGGAGATGGCTTTTTCCATAACGAAATATCATATAATAAATTTCAAAGTCATTCTGCCTTTTTACATGCATCTGTTAGGGCTATAAATTTAGATTGCATTATTAAATCTGACACACATGTTTGTTTCTTGAATCCCTGAGAGACAACCGCTCCTCCTAGTGTAAAAAAATCCAAATTGTAGTTAACTAAGATTTGGATTCAAGATTTTCCAACTTGAATGACAATATCCTTCTAAAACAGATGGATATCCTACATAATATAAGGCATAATCTAAGGTCCTCTTCAGATATCTAAGCACCCTAGAAATTGCATGCCAGTGCTCCTGTCCTGGATTAGTTATAAATCTACACAATACACCTACTGCATAAGCAATGTATGGTCTAGTACAATGATTGGCATACATTAGACTTCCAATGATACTAGCATATTTAAGTTGGTCCATAACATATTCCCAATATTTTTTATTAATTTGATACTGGGATCCACTGGTGTAGCTGCTGGTTTAAGTTCAAAATGATTATATCTTTTAAAAACTTTTTCTATATGATGAGATTGAGATAATGCTAAAGAACTATCCTTTCTCACAATTTTGATTCCTAAAATCATATCATCTTTTCCAATATCTTTCATATCAAATTTTAAAGATAGAAACCTTTTGGTTTCTTCAACATATTTGAGACTAGACCCAAATATTAACATGCCATCCACACATAAGCAAATTAAAACACAAATTTTGTTTTCAAATTTACTATATATAAATTTATCGTCATCATTAACCTTATGTCCATGGGATATGACAATATTATTAAACTTCTCATGCCATTGCATAGGAGCTTGTTTATGGCCCTAAGGAGATTTAACTGGTTTACACACTTTTTTTTCATGGCCAAGGAAAACAAACGCTTCGGGTTGTTCCATATAAATCTCTTCTTCTAAATCACTATTTAAAAACACAGTTTTGACATCTATTTGATGAATTATTAAATTATGAATAGAAGTAATAGATATTAATATCCTAATGGAAGTGATTCGAGCAACTGGAGCATATGCATCAAAATAATCAATTCCATATTTTTTCTTATAGCCTTTAGCAACCAATCTTGCCTTAAATTTATTTATAAAACCATTCGGATTTAATTTCCTTTTAAATATCCATTTGCACCCAATAGGTTTAGATCCGCGGGGAGATCGGAAACAACCCAAGTTTGATTTGACAAAATTGAGATCATTTCATCATTGATTGCTTCATTTCAAAATATAACATCCCTATATGTTACCGCTTCATGAAATGTTGTCGGTTCATCTTCTATATTAAGAACAAATTTAGTTTTATTCTTAGTTTCATTTAAATCCCCTTGAACCAAATAAATAACAAAATCGGGTCCATATGTTTTTTCAGTTCTTTATCTTTTACTCCTTCGTGGTTCAATGTAATCCGTTGTTTCTGAAGAAGATATTGGTTGTGAAAAATCTTCTGAAGGTATGGAGTCAACATTCGAATTATTATTTTCTAAATCTTGTGGAATGCCCCAACCTGGATTTATGGGTTTCCCTGAGGCAACCCGATCCGAATTGAGTCGTTAGGTGTGAAGTGCAATGGAACAACCTAAATAATGTGTCTAGTCTATTTTGATTTTATTTAACGTTCCAATTTTTAGCATGCAATTCCAGTTTCAAGATAATCTGTGTGTGGGACACATAGGGAGCACCCCGAAGTCCAAGTAAATAGATCTTGCTAACTTAAATTAAATAAGGTAAACTTACTTGTATAACGCCCTCAAAATACGAACCTGCACCCAACCTGTCGTAACAAGAGAGGGTGTGAGTATATGTCCAGTGGAAATACACAAAGCAGAATAGAAACGAACGGCAGAAAGGAATACTCACGCGCTACAACACATGCATGCAATATATATATATATATATATATATATATATATATATATATATATTTGAAAATACATATTCAATGCATTAATCGTTTTACTTTCGAAAACCATATACGCCCAAATTAATTTACCTTCATCTTGTAAAATACTTTCTTGCATTATACTTAGCATTTTTCATGATATTTGACACACCCAGTTCAACACTTGAAACCATTATACTTGACTTACCCAAATACACTCCTTTACCAGAACTACTCCTTTGAACTCATTTATATACACTTTAGTATTTCATTGAAAATTTCCATTTCAATTCACGCATTCACCATTAGAAAATACTTATTTAATCCTTGAAAATACTTTTACAACACACTCTTGTGTTAGATATGGACTTCACCATTTAAATTGCTTAACCACCCATTTATCCACCTTATTTATCATTTTTCCTTATCTTATGGACATTAGTAGATTTACGCATTAACTTGTCCGGTTAGCCTTTACTGGCACATTTATTTCGTTCATTCAAGTTAGGTTGTATTTACATATTTACCGTACAACCTATTTCTCGATTTTTGTTCCACATTTCATTTAACTTTTTCTCTGAATCTTCCTATACCGCATACTTCCATGGGCTCCACACCACCGGATATGCGCACCATATGCTCTGGCCAGTTATTTAGAGCTTTTCACCCAAGGGCTCCGGGCTCTTTTTGCTTTATCCCGGTGTCATCCGAGTTCCTTTCTTGTGTTTTAATATTTTTACAAAATATCCACATTATTCCATTTCCTTACTTTTACCTAACCGAAGCCAAAACCCGTACTTAACCGTTCGTTTTCCCATTAACACTTGGAAAATTGTGTCTTTTCCTCTTTAAGTCCTTTATTCACAGACACACAATTTATACTATAGTCATTCACGCTTAGGACTTAGTTCATTTTCACACACACATTAGTGTAAAGATATTCTTTAACATTTTTATTCCATAAAAAATATTCCAATTTAAGTAAATTACCAATTTACCCATTATTTACCAAACTTGCAATTTAGTCCTTTAACAAGTGTATTTTTCTCAAAATGGTTATTAAGTTTTTAAATTAACACTTACAATTTTTAGCCATTTAAACACTTGTTCAATATCACACCTGTCACTTTAACACCTTTAACACATAAAATAACACCTTTTACATTTTAAGCTCCCAATTTTTCGTTTTCTGAGGAACCTAAAAATATTTATTTCCTAAATATTTTGACACAACATTAACATCATTCTACACATTTTATTTCATAAAATGTCCATTATTTCTTTTTGCTAGAAAGAGTCCAAAATAACACTTCTTGCATTTTTATTCCATAAAATGTCCACTTTCAATTTTACTAGCAAAATAAACACAAACAATATTTCCTACATTTTTATTTCCATGAAAATTACCGTTTTTAGATTTACTAGAAAATATACACAAATAATATTTTCTTACATTTTTATTTCCATAAAAATATCTATTACTTTCTTTTCAAGGAAATATATTTGAAAAACATTTTTCTACATTTTTATTCCATAAAACTGTCCAATATTCCCTTTTACTTGAAATACATTCAAATACTAATTTCTTATATTCTTATAGCATAAAAATGTCCATAATCTGTTTATTAAGAACCCATCATTTTTTTTTTCAAATAATCCTACTCTTAATCATACACAACAATAATAAGACAACACTATTATAAGATATCCCACCTCAATAGCTTCAAAGTGGCGGTGATGGTGGTGAAGATGGGTGACTCCCCCACCTCCAAAGGTGGCCCTAAAGGGAGTCACAAAAGCTCCATCAAATAGACATCCATGGGAGCTCCAACATACTCCAAGAAAAGCCCAAATAAAACCCTCTTCATAATAACCCCAATAATGTATTCTTCTTCTTTTAAGAATAACCCCTTCAAATATCCATAAAAACCTCCAACAGTAAGTACTATGTTTTTCGTGGCTTATACAGTGGGGAGGGGCATCGATATTTATTTTCGTGGGTGTTGGAGCTATACTGGAAGAAAATGGGGAATACCCGATTAAAAAAGGGGAAGAGCTCCTCGTGAGTATTTTGGCAGTGGGGACTCCACCCCACACTTCTCTCTTATACCCAAAACCCACAAACCCTATAATCATCTAGTATAACATCAGATAAATCCCATCCCAACCATAAAGTTCCAACAGCTTGACATGAGGCACGATTGATGGCCAAGGGGTTGACACGCTAGTGGATGGTGAGCTTCAGAATCCCAGATCTCTTTATTTTAAACACAGAACAAAAGGGTCCATACGTTTATATTCGATTTATAAATTGTCTCTTCTAGAAAATCAGACCCTAGACTGACACAAGGGTCGATCTACGGTTCAGTTATGGACACCAGAGTGACAGAACGGATGTCATCAGAATCGTTCGAATGACCTTACCTGTTGTTCAAACGAGTCTCTCCACTCATTTGAACGACATGTATGTCGTTTGAACGACCAGCATTTCCAACTTTGTTGATTTCTCCAACTGGCTTCTGCAACATTATATGGTTTAATCCGTTTGCCTCTTAATCCACTACCTCCATTTATCACATTTGCCCCTAATAGTTTTCAATTTTAATAATGGCATACATAATTTATTTAATCAATAATCGATAGCTTTATAGTCCATACAAATTCTAAAATCCATTAAATTCTTTTTACACAATCCAACATGTTACTCACAAGTCCCCACAATTATAATTGATTATTCTCATCCATAATCTAAACATAATTAATATATTCATCGGGGCGGGGTATTACAAACTTCCCTCCTTAGGGAATTTCATCCTCGAAATTCTTAATTTATCACGATTTATAATCTAGCCACTTACGACCATTTTCGATCCTAGGCATTATCAATACTATAGTCTAATACCAAAGATTTCTCTTCATTCAATCACCATTTTTTATCCGATCATGACGGGCCCTAAGGTCTTATTTCTAGTCCTCAAGCATGCCTAATGTGTTTATTTAAACCAAAACCTAGATATTATTGATATTTGCCAAATATCGCGACGTCATTTGTGAGTTCAGTACTATGGAATATTCCTTCGTTTGGATTTACAACCTACATTTCCTCGAATACATTAAACACTTCTTGTTACGTGTAACGATGATTTTGAAGCCAGTCCTCTTATCACATAGTCCTACCTGATACCTCTTACGATATTCCTATATCGACCTATGGTCATCTTGGATATCATAACACAATTATACACGAGCGATCACATCCTCAAACCACACAACTCTGAATGGCGTGCAATGCTAGTACTTAACGTTTTGTGAAGTCCTGATATTCACAATATTCTCAATTCACAACCTCAGGCAACACAACTAAGTTATAACTAGCTACGCTGGTTAACTAACGTAACATGTTAACCTAAGTGTGGTGACAATTATTATGCAACACAAATAAATATGAAAGAGGTAACAACCAAGAAAAGACAAATAAAAGGCCAATCACACAACAACGGGAGTACGTGGTTCAGCAAAGAAGTGCCTACGTCCACGGTGGTTCAGTCAATGTTATTTCTCTATATTCTGAAGAATAAGTACAGAGAATACAACTTTTCCTTTGCCCCGGACTTAGGGTTTAATTTATACATGTATATGTTGGAGTAGTGGGGGTGATGGGTTCCTTCTTATTAGCCATCTCCCCTACATGGGATCGTGCTCCCTTCCAACTTCTCTTCATGGGATCGTGGGGTAATCGGATGAGTACAAGAGGTGATGGGCCTGGGCTTTGGGCCTGTTAAGGAGGGTCTACTCGTCCAGGCCTTATGGTGCTAAATTCAGGGTACCCACAATTGCCCCTAAATTTGTTGGGCCATTTTTACAGGTCCAATCAATTTAAATAATCAGCTATGATGGTCGATTTCTTCGAAAACTGTGAAGTTGTTTTGGCGGCACCCACTTCGCTATCCGTGCGTTATGATTAGGCTTGAAAGCTTGTTGGAATAAGACACATTTTCTCTTCGTCGCTTCAGCTTTTCCAGCAATCTTCTATCTTTTGAGAACTCTTAAGCTTTGTACCTTCTGTTTTCGGTCTCCACTCTCGTCGCTTCTTCGCCATTTGACCTGATCTTCTGTCTTGTAAGTCTCTTGTGCCCTTTTTCTCGAGTTTATAGTTTTTCTTGTATTTTTCCAATGGCGAAGATTGGAAATAGGTCAGTAACTGAGTTTAGAAAATTCTACAGTATTCCTGAGTGGGTAGAGATTGAGTGTTGTGCCTCGCCGCCTAGGAACGTTAGGGATATAGAAGATGCACATTGGATTCACGTCCTGTTGCTCTCTTAGGGGGGTCTTACCTTTCCCCCCAATGGTCTGTTTCTGCACTTCTTTAGCTATTTTGGTATTGTGCCTGCACAATGTTCGCCCAACGTATGGAAAATAGTGAACGACGTGCATAGGATAAATCAATTATACGGCACAAGGTTAGGGCTTGCCGAGGTCTGCTTTTGTTATTCTTTTTCTCGAACGAGTTCAGGTGTCCTGTACCTTAAGGCTAGGATCCCTGATAGGGTATTGGTAGTAAATTTACCTGATTCCCATAAGGACTACTGGCAAGAAGGTTTTCTTGTTAGGAATTGGCAATTCTCCCTCCAATTTGAAGGGTCGAGGTCTGAGATGTTCACTGTTCCCTTTTATGGGGAAGAATATATAGGTAGATGTTGTATTATTGTTTCAATCTTTGCTGACTTTGTGATTTTTCTAACCTCTCCTTGCTTTCTCTTTTACAGCGAGGGCAAAGAACTTGGAGCCTGCTCTCAGCGAGGTTCGTATCTCGGAACTGGTGAAAGCTTGGAACATCAGGGAACCTTTGGGTGACGGCGAGCATCCTAGGTCTGCTGCTTTTCTGCTTGAATATAAGAACACAGGCTCCAGCTTCATAGCCCGACCTGTGGATAGTGTTCCGGACTTTGACTCTTCCAAAGAGATTTCTGCTGAGCCCATCCAATTGGACGAAGAGGAGAGCAGCTCGGAGAGTGAGCCTGCAGGTGTTAGTAATTTGGGTGCAGGCAGTGTTGACAGTAACATTTCTTCGAGCACTTCCAGCAGTTCTGGTGAAGAAATGCCTCCCAGGAAGAATTTAATCAGAGATGATGATGATGTGCTTCTTGCCCAGAAGTCCAAGAAATCGAAGACTGCCTCCGGGGCCATAGCTACTGGTTCTCGGCCTTCTTCTCAGGAGCAAGAGAAGAAGAAGAGAGAGGAGGAGCAGGCGAGAGAGAGAGAGAAGAAAAAGGAGGAGGAGAGGAAGAAGGTGGAAGAGAGAAAGAGAAGGGAGAAAGAAAAGGAGGAGGAGAGGAGGAAGATGGAACTGAGGACCAAAACTGGTCAAGCCTTGGTCCCAGTATCTGCCTTGCCTGAGGGGGCTTCGGTGGCCACCTCTCCTCAGCTTGCCCCTGCACTGCTTGAGAGGGCAGTCCTCCCTGCAGATCGCGAGAGGGCGTCAGGGTCCGATCAACTGGCTTTGCAAGCTAGCCAGAGGCTTGCCTTGGTAAGGCTCCTTTTCTAATTCTTAACTTCTTTTAATCCGTTTTGATGGTTTTTTCTTTCTGATCCTTCCCTCATTTTTTGCAGTTTGTGACTGACTTTGCTGTGCTCTATCGCTCTCGCGACGAGCTGTTGAGAAGGAACAGCGAGCTGGAGCAGCAGAAGTCTACTCTGGTGGCCAGGGGTTCTCAGCTGGAGGCCGATCTGAAGGCTGCTGATGTGGCTCGAGCTTCATCTGCCTCGACCCTTGCTAATTCTGCTCGTGAGAGAGATAATGCTGTCAGGGAGCTCGACGAGCTGAGGAAGTCGTATGATCAGGTATGCTCGAGCAAGCTGGACTTTGCGGAGAAGAACATGGTTCTTGCCGAGCAGCTGGAGGCGGAGAAAGCCCAGGAAGCCACTCTTAAAGAAGATTCGTACAATTCTGGCTGGGCTGCTGCGTATGAGGACGCCGAGGTTCAGATAGGCTATATTAGCCGTCTGAACTTCAAGAAAGGGTGGAACAAGGCCCTCGTGGCCGCTGGGGTGGATGTTGCATCCCCACTCTTTGACGAGCATGATCCAGGGCCAAAGCCAGTCGTGGATGAGGACCCAGCCCCAACTGCTGAAGGCACCAATCCTGTTTCTCGAGCGACTCCTTCTGATGCTCCCTTGGTCGAGGAGGCAGTGGACACCCCTGCAGAGGGTAATGCCCCTGCTGATGCTGATAAGGACAAGGGTCTATCCACCGAGGTTGATAAGTGATAGGGCTTCTTTGTAACCTTTTTCTTTTTTGATCTGATGTAACCTCGCTCATTATCAATGAAAAGACTTTATTTTTGTTTATGCTGATCTCTTCCTTTTCTCTTTCTTTTACTTGTAGTTGGTTGATGTGGATGACTATATTCCTGTTACCTCCCAATTAGGTAGGACTCTGGGTCCTAATGCAAGCCCTGTAGTTCGCCAGGCCTTTGCTAGGCTTTGCAGGTTTGCTAAGTCAAGGAACTAGAAATATAAGGATCAGTCCAAGCTGGTGGC
Source organism: Sambucus nigra (assembly GCA_949130495.1). Taxonomy (NCBI): domain Eukaryota; kingdom Viridiplantae; phylum Streptophyta; class Magnoliopsida; order Dipsacales; family Adoxaceae; genus Sambucus; species Sambucus nigra. The sequence continues at coordinate 528,643,146 of OX422209.1, read as the reverse complement.
CAAATTGAAGGACAGGCTCCAGGAAATGGAAGAGATCGGAGCTTCAGTGTAAGGAGAAGTTAGCGAGCTGAGAGCAAAGTTACTGGAGGCCACCGAGATCAATCAAGTCGTGGAGTTTCTTCAGCGGGAGAATGACGACCTGAGGCGGGAGGTCTCGAAGCTTAAGGAGCATTCGCCGAGCACCGCTTCGGCAATCCTACAAGGCTCTTCCTCGTCGCGGGCTGCTCGGCCTCCCCTCCCGCATGCTGGTAGGAGTACACGGGGTAGGAGTAGGGAAGTTGAGGAGCAGCGTGAGAGGGAAATGGAGGAGCTGCGCGGCGATGTCTGGCGAGCTTACATGACTGATGCTGGGCTCCAGAGGGACGTCACCCGACTGCGGCATCTATTCAAGAAGGGCCCTCGCCAAGTGTGGACTGATGGATATGATCAGGGCTGACTGGATGCTCCCACAAGATTATCAGAGTTCGAGGAGCTTTCCTTCATCAGGGGGTGGTTGAGTGCTCTCAAAGAGCTGCAGGTCCCGAGGAACTCGATATTGTGGTATCGGCACGAGATGTCTCCCTCTACTCTGATGCCCAATCCATTCAGGCGAGATGATTGATGGATTCCCATCGATGCTATTCCCCGACGACTACTGGAGTTGGACGCAAATGAGGTCGTTGAGGAGTTCAATCCTGCTCCTGATGACGGGAGGAGAGCTAAAGTTGCTGACTACCTTGCTCGGAGGCTTCCACCTTCTTGATATTTTGTTTTTTAATAATTGTAAATGCTTTGGGTGAGCTTTGCCAACTAAACATGTACTATTATTGTTTGTAAATATAAAAGATTAATTGAAAGTTTGAGTTTTGGGCGATTTTGCCGACTAAACGTGTTTATCCAATCTTTGTTATATTTTTGCAGCTTCACAATCTTTTTTATCTTGTCATGTGAGTGTCCGCCCAGTCCAGTATTAAGAATACCATTGTGCCCTTTCTTTACCTTTTAGGTCGTGTCGTCACACTCCCTTAGGTCTAAGTGGGGCAATTGGCGAGGACACACCTGTTATTGGATGTCTTCATCCGGTCAGGATTTTGTTTAACCAAAGTAGGTTTGATGCCTAAGAATGCTCTGTAGGGCTTCATATATTGCCATGGGCAATGCTAAGAGGTCTGTCGTGCTTCATGACGATGACCCGAGGAGGGGTGTTCCCCTGTTATGTCAACCATTATACCTGTGATTTGAAAAGGATGTGCAATAAGATATAATTGTTACTTTTTAGAGAGTGATCAAATGAGAGATTTTCATTGGTGAATAGAGAAATAAACTGTATTTTCCCATAATGAGTACAATAAAAGATCTAACAATAGAACTCCTAAAAGTAGAATTTCTTGAGATTAACTGCGTTCCATGCTCGTGGTATCTCTCTGCCCTCCATCGTTTTCAAATGATAGGCACCTTGTAGATCGTCTCTAATTATCTCATAAGGTCCTTCCCAGTTCGGGCCCAGTTTACCGTCTGATGGCTTCACTGTGTTGCCTAGGACCTTTCTTAGGACATAGTCCCCAACTTCGAATTTCCTCGAATTGACCTTTTTGCTGTAGTGCTTCGCGAGCTGTTGCTGATAGCTCACTAGTTTTACTAGGGCAAGTTCCCTGCGCTCGTCGGCCAAGTCGAGTTCAGCGAGCAAAGCCTGATCGTTCTGACCCTGCTCGAAAAGGTCGGATCTCATTGTAGGCAATCCTGCTTCTAATGGGATGACCTCTTCCATACCATATGCTAGTGAGAATGGCGTTTGACCTGTGGCTCGCCTAGGAGTCGTTCTGTACGCCCATAGGACATGTGGTAGCTCGGTTGTCCACGCGCCTTTTGCTCGCTCTAACCGCTTCTTCAACCCAGCGATCACTGTTTTGTTGGAAGCCTCAGCTTGTCCGTTGCTTTGAGGATAAGCTACCGAGCTGAAGTGGTGCCTGATCCCGTGTTGGTCGCAGAAGTTCTGAATAGGGCCACTCTCGAACTGTGTTCCATTGTCAGTGATGATGGTTCTGGGGATCCCGAATCGAGTGATTATATTTCTCCATATGAATTTCATCATGTCAGCATCTCGGATGTTCGCCAGTGGTTCTGCCTCGATCCACTTGGTAAAGTAATCAGTTGCGACCAACAGGTATTTGCGATTGCCGGCAGCGATGGGCAGTGGTCCCACGATGTCCATTCCCCACTGGGCGAAAGGCCAGGGGCTGGTCAGGGATTTTAATTCGCTGGCAGGCTGGTGGACCATGGGGGCGTGAAGCTGGCATTTTAGGCATCTGCGGACATATACTGCAGAGTCCCTTTGCATATATGGCCACCAGTAACCTTCCTTTACTGCTCGGAAGGCTAGAGACCTTCCTCCGACGTGACTCCCACAGATTCCTTCGTGAAGCTCGTGAAGCACTATCTTGACATCGCCTGGGTGGACGCATCTAAGGTAGGGGCCGGAGAAAGATCTTTTATACAAGTCGCCTCCTGTGGATAAGTGAAAGCGAGCAGCTTTGACTCTTATCTGGTGGGCAGTCCTCTTATCCTCTGGGAGCGTTCCGTTCTTCAAATAGTCTCTCAAGGGATCCATCCAGCTTGGGGCTGGTTCCAATTGGAGTATTTGTTTCGCTTTGGTCAGCTCGCAGTTGGGGTAAATGCTCGGGCAGCTAAGGAAATCGATAGGGATTATCCTTTTAAGGCTGGAATCAACTGCCGAGCTTAGGGCTGCCAAGGCGTCAGCGTGGCTGTTCTGCCCCCTGGGAAACTGTTGGATGTTGATTTCTTCAAAGTTCGTCATTAAGTTTCTTACCAAGGAGAGGTAGGCTGCCATCCTCTCATCCTTCACGTTGTAGTCTCCACTTATCTGATTGGAAACTAGTTGCGAGTCTCCGAATACCTGTAAATGCTTTGCTCCTAGAGTTTGCGCCCTTTGGAGACCTGCTATTAAGGCTTCGTATTCTGCTTTGTTGTTGGAGGCTGCAAATCCCAGCCTGATTCCTTGCTCGAGGACTGTATTTTCTGGAGTGATGAGAACAATTCCTACTCCTGCCCCCTTTGAGTTGGAGGCTCCATCAACGAATAACTTCCACCTTCCCCCTATAGCCTGGCTGTTTTGTTCTGTTGGCTTAGGCTGGCGAAGGGTTCTTCGCCTGTGAATTCAGCTATGAAGTCAGCAAGGATTTGACCCTTGATAGCTGTCCTTGGTTGAAATTGGATGTCAAACCGGCCGAGCTCGACTGACCATTTAGACAGTCTGCCCGACAAATCCGTCTTCCTTAGGACAGCCTTGAGGGGGTGTGATGTAAGGACAATGATCGTGTGAGCTTCGAAGTAATGCTTCAGTTTCCTCGAGGACATTACTAGGGCGAATGCGAGCTTTTCCAATGGCAGGTAGCGCTGCTCGGCGTCTAGTAAGGTTTTGCTCGCGTAATAGACTGGATGTTGGATCCCTGTAACTTCACATATTAGCGCTGAGCTGATAGTATGGCTAGATATAGAGAGGTAGAGGTACAAAGGGTCCATTTGCTGTGGTATGACAAGCAGTGGCGAGGAGCTTAGGTAGGACTTGAGCTCGTCTATTGCTTGCGAGCAACCTAGGGTCCATTTTACCGTTTTGCTGCCTATTAAGAGTTGGAAGAAGGGCTTTCATCTCTTAGAGGATTTAGAAATGAAACGATTTAGAGCAGCGAGCATTCCAGTGAGCTTCTGTACATCGCGGATTGTGCGAGGAGGTTGCACCCGTTTAATTGCATCAATCTGGTCCGGATTTGCCTCTATGCCACGCTTGCTGACCAAATACCCAAGGAACTTTCCTGACTGGACACCGAAGGAACACTTGCTCGCGTTGAGTTTCATTCGGTACTTCCTGAGGATTTCGAAGGTACTTGCCAGGTCCGAGAGGTGGTTTTCCTTCTCCTTGCTCTTGACGAGCATGTCGTCGATGTAGAGCTCCATCGTGTCTCCCATCTGATTCTTGAACATTTTAGTAACCAGCCGCTGATAGGTTACCCCTGCATTTTTTAGCCCAAAAAGCATGACCTTGTAACAGTATAAACCAATCGTCGTGATAAACGCCGTTTTATCCTGATCTGGTGCATACAGGGGAATCTGGTGATAGCCTGAGTATGCGTCCAGGAAACTCATTCGCTCGTGAGCTGCACTGGCGTCTACTAGTTGGTCTATTTTCGGAAGAGGGAAGCTATCCTTGGGGCAGGATTTGTTGAGGTCAGTGAAGTCTATGCAAACTCTCCACTTCCCGTTGCTTTTTGGAACTACCACTGGGTTGGATAACCATTTGGGGAATTGCACTTCCCGTATGGATCCTGCATCCAGCAATTTTTTGACTTCTTATTCTATTGCTTTGGCCTTCTCGGGAGCAGTTTGTCGTGCCTTCTGTGCTATCGGCTTGAATGTGGGATTGACGTGCAACCGATGGCAGACCATATTGGGATCGATTCCTGGCAGCTCATAGGGTTCCCAAGCGAAAACATCTATGTTGCTTTTGAGTAAGGTTAACAAATCCTTTTGCTCTTGGTCAGTGAGTGAGGTCCCGATCAGGAAGACTCTGCTGTTGTCTCCTTCTCTAGCAATTACTTCTACCAGGTCCTCTACAACACGCTCGGAGGGGAGGAGTCTGGTCTCTTCCACTCCGGGCCTTCCATATTTTAATTGCTATTTGGAAGGGATTGCACCTTCCTCCACTTTCTCGCTGGTTTGAACGTCTTTTTTCTCTGGCTTTGGTCGGATGGCCGCTATGAAGCACTTTCTCGCCATCGCCTGGTCTCCATGTATCTCCATCACTCCCCGCTCGGTGACATATTTGAGTTTCTGGTGGTAGGTCGAGGAGACTGCCTTCATTGCATGAAGCCATCCCCTGCCGAGGATGGCTTGATACGGTGAATCGATGTCGACCACCAAGAATTTGATCATTTTCGAAACATTTCCAGCGAGCACTGGTAGTACTATCTTGCCCAGAGGCATGGTCATTTTTCCAGCGAAGCCGACCAGAGGAACAGTGGTTCCTTTTAGGTCGGCGATGTTCAACTTTAATTTTCTGAACAGGTCGATGTACATTACTTCGGATGAGCTTCCTTGATCGACGAGCAGCCTGTCGATATCAAAGTTGGCTATCCTGAGTGTAATGACTAAGGCATCGTGATGTGGGGTCCTCACTCCCACAAGATCTTCATCCGTGAAAACAATATGCTTGTTGTAGTTGATGTCCTCTGCTCGTCGGCGTTTTCCTGCCTGTGATTTCGCTGGATCAATTTGAAAAGCTTGCATTACTGCTGTCAGCTTCTTTACCTCCATCCGAGCTGAGTTGCCCTGGATTTGCTTAACATTGGATACTCCATGGATTACTGCGAATTCGTGTCCGGTGTCGTCTTCTAATACGTTGTCGGGTTTTGCCTCCTTGTGGACAGTCACTCTCTCTGCCTTCCTTTCCACAAAGTTATTCAAGTGTCTGGATTGTGCCAACTCCTCGAGGTGGGACTTAAGAGCCTTGCAGTGCTCGGTCTTATGTCCTCCCTCTTTGTGGAAGGTGCATCTCAGCGCATTGTTTCTTTTCGATGGGTCTCCTCCCATTTTCCGGGGCCATTTGATGAACGACTCATCCTTGATCTTCACGAGAATTTTGTAAATTGGTTCTTTGAAGACGGTGTTGACCGCCTGGAACGACTTTGCAACATCAGGGCTCCCTCCGTTCTTGGAGCCATTCTTGCTCCCATTCTTTCCTCTTTTTTTCTGGTTATCAACTTTCTCACTTTCCTTCGTGGCGAGCTTGGCTCGACCGTTTTCATCTACGTTAAGGCGGGTGACATCTTCCACCTTTGCGTATTTCTCAATCCGGGCCATCAGGTCATCAATGGTGGTTGCTTCCTTCTTTGTCAAGGACTGGTAAAGGAGGGAAGAGCTAGGTAGCCCAATTTTGAATGAAGCCACTGCCACCTCTTCCGCGCAGTCCTCGACTTCGTTGAATAACTCCCAGTACCTCTTCGCGTAGTCTCGAAGTGTCTCCTGAGGAGTTTTCTTCATTGTCAATAGAGCATCCACCGTTTTGGGATGGGAGCTGCTGGTGATGAACCGGGCCGTAAAGAGCTCGGCCAGGGATTTGAAATTTCTGATGGATCGGTGAGGGAGTTTCTCGAACCATTTTTGGGCCACGTCATGAAGGCTCGAGGGAAAAATACGGCACATCAGCGCATCTCGGTGATTCTAGAGGGTCATAGCCTGTCGGTACTGCCTGACATGATCAATGGGATCAGTCTTCCCATCGTAAATCTTGAACCTTGGAATAGCAAACTTTTTGGGAGCTTCTTCTTCTTCAATTTCCCTCGTGAAGGGCGATTTCATCTGGGTCTTGAGGGCTCTCCTGGAGAGTTCTCTGGTTGACCTGGTGCCGCGGTGAGCTGGATGTTGGTCCATTTCTCTGCGTACTAGGTTCCGTATGTTGTCGTCGCTGCGAGAAGGGCTCTGATAGCGGCGAGCTTTTCTCAGTTTCTCGCAGAGGTCGTTGTCTGAGTCACCACCTTCGAACCCTTGATATTGCCGCCTAGGGCTCCTTCCTCGGCTGCGAGATTTGCTCGCCTGAGGGATAGGAGTGCGATAGGGGCGTCTCCTGGTATCAGGACGTAGTTCTTTCTCCAGTTTTTCCAGTCTTCTTTTCAAGTGAGCATTCTCAGCCTCATACCTGTGAGAAGACTCCCTCTGCTCGTGGAGCCTTGCTTCGTATGCATCGATCAATCTGGATATCTGAGTGGACCTTGCTGGTCCTTAACTTTCTCCTGAGGCTGGCCTTTCTAAGCGAGCCCCTTGATCTGAACGTCGGACTTCAGACCTAATCCTGCGAGGAGCGGGTGGCTCCTGAATATCTCCTGCTTGAGGAGCGTTGCTGCTGTGACCAGACATCTTAGATTTTTTCTCGGCGTGGGCTCTTCTCAAGGAAAGATAAACGCTTCCCACAGATGGCGCCAATTGTGGTGACAATTATTATGCAACACAAATAAATATGAAAGAGGTAACAACCAAGAAAAGACAAATAAAAGGCCAATCACACAATAACGGGAGTACGTGGTTCAGCAAAGAAGTGCCTACGTCCACGGTGGTTCAGTCAATGTTATTTCTCTATATTCTGAAGAATAAGTACAGAGAATACAACTTGTCCTTTGCCCCGGACTTAGGGTTTAATTTATACATGTATATGTTGGAGTAGTGGGGGTGATGGGTTCCTTCTTATTAGCCATCTCCCCTACATGGGATCGTGCTCCCTTCCAACTTCTCTTCATGGGATCGTGGGGTAATCGGATGAGTACAAGAGGTGATGGGCCTGGGCTTTGGGCCTGTTAAGGAGGGGCTACTCGTCCAGGCCTTATGGTGCTAAATTCAGGGTACCCACAGTAAGATAAACAAGCAATGTATGCAAACTATATGTAAGAACGTGAGAACATGCGCACACACTAATTGGTATAGAGTAAAGGTGTATCCGTAGAAGAGCGCACCCAGATACCGTGATGCATCAACCATCACAGGATTAATCATGCATCAATACTGAGCGTATGTAATGTCGTACCCAAATTAAAATGAATCAATTAATTTCCCATTACCAGGATCACAGAAGGTGCAAGAAGGCAACAAATCAGGCGACTGCAATTCCAAAAGAAAACAATCTAATTCCGACGACAATGATTCGACCCACGTGAAGTGCGAATCGATAATGTACTCTTGAAGTCTCTAACTCTTCACTGATATCTATTAGGCACCTTAGCCTTGCCATATACCCTGGCCTGGCCTCCTAACCTTGACAAGTTCTACTCAGGAATCACCTGTTCATGACGTACAGACAAAACACGAACGAAATTCCTTCGAGAATTTAAAACATTAGGCTTCCCTCCTTAGGACTAATGCTACTTATCCGTCACTGGTAAGCACGACTATCCTAAATCAAGGCGAAGTTACTCCACTCGGCGTTCATCATTAATTAACGACATATCACAGCTAGGCCCCCCCAAAGTTAAATATGTGATAACTAGCCTTAGTTTTTTAGACCACTCCCATCAAGTGAGCATGGAGCTCACATCGTTTTAAACATCCAACTCCTAGACCATTACTTCCACCTTTAACATTGTATATATGATCCCAAATCATATTCATTCTAATGTCATCTCAACTATCAACACCACATATGCCTAATGATTTCCTTCAACAAATTCATTACTTTATCACATAGGTAGCACACTTAGGTGCTATAATTGTGCCTAACACTTCATCTCGAGTGATATTCCTAAAATTCGTGATGAACTTCATTGTGTTCCAAGTCTCCCAGGTGCACTATCTAGCATTAAAAACTCACTGGATAAACCTTAGTATACATCTCTAAAGATCTTTTTTTCCGATAGATATTCACATGCCTAACCATATTAACTCGAAGGCAATCTTATTAGACCACATACTTTAAGTTCCTATGAGTGCTCAACCATTGCAACTAAATTTCCTCACTATGTAAACATCATACTATGTACTAACTTACTAATTTACATAGATAAATATTTGGTAGGATACGAGACGTCGAGCATTGCCCATGAACACTAAGGCCCATGCCTACGAATTCCACAAGGGATCCTTTTTATTAATGTCAAACTTAAATCACCAAACTCTAAATTAGTACCACTCAGGTTCCTACAAGACACAGGACATCGGGTATTGCTCACGATGAGCCCCACCCTACTGACGCCGCAAGGGATCCTTTTCTAAACATCACACTCATTTACTTAATACCAAGTCACCGCGACAATCTAGGTTTACTCCTAGGATACTCTAATCATCAAGATTATTTAAACCCACCTTATAGTCGAGGTAAATGAATTGAGATGCATTAATCTAAGTCTCCAACGAATGGACCTGGTACTTCCTCACCACAGACCTAACACTTGTAAATGCATTCACCGACCAACAATTCACTAAGGTGTTCACCCACAAGGGTGGAATTCTATCTACTAAGACTAGATTATCCTTTAGCGTTGATCTATATCAACCTATATGCTCATTGACCTTATCATCAATTACGGTATTACTCCAAGAATCAAAATCGCCTAATTATCACATTGCTATTGACCTCTCATATGTGACACACCAAGGATACATATAATTTAAAATCATAATTTTATATTACATAATTATAACACTCTACCAATCAATCCCCACCATTGATTATTATCACTTTGTTGTCACTTGCCCATTGGGTGATAATCCATTCTATTTACATCTCCACAGACTCTACGTCTATAAAGGCTGGACCATAAACACCCCATACTACGAACCACGGTGTCAGCACTTACTGACTTACGTGGAAACTCGTAAATTGTTACATACTTAAATCAGAATTTGCGAAAGAAATTTATAACAATTAACTTGATCGCATGCCACTTGGCACTAATTTACTTATCGTGTTAACCTATTTGACCTTACCGTCGAGGACACAAATTTCACTGTCACCAAATTAGCATGATCGGCCCAAATCACACTGACGTCAAAGATCTAATACCGACCTCACCACGTTACAGACAAAAGGAAGCTTGAACCTAGATCTCTGATACCATTTGTAATGCCCCGACCCGAATTTATGGGTTGCCCATGAGGCAACCCAATCCGAATCGAGTTGTTAGGTGTGAAGTGCAATGGAAGAGCCTAAATAATGTTTCTAGTCCAGTTTTATTTTATTTAACGTTCCAGTTTTTATCATGCGATTCCAGTTTCAAGATAAACTATGTGTGGAACCCAAGGGGAGCACCCCGAAGTCCAAGTAAATAGAGCTTCCTAACGTAAATTATATAAAGTATACTTACCTGTATAACGCCCTCAAAATATGAACCCACAGGGAGAGAAAATTCCAAAGGAGGAGAAGCTATGTTCAACACCTTTCACAACCACCACCACCATCGTGTAGATCAGAACGTGAGGAACGCATCCATACTAACAACACCAACAAATCAGACCTTCAAAATCGAGGCAAGTGTTTATTGCATGCTTTCTTTAGCGATAATTGTGTTCATGTTAGTCTAGGTTAATAAACCTTTGTTATGGAAGTTAATTTGGGCAAAATTGGAGAACTATATCATAAACTAGGGCTGATTTGATAAGAATTTGAATCCCACATGTAGATTGGATGATGCCTATGAATTTATGATGATATTTATGAACCAATCTCGGCCTAATTTAGAAGCTATGCCTATCAATTTAAGAACTAGGTTTTTTTTTATAATAAATTGGGGATTTCGAATTATATGGATGATTGGTGATGAATTGATGATGTTAGGTTATGGGAAATCACACATACATGTTAGAATAATGTTTGGTATTGATTGTTGGAAGTTTGGGCTTGATCTTTAGAGGTTTTAGGAGTAAAAATGGTGGAAAATTTTTGAATCTAGAGGTAGGGAACGAAACAGTCCCAGTCACGAGATGTCGCGTGTAATGGTTCGAACGAGATCGTATCTCGCGAGAAGTGGTTCGAACGATAATGGAATGTCGCGCAAAGTTTTCTTTTAGCGAGATTGACATCTCGCGTGATGTGGTTCAAGCGACAACCTGATCTCGTTTGAACGAGATCAAGTCTGGTTCGAGCGACAGTTTATATTTCTAGGAAATTGCATAATGGTCCAAATTAGTATGGCACGCTAATCTGAATGAGGAAATGATATTTTGGGAAAATTAGTATAGTACAGGATTGGTAAGAAGTATATGAGGATAAATACTTTAAATATTTCGGAACGGGAAGCTTGTCTTGGAGATTTCGAGAGAGAGATAATCGTGATTGTAAATGCATCGAGAGTATTACGTGAAAAATACTTACGGTATTAGTTCTGAAGATATGGAACTTATAAGAATAAAAATTAGTGGTTACTTTTGGGACTTCTTATGATTATGTGTTAAGGAATTTCAGGTGACATATTATCCTTATATATATTACAAGAGAGGGAATATCATGAATTAAAAATGCGTGGATAGTATTTAGTGATAATACTACTACGTGTGGAATATGACATTTGGTTGTGTGTATATGTGTATACCTATATTTGATATATTATGTGTATGACAAACCTACCATACTTTCTATCACGGGAGGTCGGCTTTCGAAACAGGGCCATCTAATCTTTGTGTGCCTACGGGGGGGATTTAGATCGGTACCTTAAGGACATATGACTGTGAATGGCTTCTTTGTGTGTTAATATGTCAGTTGACCATGGGAGCGTATGTATGTGCGTGACCCATGGGTATGTGAAATATGTTCGCCTCCAATATGTGTGATTTTGCTTATTGTAACGGTTCCTGAGAGATTCGGAACACGTAGTCCTCATGTACGTGATGTACCAGGATTTGATAGCAGAGTATGTGTGCACCGCAGCTTAGCCTAGGGGTGCCCTATTTGTATAATTGTGCTGAGAATAATATACGTGCGTTTATAACGAACTCTTTGGTAAAGTATGTAAGTAAATAGTAAATACTTGACTGTAGTGTGATAACACTTGTTTAAAATGGTAAATGTCGAGATCAAATACGAAATACTACTACGAGGGATAGTTAGAGGGATAATCCTTTTTCCTAGTACGGAGTGTGTCAGACGGCTAGGTTGGATTAGAGATACTTTAGGCGTGCACACTAGTCGAGAGGTGAGAATCTCATGTGAGAGTTTGAACTAACATGCACATAATACTTGTTTTATTGCACTTTTAAATACTTGCTAATACATTTTTTTTAACATCGGGCTCTGATCCGTCTCTTGCATTTCTTCTCTTTTTTGCTATATATATATATTTATTAGTACAGCCACAGGGACACCAGTTCTAGATACTTGGATGGTTTGTCGAGTTGCAGCTGTTGTGGAAGTGGCGGGTCATTAAAATTAGACGCTTCTCTCAGTTCATTCAGTTCATAGTTCAGATATCTCAGTTCGGGCATGTGTCGCCCATTCTCATTAGCGGAGTTGTACTCAGTTTACTTTGTAGTTCTTTTCTGTTGGGTTGAGTATTTATTATGGTTTGATTTGTGACTTGGAACTGGAGGTTTTTATTCAGTCTTAATTTCAGTATTTGTTTCAGACAGTATTCATCTCTTGTGTATGGCTTGTAATCATATGTTCAGAAATTAAATGAATTAATTGGTTTCAAGTTTAATTGGCAAATGTTTTGACACTAGCTTAATTAAATTTTAGTTAATTAATTGAATTTAAGTTTTCGACAGTGATGCTAAGAATGAACCAACAGAACATTCTGTTATAAATTTTATAAAGGACTAATCACCCGATATTTCATTATTAAGGGTATTCGATAATGTACTGTATGGGCGGTACTGCGTAGATTCATGAGATGTGAGGTAAATACCCGGAGTTGTCCTTACCAAAAATTCCTTATTTTCTGAATTTCGAGACGAAATTCCGTTATTAGGGGGGAAGTATGTAATACCCCGTATTTTCGAAGATTTAAATAATTATGTAATTTATTATTATTGTGGGATTAATTAAATTAAAATGTGAGAATTAATTATTAATCCAAATTAAATTTGAATATTTACTAGCGTAACGAGAAGTTAGTACTTATTAATATTATTGTGAGAATAAGTAATATGGAATGACGATCTTAAATAACTTGTCGTGAGAGAGAAATACAATAGTTTGGTATATTAAGTTAGGGACGCGCGTGTGAGTCGTTTTTTGTGAGAATAAGTAATATGGAATGACGATCTTAAATAACTTTTCGTGAGAGAGAAATACAATAGTTTGGTATTTTAAGTCAGGGATGCGCGTGTGAGTCGTGTCAGGACTAATTAAGTGAAATAAAAAGGAAAATTATTTTAAGTAACTTGCATGATCATTTCGACTACACCGTTGAGTCCGGAGAGGTCGAGATAGTAAGAAAACTCTACTTGGGTATTTTATTTGGACTCCGGGATATTTTTAGGCCAAGCCGGCACCCGGTAGGGGTAGTTTTGTAATTTGGATTTTTGGAGGAATTAAATGGACGAAAATTGGAGAAATAATATATCAGCTAATTGGGGACAATTAGGTTTAGGTTACACCAAAATCAAGAGAACGCCACAGTGGGTGAGGGAGAGCAAATTACAAAGGAGGAGAAGCTATGTTCACCACCTTGCACAACCACCACCACCACCACCACCATCGTGTAGATCGAAACATGAGGAACGCATCCATACCAATAAAACCAACGGATCAGACCTTCGAAATCGAGGCAAGTGTTTATTGTTTGCTTTCTTTAGCGATAATTGTGTTCATGTTAGTCTAAGTTAATAAACCTTTGTTATGGAAGTTAATTTGGGTAAAATTGGAGAACTATATCATAAACTAGGGATGATTTGATAAGAATTTGAATCCCACATGTAGATAGGATGATGCCAACGAATTTATGATGATATTTATGAACCAATATGGGCTTAATTTAGAAGTTATGCATATCAATTTAAGAACTAGGGTTTTTATAATAAATTAGGGATTTCGAATTATATGGATGATTGGTGATAAATTAATGATGTTAGGTTATGGGAAATCACACATACATGTTAGAATAATGTTTGGTATTTATTGTTGGAAGTTTGGGCTTGATCTTTAGAGGTTTTAGGAGTAAAAATGGTGGGAAAACGCGGAATCTGGAGGTAGGGGACTAAACAGTCCAAGTCGCGCGATGTCGCGCGTAATGGTTCGAACGAGATCGTATCTCGCAAGAAATGGTTCGAACGACAATGGAATGTCATGCAAAGTTTTGTTCGAGCTGAAGCCCTTATACTCTTGACTCACTTGAGTCTATATTGTATAAGAGTTCATCTAGTTTGGAAATTAAGACAAAATTATGTCTATCCTAGAAACCAAAGAACCTCAGAGATTGGATTGCTATTTCATTCATTTATCTTGTAGTGATCAAGACCAAATTACCCACACTCACACTAAGTAGAATGAATCATATACATGTCATATTGCATATTTATGTGTGTATATATGTTAAGTATGTTTAAATCCCTAAATTTGATTTTTAAATATTTTTTGGGTTTTTATAAACATTTTTTAATAAAGGTTTTTTTAATTAAAACTAGGTTTTAAAAGTTTGTGGGTTCAATCTATAATTATGGTTTAATGGGTTTTTTGGCTCAAAGTTGGTTTGGGTAGAAACCAAAAGCGGCAGAGAATTCAGGGTGTGGTTTTAATTACTTTTAGACGCGCGTTTTATATCGCTTTACTGATCAACACCTGTTACTTGATGATTGGTGCATTTTGTGTTTTTTTACTGAGTATACAATCGCGTATCTTTACAACCGTTGGATCAAACCTTATCAACGACCTGCATGCTTTCTTTGGTAATCCCTGCGTATCCCTCCTGAACCAATCAGGTGACTTTTAATCACCGCTTTCTGTGAGCCCTTGGATTTAAGTCAATCCAGCTTGACTCAATCCTGACCATTGTTTTTGAACTTGCTTCTCGATCCTTCTCTACGTCCTATAAAAGGGACCCTCCTCTCAATCGTCTAAGACTTTTGGCCAGTTCTTTCTTGAGAGTAAAAAAGAGAGAGTAGAGAGAAGAGAGAGAGAAAGAAGAGAGAAACCAGAAATAAAGAGAGAGAGAGTTAGAAACCCTAACCCTAACCCCTGTTCGTCAATCCTCTTTCAAACCAAACACTCCACAAAAACTCCTACATATCCAAAACACTACCCTGAGTGTTCTTGAGTTTTTGAGAGATATTTGTGTTGCCGTAACCTCTTGTTCGTTAGATCTTGTTCCCAACTTAAACTGTTTACTTAGATCTATTTTCTTCTTCATAGAAATTTCAGATCTATGTTTTGCATGTTACATCACACTTAGATCTACATGTTTTATTTCTCATCTTGAAAAATATATTGTTGATTCTTTTCTGAAAATTGCTTTTAACTTGGAAATCAATAATAAATGTTTTCTGTTTCTAGTTCTCTTAAAACTAAACCTTTGACCTAGTTTGGAATCACACTTGGAGGTTTTCAATCTCGAAAATCTTTTCAAAACTTTGAGATTGATTAAGATCTTGACTGTCTTCTAAGCAAGATATCCGTGGATTTCGGGATTGATTTAAAGGTCAAACAGGTTCAAAGTTTTGTGAGAAGAGAGAAAAAGAAAAATCAGTGCATATAGCCTTATATGTAATTTGCTAGGACTGTTTGTACTTAATAAGTGTGAGTATGTGCATGCATGCGTTAGAGAGCAGCTCCACAAACACTTTCACCCTACAACACGAAAAGTGTTAATAATAAGATCTTGTGAGCAAGAGTCGACGTAAAGTGCTGGAACAAATCAGAAGTTAACAAACTGGGAGAACAACATCTACAATCAAAACTGCAGAGAAGTTATAAGGACACCAGAGGGTATATTCCTAAACTTATATAGGTCTGAGTTGTATGCATGTTAGTTATATAGTTTGTAACTCATAAATTTGTTTTAGTGGATTTTTCATTTTACTCCGTAGAGGGAGTCGTGGATGTTTCCTCAATTGGTGAGGTTTTACCACGTAAAAAACCGTGAACTTAATCTTTCTACATCTCCTGATCTCATTCTTGGTTGTGCTGAGTTTAAAGTTTGTTTAAACTGTTTTATAAACCTGTTAGTCAAATATTGAATAGATCTCGTACATACTGTTTTGTTAAACACATCTTGTGTTCAAATAGTTTTGATTTTTAAGAAAAGAGTTTCTTCAAAAAATAGCTCGGAGTTACTTAAATAGTTTATTTTTAATAAACGGCTTTAGTAACATATTTTCAATTGGTATCAGAGCTTGGTAAACTTCTTTTAAAGAGATCCTGTGTTTCTAAAATTGTTTTCTGAAAATCAAATATGGACGAGAAAAATGAAAGCTTTGGTAACTTGACCAGACCTCCTATCTTTGATGGAACGAATTTTGCTTACTGGAAAGTAAGAATGATTGCTTTCATTCAAGGAACTCTGGGAGATGATGTCTGGGACATTGTTGAAAATGGTTACACTTTTCCTACAAAACCAGCCATTGAAGGAAGTAATGAGAGGGTTAAGAAGCATTAAGTGAGTTCACTCAAGAAGAGAAACAAGTTTCTCGAAATAATAACAAAGGACAGAATGCCATATTTATGTCCATAAATGAACATGAGTTCAAAAGAATCTCATCTTGTACCACTTCTAAGGAAGCTTGGGACACTTTGGTTACTGCTCATGAAGGTGACACTAGAGTTAAGGCTACTAAAACTCAAATGCTCATTCAACAGTATAATTCCCTAATTATGTCTGAGACTGAGTCATTTGATGACTTCTATATGAACCTGACTGATAGTGTGACAAAACTTCATGCTAATGGGATAACTTACGATAGACAAGCAATTGTATCTAAAATTCTGAGATCATTACCACAGAAATTTGATAACAAAAGATATGCTATTGAGGAAATGTGTGATATTAATCTCACTCCTGAACTACTCAGTAGTAAATTAAGAACTGCGGAAATGGAACTGGAATTTAAGAAACAACTAACCCAGTCCCATAGGAAACAGACTAGTTCCAATCTAAGCTTTTCTTCTAAATTGATTAAGCCCGAGTTTAATACTTCCAATGATGACTCTGATGAGGAATGCGATATAGAGAGTTTGGACAATCAGATTGCCTTAATGTCAAAACAGTTTAAGAAAATCATTAAGTTTAGAAACAAAATGGCAAATAAACAAGGCAAGACAAATTATCCAACTCCCTCTAATCACAGACCTCATGAGAAAAGCTATGACAAAAATCACAAGGACTCTCACATTAGACCTAACATAAACCTTAAGAAGACTGAATGCTATAGATGTGGTAAACTAGGGCACATTTCACAAGACTGCAGAGTTAACTTGAACACTCAAAATAAACACACTAGAACCAACATTTGCAAAACATGGGATGATTCAAGTGACTCTGAAAATGAGGAATCTGAGTCATCTGATGTTTTTGATCCTTGAATGTCTTTCTTTACCAAGATTATATATAATGATGATATGCCTGTGCTTGTTAGTGAGGATGAATCGAATAATTCTATGTCTGATGTTTCGAATATTGTTGTTTCTGGTTTAGATTCCTTGATTACTGAGAATATTGCTATCTCTTCTTCGGGGTGTGTGAGTCAAAGGGAAAGCCATAATGACGATGTCAATGGGTGTGTGAGTTCAAAGAATGAAGCCTTAGGGGTCACTTCACACACTAAACTTAGTGACTCGGACAATGAAGACCTCCCAGACATTCACACACTTTATGCTAAAACTCTCAAGAAAAATGCTAGACTAGAAAAAATTGTAAAAGATCTCACCAAAAAGTTGGAAGACCTAAGCCTGATGGTCAAACTGAATGCTGAAGAGTATACCACCCAATGTTTAACTCATGAAAGTGAAATTAAAATGTTTGATGAAAAACTCAGAAATTTGACTAAAATATATGAAACTCTTGAGAAAAAATACAAAGGGACATTATTAGAATTGGAACAAACCAAAGAAAAGACAGCAACTGTTTTCAAAAAATTTACTAAATTTGAAAATAATTCTAACTGTTTTGATGAATTTGTTGCTGAATCTAAAACCAATTCTGATGATCGAACTGGAATAGGGTTTTGCCCCAATTTGAAGACACAAACAAAATCTTTTGAACCTAACAAGTTTGTGTCAGGAGGTAAAAGACCTATTGAAACATGCCCAGATTTTCATTCCCTAAAAACTGAGTTTGATTCAAAACATCAAAATTCTAACATTGGGGAATCAAGTTGCTCTAAACATGAAAGTTCACCTAAGGCTAAATACGTCTGCCCCTTCATTAGAAAGAGTGAATCTAAATTCAAACATGTACTACCTAGGAATAGAGTTCAACCTCAAAATTCCTCAAAACCTTTGTTTAGAGACTTTTCTAAGGAGACCACAATTTTGAGAAATCTTTATTGCTCTTACTGCGACATATATGGTCACTCTTTTGATGGTTGCTATGCTAGGAGACTTGTCAAACCTGTCTGTAATCCTCATATCATCAGAATTTTAACTATTCTAGGAGGAGCCGCAACAATTATGTACTTCCTAGACAACCAGACAAAAACTCTAATTATAGGAAGAGAAAGACCAAACCTAAAAAAACATTTCTTAGAAGGATGCCTAAAAATATTCCTAAACCAAATGCTCAAGTCTTTCACAAAATTCAAAATCATGCGCAAAACATTTTTCAACAAAAATCCAATGCTCGCAAATTTTATCAATTGAGAGGTAATGGGCGCAAAATGAAAACTAGGGCAATTTGGGTTAGAAAAGATGATCTATTACCTCACATGAAGTGTAACATAGTTGTTACTGCTTTAAAATCTGAACACACATCATCCGGTTGCTATTTAGACTCTGGATGTTCTAAGCACATGACTGGTGATGATACAAAACTCTGAAATAAAACCAGCTTTGCTGGTGGTAAAGTTATTTTTGGTGATGGAGTATCAGCCCAGATCATAGGCAAAGGAACTCTCCAAGAAGATGGACTTCCTATTCTTAAAGATGTTCTTCTAGTTAAAGATCTTAAGGCCAATCTACTTAGTATCTCACGATTTTGTGGCTCAGATCATACTGTTACCTTTTCAAAGAACAATTGCAAAATTTTAAATGAAAAAGGTGAATGCATAATTACAGGATTCAGGACTCCTGACAATTGTTATACTGTCATGAATAAGTCTGAAATCTGTAATGTTGCCAGAATGGATGACAACGAGATATGGCATAACAGAATGGGTCATATAAATTACGAAAATCTTAGTAGACTGACCTCTCAGGAAATAGTTAGAGGAGTTCCTAAAATCAAACCCATACCTAACATTGTCTGTGGTTCTTTTCAGGAAGGTAAAATTGTTAAGGCACCCCATAAGAAAGTTAATGATATTCTTACCTCTAATCCCTTGGAGCTCATCCATATGGACCTAATGGGTCCCTCCCAAACTGTTAGTCTCTGTGGACACAGTTATATCCTAGTTATGGTTGATGACTTCACCAGATTTACTTGGGTAACCTTTTTAAAACAAAAGTCCGACACTTTTCAAACTTTCCTAAAAATTCTTCTTCGGATTGAAAATGAAAAGGACACTCAATTAAATAGAATTTGTAGTGATAGAGGTGGTGAATTCAAAGACACTGGTATTATTGAATACTGTGACTATAATGGTTACAAACATGAATTTAGTGCTCCTAAGACTCCTCAACAAAATGGAATTGTCGAGAGAAAGAATCGTACCCTTCAAGAGATGGCACGCGTTATGTTACATGCCAAGAATTTACCTAAATACTTTTGGGTGGAATCTATTCGTACTGCATGTCACATCATAAATAGGGTCTATCTTAGAAAAAATTCCAAACAAACTCCTTACGAACTTTGGTACAATAAAAAGCCCAATCTTAAGTACCTTAGAACTTTTGGTAGTACTTGCTATGTATGCAAAGATAGGGAACACTTATCCAAATTTGAGAGTAAGGGAGATAAAGCTATATTTCTAGGATACTCATCTAACAGTAGAGCCTATCGAGTGTATAACCTTCGCACTAAAACCTTGATGGAATCCATAAATGTAATTGTAAGTGACACTACTGTAGAGAACAAGACTGGTGAATCAACTATTAAGGAAGAGTCTACAAACATTTTAGAAAATGACTCTTCTGAAATAGATAATTCATTACCAATTGAGATTCCTGAAGTACCTAACTGGGTTTCTAAAGACCATCCCGTAAATAACGCAGTTGGTAACCCTAGTGAGCCAGTGCGTACAAGATCGCAACTTAGAAATTATGCACATTATGCATGCTTTGTTTCCCTCGTGGAACCAAAGAATGTAAATGAGGCGTTGAATGACTCTCACTGGATTTCTGCTATGCAGGAAGAACTTCTTCAATTTGTCATTCATGATGTTTGGAATCTTGTTCCTCGTCCTGATCATAAAAAGTTTATTGGCACACGTTGGATTTTAAAAAATAAGACTGATGAAAATGGGATAATAATTAGAAATAAAGCTAGATTAGTTGCTCAAGGATAGCTCTCAAATTAAAGGAATAGATTTTAACGAGACTTTTGCACTTGTTACTCATTTAGAATCTGTTCGTCTGCTCTTTGCTATAGCTTGCCACATGCATTTTACACTTTACCAAATGGATGTCAAATCTGCATTCCTTAATGGAATATTGACTGAAGATACCTATGTAGAACAACCTAAAGGGTTCATTGACCCTCAATATCCAAATCATGTATTTCGTCTTAAAAAGGCTTTGTATGGCCTTAAAAAAGCACCTAGATCTTGGTATGAGCGTCTTTCCAGTTTCCTCTTAGATAAGGGTTTCAAAAGAGGTGGAAATGATCAAACTCTTTTTGTCAAACATTTTGACAAACACACCACTATTGCTCAAGTTTATGTTGACGATATTATCTTTGGATCAACTTCTCCCTCAAAAGTAAAATCCTTCTCTGAAATTATGCGCAAGGAATTTCAGATGTCTCTTATGGGGGAGTTGCAATTTTTCTTAGGTCTCCAGGTCAAATAAAATTCAGAAGGATTATTTGTCTCGCAATGATAGTAAAGAAATTTGGCCTAGAGAGTGCTAAAGATGCTAGAACGCCCATGAGTACTACGATAAAATTGTCGAAAGATGAAAATGGAAAATCCGTAGATCCTACTCTATATCGTAGTATGATAGGAACCTTACTATATCTTACTGCCTCACGTCCTGATATTATGTATACTGTGTGTGTATGTGCTCGTTATCAAAATAATCCTAAGGAGAGCCATTTGAATTCTGTTAAACGTATCATTAAATATGTGAAAGGCACTCTGAATCTAGGACTTTGGTACACTAATGACACACCAAACACTATAATTGGGTACACTGATGCTGACTGGGCTGGGTGTACTGATGATAGTAAAAGCACATCAGGAGCATGTTATTATATAGGTAATAACTTGGTAGGATGGAGTAGTAAGAAACAAAACTGCACATCACTCTCGACAGCTGAATCTGAATACATAGCCCCTGGCAGCTGTTGTGCTCAATTACTGTGGCTTAAACAAATGCTAAGTGATTATGGTAATCAAGAAAACCAATTGCATCTCTATTGTGATAATCAAAGTGCGATTAATATTTCTAAAAACCCTGTTCAACACTCGCGAACAAAGCACATAAAAATAAGACATCACTTTATACGCTAATTGGTTGAAACTAAGGAATTAGAAATCAATTATCTTCCTACTGATTTGCAACTCGCAGATATGTTTACCAAACCTCTAGATTATAATAGATTCATTTCTTTGCGGAAATCTATTGGTATGGTTTGTGCTGAGGAATACCTTTGTTGATTATCTAAGTTTTTCCCTTTGTCCATTTGAGACAAAATGGGGGAGAAATTTGAGTCTTTATGAATTTTTGTATATATGCTAAACTGCTTAATCTTAGTGATTCATTGCAGGTTTTTGTACAGTTTTTCTCAACTGATGTAATAGGGTATTCAATTGTTAATAGTTGAGTTATGTACTTTTGTTTTCTAGGATTTGGGTAGATATAATCTTTATAGGAACAGGTTTTTCTTATCTTTTTGTCGCCCTACGAGTCCTAGTTGACTCAAAGGAGATTTTATCTCATATTTCCAAAGGGGGAGATTGAAGCCCTTATACTCTTGACTCACTTGAGTCTATATTGTATAAGAGTTCATCTAGTTTGGAAATTAAGACAAAATTATGTCTATCCTAGAAACCAAAGAACCTCAGAGATTGGATTGCTATTTCATTCATTTATCTTATAGTGATAAAGACCAAATTACCAACACTCGCACACAGTAGAATGCATCATATACATTTAATATTGCATATTTATGTGTGTATATATGTTAAGTATGTTTAAATCCCTAAATTTGATTTTTAAATATTTTTTGGGATTTTATAAACATTTTTTAATAAAGGTTTTTTTTAATTAAAACTAGGTTTTAAAAGTTTGTGGGTTCAATCTATAATTATGGTTTAATGGGTTTTTTGGCTCAAAGTTGGTTTGGGTAGAAACCAAAAGCGGTAGAGAATTCAGGGTGTGGTTGTAATTACGTTTAGACGCGCATTTTATATCGCCTTACTGATCAACACATGTTGCTTGCTGATTGGTGCATTTTGTGTTTCTTTACTGAGTATACAATCGCGTATCTTTACAACCGTTGGATCAAACCTTATCAACGACCTGCATGCTTTCTTTGGTAATCCTTGTGTATCCCTCCAGAACCAATCAGGTGACTTTTAATCACCGCTTTCTGTGAGCCCTTGGATTTAAGTCAATCCAGCTTGACTCAATCCTGACCCTTATTTTTGAACCTGCTTCTCGATCCTTCTCTTCGTCCTATAAAAGGGACCCCCCCTCTCAATCGTCTAAGACTTTTGGCTAGTTCTTTCCTGAGAGTAAAAAAGAGAGAGTAGAGAGAAGAGAGAGAGAGAGAAGAGAGAAACCAGAAAGAAAGAGAGAGAGTTAGAAACCCTAACCCTAACCCCTGTTCGTCAATCCTCTTTCAAACCAAACACTCCACAAAAACTCCTACATATCCAAAACACTACCCTGAGTGTTCTTGAGTTTTTGAGAGATATTTGTGTTGCTGTAACCTCTTGTTCGTTAGATCTTGTTCCCAACTTAAACTGTTTACTTAGATCTATTTTCTTCTTCATAGAAATTTCAGATCTATGTTTTGCATGTTACATCACACTTAGATCTACATGTTTTATTTCTCATCTTGAGAAATATATTGTTGATTCTTTTCTGAAAATTGCTTTTAACTTGGAAATCAACAATAAATGTTTTCTGTTTCTAGTTCTCTTAAAACTAAACCTTTGACCTAGTTTGGAATCACACTTGGAGGTTTTCAATCTCGAAAATCTTTTCAAAACTCTGAGATTGATTAAGATCTTGACTGTCTTCTAAGCAAGATATCCATGGATTCTGGGATTGATTTAAAGGTTAAACAGGTTCAAAGTTTTGTGAGAAGAGACAAAAAGAAAAATCAGTGCATATAGCCTTATATGTAATTTGCTAGGACTGTTTGTACTTAATAAGTGTGAGTGTGTGCATTCATGTGTTAGAGAGCACATCCATAAACACTTTCACCCTACAACACGAAAAGTGTTGGTCATAAGATCTTGTGAACAAGAGTCGATGTAAAGTGCTGGAACAAATTAGAAGTTAACAAACTGGGAGAACAACATCTACAATCAAAACTGCAGAGAAGTTATAAGGACACCAGAGGGTATATTCCTAAACTTATATAGGTCTGAGTTGTATGCATGTTAGTTATATAGTTTGTAACTCATAAATTTGTTTTAGTGGATTTTTCATTTTACTCCGTAGAGGGAGTCGTGGATGTTTCCTCAATTAGTGAGGTTTTACCATGTAAAAAACCGTGAACTTAATCTTTCTACATCTCCTGATCTCATTCTTGGTTGTGCTGAGTTTAAAGTTTGTTTAAACTGTTTTATAAACCTGTTAGTCAAATCTTGAATAGATCTCGTACATACTGTTTTGTTAAACACATCTTGTGTTCAAATAGTTTTGATTTTTAAGAAAAGAGTTTCTTCAAAAAATAGCTCGGAGTTACTTAAATAGTTTATTTTTAATAAACGGATTTAGTAACATATTTTCACGAGCGAGATTGACATCTCGCGTGATCTGGTTCAAGTGACAATCTGATCTCGTTTGAACGAGATTAAGTCTCGTTCGAGCGATAGTTTACATTTCTAGGAAATTACATAATGGTCCAAATTAGTGTGGCACAGTAATATGAATGAGGAAATGATATTTTGCGAAAATGAGTATAGTACAAGATTGGTAAGAAGTATATGAGGGTAAATACTTTAAATATTTGGGAACGGGAAGCTTGTCTTGGAGATTTCGAGAGGGAGATAATCGTGATTGTAAATGCATCAAGAGTATTACGTGATAAATACTTACGGTATTAGTTCTGAAGATATGGAACTTATAAGAATAAAAAATAGTGGTTACTTTTGGGACTTCTTATGATTATGTGTTAAGAATTTTCAGGTGACATATTATCCTTATATATATTACGAGAGAGGGAATATCATGAATTAAAAATACGTGGATAGTATTTAGTGATAATAATACTACTTATGGAATATGACATTTGGTTGTGTGTATACCGTTTGATTTGATGGGTTGTGTGTATACCTATATTTGATATATTATGTGTATGCCATACCTACCATACTTGCTATCACGTGAGGTCGGATTTCGAAACAGGGCCATCTAATCTTTGTGTGCCTACGGGGGGGATTTAGATTGGTACCTTAAAGACATATGACCGTGAATGGCTTATTTGTGAGTTAATAAGTCAGCTGACCATGGGAGCGTATGTATGTGCGTGACCCATGGGTATGTGAACTATGTTCGCCTCCAATATGTGTGATTTTTCTTATCTTAACGGTTCATGAGAGATTCGGAACACGTAGTCCTCATGTACGTGATATACCGGGATTTGATAGCAGAGTATGTGTGCACTGCAGCTTAGCCCAGGGGTGCCCTATTTGTATAATTGTGCTGAGAATAATATACATGCGTTTGTAACGAACTCTTTGATAAGGTATGTAAGTAAATAGTAAATACTTGACTGTAGTGTGATAACATTTTTTAAAAATGATAAATGTCTATATCAAATACGAAATACTACTACGAGGGGTAGTTAGAGGGATAAGCCTTTTTCCTAGTAAGGAGTGTGTCAGATGGCTAGGTTGGATTAGAGGTACATTAGGTGTGCACACTAGTCTAGAGGTGAGAATCTCATGTGAGAGCTCAAACTAACTTGCACATAATACCTGCTTTAATGCAGTTTCAAATACTTGCTAATAAAAAAAATTAACATCGGCCTCTGACCCGTCTCTTGCATTTCTTCTCTCTTTTGCTATATATATATGTATTAGTACAGGTGCCCAGCCACAGGGAAACCGGTTCTAGATACTTGCATGGTTTGCCGAGCTGCGGCTGTTGTGGAAGTTGTGGGTCATTGAGATTAGACGCTTCTATGATTTCATTCAGTTCATAGTTTAGATATCTCAATTTGGGCATATGTCGCCCATTCTCATTAGTGGAGTTGTACTCAGTTTACTTTGTAGTTCTTTTCTATTGGATTGAGTATTTATTATGGTTTGATTTGTGACTTGGAACTGGAGGTTTTTATCCAGTCTTAATTTCAGTATTTGTTTCAGTCAGTATTCATCTCTTGTGTATGGTTTGTAGTCATATGTTTAGAAATTAAATGAATTTATTGGTTTCAAGTTTAATTGGAAAATGTTTTGACACTAGCTTAATTAAATGTTAGGTAATTAATTGGATTTAAGTTTTCGACAGTGATGCTAAGAATGAACCAACCAAACATTTTGTTACAAATTTTATAAAGGACTGATCACCCGATATTTAATTGGTTGGGGTGTCACACGAAACAGAATAGAAACGAACGGTAGAATGGAATACTCACGCGCTACAACACATGCATGAGAAATATATATATATATATATATATATATATACTTATATTTATATGTATACACACACACACAACAGTAAGTACTATGTTTTTCTTGGCTTATACAGTGAGGAGGGACATCTATATGTAGTTGTGCGGGTGTTGGTGCTAAACTGGAAGAAAATGGGGAATACCCGATTAAAGAAGGGGGAGAGATACTCATGAGTTTTTTGGTAGTGGGGATTCCACCCCACACTTCTCACTTATACCCAAAACCCATAAACCCTATAGTCATCTAATCTAACATCGGATAAATCCCATTCCAATAGCTTGACACAAGGCATGGTCGATGGCCAAGGGGTTGACACGCTCATGGATGGTGAGCTTCAAAATCCCAGGTCTCTTTCTTTTAAACACAGAACAAAAGGGTAAATACGTTTATATCCAGTTTATAAATTGTCTCTGTTAGAAAATCAGACCCTAGACTGATGCAAGGGTGGATCTATGGTTCAATTGTGGATAGCATAGTGAGAGAACGGATGTCATTAATGTCGTTCGAATGACCTTACATGTTGTTTGAACGAGACTGTCCACTCGTTTGAACGACATGTATATCATT
Source organism: Sambucus nigra (assembly GCA_949130495.1). Taxonomy (NCBI): domain Eukaryota; kingdom Viridiplantae; phylum Streptophyta; class Magnoliopsida; order Dipsacales; family Adoxaceae; genus Sambucus; species Sambucus nigra. The sequence continues at coordinate 528,617,010 of OX422209.1, read as the reverse complement.
TGAATGACCAACGTTTCCAACTTCGTTGATTTCTCCAACTGACTTCTGTAACATTACATGGGTACCTAATAGTGTAACGAACTAAAAGGACCCTACTTAGCTTCTAAAATCGTATGGTTTACCCTAGGAACATATCTTTGATTTGGTGTTTCAAAATTGATTATTTTTGGGTTTGACTGCAAGTTTTAATTCAATTTTCATTCTTTATATTATTGTTCTTGCATGTTTGTTTTTCCTGCATGATTCAGACGGTTTCTAGGTTTATAATATTTCCTTGCATGTTTCAGTATACTTTCATATATTTTGTCAAAACTTGACGCGACTAAGAATGTGTATCGAAAGTGCGTACTCTCTAGGCTCAAGTGCAAGCCTGTCGCATTAGTAATAAACTCGGTAAGTCAGGATCGTCGCCACAAGGAAATAGGACGAGAAAATCATGACGACGGAAGGAAAGACGATTAACCTAAAGTCAACTCTAAGAAAAATGAAAAGATGATTGATTTGCGAATAATCCTCCTAAGTAAAAGGAAAATAGATTAAAACTATGGAACTAACGAATTAAGTAAGGATTAATAAGTAATAATGAAGTAATAAATATGAAGAGAAAAACAGGTCGCGAATACAATGCCCCAAACCTTAGTGTGTTGATAGTATAAAATTAATTATAAATTTAAGTGATTAATCAGTCCCAGACTTTAGTACTCCCAAGCATTACATATATGAGGTTAAATCCCATATACGTAATTAGAGGACGAATAAAGCGGTATCGTGATAGCTACACTCACATTGCATTCTGAAGCATCCCGGTTACCCGAGGGAAATGAGATCCATAGATCTACAACAGTTGTGCTTACTACGCAACACGATCTAATAAACCCTTAAGTTTAGAGGATTAATTTTATACACATGCAACTCTCAAATCGGGTTGAGTTCGTGCATCCCAACCCTAAAAAATCTAGCTGGACCTATTGAACCTAACTATGCATGAATTAACTACGTTGCATGGGAAATAAATCATGATGAAAGTATACTGAAACATGTAAGGAAATATTATAAACCTAGAAACCATCTGAATCGTGCAAGAACAACAAACATGCAAGAACAATAATAGAGAGAATGGAAATTGAATTAAAACTTGCAATCAAAGTCGAAAATAATTAATCTTGAAACACCAAATCAAAGATATGTTCTTAGGGTATTCTCCTCCTTTTCTCTCTATCAAAACTATTCAGAACCTCCTTCTTTAAATCAATACAAAGGTACAAATACGTTTTAGAAGAGTTTGTAACATTTATTTCCCCTAACAGTTTCCAATTTTAATAATGGCATACATAATTTATTTAATCAATAACCGATAGCTTTATAGTCCATACAAAATCTAAAATCCATTAAATTCTTTTTACTCAATCCGACATGTTACTCACAAGTCCGCACAATTATAATTGATCATTCTCATCCATAATCCAAACATAATTAATTAATTCATCGGGACGGGGTATTACACCTTGATTCAAAGTACTAAACTTTGTTAGATGTTCAAAGAATTGCACATCTACTGACTCAATTATTTCTTGAGTTTCAAGATTTAAAAATCTACAAGTCGTACTGTTACTAGAGTATCCAATAAAAAACATATTTGTATGTCATATTTCCTAGTTTAGGTCTTTTAGGTTCGGCTTTTCTTACATAAGTACGACATCCCCAAACTTTAAGACGTCTAAAATTAGGCTTATGATTAAACCATAATTCGTATGGCGTAATATCCATATTTTTCAATGGAAATCTATTTAAAATATAATATACGGATAAAAATGCTTGTCCCCATATACACAAAGGTAAAACAGAACTTATTAACATTGCATTTACCATTTCATCTAAAGTCCTATTTTTTCTTTCCACCGTTCCATTTTTATGTGGCGTATTACAAAATTGTAAAAACTCAATCGGGTAATATTCACCACCACTGTGAGATAGTAGGACTTTAATTTTTTGATTTTATTGAGTTTCAACTTCTTCTTTAAAATTCAAAAATTTCTCGAAAACTTCATTTTTACTTTTAAGCAAATATGTATATGCATAGTTAGAGTAATCATCAATAAAAGTTAAGAAATATTTATTTCCACCAAGAGTCATATTACTCTTCATAGCACATACATCACTATGAATAAGATCAAGCATTTCGGATGTCCTCTCAACAGATTTAAATAACTGTCTAGTTATCTTCGAATAAGCACAAATTTCACATTTAGCAAAGTTATCAAAATTACAATCCGAGATTAAACCGAGATTAGTCACATTTTTAATACTTTTATAATTTACATTACCTAATCTACTATGCCATAAAGAAATAGACTCAACCATATAAGCTGAACTAATATCATTGATTACATTAACTTTGATCATGTCGTTACAAAAGTACCCTTTGCCAATAAATTGGCCATTCTTGGATAATACAAACTTATCAGACTCATATGCAAGTTTGAAACCTCTCTTATTTAGAAGGTTCCTAGACATGATATGTTTACACATATCAGGTACATGAAGTACATCAATTAACGGTGGAGTCTTTTGAGAAGTTAATTTCAATTCCAATGTGCCTTTCCCAACTACATTGGTGCGAAGATTATTTGCCATCGTCACTTCTTTTCCATTAATTTCTTGATATGTTTTCAACGAAGTGCGGTCTTTGCATATGTGGATCGTTTCTCCGGTATTCAGACACCATCAACTTTTATTTTTAATAGAATTTTCTTCGCATACAGTAGCAATAAGATCTTCAACATTGTTGGTTTCCTTCGACCCTTATTTTTTCTTAAATGTTTTCTTTTTAAGATTGCATTCTCGAGAATAATGGTCTAATTTGTCACAAATGAAACATTTGCCCTTCGTTTTCTTATGTGCACCTTAGTTATTGAATTTTGAATCATTCTTTGTTTTCAATTTTGAGTCTTTTGTATTCTTGGATTTTGATCCTCCACCATTTTGTCTTTTGAATGAACGTTACTTAGTTCATCCTTTTTTTCTCGAATAGGGGAATCATCTTCAATACAAAGGTGGCGAAGAAGGGATTCCATTGTCTAAGTATTTACATCATGATTAATTTTCTTCTTAAAGTCGTTCCAAGAGTATGGAAGTTTTGAAATAATAACCACGATTTAAAATTTATCTTGAAGATTAATTCCAGTGGATTTAAGGTCACCAACAATCTGTTGGAGTTTATGTGCTTGTGCAACGACAGACTTATCATTAGTCATTCTAAAATTCATATAGTTTGAAATCATAAACTTACGTTTTCTCGCTTCCTCATTTTGATATTTTGTCTCCAATGCCTTTCATAATTCTTTTGTCATCGGAATTATTCTATGAGCCCTATAAACAGTTTGAGACAAAGCATTGAGGATATGTCCTTGACACATAAATTTGTCTTCTTTTCTCTTCACATGCTTCTACTTTATTCACTTAGTGTCTTCGAGTGTGTGATCGGGAATTTGTTTAAGGTTGTCATATAGAATGTATGCTAGTTTAAGTGATGTGAGTAAGAACATAACTTTCTCTTGCCAACGGGTGATTTCTCCATCAAACCAGTCGAGTTGGATTAAGTCTTGACTCATGACTTGAATAGATTGTGCCACTGTTCCTTCCATTTGATAGGAGTAATAATAATTTTTGCCTAAAACTGTTTGAAATTTGAATTGGAAACAACAAAAAAATTAATTAATTTCTATAAGGCACGTTCTGGTAATGCTGTCTTTTAGGAAAAATTATCCCAATCCGGTTAAGAATGAACCGCGAGTACACTATGGGGTTTAGTGAATCATCCTTCAGGATACAATGCAGTGTATGAATAGTTGTTTGATTCAAACTATGTACTATTTGATCAAACTGAGAACACTCTGAATTTATTGTCTGATACTGCCAAAATATACAGGACGGAGATAGGAGAAATTAACAATTTTTGGTATCCAGATAGAGGTCTGGAACTCCGATTATAGTCATTTATGTGACTGTTCTTCAACAGTCACAGCTCTTCATGTAGCGAATCAACAGCTGTTGGATCGTGCCTGTTTGGAATATCTTCGATCTAACGGTTCAGATTAGGCATCCCATCGTAAGCGAATGGACACCCCCTACACGAACCGCTACAAGCTCATTCAATAGATTAGATCAAGTTGTTTCGAATTTTAGTCCTTTTGATCAGATCGTTTAATCACAACCGCCAATCTATTTTACTTTGTCAAATCTTTAGGCTCACATGCTCTAAGCGACAATGCGAAGTGCGTGTCAAAACGCGCAATGCGTCCTAAGTCACCCAATTTCCCTTTAGCTAGGGATGGTAAATGGACGGATATCGATCGGATACCATGTTTTTCATATTCATATCCGCTATCTGGATGCACTATTCATATTTGTAGCCGTATCCGCTCCGATAGTTAAAAAAAACTATCCGTATCCACTCGGATACCTCGAATTTGGATAATATCCATATATGTTTACATTGTTTAGCCATCGCAAAAAATAACTATTAAAAAAGTTATAATATAAACTCTAAAGAAAATTAGTAATAAATGAAGTAATAACCTTTAATATCCATACTCATAAATCATTTGTATGTCCACATTGTTTCCTTAATCCAGAATGACAATCAAGTTCCAAAAAAACCTGTTGATTAGTAGAATACGAAGTGCATACTATCAATTAATAATGAAAATACTATAACAAGTAAATGATTTGAACCAATTACAAATATTTTTGCAATATAACAAAAAGTTGTGCCACGATACATAGTCAAGATTGCAACGTCCATAAATAAAAAGTGGTGCCACGATACATACTAAGAATTGAAATGACAATAAAGATTGTTTTTGCCAAAAAAACAAATTGCTCCATAAACAAAAACTTTCCAACGTCTCGGTAGTTATCATTTAGTATGCCTTGTTACCTTCAAATTATCTGGAAAAAAATTATGAATTAATGAAAAATTAATTGACTACTTAGATTTTTTTAATATGTAATAAATAATTAATTGTCCTCCTTAGTTTGTCACCAATTTATGGAAACCAGTCTTTTATGCATATAAGAGTCTCAACAGTCTATGAATCCAACGATAAACGTGAGTCATCCACAATCCGACATCCCCAACTAAAAGCAAACTCTGACGCTACGGTCGAAACAGGTATAGCTAGAGTATCGCAAGCCATCTTTGTAAGTATTAAATACTTTGTCCCATTAAGTTTCCACCAATTAAATATATCAAAAGAAAGGTCATCTGAATCATCAAGAGGAAATAAAGTCTCCTCTAAATATTGTTCCAACTCCGTCTTTTGCACCAATGAAGTGCTGTAACGCTCTCTAATGTACCTCTTAAACCCTCTAGTAAATCCAACCTTCATTTGGTTTGTTATTTCGCCATCACTATCACTTGCACGAGAATGATAAAATATTATGGGAGAAGAACATGAAACATTTAAACTCTTGTACTCGCCATACAAATCAAATAAAGCTGCATGAACTCTATGTATGTAACTATCGACCAAAGAACCAAATATCTCATGGTAAGCAAATTGAAGAAACTCCATTTTGTACCTAGGATCAAGCACTAATCCAAATGTCAACACCAAACTACAATCCTCCCAATATTTTTCAAGCTTGACCTTCATCTTCACTGCCATCAAACAAACGTAATCTACATTACTTTGTTGCCATTGCATCAACTGAACATTAGTTTAGCATACATTATTAAAGTAATAGCTTGTCGTTGGATATTTTGTTCTAGAAAGATGATTTGTCATGTCATAAAATATTTTCAAACACTAACAGATAAGTTTACCACTCTCCCAATCTTGTTCACTTGGAATCCATTGGTATTCATTATCCAATTCCTCTAAACGCTCAAATGCTTCTCTCATATCTATAGCAATCTCAAGCATATGGTAAGTGGCATTCCATCTAATTGGACAATCAAGTTCAACATTCTTTTTTAAATTCAATTGGGTTTGTCGTAAATCTATATTCAATGTGTGACCTCTAGAAAGTGACGAACCAATATACTTAACATTGTTCCTAATCCTTTCAATAAAATAATCAATTACTTTAAACCCATTCTTCACAATTATATTGATTATATGTGTAGTGCAACGAGTGTGAAACATATCATCGTTTTTAAGAAGGGCTTTCTTACCATTCAACCACAATTTAATATGATCAACCATTTGGCTTATTATAGCTAGTATAATCAAACACATTAGTTATTAGTTTCTTATCAATATTCTACTCCAAGATTCTAGCCTTCACCCACTCGGCCATATTATTCGCATCGTGAGGAAATTCGATCCAATAACAAGCAATTATCTTTTTATGCAAATTCCATTCATCATTAATATAGTGACATGTTAAACGATAATAACCGGTGCCTTGATGCTTAGGAGCCCATATATCAGTGGTTGGGGTAACTCTTGAAAAAATATTTTTCAAAACTTTGTAAAGTGTTTCTTTCTCAATATTGAAACATTTTTTCAAATCATTTTTCATTGTAGCTCTTGAACGACATTTGTATGTGGGGCAACAATAAGAAAGCCAATACCTGAAATACTCGTGCTCATCCATAAGAAATGAATAATGGTGTTGTGAAACCATTTGAGCATATAGCATTCGCTCCATCTCCGGGTCAAACTTATGATTTCCAAACTTTGGAATTAGATCGGTGGGAGACTTAAAACTTCCGAGAAATTTTTGTCGAATATCACCACCACCATCTCTTGGTTTTGCTTTACATGATTTCCAATGATTATTTAAATGAGATGTCCCCTTCTAACTAATGGCATAGAACTTTCTCTTCCAATAATTACAAGTGGCGGTAACATTATTATCCAGATGTATCTCACGAGAAAAGTGATTCCAAGCCTCAGATGTGAGCTTCTTGTTTACTTGTTTTGATTCATCACTGATTTGATTCTCATTTCTAGATGAAGAAGGGGAATACGCATTGATTGAAATATTTATTCATCTTGCTTCTTCTTCTGACATAATTCCATAATCACGAATAACCGTAATTGTTATATTGGAATAACAGTAAACAATCCATGCACTAAATGAATTTCAGGGACTGTTTGTTTGATTATACATATATTTTATAACATTAGGTTGATTATACATATATTTCAGGGGCAATAAACAACCCATTTATTGTTATAACATTAGTTTGATTATACATATATTTTAGGTACTGTTTGTTTTTTTAGCATTTGAATGATGGAAAACATTTTTTTATCTGAATGAATTTCTATCGAAGTAAGGGTGATATTTTTTTAATGGAAAAAAATATACTCGTGCATTTTTTTTATCTCATGTACCCATGCATTTTTAAATAATCCATGTACCCGTGCACTTTTAAAGGAAAACAATCTATGTACCCGTGGTATTTTTATCTGAATTCTTAATGAAAATAATCCATTAGGAGGGCTAGAAATATGTTATATACTAGATCCAACAAAAAAAATACAGAATCTGCTTTGGAATCACGTATACCAGATCCAAGCAAAAACCTAATACCTATTGGATAGGGAAAGTGACTGGCGACCGACAGGATAGAGGAGGGAGGCAGTGACTGGTGAGACAAGGGAGGGAAGCAGCGATCTGTGGGATAGGATAGAGAGGAAAGGTTTCGGAGGGACAGGAGGGAGAGAGGGTTTGAGCATGTGTGTTATTGGCAAATGGGCCCAAACTGATTTGTGTTTTTAGTTTATAGGTTAGATTTTAAATTTTTCATAATTAAAATTATACCCCCAATGTGACACCCCGCCTAATTAACCCCGGGTGATCAGTCTTAAATTAAATTAGAACAGGTTTCTCAGTTGGTTCATTCTTAGCATCACTGTCGTATTTTCAATTACTACCCACCTAAATGAGAAAATTAGACTGGTGATAAGTTTTTATCTTTCATTAACTAAAATTAAATACTCACGCGGAAAGAGAATAATATAAACAATCACAATTAACTGAAATCCACCATTCACAATTAATTAACTAACCAACTAAACCATCGGTTCAAAATCCAACAAAAGTAAAGACAAGTAATAAATCTCAACAGGTAATGCATCAGTACTGAAATAAAACTGTGAGCAGCATGCTCGAATAACTGATAGGAAGTCTCTACACTAAGAGGGAAAAGGACGAGGCGCCTATCAAACTCACGCAACATCCACACATGCTGCAGCAACGGATCCCTGGAATGAGTCAAGCTTGGCGTCCCTGTGGCTAGACACCTAAAAGGTTTTTAAACATTTTTATAGCAAGGTTTAGTACCCAAAACATTTGGAAAATATTTAGCAAATGATTAACTTGCAGTAATAAGTAAATGTGCATGCTCTCCAAATTTTAGTTAGTGCTGCACTCCCTTGAGGACATCCTCACCCCTCCTCTAATGTGCACTACTAACACCTTGATTAATTTACCTAGTTATTTATCTCATGACTAAATGACTGATATAATCCCCTTGCAACCACCCAACTCTAACCGAGTGTGCCATAATGATGATTTCTAAGTTGTTGTCAACATTAACTCAATTAATCATTTCCCTTTTTAAATTTCATATAACTTTCACACCCATTATATATCTAATACAATTCACGACCTATATTAATTTATCCATATATAATTATTTACCTCATTATATACGTATAGTTATATTACAACATTCACAACATGCTGAAATAGTAATTAATACTAAACATCCTCCCAAGTAATAACTCATCGGATGTAAATTCTCTAAAGTGCTATCCCACTCGGCATATTCACATAACCTAGTTTTCCCAAGTCAGAATTGCTCACTAACTTGGATAATAAATAAAAATTGGAGGCGGTCATATTCCTTTCCTGAAAGTGAGATGCCCCTCACCCATATAATGGATGCTATGACCTGGGAATATACTCGCCCTACTCCTCAAGCTAGGGGATTCATCCACTACGCGCAACCTCCCTCCTATAGCACTAGATTCGATATAATAATAATAATATCTAGCCATGGATATTAATGCACACACCACACACACACACACACACACACACACACACACACATATATATATATAATTAAAATAAACTATCCCGGCTATCCCGTGTACTAAGTCCGCAACACAAGCCTATTCAAATTATTATGAGTTTATGGCCCAACTATAATTATTAATTAATTCACACATTAATTAATTAAATTACTTTCGGTGTCGCCCCAACCAATATATTCAGACTTACTCTCGTGGCCCGAAATAAAGCAATACCCGAGTCTAAATTCCCGACTCCAAATTATTTATCTTTCACCCTAAATAAATATAACGCCTTGGTATCACCCATATACCCGGACTTGCCCACTCAATCCGTATTTAATTATCTTGAAATATTATTCCCAAAATTTTAATCTTGATGTGACACACATAAATTTCCTCAAAATCCTAATTAATTTTCCTTCATAATTATTTAGATTGAATGTCCTATATTTATTTCTCGTTAAATAAGGCTTGGAAGCAAATTTAAGTTTAATTCCATTTATATATAGAAATTGGCTGAACTGTCAGAAATTACCGACCATCGATCGATCGATCCCCAACCCTCGATCGATCGATCGTATAGGTCATCGTCTTCTCCAACCTTCTATTTCAGCCATGGACGAAAAACTCAAAACCCTAATTTCTTCTACAGTAGAACCTAAGTCTTCTCATCAATAAAATACACCAAAAACCTCATAAGGGACCCCCCCATAAAGTCCACAAACACCATTTAATTTCCATTCTCTACTGTTTTCATAAACTGGGGAAAAATCCGTTTTAATCTTTAACCCATTTAAACATTAAATCCTTATCTCAAATTTATTTCCAATTCATCCGGGTTTACACATCATACCAGATATATATACTAATATCAGATTATACATAAATTTCTACCCAATTTAGAAATCAGAATATTGGTTTACAAAGACCCCATGTTTGTACCCTTAAAATCCCAAAATGAATTTTTGAGTTTCTCACATCACATAAATATGAATCAAAATGCAAAGTGAACCATCCCGCTTCTTTACAAATAACACCGGTGCACCCCACGACGATGTACTCCATCGGATGAAACCCTGACCCAGGAGCTGCTGAATCTGCTCTCTCAACTCACGCATCTCTGAAGGGTCCATACGATATGGGGCTCAAGCAATCGGCCTCGTTCCAGGTGCTAAATCGATCACAAATTCGATTTCCCCGTAGGGTGGCAACCCTCGTATTTCTTAGAACACTTCCTCAAAGTCCCTCACTATTAGGATTGAGTCCAACGGAACCACCACCTACTGTGAGGTTTCCTCCTCGATATAATACAAGTGTGTGCACGACCCTCCCTTATGTAGAGGCATAGATATTAGGAACATCTCTTATCCCATAATGGAGAACACGATTTTCCTCTCGTAACAATCCACAATTGTCCAATAACCTGCCAACCAATCTATACCTAGGATGACATCGTACCCCTCCATATCTAACACTAAGAGGTCTGCTGCTAAACTAAGCCTCCCAATCAAAATGTCCACCCCAGACAAATCAAGTGAATCAAAGCCCCGCTGCCTACTGGAGACTCTATACATATACGAAGACTAATCGCTGTCTCTAGTAACCCGACCCGTTTAGCAAAATTAGCTTTAATGAATGAATGTGATGCTCCCGTGTCAAAAAGTATACTACCTTCATGACTATGAATGAGAAACATACCCTTAACTGATAGCGGCGCCTGCTGTGCTGGAGGGTTGGGAACATCCTGGACGTTATACACTCGCCCGTAGTGCATTTGCCACTGCTGCTATGGGGCGGGTGGAGCTGGTGCTGCTGGCGGCATCTGCCCCTATCGGGCACCCTACTGATGACCTTTTCCCCTCTGCGGTCCATAGATAAAACAGCGTTTTTGACCGTCCACCTATCGTTGGCCCTGTTAGCCCTGATGTGGCTAGCCCTGTTGGCCTCCCCCCATTGTTCCCTTGGCCCTGGAGGCCCTGAGGAACCTCTTGCTGCTGATTTGGGCCTGGTTTCCCATGCTTGAACCCCTATCCTCCCGGTCGGAACCCACCAGGCCTAAATTTTTTATCATGATTCCCCTGATGACTTCTAGTCTGTTGTTGAGTACCACTCGCGTCACCACTAGTAACCTCCTTGCCCTGCTAGCTCGTCTCCCCTACTCTCTTGCTTCCCTTTGCATGAAAGCGATGATCCTGAAAATGTACAAGGGAGGCATTAATGACATTTGTATACGTCACTAACGTCGAATTCCCAATCAAATGTTGTCTGATCCTCCAGGCTAAGCCATCCATGAACCTCGACTTCTTTTGATCCTCATCGCTTACCTCATTTGGCACAAAGTTCTCCAAACGGGTGAACTCTTCCTCATAGTTTGCCACTGACCGATCACCCTGTACTAACTCACTGAACTTCTTCCTCATCTCAGCCTCCACTACTGGTGGGAAGTATTTGCGGTAGAACCGCACCCAGAATTCGGATATCGTCATCAAATCCCGCTCCTCAATGGTGGTAACTGACTCCCACCACTGTAAGGCTGACCCCGACAGACGAAAGTTAGCAAGCTTCTATTTTTGCACATCGGTACACTCTAGCATGCGCAGATGGCTGAATATTCTTCTTACAGTCACAAGACTCTACCACGTCGGTGCTACCCCTAAACTCAAGTGGGTGACCCTTCTAAAAGGTCTCGCTGGGAAAAATGAGCTTCCATAGCTCACATTGCTGTCTCGACTGCCAGATCCATTATCACTGCCATATGAGTAGTGGAGATCAACTCGGGTGGGGGGGATGGCGGTACCTGTGGCTCCTGATGGGCCTCCCTGAGATCATCCCTAGCCTCAGCCCTCTCTGCTCTCTGCCTCTTCGGTGGCATCTGAAAATAGATCGAATCATAAAAGTACACAATTTATACAAAAATAAATAGCAGAAATACGATATCTCACAAGTGGAAAATGAATCAAAAGTCCTAATAATAGGGCTCTATAACAACCGAAAGCTACGCTGAAACGTAGTAAGATGCACAGTTCCTAAGGACACTAGAACCTGGCGCTCTGATACCATCTGTGACACCCCGCCTAATTAACCCCGGGTAATCAGTCCTAAATTAAATTAGAATAGGTTTCTCAGTTGGTTCATTCTTAGCATCACTCTCGCCATTTTAATTACTAACCACCGAAATGAGAAAATTAGACTAGTGCCAAGTTTTTATCTTTCATTAACTAAAATTAAATACTCATGCAGAAACAGAATAATATAAACAATCACAATTAACTGCAATCAACCATTCACAATTAATTAACTGACCGAATAAACCATCGGTTCAAAATCCAACAAAAGTAAAGACAAGTAATAAATCTCAACAGGTCTAACATCAGTACTGAAATAAAACTATGAGCAACATGCTCGAATAACTAATAGGAAGTCTCTACACTAAGAGGAAAACGAACTAGGCGCCTATCAAACTCCCGCAACATCCACACAAGCTGTAACAACGGATCCCTGGAATGAGTCAAGCGTGGCGTCCCTGTGGCTGTACACCTAAAAGGTTTTTTAACATTTTTATAGCAAGGGTTAGTACCCAAAATATTTGGAAAACATTTAACAAATGATTAACTTGCAGTAATAAGTAAATGTGCATGCTCTCCATATTTTAGTTAGTGTCGCACTCCTTTAAATACACCTCACCCCTCCTCTAATGTGCACTACTAACACCTTGATTAATTTACCTAGTTATTTATCTCATGACTAGATAACTAATATAATCCCCTTGCAACCACCCTACTCTAACCGAGTGTGCCATAATGATGATTTCTAAGTTGTTGTAAACATGAACTTAATTAATCATTTTCCTTTTTAAATTTCATATAACTTTCATACCCATTATATATCTAATACAATTCACGACTTGTATTAATTTACCCGTATATAATTATTTACCTCATTATATACGTATAGTTATATTACAACATTCACAACATGCTGAAATAGTAATTAATACTAAACATCCTCCCAAGTAATAACTCACCGGATGTAAATTCTCTAAAGTTTTATCCAACTAGGCATATTCACATAACCTAGTTTCCCCACGTCAGAATCGCTCACTAACTTGGATAATAAATAAAAATTGGAGGCGGTCATATTCCTTCCCTTAAAGTGAGATGCCCCTCACCCATATAATGGACTCTATGACCTGTGAATATTCACGCCCTACTCCTCAATCTAGGGGATTCATCCACTACGCGCAACCTCCCTCCTAAAGCACTAGAGTCGATATAATAATAATATCTAGCCACTGATATTAATGCACACACCATATATATATACTATCGCACACCGTATATATATATATATATATATATATATATATATATATATAATTAAATAAATTATCCCGGCTATCCCGTGTACTAAGTCCGTAACACAAGCCTATTCAAATTATCATGAGTTTATTCCCAACTATAATTATTAATTAATTCACACATTAATTAATTAAATTACTTTTGGTGTCGCCCCAACCAATATATTCGGATTTACTCTCGTGGCCCGAAATAAACCAATACCCGAGTCTAAATTCCCGACTCCAAATTATTTACCTTTCACCCTAAATAAATATAATGTCTTGGTATCACTCAACCCATATACCCGGACTTACCCACTCAATCCATATTTAATTATCTTGAAATATTATTCCCAAAATTTTAATCATGACGTGACACACATAAATTTCCTCCAAATCCTAATTAATTTTCCTTCATAATTAATTAGATTGAATGTCCTATATTTATTTCTCGTTAAATAGGGCTGGAAGGAAATTTAAGCTTAATTCCCTTTATATATATAAACTAGTCAAACTGCCAGAAATTACCGACCATCGATCGATCGATCCCCAACCCTCGATCGTACAGGTCATCGTCTTCTCTTCCCTTCTCTCTCAGCCATGGACGAAAAACTCAAAACCCTAATTTCTTCTACAGTAGAACCTAAGTCTTCTCATTAATAAAATACACCAAAAACCTCATAAGGGACCCCCCATAAAGTCCCCAAACACCATTTAATTTCCGTTCTCTACTATTTTCATAAATTGGGGAAAAATCCATTTTAATCTTTAACCCATTTAAACATTAAATCCTTATCTCAAATTTGTTTCCAATTCATCTGGGTTTACACATCGTACCAGATATATATACTAATCTCAGATTATAAATGAATTTCTACACAATTTAGAAATCAGAATATTGGTTTACAAAGACCGCATGTTTGTACCCTTTAAATCCCAAAAGGAATTTTTGAGTTTCTCACATCAAATAAATATGAATAAAAATGCAAATTAAATGCTACAGCAAGTTAACCACTTGACTTATGATTTCATAGGGTCTGAATCGAAGTTGTGAATTCCAAGGTTGACGATGAAATCCCCTCTTTTAGCTCTTTCCTTTGTCCCCCAAATTACCTTTTACTGTCTCTTAGGTTTTCCTCTCCCACTAAGTGTTTCCTAATTTCACATTAGTTGTTCCCCTATTTCTTTTAATTAGGTAATTAGGCTAAATCTTGTTTTTGACCTAATGGGCCAAGCCCAAGTGATCCAAACACCCCCGTGTAGGCCCCGCTATGCCTAAAAACGTCCTGTGACCCGTTTACTACCCCCGGGTACACTTTTTCGACTATCTCGGCCCATTCAGACTCAACCATACACTCAGAATTGGCATCCAAATTTATTTATAAAAATCCTTATCTCGCACCCAAATTAGTTTATACCGACTCCCGGCTGAGATAAGTACATACCCCATCATTAGTACCCGAAATGACGTAAATAAATTATTACTATTCACTTAGTAATTAAATTTCCCTAAATATTAACCATTCACTCCCCGATTAATATTTAAATCTATATAGCCATAATTAATTCAATTAAAATTACGACACACAAGTAATTTAGAATTCCATAATTAATTAAATATTAAATGCACAGAAATACAGGGTGTTACGCTCAAATTTTATTTTAAGTGTTAGTTGATGATGCTTAGAATCAGCACCACTAGATAAGAGGTGATGAGCTCAAACAGTAACAACAATGGTAGTAATAGAGTTATGTATGTATATAGAAAGGGGTGAATGTAAGAGGAATGAAGGCAATGATGTATAGTGGTTTAGCCAATCAGGCCTACATCCAGTATGAGTGTGTGATCCACTAAATATGGGCACTAATGGCCTTGGATACAATGCACATACACTCTCTCTATACTATTTACAAATAGAGTATCGACTAGGGTTATAATTATTCATCTATCTACAATAATTAAGGTGACAAGTATATATAGGGCTTGGGGGGGGGGGTAGTGTACCCCCAAGCATGCATTGAGCATGTGAATTATGATCCAGCCAATCCCTTGTTGACACCTGGATGGTCCAGTTATAGGTAATGATGATATAATATTACCTCACATGAGGGAATGATATTGTTATAACAGTTTAGTCCATGTGCCACAAGAATCCCACGTGCACTGTCCCACGCATCTCCCGAATCACGCGCCATGATGGTGTCGTCCTCTCCTTATATTGACTGGATGTGGCTGAGATTGATGCTGACCTATTAGGTGTCCTGACTGATGGATGTAGGATCTCTGTCCATTGGTTCGCCCTGTCGCTTGGTCGTCCGAATAACCCCTAAGACGAGGCTTCTATCTCCATGGGCTTGAGATGATTCGGGTCATCAAACTTGTCAATAGTGCGGTCGTCCTCCGTAGGGTTGTCCGGTCATCTGAACTGTGTCTCCAATAATGGGGTCGGCTTGTCTGACCCCCTATCTTCAGTATGATCCCCTGGGGGTAGAAGTAGAGTTGATCCCTCGTCTTAGACGAGGATACCCTCGGCCTGGCTGAGGGTGTGTTTTGGCATATCAATCACCCCTTAGCCCTTAGTCATCGATGCTGTTGAGATGGCTGAGGGGTAATATTATTTTTGCATGTCGATTTGATGAGTGGTTAGGTTGATGAGTCGCATTTTCCAAGTTGGTTGACGTCTTGTCAGGTGTCAATCATCGTGTGTTCCCCAGGAATGATGGCTGCGTATTACACTTGGAATGTTGTGCCCTAATGATAATTTTCCTCGTGAGTTATACCTTCTTGGGTTATCGAGCCCAATAATGATAAGGTATTTAAACCTTTTCAAATAACTCTCTCTCTCTCTCTTCTTCTTTCTTCTTCGCGCGTACGCTCTCGCTCTACCTTTGGCAGTTAACCTCCATTCTTACCTTTTCGTGAAAGCTCCAAGTTTTCTTCCAGTTTCAGTCTCCTCTTCCAGGTAATTCTTTCACTATTCTCTCCATTTTCTTTATCTTTTGTCAAGTTTCCTTTGGTTTCGGTTTTAAATAGCTTCATCAAGATTTTCTTAGCCAGTTTCCCTTTTTTCGACGTGCATCCGCCTTTCTTCAGTGGTTTTAGGGTTAAAAATTGGGTGGTAAGCCTTCCTGGGTTCCTCCTCCACCGTTTTGCGGTGGTTTTGTTGATTTGTAGTCTTTTTTAGGTTTCTCGGTGACCCTTAGGTCTTCTTCTCCGGTGAATTTCACTTGCTCTGTTCTTGGTTGTTCATCCAAAAAACCCTTCATTGCTTTACGTTGATCTTAAAGTCAACCAGGTAAACTATTTCCTTTGTTTGTAGGTTGTTTGAGAAAATTTCTTAAGTGTAGGGTCTTCCTCTTAATGCTCCAAAGGCTTTATGATTTAGCCTAGGAGTTACCAACTTTGAGAGAGAGGTGCTTTAGAGAGATTAGAAGAATAGTGGAAGAGAACGAGTCTAGATGTAGGGCCGACCTTGTCTGGGTACGACCCATTTTCCCAATTCCATTGGCCACAATTTTACCATCAACCTCTGAGCCCTTTGGGTCATCCTATCATCAATCTGAGAGTCAGAGTAAAGAAGTTATGGATAGACGAGCCAGAGTGTTGTCTTCTTTTGATGCTGGGACCTCTGGGAGAGACGACCCCGCAAGCCTTAACACCCGCGAACAGGCTGAGGGAATAGTTAATCCTGAAGTTATCCCTGTTACTGCCATGTCCCCACTTAAATTCCAAGCGACTTTTCTTAGTGCCCCCCCACACTTTGATAAAAATGAGACCGACACAACTGGGGACGAGGGACGTGAGGATAAGGGTAGTGGGGCCGAGGCAAAAAATGAGAGTTCAAATGCTGAGGAAGAGGTAGACACTTCAATAGCCTCGGCTTATGTCTCATCTGTTAAGGATCGTCATCTATTATTTTGGAGACATTCATTTGGTGTAAAGCCCAATGTACCTATCAGGATCACACATGAAGATGAGAAGGTCTTCCAAGGGAGAGAGGGAGAAGTCGCTATGTACGAGCAGATGTTTAGGGTCGGCGTTAGGTTCCATCTTCATCCTGACACAGTTGACATACTCTCTGCTCTTGGGGTTTCTCCTACCCAACTTCATCTTAATTCCTTGAGGATCATCCTCGACTATATCTCCCTTTGGAAGAACACATTTACTGACGAGCCATCAGCTGATCTGTTTTTGGCTTATTACAACATAACTTCCTCGTCCAATCAACCTAGATACTTCCACCTAGGGGCTAGGAGGTCAGAAAAGAAACCTCTTCATGTTTCATAGACTTCCAACCATGACTGGAAGAAGTGGTTTTTCTTTGTTTCTAGGGATTCAGAATTCCCTGTCGGGGTTGATCCCCTGAAGATAGACTAAAGGTCCCAAGGGCATGGTCTAATACCTCCATGAAGGCGAGGTCAGACCCTGGACTTAGCTTAGATGAAAGATCTATAGCTGACTATCTAAGGGAGCAGGGGAAAGAGGGTGCAATTCCCAAGTTTGAATATTTAGTGACCCCTCGTCTTCTCAAAGAAGCTGGTATGAGGGTCGTCCCTTTGACAAAATTATGTGAGTTTCTTTTTTTTAAAATTTTTCGAAGTGTTCCCTCACTATTGTTACTTGTATCTGACATGTCGTCTTACTTTTGCAGGCCTTTGTCTAGGCATATCTGATTCACTTTGGGAAATATCGGCTCCAAGTGTGTTAGCTGGTCTTAAGAAGAAAGGCAAGAAGCCTCAGTAACAACAGAAGAAAGCAGTTGAAGTAGGGCCGATAGCTGTGGGGCCGACCCAGGTGGACTCACAAAAAAGGAAGGAGAGAGATGCTCATGCTAAGGGTCGTCATGATGACACTATGAGGGTAAGGACTGATGTTGCCGATACCCGCCCTGAAGGGACAAGTTTATCCTCCTCTCTAGACGCTTTATGGTCGACCAACCTGATCGTGCTAAAGGCTGACCCCACCTCTCTGATTGCCCATAGAAAGGCAGCTAAGGCAGCCATATTCTCTGCCCCGTCTTCGTCCGATTACAATTTTCTGGCGAAGATGCCCCCGCCTAAAATCTCTGACTTTGGGCTTCACTGTCACACCCCAACCCCAAATATATTCTAATCTTTTCATTTATATTATGATTAAATCATAATCTTCCGTCCATTCAAAATATAATTCATTTATCATTTTTTTTTCATGTATAATAAACATAATCATGTTCTTTGTACCATAACGTAATTAACATCATAGTCATAATTAAACGAACATGTTATACTACGATTGACTATGATTAAATATTACAATCATCAAATCAACCAATGCTAACTCAATATATAAGATGTGTGAGTGTAGTAAAACCTCAGTGTGACAATGACAAAATCCCCACGTCTAATCCCCAGATCCTTCTAACGGTTCAACTCTCAAATCACCGATCATATGATATCCTAACTGGCAGCGTACAGACCTGAAAATGTTAAAATATAAATCGTAAGTATTAAGCTTAGTGAGGTACTCCTTCC
Source organism: Sambucus nigra (assembly GCA_949130495.1). Lineage (NCBI taxonomy): Eukaryota > Viridiplantae > Streptophyta > Magnoliopsida > Dipsacales > Adoxaceae > Sambucus > Sambucus nigra. The sequence continues at coordinate 528,598,125 of OX422209.1, read as the reverse complement.
CTGAAATGAAATAACAGTTCTTTATCAGATATGTGGATATAAAATCCAAATAATCCTGCCCTTCTGTGAAATAGCAATATTATATCAAATATCTAGATATAAAATCCAAACAATCCTTCCCTATAATGAAATGACAATTCTATATCAAATCTGTGGATATATAATCCCAGTAATAACAATTTTATTTCAAATCAGTGGATATGAAATCAAAACAATCCTGCCCTGCTACGAAATAACAGTTTTATATCAAATCTGTGGATATGAAATCCAAACAATCATGCTCGTTGGCAATAACAAATCCTGGAACATAAGTTCCAACAAATCCTTGTCATAAGACAAATCAAATTATTGGATCTTTGTTCAATTCCAATCCTGGATCATAAGATCCAAACAAATCCTGGATATTTTAATATCTAAACAAATCCTGAATATCGAAGTATTGAAATCAATCCTGGATCATAAGACCCAAACAAAGCCTGAATATTTTAATATCCAAACAAATCCTAAATACCGAAGTATTTAACTCAATTCTTCTCTTAGAGCTATATTCATATCTCGGTATATATGACATAATCATAAGTACACCCACCTTGGCAACTTATCAGGATTTTCCTTTTCGTTTGTCCGACACTTGTTCAATCGGTTCTTCTTTCCTTCCTATCATTCTTACACTATTAGTATCACCATAAGAATATCAACAATCCAAGTAATATCACAAACATAACTCAATTCATAAGCATCATATGATTCTATTCAAATCATTTATTACAAGTGAAATTCCATCCAAATTCATGTTAATATATTTGTCATATCGAAATAATAGATCAAAAATATATTCATTTATTCTTCGTAATTCAAACCTTATCATATTATTATTCCAATTCAAAAGACATCAAATCATTTCAAGTTTCCTAGATCAAGATAGGCCAATTTCTTTACGACATAACAAATCTTCCCTATAGGCTCTTTTATCGTTTATTCAACTTTCAGGAATTTTCATAATTTTTATACATCATAACTTTATGTGATATTTCACCCAACATCATTAAACATATTGAAAAATACAAAATTAAAGTTTCATAATTTTTAAGGTTCATTTTCTATGTCAAGAAAATCATCGAACACATGGCGTGCATACTTTCACCCTTGGGGCAGATTTTATACCCGAACTTCAAACTCTCACCAAAGATTCATTTCTTGGTATTTTCACATGATTTTAGGATATGTAAAATATATATGAGTCTGTTTTAATTTCCAATTGGAATCAATCAATTAAAATAATTATACAAAAAGATATGGAAGGTTGAATAAACAAGGTTACTAAACGAAGCAATTTTAATGGTTTGTACATTCATCTTAACTTAAACTTGCATCTAACCATACATATACATCAAGGTATGAAATTTTAGTAAAAAAATGATGATTTCTATCATCTAAATCAGTAATATAAGAAAAATAATAAGATTTGGGGTTACGATTAAGTTCGGGACTTTTACGAAATTTTCACGGATTTTTCTCCAAATTTTCTCCTCACTTTCTTCCTAAACTTTCCAATTCTCTCTTCCTCTCAAGACAAACTATTTAATGGCTGAGTTATGATGAAGGAGGGGATTATTTCAAGCCTTTAAAGTTGGTCAAAACCAACCTCCTTCTTTAACCAATCAAATTCCACCATTTGTTTGCCTAATAATACGAAATATCATTTAACGAATGGACAAATTTGTCCCTCCTTCGTAATTCCAGCATAACTTCTCCCTCGAATCTCCGTTTAATACACGGTTTGTCGTGTTACAAACCTAACTCATATATATACAACTATATAGTTTCCTCCTCAAGTCAATTGTTATGTTATAAAGGTAAAAAATAATCTTAAACATGAACATTCTTACCAAAAACTTCAAAATTTTATATTTGTAACTAATTCAATATTTCATTCTTTATGAAGGTAGGGTTAGACTAAACATAATGACTTAACATTATATATACTAATAACATATTATCCATATCACATAAGCTAAGCATGATTTAAACATAATTTATCATAATTATATTCGGGTTGTCACAATTCTCCCCCTCTTAGGAAATTTCATCCCCGAAATTTATATACCTTGGTCGTCTGAATCGAACAAATACGGATAATGCATATTCATGTTATCCTTCCTCTCCCATGTAGCCTCTTCCATTTAATTCCTTCTACACACAACTTTCATAAGTGGGATCACTTTTGATCTCAATATTTGTTCCTCTCTATCCACGGTAGCAAGTGGTTCTTCAACATAAATCAAGTCTTCCTTAACCTTAATAGGTTGTTCCACTAACACATGTGAAGGATCCGCTACATACTTTATTAACATAGAAACATGGAAAATATCGTGTAATTGTGCTAACTGTGGTGGTAACGCTAACTTGTAGGCAACCATCTCGAGTTTCTCAAGAATTTCATAAGGTCCAATGTAGCGTGGACTTAATTTCCCTTTCTTTCCAAACCTCATAACTCCTTTCCATGGCGATATCCGAAGAAACACATAATTCCCTTTTTGGAATTCCAAATCTTTTCATCGTTTATCCGCATAACTTTTCTATCTCCTTTGAGTTGTTATCATTCTATCTTGAATAATCATCACCTTTTTAGTTGTGACTTCAATCAATTCTGGACCCTCTATCTTCCATTCACCAACTTCACCCCAACATACCGATGTACGACATCGTCTATCGTACAATGCTTCGTATGGAGCCATACCAATAGTGGATTGAAAACTATTGTTATATGCAAATTCTATTAAAAGAAAATATTCATCCCAATTACCTTTGAAATCAAGTACACAAAATCTAAACATATCCTTCAAAATCTGTATGGTTCTTTCAGAATGCCCATCTGTCTGAGGATGAAAGGTTGTACTAAACTTCAAGTTAGTACCTATATCATACTGTAAACTATCCCAAAATTTGGATGAAAAGTAGGGTCCCTATCTGAAATAATAGAAGTAGGTGCTCCATGCAATTAAATAATCTCATTAACATACAATGTAGCATATCTATCAACTGTACACATAGTCTTGACTGCTTGAAAGTGAGTTGACTTGGTTAACCTGTCTACCACCACCCAAATCGAATCTGACCCCTTCTAAGATTGAGGAAGCCCAACCACAAAATCCATCGTTACATGATCCCATTTTCACTCTGGTATTGGCAATGGTTGAAGTAAACCCGCGGGTTTATGATATTCCACTTTTACTTGCTGACATATAAGGTATCTAGCAATGAAATCAGCTATTTCCTTCTTCATATTATTCTACCCAAATGCTCCTTCAAATCCCTTTACATTTTAGTACTACCAGGATGCATAGCATAAATGGAATTATGAGCCTCATCTAAAATTTTCGCTTTCAATTCATCCACATTAGGCACACATAATCGCTTCTTATATAATAAAGTGCCATCATTAACAATACAAAAATCATCAGACTTACCATCTCGGACATCTTGCCATTTCTTATCAAGAAAAGGATCTTGACTTTGCAAATCACGAATACGGGTAGCTAATAAATGCCTCACGCTTACATGAGCAAAGAACCTGTCCCCATATGCTAGCTTTAATTCTACTCCCATCAATCTCAACTCCATGATGTGAGCAACTCTAGCACATCGAATATAAGATAACCTGCCCGAAGCCTTTCTACTCAGAGCATATGCAACTACATTTTCCTTCCCTGTGTGGTAGTGAATTGTACAAACATAATCTTTAATTAACTACATCCAACGCCTATGCCTCCAATTCAACTCCTTCTGAGTAAATAAATACTTAAGGCTTTGATGGTAAGAAAAAATTTCATATGCCTCACCATATAGATAATGATGCCATAATTTCAAAGCAAACACAATAGCAAAAATCTCCAAATCATGTGTAAGATAATTACGCTCATGTGTACGCAACTAACTAAAAGCATAAGCAATAAATTTACTATGCTGCATAAAAACACAACCCAACCCCTGATGTGAAGCATTAGTATAAATAACAAAACCATCTCCACCATGTGGAATAGTAAGAATTGGTGCAGTTACCAACCTCTTTTTCAATTCATCAAAACTATTTTCGCAATCAGAATTCCATTCAAACTGAACATCTTTCCGGGTTAGTTTAGTCATTGGCAAGGCAATCGAAGAAAATTCCTTAATAAACCTTCTATAATACACAGCTAAACCCAGAAAAATCCTCACCTCAGTCAAATTATTGGGTCTCTTCCATTTTACAATAGCTTCTACCTTTTTAGGATCAACACATATACCATCTCCAGAAATAACATGGACTAAAAATATAACTTATGATAGCCAAAATTCACATTTGCTCAACTTGGCATACAACTGCTCATCTTTCTACACATTCAAAATAGTTCAGAGATGCTTTCATATTCAACCATATCATGTGAGTAAATCAGAATATTACCAATAAAAATTATCACAAATGAATCAACAAAAGGATGCAGTACCCGATTCATAAGATCCAAAATACAGCTGGAGCATTAGTCACTCCAAAAGGCATCACCAGAAATTCAAAATGACCATACCGAGTACGAAAAGAAGTTTTAGAAATATCACTCTCCTTGACCCTCAACTGATGATAACCCGATCGCAAGTCTATTTTTTGAAAACACTTTAGCACCCCGCAACTGATCAAACAAATCATCTATACGAGATAAAGGATATTTGTTCTTAACTGTAGCTTTATTCAGTTGCGTATAATCAATACACAAACGCATAGTACCATCTTTCTTTTTCACAAATAAAACTGGTGCACCCCATGGAGATACACTAGGTTGTATAAACCCCCTATCAAGTAAATCCTGCAACTGAATCTTAAGTTCTTTAAATTCAACAGGTGTCATGCTATATGGTTCCATAGAAATAGGGTATGTCCCCGGTGCTAATTCAATACTAAATTCAACTTCTCTTTCTGGAGGTAACCCACGCAACTTACGAGGAAACACTTCTGGAAAATCCCGTACAATAGGAACAACGACTAACTGTAAAGCCCCCTTCCTAGTGTCAAGAACATATGCAATAAAACCCTCACAACCCTTACTCAATAATTTCCTCGTCTAAATAGCAGAAATGATGCAACTGGGAATAATTTTCCTTTCCCCCACAAATTTAAATTCAGGCTCACCAGGCATATTAAAAACAACTTTCTTACAGAAACAATCCATAAATGCATGATATTTAGATAACCAATCCATTCCCAGAATTATATCAAAATAAAAAATATCCAATGGAAGTAGATCTATAACTGTATCTCTAACCCCCATAGTCAAAACGCAATCACGAAATATTCAACTACAACCATATCCCCCATATGCATATAAATACCCAACCCTACATCTAAACGAGTACACTATCTATTCAGGTATATAGCAAATGCAAAGGACACAAAAGAATGTGTGGAACCATGATCAATCAAAACATATACACTTCTATCAGTAATAAAAAGTGTACCTGTCACCACATCCGGGGTAATATAAGCCTATTTCATTGTAAAGAGTCGCCCACCTGGCCTGCAACCACTGGCTTATCCCATGCCCCAGGTTCCATCTATAATAACCGAGTTATAACAACCAACACAAATAATTTATAATACTAAATTATTGGTTAGTACATAAACAATTCATAAATATCATATCAAACCAACAACTGCCATATAATCGCCACACACGTCCAGAATTAATAACCCAGACGCTCTGATACCACTAATTGTCACACCCCAAACCGAAATATATTCTAATATTTTCATTTATATTATGATTAAATCATAATCTTCCGTCCATTCAAAATATAATTCAATTATCAATATTTTTTTTCATGTATAATAAACATAATCATGTTCTTTGTACCATAACGTAATTAACATCAGAGTCATAATTAAACGAACATGTTATACTATGATTGACTATGATTAAATATTACAATCATCAAATCAACCCATGCTAACTCAATATATAAGATGTGTGAGTCTAGTAAAACCTCAGTGTGATAATGACAAAATCCCCACGTCGAATCCCTAGATCCTTCAAACGGTGCAACTCTCAAATCACTGATCATATGATATCCTAACTGGCAGCGTACATGCCTGAAAATGTTAAAATATAAATCATAAGTATTAAGCTTAGTGAGGTACTCCTTCCCTAAAATGGAATAATAGTTCTTTATCATATATGTGGATATAAAATCCAAATAATCATGCCCTTCTATGAAATAGAAATATTATATCAAACATCTAGATATAAAATCCAAACAATCCTTACCTATAATGAAATGACAATTCTATATCAAATCTGTGGATATATAATCCCAGTAATAATAATTTTATATCAAATCAGTGGATATGAAATCAAAACAATCATGCCCTGCTACGAAATAACAGTTTTATATCAAATCTGTGGATATGAAATCCAAACAATCATGCCCGTTGGCAATAACAAATCCTGGAACATAAGTTTCAACAAATTCTTGTCATAAGATAAATCAAATTATTGGATCTTTGTCTAATTCCAATCCTGGATCATAAGATCCAAACAAATCCTGGATATTTTAATATCTAAACAAATCCTGAATACCAAAGTATTGAAATCAATCATGGATATTTTAATATCCAAACAAATCTTGAATACCGAAGTATTCAAATCAATCCTGCTCTTAGAGCTATATTCATATCTCTGTATATATGAAACAATCATAAGTACACTCACCTTGGCAACTTATCTGGATTTTCCTTTTCTTTTGTCCGACACTTGTTCAATCGGTTCTTCTTCCCTTCCTATCATTCTTACACTATTAGTATCACCATAAGAATATCAACAATCAAAGTAATATCTCAAACATAACACAATTCGTAAGCATCATATGATTCTATTCAAATCATTTATTACAACTGAAATTCCATCCAAATTCATGTTAATATATTTGTCATATCCAAATCATAGATCAAACATATATTCAATTATTCTTCTTAATTCAATCCTTATCATATTAGTATTCCAATTCAAAATACATCACATCATTTCAAGTTTCCTAGATCAACATAGGCCCATTTCTTTATTACATAGCAAATCTTCACTATAGGCTCTTTTATCGTTCATTCAACTTCCAAGAATTTTCATAATTTTTTTACATCATAACTTTATGTGATATTTCACCCAACATCAGTAAACATATTGAAAAATAAAAAATTAAAGTTTCATAATTTTTAAGGTTCATTTACTATGTCAAGAAAAACATCGAACACATGGCCTGCATACTTTCATCCTTAGGGCAGTTTTTTTACTCGAACTTCAAACTCTCACTAAAGATTCATTTCTTGGTATTTTCACATGATTTTAGGATATGTCAAATATATATGAGTCTATTTTAATTTCCACTTGGAATAAATCAATTAATGTAATTATACAAAAATATATGGAAGGTTGAATAAAGAAGGTTGCTAAACGAAGCAATTTTAAGGCTTTGTACATTCAACTTAACTTAAACTTGCATCTATCCATACATATACATCAAGGTTTGAAATTTTAGTAAACAAATGATGATTTCTATCATCTAAATCATTTATATAAGAAAAATAATAAGATTTGGGGTTAGGATTACCTTCAGGACATTTACGTAATTTCCACGGATTTTTCTCCAAATTTTCTCCTCACTTTCTTCCTAAACTTTCCAATTCTCTCTTCCTCTCAAGCCAAACTCTTTAATGGCTGAGTTATGCGGAAGGAGGGGCTTATTTCAAGCCTTTAAAGTCGGCTAAAACCAACCTCCTTCTTTAACCAATCAAATTCCACCATTTGTTAGCCTAATAAAACGAAATATCATTTAACGAATGGACAAATTTGTCCCTCCTTCGTAATTCCAGCATAACTTCTCGCTCGGACCTCCGTTTAACACACGGTTTGTCGTGTTACAAACCTAACTCATATATATACAACTATATAGTTCCCTAATCTAGTCAATTGTTATGTTATAAAGGTAAAAAATAATCTTAAACATGAACATTCCTACCGAAAACTTCAAAATTTTATATTTGTAACTAATTCAATATTTCATTCTTTATGAAGGTAGGGTTAGACTAAACATAATGAATTAACATTATATATACTAATAACATATTATCCATATCACATAACCTAAGAATGATTTAAACATAATTTATCATAATTATATTCGGGTTGTCACATTCACAGTCTGGCCCAGGTACTTTTATCACATCCTTTTTGTTTATAATTCAAGAAATGTCAATTGTTACCTCGTTTAAATTTATCCTCATCGTTTAGTCTATTTACGCTTTTAGGTCAGCCATGAAGTGGATGGATGAGAATTACCCCAAGAACCAAGAGGCTTAGAGGGTTGTTCAGATTGAGGCTAGCTTGAAGGCAGAGCTAGAGAGTCTCAAGAAAGATTTGGAGGGTGTGAGGGTCGACCATTACAGAGTTCTTGAAGGAGCACATTGCGTAGCTGACATAGGAATACAATCTTCTTAAAGACAAGGACAAGGCTCTGACCAATCAAGCGATGCAATTCAAGTCATACCTCGAGGCAGCTATTCAGAGGGCTGGAGGCGATGTTGTGGAGGCCTACAAGATTTTTGATGAATTCCAAGGTTTTGTCCTTGAGTATCTAGAGAGGGGGATGAAAACATCTTGTTAGTGCGTCGTCCTAAAGTTTTCAGGATTAGTGTCGGCGATTCTCCCGTCTCTGTAAGCTGCAGCCCTAAAAGACCCTTTGATGGCCGAGGCTCTATCCCACGTGTAGTCTCAGACGGATGTTGAGGGGACCGGGACATCTGAGGATTGGCCCCAGGTCAATGTTATTGAATCTTTCTTGCCCTCCGAGGTAGCTATTTAGGGTGGTCGTCTGTGACTATACCCTTTGATGTAACTTTATTTTTTTTCCATCTTTTGAACACACTGTATTGTAACTGTTTTTTAATGGAAGTGCCCTTCCCTTTCATTTGGTCTTTTATTTTTCTCTTTTCATAATGTGCTAACCATCCTCCAAGTCCTCCCTCGTCTTTCTTAAGAGCGAATGGAGGGTCGTCCCTTCCATTCACCCTCATCGTAGCCGAGGGTGGGTACCCACCAAGTTAATGGTGTTTTCAATTATTAAGTCCTCCCTCGTCTTTCTTGAGAGTGAATGGAGGATCATCCCTACCATTCACCCTCATTATAGTCGAGGGTGGGTATCCACCAAATCAAATGGTGTTTTCAAAACATAAGTCCTCCCTTATCTTTCTTGACAGTGAATGGAGGGTTGTACCTACCATTCACCCTCATCATAGCTGAGGGGGGTTATCCACCAAATCAAATGGTGTTTTCAAGATGTAAGTCCTCCCTCATCTTTCTTGAGTGTGAATGTAGGTTCGTCCCTACCATTCACCCTCTTCATAACCGAGGGGGTTATCCACCAAATCAAATGGTGTTTTCAAAACATTTAAGTCCTCCCTCTTCTTTCTTGAGAGTGAATGGAGGGTCGTCCCTACCATTCACCCTCATCATAACCGTGGGGTGGGGTGGGGGTTATCCACCAAATCAAATGGTGATTTTAAAACATTTAAGTCCTCCCTCGTCTTTCTTGAAAGTGAATGGCTTGTGGTCCATACTATTCACCCTCATCATAGACGATGGGGGTTATCCACCAAATCAAATGGTGTTTTCAAGACGTAAGTCCTCCCTCATCTTTCTTGAGAGTGAATGTAGGTTCGTCCTTACCATTCACCCTCATCATAGCCGAGGGGGGTTATCCACCAAATCAAATGCTATTTTCAAAACATTTAAGTCCTCCCTCGTCTTTCTTGAGAGTGAATGGAGGGTCGTCCCTACCATTCACCCTCATCATAGCCGAGGGTGGTTATCCACCAAATCAAATGGTGTTTTCAAAACATAAGTCATCCCTCGTCTTTCTTGAGAGTGAATAGAGGGTCGTCCCTACCATTCACCCTCATCATAGCCGAGGGCGGTTATCCACCAAATCAAATGGTATTTTCAAAACATTTAAGTCCTACCTCGTCTTCCTTGAGAGTGAATGGAGGGTCGTCCCTACCATTCACCCTCATCATAGCCGATGGGGGTTATCAACCAAATCAAATGGTGTTTTTAAAACATAAGTCCTCCCTTGTCTTTCTTGAGAGTGAAAGGAGGGTCGTCCCTACCATTCACCCTCATCATAGCCGAGGGGGGTTATCCACCAAATCAAATGGTGTTTTCACAATTAAATGTTCCTCGATGTTATTGACAACATATGGATGAGGTTGTCCCCATTCATGTTGTCGTATCACTAAAGAGAATTTAAGCCTACTTCACCATGAATGATGTTTTATGGCTTAGCATGAATTACCCCAACAGATATCTAAATTGACAAACATAAGATGAGGGGCCAATATAATATTCTCATTAACATTCTAAGTGTTCTATGAAACAACACATTCATTACAATTATGAAATCATAGGACATCAACTACAACATCATTGATAGTATTTCTTTAGATGATCTGCATTCCAGGGGTTCGAAAAGGGTTCCCCTTCAAGGTTTTCTAATCTATAGCTTCCTGGGATAACTTCATCGATGACCCTATATGGCCCATGCCAATTTGGGTGAATCTTTTTAGGATTTTGCCATGTCTTTTTTAGGACTAGGTCTCCCATAGCGATCAGCCATTGCTTTACCCTCTGATTGTAAAACCTGGCAGTCCTCTGCTTGTAGGCTGCTTGTCTTATCTCAACGTCTTCTCTTCTTTCCTCAATCAAGTCTAGATCAAGTCTCATTTCTTCTATATTTCTCTGAGGATCATATATTTGAACTCTGTGAGTAGGAAACATAATTTTGGTGGGGATGACGGCATCTAAGCCATATGCCATCATGAAAGGTGTTTCCCTGGTAGGAGTTTTTGTTGTCATCCTGAAGACCCACAGCACAGCATATACCTCCTCAACCCATCTTCCTTTTGCCTTCTAAATTTTTTTCTTAATCCCATCTAGGATTGATCGGCTTGTAACCTCAGTTTTCGCATTAGCCTAAGGTCGGCTTGGGGTAGAGAAGAACTATTTGATCCTAACTCTTTCGCAGTATTTCTCCATGGATACATTCTTGAACTAACTCCTGTTGTCTGAGATGAGGCTTTTAGGGAGACCATACCTGCATATGATGTTCTTCCAAATGAACTGGAAGGTCTTCTGCTCGGTGATTATGATCATTGGCTCCGCTTCTACCCCTTTTGAAAAATAATCAATCGCTATGATCAAGTATCAATAGTTATTGACAGCCCTACGCAAGGGTCCTACCAAATTGATTTACCAAACTGCAAATGGCCACGGGGATGTAATGGAGGTAAGAGGTTGATGGGATTGGGGAGGGATGGTGGCAAACCTCTGACACTTGTCACACTTCTTCACATATGCCGTAGCATCCTTCGCCAAGGTCGGCCACCAATATCCTTGGGTGACTATCCTCTTTGCTAATGACCTACCCTTAATGTGGCTTGAGCAAGACCCCTAATGAACATCTTACAAGATATATAGAACCTTAGACGGGTGCACACGCCTGAGAAAAGGGATCAAGAACCCATTTTTGTACAACGTGTCTCCAATGATAGTGAATTTTGTAGCTCTGTACCTCAACTTCTTCCTTTTTGGTTTTGCCTCTGGCATCTCCACCTATTTAATGTATCTGACTAGAGGGTCCATCCATGAAGCTTACCTGCTTATATTTAATCAAGAGCTAAGTGTTCCATCTGCGTCTTCAATCGTTAGCCGAAGCAAAATTTTCACTGGAACGGTTCTCCTGAAATCTGTCCTAGTTGCTGAGGCTAGCCTAGCAAGTGCACCGGCCCGACCATTATTCAGCCAAGGTATCCTCTTTAATTTTACTTCTTTAAATATTTTCATCAGTGATTTTACTCTCTCAACATATCTTGCCAGTCTCACATCTTTAGACTCGTATGCTCCTAGTATCGGATTCACTACCAATCTTGAATCACTATGGACCAAGATATGGCCAACACTAAGAGACCTAGCCAATGAGAGGCCTGCTATTAGGGCCTTATATTCTGATTCATTATTGGAGGCTTTAAAGTTGAACCTCAAGGCATACTCGATGTCCGTGCCATCAGGTGATGGCACTATTAGTCCAGCTCCACTTCCGCTCTCGCAGGAGGACCCATCAACAAAGAGATTCCACACAGTCTATTCCTCTCAAAAATTTCCTTCAGAGAGGGATCCCTGTATAAAGAGGTATCTTCCCTCTTCATTTTAAATGACTTTTTCTCTAGCTGCGCTTGTCTCAGCCTTATTTATGGACGGGTCAACAACTCTGCCTTATTAGATGCCTTGTTGGGTGTCTATCTTCTTGAGGTTTTCATTTTTAGCCTTAGCCTCTTCCCAAGTAAATTTAGCCATGAAGTCTGCTAATGCATTCCCCTTTATGGCCATCCTAGGTTGATACACAATATCAAACTCTCCCAGCTCTATAGACTAGGCCATTAACCTCCCCGATTTCTCTGGCTTGTGTATGACCTGTCTAAGAGGGAAATCTGTGAGGATGGCCATTGTATGGGATTGGAAGTAAGGCCTCATCTTTCTTGAGGCATTAATCACAGATTAGGTAAACTTCTCCATCCTAGGGTACCTATGCTCTGACCCTTTTAGTGATTTACTATTGAAATACAGCAGCTTCTGCACCCTGTCTTCTTCTCTCATGACAGCAGCGTTGATGGCTGACTCTGAGACGGCTAGGTACACGTATAATCTTTCACCTTACACTGGACGCGACAATAGTAAGGGGGACCCTAGGTAGGACTTTAGCTCTTTGAAAGCCTTGCCACACTCTTCATTCCATTCAAAAGCCTTTCTAAGAATTTTGAAAAATGGTATACACTTATTTGTGGCTCTGCATACGAACCTGTTCAAAGCAGCCACTTGTCCTGTGAGCCTCTAAACATCTTTAATAGTCTTGGGGGTCTTCACTTCTAGTATGACCTTTATCTTTTTAGGATTTTCCTCGATGCCCCTTTGATTGACGATGAACCCCAAGAACTTTCCTACTCCAACCCCAAAAATGCATTTGGATGGGTTGAGCTTCATCTGGTACCTGTCCATCATGTCAAAGGTCCTCTTAAGGTCGGCCACATGATCCTTGGCCTTCAAGCTCTTGGTCAATATGTCATCTACATAGACCTCCATAGACTTCCCGATTTGTTCTTCGAACATTTTATTCATGAGACGCTGATACGTTACCCCCTGCATTCTTCAGGCGAAAGGGCATGCCCCTATAAAAGTATGTCCCCTTGTTAGTAATGAAAGCTATTTTTTTTGAGTCTTTGGGGTTCATAAAGATTTGGTTATAACCCAAATATGCATCCATAAAGCTCATTAGCTCATGGCTTGCAGTATCGTCCACCATCTGATCAATATGGGGAAGAGGGAAACTATCTTTGGGGCAGTGTTTGTTGAGGTCAGTGAAGTCTATGCATATCCTCCATTTCCCATTTTCTTTAGGGACTATGACTGCGTTAGACATCCATTCGGGATAGATTACCTTCCTGATAAATTCATCCTCTTCGAGCTTCTTGACCTCATCCCTTTTGACATTATATTTCTCTCAAGAATAAAATCTTCTCCCTTACTTTATCGGCTTGGCATCATCTATCACGTTGAGCTTGTGGCACATGATTTTGGGGTCGCTTCCCGGCATGTCTGCTTAACTCCATGCAAATACATTCTGTCTTCTCCTTAGTAGCTTGATGAGGTCTTTTTTTATATTTAGCTTTAGAGCTTTGCCAACTTGGATGGTTTTTTCTGGCTCATCGTCATTGAGGATGATGCATTCTACCTCTTCCGTCGCTTCTCCTTTCTTTAACTTTTTCTCATCCCTGGGGTCAATGGTATTAATATTGTAAGTAGTTATCGCCTTCTTGTGCCCCTCTCTTTCCTCAATAGAGTTGAAGTAGCATTCTCGTGTCGTCGTCTGGTCTCCCTGAACTTCCCCTACCCCATAAGGGGTCGGGATTTTTATCATCTGGTGAACCGTGGAAGGCACGACCTCAAATTCCTTGAGGTCTACTCATCCAAGTATAATGTTGTAGGCTGAGAAGACATGTTCATCCATCATGAAAAAATTGACCTTCTTAGTAATCCATCTCATCCACTCGTCTCCCATTCTTACATCAGCCACAAACACTCCTAGGGGATGAACTTTTTCCCCGCTGAAACCAATCAAGGGATGATGGTATGGGACGAACCTAGCATGACTGAGTCCCAAGGCTTTAAAACACGACCAAAACATCACATCTGCAGAACTACACCCATCTACCAAGATCCTTGGCACCTCACATCCATGTACCATGGTGGTGATGATGAGAGGGTCATCATGTGGAGCTAAGAGGCCCTTGAAGTCCATCCTTGAGAAGCCCACCATCAGAGTATCCATATCAACTTTCTTCTTCTTTTCTGGCTTGGCTTCGATAGAGGTTGGGTGCATAACTTTCGTTACGACCTTGGTTTCAGCTACATGGGCCTTCCTATCGACGAATTTTGATCCTCCTCCTGCTAGGCCCTCGGAGATCATACCAACATCGAACGAGATCATATTAAGTCTTTTCACAGGTTCGTGGTCATCTCTCGGTGGAAGGTCAAGATCATTATCATCCTCTGAGGGGTCGTCTTTTCTTTTGGGGGAATCTTCTCTGCATATATCACTTTTTTTCTTCCTAGGGTTGACCCCTTGGCCACTCTTGAAGGTGCCCTTATCCACGTACTTTCTTAACTTCCCTTATTTTAACATTTTTTCAATTTCATCTTTCAGAGCAAAACACTTATCGATCAAATGGCCATAGTCTTTGTGGAATTCACACTATAGGTTTTTATTCCTCTTGTGGAGGGGTGCTCTCAACTTCTCACGCCATTTTAAGGATCGATCACTCTTTATCTCATTCAGAATGTGTTCGCAACTGACTGTTAGAGGGGTGTAATTTGCAAACTTGTCATCTGCTAGCCTTTTCTTCCCCTCCTTATTCTTTTTCTGGTACTTACCTCCACTAGTGCCTCATTTTTCATCTTCGTATTTGGCGAACATTACCTCTTCGACATTCATCACCTTCCCTGATGTTGCTAGCAACTCAGCCATTGACTTCGAGGGGTCTTCAGCAAGCTTCCATAATAACTTTCCCTTTTGGAGTCCTCCAATGAGGGTTGCCATGGCTATACTTTCTTCATAGTCCTTGACCTCCAACTTTTCTTTATTAAACCTGGCTATGTAGTCTATGAGGCTCTTGTTCTTCCCCTGCTTAACATATAGCAGGTGAGTGGTCTTATTTTGTGTCCTCACTCCGAAGCAAAAGTTGTGAATGAAGCGATCTTCTAGCTGCTTAAAGCTTTTAATGGAGTTCTTTGGAAGAGAGGTATACCAGACATGTACGACCCCAGTTAAGGTGCTAAAAAAAGCATGACACCTCATCTTATCTGAGATAGAGTATATTTCTGCCTCTGATTGGTACATCTCAATATGATGGACTGGGTCGGTACTCTCGTCATACCTTGGGGTGACCACATGTGGCTTAAACTTGGATGGCGTTGGGAAGTTAACTATCTTCGCCATAAAGGGTGAGCCTATGGAGTATCCCCTTTGAAGAGGGTCTCAAATTTTTAGGATATCACTAATTTTATCCTCCAACCTTTGAATTGAGTGATTCCATGGCCTCACATGGTCGGCTTGGCCGATGTTATCCCCGGTTGCTTCTCTGGGGTGAACTAAAGGCTCTGCTGCAGCCGACCTTTGCCGGTTGTTCACCTCTCCCTGACCGTCGTCCCGTCCATGTGGTCGGCCA
This sequence comes from Sambucus nigra, assembly GCA_949130495.1. Taxonomy (NCBI): domain Eukaryota; kingdom Viridiplantae; phylum Streptophyta; class Magnoliopsida; order Dipsacales; family Adoxaceae; genus Sambucus; species Sambucus nigra. The sequence goes on along the minus strand of OX422209.1, from coordinate 528,582,272 downwards.
TCTACCGCCTTTTTTCTAGACCTTACGAGACTTTTTAATCTGGACAACCTTTACCTCAGGTCATTGATCGGGCCCAGCCTCTAAAAGGCCGACCCTTTGCTCAAATGATCAAAAGATGAGCCTCTTGGGCGATCGTCAAGATTCTGCCTCCTACACTTCCCTTGACTCTCCTGTACAGGTCGTAGAGTATTGTTGGAGACCTCATATGTCTCCCAGCAATCTATGGGAGCCTCTTCCACTTCCACATCATCATACCTATCCTCCGGGAAAAGGGTTTCCTTGCCTCCCCAGGCGTAGACGTCGGGGGTCAGCAACATCCCTCCGATGTTGTGGAGGTGGCAGGTCTTTGCGTGGTGCCTGGGATGGTCCCCTAGCCTCATGTTGTCCTGGTGCAGCTACTAGAGTAATCACCTCTGATGAGACTCCGGGTGGTCTCAGTACGTTTTGGCTAAGAGCCTCAAATTGCTCTTGCATAACCTATTATCTTGTTGCCAAAGACTTCAGGGCTACAGCCATCTCAGATTGAGGTGGTATACGAATGGAACTAGGTCCTACTCCACTAGCCGGTGGAGGAGGTGGTGATGGTAACTCCGATATCATATGTTTTAGTTATGATGATCAAAAGAGCTTAAGAACCTTAATGGATCTCCTTCAATGGTGAAACAGCTCTATGCAAAGGGGAGGACTGGTTCACCCCCAGAGTCTCCGGTGAGGTCAAGCTATATAAAGGAAGAGACAACTTCTCGTTCCCACAAACGACGCCAAACAGATGATGCTTAGAATCAGCACCACCAGATAAGAGGTGATGAGCTCAAACATTAACAATAATGGAACCAATAGAGTTATGTATGTATATAGAAGGGGGTGAGTGTAAGAGGAATGAAGGTATTGGTGTATAGTGGTTCAGCTAATCAGGACAACATCCACTGTGAGTGTGTGATCCACTAAATATGGGCACTAATGGCCTTGGATAAAATGCACATAAGCTCTCTCTCTACTATGTACAAACAGAGTCTCAGCTAGGGTTACAATTATCCATCTATCTATAATAATGAAGGTGACAAGTATATATAAGGCTTGGAGGGCGTAGTGTACCCCCTCAAGCATGCATTGAACATGTGAATTATGATCCAGCCAATCCCCTATTGACACTTGGTTGGTCCACTTATAGGTAATGATGATATAATATTCCCTCATGTGAGGGAATGATATTGTTATAATGGTTTAGTCCACGTGCCACATGAATCCCACGCGCACTGTCCCACGCGTCTCCCGAATAACATGCCATGATGGTGTCGTCCTCGCCTTACGCTGACAGGCCGAGGCTGAGATTGATGCTAACCTATTAGGTATCCTGACTACTGGATGTAGGATCTTCGTGCTGTCGGCCCCCTTTGGGTCGGCCAGTCGCTTGGTCTTCTGAACACCCCCTAAGCCGAGGCTTCTATCTCCACGGGCTTGGGCTGATTCGGGTCATCAAACTTGTCAATAATGGGGTCGGCCTCCATAGGGTCGTCCGATCGTCTGAACTGTGTCGCCAATAATGGGGTCGATTTTGCTGACCCCCTATCTTCGGTATGATCCCCTGGGGGTAGAAGGAGAGTTGGGGCCTCGTCTTAGATGAGAATACCCTCCGCCTGGCCGAGGGTGTGTTTTGGTATATCATTAGTTTATACCTACAATATTATATAAGTAATATTTTAAACTAATGTTAGACGGATGCGAATATCCGATAAAATGGATACTCCGCATCGAATACGGATTATCCGTGTCGGATACTAGTACTATCCGTATCCATTTTCTCCGATATTTTTATAGAGTATCCATATTCGTATCCGTTTCCATTTTTTCGGACAAATATCCACAAATTCAGATTCGGATATCGAACGGATGCGGATTTTCGAATATCCGTTTACAACCCTACCTTTCGCACACCGCATGTCACACTTACGCGTGTCGCGATTGGTGGTGCTTAAGCACCACCACTATGCGTGGGATCATAGCCTCTTATTTGACTATTCAACTAAGAATCTTAGTTGTCCTTTAGTTGGTATACCAACACTTTTTGTGGTAATCTTCCAATGTGGGACTTGAACACTCTCATATATTTCACACTCATTTACTGATGTTTCTTTCTTTTAAAATAAAACCCAAACTAAGTTTAAAAATAAAACACCAATTAACATAATAAAATTAACAACTAAATATTATATTATATTTAAATAATGAAATTTAGCCAACAAAAGGTTCTAGAGATTGTTTGGACTCAATATTTGTGAGTTTACGTTGGTTTGGTCTATAATCTGTTAGGTGTGTTAGTTGAGTTGGACTTGCAGTCCATTTTTGACATCCTGTTGCCTTTTGTTAGTGTGTTTGCCTTTGGGCTTGTGTTTGATTTTATATTTGTATTTCTTTGGGCTTTTTCCTTAGTGGTAATATATTCACATTTAAAAAAAAGAAAAAAAAAGACGTGTGTTATACACATTCACAAATACCGACACACACACACACCACGTAGACATATTAGAGGTGGAGATCAACACACTGGCCACCATATTCCTTGTATATAGACTAGGTTGGCCAAATCATCCACTTCTCTGTGAGTGGAAGATGATGCTCGGAGGTATATATACGCTCATTGTTTCAATCAGTTGATTGTTTTATCTATACGCTCATTTGTCTCTCAGAACGATTCTTCATGGGAGTTATATTAAAGGGATATATACCAAATAGTCCCTCTAACATGTTTTAATACACATTTGGTCCAAGCCTTCAAAAATCCCTTTACCATGCCGCTGGCGCGGACCTCTACAAGTAAGAGAATAAGGGACCTTTTGGTACAAAACAAAAGGCTTGGACTAAATGTGTATTAAAAAATATTTGAGGGACTTTTTGGTATTTGATCCTATATTTAAACCACTTTACACGGACACGTAGAGACAGAAAAAGAGAAGCAACATGTATCTCTTTGTAATGTTTTTAGAGGAACGAGATTGGAATTGGAAACGGGTGAGTTGCCAAAGATTTCTCACTGAAAAATAAAAACATAGACATAGTTAGAGAGTTGCAGTGGCAACGACGAAGGTGGGCGAGGGGAGGGGTTTGATAAAGGTTGGGGTTCAAGGATAAGGGATGTGATGGAGTTGCGGATTTGGAGAACAAAATCGATGGTAATGGAGATAGGGATTCAATAAATGGGGTTGTGATGTTTGGAGGGGTGGGACATGAGGGAGGTTAGAGAAAAAGAGGTTGGAGAAGGTGGGTGCGGATTAAATGCGTGGGGAGATTAGATTAGATTAGTTTGTTTTTGGTTTTTATATATTTTTTTAAGGATCAATTATCAAAAACTCCCTCTAACATTTTTTAATACATATTTAGTCCAAGACTTTTTATTTTATTCAAAAAAATCCTTCAAACACCCATTTAACCAGCATTCTCTTATTTTTAAAGGTCCGTGCTAGCAGTACCTCCGCCCTACTACACCCCACCCCCCGCCGGAGCTCCGGCGACCCACACTGGAGCTTCTTTTTTAGTGTTTTTATGTGATGATGGACTTTTTGGAACAAAATAAAAAAAATTGGACTAAATGTGTATTAAAAAATATTCGAGGGACTATTTGGTATATGCCCATTTTTTTAAATATTACCAAGGTTCTAAAAAGCGCGGGGTATGATCAAGACGTGGAGGCCAAACTTTAAGCCTTAGAAGTCTAGGCGGGGCTTAGGCGTAGAAAGGCATGAAAAGGAGTTTAGGCCTTCTTAATATATTTTAATATTTTTTACCATAACAAGGCTATTAAAATACTAAAATTGCACATATTATAAAAATATGTCTGAATATATGCAAATTAAAATGCTATTTGATTATTTTGGATGAGATAATGGTCCGGTTTGTAACACAAATCTTTAAAAGGCGATATCGTTTCACTAAAGCATTATTGTTTTTAGAAAAAAGTGCACCTTAAGGGATTTACCAAGAATAAGACGTAAAAAGCTTAAGGCGGGCGTTTCCCTCAAGCCTCAAACCTAAGCGTGCCTAGGCGGGTTTTTTAGAACAGTTATTTTTACGTGATAAATATCATTTATTAATAACTTTATAGTCCCACGTGTCAATTAATCATTGGACAGTGTATTAAAATTTGCCACATAAGATGGCTGTTCAACATTATTGTTAACTATTTTAACAATAGTCTAATGATGAATTTAATTGCAACAATTTGTATAATTCAAGATTAACATTGCATCTTTCTGAACATCGGGTCTAATATTGATTTTTTTTCTAAATTTATTAGAATGTTATTTCTATACGTAGTTTACTTTGCAATATAAGATATAATTTCTAAAGGGTTAATTACACTTGCCCTCTCAATTTTACCCATATTTTCACTTTATCATCCAAACTTTTATTTTCTGGACTTAACACTCTCAAGTTACTAAAATGCTCCATAATACACCCTAACCATAACGGTGTTAAATATTTTGATATACATTTCGTCACATGCCATGCACATTAGGGTAATTTTGTCCATTTTCTAGATAAAAGGGGAGTTTAAATTTTTTACACTACATAAATAACTAAAAAATAATTTCATCAATCTAAAAATAAAAAAAATACAAAAATCATTACAGAAAAATATTTAAAACATTTGGATTTTAAATAAATATAAAAATACGATTTAAAAAATTTAAATAAAAGATTTTTTTTCAAAAATATAGAAAATACTAAATACACATTAAAAATAGGAAAATTATAAAAATAATGTGGAAATTATAAAAACTAAGTACTTAAATATTCTAAAATAACAAAAAAGGTATTTTTAAAAATTGAAAATAATAAATACATATTGAAAACATGAAAAAAATTAAAAATCGAGAAATGATTAAATCTATATTATTTTTTTAAAAAAATATTGAAAATAATTTAAATAATTGTAAAGTCCAAAAACATATTAAAAATAAGGCAAATACTTAAAAAATATAGAATTCAAAAAATATATATTTAAAAATTCAAAATTTAGAGGATTTTTTTTTTAAATTGAAAATACAATAAAATAAAAATAAGAAAATATTGAAAAAATTATGAAAAAGGAAAAAAACCTACAACTTATAGGATTGTTAAAAAAATGGAATTTATGCAAGTTGTGGAATATATAATACCAAAAAAAATAAAAAATATGATTTTGAAATTTGAAAAAATTCAATTAAAACCCCAAACTAAAGCACGAAGAAAACTAAAAATCTGAAAATTTCAACCCAATAAATCTTTGAATTAAAACCCACAAACTAAAAAATCTTCAAATCAACGAATATTCAAACCGATTTATATAAATATTTCAAGAAAAAAAAAATATAAACCACAAACCTCCAAATGAAATCCCCTAAATTTGGAAATTCCAAACCAACAATCTCATATCCCCAAACTAAAAAAATATTAAATTTTGAAACAAACAATCTCCACGAAACGTCCACATAAAGAAGTAGATCTAGATTTATTTTCTTATGCGCGTGCGTGTGTGTTAGAGGTGTGTAAAAAAATTCAAAACTCGATAAACCGAACCAAATTGGATCTATTAGGTTGGATTGATTTGGCTTTTTCCCGTGACGATTCGATTTCGATTCAAAATTTACAAAATTGGTTTTTTAGGTTCGGTTCCCATTTCCCCCATCAACAAAAATCTAACCAAACCATAAACTGATCTGATTCAAAATCGAACTTGTGGCCATCCCCGATCCCCGCCGCGGAGGAAAAGGATCCTTCGGATCTCGCGCGTCCCTCTCGGGAGAGCGCTTCTGCAGCCATCGATTTGTGAGGTGTGAAAAATGTAGACAGATTCAGAGTCACCAGTCTATTTTACTCAAAACAGACAAAAGAAAAAGGGGAAGCCACCCCGAAGGATGGCATCTAAAGACATACTGGTGCGTGCGAAACCAAAATGATTCGAGAAGGGTTCGGAGGCTTAGTTACTAAATGGGAAGGTGTTAGTCACCCATTCCTCCGTAGCCTCCACGCACCTCTGTGCCCAGAAATATACACACAAAATTTTGGTTTGCCCTCAAATCCAAATGCCCAAATCTCAGACCACTCTCTGATCAAATCTCAGACCACTCCCCAAAACGATGGAATCTCCACTTCCCCAACATAAATGTTTCTTCCCTTTTCTTCAGGGAGCCCATGGATTGGTAAATTCTTCTCTCTTTTGTCTAATCTAAATCTAATGCATGTATTTTATTATTATTTTGATTATAAGATCTTCTTGTTTGAAACTAGTTGAGATTGTATATTAATTTATGTTTGATACCCTCCATTTATGTTAGATGTTAAATTTAGAGTTCATATTAGGTAAATGGTTGATATTTATTAGAAATATTTTATAGTTATTGTTGGTTTAATATTCAGGGTCAATTTTATGATTAATTTTAGAGATATTGTTGGTTTGAATTTGGTTTAAATTTGAGTTTGATGAATTTAATTTTTTTGTTAAAAAAGTTAACTTATGGAGATTTAAAAAAAAGCCATGTCTTGTTACTCTTAATCTCTAAAAATAATCTCAAAAATATTTGGCACCAAGGGGGTGACACTCAAATTGTTTTATTGTATTTAGATTATTCATTGTAGCTTAGTAAATGATGGTGCAATGAGGAGAACAGTTTAGGTCTTTATATGATTGAAATTGCATGAAACTTATCGATAGAGGGGCATGGGGATTTCACATTCTTAAAACATTTTATAAGGAAGATTGTTGAATCCATCATGAACTTCGACATGTTGTTTTCCAAAGCCCCTTATGGCATAAAACTAATCTTAGGTTTGATTGAATGTTTCACTTTAAAAGCCTAACAATGGTGCCCGGGGTTCTAAAGCTACTAATATTCCATTTTCTCTTTTAGTTTTTGCCCCATGATAAGTAATTTCTAACTAATTTGACATGTATTTTATTCTTTCACTTATTATTAACCTACAAGATGTTCTGTAATTTGACATGTATTTTGTTGGGACAATATTGTGTTATGCAGACTAGACGGACAGTAAAAAACATTCCCAAGTATGCGCCATCACAGTTCTACATTGCAATGTGTTGCCTCGGATCAAGGAGAAAAAGATAATGTCCCTAAAACCTTTTGTTGACTGCCTTCGGTAAGTTTAAGGATGTTATTCAGAATGTTATGTTTTCAATTTAGTACATTTTTTAAAAGTTCAAGTTTGTGTTAGTTTTTTAATCTATTTTTCATCTCATGGCTTGAAATCATCGTAACTGCAATTGTATATCATAATGTGCCCATACATTTTTCAGATTCTTAGCTCTGGAGTGAAAATGAGAGAAGGAATAAGGTTTGCAGTTACACTACTAAAGATGGTAGTTTGGTCTTCTGTAAGTTGTTTCTTAAATAATCCCACAATATGATTAATAACGTCTTGATTATTCTCCCAAGTATTACCCTCTTCATCTTTAATGGAGTGAATCCTAAGCTTTTAGTTCTTGGTTTTAACACTAGCCTGGCCATTACCAAACTTACCTCATCTCTGTTGTTACATCAAGTTTATATTGTCCCCTATAGCCTAAGTCTGATAATCCACTATCCTCAATGGCTTGGTTAAAGAGCACATCCGACCCCAAAGATCCATTGAACCTTGATATCAAACCTCTAAAAGATACAAAATTAACCATTTACATTACTTGCACAACCTTGGAAACCCCACTTTCTTTGGTAATTTAAGATTTTACCATTTACATTACTTGCACAACCTTAGTTTATATGAGATATAGTTATTGATGTCCATTTGTGTAGTGATTAAGTAGTAATTGGTGTCAATTTTCTTTGGTTTGGTTTATTTGTATTTCAACATGAGTTGAAATTGTTAGATTATGTATATGAATTGACTTCTACTATGAATCGTTCATAAACCCCTTGAATATATGCGTAAATATTTAGAGAATGGAGTCAAATTGATTAAGATTAAATTTTTAGGGTTCTTGATACAAAATTGGGTTTTATCATTAAATCTTGAATTAATATTGTGTTTTTGATGTTTTAAGCATGTTTAAATCATAGTTACTTTATTTAGATGCTATATGAATGATTTATGGGAGGTTTAGGGGTTATTAATGGAGTTTTGGTTTGAGTTTTGTTGAGTTGGGTAAGATTAAGTTTAGGGTGATTCATAGGTTTATTGTATGTGATAAGTTCATTATTTACATAACTTTGTAATGATACCAGAGTGAATAATTCCTAAACTTTGTTTAGATTTCCATGTGTAAAATGCACACTACATGTGTACTCGTGGATATCGTACCAAGGGGGATTTAGTTATCGGGGCACGTACGACGCAGACCATGATGGCACCTTCTTGAGTAGATGAGTAAGACTTGGTCATATAACCCCCGCGTCACATGTATAGCTACCTGTATCAGAGATGGATTGATGGGGATATTTCATCATATAGACTTGGGTATGGTAGAATATATGAGCGATGGGTATACGTGGTGATTCATCGCTTTATCGTGTTAAGGTAGGTTTGGGATGATCTAAGACTATACTTGGTTTGCACGAGTGATCCCAGAGGGCAATAGGGATATGGCTTTGTTAATTTCACCAATTTAAGTAAGATCCTACTTCTATGGTAACATTATAGTTCATGCTTATAGACTTTATGACTGTCTTATTTATTTTGTACATTCGCAATTATTTAGTATAATGAATAGGACCCAGGGTGAGGACAATACTCAATATTTCACAATAGGACTCAGAATAAATCGACAAATCGATAGGACCCACATCGAACACATGTGCTTGGTTTGTGGCCTTTCTCAATTACTTACTCATTTTCACTAATTCTTCATGTATGCCAAAATTGAAAAACTGGTAAATAAAACAAAAAACTAAGAACATTTCACAAGTCAGAAAATTAAGTCATATGTTGTAAAATGACTACTTTCCCTACATAATGGTTAATATATCTTTTTAAAATATAATTTTGGTATTGCAGGACCTCTTTGTGTCGGGACTGATACAACATCAGCACACTGGTGAAAGTCAAAGCGGAACTCGAAGAAGTGATTGGAAAAGGGAAGATCTCAAGTTGTTTGCACAAATACGCAAGGATCAAGAATGAGGATGCTTATTCGGAGGATCTCAAGTTGCGAATAAATTTGGTAAGTATTTTATATTGATGATAGAAGATTTTATAATGTAGTGCACCTTTACCAAAGTAAATTCTTCATTTAGTTGTGTGCGCGTGTGTGTGTTGTGTAAGATGTGTGTCTTAAGGCCTTAATAAGTGGTTGACATGGAGGAAGGGGCTATATGGATTTATATACTATTTTTAGATGTTAAATCAGTGGAAGTGATTTATTGGTGGTTTAGCTGCGGCTTTTGTGCTTGTTGTTGTGGTTGGTCTTATGTTAATATTAAAATAAGTTGGATTTCATGAATAAACAAAGTAAACTCTGTTGAAATTTTATGAAATAAGTAAGTGTTATAAATTGATTAAGGCGAGCATTGAACATTGGTGAATGAAAACGTAAAAAAACTAATAAACATACCAGAATGAGACATGCGTAGTCATGAACACCTCGCACGGGATCAATGCGACTCATAGGAACCGACCGCGTAGTCACGGGGCTCCCAGTTTGAGTGTACGACATAAATTTGAAAAATATTTAGATTTAAGCATAAAAACATGCAGTCGAAGGGTGAAAATGTAAAACAACACAAAAAAATCCTGTAGAGGCACGAACGCCTCACACGGGATCGATGTGACTCGTAGGAACCGATCGCGTAGTCACGGCGCTCCCGGTTTGAGTGTACGACGTAAATTTGCAAAAAATTAGAGTTAAGCATAAAAAAATGCCATCGCGGGGTGAAAACGTAAAACAATAGACCCAATGCATTTTCCCCCAAATCCTTCATCCAGGTACCTGAAATCGATAGTGCGAGCCATTGGGTGAAAAAACCCACCTTTAAAAAGGTAAAAACAATAAAGAAATTAACTAATGAAAAAAGACGTGAGGAAGAGATCATATTAGAGGTAGAGTACCAAATGAAAAGGATATTGTTTTGAACACTCAATATAATAGTCAATTTAAGAATCTCAAATAGTCAATATTTGAAACCCGCAAACTTAAAGTAAACACTTACTAATCACTATACTCATCTGAACAAACGAATCACTCTAGAATCGATGAATTAAACACATACTAATTTCCAATTTATTTATGTAAAGTGATGGAACAAAATGAACATATAGTCTAGACATTAACATTGAGAGAATGAGATAAATAGTTTATCTACAACTATATGCAACATATATATGCAGTTGCAGTTGCATATATATGCAGTTGCATATATATGCAGCATCTGCATATATATGCAGATTGTATATATATGCAGATATCTGCATATATATGCCCCTGCATATATATGTAGCATATGCATATATATGCAGATTGCATATATATATATATATATATATATATATATATATATATATATATATATATGCAGATTGATCGACAATAGCTATTTCCAACATTGTATAGGCCAGCATAAAAAAAAGTCCTATATATTCTTTTCAATCCAATGAGTGCCAAAGAAACACAAAACAATAGCTAGTATGATCGATACCTGTAGCATAACTTTTAGTGATTAAATCAAAACCGTGAGCATTATATAGGAATAAGTATTTTACCATTTAAAAAATGTGAGTCCCTGGAGAAAACGAAGTCGTTTTAGTAAAAGGGAAGAGCTGCTTTTCATTTCAGTAAAAAAACCAGGGGTCAAAAACTGTGGGTGATTCAATGGTTAAAATGATGGCGTATAAGATGGAAACCAATTATTGGTTTTTAGTCAAAACTGAATGTGGGCAAAACCGTTGTAGTTTATAACAAACCTAGATTATAAATCAAGGTGATCTAACCTTGATTTTGAAACAAAAAATAACAAAGTGAATGAGATGGGGCAGGGGGCACGTGTGTGCGTGTGCTCCTAGACTTAAAAATAAGCCGTGAAAGGGTGAAAACCCAAACCAGCCCCCAAACGACCCCGTAGGAGGCACGAACACCTCGCACGGGACCAATGTAACTTGCAGGAACTGGCCGCGTAGTCTCGGGTCTCACGATTTGAGAATATGACGATAATTTACAAAAATCACACTTAGACTTAAAAATAAGCCGTTAAAGGGTAAAACCCCAAACTAGCCTATGTAACTTGTAGGAACTGACCGCATAGTCCCGGGTCTCCCGATTTGAGAATATGACGATAATTTGTAAAAATCACACTTAGACTTAAAAACAACCCGTAAAAGGGTGAAAACCCAAACCAGCCCCCAAATGACCCCGTAGGAGGCACGAGCACCTCACATGGGATCAATGTAACTTGTAGGAACTGGTCGCATAGTCCCGGGGCTTCCGGTTTGAGAATATGACAATAATTTGCAAAAATCACACTTAGACTTAAAAAAAGGCCGTTTGAGGGTGAAATCACAAACCAGCCCCCAAACGGCCCCGTAGGAGGCACGAACACCTCGAACGGGACCAATGTAATTTGTAGGAACTGGCTGCCTAGTCTCGGGTCTCTCGGTTTGAGAATATGACGATAATTTGCAAAAATCACACTTAGACTTAAAAATAAGAAATTAAAGGGTGAAAACCCAAACCAGCCCCCAAACGACCCCGTAGGAGGCACGAACACCTCGCACGGGACCAATGTAACTTGTAGGAACTGGCCGCATAGTCCCGGGTCTCCCGGTTTGAGAATATGACGATAATTTGCAAAAATCACACTTAGACTTAAAAACCAGAAATTAAAGGGTGAAAACCCAAACCAGCCCCCAAACGACCCTGTAGGAGACATGAACACCTCGCACGGGACCAATGTAAGTTGTAGGAACTGACCGCATAGTCTCGGGTCTCCCGACTTGAGAATATGACGATAATTTGCAAAAATCACTATTAGACTTAAAAACAAGCCGTTAAAGGGTGAAAACCTAAACTCGTCCGCAAACGACCCCGTAGGAGGCACGAACACCTCGCACGGGACCAATGTAATTTGTAGGAACTGGCCGCGTAGTCCCGGGTCTCTCGGTTTAAGAATATGATGATAATTTGTAAAAATCACACTTAGACTTAAAAACAAGCTGTTAAAGGGTAAAAATCCAAACCATCCCCCAAATGACCCCGTAGGAGGCACGGACACCTCGCACGGGACCAATGTAACTTGTAGGAACTGGCCGCATCGTCTCGGGTCTCCCAGTTTGAGAATATGACGATAATTTGCAAAAATCACACTTAGACTTAAAAAAAAGGCCGTTTGAGGGTGAAATCCCAAACCATCCCCCAAAGGACCCCGTATGAGGCACAAACACCTCGCACGTGACCAATGTAAGTTGTAGGAACTGGCCGCGTAGTCCCGGGTCTCATGGTTTGAGAATATGATGATAATTTGTAAAAATCACACTTAGACTTAAAAACAAGTCGTTAAAGGGTGAAAACCCAAACCAGCCCGCAAACGACCCCGTAGGAGGCACGGACACCTCACACGGGATCAATCTAACTTGATTGGTACCCTCTTCAGCCTTTGGTACCTTATGGGGTAGGATTCACTTCGATTTCTGCAGGGATTGTGTCTCTTGTGAGGGTTCTCAAGTATAAAAAGGGGTAAGGGTGGAGTGTTTTCATCACACCTTTGCAGTCTTATCTACCTACCCATTATCTTTTAGTCTTGAAAGATGTCTCTCCATGGTAGCATTGAGTTTGTCAATCACCTCGAAGCCTTGGAAGCTATGTGCTCTTATAATGTCGACTATGATGCTTTCAACATGCGTCGAGTCTCCTTGTGGCGCAATCGGTCTTTTGAGTGGAATATGCTGATAGCGGCGGTACAATTCTGGTACCCCGAAGACCATGTATTTCGCTTTGGGTTGGAAGAAGTTTTCCCTATCTACGAGGAATTTTCTGCCATATTGGGTGTAAATCCCAGTGTTGCTGCGGCTTTGCCCGAATTTTCCCATTCTCCTAGGGATTTATTGACCGAGCTTCTTCATATTTCTCCTTCGGCGGCCAGATCATTGGTTGTTGGAGGAATGATCTCCCTCTCGGCGGTGCTATGGTCCGTGCATTTACGGGAAGTAGGTGTTGCTGGCTATGCTGGAGCCGTTGTTCTGGGTCTGGTTTCCAAATTGTTGCTGGTGACTGGGGAATTACAGGTGGACCCACAACTTACAACCATTACTTCATGGATGTCATACCGTCACAATCCTGCGGCAGTGATACTGGCGGAGACTCTGAATGGCCTGGATGCCTAGAGAGAAGGCCGTTCAGATTTTTTGAGGGGTAGCCCTGTGATGCTATTCATGTGGTTGTCTGAAAGATTCCTCTTGTCGACTCCTCCAGAATTTCCCTTGTCGACCGTACCCAACTTCTTTTCACGCTACTTCATCCGCATTGGCCTGCATGTTGAGAACTAGGAGAATTAGTTTGTGGAGCATGGGGCTCGTGGGCTATATTGGTCAGTGCCTTGGTGGGGGTCGTTGCGGCCCATTATGGAGCTAGGCGAGTATTCATATGTGCGGCTGGTTGGTTTCAGCAGACCTCTTTTTATTTCCCCTGGCGGCTTCTGCGCCAATTTGGCTGGGCGCAGGTCGTGCCCCCTCGGACCTCAAATTTCTTTCCAATAGATGATTTGACTGAGCGTCTGCGTCTGTTGCTTGGATCTCTGTGGGAAAATCGACGTCCATCAAACCGTCCCTCTCAGTCTGTTGGGAAGGTTTGGCATGTCTCCAAAGATTACATCAAGTGGTTGTGGATGAAAGTAGTCAGCAAGATGTTGGCAGTAGAGACTGGTCAAAGGTGGTTTATTTTATCTGACTCTATGGAAGGGGGTGTTGTGGTTTTTTGAAGATGGTTAAGGCTCATCGATCCATGGAATGTTAGCGACACTCTATTCAGACATGGGACACTTGGGGTCCTCAGGATGTAGATGATGAGGGTGCAGGCTCTTCTGGTAGCTGTGGGTAGGACTCCTAGGGGAGTTTATTTGTGTAACAGATGTGGGGGATTTTATCTGTCTTTTTATGGTAATAGGGGGAAGGGAGTTATCTGCTCCTTTTTCTTTTGTAATCCATACTGTAATTTCTTATTAATGAAATAAACAAGTTTCTGATCATCCAGCTGTGCCTTTCGATGAATTTTATATTTTGAATTATCTATACCGATCGCTAAGGCATACATAATCCTTTTGTTTAAGTAGATGTTTAGAATGACCTGTCGTTCTCGGTGATAAGAAAAGAATATATTTTTATGAAAAAGAAGGGGTCGCACTCACGTGAGATGTATGAGCTGCCTACGTACCTCCGGAGTTTTTGAAAAAAATTTAAAATAGTTTTTATAGAGGATCAGGCCCACGTAGTATGGGTAGAGGGAAATGAAGAGTTTTTTTTAGAATAGAAGGGGGATGAGCATAGTCGTAGCGCGCCGAGATTTCGTACTAGGTGTAGAATTTCTTGAGACGGTCCAGATTGACTGAATGAGCCATCTCTTCCCCATCCAGGTCAGTGAGCATGGCGGAACCACCAGACAAGATTTTCTTCACAATGTAAGGGCCGCCCCAATTGGGCTTGAATTTTCCTCTGGGGTCCCAGATGGGTTCTATTATCTCCTTGAGGGCTAAATCCCCCTCCCTAACACCGCAGTCTTTGACTCTCTTATTGAATGACTGCGCTATTCGGCGATGGTACCCTTGTATGTGGTATAGAGCCTTCAATCTCCTTTCGTCCAGGAGGGTCAGCTGGTCAAGACGACCTTGGCGCCAGTCTTCTTCACTAACCTTGCCTTCGAGCATGACGCGTAGCGAGGGTATTTCCAGCTCCATAGGTAGGACTGCTTCCATGCCGTAGACCAGAGAGTAGGGGGTAGCGCCAGTAGAGGTTTGGATTGAGGTTCGATAGCCCCAGAGGGCGTACGAGATTCGGTCAGCCCAGTCCCTACAGCTTTCGGTTATCTTGCTGATGATGGCTTTGAGGTTTTTGTTGGCGGCCTCAACTGCATCATTGGTCTAAGGTCGGTAGGGAGAAGATTTGTGTCTTTGAATCTCGTACTCGTTGACTACTTCTATGGCTTCTGCTTCGAAATGCAACCCGTTATCTGATACCAGCTCGTGCGGGACCCCATATCGGCAGATAATATTTTTCTTGAGGAATTTGGCTACTTTCTTGGCGTTAAACACTGCGTATGACTCAGCTTCGACCCATTTTGTGAAGTAATCGATGGCGACCAGGATGAACGCATATCCGTTTGAAACCTTTGGTGTAACCTTCCCTATGATGTCGATACCCCAGGTGGAGAACGGTCAGGGATAAGTCATGTTATATAATTCCCGCGGAGGCAAGTGTTGAAGATTGGAGAACTGTTGGCATTTAGGGCATCTCCGAACATAGGCGGTGCAATCCTAGGTCATGGTGGTCCAGTAGTAGCCCTGTCGGATGATCTTCTTGGCAAGCATGTGATCGTTCATTTGGGGTCCACATTCCCCGCTGTGGATTTTCTGCACTATCTTTTCAATGTCAGCCCCTACGATACAATGCAAATGAGTTCCATCGAAATTCCTCTTGAGTAGTGCTTTATGACAGATGATGTACTGGGCAGCCAGCCTTCGGAGGGTAGATCGATCGTTCTTGTTGGAACCCTCGGGATACCTACCGTACCTGAGGAGGCACCAAATATCATAGTACCAGTAGTTGACTAGCTCAGGATCTTCTGTGGCGACGAGCTCAATGTGGTAGAAGTGGGTTGGTTTGTCTTGCTTTTGAACTAGGGAGGGGGTGATTGTTATTCCCTCGGGCATGTCGACCATGGAGGCCAGGGTAGCGAGAGCATCGACTAGGTTATTCTTTGATCGGGGTAGGTAATGGAAGGTGATATCTTGGAATTTGGAGGCTAACTCTTCTAATTGGGCGTGAAAGGGCTGGAGCTTTTCGTCCTTGACTTTCCACTTTCTGAGCACTTGACCGATGATGAGGGCAGAATCCCCATATACGTCAAGGTATCGAATACCTTTCTTGAGAGCGAACTTTAGGCCCACCGTGCATGCCTCGTATTCCGTCATGTTATTGGTGCAGGTGAAATCCAATTTGATGGCGATGGGAGTATGAGAGTCATCTGGGGCAACCAGGAGTATCCCAATGCCATATCCCTTTTTATTGGCAGCGCCGTCAAAGAACATTTGCCATAAGAGGTTTTCTTGGGCAGTGCAAAGAATATTCTCATCTGGGAATTCGGAGATCCAGACATTAGCTTCTTCTACGGGGTAATCCACGAGGTAGTCAGAAATGGCTCTTCCTTTAACGACTTTTTGTGTGACGTACACGATATCAAACTCGGTTAGGAGAATCAACCATCGGGCCATTCGGCTGGATAAGGTGGGTTTCTCAAGAAGGTATTTGATGGGATCCATTCGGGATACGAGTTTGATGGGGAAGGCGAGCATGTAGTGCCGCAACTTTTGGGTGACCTAGACAAGTGCGACACATGCTTTTTTTAAAGAAGTGTAGTTGACCTCGTACCCGAAAAATTTACGACTGGCATAATAGATGGCTCTTTCTTTGCTTGAGTCTTCAAGGTATTGGGATAGTAAATCCCCGGCTGCAGTATCGGTTATGGTTAGGTATAGGAGCAAAGGGAGACCAGGCTGTGATGGCATGAGAACTGGAGGTTGGGTCAGATATTGTTTGATTCGATCAAAAGCTTCTTGGCAGGCCCCGTTCCAAACCTTGGTTGAATCCTTTCGGAGGATCTTGAAGATTAGTTCACAGATGGAGGTTAGCTGGATGATGAAACGGCTGATATATTGTAATTTCCCAAGGAAACCTCGGACTTCCTTCTCTGTTCGGGGTGGTGGCATCTCAAGTATGGCCTTCAGCTTGGCGGGATCTGCTTCTATCCCCTTCTCACTGACCATAAATCCTAAGAGTTTTCCTTTTATAACGCCGAAGATGCATTTCTGTGGATTAAGTCGCATCTGATACTACCGCAGTCGTTCGAAGAACTTTCGGAGAGCGGGAACATGACCTTCTCTAGTTTTAGACTTGATAATCATATCATCCACATAAACCTCGACCTCCTTGTGGATCAGATCGTGAAGGATGGTTGTGGCAGCCCTTTGGTAGGTAACCTTAGCATTCTTGAGACCAAATGGCATAACGGTGTAGCAAAAGGTTCCCCATGGGGTGATGAATGCGGTTTTTTCTTGGTGGTCGGGGTGCATCTTGATTTGGTTGTATCTGGAAAACCCGTCGACAAATGACTTGAGAGCATGACTGGTTGTGTTGTCCACGATCATGTCGATATTGGGTAGCGGATAATCATCCTTCAGAGAGGCTTTGTTTAAATCTCGGTAGTCCACACACATTCGAACCTTTCCTCATGATTTCGACACAGGTACAATGTTGGCTAGCCATGTGGGATATTTGATTACTCAAATGAAGCCCACGTTTAACTATTTGACCACCTCTTCTTTGACCTTGAGCGACTATTCGGTGAAGAGTTTTCTCAACTTTTGTTTAACTGGCTTGTAATCTGGGAGAGTGGGGATCTCATGCTGAGCTATTTCAGGATAAATACTGGGCATATCGTTGTAGGACCATGCGAAGACATCCACGAACTCCTTTAGCAATTCTTCGAGTTGTGCGCGCTCATGCTCGTCAAGGGTAGCCCATATCCTAATCTCGCACAGTTGGCTACTAGAACCGAGATTAATAACAACAGTGTCTTCTTCATTAACTTGAATGCGGTTATGTTATTTATTATTAAGCTTATTTAGATCAGTTAAGAATTGTTCATTTTCAAAATCATCATCATCAAAAGTTTGATTAGAACCTAAACAATTAATGTAAGGCACAACAAGATACTCAAAATCTTCATTTATTTCATTGATAGGAAAAACAACATTGAGAACCTCATCAAAAGTGGTCTCGATTACATTTGAACAAGGATAGACAATAGTTGAAGAAATAGGGTAAACATTGGGGTTAGGGGAGATTTCAAGAGGTAGAACTGGCGCAGCATGCCAGTTGAGGAGAGATGTATCAACAGCTTTAATCAGACGGGATGGGTCCATTGATGTAGTGCCTGAATGAACCATGCAGAGTGCCAGCCCCAGCATCTGTAAGTTGAAGGAATCTTCGGGATCACTTTCCTCAGTCTCTTCGGTATCTTTGATGAGCGGTTGTACGCAGTGTGGGGAACTTTTGGCCCATGGGTAGCTATCTTTGAAAAAGATCTCCATTCCAGGCTTCATCTTCTTGTCTGTGTGGTCGTACCATAGTTCTGGAAAACCGCAAAAGGGGAAATCCTCGCCTTCTTTGATGAATCGTCCATTTAAGGAGTCTCCTGAGATGGTTCGAACGCAGTCTAACCCTCTTTTTGATCGAGTCTGGCCGATCATTCTGAGCTCTCATTCTGATGGTTGATACCCCAAGCCGCAAGAAGGGAAGGCTTTCTTCAGTTCGATGGGATCAAGTATCCCTTACTGCCTTCGCCCTAGCCCCAGTCCGGACATAAAGTGCATGTTTCTGAACATCTGAATCACATTGACATTGCCATGAGAGTCATATTCTAGACAAACTCTTTCTTTGAAACCATCTCCTGCCGGGAGTAGGGATGGATCAACTCGAAATCCTGACAGGAGCATATCATTTGACCCATGCTGTATCTCAAGAATTAGAATGCTGGTGCTTTCACCCTCGGCATTATCGTCGTCACCCAAAATGGTGATGACTCGCCCATCGGCGAAGAACTTCAATTTCAGATGGAATGAGGAAGAGACACCCTTTATACTGTGGAGCCAGGGTCGTCCGAGCAACAGGTTGAAACAGGCCGGGAGATCAATGACTTGGAATTCGACGACAGGGTTTATAGGTCCAACCCCTATTGCAAGTTTTATGGATCCCATCACCTCACGACTGGTGTTATCGTAGGCACGCACAGCGGTGGAGGTTGGAACGCGGTCGCTTTCTTTCAGACCTAAACATTTGAAGGTTCTCAACGGGCAAACATTCAAGGCGGATCCGTTATCGACAAGAGAGAGTGGCACGGCCTTTTCCATAACTTTGACGGAGATGTTGGGTGCATGATTGTGATTCGGCCCAATTCTGGGGATTTCTTCTTCAGAAAATGATAGCATGCGGGTAGAGGTCAAGGATCTAACCAAATTTACTGCTTCTTCTGGTGTGGTAGAAGGAGGAACTGTGAGTCCTGTGAGCAACTTGATTAAAGCATTTCTGTGCAGCTGGGAAGACATGAAAAGCCCCCATAGAGTGATGTTAGCTTGAGTTTTCTTCAGTTGATTGAGGATCTTGCTCTCCTCGATGGTAATTTCTGGCATAAGAAGGTTTTCAACCCCCTTCCCCTTGTCATTTGCTGGTAGTGAGCTCGAAATCTGGTAATGTCTCCCTGATCTGGTCATGTGATTTACCGAAGAAGAGAAAAACATGAATCCCGTTTCTTCATCGATCTCAGGCTGCTCTTCCACCCTATTCATTTCTCCAAGAGTTCTTCAAATGATATCATCCCACATAAGTCGGTTACTGGGACAATTCTTCCTGAAGCTTGCTCTTCATTCAAATTCTCGAATTCTTTTCCCCACCCGGTGGCAATAATTCTATTTTCCCTTGTAAGGTCAATGCATTCCATAACTTCAACGGCTTCCTCATATAGGTCTTCCCATTCTGTGGGGATGTGTAAAGGGTGAAGGGACCAGGTGCCCTTGTAGCTTCAAAGTGTCAAGTAACCCGGTGATACTGCAAATGTTATTGGTTTGCTTGAATGCCTCTGCCATGATCTGGACAACATCATCTAAGCTGACTTCATCGGTGGGTATCACCCAACTATCTGATTCTTGGGCCCATTTCCGTGCTTACAAAAACAACGCATTGAACTTCTGGCAATCGATATTCATCCGTGAGGCAATTTCAGCCCGAACTCTAGGAGTTAGTTTAACACCTCTTATAATTCCATACCTCCATTTTCAGAATGGGTACGGACAACGATGCATGCTCTAGTAAGGAGTGACAGTGCCTGATCAGCGGGGCTAGTAGGGTGTAGGAGGAAATATGGGAAAATTTGAAGAGGTTTAGGAGGGTATAGGGGTGTGATTTGGGTTGATGGATCGAAATTCGGGTTTTCTTCCAAGAAGATGGCATTGGTGTGATTTGGAAGTGGGTTGTGCGTAGTGTTTGGCTTAGGATTGGCTGGTGGGGCGATGGTACTCCGATCGATGAGATATTGAATTATGTTTCAAAGGTGGAAGCATTGGTCTGTGATATGGCCAGCTGTTTGGTGAAAGGCGCAATGAGCATCGGTCTTGAAATTCCTAGGAAGTGGATTGGGTAATGGACGAGGATCCAAGGGTTTTATAAGGTTTTGGCTTAACAGGGCTTGGTAGACTTTGGAGAGGGGAGCATGGAGCTCAGTGTATTCCCTACGGACGGGGGCAGGGCGACTTTCTGGTGCCCATGATGTGGTTGGTTGAGAGATGTTGTTGATGGTTGAGACTGCGGCACTGACAGGTTTGTCATATTTTCTGGGGGTGAACTGTCCAGACACCTTCTTCGGTTATACTTCTGTTTTGGCAAGACCTTCCTCGATTTCTACTCCTGCTTATCTGAGAGCTTGAAAGTGGGGGTAGTACTGTCCTCCCATGGTTGCTCGGACATGGGGCAAGAAATTCTTCTTCACTATGTTAACTTGTACTTCCTCAAATGGCCGATTGGTTATGTTAGCTGCTTTTTCCCTCCATCGGGCTATGAAGTTACTGACTGATTCTCCAGAGTTTTGTTTGAGAAGCTCTAAATTACGGCGGGTGACCTCGAGCTCTTCATTGTATTTGTACTGCGACATGAATTCTCGGGCTACATCCTCCCAGCTATGGATTCTGGATTCCTCAAGAGATAAAAACCATCGGAGGGCACTATACTTCAAAGTTTGCTGAAACAGTTGGGCTATTACCTCTTCGGAAGCCCCTAGGAGAGTCATGGAATGGTGATAACTGCGAAGATGGACAATCGGGGGTCCGCTCCCCCCGAACTTCTCGATATTTGGCATCTTGAACTTCTCGGGTAACCTCGCTTTAGGATAAGGAGACATGTGGGTGTAGTCTATGTAATTCCCAGAGACCCTGACTTGGTCAAACTTCTTGGTGAGCATCTTGAGATCCTCTTTGACTTTATTCAACTCCTCCTCCTTTGGATCAATGACCATAGGCAGGTTAACCATAGGCTGGGCAATGTTTGGCATTGGAAGCTGGGCAGGCGGTGGCCCATTGGCAGGAGGGGCACGTGGAGCGTGCTAATATTCTTTCGGGACCCAGATAGGCTCGGGTGGACCCATAGCATGAGGGAATAGGGCCTCGGGCTTTTGAGGAATAGGAACTTGGTTTCGTTGCATTTCTCAAACCTCGGCTTGGAGGTTGTCAATCTTGGCCACGAGCTGAGCCAGGACTGTCGGCAGATCCGGTTGTATGACTGGTACTTGATCTGCATTCTCCATGAAAGATGGATGGATTCCGGACTCGAAAGAAGTAGTAGAGGAGCAGATAAAACTCCGGGGTGATTTGACTGAAGACCGAAGCCAATAAGGAGCCAGGCCAAGGGCGTGCGATCGACCTGAGAAGGCGTAGGATAAGATTTATTTTTGAGAAAAAGGAAGAAGCTATTTTTGGAATTTTGATAAAGAGGGAGAAATGTTTTGGATTTTTTGATAAAAAAGGGAGAAATGTTTTTGGATTTTTAATAAAGAAAGGAGAAATGTTTTTGGAGATGGAACTCATCATGATTATTATGATTATTATGTTCTCACTTGTATTTAATTCTCCTAAATGCAATGCCGGACGGGATCCGAGCCTGGAAAAGTGGTGTTTTTAATATATACAAAGCTACGGTTTGGACTTGAAACCAGGCTCGCGGACAGGGTCCCGTTTTAAAAAATGTCCAAAAATTGGGTGGCAGATCGACCCGGAATTTTGGCAGAGTTTCGAGTTGAAACCGACAATCTAAAGTGCGTGTCCTAGGTTTGACACCTATATGCGGGTATGCAGTTGGTTGGGTCAATCGACATGGGTTCCCCCCTTTGGCGTGACTTCCACGATATACGTCTTACTCTTGCGGGCAATCGGTACGTGTGGACAAGCCATTTGATATACCTGAGTGTACGTGAATTGCCTCACCATATACCTCGTGGGGACGGTACGTGTGAGAGAGAATTCGATATACTCGACGTACGTGAATGAATTCCCTGCGATATACCTCCCGTCATGACTTCGGTCAAGCGGTATGATGCGGGGGAACCGTTCGATATATGTCGAAGGTACTAGGCCAATGGAAGGTGAGAGTCATATCGCTTAGGCTAACTGCGACCTGCCGGACCAGCGCCCATCACGAAGTGACCCTCCAGTTACTGGGTAAAATTTGGTCAATAGCAATGCTCTTTGGTGATATCTTGTGAATCATGCATGATTCTCTTATTAGTATCTTATGATGAGAATGTCTTTCTTGATTATGCCAAACAGGGAGCAAAGTACGAGTACCCAAAAGGTACACCAAGTATGGATGGGTGATGTGTGCAACATGGGTATATACATGTGATCCTAGGTGCACGTGGTGCGAAGTATACATGGAGAATTTTCTACAAGTGTGTGAACATAAGCGTAAACATGGGATACATGTGAGAAAGGGGAACATGCAGATATGAGGGGAAACATAAGAAAATATAGCATTCATGTAAATAGAGTCAAGCCCTCAATATAAAAAAATAAATATCCCCAGTAGAGTCGCCACTGTGTCCATCCCCGATCCTCGTCGCGGAGGAAAAGGATCCTTCGGGTCCTGCGCGTTCCTCTCGGGAGAGCGCTTCGGCAGGCGTCGATTTGTGAGGTGTGAAAAATGTAGAGAGATTCAGAGTCGCCAGTCTATTTTACTCAAAACAGACAAAAGAAAAAGGGGAAGCCACCCCGAAGGATGGCATCTAAAGACATACTGGTGCGTGCGAAACCAAAATGATTTGAGAAGGGTTCGGAGGCTTAGTTAGGAAATGGGAAGGTGTTAGTCACCCATTCCGCCCTTTCGGTCTCTCATGAATATTTACTATTTTCCTTTATGTTTCCCCCCGTGATATGTGTGCATGTGTATATATATAGAATGGAGGTAGGAATCCTCGACTTGTATCATGGAAAAGATAAAGCGAGCCATCCGTAAGAAGATATAAGAGTAATATTAGAAAAATGAGATTTACGCGATTACCCCTACGTTGATCGTTATAAGGGAACGATAACGCATATGGGGTAATGCATCACTAAGAACAAGTATATGTATAATAAAAGAAAAATGGATTTAGAGAAGATAGAAAATGAGAGAAAAAGTGAGAAAAAGGACTCGAGTCTCGGGTTTTACCTCGAGACGCCTACGTAGCCTATAAAGGCATCAAAGTCCACGTAGTTCGCATATAAAACGAGGGGTGGGATTTATCCCATAAATCCAAAATGGGGAATCTCTTATTTGTGTGTGTGTGTGTCTGTGTGTAGAAAAAGTGTTTTAGTTGTGAGAAGAGTGTGGAAAAAGTGTGAGAATCCCTACTTGGAATTTATGAGCAAACCCTCTTTTTCTTGTTTTTTGGGTTTTATTTATATAAAAATAAGAGATGTGCGATAATACTAAATAAAAAGTATATTAGGATGTATGGGATGAGATAATAAAAAGTGCTAAGTAATAAAGCAAGTTATTGAGAACTCAAGAGAATTTGAAGAGAAAGGTGAGAAAGTTGGACCTTCTTGAAGATCTTGAGCTTGATCTTGAATGTTGGAGAGCAGCCCTTGCACTTGGATGATGATGGAGAGTGGCTAATTCACCAAGTTTGATGAAAAGGGTGATGAAAAGTGGAAGTAAAAAGGGGATTTGGATGTTGAAATCACGTTGCCTTTGAGAGAGGTTTCTGGGATTCGTTGAGAGAGGTTTTTATCAGATATGGGCTCTCCTTGAAAATGAGGTGAAGGCCTCCTTTTATAGTCCCAGATGAGTACCGATCAGCCTAGAGCCCTTCCTCCCTATCGCAGGCAGGTGCCGATAGGCACGTTCTGGAACCTGCCGTTTGGTAGTGTGTTTTAGGCTTTTTTGGAAAATCGGTTACCGAGGGCAAACCGTTGGTCAGAATTGTGTACGAGGCATACCGTTGGAAAGGTAATTCAGAGACCTTCTAAAGTCCTTTGGACCACTCCCGGGTTCGGGAGTTGACTTTGGGTCAAATATGGCTCGGAAGCGTTTGCTGGTCCATTGGACGGGGAATCGTGCGGACGCAAACGGATCGTTTGTCCGCATGGTAAGTCTGAATCGTGCACGGGGCATACCATTGGAAAGGTTAGGAGATGTACTTCGACATTCCAAAGAGTTTGACCCGGTTTGGGGAGTTGACTTTGGTCAATCGGGCTCGAGAAGCATTCGGTGACCTCTCGGAGTTAAACGGATCGTTCGTCCGCATGGAAAGTCAGAATCGCGCACGAGATGGACCGTTGGAAAGGGTATTCAGTGCCCTTCAAAGATTCATTCAGAATCGATTGAGATGAAGAGTTGATTTAGGTCAAACAGAGTCCGGGAGCGCCCGGTGGCCTCTAGGTCGGGTTTCAGACGCAAACGGACCGTTCGTCCGCATGGTAAGTCAAAATCGTGCACGGGATGGACCGTTGGAAAGGGTATTCAGTGCCCTTAGAAGATTCATTGAGTCTTGGTCGAGACGAAGAGTTTGAATTTTGGTCAAATCGAGCCGGGTAGGTCCCGATGGTTTCCAGGTCAGTGCTCGGGACATGACCTGGGTTTGCGGTGATGAGTGGAGGTACTAGGGACCTAAGGTAAGTCAGGGGGTAATAGAATGGGGTGTCTACAGAACTAAGAATCTAGAAGAAAACTAAAATCATTATAATCCTAACATATTTTTTTTATGCTTTATATATATGGCAAATGGTTCTTTCTCTTTAATATAAAAATTTTAAATCATTTTTAACTTTTGAGATTTGGATTAAATCAATATTGTTTGCTTAAAATGTCTTTTTTGAGTTATTTATGATAAAATTATAATGTTTTAATTGATTATTTTAATATATTCTTGAAATCGTGAACCGATCCGAACCAACCCATGCATCGTTTGTTTTGATTGGTTCGATTCTAGACATAATCAGTTCGATTTCGATTCCAAAAATATGGGACCGATTTACCCCAATTCCAGGTTAGTAGTGGAACTGATCCAACCCAAACCATATGCACCTCTAGTGTGTATATTTTGTGTGCATGTGTTTGTGTGTGTGGAGAGAGAGAGAGAGAGAGAGAGAGAGAGAGAGAGAGAGAGAGAGAGAGGTGTAATATCACGCCCTAATAATTCATTTAAATTTTGTATAGATTGTAATGAACTGAGGCTTGATGATAATTATTGGAAATTAGGGGTCAAATTGAAGGAAATAAAGAAATTGGAATTTGGAGGGTTCGAACGGCATTAGGGTCGTTCGAACGAGATATAGGTGTAGTTTGAAGCGAGGTTCAAACGACCTTCACGTGAGGTCCCACTACAGTATATTTTCAGGTCATACGAAAGATCGTGCAAAGACAGGTATCGAACGAGATAGACATGTCGTTTGAATGAGGCTCATGTCTTTCAAACAACATGCCTAAAAAATGTTTAAATCAATTTTTCCTTGTGCGTTGTGACGATTTTGGCCATTGGATCATTGAGTTATCAAGCTTTGGTGAGCCCAGATTGGGTAAGACAAGAATTTAAGGTTTTTGGGTGTTTTATAAGGGTTTGTTTGGCTCATTTGGGGTATTTTAAGGAGAGAAGAAGATTGAAGAGGGAGAGAGAAGGCGGAGAAGTCTTCCACCACTAATAGTTTATCTCTACCATTCCACTACCACTTCACCACCATAAATGATCACATTCTTAGTGTATTTAATCATATTGGGTCCTTTAACACCCATTTCCACCATTATTGAGGCGGAGATACAAATTTTGGAGAAGTGTTGAGGGATTTTTGGAGAAGATGATGGAAGCTTTCATAGAGTTTGAAGGGGGTTTTGGCTTGGGAGCTTAAATGGAGCACATATGAAGCACTTTAGAGGATGCATTCGATAACCCCTTGAGGCCACCTTTGGAGGTGGAATTTGATTCTCCTACACCAACCTTCTTACTACGATTTCGAGCTTTTAGAGGCGGAAAATCTTATTCTTAGTATTAAAACTCTATTTTGTGTATTTGTAGTCTTGTCGTTATGTTACGTAAGTAGGGTGCATTTCATTAAATGATGAAAATCATGTGTAGTAAATAATAAACATTTTTATGGAATAAAAATATTGCAAAATGTTATTTTGTTAAAAATAAATAATGAAGTAAATATTTCAAAGTACTTGAAATGAAGATTGGGATTTTTATGAAAATGGCGTATTTTCTAGAAAATCCATCTTAAACATTTCATGAAATAAAAATGTTGAAAATAATGATTGATTTTTCTATAACATAGGTGAAATAATGTTTTTAAGTTTCTTGCAATAATGTAGATTTTGTAAAATATGGACATTTGTTGAGTTTGAAAGAATTAAAAATATCTTTTATGACTTGAAATCACACTTTTTGAAAATATTATGAACTTCTAGCAAGAAATGTATGTTTAACCATTTTAATATGATTTTGAAGTATAATCCATCTCCTAATATGTGTAGACTTTTAGTATTTGGATAATGAAAACATAAAGAAGTTTAAACAATGTTTTAGTTGGTTTAAACAAGAAATAATAAAAAAAGAAATTCTACTCTTCAAAGTGTGAAAAAGGGGTTAAAAGTGTGATAAGTATAAAGTTGTAAGACTAATAAAAGGAAATGGTATTTTCTTATAAAATTAGTCTTTAAGTGTAATCAGATTTCTTAAATAAAGAAGTAAAGAAATGTCTAATTTGTAAAGATGGTTAATAAAGGTGTTGAATAAGTTTTAAAGGTTAAACATTGGAAAGTTGGTGCATATAACTTAACAATGTTGTAAAAGATTAACACTTATGAAGTTGGAAAGAAAATAATGAAATAAAGATGTTTCCAATTAAGAAGAATATTACTCCACAGTTAAAAAGGTGTTAAGCTGTTAAAAATACTTAAAAAGTTAGTATGGGTTATTAATAGTATTTTAAAAAAATTAACACTTGTGGAAATGGAGTAAAAGATGATTTCGAAAATAAATGGGTAAAATGGTAAATTACTTAAAGTGGAACATTTTTATGGAATAAAATATTGGAAAGGGTGTTACACTAATTAGTCCTAATGAACATGATTTTATGAAGTAAAATCAATATTAAAGTGTAATGGACATGAAATTGTGATTTTCAAAGTGTAACACAGGTTGGGGTGTAACCCCGGGTTTTGACTTTGACTGGGTAAAAAGGAAAGGTGAAATAATGTGAAAATTCATAAAATGTTAAAACACATTAAAAGGAACTCGAATGACACCGAGATAATTAAGGAGGGCCCGGAGCCACGGGGTGAAAAACCCAAAACAACTGGCCAAAGCATATAGTGTGCATAGCCGGCGGTGTGGAGCCCGTTGAAGTATACGGTTATTAGAAGATTACGAGAAAAAGATAAAAGAATAAGGAACATGTCAAAAAATGGGTTGTTTGGTGAAAACGTCTTAAGACAACCTAACTTGAATGAATTAATAATTTTTTTGGTAAAGGTTAAAATGGACAAGTAAATGTGCAAATTGATTAATGTCTATGAGATAAAGTAAAAGGTAAAGCAGGTGGGTAAATGGGTGGTTAAGCAACCTAAGTGGATAAACCCATAATTAGCACAAGAGTCTCTTATACAATGATTTTTAAAGACTAAATAAGTATTTTCTAACACGGTGATCGCGTGTGTTCAAAGGATGATTTTCAATGAAAATACTAATATGAACCAGTTAAAATGAAAAGGGTAGTTTTAGTAAAGACGACTTTCGGTCAATTCAAATGGAGATATTTTTAATATTTAACTGTGTGCGTTAAATAAAGGGGTGAATGTCAAAACGAGAAAAAGGAAATATTTTATAATATTAAAGTAAATTAATCTTGATAAATATGGTTTTCGGAGGTAAAACAGTTTCATGCATAAGTATGCATATGTGTATGTATATACATATAAAGTAGTTTCATGCACATGTAGGAATAATGTATTGCAGTCCTCTTTCTGTCGTTCGATTCTATACTGCATTTATATATTTCCCAGTGAGCATTCGAGTCACTTCCTCATTTTTTTATGGCAGGTTAAATGCAGTTTCATATTTTGAGAACGTTATGAAAGTAAGTACTCTCATTTATATTACATTAGTAGCTCTGTATGCTTGGACTCCGGGGTGCTCCCCATAGGCCCCTCGCGTAGTTTAATTTGATATTGGAATCGCATACTAAACAATTGAAACGTTAATTAAAATAAAACTGGATTAGCGTCATTATGTAGGTTGTTTCATTAAACTTCACACCTAACACTCGGGTTGAATCAGATTGACTACGAGTAACCCATAAATTCGGGCCGAGGCATTACAAATGGTATCAGAACTATAAATTAAAGGTTCCTTTCGGGAGTAACGTGGTGAGGTCGGTATTGGATCTTTCGACGTCGGTGTTGGTTTGGGATGGCCACACTAGTTTGGTGACGGTTTAGTTTGTGTACTCAAATCAAAGAGGATAGCACGACAAGTGAGTTAGTGTCAAGTGGCACGCGATCAAGTTGATAGTTATTAATTGATTTCGCACTTCTGATTATATGTTAATAATTTACAGGTGTCCTTACAAGCCAATAGTTGTGACATCGTAGTTATTAGTGTGATGTGCTCATGTTTAATCATTGATGGCGTATAATCCTTAAAGATGTTAATAGAATGAGATGACGCCCATCGGGAAAGTGGCACGAATTGCGTATGGTCAACGGTAAGGGTCAATAGTTAGGGTGTCGTGAATAAGCACTGATGATTGGTTATTAAAAGGTATATAGCCCTTAGGTACTGCGCTTACGAGAAGTTAATGCTGGTGATGTAATTAGACAGATTCGATCCTTTGGGTGGGATCACGATTAATGGTAGTCCGATGAACATATGAAGTTGTGTAGGCAAATAGAGGCAACACCGTAACCCTTTGCGGGAGATATATTATGTGGTAACTTTAATGATAAGAGTAGACTTGGTAGGGACAATAGTGAGTAGTGTTTGTTACGACTTAGATGTAAAGGTTGTGTATTTCATGTATGGAGGTTCGATAAATGATTGGCGTTCATAAGTATTGATTCTGTGGTGAGAACGTATTGGGTCCCTTAGTTGAGGACTTGGGTTTAGTGTATCTTGATTATAATGTGGTATTGAGGAATATGATCCCTCGTGGCTTTCGTAGTGTAGACCTTGGTATTTATAGGCAATACCCGATGTCCCATATCCTACCAAGATCTATATAGTTATGGTCAATTGTAGATTAACACATGGTATGATTTTTATATAGTGAGGCAATTTAGTTATCACAGTTGGACATTTATTGAGGATTAGATGAGGTAGACCTTGATGTTTATAGGTTGCAAGCGATGTCCTCTACCTTGACAAGATCCTTAGTAGCGTTAGTTATGGTTTTTACATGGCATACGGTCAGAGTCTCTTGAAAGAAAGATAAGATTGTTTTCTAACTGTAAAGGCTCATTTTATCCATCGAAGTGATGGCTAGGCACGAGGTAATCTTAGTGTGAGTGTGGTTTAAAGGTATACTGGAATACCCATAGGACTAATTGTGTGTGGCATCATCGGGGATAGAGATCGAATGTTATGATGCATTGAGGTGTTTGATGGTTAAGATGCACTATACGTAGAAGCTCATAGACTAGTGTATTGCAATGAGTGATCATGATGTGGGTATTGAAAGGTTTGTAAAGCGCACCTACAATGATAAAGGTACGGATGATGAAATCTTATCGGATCTTAAGGACGGTTACATAAATGTGTTAAGTGTCCTTAAGAGACCAGTTAAGTTCGGTATGAAGGAGAATTAGCATCCTAGTAATGATTATGTTAAGGGACATGTGATGATCCCAGATTACTGGTCATATAGTGTACGTGTCGGGTGTGTCTTATCAAACCGGCATAGATGGGTAGTGTAATCCCTAAGGTAAGGTGATAGCTTGTGTCATTATAGGATTGATGCTTGGATGTCATGGAATGACTAGTATTGGTGTTTTGATACTCGGTTTCGAGATGTACTAGGATATATATCTGAGACTTAGGGTGATGATGACATGTGGAGACTTGAATATGGCAATCGATGTGGGCTTACATCGAATCAGGATTATAATGTCAGCGTGTGTTGACGGTGTATGCTAGGGTTGCCTTAGCAAGGTAAGCACTAGTTCTTAGTACATTTTTCCAAGACGGAACAAATTAGATGTAACCCGTAGTCAACACGATTCGGGTCGAGCGTTGGTGTGAAGTGAAATGAAACAACCTATTTAATGTTACTAGTCCAGTTTTATTTTAATTAACATTTCACTTGGTTAGCATACGATTTTAGTTTCCTGATTAACTAGCGTGGGACCCATGGGGAGCACCCCGAGTCCAAGTAAACAGAGCTACTAACGTAAACAAATAAAGTATACTTACTTGTATAATGTCCTCAAAATATAAACTCGCGCCCAACCAGCCGTAACAAAACGAGGGTGTAAGCCTATGCCCAGTGGGAATATAGAAAGCATTATGGGAACGAAAGGCAGAAAAGAATACTAATACGCTACAATCATATTCATGTGAAACTATATATGTATCTACAAATATATAGATATACATTTGAAAAAATACATATTCAAATGCATTAACCGTTTTACTTCCGGAAACCTTACTCATCCAGATTAATTTGCCTTAATCTTGTAAAGACATCCGTTATTCCTACTTAGAATTTCTCACTTGTTTAACACGCAAGGTTCCACATTTAACACCACTATACTTGGTTTATTACAACCCATTCCTTTACCGGAATCACTCCTTTTTTTATTCATTAACATATACTTTAGTATTTTCATTGTGAAGTACCATTTCAACACATGCATTCACCGCATTAGAAAATACTTGTTTGTCATTTGAAAACCTCTCAACACATACTAATAAAAATTATGGGTTTAACAACTTAGTTTACTTAACCACCCATTTTCCCACTTTACTTTACACCTTTTGCATTAACTTGTGGACATTAATGGGTTTACGCATTTACTTGGTCATTTCACTTTTATCGGAACATTTATTTCATCCATTCAAGTTAGGTTATATTAACATATTTTACTACGCAACCCATTTCTTCATGTGTTCCTTATACCCTTCATACTATCTTGGAATATTTCTTTATCGCATACTTATACGGGCTCCACACCGACGACTATGCTCACCATATGCTTTGGCTAGTGATTTAGGGCTTTTCATCCAAGGGCGACGGGACCTTCTTGCTAATTTTAGGTTGCATACGAGTCCTTATTAAAGTGTTTAACATTTTACACATGCCCACATTATTCCATTACATATCCTTTTACCCGACCGAAGTCAAAACTCGGACTTAACAATTCGTTTTTCCATTAACACTTGGAAAATTATTTCTTTTCTTCTTTAAGTCCCTTATCCACACACACGTGATTTATACTAAAATCATCCATGCTTTAGGACTTAGTTCAGTTTCACGCCTATTAGTGTAAAGACATTCTCTAACATTTTTATTTCATACAAATGTTCCACTTTAAGTAAATTACTAATTTACCCTTTGTTTACCAAACTTCCACTTGTTACTTTAATACCTTAACACATAAAATAGCACCCTTTACACTAGACTAATTTTTATTTATGATAAATTATCATTTCTTTCATTTACCATAAGTAGTCTCATACTCTACATTATTCACATTTGCAATATCCTTTTTCCCAAACAATTTGAAGACTAAATTTTTTTTTGTCTTATTTTATGTTAAAACCCAACAAAACTTTATTTAAACTTGCCCACATATATATTATCAAAATCCTACAAGTTTATATGCATAGAAAGGTGGACTTTAAATCCTATAATCCTATTTAGTGAGTTAAACATACATTTCATCCTAAACATTTATATCATGTGCAACAAACATACTTTTAAAGTCATAAAGAGATTTTATTAATTTTCTTAAAACTCAAAAATGCCCTTTTGCGATAAAATTTCCATTTATGCATGACACTTAAAACTTTTTATACCATAAATATTTTGACAACATCACTCCATATTATATTCCATAAAATATCCATTATTTTCTTTTACCAAAAATACACAATAACATTTTCTCGCATTTTTATTCCATAAAAAATGTCTATTATTTCTTTCTACACAAAATAACATCTTCTTAAATTTTTATTCCCAAAAAATATTTATTTATTTATTTTTACTGGAAATACACGAAAATATCATTTTTCTCACATTTTTATTCCGTAAAAATGTTAATTATTTCTTTATACTAGAGATACACAAAAATATCATTTTTCTCACATTTTTATTCCAACAAAATGTCCATTATGTAATTTTACTAGAAATACACAAAAATATCACTTTTTTTTCATATTTTTATTACACAAAAATATCCGTTATTTCTTTTTACTAGAAAACTACACAAATAATATTTTCTTACATTTTTATTTTATAAAAATGTCCATCATTTCTTTTTACTAGAAACTACACAAATAATACTTTCTTACATTTTTATTTCATAAAAATGTCCATTTTCAGTTTACTAGGGATTCCAATATTATTTCATAATAATCCTACTCTTACTATCTAACAACCATAAGACTACAATATACACCAAAGAGTCCCAAATGTAAAGAGTAGATTACCCCACCCAATGACTCGAAAATGGTGGTGGTGATGAAGATGGGTGACTCCCCACTTCCAAAGGTGGCCCTAAAGGAAGTCACAAAAGCTCCACCAAACAGTCCTCTATGGAAGCTCCAACATACTTTAAAAGTGCATCCACAAACACACCTTCTTGATCCAAGAATACCATCATAAAAAACACCTAAGAACACTTCTATATATTTCGTAGCTATACCTAATATTGGACAAATAAGTATTATGTAGAGGGTGTGAAATCTCTATACTTAGAAGAAATGGTAAAATACAGTTTTTGAAATAAGAGGGAGCTGTGAGCTCCTTTGATAAATAGCCTCATAAAAAATGGAGAGAGTGTTTCTCTCTACTGCCTACGCTTCTTGTTTCTTGGTTATACACAACAAAGCATGCAAGGTATACATATATAATATACCATCTGTTCTTGTCAAGCTCCAAGAGTTGACACGAGTACCAGATCAAGGAGCCTAATGTTGACAACGCTTTTGGCTGTCTGGTTCGTAACAAATACCATGTTTCCTTATTTTATAAACAAACAAAAGCCAAAGGTTTTCACCACGTTTCATATTCGATTTCGTTTAGAAATTCAGTCCCATGAGCTGACGCTAAACAGTTGCTCGTTGATTGAGAAGGTGACAACGAACAAATTTCGATCGCGTCGTTCTAACGACCATAACTGTCGTTCGAACAAAAATTAATTTTCATTTAAGCGAACGGTTTGAATGACCTAATTTCCCTTTAAAGATCTCATCTTTTTCGATTTTCACCTTATGCCCCAATAATTTTTGAGATCTAAGAATATGCCTATATGTTTTAAATTAGTTTGTTAGCAAAAATTCTATAACACACATATATATATAATCCTCAGTCAAATAATCCAATGTTATTCCTAATTAATTCCTCCTTATGTACAATCCATACATACTCTAATTAATTTACTGGGGCGGGATATTACAAACTTTCCTCCTTAGGAAATTTCGTCCTCGAAATTCTTGGCTTACCACAATCTATAATCAAGTTACGTACAACTAGTTCACAAGCCTAGGCATACCCAACACTATGGTCTAAAACCCAAGGATTTCGCTTTGATCAATCATCATTGTTAATCCAATGGTGACAAACCCTAAGTTCTTATTGTTAGTTCTCAAGTATGCACAGCATATCTACTTAAGCAAAACCTCGAGGTGGTCGATACTCATTAGGTTTCTCAACATCACCAATGAACTCATTAACATGTGCACGTTAGGATTAACAACCTACATTTCCTCAATTATTTCTCGACTCATGCTTAGCCTAGGTTGATACAATCTCAACACTTATAATCAAACTCATCAATGATTTCTAAGACAAACACATCAATAACGGGTCTATCCAAGTGATGTCTCCTACGAGATTATTATACTAACCAAGAGTCATCCTAGTGAAATCATACACGAACGATCGCATTCCTGTTCAGTACAACTCTTAATGGAGCGTAACACTAATATCACCTCACGCTATATCAAGTTTCAATATTCATAATATCTTCAAGTCACAACCTTGGGATGCATGGCTAAGTCATAACTAGTTATACCGGTTAACTAATAACCTGTTAACCTAAAGTAATCAAGTAACATATGCAAACTCTATGCAAAAATGCAAGACCATATGCACATACAGACTCGTGTAAGATAAAGGTGCATTCGAAAAAGAGCGCACTCACATACTGTGACACATTGGCCACGACATGCCTAACCCATATCATTACTGAGCTTACGCAGCACCACACCCAAATCAAAACTGATCAATCGTCTTCCCATTATCGGGATCAAAGAAGACAAATGAATGCAATGAGTTAGGCAACTGATACGTCCAAAGAAATCAATCAAATTCCGATAATGAATCGACCCACACTAAGTGCGAATCCACAACGTACACTTGAAGTCCCTAACACTTACCGATATCTGCCAAAGTCTTAACCTAACCACATACCCTAGCTTGGCCTATTAATTATGACGGGCCCTAACCAAGGACCATCCGTCCATGAGGGACATATGAAATATAAAACAAATTTACTTCAGGAAGTTGAAATGTTAGGCTTCCCTCCTTAGGGACTAATGCTACTCATACATCATTGGTAAGCACAACTATCCTAAATCAAGACGAAGTTACTTCTCTTAACACTTATCATTAGTTATCGTCCTATCATAGCTAGGCCTCTAAAATTTCAATACGTGGTAGCTAACCTTATTTTTAGATATCACTCTCACAACGTTCACATAGTTTAACACAAGTAACTAACAAACCTTGGCTACCACCCTTGGCATCACCTACCCGTTCCCAAATCTTAGTCATTCTAAAGGCATCTCAACTTTCAAGAATCACTCGTGCCTAATAGTTTCTTTCAATAGAGTCATTACTAACCATGCAGGTAGTACATGTAGGTGCTATAATTATGCCTAAGACTTCATCCCGAGTGCTATTTTTAAAATCCATAACGATCCTCATCGTGTTCTAAGCCTCCCAATTGCACCACCTAGCATTGATTAACCTATTTTCAAAATTATCCTCGAAGGTCACATCATGACACATGCCTAAAATCAAGTCGTAGCACCAATTCTAAGGCGTTGCCTCAAATCAATATGATATAGCTACACTACAATCATCAATGGTCTATCATCACTTGTGTACACTTCCATACAATAATGATTCTCAATGTCTCATGGGCGACGACATAACACTTAATTATTTCTCTAAACAACTTACACTTCTATTTCAAGGACTCACAAGTCATACCAAGACCTATGCTACACGTACTGAGTTTCACTATTACTAGGGAATGACTACTCCTCGCATCAAAATTTCATTAGACAAGCTTAGTATATACCTCCAAGGGAATCGTCAATACGATTTCACAAACCTACATCCTTTAATATCTTATGAGTGTTCAACCGCTGCAACTAAATTGCCTTACTATGTAAACATCATACTATGTGTTAATTTATCAATTTCCACAACTATATATTTTGGTACGACACGGAATGTCGAGCATTGCATTTGAACACTAAGGCCCATGCCCACGAATGCCACAAGGTTTCCTATTTCTCAATGCCAAACTACACTCACCAAGCTTTAAATTAATAACATCCAATTTTTTGGCAGAGCACAGGACGTCGGGTATTGCCCAAGAGGGATCCCACCCTAATGACGCCGGAAGAGGTCCTATACTAAAACATCATAACTCATTTACTTAATACCAAGTCACCAAGATTATCTAGGTTCACTTATAGGTTAGCTCAATCATTAAGATTATCTAAGTCCACATTATAGTCAAGCCACATGAATCAGTACATACCATACTCAAACCCGCAATTGAGGGACCTAATACTTTCTCGCCACGTAGCTAACACTTGTAAATACATTCATCAACCAACAACCACTAAAGTGTTCACCGATAAGGATAATATCATATCAACTAATATTGACTTATCCTCTAGCGTTGGCCTACATCAATTCATATTTTCATTGGTCTTACCATCAATCACGGTATTACCCCAAGGATTGAAATTTGCATAATTATCACATCGTTATTGACCTCTTATATGTGTCTCACCCCAGGCTACACATAATTTTTTTTTAAATCACGATTTCCCTTTACATAATTATGGCACTCTAACAATCAATCCTTACCATTGATTATTCCCAGTTTGGTGCCACTTGCCCAATGTCGATATCTCATTCTATAAACATCTCCAAAGACTCTACGTCTACAAAGGCTGGAACACAAAACACCCCACACTACTAACCGCGGTGTCATCACTTATTGGTTTACATGGACACCCGTAATTTATCACCATACGTAATAACAAACGCGGAAGTGATTTATATAATTAACTTGAACATATGCTACTTGGTACTAACTTACTTATCATGCTAACCTCTATGACTACACTGTCGAGGACACGAACTATAACTGTTACCAGATTAGCATGACTAGACCAAACCAACATCAACGTCGAAAGATCTAATACCGACCTCACCATGTCTCACCCAAAAGTAACCTTGAACCTAGAGCTCTGATACCATTTGTAACTCCCCAACCTGGATTTATGGGTTACCCGTAGTCAACCCGGTCCGGTCCAAGCGTTAGGTGTGAAGTGCAATGAAACAACCTATATAATGTTGCTAGTCCAGTTTTATTTTAATTAACACTTGTTTAGAATGCGATTTCAATTTCAAGATTAACTACGTGTGGTACTGAGGGGGAGCAACCCGAGTCCAAGTGAACAGAGCTACTAATGTAAATAAATAAAGTATACTTACTTGAATAACGCCCTCAAAATACGAACCCGCACCCAACATGTCGTAACAAAATGAGGGTATGAGCCTATGCCCAGTGGGAATATACAAAACATAATGGGAATGAATGGCAGAAAAGAATACTTATACACTAGAATCACTTGCATGAGAAACTACGTATGTATCTACATATATATAGATATACCTTTGAAAAGAATACATATTCAAATGCATTAACCGTTTTACTTTCGAAAGCCTTACTCATCCCTATTAATTTGCTTTAATCTTGTAAAGACTTCCTTTATTCATACTTAGCATTTCTCACTTGTTTAACACGCCTAATTCCACACTTACCACCACTATACTTGGTTTATTCTAGGGGTGGCAATTCGAGCACGGACACGACAACACGACACAACCCAACATGAAATTGGCATGAAATTAAAATGTCTTTTCATGTTCGTGTCGTGTTTTGGCCATGATTTTTTGACCCACTAGCGGGTCATGTTGTGTTCGGGCAAAAAATATGACACGAAATTGGCCCAAAATTGCTCCGTTTTAGCCCAATTACAACACGATAAGAAAACAACCCAATTGTGACCCAATTAGCCCAAATAAGAAACTCCATCTCGTGTAAAAAAAGAACTCATATTCAATTAGCTCAACGGGTTATCGTGTCTGGTCGTGTCAATCGTGCCAAATTGGCACAATTTTTTTTATCGTTTTACTCGTGTTGGGTCATTTTCGTGCTAGCAAAAAAAATGCTAGCGGGTGGTGTCGTGTTCGTGCCAGATAAAATTGTGTCGGGTCGTGTTAGGCCAGACCCAAACACGACCTATTAGCACGAATTGCCACCCCTAGTTTATTCCAACCCCTTTTTTACCGGAATCACCCTTTTTTTATTCATTAACATATATTTTGTTATTTTCATTGAAAATTACCATTTCAATACACACATTCACTGTATTAGTAAATACTTATTTGTCATTTGAAAACCCCTCAACACATACTCAAGAAAATTATGGGTTTAACAACTTAGGTTACTTACCACCCATTTGCCCACTTTACTTTACCCCTTTGGCCTTAACTTATGGACACTAATAGGTTTACACATTTACTTATCCATTTCACCTTTACCGGAGAAGTTATTTCATTCATTCAAGTTAGGTTGTATTAACACATTTTACTACACAACCCATTTCTTGACGTGTTCCTTATACAATTTATATTATCTCGAAATATTCTTTTATCGCATACTTACATGGGCTCCACACCGACAGCTATTCGCACCATATGCTCTGGCCAGTGATTTAGGACTTTTCACCCAAGGGCTCCGGGCCCTTCTTGCTTATTTTCCTGTGCATCCGAGTTCTTATTAATGTGTTTAACATTTTACACATGCCCACATTATTCCATTAAATATCCTTTTACCCGGCTGAAGCCAAAACTCGGACTTAACCGTTCATTTTTCCATTAACACTTGAAAAATTATTTCTTTTCTTCTTTAAGTCCCTTATCTACACACAGATGATTTATACTAAAATCATTCACACTTTAGGACATAATTCATTATCACGCCTATTAGTGTAAAAACATTCTTTAATAATTGTATTTCATAAAAATGTTCCCTTAAGTAAATTACCAATTTACTCTTTGTTTACCAAACTTCCACTTGTTACTTTAACACCCCAAACACATAAAATAACACCCTTTCCACAAGACTACTTTTTACTTATTAGAAATTACCATTTCTTTCATTTAGCCTAAGTAGTCTCATACTCTGCGTTATTCATATTTTCAATAACCTTTTCCCAAATAATTTGAAGACTAAAATTTTCTTTTATCTTATTTTATGTTAAAACAACAAGACTTTTTTTAAACTTGCCCACATAATTTATTATCAAAATGCTACAAGTTTATATGCATAGAAAGGTGGACTTTAAATCCTGAAATACTATTAAGTGGAGTAAACATACATTTCATTATAGAAATTTATATCACGTGCAACAAACATACTTTTAAAGTCACGAAGACATTTTTATTAATTTTCTTAAAACTCAAAGAATGCCCTTTTACCATAAAATTTCCATTTTTGTATGAAACTTAAAAAATATTTATTCCATAAATATTTTGACAACATCACTCCAGGACAACATCACTCCATACTTTATTCCATAAAATATCCATTATTTTCTTTTACTAGAAATACCCAAATAACATTTTCACATTTTTATTTCATAAAAATGTCTATTCAAAATTACATTTTCTCATATTTTATTCCGTAAAAATGTCCATTTATTTCTTTTTACTAGACATACACAAAATATCATTTTTCTCACATTTTTATTCAATAAAAATGTCCATTATTTCTTTTTAATAGAGATGCACAAAATATCATTTTTCTCACAGTTTTATTGCATAAAAATGTCCATTATGCCTTTTTACTAGAAATACACAAAAATATCATTTTTCTCACATTTTTATTCCATAAAAATGTCCATTATTTCTTTTTACTAGAAAACAACACAAATAATATTTTCTTACATTTTTATTTCATAAAAAATTTCATTATTTATTTTTACTAGAAAGCTATACAAATAATATTTTCTTACATTTTTATTTCATAAAAATGTCCATTTTTAGTTTACTAGGAAACCCAATATTATTTCATGATAACCATACTATTAATATTTAACAACCATAAGACTACAATATACACCAAAGAGTCTCACATGCAAAGAGTCGATTACCCCACTTAATGACTCTAAAATGGTGGTGGTGATGAAGATAGGTGACTCCCACCTCGAAAGGTGGCACTAAACGGAGTCATAAAAACTCCACCAAACAGTCCTCCATGGAAGCTCCAATAAACTCCAAAAATGCTTCCACAAATACACCTTCTTTCTCCAAGAATACCCTCATAAAAAAACAACAGCAACACTTCTATATATTTGCGTAGCTGTACCAAAT
The DNA here is from genome assembly GCA_949130495.1 of Sambucus nigra. Taxonomy (NCBI): domain Eukaryota; kingdom Viridiplantae; phylum Streptophyta; class Magnoliopsida; order Dipsacales; family Adoxaceae; genus Sambucus; species Sambucus nigra. The sequence continues at coordinate 528,542,103 of OX422209.1, read as the reverse complement.
AGTGGAAAAAAATAGGTATTATGTAGAGGGTGTGCAGTCTTTGTACTTAGAAGAAATGGTGGAAGATAGTCTTTGAAATAAAAGGGAGCTGTGAGCTCCGTTGATAAAGAGACTCATAAAAAATGGAGATAATGTTTCTCTCTATTGCCTACGCTTCTTATTTCTTGGTTATACACAACAAAGTATGCAAGGTATATATATAATATACCATCCGATCTTGTCAAGCTCCAAGAGTTGACACGAGTTCCATATCAACGGTCCTAAGGCCGACAGCGTTTTTGGCAGTCTACTTTGTAACAAATCCCATGTTTTCCTTATTTTATATACAAACAAAAGCCAAAGGTTTTCACCACATTTCATATGTGATTTCGTTCAGAAAGTCAGGCCCATGAGCTGATGTAAAACAGTTGATCGTTGGTCGAGAAGGTGACAACGAACAGATTTCGACCTCGTCGTTCGAATGACCATGACTATCGATCGAACGACAATAAATTGTGGTTTGAGAGACTGGTTTAAACGACCTAATTTCCTTTTAAAGATCTCACCTTTTTAAGTTTTCACTTTATGCCCCAACAGTTTTCGAGATCTAAGAAGATGCCTATATGTTTTAAATTAATTTGTTACAAAAAATTCTATAACACATATATGTATAATCCCCAATCCAATAATCTTATTTTATTCCGAATTAATTTCTCCTTATGCATAATCCATACATACTCTTATTAATTTACTGGGGCGTGATATTAGATTAGAATATATAACCCTGTGTGATATCTACTACCCTTAGAATAGCAATGGTGGTGGGTGTGGTCATCGCATGAGTTCAGTTGGGTAGATACTGGATGTAAACTTAGTGAAAACACCGTATAGTCAAAGGATACCATAAGGTGGATGTATCTCTTGAACGGAGTATCGCCTAGGGGATTTTGGGATTTCAATCACGATATGGTAAGGCAGACAATAACCTAGGTGTAGTAAGCTAGGTGACGTCATCACCAGTAAATGGACTAGGTCAGTATGAACAAGGGTGTTAGGCATCTGCCAATCAAAATGCGTCATGTGTGCCAATGATGTGAAGAGTAGGGCCTTACTCTTAAGGAGGGAAATTGGACGTTGAATTTCTAGAGGACTGCCAATTCGTATATTGCTTTCGTGTTACGAGAATGAATAGTTATGATTCTATTTGTCATGGCTTGTGACCTAAGCCAGGGTTTGTGACTAGGATTAGTGCTCGGTGAGGATAAGGCATAGGTTGACTTTCGTAAATCAAAGTCGGACGCTTATGGGAAGAATTTCTTGGGATTGATGCTTATTCCCTCTCACTTTCGTGTGTCCCTTTCAGTTTTGGTAATCGAGGATCAGTATTCTCACATATATGGTGACTCGAATTGGTGCCATGTCATGGTAGAGCGTGATGGACTGGGTATGGTCAATGAATCTCGATAATTGGGTATGCCCTATCTGATGTATTCTTGTTATTATATAAAGTTATGTGTATGGGTGCCTGCGCTTTCAGCCACATGGGTCGCCCGTAGTATTGATCTTTCTTAGGAATATTGACATTTTTTACTGTGTGGCAGATAGTGACTCTGATTGTCAGGAGAGGAATGATGGCTTGAGAATATTGTATAGTGTTAGAAACCGAGGAAGACTTAGCACGGTGATGCTTCGCCACAGTGAGTGGATAGGTGCGGGGTTCAAGTGAGTGCTCTAAGGTGAGACACCTAAGATAGTGCTAAGGTCATCAGATTGACGTTGAAGAAGGTGAAGGTCGAATGCACGATGATGACTTGGTAAGAATATTACTCATTGGAATGAGAAAATAGCATAGTATAGTTATTGGCAAGCTTATGCAAGTGGTGTAGACAGAATTGCCTGAAAATTTGTGGGATGAAGAATGTGTAGTCCTAAAATAAAATTGATTTTGATGATAAATACGGAGATTGATTGTATTACAGTTCACACATTGGGTGAGTGTCGATCGCTAGAGAGTATTTGCCCATGGAGGCACCGGTATGCCTTAGGTACTAGCATAGGATGTACTAAAAATTGTTTGGACATGATCATAAAGTGAGTGTAGACTCGGAGTCGATTATGTGATGTTCACGATTAGAGAAATAGTGAGCATTAGAGCATATCGCATGTTAAGTATTTGGTAACAACCCCTGTATGGAGGCGCTTAGGGTGACCTTAATATTAAGAACTTCGATGATTTTGTCTTGGAGGATTTCTATGTCTTAGAATAGAAGTTAGTGAACCCTATAAGCTTGAGGATTGGCGCATCGAGAATTTCGAGCACTAAATTCTCCAAGGAGGGAAGTTTTTAATATATTGCCCTAATAATTCATTTAAATTTTGTATACATTGTAATGAAGTGACACTTGATGATAATTATTAAAAATTGTGAGTCAAATTGAAGGAAATAAAGAAATTAGAATTTGGAGGGTTCGAATGACAGTAGGGGTGTACGAACGATATATAGGTATCGTTTGATGCGAGCTTCTAGCGACCTTCACATGAGATCCCATTGCATTACAGTTCTAAGTCGCGCGAAGCCAGGTATCGAATGAGATAGACATGTCGTTCGAACAAGACTCATGTCATTCGGACTACGTGCCTCAAAAATGTCTAAATCAGTTTGCTCTTGTACACTATCACGATTTTGGCCATTGGATCATTGAGATATCAAGCTCTGGTGATCCCTGATTGGGCAATTTAAGGTTTTTGGGTGTTTTATGAGGGTTTTTTTGGCTTATTTGGGGCATTTGGAGGATAGAAAAAGGTGGAAGGGGGAGAGAGAAGGTGGATAAGTCTTCCACCAATACTGGCTTCTCTCCACCATTCCACCACTATTTCACCACTATAAACCACCACATTCTCATTCTATTCAAGGCTTACACCCATTTTTCACCATTGTTGAGGTGGAGCCACGAATTTTGGAGAAGTTTTGGGGGATTTTTGGAGAAGATGATGGAAGCTTTCATGGAGTTTGAAGGAATTTTTGGCTTAAGAGATTAAATGGAGCCCATATGAAGCATTTTGAAGGATGAATTTGGTAACCCCTTGAGTCCACATTTGGAAGTAGGGGTTGCTCTTCCTACTCTAACCTTCTTGCCACCATTTTGATCTTTTAGAGGTTGAAAATCTTACTCTTAGTATTAAGACTCCGTTTTGTGTATTTGTAGTCTTGTTGTTAGATTACATGGGTAGGGTGAAATGTTATTTTGTTGAAAATAAATAATGAAGTAAATATTCAAAGTTTCATGAAATGAAGATTGAGATTTTTATGAAAATGGTGTATTTTTTAGAAAATCATTGTTAAACATTTTATGAAATAAAATGTTGAAAATGATGATTGATTTTGCTATAAAACTGGTGAAATAATGTATTCAAGTTTCTTGCAAAAATATAGATTTTGTAAAATATGGACATTTGTTGAGTTTGAAAGAAGTAAAAATATCTTTTATGACTTGTAAGTGCATTTTTTGAAAGTATTATAAACTTTTAGAAAGGAATGTATATTTAACCCATTTAATAGGATTTTGAAGTAAAATCCATCTCCTTATATGTGTAGACTTGTAGTATTTGGATAATGAACACATAAATAAGATTTTAGTGGGTTTAAACAATAAATAAGGAAAAAATAAATTCTACTCTTCAAAGTGTGTAAAAGGGTATTAAAAGTGTGATAAGTATAAAGTTGTAAGACTACATATGTTAATAAAAGGAAATGATATCTTCTTATAAGATAAGTCTTTAAGTGTAATTAGATTTCTTGAATAAAGAAGTAAAGAAATGTCTTATTTGTAAATATGGTTAGTAAAGGTGTTGAATAAGTGTTAATAGTTAAACATTGGAAACTTGGTGTGTATAATTTAATAATGTTGTAAAAAATTAACACTTGTGAAATTGGAAAGGAAATAATAAAATAAAGATGTTTTCAATTAATAAGAATATTACTCCACGGTTAAAAATGTGTTAAGGTGTTAAAAACACTTAAGAAGTTAGTATGGATAATTTAATAGTGTTTAAGAAAAATTAACACTTGTGGAAATGGAGTAAAAGATGAGTTTGGAAACAAATGGGTAAAATGATAATTTACTTAAAGTGGAACATTTTTATGGAATAAAAATGTTGGAAAAGGCGTTACACAAATTAGTTCTAATGAACATGATTTTATGAAGTAAAATCAAGATTAAAGTGTAAAGGACATGAAACTATGATTTTCAAAGTGTAACACAAGTTGGGGTGTAACCCCGGGTTTGGCTTCAGCCGGGTAAAAAAGGAAAGGTGGAATAATATGGACAATTGTAAAATATTAAAACACATTAAAAGGAACTCGGATGACACCGGGATAATTAAGGAGGTTCTAAAGCCCTGGGATGAAAGACCCAGAACAACGGGCCAGAGCATATGGTGTGCATAGCCGGCGGGGTGGAGCTCGTTGAGGTATGCGGTTATTGAAAGATTCGGAGAAAAAGATAAAGTAATAAGGAACATGTCAAGAACTAAGTTGTGTGGTGAAAACGCATTAAGACAACCTAACTTGAATGAATTAATATATGTTCCGGTAAATGTTAAAATGGATAAGTAAATGTGTAAATTGATTAATATCCATAAGGTAAAGGAAAGGCAAAGCCAATGGGTAAATGGGTGGTTAAGCAACTTAAGTGGTTAAACCCATAATTAGCACAAGAGTGTGTTGTACAAAGGTTTTCAAAGACTAAATAAGTATTTTCTAGCACGGTGATCGCGTGTGTTGAAAGGATGATTTTCAATGAAAATACTAATGTGAACCGGTTAAAATGAAAATGGTAGTTTCGATAAAGAAACGACTTTTGGTCAATTCAAGTGGAGTTGTTTCAAATATTTAACCGTATGCATTAAATAAATGGATGAATGTCAAAATGAGAAAAAAGAAGTCTTTTATAAGATTAAGGTGAATTAATATGGATAAATAATGTTTTCGGAGGTAAAACAGTTTCATGCATAAGTATGCATATGTGTATGTATATACCTATAAGGTAGTTGTATGTGCACATAGGAATAACGTGTTCGAGTCTTCTTTCTACCGTTAGATTCTATACCGCATTTGTATATTTTCCAACTGAGTATTCGGCTCATTCCCACGTTCTGTTACAGGAGGTTGGTTGCGGTTTCGTATTTTGAGAGCGCTATGCAGGTAAGTACTCTCTTTTATATTACGTTAGTAGCTCTGTATGCTTGGACTCGGGGGTGCTCCCCATGGATTCCTCACGTAGTTTAATTTGAAATTGGAATCGCCTGCTAAACAAGTGAAACGTTAATTAAAATAAAACTGAACTAGCAACATTATGTAGGTTGCTTCATTGCACTTCATACCTAACACTCGGATGAGACCGAATCGACTACAGGTAACCCATAAATCCGGGTCGGAGCATTACAGAGAGAGAGAATATAGGGTTTGAGTGAGATTTACCCTCTTAACCTTAATAATGGTACACATATATACCAAATGGCCCTGTTATCTCCGTTTCTACAAAAATACTCTTATGTGCATGGCACCTGACCCATTTTCCATCCTAGAAATTAACGGTGTTAATGTTAAGGGATTACTTAAAGTCGTGATGGAAGTTTAGGGGATTAATTACCAAAAATGAAGTTTGAATGTTGAAGTGAAAATTCAGTAAAGTTCAAGAGGGGAAAGTGTAAATAACCCATTTCTAAATTACTGAAAATAAAAAATTTTATTTTAACTTGTTTAATCTCAGTGTCGTACTTTTACACCTGTGCCCACTGCCACTTCCTAGTATTCTTGACCCTAATGGTTCTGCTCAGGCTTTTAACGAGCCAACTGTATTTCTTTCATTTCAAGATTGGAATCATTTGGCCACATGCCCCCTTGGTTAGGGTTGCTCAAAATTTTCATCTTATCCTGCTTTTCCCCAAGAGGGAAGGGAAAGAGACACCCTTTCTAGATATGGTGATTCAATTTACTAACCTATTGTTGATTGCAAAACATGAAATGATATTTTTTTTTGGGTACCAAGGGTAATCTCGGTGCAGTCTCAAGATGCGATTATCAAGTTTCGAACCTAAATACCTGGTTTTACCCCTACACCGGATCTACCAACTTGGATAACTTAATATGGAATGAGAGTTATTTCTGAAAATATAGGTGTTTGTCTATTATTTGATGCTAATAGAGACTCTTGTGTGAACTGTAATAATGCAACCAATTCTCCCATGATTTCGACTGTCATTAATTACCAGTATGGTCTTAACTGCCTCCACCTAACTCTACCTTATTGGTACAGTTTTTACAACTTTGGTGTGTATTACTGATTTATGTCTATAGAGACTTTTGGTTAAGTGGGCAAACACATCCTTATCAAGTTTTGAGTGTGAAAAATGAAAAGCGTGATTAGGAAGGTGTAGAAAGTAAGAAGTACGTCATCTGAGTCACAAAAGAAGCTCCTACTCCCCTCATACTCACGTATATATAAGGGCCCATGAAAAACATTGCATGGCCATATCAATATCAATCAGTCTCTCTCTCCCTCTCTCTCTCTCTCTCTCTCTCCTACGAATAGTTGAGGGGAATGCTGTCTGGTTCGAGACCATTTACTTGAAACGTTGACACCATTAGAATGATCTCGGACCAGGCTTCATTCCCCCCAACTCTCAGAATTTTCAATCGCACAATGCATATATGTTTGCATATTTATGCGTATCGTATATCTCTCTCTCACACGCACCAATTTTCATTTCATCAGTTATCTCACCTTCACTTTTTTCACTTGAACAGCCAAAGTAAACCTTGAAGAGAAGTCGGTACACTAACTAATAGGAGGCTGCCCATAAAGATCCAACGGTTTCTGCAGGTACACACGTTGTTTTCATCTACAATTTCTTTTTTTGTTTGCAACTCCCCAAGATTATGATCATATATGAATATGATTCTTTCACTGCTTTTGTAAGGTTTATATTATGAACTACTATAAACCAAATCAAAGTTGAATTATCCTTTATATAACCCATCTCAAATTAAGAGTAGTTATCTGAGAGAAACTAATACATAGTTAAGATTAAACATGAATTCTGAAAATACAACTCTTAATTTTATACTTATTAATAAAATTAAGGCTCACTTATATCACACTCTATACATCACATCATGCTTCACACTTAGTTTTAAGTCCTAAGGAACCTTTTTTCTCAAATTTTTTATTTTTCTTTTGAAATTAACCTTTCAATCAACACATGTTTCAAAAAATAATGTCAAAATACATTTTCTAACTATTTTTAAAAAATTTACAAAATGCGCATATCCTTAAATAAAGTATTTTTAGCAATTTTTTGTTGAATTTTTAAAAAATAACTAGAAATTGTATTTTGACCTAATTATTTGAACACGCGTTGATTGGAAGGTTAATTCCATAGGTAAATTAAATAATTGAAAAAAAAAGTTTTTAAGGATTAAGAACCAGGTTTATGTTGTGATGTAGGATGCATGATGTATAGGAATCTTGATATATATAATGTTTTTGTGCGAACTGTCTCTCATTTTAACAGTGTGGACAGTAAATGTGTCACCTAGTAGTGAACTTATAAATTATCGACTAAATTATAGGCATACTCTCTCTCTTTTCTGTGTTCACCGTCGAGTGACACATGTCCAATCGACACTGTTAAAATGCGGGATAGTTCGAATAAGAGCAATGCTATCTATCTATCTATCTATCTATTTATCTATCTATATGTATATATATATAAATCTCTCTCTCTCTTATATCTCTCTCTTATCTCTCTCTCTCTCTCTATAAGAGAGAGAGAGAGAGAGATTTAATTTTGTAGTCCTCTTTGGAAAAATGAATGTTGGAATAGGTCATAAAATACATTTTCGGTATAGTTTACTTCTTGAATGTACCCTTAGTCTTTCCTATCTTTATCTATTTTCACCAAATTCGTTGAAAAAAAGTGATGGGGTTGGTGTGAAAATATGATTAAATGTCAAATAACAAAGTTGTGTCTCATCTTTTACCAGTTGAATCTTTATCTAATTGTCTTTGCTTGCAGCGAGTTGCAAAGAATATGAGCCAAGAGCTTTCACTTTATAGCTGCATGAGACCAAATCAAAGTTGAGCTTTGATTTTACACCCTTTTCACCTTAAGACTGCCATCATAATATCCCCTTAGTGTGGGCCTCTTCTAAATTTTTTACCTCCATGTGGGGCCAGGTCTTTATCCAATGTGGGACAAATTTATGCGAAAAATCCATACTAGCATGTGGGTTTGTTCTAGACATCTAATTAACTCTTGTCCCATCTTTTTCCTCATATGTGGTTCAGATTTTAATATAGCCCATGTGGGTTTTGTCTACATGAGGAATTTAATACTTGCATGTAAGTCAGTTCTCTGGTCTTCTTTTGTGCACACATAAAACTTCAAGATGATATGATGTCTGAATTAATGTTTTATCTGTGCTATCAGTAATCTCGTGTCGAGCTCTCAAAATGGATTTTATGCATTAACTCTGTTTACTTGATCATTGGTTAGGAGTTAGAGAGAAAAAAGAGTAAACTGTCAGGCGTTATCTGTTCTATCTAGATCCTGCTCCGATTATTTTTCATCTACACTTGTGAACATGAAGGGGTTGTTTTGAAATCTGTTTAAACGGTCCATATTGTTATCTGATTACGAGGGGAAAAAAAACAAGGCAACAAAGAGATCCATATTGGGATAGTGGCATAGATAGGTTTTATGCTTCGACTACGAGTAATATACATTAACTTGAGAATAATTGAAATATCAAATGGAGAAAATGGGTCCTCGATCTGTTCCTTTTGTTTTGTCATCAGTGACTACGGCCATAGGGCATCAATGCTGTCTGTGCCTCAAAATGACAAAAATAGTGATGACTTTGAGCGATTATCTCAAAGAAGAAATGTCAACTATGAAATTAGCCTAATACACTCACCCCTTGTATTCCAAAGGTGTCATTGTCTCACTGAGAAGCTGCCAATAACAAATTATGCCTTTACTATTAAGACGTGTGGTAACCTGTCGTCATTACTTGTCTGCTCATAACAGAATAATGGATCAGGCAAATATGATATTTTAATTTTATGACACGAGAGGTTGTTAAAACGATTTTTCCAAAAATTATGCAATATTTTGCAAGAAATCTCCTTAAATTAATATTAATTTTAAAGACTCCCAAATAGTACATTTTATTACAAATACGTCCTTGCAGCGACTTTCATGATTTATAAAATCAAAGACAGTATTTGCTATAGAACATATTTTTTGAACTACAAATAATTTAACGGTTTTGTTTTGGGATATTATTATGCCCTTTTTGGCGCACACCAATATGTAGAAAACATCCACATGCATGTTGTTGGAGTTTTATTATGGAAAGAACGAAATATATTAATTAATTTTTGCAAGGCACGTTCTTGGAACGCTTTCTTTTAGGCAAAATTTCTCCCAATCCGGTTGAGACAGAACCAGAACCGCGAGTATACAATGGGGTTGAGACAGAACCAAAACCGCGAGTACACAATGAGTTTTATATAATCTGCCTTCAGGATACAATGCAGTGTATGAACAGTTGTTTGATTCAAACTATGTACTGTTTGATCAAACCGGGAACACTCTAAATTTGTAACTTGATAATGCCAAAGTATAGAGGACGGAGAGAGGAGAAACTAGCAATTTTCGGTGTCCAAAACAGAGGCCTGGAACTCTTTGTATAGCCATTTCTCTGACTGTTCTTCAACAGTCACAGCTCTTCATGGAGTGACTCAGCAGCAGTTGGATCGTGCTTGTTTGAAAACTTTAGGCTCCCACGCTCCAAGCGACGATGCGCACGTGCGAAGTGCCAAGTGCGCGCAATGCGCCCTAAGTCGCCCAATCGCCCTTTCGCGCGTCGCGTGTCGCGATTGGTGGTGCTTAAGCACCACTGCGATGCGTAGGATCATAGCCTCTTATTTGACTTGTCAACTAAGAATCTTAGTTGTCCTTTAGTTGATATACCACTACTTTTTGTAGTATTCTTCCAATGTGGGACAATATGGGATTTTATGTACTCCCATATCTTTCACACCCATTTGCTCATGTTTCTACCTTCTAAATTAAAACCCAAACTATGTTCAAAATAAAACACCAATAATATAATAAAATATTAACAACTAAAAAATAAAATATCAATAAATATTGGAATTTATCCAACATTCCCCCACCAATTTCAATATACACAAGAGAGCAAAGCAAAAAGATAAGAAATAACTTTTGTTGTTATCGCTAAAATCTAGTACATAAATGAGAAGTGTCTTTCGGACTTGAACTTCCATATAGTGAAAATAATTCAAAGCTTCATCAAGGTGTTGTGGTGAACGTATCTTGAACAAATGACCTTTTGAGACTAGCCGGAACTATCACACATACCGATTTCTGAGTTTATAAGTGTTCTTCTAGCATGCACTTTTATGGCCTTGTGCTAATCCTGATTTCACGAGCGCTTTAGGATCGGTCTTGATTTCATAGAAAGCGGCCACACTTTCGACACTCGAATAGGTAAATCAACTTTACTGATTCTGTGAGTCACACTTATATGATTTATTAAGAAGTAACCTTCATCCTCTAACATGCAGAAAATCAACACTAGGCACATAGGATTGGAACTTTTTGTATAAAATTCCTAGTGCTCCATAACTATAATTTAACTTGTTTGTACCACATTGAACTCTATCTATATTTTCAAGATATGAGTTGGGTTCCCATTAAATATAGTTGTGTTATTTAATAGACCTTAGTCCCATTCCTTTTGAGGTGATATATATCATCTCCCTAACAAGACCTTTAGTCAGAGGATCTGCTAAATTCTTGTTCGTTTTAATATAGTCGACTGTAATTACTCCTTCCTTGAGTAATTTTCTTATAATTTGATGCCTTAGACTAATGTGTCTAGATTTTCCGTTGTAAGTTTTGTTCGAAACTTTATAAATTGTGGCTTGGTTATCACAACTTATCATAATAGAAGGTGGTGGCTTTTTCCATAAAGGAATATCATACAACACATTTCTAAGCCATTCTGCTTCTTTACATGCATCTGCTAGGGCTATAAATTCAGATTGCATTGTTGAATCTGATACACATGTTTGTTTCTTGGATCCCCAAGAGATAGCTTCTCCTCCTAGCGTAAAAATCCAACCAGTAGTTGACTTGGATTTTGATTCAAGATTATTCCAACTTGAATCACTACACTACACCAAAATGGGCAAATTGTCACCTTTCAGCCGGCCAGCCTTGTCAAGGTCATTGACCGTGACAAAAAAACACGCGTTTTATGTCACGGTCAATGGCCTTGACACGACCGTGACAACTAATTGTCACGGTCATTGACCGTGACAAGGCCGTGACAAATTTAATTGTCACGGGCTTGTCACGGTCAATGACCTTGACACGACCGTGACAACTTTTCCAGCAAAAACCCTTTATCCCTTCTTTTTTCCCTCCCACCGTTCCCTCTCTCTCTCTCTCTCTCTACTTTCAGGTCCAATTTCTCTCTCTCTCTCTCTCTCTCTCTTCCATTTATATATATATTTGTGTGTATGTGTATATATATATATGTGTGTATGTGTGTACGTGTGTGGGGGTGGGGCAGGGTGGGGGAGGGGGTGGTGGAGGGGGGCAGGGGGTGGGGCAGGGTGGGGCGGGGAAGGGTGGGGCAGGGGGTGGGGGAGGGGGCAGGGGGTGGGGTGCGGTGTGTGTGTGTGTGTGGTGGTGTGTTTTGGGGGAGGGGGTGGTGGAGGGGGTGGTAGAGGGGGGCAGGGGGTGGGGTAGGGTGGGGTGTGTGTGTGTGTGTGGTGTGTGGTGGGGCAGGGGGTGGTGGAGGGGGGCAGGGGGTGGGGTGGGGTGTGTGTGTGTGTGTGGTGGTGTGTGGTGGGGGAGGGGGTGGTGGAGGGGGGCAGGGGGTGGGGTGGGGTGTGTGTGTGTGTGTGAATAGGTATAATTTTTTTTACTCCCTCTCTAACCCTCCACAATTGATTCTTATGCTAATATCCTCGCTTACACAATATATATAGGTATAATTCACGGGCTTTAGCTAAACTAGGGTTTTATAGAGTTTCGCTCCTACTACTTGGGCAATGACTATACTAGGGACCAAAGATAAATAAATAAACTGGATTCAAAGTAAATACTAGGAAATCCCAATTTATAACCGTCTAATTTATATCCTTTATTTATTTAATCACGATTCATTGCACTAAATAATCATGATTGCACTCAAATTTAATTATTTATAAATCACTCGAAAGAATGTGTTATTATTATTAAAGTTGATTACGGTATATTATGATTCCCCACGTTATGTTTTCGATACCCTCTTGGTTAAATAAATTTTATACTAACCGATTTTAATGAATATCTTATCAATTCCTTGATTCTAAAACTTAATTCTATAGGATTATAAAATAGTTCATCGGTCGGGTAAACAAAACATATAAGTCTATCAAGGGGTATCACAATCCAAATTATTTCTTGGACGTGAATTCCTCCAAATTATGATCTCATACCTATTCACACAATGATTGACCAACTTGCGAGGATCTATTGTTCTAACATATAATTGAACTTCACCCATCGCAATCGAAGAAATAATTGTGAAAGAAATTTAATATCCATAACCCTAGGGATTAAGAATCTATGAACTTTTTGCAAACGATATGAGATTTCCCATGTTTAATCATGAACATACTTAGACTTGTAGGGGGTGGGGTGGGGTGGTGTGTGTGTGTGTGTGTGGTGGTGTGTGGTGGGGCAGGGGGTGGTGGAGGGAGGCAGGGGGTGGGGTGTGTGGTGGTGTATAGGATATCCCAAGAGATAGCTGCTCCTCCTAGCGTAAAAATCCAACCAGTAGTTGACTTGGATTTTGATTCTAGATTATTCCAACTTGAATCACTATACCCTTCTAAAACAGATGGATATCCTACATAATGTAAGCCATAATCCAAAGTCCTCTTCAGGTATCTAAGCACCCTAGAAATTGCATTCCAGTGCTCTTGTCCTGGATTACTTGTAAATTTACACAATACACTCACTGCATAAGCAATGTCTGGTCTAGTGCAATGCATGGCATACATTAGACTCCCAATAATACTAGCATATTTAAGTTGGTCCATAGCACGCCCAGTATTTTTCATTAATTTGATGCTAGGATCCACTGGTGTAGCAACTGGCTTAAGTTCAAAATGATTATATCTTTTAAGAACTTTTAATATATAATGAGATTGAGATAACGCTAAAGAATTATCCTTTCTCATAATTTTGATTCCTAAAATCACATCAGCTTCTCCAAGATCTTTCATATCAAATTTTGATGAAAGAAACCTTTTGGTTTCTTCAACATATTTGAGATTAGACCCAAATATTAACATGTCATCCACATATAAGCAAATAATAACACCAACACCATTTTCAAATTTACTATATATACATTTGTCGGCATCATTAATTTTATATCCATGGGATATAACAATATTATTAAACTTCTCATGCCATTGCATGGGAGCTGGTTTAAGGCCATAAAGAGATTTAACCAATTTACACACTTTCTTTTCTTGGCCAGGCAAAACAAACCCTTCGGGTTGTTCCATGTAAATCTCTTCTTCTAAATCACCATTTAAAAATGCAGTTTTAACATCCATTTGATGAATAACTAAATTGTGAATAGAAGCAAGAGATATTAATATCCTAATGGAAGTGATTCGAGCAACAGGAGCATATGTATCAAAGTAATCAATTTCATGTTTTTGCTTATAGCCTTTAGCAACTAGTCTTGCCTTAAATTTATTTATAGAACCATCCGGATTTAATTTTCTTTTAAATATCCATTTGCACCCAATAGGTTTAGCCCCGGGGGAAGATCGGAAATAACCCAAGTTCGATTTGACAAAATTGAGTTCATTTCATCATTTATTGCTTCTTTCCAAAAGACAACATCCCTAGATGTTACCGCTTCATGAAATGTGGTCGGTTCATCTTCTATATTAAGAACAAATTTAGTTTTGTTCTTAGTCTCATTTAAACCCCCTTCAACTAAATAAATAACAAAGTCAGGCCCAAATATTTTTTCAGTTCTTTGTCTTTTACTCCTTCGTGGTTCAACGTCATTCGTTGTTTCCGAAGAAGATATAGGTTGTGAATTTTCTTCTAAATTTGAGGAGTCAATAGTCGGATTATTATTTTCTAAACCTTGATTCAAAGTACTAAACTTTGTTAGATGTTCAAAGAATTGCACATCTACCGACTCAATGATTTCTTGAGTTTCAAGGTTTAAAAATCTATAAGTCGTACTGTTACTAGAGTATCCAATAAAAACACATTTGTAAGTCCTATTTCCTAGTTTAGGTCTTTTAGGTTCGGGTTTTCTTACATAAGCAAGACATCCCCAAACTTTAAGACGTCTAAGATTAGGCTTACGATTAAACCATAATTCATATGGTGTAATATCCTTGTTTTTCAATGGAACTCTATTTAAAATATAACGTGCGGATAAAACATCTTCTCCCTACATCGACAAAGGTAAACCAGAACTGATTAACATTGAATTTATCATTTCAACTAAAGTCCTATTTTTTCTTTTCGCCGTTCCATTTTGTTGTGGCGTATATGGCGCCTCAACTTGATGGATTATCCTATGAGTATTACAAAATTGTATAAACTCACTCGGGTAATATTCACCACCCCTATCGGATCGTAGGACTTTAATTTTCCGATTTTGTTGAGTTTCAACTTCTGCTTTAAAAATTAGGAATTTCTATAAAACTTCATCTTTACTTTTAAGTAAATATGTATATGCATACTTAGAGTAATCATCAATAAAAGTTAAGAAATATTTATTTCCACCACGAGTCATATTACTCTTCATATTACATACATCACTATGAATAAGATCAAGCATTTCGGATTTCCTCTCAACAGATTTGAACAACTTTCTAGTTATCTTCGATTGAGCACAAATTTCACATTTAGAAAGATTATCAAATTTACAATCCGAGATTAAGCCGAGATTAGTCATATTTTTTATACTTCTATAATTCACATGACCTAATCTACTATGCCATAAAGAAATAGACTCAACCATATAAGCAGAACTAATATCATTGATTACATTAATTTTGATCATGCCGTTACAAGAGTACCCTTTGCCAATAAATTGGCCATTCTTAGACAAAACAAACTTATCAGACTCATACACTAGTTTGAAACCTCTCTTATTGAGAAGGTCCCCAGACACAAGATTTTTACACATATCAGGTACATGAAGTACATCAATTAGAGTAAGTGTCTTTCTATAAGTTAGCTTCAATTCCATTGTGCCTTTTCCAACTACATTGGTGCGAAGATTATTTGCCATCTTCACTTCTTTTCCATCAATTTCTTGATATGTTTTGAATGAAGAGAGGTCTTTGCATATGTGGGCCGTTGCGCCGGTATCCATCCACCATCCACTTTCATTATCAATTGAATTTGCTTCGCAAACAGTAGCAATAAGATCTTCAACATTGTTGGTTTCCTTCGACCCTTATTTTTCCTTAAATGCCTTCTTTTTAAGACGACATTCTCGAGAATAATGGCCCGGTTTGTCACAGAAGAAACATTTTCTCTTCTTTTTCTTATTTGCACCTTGGTTCTTGAATTTTGAATCATTCTTTGCTTTAAATTTTGAGTCTTTGGTAATCTTGAATTTTTGATCCTCAACCATATTAGATTTTGAATGACCCTCACCTTGTTCATCCTTCTTTTCTAGAATACGAGTATCATCTTCAATACGAAGGTGACGAAGAAGGGATTCCACAGTATAAGTTTTTTCATCATGATTAATTTTCTTCTTAAAGCCATTCCAAGAGGATGGAAGTTTTGAAACAATCACCCCTACTTGAAATTCATCTTGAAGATTAATACCAGCGGCTTTAAGGTCACCAATAATTTGTTGGAGTTCATGGGGTTGTGCAACGACAGATTTATCATTACTCATTCTAAAATTCATATAGTTTGAAATTAGAAACTTACGGTTGCTCGCTTCCTCGTTTTGATACTTTGTCTCCAAAGCCTTCCATAATTCCTTTGTCGTTGGAATCATTCGATGAACGCTATAAACAGTTTAAGACAAAGCATTGAGGATGTGTCCTCGACACATAAATTCATCTTCTTTACTCTTCACACGTTTTTGCTTTATTTCTTCGGTGTCTTCGGGTGTGGGCTCGGGAATTTTTTCAAGGTTATCATCTAGAATGTATGCAAGTTTTAGTGATGTGAGGAAGAACATAACTTTCTCTTGCCAACGGGTGAAATTTCCACCATCAAAACGGTCGAGTCGGATTAAGTCTTGAGTCATGACTTGGATAGATTGTGCCACGGTTCCTTTCATTTGAGTGGAGTAATAAGAATAATTTTTTTCCTAAAACTGTTGGAGTTTTATTATGGAAAGAACGAAATATAATAATTAATTTCTGCAAGGCACGTTCTTGGAACGCTTTCTTTTAGGAAAAATTTCTCCCAATCCAGTTGAGACAGAACCAGAACCGCGAGTACACAATGGGGTTGAGACAGAACCAGAACCGCGAGTACACAATGAGTTTTATAGAATCTGCCTTCAGGATACAATGCAGTGTATGAATAGTTGTTTGATTCAAACTATGTACTGTTTGATCAAATCGAGAACACTCTGAATTTGTAACTTGATAATGCCAAAGTATAGAGGACGGAGAAAGGAAAAACTAGCAATTTTCGGTGTCCAAAACAGAGGCCTGAAACTCTTTTTATAGCCATTTCTGTGACTGTTCTTCAACAGTCACAGCTCTTCATGGAGTGACTCAGCAGCCGTTGGATCGTGCCTGTTTGGAACAACTGCGATCTAACGGTTCAGATTAGGCGTCCCATCATAAGCGAATGGACATCCCCTACACGAAACGCTACGAGTTCATCCAACGGTTTAGATCAAGTCGTTTCGGATTTTAAACCCTTTGATCGGATCGTTTAATCACAACGGGTGATCTGTTTTACCTCATCAAAACTTTAGGCTCCCATGCTCCAAGCGACGATGCGAAGTGCTAAGTGCGCGTCAAAGCGCGCAATGCGCCCTAAGTCGCCCAATTGCCCTTTCGCAAGCCGCGTGTCGCGCTTACATGTGTCGCAATTTGTGGTGCTTAAGAACCACCGCGATGCGTAGGATCATTGCCTCTTATTTGACTTGTCAACTAAGAATCTTAGTTGTCCTTTAGTTGATATACCACTACTTTTTGTAGTATTCTTTCAATGTGGGACAATATGGAATTTTGAGTACTCCCATATCTTTCACACCCATTTGCTCATGTTTCTACCTTCTAAATTAAAACCCAAACTATGTTCAAAATAAAACACCAATAATATAATAAAATATTAACAACTAAAAAATAAAATATCAATAAATATTGGAATTAATCCAACATTTCCCCACCAATTTCAATATACACAAGAGAGCAAAGCAAAAAGACAAGAAATAACTTTTGGCATTATCGCTAAAATCTAGTACATAAATGAGAAGTGTCTTTCGGACTTGAACTTCCATATAGTGAAAATAATTCAAAGCTTCATCAAGGTGCTGTGGTGAATGTATCTTGAACAAAGGACCTTTTGAGACTAGCCGGAACTATCACACATACCGATTTCTGAGTTTATAAGTGTTCTTCTAGCATGCACTTTTATGGCCTTGTGCTAATCCTGATTTCACGAGCGCTTTAGGATCGGTCTTGATTTCATAGAAAGCGGCCACACTTTCGACACTCGAATAGGTAAATCAACTTTACTGATTCTGCGAGTCACACTTATATGATTTATTAAGAAGTAACCTTCATCCTCTAACATGCAGAAAACCAACACTAGGCACATAGGAATGAAACTTTTTGTATAAAATTCCTAGTGTTCCATAAGTATAATTTAACTTGTTTGTACCACATTGAACTCTATCTATATTTTCAAGATATGAGTTGGGTTCCCATTAAATATAGTTGTGTTATTTAATAGACCTTAGTCCCATTCCTTTTGAGGTGATATATATCATCTCCCTAACAAGACCTTTAGTCAGAGGATCTGCTAGATTCTTGTTCATTTTATTATAGTCGACTGTAATTACTCCTTCCTTGAGTAATTTTCTTATAATTTGATGCCTTAGACTAATGTGTCTAGATTTTCCGTTGTAAGTTTTGTTCGAAACTTTATAAATTGTGGCTTGATTATCACAACTTATCATAATAGAAGGTGATGGATTTTTCCATAAAGGAATATCATACAACACGTTTCTAAGCCATTCTGCTTCTTTACATGCATCTGCTAGGTCTATAAATTCAGATTGCATTGTTGAATCTGATACACATGTTTGTTTCTTGGATCCCCAAGAGATAGCTGCTCCTCATAGCGTAAAAATCCAATCAGTAGTTGACTTGAATTTTGATTCTAGATTATTCCAACTTGAATCACTATACCCTTCTAAAATAGATGGATACCCTACATAATGTAAGCCATAATCCAAAGTCCTCTTCAGGTATCTAAGCACCCTAGAAATTTCATTCCGGTGCTCTTGTCCTGGATTACTTGTAAATCTACACAATACACTCACTCCATAAGCAATGTCTGGTCTAGTGCAATGGATGGCATACATTAGACTCCCAATAATACTAGTATATTTAAGTTGGTCCATAGCACGCCCAGTATTTTTCATTAATTTGATGCTAGGATCCACTGGTGTAGCAGCTGGCTAAAGTTCAAAATGATTATATCTTTTAAGAACTTTTTCTATATAATGAGATTGAGATAACGCTAAAGAATTATCCTTTCTCACAATTTTGATTCCTAAAATCACATCAGCTTTTCCAAGATCTTTTATATCAAATTTTGATGAAAGAAACCTTTTGGTTTCTTCAACATATTTGAGATTAGACCCAAATATTAACATGTCATCCACATATAAGCAAATAATAACACCAACACCATTTTCAAATTTACTATATATACATTTGTCGGCATCATTAACTTTATATCCATGGGATATAACAATATTATTAAACTTCTCATGCCATTGCATGGGAGCTTGTTTAAGGCCATAAAGAGATTTAACCAATTTACACACTTTCTTTTCGTGGCCAGGCAAAACAAACCCTTCGGGTTGTTCCATGTAAATCTCTTCTTCTAAATCACCATTTAAAAATGCAGTTTTAACATCCATTTGATGAATAGCTAAATTGTGAATAGAAGCAAGAGATATTAATATCCTAATGGAAGTGATTCGAGCAACAGGAGCATATGTATCAAAGTAATCAATTCCATGTTTTTGCTTATAGCCTTTAGCAACTAGTCTTGCCTTAAATTTATTTATAGAACCATCCGGATTTAATTTTCTTTTAAATATCCATTTGCACCCAATAGGTTTAGCCCCCGGGGGAAGATCGGAAATAACCCAAGTTTGATTTGACAAAATTGAGTTCATTTCATCATTTATTGCTTCTTTCCAAAAGACAACATCCCTAGATGTTACCGCTTCATGAAATGTGGTCGGTTCATCTTCTATATAAAGAACAAATTTAGTTTTGTTCTTAGTCTCATTTAAACCCCCTTCAACTAAATTAATAACAAAGTCAGGCCCAAATATTTTTTCAGTTCTTTGTCTTTTACTCCTTCGTGGTTCAACGTCATTCGTTGTTTCCGAAGAAGATATAGGTTGTGAATTTTCTTCTAAATTTGAGGAGTCAACATTCGGATTATTATTTTCTAAACCTTGATTCAAAGTACTAAATTTTGTTAGATGTTCAAAGAATTGCACATCTACTGACTCAATGGTTTCTTGAGTTTCAAGGTTTAAAAATCTATAAGTTGTACTGTTACTAGAGTATCCAATAAAAACACATTTGTAAGTCCTATTTCCTAGTTTAGGTCTTTTAGGTTCGGGTTTTCTTACATAAGCAAGACATCCCCAAACTTTAAGATGTCTAAGATTAGGCTTACGATTAAACCATAATTCATATGGTGTAATATCTTTGTTTTTCAATGGAACTCTATGTAAAATATAACGTGCGGATAAAACAACTTCTCCCCACATCGACAATGGTAAACCAAAACTGATTAACATTGAATTTATCATTTCAACTAAAGTCCTATTTTTTCTTTCCGCCGTTCCATTTTGTTGTGGCGTATATGGCGCCGTAACTTGATGGATTATCCCATGAGTATTACAAAATTGTATAAACTCACTCGGGTAATATTCACCACCCCTATCGAATTGTAGGACTTTAATTTTCCGATTTTGTTGAGTTTCAACTTCTGCTTTAAAAATTAGGAATTTCTCGAAAACTTCATCTTTACTTTTAAGTAAATATGTATATGCATACTTAGAGTAATCATCAATGAAAGTTAAGAAATATTTATTTCCACCACGAGTCATATTACTCTTCATATCACATACATCACTATGAATAAGATCAAGCATTTCGGATTTCCTGTCAACAGATTTGAACGACTTTCTAGTTATCTTCGATTGAGCAAAAATTTCACATGTAGAAAGGTTATCAAATTTACAATCCGAGATTAAGCCAAGATTAGTCAAATTTTTTATACTTCTATAATTCACATGACCTAATCTACTATGCCATAAAGAAATAGACTCAACCATATAAGCAGAACTAATATCATTGATTACATTAATTTTGATCATGTCGTTACAAGAGTACCCTTTGCCAATAAATCGGCTATTCTTAGACAAAACAAACTTATCAGACTCATACACTAGTTTGAAACCTCTCTTATTGAGAAGGTCCCCAGACACAAGATTTTTACACATATCAGGTACATGAAGTACATCAATTAGAGTAAGTGTCTTTCCAGAAGTTAGCTTCAATTCTACTATGCCTTTTCCAACTACATTGGTGCGAAGATTATTTGCCATCTTCACTTCTTTTCCATCAATTTCTTGATATGTTTTGAATGAAGAGAGGTCTTTGCATATGTGGACCGTTGCGCCGGTATCCATCCACCATCCACTTTCATTATCTATTGAATTTGCTTCGCAAACAGTAGCAATAAGATCTTCAACATTGTTAGTTTCCTTTGACCCTTGTTTTTCCTTAAATGCCTTTTTTTTAAGACGACATTCTCGAGAATAGTGGCCCGGTTTGTCACAGAAGAAACATTTTCCCTTCTTTTTCTTATTTGCACCTTGGTTCTTGAATTTTGAATCATTCTTTGCTTTAAATTTTGAGTCTTTGGTAATCTTGAATTTTTGATCCTCAACCATATTAGCTTTTGAATGACCCTCACCTTGTTCATCCTTCTTTTCTCGAATACGAGTACCATCTTAAATACGAAGGTGGCAAAGAAGGGATTCCACAATATAAGTCTTTTCATCATGATTAATTTTTTTCTTAAAGCCATTCCAAGAGGGTGGAAGTTTTGAAATAATCACCCCTACTTGAAATTCATCTTGAAGATTAATACCAGCGACTTTAAGGTCACCAATAATTTGATGTAGTTCATGGGCTTGTGCAACGACAGATTTATCATTACTCATTCTAAAATTCATATAGTTTGAAATTAGAAACTTACGGTTGCTCGCTTCCTCGTTTTGATACTTTGTCTCCAAAGCCTTCCATAATTCCTTTGCCGTCGGAATCATTCGATGAGCGCTATAAACAGTTTAAGACAAAGCATTGAGGATGTGTCCTCGACACATAAATTCGTCTTCTTTCCGCTTCACACATTTTTGCCTTATTTCTTCGGTGTCTTCGGGTGAGGGCTCGGGAATTTTTTCAAGATTATCATCTGGAATGTATGCAAGTTTTAGTGATGTGAGGAAGAACATAACTTTCTCTTGCCAACGGGTGAAATTTCCACCAACAAAACGGTCGAGTTGGATTAAGTCTTGAGTCATGACTTGGATATATTGTGCCACAGTTCCTTCCATTTGAGTGGAGTAATAAGAATAAATTTTTGCCTAAAACTATTGGAGTTTTATTATGGAAAGAACGAAATATATTAATTAATTTCTGCAAGGCACGTTCTTGGAACGCTTTCTTTTAGGCAAAATTTCTCCCAATCCGGTTGAGACAGAACCAGAACCGCGAGTACACAATGGGGTTGAGACAGAACCAGAACCGCGAGTACACAATGGGTTTTATAGAATCTGCCTTCAGGATACAATGCACTGTATGAACAGTTGTTTGAGTCAAACTATGTACTGTTTGAGCAAACCGAGAACACTCTGAATTTGTAACTTGATAATGCCAAAGTATAGAGGACGGAGATAGGAGAAACTAGCAATTTTCGATGTCCAAAACAGAGGCCTGGAACTCTTTTTATAGCCATTTATGTGACTGTTCTTCAACAGTCACAACTCTTCATGGAGTGACTCAGCAACCGTTGGATCGTGCCTATTTGGAACAGCTGCGATCTAACGGTTCAGATTAGGCGTCCCATTGTAAGCGAATGGACATCCCCTACATGAAATGCTACTTGCGAAGTGCCAAGTGCGCGTCTAAGCGCCCTAAGTCGCCCAATCGCCCTTTCGCGCGCCGCGTGTCGCGCTTACGCGTGTCGCGATTGGTGGTGCTTAAGCACCACCGCGATGCGTAGGATCATAGCCTCGTATTTGACTTGTCAACTAATAATCTTAGTTGTCCTTTAGTTGATATACCACTACTTTTTGTAGTATTCTTCCAATGTGGGACAATATGGGATTTTGAGTACTTCCATATCTTTCACACCCATTTTCTCATGATTCTACCTTCTAAATTAAAACCCAAACTATGTTCAAAATAAAACACCAATAATATAATAAAATATTAACAACTAAAAAATAAAATATCAATAAATATTGGAATTTATCCAACACATGTGCGTGCACACACTCTCGTACACACACGTACACAAAAACACACACAATACAACAACTCAAATTCACACGCGTACGCGTGCGTACGCAAAATACAACATTAATCATTGATTTAGTTAGCATGTGACGAAGAACAACTGGTGCAAAATTTATATAGTGTCGTATTTATGGGCTATCGCAAGTTGGACAAATAAATGTGGTCTG
This sequence comes from Sambucus nigra, assembly GCA_949130495.1. NCBI lineage: Eukaryota > Viridiplantae > Streptophyta > Magnoliopsida > Dipsacales > Adoxaceae > Sambucus > Sambucus nigra. The sequence goes on along the minus strand of OX422209.1, from coordinate 528,518,993 downwards.
TGTGGATATAGAACCGAATTAGAGTTGTATACGCCCCTAAAGGTTCCAGAAACTACATCGACTCCTATTTTCTACAACTCTAGCAGGGAAGAGAATATTCCGTACCATAAAAGTAATTTGGACTCTAAAGTTAATGACCAAAGGTTTGACTTAAGTCATCAGAGTTTTGGGGTTATGAAAGAGTTATATGTTGAGATTTCTAATCCTAATTTAAATTTTGTGTACTGGTTCAGTTCAAGTTCGCGCTTTTTTTTAAGACTCAATGGGTAAAAAAATTGGCAAAAAAACAAGCCCAAACATATAACTCTCATGTGAGCAACCTTTGATATGTTAGGATACATTGAAGATGCTACAAATGTTCGTCAAGATATGTTCGTAAGAAAAGCTCAAAATCCTAACGGCGTATCTAAATCTGCCAATGATAACTCTTTTCCGACTTTAAGTTTCGAAGAAAAATTGACCATTAGATACAATCTCATGTCTTCTCCCGCTCGATCAAGTTATCGTAAATTTTCGTACGCCCAAGTTAGAATTCTGTAGTTTTTAGTTTTTGGTTGTTTTCTCCAATTTCAGTCTTAAGCTTTCTTTAGCGTTTGTAAGAACCACTTTAGAGAGGCTATTTCTCGTATTTGTTTATAAAAATAAATTTTTAAAAAAAAAAGAGTTATACAAGATCAAATTTATTTTACCAAAAATAGCGAGAAAAACCACTGGCTTTGATTTTTCCCCCACTTCCCAAGTAGCATTATTAAGTGGTAACATATATATAGCAAGTTGATATTAGCTATTCCGAATTGCTTGTAGTTAATTCTACATTTTTTTAAGGGGCTTTGTAAATTTAGGACCTATTGTAATAGGTATTTTGGAAATAGGACAACAGACATTTAATTTATAGTTTTAGTCCCTAGTTTTTAATAAAGCCGCTAGCGCGGACCCATATTCATAAAACGTTAACTAATCACAGCATGCCACATGTTCCTTTAATTTGAAAATAGGGACTAAAAATGAAAACAAAATGTTTCTTGTCCTATATCCATAATCAATATTATTTGAAGTACTAAAAATACATAATCTATTTTTTTAATTACGTTAGAATAGGAGTCCAACATAAATTTTTTCCCCTTCTTAGTATATATTTTTTTATTTTACACAACTCTCTCCCTTGCATTAGCATATGTATGTAGTCATCAGCAGAGAGTGGGCAAATACCGCACCAAAAAAAATATTTTGGAAATTAGATATAGTGTCCACATAAAATTTTAATAATCGACTATAACTTTCATGTGTAATCTAATAGCCACTCTCATCATGTATACAAAAGATTTTTGTGGATGGCAAGTTACATGGGATATTCTCTTAACTTTTTTTTTATTAAATCATCATTCAAGAAATAATTGCATCCTATTTTTTCAAAATAGTCTTTAAAGTGTAACCCAAGGTGATAGCCAAGAGGAATGAGCATTTATCTAACAATCCAGATGTCAAGAGGGCGAAAGACGTGTCGGTATTTGAGTGTCCAAACATACCTTGAGGGATTTAGTCGGGTGCTTAAAGAGACCCTGATATATTAAAAAAATTATATCACTAGCAGTGGAGGAGCCAGTAATTCACATAATATTGCAATATTGTTATAAATAGAACAAACATACTTCATTACCCAAAAAGAAAAGAGGATTTGCATCTTTTCATAAAAAAGTAGAGTTGAAATAAACCATATTGGAGTAAAATAATTCTATAATATCCCTCGGTAAGTTTTCATATTCTGAAAGTGATCCATGATTGCTTCATTGGAGATGGAATCAAAAACATCCTTTTCAATGTATGTCACATAACTATCACTTAACCATTCATCCCTCATGAGGTTTCGGAGGTCAGATTTAACTATTTTCATACCTGAAAATACCCTCTCAACTGTAGCAGTGGAAACGGGAAGAATTAGAGACAACTTTATAAGCTTATAAACCAATCCATACACAATGTGCTTTCTTGTCTCAACCATCTTCTTACTCAAATCATCAATCCCTTCCAACTCAAGAAAGTCATCATTAGATTTCATATCAAATTCATATGTATGTAGTTCATTCTCAAGGACAATACGTTGTTGTTCCGTGAAATCAACGTGATAGAATTCAGAGAGACGAACCAATTTGATGATATTAAAAGAAGCAAATGAATTGCATGGGTTTAAGCATGCCATACACATAAGCAATTCTGAATTCACCTCATCAAAGCGATTATTAAGCTCAACAAGTTGCTTATCCACACAAAGGTAGAACATGTCAATTCGATAATGATGTATGTTTGTTATCAAAGGTCCTCTTCTCGATCTTCCTAAACGAATATAGTTATCCTCCATATTAGGAATGGGGATACCATGTTTTGTACAAAAAGAAGAAACTTCCATCAATAGATTATCCCATCCATACTCTCTCATTTTCTGTAAACGTAGCTTTAAAAGTCTAACCAAAGTGATAGCATTCACAATATCTTGATCTTTCCGTTGCAATGCTTTTGAAAGATCATTAGTGAATCTAAGTATATTCTTCATCAAATGCATAGTGAAAATGAAATAAAAAGTTTGCATTGTTTTTATCAAATTTAATGCCTCACCTTTTCTGTCCGGAGAATCCGCCACTAAATCCGCAAGGACATCAAGCACAGATTCGAACATAACAATCAAATTTATTAGTGTACCATAGTGCAATCCCCATCGTGTATCACCAGGTTGCTTGAGACTAATCTCTTGATTTAACCCGCGACCGCTTGATAATTCACCACATTCTAGTTTCTTAAAAACACGTTCAACTTTCTTTTCTCTAAGAATGTCTCGACGATTGCATGATGCCCCAACAATATTCACCAAACTATTAACTAAGAAAAAGAATTCAGCAACGTGGTCAAGATCTTTTGTAACATGAACAAGTGCCAATTGAAGTTGGTGTGTAAAACAATGCACATAAAACGCCGACTTGTTCTCATTAAGAATCAATGATTTTAGGCCATTATACTTGCTTTGTATGTTACTTTCCCCATCATAACCTTGACCACACAAGTTTGTCACACTCAACTTGTGCATGTTAAAGAAAGAATCAAGTGATGTTTTAAGTGAAATTGTCGCAGTGTCATGAACGTGTACCATGCCTAGAAATCTTTCCATCACACAACCACTTTCGTCCACATACCGCAAAACAAGGGGCATTTTCTCTTTAATTGATGCGTCACGAGCTTCATCAATTAAAATCGCGAATGGTTTTCCGGTGAGATGTTTTAAAATTTCTTTGCATATCTCACCGGAAATAACATTTACAGCATCTTTTTGAATTTTCGTAGATGTCAATGAGTGGTTTCCAGGAGCATTTTTAAGCACAACACTATTAACAACTTCATTTCTATCCGCAAGCCATTGTAAAAGTTCAATAAAATTACCTTTATTCAATGACCCTTCTGATTCATCATTGCCACGAAAAGATAACCCTTGTCGTAGAAGAAATCGAATCACATCAATGGGCGAATTTAATCGGATACGATACTCAATTCGATTCTCCTTCGATTTGTTATCGATTAGGGTCTAAATATGTTGATTTTTCTTCAATAAATCTTGACTCTTCATATAAGCAACATTATGAGAACTAGTATGGGGTCCAACATGATCTAGGAGTCTTCCACTATTTTTTCAATTCGTAAAACCACCACTTACAAAAACATCACTTTTATTTTTATCCACGGATTGGGGTCGGAATAAATAGCACGACAAGCAAAATGCAGTATCTTTTTTTACATTGTACTTTAACCAACTCCCATATTGGGTGAACCAATTTGGATTGAAACGACGAGCCTTATTTTCAAACATCGTTTGAGGAAATGTTTGCATAGAGGGTTGACAAGTGCCCATTTGTAAATAGGCTCGTCTAATGTTCTCATGATCATTTGGATTATAATCTAAAATCTGAGGTCTTAAACCAGGATCAGAAGGAAGATTTAATAGGTCACCCGTAATGAGCTCTCGTCTCATTTTTTATGTACATTCCACTTGAACATCAATATTTTCAGTTGGTGGAGGCATCACTTCAACGAAATCTTTTTCATTAGTTCTTCTAAAATATTTTTCCATATATGAAAATAATTAAAATTAAAAATCAACTCAACATTCACAAAAAAAATAATTAAAAAAAACAACTCAACTCAATATTTGTGTTCAACGACAACAATATTTGGGTTCAACAACAACAATATTGGTAGCAAGCAAGCAACAAATATCTAAAAAATTATTGGGCAATATTTGTACTAGCAGTATCATTTTGATTTGGACATAAAACAGATAGCATTAGCATTTGTTAATAAAATGGACAATAGCAACATTTGTTAATAAAATAGATAGCAGCAACATTTGTTAATAAAATAGATAGTAGCAAGCAACATAAGTTATGGGAGCAATACCTTAAAAACGGGAACAAAAATGGGGGACGATGGAGGCTTTGAGCAGAAATTGGTTTCTCCCAAATGGGTTTCGGCTAATGAAAAGTGAGAAGTATGTTTAGTATGGCAGTAATGGGATAGGGAACATATGATTAGGTTTTAAGTTAGTTTTTTTAATTTCTACCCTAAACTTTTTGAGTTTTTCTAATTTACCCCAATTTTTTTTTTACATTTCTGGCCTAGGCACTCACCACCCCCAGCCTTCACTTAGCTCCGTCCCTAATCACTAGTATGTAAGAGTTTTACATTTTCTCAATCCCCACATTAAGAATGTACTTTCAATGTTTGAACTAAGCTCCATAAATAAAATTAAGTTTTAAATTTAGGCATTAATTATGTTAGAAGTTCTTATCATTTTTTTTAAAATGTAAATTCTTAACTTGGACGAAAATTATTTGTATGTGGATGTCCGCGTGTGAATTGTATTTAGGAGTGCCCGTCCTATTAGAAAAATAGATTATGTATTTTTAAGACTTAAAATAATATTGATTATGGATATAGGACAACAAACATTTCTTTTCCATTTTTAGTCATTATTTTCAAATTAAAGGGACACATGACATGCTGTGATTGGTTAAGGTTCTATGAATATGGGCCGCGCTAGGGCTTTATTCAAAAATAGGGACTAAAACAAAAAAAAAATGTTTGTTGTCCTATTTTCAAAATACATATTATAATAGGTACTAAATTTACAAAGCCTATTAGAAAAATAGGGCGCCTCTGTTTTATGGAGTAAGTATTAGCCTCGCCAGTGACGGAGCCAAGAATAATAGTTGGCCTGGGCACAAAAGGAATTTTTCGGGGGTTTGGGGGCGGTAGCCCCCGATTTTTTTTTTTTTTGGGGGGGGAGTGCTTATAAAAATCTTTTAACTGCATAAAAATTAACATATAAATATGTGAATTACAATGATTTAAAAAATAAAACATCATTACAAAATGATACTAATGTAAGTTCATACAAAACTATATTTATACAAAAACATTTTTCAGAATAACATATTTATACAAAAAAAATTCAAGAAATTCATCTAAATGTGTAATAACAACAAAAAACCTACCCAAACCAAACATAGATATCTATTAAAAAACATACCCAAATAGCTAACAGCTAATAATATTAACAAAACTAACCGCTAAAAAACATACCCAAACTCAAAAGAGACTTGCTTCACCTCTTCTGTCCGTCGCAGCAAACCCGACCCACCTCCTGCTTCACCTCTTCTATCCGTAGATGGGGTCGCACAACAGAGAAGAGACGGGCAGCATCAGCAAGAGAGGGGGAAGAGAAGAGACTAAAGCCAGTGAGTCGCATGGCACAGGCGAGGGAGAAGAGAAGAGACGGAAGCCGAAAGCCGGAAGAAGAAGAGAAAGAAAAGAAATAAAAGAGGCGGGTTAAGATTGTTCCATGTTTTTTTAGGTTTGAGAGTTTAGGTTATTTAGAAATTTTCCCCAATATCTTTAAAAACTTATAAATCATAGATGTACATAATAATAAATTAAAAAAATTACCTTACCTTTGCAAGCCTGGGCAAGTGCCAGGTCATGTACAATGTCCCTCCGCCACTAAGCCTTGCTGCATATATATACACAATCTAATGGATGCAAATTAGAGTTCTCTTTACATTCTGATTTACTCTTTGAGTTCAATATTTTGTGTTGATTTCCAAACTTTCCCTTACATTAGTTGGTAATCAATGGACTAGTCATAACCTTTTTTAGTAGTGTAAATCATTAAGATATACATTATGCATTTACATCATAAGTGAAATGAATCACATAGATAATATTTCCTTGAAAGAAGGCGAAAAACAGCAAAGCAAATAAAGGTGCCACAAACCAGTCTAAATGATAATGTCAATAGACAAAACTTACTTTCTAGTCCCTCCCATTAAATTTTGCGACCATTAATAAATTGAAAAGATTATAACGAGACTACTGCGATTGGTTGTTCTAAAAAATACAATGGTTATATTTTTATGTTTTAAATTGAGCTTCTATAATTATTTATTGAATGTTTTGTTCACCTCCTATGAATAAAAATACATAAATATGTAAAATAATTGTCAAAGACACAACTTATATGACATCACATAAACAAAAAAATATTACGTGTGTCTGTGTGTGTGTGTGTGTATATTATATATGCGCACACACACACACACACACACACACACACACACACATATATATATATATATATATATATATGCGCACACACACAGTACACACACATACACACACACAGAGAGTACTCCTCTTGTACAGACTGTCCCGAATTTTAATAGTGCGGATTGGATATATGTCACCTGACGGTGAGTTCAGGAAAAAAAAAAGCACGCCTATGCGGATATCACTGTTCGGGCCAACCATCCGAAACAATTTTTCAAAATATTAAAAATTATTTTTTTGTTATTTTTTTGTGTGTGGTATTTGAACATTTTAGACACTCCACAAAAAAATTAACTAAAAATAATTTTTTTACAATTTAAAAAAAATGATCAAATATATTAGTTTATAAACACCTTAAAAATTGACATATTTATATCGATTGTTTTAAAATAAAAATAATTTATTTTGAATTGTTTTTTTATTTCATAAAATATTTAAATATCACATAAAAATATTCATTATTTTTTTATTACTTTAAAAAAATTGTTCATCACAGTTGGTAGTCATTTAATGAAATCGCAGGATCAAGCTTATGTATATATATACACCATGGATACCAATATTCTGGACATGTGATCCCCATAGGAGTCAAAAGAAGAGAAGGGAGACAACTTGATTATGAATTAGATTAAAGTAATTCCTATGCTCGATAAAGCCATCACACTATAGAGGATTAGACTACCCAAAAACTTTAAATCTAGAGTACTTTTTTGTGACTTGACCATACATAAATTTTAACAGAAAGCATTCAACGGAAATAAAAGCTTAGAAAAGTCCATTTGGAAGCTTGAAAGAGAAATTTTGTTGAGTATCTCAATCATAAAAGTTTGATTTAAGATGGAATGCCTACTTTTACTTTCAGATAGTAAACAAACTTTGCAAGAAGGGAAACTTGCGAACAACTAGACTGTTGGCTGCATTTGGAAACGGAATTATATATCTTAATATTTTATCTCATATATATTAAAATAGTAAAAAAAAATTGTTTTTAATTGAATTTTTTTATGTGGTATTTAAATTTTTCAAGGGATTCATATAAAAAAAATCAGCTCAAAATAACATTTTTTGCTATTAAAAAAAATCAGTCAAACTTTCACACTTTTTAAAGCACTTTAAAAGCTGTGAACGGTTAACCGATTTTTTAAAAATAGCAAAAAAAATATTTTGAGCTGATTTTTTTATATGGGTCCCTTGAAATGTTTAAATACCATATAAAAAATTCAACTCAAAAATATATTTTTTAATATTTTAGAAAAATTAGTTTTCCCAACAAGTCTGTATACTTTGTATGTATGAGAACTGATCTCAATATATAATACTCATATATGATAACTTACTGTTCATAAAAATGTCTTACATTTAGTATTCATGATCGATTATTTTACATTAAGTTCCGTTTGATTGACATGAAATTATTTTTTACGAAAAATACTAATTTTTTTTAATTTTTTTTTTATTTTTGCGATGCTTGATTTTAAATAAGTTCTATAAAAACAATGGTCAAAAAAATGAAAAGCCTTCCATAGTTGTATTATTTTTCATGGAAAAAATTTCTTAATCAAACCCTAAAGATTTGATTTCCATGAAAAACTCCAAAAGTAAAATCATTTCACTCATATCTTTTTTCACTCGTTTTCCAACTTCTCGTGAAAATGAACCAATTTTCAGTTATTTTCTAACGTTGTTATCAAACACACGCTAATTACATCTCATGTTGCGGGTCACATTTCACATCATCTTTATTCAACACTTTCTTATGTGTTTTAATTCAAACTCTCATATTAACATTTAACATTCTACACTTAGCAAATCAAGGATTTCACTCATGGATATAGAGTAATGCCCCAAGAAAAATCTCGAGGCACTACTCAAATAATAGAAAAATAAACTAGTAGAAAAAATATAAATGCATCAAGTGTTTACACATTTTCGTGCGTGCATAATATATAAATTGTATGCATACGACACTCACACTAAAATTCAAAAAACAATATTGATGATACCATAGTGGTTTCTTGAGAACTCCAAGGGTTCATGACCTCTTACTTTTCCCCATGCAAGGAAAGAGGTTCCAAGGTCTATCAGAGGCCTCTGTTAGATTAGTGTTAACCTTTACAGACCGCGGCTACGCAAGATAAGGGTTCACACCAGAGTCAAGGTGTCCTTCAGGGTACAAGCACTAAATCGCAGTACCAGACTTTGATAATCGAGCTCAGAGACCTTAGGAGGAATGGTTTCAAGCCTCAGATTAATTCAGTGGACATTCACATCACAAGAATGGACCTCAGCTAGGTATTTAATCCCACATCCAAGGTTTAACCTCTTTAAAATGACACAAGAGTATGCTCGGACCATTTTAGAGCTACCTTAACCTCAAACCATTTTAGAGCTACCTCACTCACCACAGGATCCCTTAGACATCCGGTAGTGCTCCTGCAACTTCTCTAGCGAGTAGGTAGAAGATACAAACACTGTTCTACCTACAACCACAACTCACTCTCACTAGCATTGAAAGCTCATATATACATTAAATGCTCTCATCAACTACCTTATACCACCTGCAAGCCTTTCACCAACATTCTATTGTGTTATTGTAGCCGTTAGACCATAATATAGTATACTTAATATGCTCCATAGAATAGATTATTTGAATTTCTTGTTAAAAAAATTGCGTCTTTGTCCAAGAGGTCACCAGAAAGCTTCATCAACTTCATCTCGGATTCACTCATATAGAACGTCAAGTATACCACTTAGGAAATGTATAAGACTTAGCGAACTTATATTCGAACCTTGGTTAATTGTTTTCAAAATTTCAAATTCCTTTGTAATTAAACTTGTTTGGATAATTTGTTAAGCACATAATGCAAATACACTCTTTGTTGATACCAAAATTAATATGCTGATGTGGATGAATAATACGAAGACACGTGTCAATCTACATGGCACAATAGCAGCGAAGAAGTTCATTTCCAGACCAACCATGATTCTTTCCGAGCAACGAGGATACACCGAGGAACTCTAGCGCACCGAGTAACTCTAGCGCTCCGAGGTACTCTATCGCTCCGAGGAACTCCTGACCAACGAGCAACTATGGCGGTCTGAACTGCACCTCGGTCGTATCATTAATTGCCAGATAATCAACAGTTCAAATATTCATTGAATGCTTATATTCTTGACGCGCACGCAGCATTAAATGTATTACCCTTTCACATGTATACCATTTAATGTATCGAACCTTTCATGTACAGCCTCAAGGCTATAAATACCTTGTATCAACCCCATTCAAGGGGACCGGAATTTCTTGAGAGAACTTGTAATCAAGAATTCTGCAAACACTCAGCAATAACATAACAGTGGACGTAGGCTTTATTCCTAGCCGAACCACTTTAAAAATCTTTGTCTTATTTATTTATCTGTGATTAAATAATTAGAGCAATCTAGTTTTTTACATCAACAGATTGGTGCCGTCTGTGGAAAACGACTGTTATTATCGTTTTTCATAAAAATCATCTATCATCAATGGCAGATAATCCAGAATCCAGTAATCGAAACGCTGGAAATACTAGAAATCTTCCGAATCCATCTGCACCTCCAGATCTGGCCGGAATTGTGACGAATCTGGCTCAAGGGCAAACCGCCATGCAAGAATCTATGAGGCAACTCATTTAAACTCTTCAAGGCGGTGCACCTACTTATTCAAGGCAAAGGGGCGATCGTGGGCAATCGCAATCCAGACGTACTGGGTCATATCGCAACGGGGAATCCAATGATTCTTCTTATCAACCTGGGCGAACTTCATCAATACGGGCTACAGATACAGATCAACCTACATCTCTCTCTCCGAAGAGAACCAGTGCCTTGGAAAGATTAAGCAGGGTATCTCCTTTCAGTCGGTTAGGACCAAGGAGAAATATGAGTCCACCTAGAGCTCCATCGAGAAGCTTTCGACCACCATCACGTTTGAGAGAAGGATCAGCACAATCACGACCAGCTACTCGTCGAGATAAATCTCAGGAAGCTACGTCAGAGCGATCAATTGCTCAGACTAAGCGGCCTGAGGAAGGAAATGAAGCGTGGAAAGGATCTCTCCAACGGTTGGAGGATAAATTGGGAGAAATGGCTAAAGCAAAGAACCCCCTACAACGAACTTTTGTTCGAGGAACACCTTTTGTACAGGCCATTGTGGATTTTCCTACACCATCGAAATTTAAAGCACCTGTGGTAACTCCCAAATATGATGGAAAGACAGATCCTGTTCTTCACATAGAACAGTATCAAGCTGCCGCTGACATCTATGTTGTTCCCGACGAGATGAGATGCAGGGCCTTCTCAGGAACTCTTACTGGATCTGCCCAGATATGGTACAACAATCTTCCTCGGGGTAAGATTTCAACTTTCTTTCAGTTAGCCGAGTTGTTTATTGGCAATTTTTGTTTTGGGGCGAAGCCAGTAAAGCGAGTAGCACACTTGCTAAGTGTTAGGCAAAAATCGGGTGAAAGTACTAGAGATTACATAACTCGTTTTAATAACGAGAAGTTGGAAGTCATAGATTACGAAGAAAAGACAGCAATCACTGCTTTGATGAGTGGTTTGTTGCCTAATAAGTTATACTACACATTGGCCAAAGATCCACCTAAAACTATGCCGAAGTTGATGGCAAAAGCGGCCAAAATCATGAATGCCGAGGAAGCCATGGCTGCAAAGAAGAATATGGATAAAGAAACCAAGGTGGAGGTCGACAAGTCTAAGAAGAAAGATCAGAAAGGTAATGGTGGTGACAAGCACACCAAGAATAATAGGACAACATGGGAAGTCCTAAAGAAGTACGATAATTATACTCCATTGAAAATGGGTATTAATCATGTTTTGGAAGAAATCAAGAATAGCGAGGAAATCAAGTGGCTAGAGAAACTGAGGACAAATCCTGATTTGAGGAATAAGACCAAATACTGCGAGTTTCACAAAGATCATGGCCATATGACCAAAAATTGCATAGCCCTTCAGAACGAGATTGAAACACTCATCCGAAGAGGAAAGTTGTCAAAGTATGTAGATCGCAGAGGTGAAAGGAAGAATGATGATAGAACTAGAGAGAGATCTAGATCTCCTCGTCGTGCAGAGGAGAAAAAGAAGAGGGACCATGAAGATGATCCAGATGATGACCCCGATCTTCCCAAGAAGCCAATGCAGCCTGAACGAGAGGTATTTTCCATACGTTTTGGGTCATTTGATTGTAATGTTATTACATGAGGAGATGCAGGTGGAGGAGACCTTACTGCAGAAAGAAAAGCTTACCTCGGAGAGGCTCAAGCTTGTTCATACATTCAACGAATAAACCTGGCCGAAGATGATCGTCCGAGGAAGGTAAACAAAGAGAAGCTAGTGATTGGTTTTTCAAAAAACGACCTGGCAGGTGTTCTTTACCCCCATGATGATCCTTTGGTGATCAAAATGAGGATGAAGGATGTGGTCATTTCAAGGGTGTTAGTAGACAACGGTAGTTTGGCAGACATCATGTACTATTCATGCTTTGATAGCTTGAATTTGAAATTATCTCAATTGGAACCTTATCACAGACCCCTTCTGGGTTTTGCTGGCGAGAAAGTTTTTCCACTTGGGACGATCAAGTTGGATATACTCATTGGAACTTGGCCTGCTTGTCGAACAGAAAGAATACGCTTCTTTGTGATAAATAAAAATGTGCAGTCAGCCTACAACATCATCATGGGAAGGGTTGGATTGAAGAAGTTCGAAGCAGTTCCATCTACAGTACATCAGTGTTTGAAATTCCCAACGAATTTTGGAGTCGGAATTATGAAAGGTGATCAAAAAGTAGCTCGGGAATGCTATTATTCGTCTGCCGAGCAAGAGGAACGTGAAGAATCAAGGAAAAAGACTACTACTTACCAAGTGGAGGAAGGTACAGAAATTGAAACTCTTGACCCTAGGGATGAATCTCAACTCGTAAAAGGGTAGGTGGTGGAATCTACAGAAAATGTTATTCTGGACGACGAACATCCTGAACGGGTAACCCAGATAGGATCGTCGTTGGATGTTTCAATAAAACAGGAGTTGATAACTTTCTTGAGAAACAGGAAGAATACTTTTGCTTGGAATCATGAAGACATGCCAGGAATAGATCCAAACTTCTTATGTCATGAACTCAATGTGAATAAGGAGATCAAGCCTGTGAGGCAGAGAAGAAGAGTGTTTAGTCCCGAGAAGAACCAGGCCATACAAGAGGAGATCGAGAAACTCCAGAAAGCCCAATTCATTGAAGATGTGAAATATCCAGATTGGTTGGCAAATGTGGTGATGGTAAAGAAGAAGAATAATAAGTGGAGAATGTGTGTTGATTTCACTGATCTTAACAAGGCATGCCCAAAAGATCATTTTCCACTGCCCAGAATCGATCAGCTAGTGGATGCTACCTCGGGACATGAGCTACTCAGCTTCATGGACGCATATTCTGGCTACAATCAGATCAAAATGAAGCCTGAAGACAGGGAAAGTACTTCTTTTATTACCCCAAGGGGAACTTATTGTTATAATGTTATGCCTTTTGGTTTAAAAAATGCAGGTGCAACATATCAGCGGCTGATGAACAAGGTTTTTACCGAACAAATCAGTTGCAACATGGAGGTGTATGTCGACGACATGCTCACCAAAAGCAAGAGAGCTACTGACCATCTAGTTGACTTAGGCCAAACCTTTGATCAACTGGATAAATACCAAATGAAGCTCAACCCGACGAAGTGTACCTTTGGAGTACGTGAAGGAATGTTCCTCGGATACATCGTCAACCAGCGAGGTATCGAGGCAAATCCAGAAAAGATCAAAGCTCTTTTAGGGCTACGATCCCCGACGACGAGGAAAGAAGTACAGAGTCTTACCGGACGAGTTGCAGCGCTCAACAGATTTGTATCCCGAGCAACTGATAAATGCCTCCCATTCTTCAAAACACTGCGAAAAAGTTTTGAGTGGACTGATGAATGTGAGAAGGCCTTTCAAGATTTGAAGAAGTATTTGGGAGCACCACCATTGTTGTCTAGGCCAAAAACGGGAGAAAAGTTGTACTTGTATCTGGCAGTGTCAGAGAATGCAGTTAGCTCGGCGTTGATCAGATTGGAGAATGGAGTCCAGAAGCCAATTTATTACACAAGTAAAGCCTTTCGAGGTGCAGAAATCAGGTATCCAAAGTTAGAAAAATTGGCATTGGCATTAATTGAAGCAAGTAGAAGAATGAGGCCATACTTCCAGGCCCATACCATCATCGTGTATACCGACGTGCCATTAAGACAAGCCCTTCACAAGCCAGAAAAATCAGGAAGATTGATGTATTGGGCAATAGAACTCGGTGAATATGATATTGTGTATGAACCCAGATCATCATTGAAGGGGCAAGCTGTAGCAGATTTTATAGCAGAGTTCACATACCCTGATACCCCCGAGGAGCAAAAGGTGATTGCTGACCTACCTGTGGATGATACAGGATCAACAGACACAGGTCCAGACCAACTAAGGTTGGTAAAAGGACTTGTGGATGTAGAAAAATCATCATATTCAAACCCAGACCAACTCCGGTTGGTAAAAGGGCGCGAACAGATGACCGGCGAGGAACGAAAGATACCAGGGGATGATGAAAGAAAACAGCAAATATTTTACCGAGGAACTCTGACAGATAAGAAATTTGAAGACGAGATACCTACATGGAGATTATATGTAGATGGATCATCTTGCACGGCTGGTTGTGGAGCAGGGATTGTTTTAAACACTCCAGATGATATTGACATGGAATATGCCTTGCGATTCCAATTCAAAGTTTCCAATAATGAGGCTGAGTATGAGGCTATGATAGCAGGTTTTCATTTGGCAAAAGTTATGGAAGCACGGCAAGTAATTGTTTTCAGTGATTCTCAATTAATTGTGAATCAAATGATGGGAATATATGCAGTTAAGGGAGAATTAATGGTGAAGTACCATGCAAAGGTGATGGAGTTATTGACAGAATTTGATGCTATTCAATTGGTGAGAATACCGAGGATGGAGAATGCTAGAGCAGACGCATTGTCCCGATTAGCGTCAGCTACGCGCACCGAGCTGCGAAGAACGATACCAATTGAAGTATTAGAAAGTCGGAGCATAGAAGAAGATCTGACGGTGAAGATTATTACCCTTGATTTAGGAACATCTTGGATGGATCCTATTAGGGCATACATTGAAGAAGGAGAATTACCGGAGGACAAGATAACTGCCAAAAAATTGAAGTATAAAGCTGCTCGGTATGTACTAACTAATGGTGTTTTGTATAGACGAGGAATTATGGCAGGTTTACAGAGATGTGTGCATCCATCAGAAGTCAGGGAATTGGTTGAGGAAATCCATGAAGGATCCTGTGGAGCTCATGTAGCAGGTCGGACACTTTTGCAAAGGGTGATGACACATGGATATTACTGGCCGACGATGAGGGCTGATTGTATAGCCTATGCCAAAAAGTGTGACAAGTGCCAACGTTTTTCCTCCATCCGAAGAACACCACAAGCATTGTTGACACCCATAACTTCACCTTGGCCATTTTCCATGTGGGGGATTGATCTGGTTGGACCATTGCCGACGACCCGAGGAAGGTTCAAATACCTCGTTGTGGCAGTGGATTACTTTACTAAGTGGGTGGAAGCTGAACCACTAATTGATATGACGTACGAGAAGGTATATCAGTTCATTTGGAAGAACATCATTTGTCGATATGGTCTCCCCCATACTTTCATCACAGACCATGGAACACAATTCGATAATGAAGAATTTGCTGCTTATTGTCATCAGTCGAACATTTTGAAGTATCATTCAACACCAGGCCATCATCAAAGCAATGGACAGACTGAGGTGACAAACAGAACATTACTGAATGGTTTGAAGAAGAGGTTAAGTGAAGCTAAAGCAAATTGGATTAATGAGCTCCAATCAGTACTATGGGCTTACCGAACAACTCCCCGAGCAGCAACTGGAGAATCACCATATATGCTAGCATTTGGAAGTGAGGCTGTGATACCTGCCGAGTTGGGTCTTCCAACTCATAGAGTGCTGAATTTCAACTCCCCAGTCAGCGATTTGATGAGAAGACTGGATTTGGATATGCTCGAGGAGGTTACAGAAGAGGCAGCTATTAGGAATGCTGCTTACCAACAACGAACAACTCTGTTCTACAACAAAAGGGTGAAGAAATGTGACTTAAAAGAAGGGGATTATGTGCTAAAGAAAGTCATTCAGAAGCACAATAAGCTGGAAGCAAATTGGCATGGACCTTACCGAGTTACAGAAGTTGTTCGACCAGGAACTTACAGAATAGCAACTCTAGAGGGAGAGGAATTTAAGAATGCATGGAATGCTGAACACCTGCGCAAGTATTATCAGTAATGTAAAATGTAAATCATTTCCTTCAGTATGAATAAAACGAGGAAGTTTCACCATTTTCTTTCTGTTGAAAGTTTTTCGGGGAATACTAGTGTAATATACACTACGCACAAAAATAAATAAATATATATACTCCTTTGGTTAGGAGGCGACACTAGTGTGACCAACTACGGTTGGTAAGATATCTAGTGGACAGCTCTAAGGAGCCAAAAAATACTCCTTTGGTTAGGAGACGACACTAGTGTGACCGACTACGGTTGGTAAGATATCTAGTGGACAGCTCTAAAGAGCCAAAAAATACTCCTTTGGTTAGGAGACGACACTAGTGTGACCAACTACGGTTGGTAAGATATCTAGTGGACAGCTCTAAGGAGCCAAAAAATACTCCTTTGGTTAGGAGGCGACACTAGTGTGACCAACTACGGTTGGTAAGATATCTAGTGGACAGCTCGAATGAGCCAAAAAGTTCAAAAGAACCAATACTACTCCTTTGGTTAAGAGGTGTACACCATCATGATCAATTACGGTTGGTAAAATAAAAATATACTCTCACATTACAACTTATGTTGGTCGGGAGATAAAATTATTGACCTTAGTTGGTCGGACACATTTTATGAAATTGAACCAAGTATAGATGGTCGGGGATAAAAACCCATCAACTGTAGTTGGTCGACAAACATTATTTATCCACCTTGGTTGGTTGGAAACAGTTTGAACATTTTACACTCATTACTTTATTAATAAGTGATTGAACAACCTTGATACTTGTAGCTTCTTATTAAGTTGCACAATGAACAATATTGTTGTTATCCTTTTTAACAGATACATATGCACAAATACAAAGGTGTTTAACAAACACAACAAAATAGCAGTAGAGATTTGCAAACAGAAAATGAAAATCTTTTCATTAAAATTCAGAATAAATTACAAGTTACATGAATGTACTAACTGTTACATTGAAAACCTATTCTATTGGTTTCTTTCCTTTATTCTTTGAAATAGGCTCCTCGCCAGCAGGAGGATCCTCTAGGCAAAGAGGAGAATTAATGAAATTAACATCTCTGAGCATTCTGACGTTCATCACAGAAGGTGTATCCAAAAGATGCTCAGGACGAGATAATTCAACCTGGGAATGAAGGCTATAATCACCGAGGTATTTTGAAATTAAGCTGCGAGGAATGGAACGAGCTGGGATCCAGGCCATGTCCAATTTGAAAGGTGGCACAGGCAAGTCTAGTAGCCCAGGAGCATGATAATCCCATAAGAAGTGGCCTCGCTCTAGCTTTAACACACCCAGGGCGTTCAACCATCCCTGCTTGTAACCTTCATTATTGGCATGTTCAATACGATCATCCAAATGAACAAGAGCTTCATTATATCCTGCCATCCAGAATTCCCTGGGTTGCTTATGGAATTGAAAGGTTAACCTATCCAATTGTTCGAGAAGGTTTTTTGCAAAAAGATCCTTAGAATGTAGAGCAGACTTCATTGCCGTAAGTTGATCTTCCAAGGATAGATTTTTCTTGGACATTTCTGATAGAGCCCGATCTTTGACGTTTAATTGGAATGCTTGAGTTTCCAAAGTAGATTGGGTACGAGACTCTTCAACATTGCGACTAAGAACTCTTGATCGGCTCCGAGAAGCGACTGGAGAACTTTGCTCCTCGACAATTCTTCCTCGCCCCCGAGAACCTCTTCCTCGTCCCCGAGCAGTTCCAGAGATGACAGATCTTCTTAAGTCATCCAACTCTTGCCTTAATTTGGCGTTTTCGACCTCTAAGAATGAGAAGCCTTCATCAGTAACTGGTACTAATGCAGTGGAAGATGATGCAACAGATTCATATTGAGCTAACTTTTTTTGTAAATTATTATTTTCTTGTTCCAGGATCTCGGCAATCTGCCTGCAAGCTTCAACTTCACATTTTAGGGTCCTTTCCCTAATATCATATCCAGCAATGATCTTTTTATGGCCTGTTTCAGAAGAGAGCTGCTGATATCTATTTTCATAATCATCGTGCAACGAAGCCATTGATGCATTGTGTTGATTTTGAAGATCCTCTATGGAACCATGAAGTTCCTCGATCAATTCATAGTATGCCACATTATTGGCCACAGATCTATCAAGTAAATCCTTCAGGTACCGGTAAGCCTCAACTGCTTGTTCTGAGGCATCGTGACTAAGGATGTCGACAATCTCTGATACACTTAGGTCTGTATGACCAGCTTTATAATAACCATTGCATTGTCGCATCAACTCAGTATCAGGAGCAGATATCAATTCCATTCTGGCCAAAAACTAATAAAGAAGAGGAAGCAGGAGTTAATAAATAAAAGCAGACAGAGTATCAATAATGAAGAGGAACGAAGATGTATTTTATTAGATCATCAAAAGGTTACATTGTTCGATTACAAGAATTGAAATATAGAAATGATACCGAAGAACTTCACACCTTTTCCTTGTCCCCCAAGACTTTCTCGGGAGGCTGGGACGAGGAGCTCGGTTGCTCGGTGGTAACAACGGTTTTATCAGCAGGAATCTTCTCGGCAGGAGGAGGCATAGAAAAAAGGTCCTCGATGACAGGGGGTTGAGAAGCAGAGACTGGGTCACCCATAGCCATAGAAGATTCATCTGAGACAGGCTCATCTTCTTCTTCTTCCATAATTGCTGGAGGAGGACCAGGGAGGTGTCGTTGGAATAGATCAGAATCGTCTTTGACCTTCAACTCTTGCAGAGCAGCTACCCAGCCATCGTGGAAGTATTTCAACTTCCCATATTGGACTTGGGATGTCATAGCAGCAATCCCTTTATCCCATCCTTTCTCCCAGCCAGCGTTGAAAGATTTTTTAACGGCAACCTTTCTCTTCAATTTCTCCGAGGAGAGTTTTACATCCAATTTTTCTTTTTGGACTTTGATATCTCGCAGGGTAGATAACTCTTCTTCTGCATTTTTCAGCTTGTCGTCGCATTTTTGATGCTCGACTTCTAAGCCTTTCAATTTGTCCTTCAAATTCTTGGAGGTTTCAGCCGTCTTCACCTTCTCAGCCTCAGCCACAGCCAACTTTTTCTCCCAAATAGCTTTTTCCTCAACATACTTTTGACGAGATTCCTTTAAAGATTGGGTCAAACCCAACAGAGCATCCTCTACACCTGACGAGGAGCTTGACGCTTTAATAGCCTCATCCTTCTTCACAATATTATTGAAACAGTTCACCAGCTGAAAGATGAGAGAAATAGTAAAGTCAATACAAAATGCAAGTAGTCAGAGAAAGAAAGAAAAACCAGAAGTATAAGAAATTTACTGAAGCAAGGTGACGAGCAGCTAAGGATGTCAGCATATCCCTAGGAATTTTTTCATCAATACCATGGACCTCGGGTACGACCGAGCTCATTGCAGAACTTGGAAGAATGATGTTTGGAACATCAGTACCACCAGCAGGTAGAGAGGAGGCAGTTTCAGCCGGAGTAACTGAGGATGATTTCCTCAATCTCCTCAACGGGAGCTCAGAACCTTCAACCAAAGAAGTCTTGGTCGGAGAGATTGTAATTACATCTATAGGAGCACTTTTCTTACTTGGAACCACTGGGGGCTTCTCGGTAGCTTTAGAAGACCCAGCATCCACCTTTTTAGTCCCCTCTGGGACATCAGCTTTGCTTTTCTTGGCCCCAGCAACAGAAGTAACATCATCAAAGAGAGCAGGAGGAGCTCTTTTCTTACCCATCCTTTGACTTAAAGGAAGATGAGAATCTGAAGATGAACCTTCTGGAGTGGAAGCTGGTTCAACAGGGCGAGAAGTATAAGAGGTTTTGTAACTCTTATACTGTAGCAGATATGAGGCAGACCTGATGTGTTTGTCTGCAACGTTCTTGTGCAAACCCCAGATAAGTTTCAGATGCTTGATATTAACCTCTGATTCTTTTGGAGTTCTTCTTTTGCTATCAACTGCAAATAGATACATAACGAGATATCAATTATACATTTTGTCAAACATGATGAAAGCATAATTTCATAAGTAAAAGAAATAAAAATAAACCTATCCCATTGCCATATGGAGGGCATCTGGGACCGTTGTAAACACCATCTCCAGCTAAAGGGGCATGTTGCCAATTTTTTATGATCAACCCATGCTCAAAATAATCTCTATTTGAGTCAGGGAGGTTAACTATAAGAGCCCTATTCAGAAACCTAGTTTTTAAATAATAAATATTATCTAAAGTGGCCCACTTATAGCAGTACATAATTTCAGGGATCCCTATACGAGTCCCATGAGTTAAATTTAATTTGTACACCCCATTAATTATCCTCCATGAATTGGAGGCTATTCTTGCAGGGACAAGATCAAAATATTGACAAAATTCGAGACTCAATGGGTTCGGTGGAAAGGAAAAACCACATTCAGCAATAAAAAGACTGGGGAACCAATGTCCCTCAGCCAAATGAAAGTAATCTTGAGCTCCAGAAAACTCTTCCAAAATTACCCAAGATGGGATGGAAAAATCAGAGCGGAATTTTTCAACAGATTCAATAACATAAACCATGATGAGTAAAAGAAGAAGGAAGAAAACGCTTACAGGAAGAAAGGAGAGCTGTCAACAACGAACGAAAACAAGGACGAACGCACAAGACTGAAAGAGAGAATAGAAAGCTTGAAAGCAGAAAATTGGGAAAAGTAGAAGACAGTATGGTTACCAAAGAAGTTTAAATACTCTGCATTGGGAAGCGGCGAAAGAAATGATTACCAAAAAGAAACTACTGAACTTCTGGCGGCTAAAAGGACAAAAACTGCACGGAGATCGAAGCGCTTATAAAAAAATTCAAAATAAAGGCGGAAGCTGCGAAATAAGAAGGAAATTTGAATACAATGTTCCTGAAACTCAGGAAAATCATTTAATATCACCATATACCGAGAAAGAATGTCCCATACTCCTCAAAGTTCGAAATATGAAACATTGGGGGCTTCTGTTGATACCAAAATTAATATGCTGATGTGGACGAATAATACGAAGACACGTGTCAATCTACGTGGCACAATAGCAGCGAAGAAGTTCATTTCCAGACCAACCATGATTCTTTCCGAGCAACGAGGATACACTGAGGAACTCTAGCGCACCGAGGAACTCTAGCGCTCCGAGGTACTCTATCGCTCCGAGGAACTCCTGACCAACGAGCAACTATGGCGGTCCGAACTGCACCTCGGTCGTATCATTAATTGCCAGATAATCAACAGTTCAAATATTCATTGAATGCTTATATTCTTGACGCGCACGCAACATTAAATGTATTACCCTTTCACATGTATACCATTTAATGTATCGAACCTTTCATGTACAGCCTCAAGGCTATAAATACCTTGTATCAACCCCATTCAAGGGAACCGGAATTTCTTGAGAGAACTTGTAATCAAGAATTCTGCAAACACTCAGCAATAACATAACAGTGGACGTAGGATTTATTCCTAGCCGAACCACTTTAAAAATCTTTGTCTTATTTATTTATCTGTGATTAAATAATTAGAGCAATCTAGTTTTTTACATCAACACTCTTCATAGAAGAAAATTTATTTTTATAAAGAATTGTAACTTTTTTGTGTATTTTAAGTATGGGCATTCTTAGTTGGGACAAACATGCTTGGGGTTTTGTCAAAAACGTATTTCAAA
Source organism: Sambucus nigra (assembly GCA_949130495.1). Classification (NCBI taxonomy): domain Eukaryota; kingdom Viridiplantae; phylum Streptophyta; class Magnoliopsida; order Dipsacales; family Adoxaceae; genus Sambucus; species Sambucus nigra. The sequence continues at coordinate 528,497,281 of OX422209.1, read as the reverse complement.
AAAGTTTTCTCATAGGAAAAAGTGGACATTTCTCTGGACACTCTCACGAGCAGCTTCGCCGTAGCAAAGATTTTCTTTTCTCCAGCAATAGCTCTTCGATCGTATGTTCGTGTCCCGTAAAAAAATCTCTATGTTTCTGCGACCTGTCTTCTTCAACACTGCCACAATGAAGATTTTTTTAACTACAACAATGCATCAGTGATTGTTGCTAATAGTGCCGAAAGCACATTTTTTCCCAACATTGTTTTCTAAGATCTTCTCTGTTTTGTATCAAGTATACCTTTTCAATTGACTTTGTCATTGAAGTGACTACTTGACTCCATAGGAGTGTGATATATAATCTATTATCCATTAAGCACTTTCAAATGAGAAGGCTATATGGTTAAATGTTCAACACTCTTCCAAACCAAGAGTGAGAGCTTTGAAAAATCTTTTTACTTATAAAAAATATTTAATATATTTGAGAGCGTATTTTTTACCACTCTTAGTTGAGTAATTCAAGCCAATGATTTAGTTTTTTCTCTTTGAGGAAAATCTTAAAGATTTATTTACTTATCTTTATGATCAACAAATATTTTCTAAACTATTTTTCGCATGTAAATATTTTCTTTTCCTTGCCTTGAAAATTTTATTTTGAGATTTAAAGGACCATAACTTTGTAATACACCAACACAACCTTTTAGGATTCCCTTAAAATCTTTGGTGTATTATTGTTTATTGCTTAAAGGTTCCATTATAGGAACAAGTTACTTCAACTTTAAAGAAGAAATTTTTTGCTAGAGATTTGACGACATTAGTCGCAGACCAAAATCAGTGGAAGTCGTATAGCGATGTTCAACTATCAGCGCTCTCCTCAGAGGATATGGTGTGAAAGATTTTCTAGTCAGTCATACCATTGTTTGGTTATAAGTATTTGTATTCTAGTTCTAATATCTATACCAAATTGCATTTGTCATTTTTATTGGCCCGAGGTTTTTTTTCGTTAGTGAGTTTTCCCTCATACATATGGTCTTATGTTTATTTTACTTTTTTCGCATTTTTTAGAATCATTGTCTTAACTAAGAAGATAAAATTTGAGATTCTAAAATCTAGTGAAATATTTTATCACGTAGACTTTTGAATTGTTGATAATAGTAAATTAGTGAAAATTTTTCTTGAATTGGGTGAATTAATTTTTTATTTGGGTAACTACCATCGAGGGACACGCTCTCAACTCGTGTCAGAGCGGGTCTCCACAGTTTTAGTTGTGATAACCTAGGTTTAGATCCTTTTGTGTGCAATGGATGGAAGTTCAACCCTTCGACCTCCTCGATTTTATGGTATCAATTATTATTATTGAAAAACTCGTATGACAACTTACTTAATGCCATTGGATGATCGAGTATGGAATAGTGTGATTTTGGAATGAACTTGTCCCAAGGTTTTTGTCAATAGTGTCCAAGTAGATAAGGTTAAATCAAGGTGGCATGACAATGATCTTAGAAAAGTTTGTTTAACATGAAATGACTTAATGCTATTTTTGGTTGCATGTCTCTAATTAAGTTATGTGTATATCCACTTGTATGAAATCTAAGGAGGAGTGGGAACTTTTGAAAATGACCTACAAAGACACCTCCACCATGAAGAACTCCAAGCTTCGATGTTTAACCACCCATTTCGAACTTTTGACCATAAAGTATAACATAAATTTTAACGAGTTCTATGTCGATCTAATGATATAATGACCTTCGTTTTAATTTAGGGAAGACAATTAAATAGTATTTAATCATTGATAAAGTCCTACGATTTCTCCCAAGTTGGTTGCGTAGAAAAGTGGATGCCATTGATGAGGTTGTAGCTTTACTCACTAAATCCATGCGTGTGGATGAATTGGTTAGCTCTCTCTAAACCTATGAGGCAAATTTATCTTATCACCAAGGAATGTTGTCCAAAGAGAAAAATCTATTTTTAAAATCTAAGAAGTCATCTCATGATTTTAGTTCCATTGATGTTAGTGAGAATGATATGGCGATTCTCACTAAGTTTGCCAAGGAGTGGCAAAAAAAATTTCACTCTGAAGGCACTCCTAAGAATTATCCGACTATATTTGAAAATGGTCAAGAAAGTGGAGATAAGAAAGTTGAATCTCCAAAACCCATCATATGTTTCACTTGTGGTAGTCGAGGACATATTTTGAAGTAATGTAATCAAATTTGAGTCAATGTGGTGGCAAGAACATTTACCAAGCCACTTTTAGTGATAACTCGGATGATGACTATTAAGAATGTACACATGTTTCTTTTATGGAAAGAGATAAATTTGACGAGTTTGATGATTTGGAGGATTTTGATTTTCCTCCTTCGGTTATTGTATAAGTGATTTCTCCTAACACCTCTTTGAGCATTATTAACGAGAAAAAAGATATTGATCTTCAAGCCAATTATGTTAGGCTTTACGAGGAATCCATAAAACTCGAATGGCATGACATAAAACTCTCCATTATGCTAGTCGATTTCGAGAACAAAATGGATATGGTGAGTGAGAGTAGTGTGTTTTTTATGCTCCGCTGGTGGTGTGTAGTGAACCACATATAGAGGAAAGTACCAACGAATTTATTCAACACGAGATTGAACTATAATCCACGTCCACTTTTAACTTAAATTTGGCGGATAGATCTTAAAAGTTAGATAGGATTCAGTTTGGATCCAAACTAACTTCCTTAGGTAAACGTGGTATAGGTTTTGGTAGTGAAAGATCTTTGCCTATCCAAGCTACCTTAGTATCCCAATCTATTTTTCCATCTGCCATTATTGAGTCTTCTATTAACGATGTATCCAAAGATAACCAAAGGAATGTGACGTTCATGTTCTCCTATTGTAATAAAGGACAATTAAATGAGTTTTTCTTTAGACTTAGGAATAAACAACTCAAGCGCCACGTCGACCCAATTGAACTGAAACCCCAAAAGTGTACTCAATTCCATAAGATATGATATCTTAGAGAGTTTTGTGTTTTTCATCAACCTGTGTTGCCTTTAGGTGATTTTGAGAAGGGTAAAATTATTAATAGGAAAAAAAAAGAAGAAGTTGGAAGCCCCTAAAAAGGTTTCCAAATGGAAGGGAAATGGAAAAATGGTTGGCCCTCCCATGGTGGTTCCGAAACCTAATGATTTAAAGATTGAATCTAGTTGTATTAAGAAGCATATTATTGATAGAAGGGATCTAAAAAACTTAAAAGGACGAGAAAAGAAAAGTTATTTGTCCTCTTATGAGAAGAATTATGATTCTTTTTGTTTAGATGTCTTAGAGTTTTTGGTTTTCTCTTTTTGATAGGCATCTTGATCACTTTCTATTATTTTATTATTTATGATATCTTCTTTATTTTGTTCATGCCTTTAGATTTTATCCTTGTGCAATATTAGTCTTGTGTGCTTGTTAGGTATTATTTTATCCTATGTGCTGAAATGCAAACCTACATGCTTAGTTATTTTACTAACAATTTAATTTATGACTTTTATACTCCATGTTTATAATTCTATAGCTTAAAATGTCTTAGAAAATTAAGCTTTGAATTTTAGAGTATTTTCCATAACTCATCCACTTTACACCACACTAGAACTTGATTAATTTCCATGCAAAATATAATGAAGGGATTTGTTTTCTACTTCCTTGAAAATTAAAAGTTTTATGAGATGTTTTGTTGATAGGGTGTCATTGTTAATTCATTTATGTTTGAGAGATTTCCATCAATATGGTTGGAGTTGAAAAATTATATATGTTTCAACATCATGAGTGATGATGTGGTAAGAGTTGCAGCTTTGGAATTGTGAGAACTACCTTTGAAAAAATAAAAATAGTTCATCACCCCTGGTAATAAATGAGTGAATGCCAACACATGTAAAATTTGTTCAAAAAACGATGTCTCAAACATTTTTACTTATAAAAAAATTGAGTAATATCAAGGATCTTAGACTTAAAATATTTTAATCATAAATATCTATTTGAGAAAAAAAATGGTAGTTATAAGTTTATTTATTTTTAAGGAAAAATGAGGCTCTCTTTGTTGCATAAAGTCAAAATTTTCCAAAAGTGAGTTCAAACATTCATCTTCATTTAATGCTCATGTTATTCACCTTTCTATCACGAGTTATGGCTTTAAATCCCTTTATATTTTATATGGATTTAATTTGATCTTAGGCCTTTGAATGCTAAGTTATTCTTTATGTAGTGTATTCGACATAACTAGGAATTGTTGTATGGTTTTTTGGAGCTTGTGTGATCATTCTAAATGGTATTTTTTAGGATCAAATTGTGATTGGCTACAACTAAGAAATCATTTGTGAATATTTTATTTCGAATATGATATATTCTATATGTTTTCTTTTTGCTAGCCAAGTCCACAACCTGCATTGCTGGTAGTTTGCTGCAGCAAAAAAATCGCAATCAATGATGGACCCATCACTACAGTGAATGCTTATAGGCCTATTCAAAATGCCCAAATCGGGATTTCAGAACTTTTACCCATTTTTTATTTAAAACCTCTTCACCCTTTAGAACCTCATACCTTCCTCTTAACATAGCATCTTGGAAGTTGTTATTAGGGGTTATTGATTAGTCACTTTTATTATATTATTTGCCCCGTTAATTTGTTCATTCTAACATTCCCGAGCATGCTATTCCCGATTCTTATACCCATTTATTGACTAACCCCTAAATTCATCATATATATTTTGTATCTATCTTTATTGAGATTTTATAGGTCTTGGGAGTGCATATTGGGAAGTTTGGTTTTGATTTGGACAAGTTTCATAGACATTTGCACAGTCGAGGGCATTTTAGTAATTTCAGCATTCGGGTTTTGATCTCGATTTCTTCACGAAAGTTGTAGACCTTCTTCTCATCTTCACGTAGCCTCCAACGGTGCTTGAATCCGATCTCGAAAGAAGAAGTTAAGAAAGTTTCGGTGAAACATGCGATATATAAAGCCAAAGTTATGCAGCCTTCATTTTGGATCAGCAACGAATCGATTCGCCCTTGTTGCGAATCGATTCAGTTTCATATAGTGCAGCATCTCTACATTTCCTAATCTATTCAAATTTTCCGCGAATCGATTCGGCCCTGCTTTTCCAGCTTTCTTCTATTTACTAGTTTGCCAATTTGGATAAATATTTTGGTATTTATCCTTGTTTTCTCTTTCATTTGAGATATAGATTACTTGGGATATTTGTTGATACATAAAAACTCTCTCTTCCCTCTCCTAGGTCAAAATTATTTATTGTTTTTACCTACTTGTAAAGCTTGGATTACTAGTTGATTTGTGGTTATTAATGCAAGAAAGGTTCATTTACTTCATCTCTACTTGTTCTATTAGCATTAATTTGCATTTATTACCATCTCTAGTATAGTGTGTTTACATATTATGGGTTGCTACAATATGTGGTTTCTTGGCATGTGTAATTTAGTTCCTATCATGAGTAGCTAAATTTAAGGTTGAGGATCATAATCCCACCTAAGATGCTTGTACTTCAAATTTAGGGTTTGATTTTGAATTTCCCTAATTGAACTTTATGTGTTTGTATTGAAGAATCCTAGCTTCTTAACTTCTCTTGTTATGCAAGGGATGGTTTTTGAAGCTCTACTTCAAACCAAATCCATTTACCAATAACTAATTAATCCCTAGTCCTCCATCGATGAGTTAATGTCTACATGGTTGATGTTAGGACTTAATTAGTTGTGCTAAATTAAATGAAATTTCAACCTTCCTATTATCCTTTTAGTGAACACAAGGTGGGAGATTGATCCTCAATCCCTTTAAAATCTTGAAATCGAGCTTATCTTAGTTCCTTTCATTGTTTCGTAATCATGAACTAATTAACTATTCATCAATAGCATGTTAGTTTAGAGATTACCCTCAATCACTTTTTCAAACAATGAAATCATCTTTTACACTTTTACCTTTGTGACGTTTAGAGAATCCTTTTTGTCCTATTCTTGTTTATCTAAGAAGTGTTTCAATCCCTGTGGTTTACGATTTCATACTTACCGAATATTACTTGTTGCGATAGATTTACACTTGCATCATAAGCTTTTTTAGAGCGTAACCAAGTTTTTGACGTCGTTGCCGAGGATTGGCAATAATTTTTAGGTTTAAAAAATTCTCTTTACACTATATCGTTCCCTGTGATCACCGTGACATCAAGGTTTCCAAAATTCCGTAAATGCAAGATGCGAATAGTAGCAATTTAAATCCTATTCGTGAACCCTCGTCGTCTAGTGAATCTTCGGATTATTGGAGAACTTTACCATCTATTTCTCATTCCAATTCAATCTCATCTTCTTTTTATACATGGTCCCACTTCGAGCCCACAATAATGGCCGGCAATGTTAATGAATGATGATGCTAGGATTTAGCACCACCAGATAAGAGGTGCAGAGCTCAAATAGTAATAACAATGGCAGCAATAAAGTTGTATATGTATGAGTCTATAGAAGGGGATGAGTATAAGAGGAATAAGACAATGATGTATAGTGGTTAAGCCAATTAGGCCTATGTCCACTATGAATGTGTGATCCACTAAAAATGGGCACCAATGGCCTTGGATACAATGCACATAAGCTCTCTCTCTCTCTCTCTCTCTCTCTCTCTCTCTCTCTCTCTCTCTCTCTCTTTACTGTGTACAAACAGAGTTTTAGCCAGGGTTACAATTATCGATCCCCTTACAAGGTTAAAGATGACAAGTATATATAGGGATTGGGGGGTGTAGTGTACCCCCCAAGCATGCATGTTGCATGTGAATGATGATCTATCCAATCCTTTACTAACACCCAGATGTGCCATTTGCAATTAATGATGACATAATATTCCCTCATATGAGGGGATGGTATTGTTATAACGGTTTAGTCCATGTGCCATATGAGTCCCACGCGCACTGTTCCACGCGTCTCCCAAGTCACGCGCTATGATGATGTCACTCTCGGCCTAGGATACTAGGCCAAGGCTAAAGTTAGTGCTGGCATTGGGCTTGGGTGGATGCGGGCCTCGTACTGTCATCTCCTCATAGGGTCGTCTGGGTTAAGCTGAGGGGTCGGCCCCTTGAAGGGTCGTCTAGGACATGGTGAGAGGTCGACCCCTTGTAGGGTCGTCTGGAAAAGCTGAGGGGTCGGCCCCTTAAAGGGTCGCGTGGGCCATGGTGAGGGGTCGGCCCCTTGTAGGTTCATCTGGGCCAAGCTAAGGGGTCAACCCCTTAAAGGGTCATATGGTCCATGGTGAGGGGTCGGCCCCTTGTAGGGTCATGTGGTCCATAACGAGGGGTCATCCTGGATGATCCTTCCTATAACGGAGCCGTGGTCATTGGACTCGTCCTGGGCCTGAGCCCTCGTCTGGGTGGAGGACACCCTCGGCCTGGCCAAAGGGTATATATGGGTATATCAATCACCCCTAGCCCTTAGCCATCCATGTTGTTGAGATGGTTGAGGGGTAATGTTGCCTTTGAATGCCAACTACGTGATCAGTTTGATGGGTGACATTTGTCAAATTGCATAGTTAGGTGTCCATCGTCATTTTAGTTTCCCAGGTGTGGCGGCTGCACACTGTGTATGGGGCTTGGCGCCCTAATGATGAATTTCCTCGTGGGCTGTACGCCGCCTTAATTTAAGGGCCCACAAATAATGAAGTTCTTAAACTATTATTAAGTAATCACTCTTCTTCTTCTTCTTCTTCTTCTTCTTTGCGCCCAGGCATTCTCTCTCTAGCTTTTTAACAACTCCATCGCCATTTCCTGTGATTTCAACCTTTGCTTTCGAGTTTCAAGATTTATTTCATCGTCGCCTTCGTCCTCACGTAAATCTTCTGCCACAAATTCCTCTTTTAGCTTCTATTTTCGCCTGTTTCTAACATTTGAGCTTCTTTTCATATTTTCTTGGTTGTTCATATTTTTTCGGTGTGAAAGCCCGCCTTGTCGTGGTGGCCATAGGGCTGAGAATTAGGTTTTGGGTTCCTTCTACCACCTTTCTGTAGCGGATTAGCTCTCTTTTGTGGCATTTCTTAGGTTTCTGCCTTCTCCGAGTTCACCTTTGGTGAACTGAGTTCTTCCTGTTCTTGAGTGTTCAAACCTAAAAACTCTTCATTTCTTTAGGTTTGTTCCAAAAGTCAAATTTAGTCAACTGTGAACTTGTTTGTAGTTAGCTTAGCCAAATTCCTTGAAGTGTTGGGTCTTCCCCTTAATTCTTAGAAGACTTTATGATTTAGCCGAGTAATTCCCATCGCTGAGAGAAATTCTTTGTAGAGATTAGGCGAATGGAAGAAGGGGACGAGGGAAGACGAGAGGCCAACCCTAATTAGGTACGACCCATCTTTCCCATTTCTTCAGCCACAATAATACCATCTGAGTCCTGTGGGTCATCTTCTCGTCCAGCCGATAGTCAGACATATGAGAGGGAGCTGAATGAGAGAGCATCTCCACCAACAGGTGCTGGGCCTTCTGGGAGGAGAGAGACGTCCAATCTTAGCCCAAGCCGACAGGCCGAGGGCACAGTACCTTCTGAGGCTGTCCCTGTAACAACCCTGTCCCCTCTTGCCTTCCAGGTGGCCTTTCTAGATGGACCACCAATAGACGTTGAGGCCGAGAGATCTGGGGACGAGGGGCATGAGGACGATAGTGAGGATCTGGATGGTGACTGATTAGGCATAAATTCTCCACATTTATCCCCTTAATTTCGGTATTTTTATGATCCCGTGCGGTGTAAATAGCTTCGATATGGCTTATAATTAAGATACTAACCCTTTTTGGCAAGTATTTCGTATTTTGTGTATCTCTTATGTGTTTTACAGGTATTTCATGCAAGTTAGTGCCAAAGAGAACTCAAAACAGTGAAAGAAAACCAAGAAATGGGGAGTAAAGGGCATTTTCATAATTTTGTAGCCTTATTCCGGAGGTGGGGCCAACTGGAAAGTTGAAGAGCTTTCAACTACAAGCACACTGGAAAAAATGGGACATCAATCGGAGTCCTGGTGTGAAAGTTATGAGAAGTCAAAGATAGAAGAAAAATTTAAATAAAGAGAGGGTCGGTCCGCTCAGAAATTAAAAGAATCGGTCCGCCCAGAAATTAAAAGAACCGGTCCGTACTTCAACATTCTAGAGAACCTCGGACCTAAGACGGATCAAAACTGAAGAAAATAAAAGAACCGGTCCGCCACAGACCGGTCTGCCCAAGAAATAAAAGAACCGGTGCGGATCCAAGGAAAATCGGTCCAGAGGAGGACAGGACCAGTCCGGATCAAGGCAAACCGGTCCGGAGGAGGAGAGGACCGGTCTGGCTGTCGCAATTTTAATTTTCTAATCTTCCTCTAATGGAGAGTCCTAGTGCAGCTAAAACTCTTGGAGTCTTGTAGGGTATATAAACCCGTTTTATTATCAATTTTTAGGACGGAGAATTAATATAATTTTCCATTCTTTCGAGAAAACCCTAGTTTAGAGATAGTTTATTCTTTTAATTTAAATATTGAAGATTATTCAGAATTCTATGATTACAAGTATTTTTCATTGCTGGTTTTACTGCTTTGGTAAGATTAGGAGTTAATTTCCTCTGTTCAATTCCTTTTTACATCATTCTATAAATTTTCCTTACTTCAATCATGGTTTTCTGCAATTCAAATATTATTTTCATTAGATTCAACATGCTAGGCTAAATTTTCTAAGGTCGGGATACATGAACCCAGCCTGATTAGACTGTCGCATGAGTATAACATTAATCCTCTGAATTTAGTGATTGACTACGACCGTATCGCGTAGGAACACGACAATTGTAGATCTTTAGATCTCGTTTGCTTCCGGGTAATCGAAATGCTTTAGAATGCAATTCGAGTGTCACTATCACGATACCGATTTGCTCGTCCTCAGATTAAGTATGATGCGGGCTTGAAACTCATATACGTAATGCTTGGGAGTACTAAATTTTGGGTCTAATTAATCAGTTAAATTTACGATTAGTATTAAACCTGCGATACACTAGGGTTGGGGGATTGTATTCTCGTCCTGTTTTGCTCATCACATAGTTTAAAGTTTTAAATTAGTATTCCTCAGTATTTTAGGTAATTTAGTATAATTTCATCTTTTCATAATTTCATAAGTGCATCTAGTATAGTCATTCTATAAACCAAATCCATTTTCTTTTTCTTTTAGAGTCAGAGTTAGGATTTCCTTATCTGTCCAACGTCGTTACAACCTTGTTGTCATATTTTCCCGTGGATACGATCCCGAATTATCGAGTTTATTACTAATGCGACAGGCTTGCACTTGAGCCTAGAGTGAACGCACATTAGAGACACTTTGTGAGTCGCGTCAAGTTTTTGGCGCCGTTACCAGGGAATTAGGTAGACTTAGGATTAAATCGAGCCAATCTAAAGCTTTGACCAAAAATTTCCAAAAATCCAAAAACATACAAAAATTCAAAAAGCCCAAAAAGATCCATCATCATCATCTCTCCGAAGCTATTAATGCAAAATTCCGAACTCACTCCCACACCCCATAATACTCCAACAAGCATTCACGAAAATACAATCGTTGAGTGCGACCCCGATAGCCCTCACACTCCTAATGCCCCACAGTTCTGGATTCTACCTCCCACACCGTCACACTCAATATCAAACAACACTCCATTTTCCTTCTTAGGACACACCTCCGAGCACACTTCGAGCACACCAAGTGAGGATACCAAGTCTTCAAGAGAGAGAGAGAAATGTCGCAACACGGTAGTGCAGCCGCCGGTGCGGAAGAGGCCCCATACCGTCTGCTGAGAGAAGTCTTATATCCCGAGCGCACTGTCACTCTGGGATGCATTATACTCCCGTATAATACCGGGTAATTTCGTTTTAAAAATGGGATGATCCAGATTTACCCAATTACCATGGTATGGATTCTGAAAAGCCATATCTTCACATTAGGGAATTTGAGGATGTGTGCGATACTCTTAATGATCAAACTTGCACACAAGAGGTGATCCGCCTCAAACTCTTCCCCTTCTCGCTAAAAGATAAAGCTAAGACCTAGCTATGGTCTTTACCTCCAAGCTCTATTCCATCTTAGAACGAGTTACAATCTAGATTTCTCAAGAAATTCTTCCCACCACATCGAACAATCTCCATAGAGGCTCAAATTCAAGCGTTCAGACAATCAGAAAATGATCCATTTCATCGATGTTATGAGAGTTTTAATGAGTTAGTTACTTCATGCCCCCATTATGGATTTGATACAGTGCAAATCATTTCCTTCCTCTATAATGGGCTGAATCTTAACTCCAAGCAACTCGTTGAAACCATGGGTAGTGGTCCATTTGTCGACTTAGATGCCCACGATGCTGAGCTTCACCCGAGGTATGTCACAGAGACTACCCAATCCTGGGATACATCTGATCCCAATGCTCAAAATTGAAATCGTCAAGTGACCACCACTCTAGCGGCGTTCGGGCTATTTCACGTAGATAAAAATTCGATGACGGACAGTCGATTGGATACGCTTGGGAAAGGATTTCGAAACCTATGTGAGGTATATGGAAGAGGACCAGCTGGGTCCATACCAAACCCTGTCGAGAAGGTGTGCGCGATTTGTGAGGCGGGTCATTCAACTGAGGAATGCCCGACTATACCCGCCTACAAAGTGATGCTTCAGGAGCAAGTTAGTGGTATAGGGGGATTTAAGGGTAATTTCGGTGCACCGCAAGGGAATTATTGCAACCCTTCATGGAAAAACCATCCTGGTTTTAGCTATGGGCAACAACATGCAGCGATGAACCCTACTTCCCATGTTGCCCATCCTCCACCACAACACTTTCAATAAGCTCCACACATGCAAGGACATGTGCAATAACCACCACCTCAAGGAGCATATATCCCTCCACCGCAGAGAACTCTCGAGGATACAATGAATCAATTTATCAATAGCCAGACTGCAACTAATGCTAGATATGATTGCCTGATCAATGACATAAATGCAAATATATCAAAGATACAATCCTCGTTGAGTGTCCAAGAGAAGGGCAAGTTTCCTACCCAGGTCCAAAGACCTCCCCAAGGTCAAACTAGTGTTATCTCCACATCCCATGACCATCCGTATCAATGTAGCGCAATTACCACTCTACATAGTGGGAGAGTAGTTGACTTGTCACCTCCCCCACACGATGCAACCAAAGATAAGGAGATTTTGCCCTGCACGAAAGAGGCCGAAGATGTCCCCTTGAATGAGAGTGATAAAGAAGGAACTAGTGAGTTCTAGGTAGTAGTGAAACCCCCCATCGCTGTCCCATACCCTCAACGGTTGGTCCCGCACTCCAAAAAAACTTCTCGAGACGATGTTTTGGATGTCCTTAAATAAGTAAAGATCAATTTACCTTTTCTCGAGACCATACAGAAAATTTCTGCGTACGCTAAGTTCATTAAGGACTTACTCACGGTGAAACGCAAGCTAAAGGTAAATAAGAATGCCTTTTTGGCCCAGAATGTCAGTTCAGTTTTATCGAGTGACCTTTCGTTAAAGTATAAAGATCCGGGTGCACCCACCATTTCGTGCATCATGGGAAAGAACCGAATCGAAAGAGCACTAATAGATTTAGGAGCAAGTGTTAACATTCTACCCTATTCCATCTATAAGAAAATCGATTTGGGAGCCCTTAAGCCCACAAATATGACTCTAGCTCGCGGATCGTTCTGTGAAGATGCCGTGGGGAATCATTGAGGATGTGATCGTCCAAATAGATACTTTCTACTTCCCGGTGGACTTTGTCATTTGGGACGAGGAGCCCTCCATTCTCCCGAGAAATCATGTTCCCATTATCCTTGGTTGCCCATTCTTTGCTACGTCTAATGCACTCATCAATACTCGGAGTGGGATGATGTAATTAACATTTGAGAACATGACCCTCGATACAAATATTTTTAACAATATCAAGAACGAGGGTGACGAAGGAGAACCGCGAGAGACGGATCTTTCAGGAGCAGCACACGAGCATGGAAGGACCCACACGCGAGAGACGATAGGGGTATGCCTTGTTACATCAAGTGATAGCAACAATTTAGAGGGCATATGGGGAAGTTCGTATGAGTGCTTAGAGGAGAGAAAATGGCAAGACACGATAGATATTTTTCTCCTCGAGTACTACCCACCCACACCACCTAATAATTTTGAGATGGAGCGAGGAAGAAAGAATGTGGAAACAAATCAAGAGAGAGAGCTAGAGGAGTTGAGCCTAACAGGAGTTGAGAGGGAATTCGGGCATGTGGATGAGAGACTTCACAACAAAGTCCAACCTCTATTGGATTCATGTAGTCATTTAGGAGAGAGTGAGTGGAAAGATAAATCTGATGAGTTTCTTCGCAATGACCATCCACCCATACCATTTGATGGCTCGAAGGCGATAGAGGAGAAAAGTTGCGTCTCGTCCAACTTAGAGGTCGAACCATGCATTTCAAAAATTGAACAAAAATTAGGAGTTCCCTCCGAGTCGGTGCACGCAAGCTATGATTTGAGTAAGCATCCCAGGGATCCCTTTTCGAGTAATCACGATGAGTCTCTCGGTCTTTCCTTTATTTATGGGAGAGGTCCCAACTTATTCCGGTTGTTGGTATATGACAGGAAGACGGGAGTGACAAGGAGAGCATCGAACCCCGTGAGTGGGGTCAGGTGAGTTTGTGGAGAGATGAGACGTCGTCGCACCCCCGACGCATATGGGGTGATTGTTGTTGTATTTTTGAGTCATGCATGAGTGTCATATAGTGTCTTGTTGCATTTTAATAATTTATTTGTTTTATTTTCTCGCAGTTTTTATTCGCTTTGAGTTAGATTTTAGTCCTTTTTTCTTGAGGACAATGCAAAAGTCTAAGTTAGGTGGGGGGTCACAAGTGCGTATTTCTAAAACTTCACAAATTTTAAAAAATGCCCAGAAATTTCCAAAAACATCATAAAATTTTGAAAAACCCAAAAATATTTTTGTTCAAAATAAATAAAAATTAGAGTTCAAAATTTTCAAAAATAGCATTAAAAGTCGGATTGAAGTCTCAAGTTGTAAAATTCAACATACACAAAGCCAAAATTGACTAAAGATGGAAATTGAGCGAAAATTGACGACTTAACGAATAAGTGTAGAGATTAACAAAACCCGGTAAGATTCGAGCCTATCACTTTTTGTGAGTTTTTAAATCAATCTGAGTTAATTATTAACTCAAAGTTCTTTTCAGCGCTTAAAAAGTCGTCGAGGATCTCAACCCGTTTATTTTGATCGGTTATGAAAAACGTGTGTGATATTGCTTTGAAAAACGTGCCAAAATTGATCTCTAAACTTAAATTCACCTCGAAATGCATATGGTAACGCAATTGGTATTTTGGAAAATGAAGTAGGCCCTCGCTTGTCACCCAAAAGTATTGGCCAGAAAAGTAGCAAAAAAAATTACCCCCTTTTGTAACCCAAATAGCCCGGGATTGCGAAAAATGGAAAAATTCAGAATTAAGTCCGAAAAGTGCATATAAAGGGGCAAGAAAAACAATAGATATGCTCAACAAAAATAGAAAGAAAAGAAGTGAAAAACAGAAAAAAGTAGAGAAAAGAAGAAAAAAATGAGCAATAGCCCGGAAAAAGCACCAATGGACATCATAAATGACTTTTCCAATTCCAACCTTCCCTACCTCTTTCATTTTACCCAATATACCTTAACACTCGAAAAAGTCCTAAACGAGTCTACATTGCGAAATTTGTTACCGCGTGGAGAGCTAATACACCAAAAGATAATAAAAGAGTCTGAATGCGCGAATAAGAGGCAATGTTCCCATTTTTAAAACCGTAATCCGTTGATGAGATCCTATCACTATGAAATTTCTTTCTTTCTTCTTGTATGAGTGACTTTACGTCCATTATATTTACTCTTTATATCACGCATACCAAGAGATTAGCCACATTCCGAGTGATTCGTTTGAGAGAGCATTCCGTGAGAATTTGAAATCAAAACAAATTTTCGAATTAGTAACGTAATGATCAATCGGTGGAAAATTCGCGATTAAATTTTCGGCTTCGCACACACGCACTATGATTTGAGACCCTTGAGCATGACTTGATGATGATTATTTTCTGGGAAAGTTTGAATTATACAATTTTTGCGTATTTTAAAGTTTTTTTGAGTCAAATTTTATGGGTATATTCTCTGCAAACCTTCACGAGACACAACTCGTCCTACTAGGGTGACCTAAGGGTTTAAAGGCTTGTTGCATACGCTAAATGCAATCGCTTGCCCGCGAAAAAGGTAGTCTATCCAAGTAAAATGATTTTCAAGAGTTAAGCCTTTCTAGGATTCTTTTACACTGCTCGGGACGCACAAAGTTCTAAGTTAGGGGGATTTGATTAGGCATAAATTCTTCACATTTATCCCCTTAATTTTGGTATTTTTATGATCCCGTGCGGTGTAAATAGCTTGGATTTGGCTTATACTTATGATACTAACCCTTTTTGTCTAGTATTTTGTGTATCTCTTATGTCTTTTACAGGTATTTCATGCAAGTTAGTGCCAAAGAGAACTCAAAGCATTGAAATAAAACCAAGAAATAGGGAGTAAAGGGCATTTTCATAATTTTGTAGCCTTATTCCGGAGGTGGGGCCAACTGGAAAGTTGAAGAGCTTTCAACTACAAGCACACTGGAAAAAATGGGACATCAATAGGAGTCCCAGTGTGAAAGTTATGAGAAGTCAAAGATAGAAGAAAAAGTTAAATAAAGAGAGGATCGGTCCGCTCAGAAATTAAAAGAATCGGTCCGCCCAGAAATTAAAAGAACCGGTCCGTACTTCCACATTTTAGAGAACCCCGGACCGAAGACGGATCGAAACTGAAGAAAATAAAAGAATCGGTCCAAATCCAAGGCAAATCGGTCCGGAGGAGGACAGGACCGGTCCGGATCAAGGCAAACCGGTCCGGAGGAGGACAAGACCGGTCTGGCTGTCGCAATTTTAATTTTCTAATCTTCCTCTAATGGAGAGTCCTAGTGCAACTAAAACTCTTGGATTCTTGTAGGGTATATAAACCCGTTTTATTATCAATTTTTAGGACGGAGAATTAATATAATTTTCCATTCTTTCCAGAAAAACCTAGTTTAGAGATAGTTTATTCTTTTAATTCAAAGATTGAAGATTATTCAGAATTCTGTGATTACAAGTATTTTTCATTACTGCTTTTACTGCTTTGGTAAGATTAGGAGTTAATTTCCTCTGTTCAATTCCTTTTTACATCATTCTATAAATTTTCCTTACTTCAATCATGGTTTTCTGCAATTCAAATATTATTTTCATTAGATTCAACATGCTAGGCTAAATTTTCTAAGGCCGGGATACATGAACCCAGCCTGATGTGACAGTCGCATGAGTATAACATTAATCCTCTGAATTTAGTGATTGACTACGACCGTATCGCGTAGGAACACGACAATTGTAGATATTTAGATCTCGTTTGCTTCCGGGTAATCGAAATGCTTTAGAATGAAATTCGAGTGTCACTATCACGATACCGATTTGCTCGTCCTCAGATTAAGTATGATGCGGGCTTGAAACTCATATACGTAATGCTTGGGAGTACTAAATTCTGGGTCTAATTAATCAGTTAAATTTACGATTAGTATTATACCTGCGATACACTAGGGTTGGGGGATTGTATTCCCATCCTGTTTTTCTCATCACTTAGTTTAAAGTTTTAAATTAGTATTCCTCAGTATTTTAGGTAATTTAGTATAATTGCATCTTTTAATAATTTCATAAGTGCATCTAGTATAGTCATTCTATAAACCAAATCCATTTTCTTTTTCTTTTAGAGTCAGAGTTAGGATTTCCTTATCTGTCCAACGTCGTTACAACCTTGTTGTCCTATTTTCCCGTGGATACGATCCCGAATTATCGGGTTTATTACTAATGCGACAGGATTGCACTTGAGCCTAGAGTGAACGCACATTAGAGACACTTTCTGAGTTGCGTCACTGACCAAGTTGACAATTCTAATGCATCGGATTATGTCTCATCCGTTAGGGATCGCGATCTCTTTCTATGGAAGCACATGTTTGGTATAAAGCCCAATGTGACTATGAGGGTTCTAAATATAGACAAGAGAGTCTTCCAGGGGAATGAGGGGGAAGATACTATTTATGAGTAGATGATCAGGCTAGGTGTTAGGTTCCCTTTGCACCCTGCTATAGTCGACATATTGTCTTCCCTTGGGGTTACTCCTTATCAACTTCCTCCCAATTCATGGAGGACCATCCTCGTCTATGTTTCCCTTTGGAAGAATACCTTCACTGACGAGCCCTCGACCAATTTGTTCATATCTTGTTACAACATCACCTCTTCGTCTAAACAACCTGGGTATTTTCATTTGGGGGATAGGAGTACGACAAGAAGCTTCTTCACGTAGCTCATATTTCTAATCATGACTAGAAGAAGAGGTTTTTCTTCATCTATGGGGATTGGGAATTCCCCGCCAGGGATGATCCCGTAGAAGATAGTCCGAGGGTTCTAAGGTCATGGTTTAACCCTTCTATGAGAGCACAGTCAGACCTCAGACTCAGTTTGGAGGAGAGGGTCATTGTTGACTACCTGAGGGAATAAGGTAAAGAGGGCGAACTTCACAAATTTGAAGATTTGATGACCCCTCGCTTCCTCAAAGAAGCTGGTCTGAGGGTCCCCCCTCGGACAAAATTATAGGAGTAGATTTTTGCTCAACTTTTAATTTTATCCGTGTTTCCTCTTTGCCACTTTCTGATATATCATCTTCTTTTTAGGTCGTCCTAAAAATATATCTGATCAACTCTGGGAGATGACTACTCCAAGTTTACAGTCTATCTTGGGAAAGAAAAAAGGCAAAGAGCCTCAGTAGGCTCAGAAGAAAGCAAAGGCCGTGAGGCCGACGAAAGTGGAGCCGACCTTAGATAGTCAAAAAAGGAAGGAGCTCGAAGTTCCTGAGGTCTCTCAGCCTGACTCACAGATGAGGGTGAGGGTAGAGGTGTCTCAGACACAAACTGAGGGGACCAGCTCCTCTTCTAGCATGGGTGCCTATTGGTCTCAGAATCTTACTTTCCTCAAGGCTGAGCCCTCGTCCCTCATAGCTAACTTGAGGGCGGCCAAAGCCTCCATATTTTCTACACCCTTGGCTGTGGAGTATGAATTCTTATCAAGGATGTCCCCGGCCAAGGTCTATGATTACGGTCTCCACATGCTGGCTTAGGTACTTTATCGGTCTCGTCATCTTTGATTCGTATATATTTTATGAAGTGTTACCCCGAATTTCTGATGAGATTTCACCTATTTTATACATACAGTCTGTCTGTGCCTTCACCTCGAGCACCAAGTGGATGGCTGAGAACCCGAAGAAGTTCCATGAGGCCGAGAGTGCTATTCCGCATGAGGTCAATCTGAAGACCGAATTGGAGACTGCGAGGGCAGAGTTGGAGAGTGTGAGGACCGATCATGCCAGGGTCCTAGATGAGCTGGCGAAGCAGAACGAGACCGACCTGAATGTGAAGGACTCCCTCATCAAAGAAAAGGAAGAGGCCTTGATCAACAAGGCGGCCCAATTCAAGGCTGAACTTACTGAGGCAGTAAAAAAATCTGAGGTCGATGCTGTCAAGGCTTATAAGCTTTCAGATGAGTTTCAGGGCTTTAGCCTTGAGTACCTGGAAAGAGGGATTAAGACAGCCTATCGACGGGTCGTCTTAAAATTTGATGATGCCATGTCGTCCATCCGTCCCTCTCTTGAAGCAGTGGAGACGGAGGACCCTCTCATAACTGAGGCTCTCGCCCATGTAGAGTCTCAAGTACACATCGAAGGTATCGGCACCTCCGAGGATCGACCTGTTTTGGTCACTGAAGAAACTCCTTTGATTGACCTTGAAACCTTACCTGCTGATACTCCTTAGTAGGGTGGCTGCCTGTAGCCAGTACCCTCTACTTGTAAAAATATTTTTGTGCTTTATTTTTGTTGGACAACCATTTGTAACACTTGATTTATAATGTCTCTTCCTGTTTTCTATGCTTGCCTTGGCTTATGATATTTGAATTAACCATCCTATGAGCTCCCCCCTCATCTTTCTTGAGGGTGAATGGGGGGTCGTCCCCACCATTAACCCTCATCATAGCTGAGGGTGGTTTCGACCAACTTAATGATGTTTTCAATTATTTCAAGTCCCCCTCGTCTTTCTTGAGGGTGAATGGGGGGGCATCCCAACCATTTACCCTCATCATAGTCGAGGGTAGTTTCCACCAATTAAATGATGTTTTCAATTATTTCAAGTCCCCCCTCGTCTTTCTTGAGGGTGAATGGGGGGTCGTACCCACCATTTACCCTCATCATAGCCGAGGGTGGTTTCCACCAATTAAATAATGTTTTCAATTATTCCCCCCTCGTCTTTCTTGAGGGTGAATGGGGGGTTGTTCCCACCATTTACCCTCATCATAGCCGAGGGTGGTTTCGACCAATTAAATGATGTTTTCAATTATTTCAAGTCCCCCCTCGTCTTTCTTGAGGGTGAATGAGGGGTCGTCCCCACCATTTATCCTCATCATAACCGATGGTAGTTTCCACCAATTAAATGATGTTTTCAATTATTTCAAGTCCCCCCTCGTCTTTCTTGAGGGTGAATGGGGGGTCATCCCCACCATTTACCCTCATCATAGCTGAGGGTGGTTTCCACTAATTATATGATGTTTTCAATTATTTCAAGCCCCCCTTGTCTTTCTTGAGGGTGAATGGGGGATCGTCCCCAATATTTACCCTCATCATAGCAGAGGGTGGTTTCCACCAATTGAATGATGTTTTCAATTATTTCAAGTCCCCCCTCATCTTTCTTGAGGGTTAATGGGGGGTCGTCCCCACCATTTACCCTCATCATAGCTGAGGGTGGTTTCCACCAATCAAATGATGTTTTCAATTATTCCCCCCTCATTTTTCTTGAGGGTGAATGGGGGGTCTTCCCCACCATTTACCCTCATCATAGCCGAGGGTAGTTTCCACCAATTAAATGATGTTTTCAATTATTTCAAGTCCCCCCTCGTCTTTCTTGAGGGTGAATGGGGGGTCGGTCTCACCATTTACCCTCATCATAGCCGAGGGTGGTTTAACAAGGATAACCCTAATCACACTAGAATTAACAAACACAAGATGAGTGGCCAATATGACATTCTCATTAACATTCCAAGTGTTCTTTTGGAGCAACACATTCATTACAACTGTTGTCAGGTAGGACATTACATTATTGATAGTATTTCTTCAAATGATCTGCATTCCAGGTGTTGGAAAAGGGCTCCCCTTCAAGGATTTCTAGTCTGTAGGTTCCAGGGACAACTTCATCAATGACCCTATATGGGCCATGCCAATTTGGGTGGAGCTTGTTAGGCTTTTGCCAAGTATTTTTGAAGACTAGGTCCCCCACAGTGATTGGCCTTTGATTCACCCTCTGGTTGTAAAACCTGGTCGTCCTCTGCTAGTAGGCAGCTTGCCTTATCTCAGCGTCTTCCCTCGTTTCCTCTATAAAATCCAAGTCAAGTCTCCTTTATTCTATATTTCTCTGGGGGTCATACATTTGGACTCTGTGAGTAGGAAACCTAATCTCGGTGGGGATGACGGCTTCTGAACCATACGCCGGCATGAACGGGGATGGGGTTTCTCCGATAGGAGTCTTTACCGTCGTCCTGCAGGCCCACAGTACAACATACAACTCCTCAAACCCTCTTCCCTTTGCTTCCTCTAGTTTTTTCTTGACCCCGTCTAGGATGGTTCTATTTGTAACCTCAGTTTTCCCATTAGCCTGAGGTCAGCCTGGGGGTGAGAAGAATTGTTTGACACCGACCCTTTCGCAGTATTTCTCTAGAGATGCATTCTTGAATTGAGTCCCGTTATCTGAAATGATGGTGTTAGGGAGACCATATCATCATATAATGTTTTTCCAGATAAACTGGAAGGTCTTCTGCTCGGTGATCGTTACCATCGGCTCCGCCTCCACCCATTTTGAGAAATAGTCAATTACTTCGATCAAGTATCGATAGTTATTGATGGACCTAAGAAAGGGTCCTACTAGATCGATTCCCTATACTGCGAATGGCCATGGGGATGTGGTGGAGGTAAGAGGCTGATGGGTCCGGTGGAGTATGGTGGCGAATCTTTGACACTTATCACACTTTTTAACGTATGCCGTGGCATCTTTCCCCAAGGTCGGCCACTAGTATCCCTGAGTTACTATCCTCTTTGCTAACGACCTGCCCCTAATATGGCTTGAACATGACCCCTCGTGCATATCTTTCAGAATGTGTGGAACCTCAGACGGGTGCAAACATTTGATCAAGGGGAGCAAGAAACACTTTTTGTACATGGTGTCTCCGATGACAGTAAATTTCGCAGCTCTGTATCTCAACATCTTCCTTTCCTATTTTTCCTCTGGCATCTCCCCCTCTTTAATGTACCTGGCAAGGGGGCCAATCCATAAAGATTACTTGTCAATATTTAATCAAGAGCCAAGTGTTCCCTCTGTCTCTTCAATCGCTGGTCGAAGAAAAATTTCCACTGGGACTGTCCTCCTGATATTTTTCCTAGTCGCCGAGGCCAGTCTTTCAAGCGCATCAGCTCGACCATTATCAATCCTAGGTATCCTCTTCAATTTCACTTCTCTGAAGCTCTTCAATAGTGACTTCACTCTTTCAAGATATTTGGTCATTCTCTCATCCTTAGCCTCGTAGGCTCCAAGTATCTGATTCACTACTAGTCTAGAGTCGGACCAAGATGTGACCGACACTAAGAGACTTAGCCAAGGAGAGGCCTGCTATCAGGGCCTCATATTTAGACTCGTTATTGGAGGCTTTGAAGTTGAACCTCAGGGCGTACTCAATGTATGCACACTCTGGTGCTGATACTATTAGTCAAGCCCCACTTCCGCTCTCGTAAGAGGACCCATCAACGTAGAGGTTCCACAAAACCTATTCTTCTGAGAAATTTCCCTCGGTGAGGGACCCCTATCCAAAGAGATATCTTCCATCTTCATTTTCTGCAACTTTTTCTCTAGCAGTGCTTATGTCAGCATTACCCGCGGATGGGTGCGAAATTCTGCTTTGCCGGGTATCTATCTTCTCGAAGCTTTCCTCTTCAGCCTCATCATCTTCCTAAGTAAATTCAGCCATAAAACCAGCTAACGCCTGCCCCTTAATGGACATCATTGGTTGATATACAACGTCAAACTCTCCCAACTCTATAGCCCAAGCCATTAGCCTCTCTGATTTTTCTAGCTTATGTAAGACCTGCCTGAGAGGAGAGTCAGAGAGGTTGACCATTGTATGGGACTGGAAGTATGGCTTCATCTTTCTTGATGCATGGATCAGGGCATAGGCTAACTTTTCCATCCTAGGGTATCTCTGCTCTGCCCCTTGGAGTGCCTTACTATTGAAATACATGGGCTTCTGTACCCCGTCCTCTTCTCTTACAATGGCTGTGCTCATGGCTGATTCTGAGAGGACTAAGTACAACTATAGTCGTTCGCCCTGCACTGGACGTGACAACAGCAAGGGAGACCCTAAGTATGACTTCAATTCTTTGAAAGCCTGGTCACACTCTTCGTTCCATTCAAAGTCCTTTTTGAGAATTTTGAAGAACGGTAAACATTTGTCTGTGGCTCTGGATATGAACCTATTCAAAGCATCCACTCGTCCAGTGAGCCTCTAAACGTCTTTAATGGTCTTGGCAGTCTTCATTTATAGGAAGGACTTTATCTTCTCATGATTGGCCTCAATGCCTCTTTGATTGATGATGAACCCCAAGAACTTCCCTGTTTCGACCCCGAAGACACATTTAGTCGGGTTGAGCTTCATTCGGTACTTGTCCATCGTGTTAAAGGTCCTCTCAAGGTCGTTCACATGATCCTCTACCTTCAAATTCTTGATTATCATGTCATATACATAGACCTCCATGGACTTCCCGATTTGATCTTCAAATATTTTATTCACAAGGCGCTGATACGTTGCTCCCGCATTTTTAGGCCAAAAGGCATGACCCTATAACAGTATGTCCCCTTCTCGGTAATGAAAGAAATTTTTTCTGAGTCCTCAGGGCTCATGGAGATCTGGTTGTAACTTGAATAGGCATCCATGAAGCTCATTAGCTCATGGCCTGCTGTAGCGTCTACCATTTAGTCAATGCGGGGGAGAGGGAAGTTGTCCTTGGGATAATGTTTGTTGAGGTCGGTGAAGTCCACACACATTCTCCATTTCCCACTGCCCTTGCGGACGATGACTGCTGACCTCTCTGATAAACTCAGCATCTTCCAGCTTCTTGACCTCGTCCCTTATGACCTCATATTTTTCTCGAGAATAATTTCACCTCTTTTGCTTTACCGACTTCGCACCCTCTACTACGTTGAGCTTGTGGCACATGATTTCTGGGTCTATCCCCGGCATATCTGCATGACTTCATGCGAAGACGTTATGTCTTCTCCTTAACAACTTAACGAGGTCTTCTGTAATGGCTATCGTTAGAGCCTTGTCTATTTGGATGGTTTTTTCTGGATCATCCTCATTGAGGATGATGGATTCTACCTCTTCCATGGCTTCTCCTTTCTTCAACTTTATCTCATCCCTGGGGTCGAGGGTGTCAATATTATCAGTGGTCGTTGCCTTCTTGTGCGCCTACCTTTCTTCGGCGGAGTTGAAGTAACATTTCCATGCCGTCGTCTGGTCTCCCTGAACTTCCCCTACCCCATAAGGGGTCGATAATTTTATCATCTGATGAACAGTGGAAGGCACGACCTCAAATTCCTTGAGGGCCACTCGACTAGTATAATTTTGTAAGCACAAAAAATGTGTTCATCCATCACAAAAAAGTTGACCTTCTTGGTAAGCCATCTCGTCCACTCGTCCTCCATCCTAACATGGGCCTCATACACTCCTAGAGGGTGAACTTTTTCCCCAGTGAAACGAATCAAGGGGTTATGGTATGGGACGTTCCTGCCATGGCTGAGACCCAAGGCTTTAAATCACAGCCATAACATCACATCTGCAGAACTACCCGCATCTACCAGGATCCTCGGCACCTCACACCTGTGTATCCTGGTAGTGATTACAAGAGGGTCATCATGTGGGTCTAAGAGGCCTTTGAAGTCCATTCTTGAGAATCCCACTATTAGGGTATCCATGTCAACTTTCTTCCTCTTTTATGATTTTGCTTCCATAGAGGTCGAGTGTACAGCTTTGGTCACTGCCTTGGCTTCAACTACATGGGCTTTCCTGTCAAAGACATCTAACCCTCCTCCTTCTAGGCCCCTGGAGATCATCCCTACACCGAGTGAGATCATATTAAGTCTTTTTACAGGGCCATGATCATCTCTCGATGGGAGGTTAGGGTCGTCCTCATCATCGGAAGGGTCATCCTTTTTGTTTGGAGGACTTTCTCTACACGTATCACCTCTCTTCTTTCTGGGGTCGTCCCCTCGGCCCCTCTTGAAGGCACTCTTGTTAACCAATTTCTTTAACTTCTCCTCTTTTAACATTTTTTGGATTTCATCTTTCAGAGCAAAACACTTGTCGGGCACATGTCCATGGTCTTGGTGAAATTCACACCATAAGTTTTTGTTCCTCTTATGAGGGGCTACCCTCAACTTCTTAGGCCACTTTAGGGACCGGTAACTCTTTATCTCATTCAGAATGTGCTCGCAACTGACCATCAGAGGGGTGTAATAAGAATTTTTTTTTCTGCATATCTCTTCTTCCCCTCTTTGTTCTTTCTTTGGTACTTACCCCCACTAGTGCCTCCTTTCTCATCTTCGTATTTTATGACCATCGCCTCTTTGGCGTTCATCACCTTTCCTACAATTGACATGAATTCAGCCATCTTCTTCGGAGTGTCTTCAGTAAGCTTCCATAAAAGCTTCCCTTTCTGGAGTCCTCCAATGAGGGTTGTCATGGCTATGCTTTCCTCATAGTCTTCAACCTCTGACTTTTCTTTGTTAAATTTGGCTATGTAGTCTCTTAGAATCTCGTTCTTCCCCTGATTAACATAGAGCAGGTGTGTGGTCTTCTTCTGTGGCCTCACTCCAAAGAAAAAGTTATGGATAAATCGGTCTGCTAACTGCTTAAATCTTTCAATGGAGTTCTTTGGAAAAGACATATACCAAACATGTGTAGGCCCAGTCAAGTGCCAGAAAAGGCACGATAACTCATCTCATCTTAGATAGAGTATATGTTCGTAACTGATTGGTACATCAGGGTTGGTACTCCCGTCATACCTTGGGGTGACCACAGGTGGTTTAAACTTAGATGGTGTTGGGAAGTTGACTGTCTTCACCACAAAAGGTGAGCCTATGGAGTATCCTCTCTAAAGAGGGTCCCGACTCTTCAGGATGTCACCAATTTTATCCCCCATCTTTTGGATTGAGTCATTCCATGGCCGCGTAGGGTCAGCCTGGCCGATGTTATCCCCTGGCGCCTCTTTGAGGTGAACGAAAGGTTCTGTTGTGGGAGGTCTATGTCAGCTGTTTACTTTTCCCTGACCGTCATCCCGTCCGTGGGGTCGGCCATCTGCTGCCTCCCTTTTGGACCTCATAATACTTCTCGACCGGGATAATTTTTCCCGTAGGTCATTTACTGGGCCCAGTCTCTCAAAGGTCAACCCCCTGTTCAGACGATTAAAAGTAGAGACCCTCGGGCGATTATTTGGATTTTGCCTTCCAAACTTCCCTCTGCTTTCCTGGATAGGTCGTACAGTATTGCTGGAGACCTCATATGGATCCCAGCATTCTATAGGGGCCTCCTCCCCCTCCAGATCATCATATCTATCTTCAGGTCAAGGGTTCCATTGCCTCCTTAAGCATAAACACAGGGGGTCAGTAACATCCCTTCGCTGCTGTGGAGGTGGAAAGTCTTTGTGTGGCACCTGGGGTGGTCCCCTGGCCTCATTCTATCCTAGAGCTGCTTCCGGAGTAATCATCTCCAGTGAGACCCCTGGTGGTCTTAGTATGTTTTGTCTGAGAGTTGTAAATTTCTCCTGCATAATTCGCTGGCTTTCTGCTAAAGACTTCAGGGCGGCTGCCACATCAGCCATCTCAGACTGAGGTGGTGTATGACTAGAACTAGGTCCTACTCCACTATCAGGTGGAGGAGGTGGTGATGGCATCTCTGGTGCCATGTGTTTGATCTATATAGAGTTGAATGATCAAAAGACTGATGAGCTTGAGAACTTTAATGGGTCTCTTTCAATTATGAAATAACTCCACAAAGGGGGAGAATTGGTTCACCACCAGAGTGCCCGGTGAGGTCAAGCTGTATAAAGGAAGATATGTCTTCTCGTTCCCATAGACGACGCCAAACTGATGATTCTAGGATTTAGCACCACCAGATAAGAGGTGGAGAGCTCAAACAGTAGTAACAATGGCAGCAATAGAGTTGTATATGTATGAGTCTATAGAAGGGGATGAGTATAAGAGGAATAATACAATGATGTATAGTGGTTCAATCAATTAGGCCTACGTCCACTGTGAGTGTGTGATCCACTAAAAATGGGCACCAATGGCCTTAGATACAATGTACATAAGCTCACTCTCTCTCTACTGTGTACAAACATAGTTTTAGCTAGGGTTACGATTATCGATCCCCTTACAAGGTTGAAGACGGCCAGTATATATAGGGCTTGGGGGGTGTAGTGTAACCCCCAGACATGCATGGTGCATGTGAATGATAATCTAGCCAATCCCCTACTGACACCTGGATGTGCCATTTGTAATTAATGATGACATAATATTCGCTCACGTGAGGGGATGATATTGTTATAACGGTTTAGTCCATGTGCCATATGAGTCCCACGCGCACTGTTCCATGCGTCTGTCTAGTCATGTGTTATGATGATGTCACCCTTAGCCTATGATGCTAGGCCGAGGCTAAAGTTGGTGTTGGCATTGGGCCTGACTGGATACGAGCCTCGTACTGTCATCTCCTCATAGGTTCATCTGGGTCAAGCTGAGGGGTCTGTCCCTTGAAGGGTCAACTGGGACATAGTGAGGGTTCGTCCCCTTATAGGGTTGTCTGGGCCAAGCTGAGGGGTCGGCCCCTTGAAGGTTCGTCTGGGCCATGGTGAGGGGTCGACCACTTGTAGGGTCGTTTTCTCCATGACGAGGGGTTATCCTGGCTGATCCTTCCTCTAACGGAGTCATGGTCATTAGACTCGTCCTGAGCCTGAGCCCTTATCTGGGTGAAGGACACCCTCGCCCTGGCCGAGGATATATTTGGGTATATCAGTGAACACGGTAGTCAAGGGGTAGCACCCAAGCCTTTGTATAGGCCTATGTGAGATTACTTGCAACTTGAGAGGACCACCTCTCCTTCTTGTATCCTTTTTCCATATTATGCCGCGCAGTTCCATTTTAGAAATGGAATGATTCAATTACTGCCTACTTTCCACGACATGGAAAGTGAACAACCTTACCTTCATGTTAGAGAGTTTAAGGAGGTGTGCGCTACTTTTAGCGACCAAAACTGTCCTCTGGATGTTACACGACTCAAAATTTTCCCTTTTCTTTAAAGGACAAAGCCAAAACATAGCTTTGGTCTTTGTCTCCTAATTCCATCGGGAGTTGGCATGAAATGCAAGTGCAATTTTTGAAGAATTTCTTCCCAACTCATCGCACCAATTCTCTAAAGGGGCAAATCCAAACATTTTTTCAAACCAAAGGTGAATCTTTCGAGCGATGTTGGGAACGATTTACCGAGCTACTCCACAAGTGTCCCCGCCATGGCATTGAGAAATGGAGATTAATCTCCTTTTTCCATAATGGGCTTTCCTTAAATGCTAAGAAAATGGTGGAGATTATATGTTCAAGGGAATTCTTTGGGCTTGACCCTGATGATGCGTGAGCGCATTTTAAATATTGCGCTGAAACTATGCAAGATTGGGATACTTTGAACCGTAGTAAAACCAATGCGCATTCATCCAATCTGCCTTCCTCTAGCCATGGGATGTGTCACCTTGTCAAAGGAGATAATATGTTATTAAGAGTATCCCAACTTTCTAAGCGTATCGAGGCAATGGATGACAAATATTGGGAGCCCTCCAATCCTTCTCCCTCGCATGTAGAGGAGTCTTGTGCCATTTGCGATGTTGAAGGTCACTCAATGAGGGATTGTCCTATAATTTAGGCGTATAAAGTGATGCTTCACGATCAAGACAATGCGATTTCCACTTACAAGAAACAGTTTATGACTCCTTTAGGTGAAGGGGATAATCCATCGTGGAGAAACCACCCTGGTTTCTCCTACGGGAAACCCCAATGATCTCAAAATCCACATCCACCGCATTATTAAAATCTTCCCCCACCTCAGAATTTTCATCCACCATATAAACAAGTTCCTGCAACCCAAGTTCAAATGCAAGGTGCCCCTCGGGGACCACCTCCTCCGACCATCGCATGCTCACCCAAACAAGAGGAGCCTCGAAGAAGCTCTTCATTCTTTTATGGCCTCTCAACAAGACACAAATTCTAGGCTTGAAAAAGAAATCTCCAAGTTGACTTCGGCATTGAGTATCCAAGTAGAAGGAAAATTCCCTTCAAAACCTCAAAGTGCCATGGGAAAAAATAGTGTTACTGACACTTTGAATCCCCCTCCTGATAGTGAAAAATTTGTGACCGTTCTAAGGAGCGGGAAAGTCATTGATAAACCCACTCCTCCATGTGTCCTCACCATCATTAAGGAAGTTTTTCCCGACCCGTTAGTGGTCGAAGATGCCTCCTTAATACAAAGAGATGGGAAATCTCCTTTAGAACTAGAAGTGGTTTCGAAGTGCCCTATTCCTCTGCCTTACCCTCAAAGGCTCATTCCTCTAAAAGGGAGTGTTAATAATGTGGAAATATTAAAAATGTTCAAACAAGTCAAGATTAACATACCTCTTTTGGATGTCATCAAACAAGTCCCTACTTATTCTAAGTTCTTAAAGGACTTAAGCACTGTTAAGTGGAAGTTATTTGTAAGGAAGAAAGATTTTTTGGCCGAATATATAAGCTCGATAATTCAGTTCGAACTACCTACCAAATACAAAGATCCCATATGTCCCACCATTTCGTGTGTGATACGAGACTTTAAGATAGAGCAAGATTTGCTAGATCTAGGCGCGAGTGTCAATTTGTTACCATACCATGTGTATGAACAAATCGGTCTAGGAGACCTCAAACCCACGAAAATAACCCTCCAATGAGCAGATAGCTCCATTAAGGTGTAACACCCCGCCCCCTTGGGGAGAGAGAACGGAGCGCTAATGCGATAAAATAAATCCAAATCCATAAGTGACAAGGTATAGAGAACCTAAATCCCACAACAACAAAATAGAAACTGCAAATCTCAATCTCTTCAAATTAAATACCAAATCTCTCGAATTACATACAACAACTAACTCGAAAATAAAATGCAAATCTCCAAAGCTTTATACATCAAAATAATACAAATCTTTCCCAAACAATCCTCGCTCAAATCAATCTCCATAACACCCCAAAATCCGCGCTATGGAGATTGATTTTAGCGAGGATTTTTTGGGAAATATTTGTATTATTTTGATGTATAGAGCTTTGGAGATTCGTATTTTATTTTCGAGTTAGTTGTTGTGTGTAATTCGAGAGATTTGGTATTTAATTTGAAGAGATTGAGATTTGTAGTTTCTCTTTTGTTGTTGTGGGATTTAGGTGCTCTATACCTTGTCACTTGTCACTTGTGGATTTGGATTTATTTTATTGCATTAGCGCTCCGTTCTCTCTCCCCGGGCGGGCGGGGTGTTACAAATGGTATCAGAGCTTAGGTATACGGCAACCCTCGTGGCTTGAATTTTGGGTTCATTGCGTGGTTAGCAATTTTTGGAGATAGAAAATTTTAGGTGATATTCGTGTTAGGTTTCGAGATTAGAGGTGAGGAATTATTTTTGGAGACGAGATTATTTTTGGAGTTAGTGTAGTGGCCTGATTTTGAGAGTTAGGCATTCGGCGAATTTCGAGGGCGAAATTCCATTGTTAGTGGGGAAGTGTAACAACCCGCGTAATTTTGGGCTATTTTAATTAATTTCTGGAAAATGGAGGAAAATAAAGTTTTTGATAAAATTATTTTTATTGCTCAAATATGTTGGTTATTATTTTTAAAGGCGAGAATTTCAAACGGAGTTAAAACGGATTTTAAAATGATTTTTAAATGTTTTTAACTCTTGTAGTTGTTTTAACTTCCAACTCTTCATTTCTTTGCCTTATTTAAAGGAGTATTTTGGATTCCAACTCTTCATTTCTTTGCATTATAAAAGGAAGTCGTGGGCAACCCTTTTAACCTACTTTTGGCACAAATTTTGGCAGCAATTATATTTTATATTCATCTTCTTTTTATATATATTTTGGCCGTTGAGATTTGTGAGTTCCAACCTTAGATTAGAGGTGTTCTTGGGGCTATTTTGTTGGAGGTTCTTGGAGGAGCTTTTGTAGATCTTTTGTGTTGATCTTGAGGATGTGATCATTGGTTTCTCATCTTGGTTTGAGGTATGGGGTTTTACACAATATGCGCCTTAAATCTCGCGAGTGTCATTCTCTTTGAATTCTTGTTTAATTGAACTCATATTTGAATTGATAAAATCATTGAAATCTGGAAAATAATTGTTGAAATTATTTTGATTCATGTGGTATGATTCATGTTGTTGAGCACGTTGTCATGAGATTTTAATATGGAACGGATGTTGGGCACCCGCCAAAATTCCTGTTTCCCGGGCTATGGCTTGATAAAGCATATACGGATGTGGTGAGGCCTGGTGACCCAATGGAAGTGTTTTTGAGAAATTATAATGATGAAATGCTATTTAGATTTGCATTTTTAATTGAATATTCGTACTCGTGTTGTTACGTTTTATTCATCGCTAACATATATTTGTTGAGCATATTTCTTGTCGTATTGTGTACTTCCCCATATTTTCTTTTAGTTGGCAGGTTAGCGTGGATTTGAGTGCTATGGACCAATTGGGATGATTTTAGCGTGGATTATTTTGAGAATAATATTTTTGGATGATTTGTATTATTTTATTGTGTTGTATAGAGCTTTGGAGATTTGTATTTTTATTCGAGTTAGATAGTTGAAATTTTAATTCGAGAGACTTGTTGTAATTGAAGAGATGGAGATTAGTGGATTAATATTATTTTGGGTTTATTTAGATGCTCTATACCTTGTGATTTGTGGCTTTGGATTTATTTTATCGCATTAGCGCTCCGTTCGCTCTCCCCGGGCGGACGGGGTGTTACATAAGGTTCCGAGGGGAGTTGTAGAAGATGTCATAATTCAAGTTGACAAATTCTATTTTCCCGTGGACTTTGTGGTGTTGGAAACCCATCCTACTTCTCATAGTAGTAAGATTACCCCCATTATCCTTGGTCATCCTTTCCTAGCCACATCCAATGTGTTAATCAACGCTAGGAATGTCCAAATGAATCTTACATTTGGAAATATGAATTTGGAAATAAACATCTTCAATGTTTTGAAACAAATGGGAGATGATGATGAGGTCCATGAAGTAGACTTTTTAGAGGAGGCAGTTTAGGACCATTTCGATGCTACATATTTTACGGATCCTTTAGAGGGATGTCTTGTAAACTCGAGTGACTTGGAGAATAACTATTCTCCTTATGATGATTAGGTCAAGTTCATGAGTTTGTTGTTAGAAGAAGACAAGAGAGTTGATGAAGTTAATTGGTGCACCGTCTTTAAGGACTTACCCCCTCATGATTCTTATGAAGTACCCTCGGACGTGAGATTTCATAAACTTGAATTAAAGCAATTGCCTTCCAAGTGAAAATATGCTTATTTAGGTGAAAATGAGACATATCCCATTGTTGTCTCATCTAGCCTCGATATGGGTCAAGAAAAAAACTGATAGACTTGTTAAGGAGATACAAGGGTGATTTTGGGTGGACAATAGAGGAATTGTAGGGAATTAGCCCTTAATTTGCATTCACAAAATCCATCTTGAGGAGGATGCAAAACCCTCTAGTGAGATGCAAAGGAGATTGAATCCGGTGATGAAATAAGTTGCGAGGGCCGAAGTAATTATGATTTTATATGCCGAAATCATATATCCTATATCCGATAGCAAGTCGGTCAGTCCAATTCACATAGTCCTAAAGAAATCAGGGGTTTATAGAAAACACGAAAGGGGAGTTGATCACTAAACGCTCCACCACTGGGTGGCGTGTGTGCATCGACTATAGAAAACTTAATGCAATGACGTTAAAAGATCATTTTCCACTTCCATTCATTGACCAAATGTTGGAACGCATGTCCGGCCACCCTTACTACTATTTTCTCGATAGGTACTCGGGTTACAACCAAATAGAGCTTGATTTTAAGGATCAGGACAAAACTACCTTCACATGACCTTTTGGTACATTCACCTACAAAAGGATATCCTTTGGGCTATGTAATGCGCCTGCCATTTTCTTAAAGTGCATGTTGAACATGTTTAGCGATATGGTAGAACGTGGTTTAGAGGTATTCATGGACGATTTCAGCATCCTTGGAAACTCCTATGACCATTGCCTTTCCATCCTTGAGAAGGTGTTGTCTAGATGTGTCGAGAAAAAAATCATGTTAAACTGGGAGAAGTGCCATTTTATGGTCATTAAGGGGATTGTCCTAGGTTACATCGTCTTCTCAAATGGTATTAAGGTAGACAAGGAAAAGGTTAAGGTCATTGCCAACCTACCCGCCCCTAAATCAATTAAAGATTTAAGGTCTTTCCTTGGTCACGCTCGATTTTATCGTCGATTCATAAAGGACTTTAGCTCGATTTCAAGACCCTTGTGCAATCTACTTTACAAGGAAACCCCATTCGAATGGAACGATGGGTGTCAAATAGTTTTTGAGACCTTGAAAAGCATTCTCACCATCGCTCCTATAATTCAAGCTCCTGATTGGACCTTACCCTTCGAGTTAATGTGTGACACTAGGGACTTTGCGGTTGGGGATGTTTTAGGACAGAGAAGTGACAAGAAGCCCAATGTTATTTATTATGAAAGTCAAACTCTTAACGGTGCTCAATTGAACTATTTAACCACCGATAAAGAGTTACTAGCGGTTGTCTATACTTTGGATAAATTTTGGGCATATCTCGTGGGATCTCCCATAATTTGTTTTACGAATCATTCAGCACTCAAATACCTTATATCTAAGAAGGATTCCAAGACGCGTTTAATTAGGTGGGTGCTCCTACTCGAAGATTTTAAACTAACTATAAAAGATAAAAAAAGAGTAGAAAATGTTGTCGCGAATCACTTGTCGCGTTCAACATTTGAGGCACCCAAGGACTAACTTCCCATCACTAAATTCTTCCTGAATGAATAGTTGTTCTCTGCTTCCTCTCTGCCATGGTTCGCTGATATTGGGAACTACCCCGTGACGGGTTCAATTCCATCTCATTGGACCCCTCAAGAGAAGAGGAAGTTCTTTAGTTGGGTGCGTAGGTTCTTTTTCGATGATCCGTATCTTTTTAAGTATTGCCCCGACCAGATCATCCATAAACGTGTCTCGAATGGAGAGATAGAGAGCATAATTTGATTCTCCCACATGGAAGCATGTGGGGGACACTTTTCTTCCAAGAAAACTGCTACAAAATTTTTATAATGCGGACTTTATTGGCCCATGCTCTTTAAGGATGCACATGAATTCTTCATTTCGTGTGATCTTTGCCAGAAATTGGGTGCTATAACTCATCGGAACATGATGCCAATGCCCCCCATTTTAGAGATTGAAGTCTTTGACTGTTGGGGAATTGAATTCATGGAACCCTTCCTGCCGTTTTTTTGTAATATTTTCATCCATGTGGTTATCGATTACGTATCCAAGTGGGTAGAATCCATTGCGTCCAAGACCAATGGCCATAGAGTGGTGTTGAAGTTCCTTAATGAACACATACTTTCGCGTTTCAGAACTCTAAAAGCGATCATAAGCGATAGCACAATTTATTTTTGCAATCCTCCGTTTGCTAATCCTATGCGAAAGTATGGGGTAGTTTATAAAGTTGGAACTACCTACCACCTGCAAACCCGTGGCCAAGCTGAATTGGCCAATCAAGAGATAAAGCACATCCTTGAGAAGACGGTCAATCCCGACCGCAAGGATTGGTCTCTTCAACTTGACGACGCATTATGGGCTTATTATACGTCCAACAAAACTTCATTGGGTATGGCTCCCTTTAGACTTGTGTATGGTAAACATTGCCATTTACCGGTTGAACTTGAATACAAGGCTTATCGGGAGATTAAGAAGTTAAACTTTGATTTAGATAGAGTCGGTAAGAAGAGAATGCTCTAACTCAATGAGTTGGAGGAGATTAGAAATGAATCGTATGAGAGCGCTAGGATTTATAAGCAAAGGGTGAAAGCGAGGCACGATAAGAACATATCCCGTAAAACTTTTTACCATCTTCAAAAGGTACTCTTGTACAATTCTAGATTACATCTGTTTTCGGGTAAGTTGAGGTCTAGGTGGACGAGTCCGTTTTTTATTAAGGCCGTCTATCCTCATGGTGCGATTGAAATTAAGAATCCGAGAGATGGAAGTGTGTTTAAGGTGGATGGTCAACGCCTTAAATCCTTTATAGAATATTTGGACCCGTCTATTGAGTCGATTCCATTGTTCGACCCCATTTACGGGGTTGCATAGGACTCTTGAACCGTGTATTTTTGTGCTAACCAACCCCCGGCATGTGTGGGGTTGCAATTTTTGTCTCGGACTAGTTTAAATATCGTAGTCATGTCATTTCGATCAATGAAATCCATGAGGTAACAGCCCAAATGTGAAAATCGGGTGACAAGTGTGAGCAGTAAGACATGGAGTTTAGAACTCAATTTTCGAATCGATTCGGGTTAATGCCAAATCGATTCTCCCCATTCCAATAGCCACATTCTAATTTGCGAATTGATTTGGTTTAATGCCGAATAGATTCGTTAAATCCAAAGTGTCAGGTCTCCCCCTTGTGAATCGATTTGGGTTAATTTCGAATCGATTTGACCCATTCCAGTATCCAACTTTACATTTTCGAATCTATTCAGATTAATACCGAATCGATTCTCTTAGGATGGGTCTTAAAAATTCGACATGTCTATTTATTTTTCCACTTCTCTCCTTACTCCTTACTCCTTACTCCCTCTTGTGCTGTGCAAAACCATTTCTCTCCCAAACCTTTTCTCTCCCAAAATCTTTCCTTCCAACCAATGGCATCCTCATCCAAGGTAACACATTCAATCTTCCTTATTTAATTTCATTATTATTTGTTGTGTTTTTGGTTTAAAAAGTAGGGTTAAATGCCATTTTTCTACTTTCCCCTTTTTCCTTCATAAAAATCCATGATTTCTCTTTGTTTTTGTTGTAAATCCAATAAATACAACTTTTTTATGTTTCTTTCATGCTTAGGTTGTATTTTGGAGGATTTTTCACATAGGAAATGACATTTGCACCCTGCTTCCCATACAATGCACACTACGTGTTCGATAAAATGCGCCAGGGGGGATTTTGTGTGCTAAAACCATATTTTCGCACCTTTTATCGCATATTTTGTTGATTTGTCCTTGTTTGAGTTTGGTGCATGTATGTTACGTCTACTCGATCAATTGCTCCCAACGCGCACCCTCAGAACCTAGTTTCCCCAATTTTCATGCATATATTGATTTTGTACATTACACTAATAGTGTGTGTATCAAATTAATGTTTTGTAGGTTCCTATCGTGCCCAAGCCATCTTTCAATGTCGTTACTGGACGGGTAGGGCAGGTTTCAAGACTTTTCTTTTGAAGGAGGAGAGGGTGTGGTATTGGGAAATGTTCAAATCTAGCCACCTAATAGAGATAGAAAAGTAGGTGATATTAGATGACATGCCTGCCTCCGTTAGAGGTTTTCTTGCAAAATTCAATTGGGAGGCCCACCTGGCCAAAGGAGGAGAGGTTAACGAGGACCATGTACGCCATTTTTATACTTCACTCGTATCTCTACGCGACGGCACGTATGAGGTTTATGTGCGAGGGAGGCGGATTTATATCTCCAAGACCATTCTGGCTGCACAACTTAGCGGGACTTCTAACCCCAAAATCTTTCATTACCCGATCTTTGTGTAATAGCCTCAACTTTCACAATAGGTTCTCATTACGCGTCTAGCTCCCGATAAGGTATGGATGGGGGAGAGTTTTCCCGCATCAGGCATGCCTGCTATTCATCGTATCCTCCATCTCATCGTCATTAGTACCATCATTCCCATCCAGACGAAGGCTGCCCTCTATTACAAACAAGCTCTTTTCTTGTATAGTCTTTTAGGGAATGACATAGTAATAAATCTACCCGCCCTCATATTGCAACAAATTATGAACGCAACCTACAACGACAAGGGAACCACTACTCTCCCTTTGCGCAAATGATTTCTCAGATTTGTAAGGGTGCCGGGTGTGAGGTGGTGGCCAGCGACAAGATACCATGGCTACCCAAAGTGTTTAATGAAAAAACTATCACAAAAATCTTGGGTCAAGATTATTGGGAATAGATAAATAATAGGATGTTGGATCATCCGACGGAGGGAGGTGACTTTGAGGCGGTTGACGCGCCTATGCCTGATGTGCTCGAGGTGTAGCCCCCGGTTCCACCTATATTGGATCTGATTAGGGAATTGAGCATCAGGATGGACACCCTCTAGGCTAAATTTTTTTCTTTTCGGGGAACCTATATGGCGGACTTTTCATCGTACCGGACTGATTATCAGCGAGATATATCTATGCTTTCCCGGGAACATATGGAGTTGTTTGCTCATATTCGCGGGGTCTAGGAGCCGATACCCCCATATCTTTTAGATCCTTATGCACCTCGTGATCCTACCGCACCCGAGTCCTCGAGTCGTCAGGAGTTCCCGTAGTCCACTGTTGTTGTTATACTATCTCTACTATCTTTATTTGATTTTTGCTATTTTCTTTCTTAGCTTTTTTGTTGTTGTGTATCTGTAAGGGGAGAGAGAGTGCAATTATCGTATTTTCTCATTTTTGGTTTTTGATCCATATGAGCGCAACTTCATATTATTAATGAAAATAATCAGTTTATTTTATCTCTCTCTCTTGTATATATCTCTCTTATGTATATATTGCGGTTTAAGGTACTAACATTTTGACAGGTATGACGTTGCGCGGTTTTTAAGTTGCTCCTTTTGGGGTGACTATTTTCTAACTCCTTTTCCATTTTTTCCCTACTAACATTGGGGACAATGTTTCATTCAAGTTAGGGGTATGGATTACATTTCTGATACTGGTTATCACGTTAGTATTAATTTTTTTATTTACTTCAAAAAAATAAATAAAGAAAGAAAATTATATATATATATATATATATATATATATATTCCCATGTCTTCTATGATTACTTAATGATCTCTTTATCCTATTGTATAGCTATGAAGCATGCTTTGATTTATTGATTTATTAGTCGATAGCCTGTATATTGTTTGCATTGTGAATAACCTCATGAAATTAAAATGTAAAGCTTTAAGCGCAATAGACAAATAATTGTTTATGATTTGGTTTAAAGCATTTTAAATTCGTTATCTTAAGGCGCATGCTATACCCTTACAAAAGTGAAAATTAAGACTTATCGTCATTTGTGAGCGTATACATCTACTCTATCTCTTTCTTGTCAATGAACTCGTTCTCAATCTCATTTTCTTTTCATTGATTAGATAGTAATTGATTTATCACTTGAACGTGATTTTAAATGGTGTTGAGTCCCGTGAATCACATGAAACTTTAGGAAAGGATTTTAGGCCCTCTTTGTTGTTTAACCCATATGACCTTGACCTTACCCTTAAATTTTTTCCCTAGTCAACCCCTTGAGCCTTTCGTTTTATCCCCAAATCCCTTGTCCAACTCCATATTAGAGTCCTAAACCCTTATTTACACCTCTCGTCCCTTGATTTGGGATTATTCCCAGGATTGAATGATGTTGTTTATATGTATTGCAATAAGCTATGAGTGGAAAAAAAGAGAAAGAAAAAGACATATAGAATAAAATGGCTCCTTAATGAATCCCATTTCTGCTTGTGCATGAAAATCAATGTCTTACTCTCATGAATACCTTGCTTTTGGAATTTGATGTCGATTCCTAAATTTCCCACTAAATCTATTATCCCGCGCATTACTCCCGAATCCCCTTTGATCCTATACACATTCCTTTCTTTTCCTAACCCTAACCTAGCCTAAATTTTATACCCTAAAAGTCATATTTGATCCTAGGGTGACGTGGTTCAAAGGACGAACTTTAGCGATAATCTGTTTAAATACTCTTCTCTTGTTTAATATGTGATATCCTTTCATAAGATTGTATTTTTCACTTTTATATTGCGTTCTTCATTGATGACATGTGCGTGGCCTAGTTTCCCTTTATAATTACTCTTTATGCCCGCATGTCCCGTGTGTGTTACATCCCATTTCTGCGTGCTTCCATTTTTTGAGTGTAACAACCGGTGAGGTCTTGAGTATGCATTCCTTAGCGTTTATAAGGATTTAAAAAGTATTGCTAAATCTAAATTACCACATGTGTCCGCTTATTTAGCACTTCTATGGTTTCAATTTCAATTGAAGTTACTTGTTTAATGTCGACAATTGTCATCTTTTGTGTGAGCTTTGTTCAATTTGTTAATAGATTGTGCTTCTTAGATATTTGTTGAGCTACGCATTGGTTTTTAGCATATCATGGTATGAGTTGATTTGATGTTTATGGGTGTTATCCCTGGAAACCCTCATGAGACCACACTCGTCCCCTAGGTCCACTTAGAGGTTTAATAGCTTATTGCATACGCTAAATGCAATCGTTCGACCGCGAAAGTGGCATTTTCCTTCTATGTACATATTTCTTCTATTTTGGTTTTGTTGATGGCCCTTGTTTCTTCATACTTCATTGCTCAGGACTATAAATGTATAAGTTAGGGGGTGTGATTAGTCACTTTTATTGTATTATTTACCCCTTTAATTTGTTCATTCTAGCATTCCCCAGCATGCTATTCCCGGTTCTTATACCCATTTATTGACTAACCCATGAATTCATCATATATATTTTGTATGTGTCTTTATTGAGCTTTTATAGGTCTCCAGAATTCATATTGGGAAGTTTGGTTTTGATCCGGAGAAGATTCGTAGACACTTGCACAGTTGAGGGTATTTTAGTAATTCCATCATTTGGGTTTTGATCCATATTTATTCACGAAATCTGTATACCTACTTCTCATCTTTGCGTGCCCTCTAACGGTGCTTGAATCCGATCTCGAACAAAGAAGTTACGGAAGTTTCGGTGAAACTTAGGATATATAAAGCCAAAGCTATGCAGCCTTCATTTTGAATTAGCAGTGAATCGATTCGCCCTTGTTGCGAATTGATTCGGTTTCAAATAGTGCAGCATCTCTACATTTCTGAATCGATTTGGATTTTCCCCGAATTGATTCGACCCTGCTTTTCCAGCTTTCTTCTATTTAGTAGTTTGTTATTTTGGATAAATCTTTTGGTATTTATCCTTGTTTTCTCTTTCATTTGAGATATAGATTACTTGGGATATTTTTTGATACATAAAAACTCTCTCTTCCCTCTCCTAGGTTAAAAGTATTTATTGTTTTTACTTACTTGTAAAGCTTGGATTACTAGTTGATTTGTGGTTATTAATGCAGGAAAGGTTCATTTACTTCATCTCTACTTATTCTATTAGCTTTAATTTGCATTTATTATCATCTCTAGTATAGTGTGTTTACACATTATGGGTTGCTACAATATGTGGTTTCTTGGCATGTGTAGTTTAGTTCCTATTATGAGTAGCTAAATTTAAGGTAGAGGATTATAATCTCACCTAGGATGCTTGTACTTTAAATTTAGGGTTTGGTTTCGAATTTCCCTAATTGAACTTTATGTGTTTGTATTGAAGTATCCTAGCTTATTAACTTCTCGTGTCATGCAAGGGGTGATTTTTGAAGCTTTACTACAAACCAAACCCATTTAGCAATAAGTAATTAATCCCTAGTCCTCCATGGATGAGTTAATCTCTACATGGTTGATGTTCGGACTTAATTAGTTGTGCTCAATTAAATGAAATTTCAACTAAGTACTATTATCCTTTTAGTGAACTCAAGGTGGGAGAATGATCATCAATCCCTTTAAAATCTTAAACTCAAGCTTATCTTAGTTCCTTTCATAGTTTCATAATTATTAACTAATTAACTGTTCATTAATAGCATGTTAATTTAGAGATTACCATCATCCACTTTTTCAAACAATTGAATCATCTTTTACACTTTTACCCTTGTGACATTTAGAGAATCCTTTTTAACCTATTCTTGTTCTCTAAGTAGTGGTTCAATCCCTATGGTTTACGATTTCCTACTTACCGGATATTACTTGATGCAATAGATTTACACTTGAATCATAAGCTTTTTTTATAGCGTAACCAGTTATCAACCTAATTCTAGTGGATAGTATTCACCTTCGTAAGTTTCTCTCTCCTAGATTTTCATATTTGCTCCATTTTTAGAGTTAGGGTATGGTTATAGTGGTTTTGATGGCTTCTGATGAAATCTTTTTATTTTATTGATAAGTTCTACTTATATTGAGTTAAACTTAATTATGTTGAGTAGCTCTTAGTGTGTGCTTCTTTGCTTTACGTGTTTTTAGGGGTTTGTCTAGTATTGTGTTTACATTTGTTAGAATTTTTGAGTATTTGACACGTCTTGTCTTTTATGAGACTCTTTCTCATATTTTATTATGGGACCCTTTGTTTATATTCTATTTATACCATTTCTTATAGGATTTATGTGCTTTATGTGTGTGTGTGTGTGTGTGTGTGTGTTTTAGGCTATAATATATGGCTCCAATATCTCTCTCACATGCCTCGACTTCCTCCGTTCATTCCAGATTTGATGAGTTATTCTCTATACATTTTGTGCATCGGGAGAGATGTATTGATTTGAATTCCCTTTATGACACTTGTTTATGTGAATTCTTCAAGAAAATAGACTGGTTTAGAGTTTGATCTCAAATCGGACAGTGTTACCCTAACATTGTGAGAGAATTTTTTTCGACGTCTGGGAACGGTAAGGATCCATTTGGCTTAGAATCTTTTGTGCTAAAGTAAGATGAGTATACATTAAAATTTTACCAAGTGGATAAAAAACAACTTCAATGTCCTCGTAGAAAAGTGCTCCAAATTTCCTTACATACCGACTAGTGGACCATCTTGCCAAGAGATGATCACTTTGTTGAGTGACGATCAGTGTCAGTCTTGGACTGAGGAGAATTTTTCTCAAGAATACCTTGCTAAGTAATTTTATATTCTTAATATGGTTATGTTCTCTTACGTTTTACCCACATACCACCCCCACGAAATTTCTTTCAAACATATAGAATTATTATATGCTATTCATTTGAGAGTTGATATGTATTTACATGGCTTGGTATTGGAATCTATATTTGCTCACACTAAAGATGATAAGAGAACTCGTGCTTTTCCCTTTGGTCATTTGATCGCGCACTTGATTTTAGAGTCTGGCGTTCCTATTCTTCCCTATGAAGTTTAGAAAAATCTAAAATTTTCATTGACCATTCAATCCTATTATCGATCTATTGCTCATCTTGGCGACTATAGTGGATCACCCACACCACCCAATGTTGTCTCTAAACTGTCTCCTCGTCCTGACCCTACAACACGCACACCTAGTAAATTCCCTTTGACTAAAAATGAGTTGGATTCTACCATCTCTCAGTTATCAACTCAATTGCATTCTTATTTTCTACCCGTCTTTGAGGACTCTATGAATCAGTTTTCTTCCTTTAGTTAGCCGAGTTATTCCTTCTACAATTAATTCCAACACTCCTTTGATGTTCCAGTAAAAAATATTAGGGGCGCCTTGCAAGATGTTCACAATGAGGTTATAGACTCGTGTGTTATGAAAACGCTGAAGAACAAGAAGTGAGGCACTTTGTTTTGTGTTTTGGTATTTGTTGGTTTGTTTAAGAGTTATTGGATTTTGATTTGTATTGATTATCAACGTTATAAATTATGACTTTATTCGAACTCTTATCACATTTTAACATTATTTATCTATCTTTGCATCTATATTTTATCCCTCCATATGTAGTTAAAAGTATTGATCTTAGGCCTATTAGTCTCTTGATTATTATTTGCTTCAGGTTTATTTTAATTGTTCACTCTCTATATGATTCACTCTCTATTTATTGGTTTAATTATCATGTTTTAATCTTTCAAAATGCCTGAACAATTCACCCAATTATGTGTTTAGCTATTTCCTTTGTCACTTTCTGTAACAAAAAGGGGAGAAGTGTGTACATAGAGGGAGAATAGTTATCAAATCATATTAGGCTGCTTAGAGTTATTTATTGCTATTTCACAATTTTGTAGAGGAATCATATACTTGAATGAGAGTTATTTTAGATATATATGATGCTCACATGTTCTTATTTTTATGTCCATGTGTTCATGTTTTCTTGTCCTGTTCTTTCACATTGGTACCTTGATAATTTTTCTAGTGTGTGATGGGAAAGTATTATGATTGAGTATATTATAGTGATTTGTTACTTGTAACAAATGTAATTTTATTTTTTTCATAATTTCCCTTGTCCTAACGAGTCGTAAAATGGTAGATTTACTTCATTTTCTTCTGATTTGTATTTTTATGTTTTGTTGGGAAATTCGACAAAGGGGGAATTGTAAGAGTATAGTATACTCAATATGCTCCATAGAATAGATTGTCTAAATTTCTTGCCAAAACATGTTTGAGTGATTGTCTAATAAGTGTCCATAAAGTTTCAATAACTTTATCCTGGATTTACTCATGCCAAACCTCAAGTACACCACTCAGGAAAGGTATAAGACTTAGAGGACTTAGATTCACACATTGATTAATTATTTTCATAATTGAAAATAATTTTAATTCACCTTGTTTAGCTAAATTGTCAACTACACAATGCAAATATACTCTTTATATAGAAAATTCTATTTTATACAGAATTGCATCTTTTTTTTATGTATTTTAAGTATGGGTGTTCTTGATTGGGACAAACATCTTAGGGTTTTGGCAATTTTTCTCTAAGGAAAATCTAGACAATTTCTCGAACACAATCACAAGAAGCTTCACTATAATAACTCCTCATCAAAGATTTTCTACCCTGAAGTGATAACTCTTCACTAGTATGTTTGTGTCCCGTGCGAAAACTTTGGATGTTGCCGCAACCTATCTCATTTGAGCATCGCCACAGTGATAATTTTCTTCGCTGTAGTGACACATCAGTGATCGTACTTGACAGCACCGAAAGCTTCTTTTTGCACAAGATCTTTCTCTAATAACTTATTAGCTTTTGTATCAAGTATAAATTTTCGACTGACATTG
Organism: Sambucus nigra; assembly: GCA_949130495.1. NCBI lineage: Eukaryota > Viridiplantae > Streptophyta > Magnoliopsida > Dipsacales > Adoxaceae > Sambucus > Sambucus nigra. The sequence continues at coordinate 528,453,854 of OX422209.1, read as the reverse complement.
TCCTTGAAGTGACTACTTGACTCCAGAAGAGTGTGAAACCCAACCTATTAGTCTCTAAACACTTTGAAATCAAAGGACTATATAGTTAACTGTTCCATACTCTTCCAAACCAAGAGTGAGAGCTTTGAAATATCTTTTTCCGATAAAAAAACATTTCACATATATTTAAGAGCGTGGTTTTCACTCATGTTCTTTGGGTTCTTCGAGGCATTAGTTTTGGGTTTTTTCTCTTTGAGAAAATGTTAGATATTTATTTACTCATATTTATGATAAAAAAAATGTTTTTTAAACTATTTGGTCATGTGTAAATATTCTCTTCTTTCCCTTGAAAAACTCATTTTGAGATTTAGAGCATGTTAATGTTATAATAAACCAACACAACCTTTTATGATTCCCTAAAAATTCTTAGTGTAGCATTTTTGGTTTCTTGAAGGTTCCATTCTTGAAACAAGTTGATTTAACTTTAAAGAATACTTTTTTGGTGAAAGATTTTTCGGCATTAATCACGGATCAAAATCAGTGGCAATTGTGTAGTGTTCTTTCGTTATAGATGCTCTCCTCGGAGGATATGGTGTGACAAAGTTTCTAGTCGGTCATAGCATCCCGTAGTTAAAAGTATTTATCTTGTATTTGAAATATCTCTACTATAGTGAATTTGTCATTATTATCGGCTCGAGGTTTTTCCCGTCTGTTTGTTTTTCCCTTGTACATATAATCTTTTATTTATTTTACTTTTTCTGCATTTTCTTGAATCATTGTCTTAACTAAAAAGATAAATTTGAGATTCTAAAATATATTGAAATATTTTGTCACAGAGACTTTTGGATTATTAAACCATTTTTATAATAACAAATTCGTGAGATTTTTCTTGAATTGGGTGAATTATTATTTTTATTTAGGTAGTTACCGTCGAGAGTCACACTCTCACATTATAATCTCTCATTCAACTTGAAATATAATTATACGATACATGAAGATACCTTTCTCTTGTTACTTAATAAGAAGTTATATAATGGACATTTAACTCTCCCTCATTGATAATGAACGATCCACCCCAAGTTCCATCAGATGGATGATGAATTCACATTCTCCTCTTTAGGATTGCACAATTCTTGAACTGTCCAATAATTAAAATACCTCATTTAGATTTGTAATATGATTTTAAATTTTTAATCAATTAGAATGAATTTGGGCTATGTGGATCTAATCATAAGACCGTATCCATTCCTCATAAAGACTAGGTCAAGTATAAATATAGGTTTTTTCACAAATGTAAAAATAACAAGTGATTTTATTTAAAATAGATGCAATTGATATGCTCTTAATCTCAAAAATACTCTCTTAGTATAGAAGAAGTATGAAGTAATTTAGATTTTTGAATTGCAGGGAAAAGGCTCTATTTATAGAAATGTTTACAAATTTAGTTGCGTTATGTGCACGGCTAAAAATAAGTCCTTGCGCACGGTTTTTAGCAATGAGAAAGTATCAAAAAAATGTACAGTCGTGCGCACGAATATAAAATATATCCATGCACAGGGTTTTAGGCATAAGCCTAAAACCCGTAGGTCATGCGGACGGTTTATAGAAGAAATTTTGTTTCTTCCTAAAAAAGCTGTATTTCCCAAATCAATTTTTAGGTTTAACATGACATAGATCAATATATAAATTCACTTGTTCATTTTAAAACAACGTTTTATCAAATTTAAATGAAAAAACGTGTGTCTGTGTATGTGCATAGCCTTAGACATTCAATCAATAATTCATAAAAATAATATATCTTGCAATGACCGACAACAAAATTGTTTGATGTTGAGAAGCTGTGTATGATATTTAATGTTCAGTTTTCATTGATGTTTAATGAACAAGACTCTCTCTACCCAATGTCTATATGAAATCAATAATTTTGGCTTGACACGGAATTAAATGCGTTGACACGTAATTAAGCAAACTATACTATAATAAATAAATACATACATTTTCATGCACTTGCAACAAAACAACAAAAGAGTTCTAACCCCTTAAAGGATGAACCACACACGTGTTTTGTGTGCTTGTTAGGGATTTTCATCAAAACTAGGAAAACCAATAAATTCAAACCAAGTCCGGTGCATTAGGTTGGTTTGACACAATTTTATACACTCTTGATTTGGTTCGAGTTCTAAAAATATAAAAAATGACATTTTAGCATCGATTCCTAGTTTCTGTGTCAAACCAATCTGTAAACTGAACTAATATAGAACCATATCAAAACCCTATCATGAAAAAAATCGAACCTCTTTATACCCCATTTATATATATTTGCTTTAAGTCTTAAAGAAAATAAAATAAAATGTGTGAGAGTTCCATCCCCCCTCTCTATTTATCTATTTATATATCTATTTCTCTTAACACTCTCCTCTTATGAAATCTTCCTTCCCATTCATCCATTACCAAATAGCACTCAAGTCCTAAACAGGATGTTTAGTAACAAATGGATTACGGAAAATCCCTTTGTGATAAATGGATCAAAGTAGATCCCTTTGGAATTTCCTCCAATCACAAAAAATTATTCATAATTTTCTTCAATCACAATAGATCTACAATATCGGGATTTCATTTTTAGTAATAAAACCAAACTTCGATCACGATTACACTATTGGATTCCTTTTGTTTATTTTGTTGACATTTAAAATTTGTATTTTTTATTTGTTTGGTTCTATCAACTTTATTTATTTGGTTCGATTTACCTTTTGTTTTCTATTTCATTTGATGAACTTGTTGTATATATGGAAGAAAAAAATTTCAAGTTCCAATAATAAAATGTAATGGAATGTCTAAAATTAATCCAAATAGGTTGATTAAAGGGTGAATGGAGTGATATGTGTCACCATTTATCCAACATTTCTTCTAAATAATTGTTGGAAATAGTAGAAAATTTAAAAAGGAAAAAATCACGAATTGTAAAGACAATATAATGAAGATTAATGACCCAACTTATAATATATTTGATCCCATAAGCATTTAAAATGAAAAATAATATTTGAAATTATATTTAATGATCATAAAAACACAAGGGCATTAAAACTATTTGTTTAATATAATAAAATTTATATTTTAGGTAAATTTTAATATTTTACCTATTTTTAATATGTATTTGTATTCGAGAATCGATCGGAACCAAACCAAGAATCTATGCTTCTTTTTCGTTTGGTTTTGTAGCATACCGATTCTAAAAACCTTGAACCAACCAATCCTGATTCTGAATTTGGGTTAGTAGTGGAACCAGTCCAAACCTAACTGTGTACACACCTAGTGCTTGTGATGTTTCTTGCATTACAATCTTTAGGTATTGATTTTATTAATTACTTCTTTGTCTCTGTTTGATGGAATTGACAAGTATGACCATGAACATAACTCAATTAACCATATTAGTTGCCAACTTAACGAGTAGTGCTTTAGGGTCAGATTGTATAGATCGTCGTGCAATTAGTGAGGAACTAAGTCCATCATTTGTCCTAAAAAGAAGAAATAGATTATCATTTATTGAATAATTCCCACTCTCCAAGCATGGTGTGTTATACCACCTACTATGTTGTTCCCATGATACCAAGCAATAAAACCCTCTAATTGAAGAACTTAAAATGTTAATGGACTGGCTCTAAAAGCCATATCATAGGTCTCGAGAATATTTTTTCAACCCTATTAAGTGTTCTATCTTTTCCACCCATGCATTAGGGTTTGCCCATTTGTTCCATAACGTGCATTGTTTGAGGAAAAAAGGTGGATTTTATATCCCTCCTCCACTTTGTCTACATGACATAGTTTTGTGAAATGATTACTTCGTACAATGGGCATCGTTTTTTAGTCGATACATCCTTGAAATTCCCATGCTTGAAATATTCAAACTTTTGACCCATTGATATCTCTGACTAAACTTTATCTCCAAATGACCACCTACAGACATAGGGTTCACTTATGGACTGTGAGGGTTATCCTTATAAAATCTAGTGAAGTTGTTCGTCATTACACTATTTATTCCTGGTTGTAATATATTGACATGTGAAGGATCAAGGGGTGATGACTCTCCCATACTAATTGTCTACTATGGATAGGTATCTCCCATATTGCCTAGGCATGTGAAGGAAATGCATGATATACATTCAATTCGATGTCCACCATATATGAGGCCTTTGCAAGGCATGATTTACATGCCTTCCAAAAATAAATTCATGAGTTTCATTAGGGCCAAAGAGGAAAATATTATACTATTTTAGGCCAATGTTGTTACAATTGGTATTGTAGACAAATCTTAACAAGAAGGAAGTGTGCCAATGAGGATGTAAGGCCACCAAATGGGATGGATTTTAATACACCAATATGTGAATGATCTAGGGTTGACGACTCTCCACTAATACTTATCTACTGTAGCTAGTTGCATCCCACATTGTTCGGGAATGTGGAGGAAATGTTTTATGTATGTGTGATTTTATTTCTACCTAGTATGAGGCCTTTTGATGGAATGTATGATATTATTTGTAAGAATAAATAATTGGGTTCATTAGGTCTAAAGAAGGCAATATCATAATAGGTCAAACATGGATTGTTACAGTGGTCCAATCCCATGTTAGAGAATTACAATACATCATTTTAAGAGTTCTCCCCAAGCCTTTATCTAGAATACAATCAAAGGTTAGTGCACAAGACATGATGGATTACTTGTTTATTGTTTACCGTACGTAAGAGGAGATATTTAATGAGTTTTTCATGTTGGTTAATCTGACCACCCTATTTAGAGGGTGTTAATGAAAATGTGTATGATACATATATATGTGTGTGTGTGTGTGTGGACATTTAATTATATTGTCTTTCCACCCTAAACTACAAAGGAAAACCTAATGAAAATGTCTTAAAACACATCCATGCCAAAAACACCTTAAATAGTCCTTACTTGCTATGAGAATAAATCTTAAAGAATATGCAAGACATGGAAAACAAAGTAAGAAAGTAGATTAGTGTAAAATATATGAAAATGATGTGAGATATAATGATTCTGATGATGAACATCATATATGCCCCATGCAATGCTTTTATAGGAGGATAACTACCAACGATGATGGAAGCTTAGTGCCAAATATTTTTAGGTAATATGAAGACCCTTTTATCTCATTTTAAGTCGAATCTGTATTATAACTTTCATTTAATAATCTAAAGGGTCTACTTGCATGAGTTCATCTATAAACAAACCCAATCTCATGCCCCCTCTACTCCATAAATGTCCCCGTCGAGAATCTCTTTCCCTAGGACCTTTATTCAATCAGAAACCCAAAATCTTGGACCCTCGTCTTACTTCTAGACTCAATTTGACATCAAATTTTTTTGAGTTCCGAATAAACTTGCTTAATGTTATATCCTATGTGCGATACAAATTTTTGAGATGTTCACAACATAACAAAATCATTTTTTGCATATGTAGACTACCGATTCAAAGTCTCCCAGGCCTATTGATTGGTATTGCATTGGGTAATTTGGTATTTTTTTTCTTTTCTTTTTAGGGTTCTCTTATAAAAGGAAAAAGTGACCTCATTTTTTAGGGATCTCGAAACTTGTGCACTAGCCTTGCCCAATTTAGAAACCCTAAACAAAACACCATCTTCATCATATTCCCTTACCAAATCCTTCCATACTTACCTCATCTTCATAAAAAAATTCCATACATCACCATTTTTTTCATATATTTAAGACTTTTGGTGGAGAAACTTTGAGGAAATGGCACAAAACATCACATTAAGGTTTAAACTATTTCCCACCCAACATTTTACCTATTTATCTCCTTATCTAGTATATTCATTTCCATATCTAAATATTAATGATGCAGATTTTTCTCATTTTCTCTTAACATAATTTTTTCCTAAGCAAGTTAGTACTAATATTTATATTTTTTAATTTAGTTTTATATTCACCAGGTACTTTCATAAACTAAAAACACCAAAAATAGGATTTATTAATTTATTGATACATTAAAGGTCATTGTGTATTTTTTCATAATTTTTTTCATATTATTTTCACTTAAATCAGCCCATAATTTACCCTAACTTGTCACAAATTATGTAAATCCACCTTTTGTTGCCCGTGTGCAAACTACACGGGCTTTGATCCCCATATGCATTTTCATGATTACTATGTGTATTCTTAATTTTCTTAATTTTCTTGTTTTCTCCTGTCTTATTTGTTAGATTTATATTTTTTTTCCTTATTTGATGCTTTTTTTATATCTCCATGATTACTATGTGTATATATTATGTTTTTTCATGTGCTTATCATGCTCCGTATTTTGTAGCTTATTTCACTTATATTTTTTTTATGTCTCATGGATTGCCATACTCATTTATAATGATGTTTTTGTAAATATAGATGTACTTATCACGTAGTCACTTTCTTTTACATATTCACATAATGTACTCACCCATTTACTTTCTCACATTTACTCACTCATATATGTTACTCTCACACTCTCTCACTTAGTCACACATACACATGATACACAAACTTTCCTACACCTAGTTACACATTTATATACTGCAGACATGTTGACTATATTTAGTCACACGTTACCATCTTATATACATATGCACATAAAGGAGTAAGGGAGTATATTTTTACCTATCCAATCCCTCTTCATAACTTACTCGTCGATGAAACGTTCTCTTTGATTTTGTTTAATCAATTTCCTTATAGATCCTCTTTTAGGGATATTTTTTTCTTTTCCTTATTTTTGTAAAATAGGTTGGGGAATTTGAATTTACACTATCACCCACATCACTCACCATTTTGCTTCGGACAAATGTCTTCCATGCACTTTCACATCCGCGGGTTAGGATGTCCAAAATGGCGATTGTGCTCGAGAGTTAGAGGGTAGACATTGTTTTATGTGAATTTTTTTTATTTTCTTTCTTATCTTGTTATGTTCTTTTTATGCATATATTTTTTCCATGTTTTAGATGTACACATGTACCTTATCACATTCCAATTTATATATCCTTCACATAGTCCCTATATATATATATATCTACACCTTCTATGTATATGCATGAAATATTGTATCAGATGACATCTTATCATATTTTTTCTACTTTGTAAATACATGTTTTTTTATATTTTATCCATACTTGTATATTCCTATTTCTACATACATCATGAATAGAATGTGCATAATATATGAATAACACTCACACATTTTTGCATACTACATTCATAAAGCATTGAGTATTGACCCTATTTTTCACCTGTACGGGGAGGTCTCTTCGTGGTGGGTCACCATTCCGGCTGGACATGGTGGACCTAAGTGATATTCCTCTATTCTCCTTTTTCCATGTACATGTGACATATATCAAACAGTTCCCCCACATTGTACCTCTTAACCATACTAATGATGGGAGGTATATTTTAGGAACTTGATCACATGTGTTGAGTATATCAAATTTGTTATCACACGTACTTTCACCATGAGGTATATAGTGATAGGTTTCACATACACTCGGTTATATCAATACCTTCCACATGTATTAATGAATGATTTCTCTTATAGGCAATAGGTATATCGTAGAGTCACGCCAAGGGGGATCCTAAAACCTACATCAACCATCATATAGGCATTTTTTTCGTATGAAACACATATATCAGTTTTCGGTTTCAACTCAAAAATCTTTTAAAATTTTGGATCGTTATACAATACAAATTTTCATTATTAATCCATCTATGACACCCCGCCTAATTAAATACTGAGTGATCAATCCTTGATTAAATTAAAAGAGGTTTCTTATTTGGTTCATTCTCAGCATCACTATCAAAAATCATATTAATTACTAACCACCTATTAGTTAATTAAGCATGTGTCAAATTTTTATCTTTCATTACATAATTGATAATAATATGCGTAAAACTAAATTGAAATATTCACACAATGAATATAGTCTAAACCATCACAAGGAATGAATAAATGTCTTGTCGAATACACCATCGACTAAAAAGTACAAATCCAATAAATAAGTCTAATAGATAGTAAATAAATCCCGATATAAGTCTGAGCTGAATAACTGAATAAATAAAGTCTAAATGGGACAACATGCCCAATTGAGAGACTGAAATGAAATCCTACACTAGGAATGAAAGGTTGAAGCATATAATCAAATCCTGCAAGCCTCCACAGTGCTACAGCTAATCCTCCCTCGAATAGATCGTCAAGTTTGGCGTCCCTGTGGCTGGACACCTAAAAGGTTTGGGAAAATATTTATAGCAAGGGTTAGAACCCAAAATATTTTGAGAACATTTAGCAAGTATTTATTATAATTTAAAAATCAGTTATTGATTACACATGTTAGGTTCACGTAAACCCTCTTGAGTTTCCTTACCTCTCAACTATTATGCACGTGTAACATTTTCTACTTAGCCCACCTAGACGTACTAACCAAGCTAACTACATGTAAGTATCTATCTGGACTATCGACACCTATAAGTCCACTTACTGCCCAGACAGTACGCTATCCGAATTAACACCTTTCCTATGTTATTGATATCATAAGTTACATTCTACATCTCATATCATTTAAACATTTTATTAGGTTTCACTACTTGATTCATTGTTTAAATACACACTATCGATTTGTCTGCTATCACATGTAAGTAAAGTTATTTAAACTGGTGTGTGTGTGTGTGTGTGTATGTGTATATATATATATATATATATATATATAATTACGATGTCTCTCAAAAGGACCACCGTGAAAATAGTATATCAGTCCATGTACCTCTCGTACTAAAATAAGGACTATTGGTTCGACATGTCTCCTTGAACCCAAAAATCAAATAACAAGCAATGAAGGCGAATGTATTTCTAAGCCTTTGGTCTATGCACATACCTAACGTACCCAAACGACCTGTCAGTCTCACTAATACACGACACATAGTGAGCCTCCCTAAGTTCTATGTCCTGGGACAAAATCCAGACCTCCCTAGAATCATCAAGGTGGGATTGCCCACTGCGCGGGAACGTCCGTGATAGCAGGCAGTGTAGGTATGTTAAAAATTAACACCAATCTTATAATAGGTATACACACAACCTGTATATACATTAAATCAGTAGGTATACACATAACATAATTATAATACTTTATATGTAGTATTTATCTCTTGAATACTCATCGTACTATCACGCTACGATTATTCTCACTGTCACATTTGTTCGTGTATTATTTTCTACTCTAAAGGTCCTAGTTACCCCCTTAAGTCATTTCAGTATTTAACACTATCATACACTACTGATCTAGATATTATGTTCACTTAAGATTTTTGTAATTCATCCTCCTTCACTCGAATTAGTTACGTCACAATTTAATCCTGTTTCATTCTCGCCTTAATTCTCTTTATAAGACTAAGTCACGACCCTATCATAGGCCTAATGTAATATATCAAGTCCCTCATTATGTTTTAACAATGTCCAAAGAGTTGCCCCGGTAACAATTTAGGAGTTTTAGGCTTAAAGGGGGAATTTTCAAATTTTTGGGGAAACCGAATTGATTCTCCCCTGGACCAAATCGATTCGAAATGCACCAGATCGTCTTCTTCCTCTACATACGTGAATTTTTCACCATTTTTCTCATTAAATTCTCCATGATGGTTTACCAAACTTCAAACCAATTGTCCTAAACATTATCTACATATATTAGGATGATTTCCAACGTAATACAACCCTCAAAACATTATGATTTGTACTTAAGAATGGATCATAACATCTATTCATCAAAACCCTAAATTTTCATGTTCTTAATTTATACACAACATAAAATCCATATTTTTCTCATATAGAATATCACTCGTGATTTCATAACCTCTACATGCATACAATAAATCTACATGAAATCCTACCCATCACATGGATTTATATTAAGTTAAATTTCAATTTCATAATTTATATCAAGATGTATAAACCTTACTTTTACATGGGTGTTATAACTTCAAGGAAAATTTCAAATAAACACTTGCCTTGGTTTATGTGATCTGATTTCATGATCTAGTGTTTGGTTTGATTGTCTTCACTTCCAATCCTCCCTCCAAAGTTGTTTGTGGTGCAAGAATCACTTGAATCTCTTAAGAACCCTCCTTAAACTTCAAGAATGGCCTCTCTTTCTTCTCTAATGCCCTCTGTTGATTTTCTCACCTCTAAACCCTAGACTCTCCAATCTATATGCTGATAAAGATGTTGATAATTCGTATGTCTCTTAACCCTTTGTTACCAAATGACTCAAATGCCCCCACACGGTGCCAATTTAGTCTAAAACCCCGGGACCCAATCAACATCCCGAGTATACTATTTTGACTATTTCGACCCTTTAAAAGTCATTCGTGACCTTTAAATCAACATCTGAGTCACTCTAAATAATTATCCTATCTCGACCTCAATTTAGTCTAGACACGACTCTTGTTTAAGATAAATCCAATTATGTCAATCTCACTCGCTATGCCGCATAATAATTTCCATAAATTATTTACTATCTACTTAGTAAATATAACACAAAGTATTAATTATTATCTCTCTCATGATTAATATTCAATAACCACATTATTATTTTATTAAATTAAATTACCTAACTCAGGTAATTGAAATTAAAACGAATTAATTATCGAATTAATTAAATTCTAAGTATGCAGAAATACGGGGTATTACACCATCTCCTTTTTTATAAAATAAGAACCTATTCATGTCTTGCATTGCATTGTTCTTCATTGACTTGTATGGTTTTCAGATGAAATTTCAAACTCACTTAAGTTCGCCATGTGTCAGCAATCCGATGGGTCTACATTTTAATACGCATTTAGCACACATGCTTCTGTCCTATATAAAAGCAAGGGGAAATTTCATTGTCTCCTTCTTAGAGAGAGACGGACAAATCTTTCAAAACTGGATTTCTTTTGAAAATCTTCTGGTATTTTTTGCGTAATTCTTCTTCCTTTTTCTTTTACTGTTCCTCCATTTGTGGTTTTCGTGTTCAATATAGGGTTTATCTTATTTCTGGGGTTTACTTAGGGTTACTCTAAGTTCTATGTATGAGTGATTCATAAAATATATGAAAACACATTTAAGACTTGCATAACATTTACCCTAGTGATTTTTCTGAGAGATTTCTCACTCCTCTCCAAGTTCTCAATCCGAAAGACGACCCAAAAAACCCTAATTTTATCCCCAAATTAGCTTCTTCTATTGCGTTAGTACCAAAGACCCCAAGTGTTGAGTAAAACACATCATAGTTTCATACCTCAGAGATCCTTGATAGTGTAAACATAAGAGTTAGGGGAAAAATTTATGTCGACACTTGTGATGCCATTTTTTTCTCTCCAACTGAATTTTGAAGAGAAAGCCTTTACTAAGCAATTCCATTCCACGAAACTAGTAGAGGTCCCTATGATAGACGGATAAATGGACTTAGGAGATTCTCCCACCACTTATTATGACCCATCCACCTCCGATACTAGGTGGTACAAAAAAGTGATGTCAGAGACAAAGACCTGGACGACTTGAGAGTCTTTTATTCCATTCCTGATGATATAGTCATCGTATTCTTGACCCATAGGAGAGGGCTTATGATAGGAGAAATGCCTACGAGGTTTGTTTCCCTCTTTGGAATCTTAAAGTTAGACTTTATCTTCAACTCTGTAAGGATAAGTTTCTAATTAAATCAATTTGTATGTTTGGCTTAATTCTGGACGAAACTATTCGAGTCATAGGATAGAATTTTTATTTCTAACCTTTCAAGCCTATGACATTTTTATTAAAGACGTAGAGGACAAGTAAAAGAGATCACATACTATGCCTTATTTCATGCCACGTTTCATCATCAACATTCCAAGGATCTCTCAGGTATGAACGCATATCTTATGTGAGCCTTTGAAATTTATTATTGGGGGTTAGAATTTTTGCTAATATATTCTAAAATGACTTTATAGTTTTTGAAGAAAAATAATCTAATTTTTCCCAGGTTTTTCGAATGATATTTTTGGTCGTTCGAACGAGACATCTAACGATGTCAGTTTTAGATTTACTGATTTCTCATTTTAAGTTTCATTATTATCTCGTTCTAATGATATGTCTAATTTGTTTGAACGAGATTGAATGTTGTTTGAACGACGAGAGCCATTTTTGAAAAATGACAGCATTTTCATGTAGTTTTTATCTTAACCTCCCATTACTTTTTCCTAACCATTTATATAGTGCGAGAGTTTAGTTTTTACAGAGACTTTTCCAGTTTCTAAAAGAGGGAAACCTTTAGAAAATTCCAAGAACGTTTTGTTCTTAATTCATGGTTTAATCGTTCAAACCAAATACAAGTTTACACCCAAATTGTTTCATGATCCAAGCTTCTACATAATATATGTTTTATATCAAGTGTTGGCACCAAGATTGTCATTCTCTACATCATTGAGATTGTTTCTTATGGAGGATACCGTGTTAGTTGGTGTACATACGGTGGACTTTGTATGTTTGATGGTAGTACCATTGGTGGACTCCGAGACATAGGTGGACTCTGGGATTTCCACTAGGCAGAGGTGGAGGGAATGAAGAGTGTCAAGGCTTTCGAGGGTGTCGGGTCATTGAGTAAGTCTTCTGTCATGTCCTTGTAATAAATTCGTACTTAGTGGTCTTGTGGTTGTGCCATCCGAGGTTTTTCCCGTTATGAGTTTTCCTCGTACATCGCGGCGTTGTGGTTATGTATTTTTATCTTGAAAATTCTCACCTAGATGCATGCTTAGGTTTAAGAAGATAAAATTGGTTTAATCACAAAAATGGTTTAATTTATTCTTAATTCATTTGGGTAATTTGGGTTACTTTAATTTAAGTTGTAATTATTAATTTGACAAATTCATGTTTAGTTTTGGTTGCATAAATTTGAACTTAAATTGAAGTTTTGTATAAGAAAGTTAAAATTTAAATTTTGAAAGAATTTTGAAATTTAAGAATACTCGAAACCATGATCCCATATTCATATAATTTGGCGCTTTCAAGTGGTATCATAGCGAGAACACTGATTTATTGTGTTTGGTCCTTTAGGTTTGAATACGAAAAATTTATCATTTTTGAGGTTTCCTTATTTTGATGGTTCTAACTACGCATACTGAAAATCACGTATGAGGTCGGCACTTAAGTCATTAAATGAGTGGGTTTGGCTATCGGTCATTAAAGGTTTGTTCCCTCCAACATGTTTAGTAGTAGAAGTTAGAGTTCTTAACCCCGTATAAAGATGGAGTGAGGATGATCTTAATCTAGAAATTTTCAATTCTTGAGGTTTAAGTGATCTTTTTAGTGCTGCACATCGGAGGGGTTTCGTCGAATTGTGATGTGTGAAATGTCTAAGGAGGCTTGGGACATACTCAAACTCATCCACGAAGGTACAAGTGATGTTAAGGGTTCTAAACTCCAAAACCTCACCACTCAATTTTGAAACCATTAAAATGGATAAGAATGAATATTTTGATGAGTTCTATGCTAGATTGTCCGATATCGTTAACTCATCTTTTAACTATGGAGAGACGATACCTGACAACCTTGTCATAAAGAAATTTTTGAGGTCATTAGCCGATAGGTTTAATTCTAAAGTGATCGTTTTGAATTCTTTACGCACTTTAAACTCTATGAAACTTGAAGATCTTATAGGTGACTTACAAACCTATGAACTTGACTTGTTTACCTCCAAGTATGTGAAGAAGAAAGATAAGGGCATAAATTTAAAATCCTGAAAGGAGGAAACACATGTTTCGGATGATGAGTTTGATATTGACTCCGATGATATGGCTATGTCTTCTAACAAGTTTAGAAAATTTCTTAACCTTAATAAAGAGAAATTTAAAAATGATTATACGAAATTTGAAAAGTCTATGTATAAAAAAGCCAAGAAACTCCTTAAAAATCGTAATGATGATCTTAAGATGGACGAGTCAAATAAATGTTTTGGTTGTAAGCGTTATGGCCATAGGATAACCGAGTGTCCCACTAAACTAAGGAAGGATGGAAAGAAACCCATTTCTTACAATGCCACCCTTAGTGATAGCCATTGAGCGCAACTTCACTACGTTCATGGATAGTCATGTAAGCATTGATGATGAATCTTCCCATGAAAATATTTCTTTGCATTACAATTTCGAGGCCAGTGTTTGTGAATCCCATGTGTTTGATGGTAAAGAGAGTGGATAAGAGAGTGATAATGAAGAATAGGAAGAGGAGAATGAACTCCAAGTTGCCTTTTGTGAGTGGCATACAGAATCATTGAAATTGGAAAAGGCAAACTTGAAGTTGGAAGCTAGGATGAGAGAATATGCCGTAGGTAATAATGAAAGTGTTTTAATTGAAGATTTTAGGTCACATTAGAGGACTCTTAGAGAGAATATAAAATATTTTGAAGGTGAGGGAGGTAGTCTTTGAGGTTTAATGGATACTATGAAGAAATATCTTCTTGAGTTTGAAGAGACGAAGAGTTTACTTAAATCTAGGATAATGGATCTTGAAGAGAGATTGAGAGACTTAAGTCGGGTCAAGTTTGATTTGGAGTCTAGGTTGCAAAAATTGGATAAATTGTTCGGCATCATCCAAATCAAAAATGATAAGTGTGGTATTGAATTTGATACTCAAAATGTTTCCACTAGTGAAGCCAAAACCATGATTTTAAGAGAATCACTTAGGAATTCTATAAAATGGCAATCCTTAGGTAATACTTCTCACCGTGCTTTCATTTGCACATATTGTGGTGGGAAGGGTCACCTTATGAGATTTTGTTTCGATCTTATAAACGATCCTAAAAGTCCAAGGGTAGAGTCAACAAGGTCACCAAAAATCGAGAGTATCACTTTTCACCTATGTGGGTTAGGAGATACAATTTGGAGGCTTTACATGATAAACTTTATGATTATTAAATTCTTGCACATGATACTTGCCAATCCAGATCTAAAGGTTGATTGTGTTAGCTTTGTCTTCATACACTAGTTGTGCTTCATGATATATTGTTGCTAGTTGTATATTTGTTAGTCTTATTCTAGTCTACGCTTCATCATATATGTTTTGCTAGAATCATGACACATGTATTTTTTGTATTTTATTTTTGTATTTATTGAGTTTTATTAAAATAAAATACAAAACGTTTTTGTTTATCCTTTGAGTTATTTTTTTTAATTTGTTTAAAAATTTAAAAACTCAAAAAGATTTATTTTGTGCGCATTTTTGTTTTACACTTTTTATGTGGCATATCCTTGGGTTTGAATCCTATATCAATCCATATCCACGTGGCTAGAACTTTTGGTTATGTATTTCAATTCTTAAAGTGTTATTTATCATTATTGCATGGAGTAGGTGGACTTTGATTTGCTTAATGGATTCTCTTTGTATATGCCTCTTAACACACATGCACGAGCTCTTTTGAACGTTAACTTTACATGTTATATTAAGCTGAGTGAGATGTTCTCCCATCAATTTTTTCATATACATGTTTTGTGACTATGGGGGATTTCTGCATGTAAGAACCGTTGACCGTGAGATTTAGGAAAAGGGATAGGAAAGGAGCAAATCTCCTTTGCGGGAAAGCCACCGTTGGCAAGCGCCAAAAAACTTTAAAGGCAATAAAAAAAGAAAATTTTACAAAGTCCAACATAGTTTAGTTTGTTTGATCTTTCAAAAGAAATAACTTCGAAATAATTGAGAAAAAAATAAAAGAAAATGAAAATAATTAATATGTTTATCTTTCGTTAGTATTCAGTTGAAGATCAAAATATTTGCACAATGAATCCTAGTTATGCTTATTTTTTCTTGACTCTATTTATTTGTGGAATCATCAAAATGATAGGCTTATGTACATTGTGCTTGTTTGTTCTTTGAGTTCACACTATCTTATCACATGAGGCTAAATCTTGATTGATAAAGTTTTGCGATCAAATAGAACACTGTGAACATGTTTAAGTGATTGGGTCATAATTTTTTTGTATCTATTTCACACCCATTCACTCCTTTTACCACATTTGGTTTAGACACGTTTATTCTATATGAGTGTGAAAAACTTATTGTGTTTAGTGTCTTGGGTGGTATTTATACCTATATATGTATGCTTATACTTCATTGATATATATATTTTGAGTATTTGATTTTTCATCTAGTTTTTATATGATATGTGTTCATATCGATATCTATCTTGTTGCTATTTTTCATTGATATGCCATGATTATTGTAGTACATTCTTGTTGGTATCATATTGGTATCGCATCTTAGTTGGTATATATTGTGCTTTATGTGTGTTAACGCAAAAATTCTCCATCTACGAGGACCAATCAGAAAAGGACACATGTCATCCTACGTGGCAATATTCGACACCCGAGGAGAGTTGGTCAGTACCCGAGGAGAATTAGTCGGCACCCGAGGAGAGTTGGTCGGCACCCGAGGAGAGTTGTTCGGCCCCCCGAGGAGAGTTGGTCAGTACCCGAGGAGAATTAGTCGGCACCCGAGGAGAGTTAGTCGGCCCCCGAGGAGAGTTGGTCGGCACACGAGGAGAGTTAGTCGGCATACCAACCAGGAAGATCAAAGGATAACTATGCATTTAATGTGCATTAATGAAGATGACAACGCATTTAATGAGCCTTAATGTACATTTATACTGTATTAATAGATGACAACACATAGCATACCAAGCAATTCAATAATTAGATTCGTTGAATGTAGACATAAATGTCTACATACAATGAATCTCTTTATCTCCCATCACTATAAATACATGTATCCCCTTAGCCAAAAGGGAGGAGATCCGAGAGAACCTAGAAACACCATACACAAGATACACATCCTTTCTCTCTCTACACCTTATGGTGTTATTGTAAACCCCTGGGAATAAAATAACAGTGGACGTAGGCGTTATTCATAGCCGAACCACTTTAAAAACCTTTGTCTCTTATATGTTTGATGTGAATGTTTATCTTCATCTTCAATCTCATCCTCATCATTTATCTGCTGTTGACGCCACCAAAATGACAGTGGCCATTTTCTGTCTTCAACAGATTGGCGCCGTCTGTGGGAACGTGTTACAAGCATTGTTCTCCATCAAAAGCTAAGTTTTTTATTTTCTCTATGTATAATGAATTATATATTATACATACATCTTTTGATTCAATCATGATTTTTATGTTTATATACATAAATTAATTGTCCAATTTTTATCTGCAAAATATTGCATATCATGATTTTAAAATCATAACTGTTAGATTAATTCTTATTTAGAAATATGAAAAATAGTGGATTTCATAAATCATAACTTTTTGCTTGATTCTCAAGTTTCAATTTTATATCATGGAATAAATATTTTAAATGATTACATATACCAATATATATGACGGTGGTAAGATTTGATAATTTTCATTATAAATTTTGTAAGATCTTTGATGTCTATTCAAATTCCCATCATATTTTTAATCAGAGAATGGGAAAAGTTAAAATCAAGAACAATTTCTCTCTCTCGATAATCACAATTTCTCATCAATGTGATTCATAAAAAAATTATATATATATATGTTTATATTCAGTGTTAGACAATTTTCATCATGAACGTTAAGCATCTATGGCTCTTCTTGAAAATGTTTTGGGCAAACAAGTTTATGTAATGAGTTACATCAAGGAAAAAGATTTGACATATGTTGATTCACATATTTCACATCTTCTACAAGGGAGTAAAAATTCAAAACCATTCTTTTTCCTCATGGATATTGATCATATTTTCTCTTAGATCTGATGATTTCTATTGGTTATCTCTTAGATCTAAGAATTTTGATTTGTTAAGATTTATTAATTCTGATAAAGATTGATTTATTGGTTCGATGATAGATTTTTGGTATAATTTTCGTAATGATTTTTATCATCCACCGTATTTTTTATGTCCACAAATGGAAAATAGGAAGGAAACCCAAAATAACCTTCTCTCTCCTGAAAAACCTTTACCCACTTTCGTAAAGAAGATGAAAAATGATCAGTCGCTCAAGAAAGGGCAATGGAGAAACTTTCCCAGGAAGATGAAGAAATTTTGGATTTATTAAATTCATATCAATCGTTTTGACTTCAACCGTCTACAACAACAAAAATAATGAAACTGGGCGGCATAAAAAAAATAACCTACAATTCAAGGACGATCATCCACCTCACAACTTGATTCGGTTTGAGATCAACAAAAAATTTCAATCCTAGGATTATATTACTCTCCGATTCAAAGTCTGCCTACCTTGGGCTCAAAGGTCCCATGAATCTGCCACTGCTGTTTAGCATCAATTGTATGAGGATGAAAAATCCAGAAGAAGGTCGCCGGATGAGTATTTCTGGTCGGTGAAAAACTATGTGAATTTTTTCTCTACTTAATCGGAATAAAGAAGTAATCTCCTCAGTATATCTCGTTGACAAGTATTGTTGGTCGGCAACATTTTTGTTGGTCGAAACCATCTACTGTTGGTCGGCGACATCTGGTCGTTACCCGACCAAAATTTGTTTACCGGACCATCCTTGCTGGTCGGTGGTCATTTGTGAAGAAAACACAAACAACTTCACCAAATTTTCCAATCACGATCAACAAAATCTTCTGGTCGGAGGCACCTAATTCTAGTTGGCAGCAGTTATATATTGGTCGATGGAGGGCTTCACCCAGGTTGAAATGCCTCCCAACCAACCAAATTAGGTGAAATTTTACTGTTCAGAGACATCTAATGGTGGTATACAACTGGTTGGTGAACCTATTTATTGATCAAGAATTTCACCAGAACATTTTTGTTAGTCGGTGGTAGGCTGTGAAGATCCATTAACAACATTGGAGTAGATCGGCAACACCTCGGTGGTTGTTTCAAAACAAGAACATCTGGTCAACATCTACTTTTGATAACAAAGAAATAGTTGGTCAACAACTTTAAAGGCCAAAGTTGGTCAGAAACAAGTTTTAGCCAAAACAAAGGCTTCTTGATCGTATGTACATGGTCGGCAGATCAAAATGAAGGCATCCCAACACTAACGCCACACGATGCTGGTCGGCAATACCACTGGTCAGAGATGGTTATCACCTATTGACGAGGAATGCTGGAATAGAGGGATGACAAATTTATTTGCCCAAATTATTAATTTTGACAAAGTCAAAATTATTACCATTGATACCTATTTATTTTTCTCACACTTCTCTAACAAAATAAATGTTTTAAAATTAAATAAAATATATCCCTGAACTTTATCTTAGAATAAATTTTTCGATCCCATATTTGAGCATTTATTTAAAAATAAAATTATTTTATAAAAAGCCCAAATCAAACCTTATGACATTCTAGTTGATAAAAAATTGCTCACATTGACACACATTTGGCACAAAACATTTTATTTCATATTTTGAAATTTTTATTGCCTTATGTCTCAGATGATACATATTATATGATATTTAGCTGAAAATTTTTACTAATGATAATTTCTATGGGAATCAATCTCAACAGGTGTTAGAGCAACTTATTAAATGCCTCATGTACAAGATTCACCTCCAACAGTTATCCTTTTATCATGTATTATACATCAAGAGGAGCTCCACGACTTACTATTTGTTGGTCGATGGCATCTATTTCTACTCGACTGTTCTCATACACTTGGTCGGCATCAAGTCGGCAACAATCCTCCACCGAATTTCAGTTTACTAATTCCAGTCATCAACAAAGAACGGTTGAAAAACTTCTGGCATAGGTCGGTTGTAAAAGGTCGGGGCTCCTCATAATTGTAAATATGGCCGAATGATTATTGGAGAGCAGTTCGACAACCAGTACTACAACAATAAACATCACCAGCACCAATTGTGTTGGTCCGCTAAATATAGCTAGTCGAAAAAATCAAATGTTGGTCGGAGGCATTTCATTATGATCGGTGATGGATATTATGCAATTTGAGGAGTTCCCGAGCTCCTATTCGTTGATCGACTACATCTATTTCTACTCGGATGTACCTATTGTTGGTCGGCGTGTATATAGTTGGTCGAGAAAATCAATTCTTGATCGGCGACATCTCAGTATTGTTCGGAGGGTTCAATTTACTAGTCGACAACTGTCCAACCATCCACTTCTTGGTTGGCGACATCTGATGTTATTCGGTGACCATCCAACAGCTGGTTGGAAATATCAATGCACCATTTTTGTTGATTGGCAAAATCGCTCTACTGGTCGGGGACCACTTGCTTCTTGGTCGGCACTATATATTCTCCAACCCGAGACATCCCCAAATGCTGGCTGGCAATACCCATGCCGTTGGTCGGCAACAGTAGAATCTTGGCATATTAAAAATGCGGAGCACCCCAGATATTTCTTTAAAAACGAGTTCATCTTGGGGGTAAACATGGGGCTTAATTTTTTTTTTAAAACTTGTGATCAACCCAAAAAATATTTTTAAAGCCAAGTGATAAATAATTTTCAAACATCAACTTATACCTGATTAGTTGTTGGAGATTAAATAACTTTACAAAAAACTCTACGTCTTATTTATGGCGTATATCTAATAATAATTTGTCCATCTCACACACATTTGGCATAAAACATATTATTTCATATTTTGAAAATTTTATTGCCTTATGCTGATACACATCACATATTATTTGACTGAATAATTATTCTCATGACAATAATTATTTGATCTAGTCTAGACAGGTGCTCGGGCAGCTTATTAAGATTTCATAGGGACGATATTCAATCCCAACGAAAGCTCAGCCATAATCTTAAACCTCTGGAAACTATTATTGCTCGACATCAGGCCATTTTGCCTTGACATATCAGCCAACATATATTATTTCATTTTTTGAAATTAATATTTTTATTTCTCAAGCATATACATATCATATATTGATTGGATGAGTAAATTATTCTCATGACTAATCAATTCAGCCTACACATGTGGTAGAGCAAGTTATTAATTTTTACAGGTACAACATTCAACGCCGACGAATGCTCGAAAACAATCTAGAAACTATTATCATTGCTCAGCATTATGAAATTTCACCTCAGCAAGGAACTATATATTTTATTATTGCTTTGATTTATGCTCAAGCACAAATTATTCTATATATCCATTCGGATTCATATTATATATTTATCTCAGCATGGAGCTCGAAAAATTTCTTCTCTCTATATATATTCAGCTTCAAGGAAGTCTTCAACATGTATTATCTTATTCCCAACAATCTGTTGGTCAGCGCCGAGGAGGTCTCCTACATTTATTATATCTTATTCCCAATAATCTGTTGAGGAGGTCTCCAGCATTTATTATATTTTATTCCCAACAATCTGTTAATAAGCGCCAATGAGGTCTCCAGCATTTATATTATCTTATTCCCAACAATCTGTTGAGGAGGTCTCCAGTATTTATTATATCATATTCAGCTCCGAGGAAGAACTATAACGTTTATTATATTTCACCCCCAACAGATGGTTGGTCGGAGTAATTCTTATCTATATTCAGGCCCGGCAAAGTACTCGGTCATTTTCTTATATTCTGGAAAATATCATTCTTATTCGGCATTATGCAATGTTGCCTCAACAGATCAGCAAGACAGTTTATTATTATTCTAAATCATTCTTTATGTATATGCATATTTATATTATCTTATTCCCAACAATCTGTTGGTCAGCTCTGAGGAGGTCTCCAGCATTTATTATATCTTATTCTATTCCCAACAATCTGTTGGTCAGCTCCGAGGAAGTCTCCATCATTTATTATCAAAAATATTTCTCAAAAATGCCAACTAAGGTTGGTTGGGAAGTAAAACTATTCCTAAAAATGCCAACTAAGGTTGGTTAGGAAGAAAAACTATTCTCTAAAATGCCAACTAAGGTTGGTTGGGAAGTAAAACCATTTCTAAAAATGCCAACTAAGGTTGGTTAGGAAGAAAAACTATTCTAAAAAATGCCAACTAAGGTTGGTTGGGAAGTAAAACTATTCCTAAAAATGCCAACTAAGGTTGCTTAGGAAGAAAAACTATTCCTAAAAATGCCAACTAAGGTCGTTAGGAAGAAAAACTATTCTAAAAAATGCCAACTAAGGTTGGTTGGGAAGTAAAACTATTCCAAAAAATGTCAACTAAGGTTGGTTAGTAAGAAAAAATATTCTCAAAAATGCCAACTAAGGTTGGTTGGGAAGAAAAAATATTTCCCAAAAGTGCCAACTAAGGTTGGTTGGGAAGAAAAAATCCACCAACTCAGGTTGGTCGGAAATAAGAAGCTGTCAACTACAGTTGGTCGAAAACATTTTATGAGTATGTGAAAGCGATCAAGAAAAAAGCATTCAAAGTTCACATTCCACACTTGGGGGCTTCTATTAAAAATTCAGTTGTTCATTCGGTTGCACATTCTCATAACATCATACAGTCGAGCACCAAATTTAACTCCATAAACTTACATATTCGGGGCCCCGACTAATTATCATTCAAAAGTTATTTTTCTTGCTCGAGAATTAGTTCAGGAGGCTATTGAAGTTGAGGAGGTATATTGAAGTTCGGGAGGAATATTGAAGTTCAGGAGGCATATTCAGGAGTTATTATGCACATACTATTGAAGTTCAGAAGTCAAATTCAGCATCTACAGCACTGAGATCTTTACTACTACTGTCCCGACCAACATTGAAGAAGAAGTTGTATGAAAATGTTTCGAAGTCCACCACTAGCTTAGTACTAATCAGATTGAAGAGTTGGGTTCAAAATCTAGTATGTTACTCGAAAAAGTATTCAGAGGATCATAAATCAGAAGAATCAAGCACGTGAAGTTAGCACTCAGTTGCTCGGAACAGGAGGCAGTTGGTCGGCTAGAAAACCAATCAACATACTTGAAGATTATGACAATCTACAAGCTGCATACCATGGCATGGATGCATCCAAATTCCCAGGGGTGATACATAGCACACGGAGTTCCTCAAAAGAAAGATTATCAACCATCGATCAGCCTGCATCATATGTCATCCAGGAGATAATGCACTTTATGTTGAACAAATAAAAAAGGTAGATCAAGAATTTCACGAGCACCGAGCAACACTGTAGAATAAATACTCCATCCTTTCAAGTAAA
The DNA here is from genome assembly GCA_949130495.1 of Sambucus nigra. NCBI lineage: Eukaryota > Viridiplantae > Streptophyta > Magnoliopsida > Dipsacales > Adoxaceae > Sambucus > Sambucus nigra. The sequence continues at coordinate 528,430,752 of OX422209.1, read as the reverse complement.
CCATCAAGCATGGAGCATTGGGGGCTTCTGTTAACGAAAAAATTCTCCATCTACTAGGACCCATCAGAAAAGGACACATGTCATCCTATGTGGCAATATTCGACACCCAGGAGAGTTGGTCGGCATCCGAGGAGTGTTAGCCGGCACCTGAGGAGAGTTGGTCAGTACCCGATGAGAATTAGTCGGCACCCGAGGAGAGTTGGTCGGCCCCCGAGGAGAATTGGTCGGCACCCGAGGAGAGTTAGTCGGCACCCGAGGAGAGTTGGTCGGCATACCAACCAGGACGATCAAAGGATAACTATGCATTTAATGTGCATTAATGAAGATTACAACACATTTAATGAGCCTTAATGTACATTTATACTGTATTAATAGATGACAACACATAGCATACCAAGCAATTCAACAATTAGATTCATTGAATGTAGACATAAATGTCTACATACAATGAATCTCTTTATCTCCCATCACTATAAATACATGTATCCCCTTAGCCAAAAGGGAGGAGATCTGAGAGAACCTAGAAACACCATACACAAAATACACATCCTTTCTCTCTCTACACCTTATGGTGCTATTGTAAACCCCTGGGAATAAAATAACAGTCGACGTAGGCTTTATTCATAGCTGAACCACTTTAAAAACCTTTATCTCTTATATGTTTGATGTGAATGTTTATCTTCATCTTCAATCTCATCCTCATCATTTATCTGCATGGCCATTTTCTGTCTTCAACAATGTGGATTAGTTGTTCTTGTGTTTCCATGTTGCTTTGTTGTTCTTGTATCACTAGATACCATTGCATGATATAGTTGTTTTTGTTTTATACTTATCCCTTGTTTCATTTAGGGGAATAATTTGTTTAAATTGGGGAGAAATTAATTATTTTATGCAAATAATCTTTGTCTATTCCTGAACAAAAAGGGAAAAAATGGTACATAACTCTTTCAATTTGGGAGATCTAACTTAGGGGGAGACGTATTTCTTATGTAAACATTGTTAGACAAAGGGGAAAAATTTAATTATGAAATTTAATTTGTTATATTCCCTATGCATTTTATAGTGTGTTTAAGTGTGCTGATTTTCATTCATGCAACAAAGTTTTTGATGCAAAGCTTCTCAAAATATGTGTCGGTCAAGCGACTATATTTTTTTCTTTTTGGGTTGAGATTGAGTCTTTTAGATGAACTTGATGGCCTATAGGTTTTTATTTATTGTTTTATCCCGGAATAGACGAAGGGGGAGACTTGTAAGGACAAATTTCCAATTTAGTCAATTTGTATGTGTTGGCTTAATTCTGGATAAATCTATTCGAGTCAGAGGATATAAGTTATATTTGTGACCTCTCAAGTGTATGAAATTTTTATTGAAGACGTAGAGGTCAAATCAAAGAGATCACATCCTATGTCGTGTTTGCCACATTTCATCATCAACATTCCAAGGATCAATCAGGTATGAACGCATATTTTATGTGAGCCTTGGAAATTTATTATCCGTTGTTAGAATTTTTTCTAATATATTTTAAAATGACTTTATAGTTTTTCAAGAAAAATAATCTTATTTTCCCTAGTCATTAGAACGACTTTCCCAGTTCGTTCGAATGAGATTTTTGGTCGCTCGAACAAGACATCTAATGAAGTCACTTTTGGCTTGTTTTGATTTCTCGGTTGAAGTTTTATTATTATCTCATTCGAAGAAGATGGTTATGTCATTCGAATGAGATTGAACTTCCTTCGAACGATCGGAGCAGGTTTTGAAAAATGATATTTTCTTCATGCAGTTTTTCTCTTAACCTCCCACTACTTTTTCCTAACCATTTATGTAGTGCGGGAGTTCAGTTTGTACAAAGACTTTCCATCTTCAAAAAGAGAGAAGCCTTTAGAAAAGTCCAAGAAAGTTTTGGCCTTAATTCATGGTTTAATACTTCATATAAAACGTAAGTTTACACCTAAATTATTTTATGATGCAAGCTTTTACATAATATATGTTTTAGATCAAGTGTTGGCATGGGGTTTATCATTTTCTACATCACTGAGATTGTTTCGTGTTGAGGATTTCATGTTCGTTGGGGTACATATGGTGGACTTCGTATGTTAGATGGTATAAGTGCCCCATCGGTGGACTCTGAGATGCAGATGGAATCCTATGTTGTCACGATGCAGAGGTGGAAGGAACGAAGAGTGTTAAGTCTTGCGAGGGCATCGAGTCGTTGAGTAAGTCTTCTATCGTGTCCTTGTAATAAATTCCTGCTTAGTGAACTTGTGGTTAGGCCGTCCAAGGTTTTTCCAATTATGGGGTTTTCTCGTATATCACGGCGTTGTGGTTGGGTATTTTTATATTGCAAATTATCACCTAGATGCATGCTTAGGTTTAACAAGATAAAATTAGTTTAATCACAAAAATCATTTAAGTGGTGCTTAATTAATTTGGGTAATTTAGGTTCTTTAATTCAAGTTGAAAGTATCAATTTGACTTCCTATGAAAATGCATTGGGTCAACAAATCAATAGAAGTAAAAGCTCCTTTTCCATTAATCCAAAAGCTCCATTGTCAAAGAGATCATCAATTGATCAATCCTTAGGTCTACTATACAAGGACCTTCCTATTAAATATTTGGTATGTACTTTGTGTACAAGTAGATGCACAATTAGAGACTTTGAAGAGTTGCTGGCCACTATCAGATCTAAATTTAAGGGGTGGAAGATTAGATTCCTTTCAGTTTCTGGGAGATTGTGCCTCATAAATTATGTTCTATGCTCTATTCCCATTTTTACTCGAGCTTCATTAAAACCTCCAAAAATTATCTTCCAAAGGATCAATAACATTTTCAGTAGATTTTTTTGGGGTTCTAATGATCTAGGAGGAGTTAAACATCAGTGGGTTAATTGGTATGATATTTGTAAACCTTTTGATGAGGGAGGCCTTGGTGTTCATAATATGGTGTCAATCAGTGCAACCTTCGACTTGAAGATTGCTTGGAGGGTTTTTAATTCAAAATGGATTTGGGCTTCATTTATAAGAAACAAATATAAATCCTTTCATAGATTGAATGGATCAATGATATTTAAAAGGATAAAGAAGGCTGAAAACATTATTCAAGAGAATTCTATTCTTGTTGCAAATGAGCTTATTTGGAAGCCTACTTCCTCAGGAAATTTTTCTCTAAAATCTTCTTATTAGATCTTCTCTCCTCCAAACTTTAAAAGCTTTATAGCTTCTTATTTATGGTAGAAAAATGTCCCTTCTAAAATCTCTCTATTCTCATGGAAGTTGATTCATAATGTTGTTCCAATGGATTCTAATATTAAAGATCTCAAGATTCCTTTGGTTTCAGGATGTCAATGTTGTCTGGTTCATGAAGAAAATGTGAATCATCTCTTTTGTCCAGGTCTTATTGCATCTCAAGTTTGGAAGCATTTTTCTAATAGGTTTGATGTTAATATTTCTTTTTATTTTGTCTCCTCTATTTTAATGTCCTAGTGGATAATGGTTCCTATGAAAGATTACTTGAAATTTTTCATAAACATTATCCCTATGACTATTTTTGGGAATTATGGAAAGCTAGATGTGAATCATATTATGAAGGAGTTGCTATGCAAGTTTAGCCTGTAATCAGAAATGTTTTTGCAGTGGTTTCTCAACAAGTTTCCATTCTCAAGTTTAAAAGTAATTTTAATATTGATCATCAGAATTTGATTCATATCTTCAATATCAAGGTGAGCCCAAAGTAGTCTTCCTTTATTATCACCAGATGGTTACCTCCTCCCAGACTCGAAATGAAGCTGAATGTTGATGGTTCAAGTAAAGGCAATCCAGGTGAAAGTGGTATTGGAATTATTGTGATAGGACCTTATGGATATTTTATTCAAGCCCAACAAGTATATATTGGAATATCTTCAAGCTTATAAGCAGAGTTGTCAGCTATTCTTCATGGCATCAAAAGTTGTAGATGATTAGTTTTCAATAAGTTTATTATTAAAACTGATTCTTTATCATCTCTGAATATGATTCAAGATACATGGGAGGTTCCTTGGTTCTTAAAAGAATTAGTTAACGATATTAGAGGGTTGATTTCTTCTCCAAATTTTATTATCCAACATACTTGGAGGCAGAATAACTATGTTGCATATGGTTTAACTAATCCTCTTCATTAAAAAAATTAAGGATTTTTCAAAAATTCAGTGATTTACCAAAGATGATAAGGGGTTTGATGAATTTAGATAGATGGGGAATGACAAATGTTAGAATTTTGTAATTTTCTGAAACTTGCTTTTGATTGTAAGGCCACCTTGGAGAGGTTATTTCTCCAATTTCTATTAATAAATTAGGGCTTCTTGCCTTTTCCTAAAAAAAGTATTAATTTGACAAATTCATGTTTAGTTTGGTTTGCATAAATTTGAACTGAAGTTATGTTTAAGAAAGTTAAAATTTAAATTTTGAAAGAATTTGAAAATTTAAGAAGAATCGAAACCCACATCCCATATTCATATAATTTGGCGCTTCAACACTCCATCCTTCAATAAGGTACATCTAAAAGGGGTATGAGTTGAGCATTACTCAGCTTCTTCCTAATGCCTATAGGTCCATTATTGGATCAATGATCTACTAGAAAAAGTATGGGAGCTTGATATAAATGGGTATATATTTAGGTTCATTTATAGTCTAAAGGAAAACCATAAACCCCAGTCTACTACTATTTTTCTCAAATCGACAACTATAATTGGAAGACCAAGTTCTTATGTATTTCTTGTACGTGGGAGTTCTTTTCCAATAACCCAAAAGGTGGGATTAGCATTCCCAAGGACTGGAGTCCCTTCGACCTGATTGCCAAAAAAGCCCCCTTACTGGACAAAAAGTCGATGAGTCTAATTAGACAAGCCTGCACCACAGAGCCTATATACTATGAGGATGTATACACCCCGAAGAGGTTTAGGAGGATGATGAACTATATGAATGTCGACACTATCAATCTTGACACATATAGGCTATGCAAGCCTGTTGCTGATGATGAAGAGAGTTCTAAATAAGAGGAGGTGAATGAGGTGGAGGTCATCTAGGTAGGAGGTGACTGTGATAAGGCTGACCAGGAGGTCAAAGAATGTTAGATATTTTTATAAGTGTTAGGTCGTCTTGCACTTCATATATTACTTGATTACTAAATTGTGTTTTATCCATATTTTGGTGCAGTTCTAACCCCAAATTCTTGCTTGTTTATCACGGCTCTCGAAAATGTCTCCGGGGACAACTTAAAGGAGATCAGAGATAAATAGCTCCAAGAGCTAGAAAAAAAATAGATGAGAAAAAGGACAAAGAATAAGGTTGTACGAAGCAACGTAATGATAATCCCCCTAGGCTTTCCAATGCTGAAGCAGCGAAGCTGGCTGTTGAAGAGGCAAGAAAGAAAAAGATTGTTGATAAGGGAAAAGACAAGGTATCTGAAGCGAGGCAAAGTGGAAGAAAAATATCTTTAGATGACCCAACATCCAAGGATCCAAAGTTGCACAAGCATTCTGCTCAGCAACTGTCAAGGGGGGGGGGAACTCATCATCCCCATATGGTCCTCTGGAGTGTGTAAGGGAAATATTTCAGATATTGCCCTTAGTATCTAGGTTACGTACTATGGTGTCAAAAAATATGGGATATGGAGGGTGCCCATGTACCACGATGTATGCACAATAATGAATAAAAGAGAGACAAAGATTTATGTGGTTCGACCATGATGGCCTACGTCCACGGGGCTGCTGCTGTGTTCCATTAGAATGATGAGAGAGTTTACATGAATGTGTTTCTATAGCTTCTAAGCCCCCTTTCACAATGGGGGGGTGTCCCCTTTATATAGAGTTAGGGGTTACATTAGGGTTACAAATATGGATGAGTCATATCTTCATGGAGTTTGATTTGACTCAAATACTGCTCCTCGGTCTTCTAGTTTATCAAGGACTCTAGTCGTCCCTATCTTGTTTGAGCATCTGTTGCTCTCCATCTTGATCGGGGTGCTCGCCACGTTTCATGCTATTATGTATGTATAGTTTTCCCCCACAATATCCCCATAGGTTGCAATTCAACTGAGTTAATTCTGAGATGAGCTGGGAGCTGGTCCATAATCTCTTTTAAGCGTGTGTAGTTGCCGATGTGAACTAAACTGGCATTCTTTGAGTTGTCATTTAACTTTTAAACCTTATTTGGTTGTTCTTCTTGACTTTATAAGTTTTTTATATGAATGCTCGACCTGAGTTGAGAGACGTTCAGTTGATATGGGAACTGGACTCGAGAGTGTCGAGCTGCCTACGTACCCTCAGGGGATCAGGTCGAACGTAGTTCATTTCTCTTTTATTGCAAGGCCCAATTCATGAGGCCAACCACATGCATTCAGGCGTCATTTAATTAATCTGGAAATCTACTTTTCACCTTGATAATCTTTCCTCGACGAATGCTCAGGCATCATTTATCTTATTAATGCTCCGACAGATGCTCGAGCATGGATTGTTCGTAACATTTACCAGATCCTTTACAATTTTACTCCGACGGACCCTCAACTTTGATGGATAGCCGACATTATGTGATCATGTCGTGAGCTCCAATGTACAGTTGGGCAATGCAATTCTTATTAATTCAACCTCGACGAATGGGATGTTGGGCAATCTGTATAACAAATATCCAATAACACATGAAGCAGTATGGAGTGCATCGATAAACTATATTCATCAACAAGAATAAATCTAACATGTAGGAAGTCACATATACAACAAGATTATAATAAACCATGGTTGCTAAAGATTGAACCCGAGCATCACCAGACTCCTCTTTGTCCACTCCGACCAACGATCTCATGGTTTAAGGACAACTCGCATCTTATCTCCACCAACCTTCTTCATGGTCTGCTGATTTTAGAATTTTTGGCCCACCAAACTGCGAGTTGGTGCTATCACAACAAAGCGCCCACACATTCCTTCTAACCCTATGTCCACTCATCCTCAGCCTTTTTTTGGGTCTGCCCCTACTGGCCGACACATGCGACGAACATAATGTGTTGGCAGCAACACTAAACCACCCTGAATGTATCAGCAACATCGTCAGACAACCCATGGTGATCGGCAACCAGTGGGCGATGAAATGTTGTTTATCGACGTTGAAAGGGAGTCATCAGCACTAAGATATCCACTCCAGAGGAATGACGTTTTTTGAACGCCATATTAAATTAACGCATTTCTGCACGAAGATGCTTTGAACTAATATCAATTTCTTCAGACGTACAAGTTGTATGGAGTTTTCCACACCATCCAGGAACCACCATGAATGATCGTCAAACAAGTGTGCCCCGAGGAACGGTACATTACATGGAGCTATATGAGAAAGATAATCCTTAAATATATCCATCTCGACGAACGATCAATGCAATAATCTTCAACAAAACAAAGCCCCGAGGAACGATAGGGCATGCTTATCATCTCGATTATACGGATCAAATAAATTGATGGACGGTCGGGCAGTCTTTTCTTCACTGCCCGATTGGGGGCTCCATGACAATGATGACACGTGAACGAATTCATGGCAAAATTTAAAGAAAAACAGAAGAGGCCAACTCAGGATGGATGCCAACATGATTAACACTCGCATTAGTCTTTCAAATCACAATTGGGACTAAACTTGATTTGATTACACCAACTATCTTGCTTGTTTCAATTAAGTTAAGGAAGTCCTCGGGTCTTTGTCATCTCCAAACACAAATGGCCCCACTAGTTGCCCCAGCAATAATAAAAGCCCTACGAGGGATCCCTAGGTAAAAAGCTAACTCAGGTTGGTCGCCAACTATGTTGGTCGGTTAAAATCCTTAACGGGTGGATGGCCCTTAAACCAGGTGTATTTTTGCCATTGTCTTTAGGACTAAGGAAGTGTGACAGTAACATGCATCACGATCATCTTCGTCGTGCTTCACTATTCCACCTAATGACAGTTTAATTTATGTTTGGAGTTCAAAGTTAATTTATAATTATATTAGGAATTGTTTTTATTTCATTTGATTGAAAAATGAGGCATTTTTTGACTTAAAAATATTTTAGATTTTTGCCCCAGTCTTTCAAAGGAGATGGGAATCTCGTTCAAACGAAAAGGAATTATCATTCAAAGTCTCGCTAGAAGTCTACATCAAATAAGCATCAATAGAGGGCGTACTATTTAAATTCGTTAGAAGGTCTTTTAAAACACACGGGATCACAAAACAAATAAAAATGTTTTCTAGCTCTGATACCAATTTGTAAAACGTGATGTGAGTGGCCCGATATGTGTGTTTTCAACAAAACTAATTTTTCTTCGAAAAAGATCCAACTTTTAATTATCCACCAAACCAAGTTGTGAAATCCCAATTCTCACTTTAAACCAATTTTATCTTGATTAATCCTAAACATGCATCTAGTGATTAAAGCAAGTAAAGTAAAGTAAAGAATACTCACAATGCCGGATGTACGAGGAAAAAACCCAAAATGGGAAAACAACCTCGGACGGCCCAAGCCAGACAATCACTATAAACAATGGTTTTACAAAGACAGATTAGCCTTACACTAAGACTCGATCCCCATGGGTCTTGACGCTCCTTCTGATCTTCAACTGTTCTTTAATAGTGCCCACGCAGAAATTTTGTCTTCCATGATCTCTGTCCACAATACACGCGTCCACGTATGTCTCAGTGTCCACCGATATGGCTTTGATACGTCTACGATGTCGAACACGATGTCCGTCGCTTCTTCACCGCAAAACCCTTTGTGTTCAATGCGTAGAACAAACAACTTTGGGGCACCAAGATCACGTAAACATATAAGAATGATAACTCGGATCTTTTCAAACTCTAAGGATGTGTTTATGCTTTGTAAACCTTAGAAAACATGTGCAAACAAGGTTATTGTTCGTAAAACTTTTTTTCCAGAAAGCACACTTCCGAAATTATGATGCAAACACTGTTTAAATAGTATTTAAACACCGCCTCAAACAACGTGTCGTTTGAACGACTTAAGCATGTCGTTCGCGAGACATTGTATCTCGTTCGAACGAGATCCAGTGTCGCTCAAGCGACCTTCCGAAAGTTTGACTTTCTTTGACTTTTAGATAAAAACGTCTCTTACAAAGAGATTCAAATTAGTGAAACACTATTTCGAGCTTATCATCATAAAACGAAGTTTAAACCATTAAAACACTTTTAAAACATTTAAAATCATTTTTCTATATAAAAATTACATCCTTATCTTTTATAAAATAATTTCGAGCACCATTAATTATACGCATTCATACCTGAGTGATCTCGGAATGAAATTAACTTTGAAGAAGAGTAAACTTGCACCAAATAAACATCGGCATTATTATTTCTTTGAAGTTTTACCGCAACGTCTTCAATTTCTTTAATACGTCAGAGACCAAGTGGTATCGTGACAAAGTAAAATTCTCCCTATGACATATTACAAACACAGTTTTGTTCATGGAATTAAGTCAAAACAATATATGGACTCAATTGGAAATTTATGTCCTTACAAATCTCCCTCTTTGACTATTCTGGGAAAAACTAAACCAGTGAAATGCCTAACCGGGACGTCAAGCCGTATGACGCCTAAATCCCATCCCATAAACCCAAAATCAAAAATACAGGACACAAACTAATATATGTAGCACCGGCAAGCATGAACTGTCTGAATGTGATGTAGACTTGAAATCTCAAATCGCTGAAGCATACCTACACACATGAAACCGACAAACAAATACCAAGTGAAGTATGGAGGAACAAATGAAACCAATTTATATATTCAATACGAACATATCATTTGAAACATGTGAGCAATTATTTGATACCAATTTGTTACCAATTAATTTGAAACAAATATAAGCGCTCAACAAATCTCCCCCTACATCACATATCAAATATCTCCCCCTTTTTGTCACGAATAGACAATCCGGTGAAAAGATAAACCAATATGAAATATCTAGCATGAGAATATGAAACCCAATTGAATCAAGTTGATACCAATTTTGAAAAAAAATAAAAAATGCTAGATAAACATGAAACAACCAGCTAAATGAGATCATGTAATGACAAAATATTAGCTAGTAAACCAAGGAATCACACAAAGAGTATACCAATCGAATCAAGTGTGATAAACGGACTCATATGAAAAAACAAATTTGGAACATAAAAGAACCTGCATATAAACCAATTAATCCAAAAAATGCTTCCTGTAATACCAAAAAATATATCAAATTAAGCCAGAGGACTGCAAACCAATCAGAAGACATTTTTACCCTGTCATTCGAACGAGCCAGGGACTTTGCTCAAACGAGATGAGGAAGTCGCTCGAACGAAGTACAAAAGTCGTTCGCGCGAGATTAGATGTCGTTAGAACGACTTCGCGCGACCTGTCAAAATTTCCCAGTTTTCCAGAAATATTATAAAGTATTGCCCAGTGAAAAAATTTCCACAAAAAATTCCAGGAAGGGGCTGACAGAAAACAGTGCTAAAACAGTAAGCTTTTCGCACAAAACGTAAAAACACATAAAAACTAAAAATGCGAGTTACATGCAAACATAATACCGATGTGCTTAAACCTGGACATGGAATGAATGGACGTGAAAACTACAACAAATGAGTCACAATTCCAACACATCGAAACGATCAAGAAGCTCTAATTGAAAGTGATAAATCGTCAAACTTTATCATAGCCAAATGATAATTAAAGTGTGATCTTAATGAACTAAACATACTACATGCACACTATTCTACAAACAATAGCGTCAAATTGCAATGTTTCAACATTAGGATTAGATGCGCAAACCCGTTTAAATTTTCTCCAACCAAACACCCTCATATAAACATAATTTTTTCAAGTTCTTTTGAGGTTTCTAGCATTCTCAACTTAGAGAAAATCTTATTGGCCCTTTTCTTAGCATCTTGCTTTTTCTTTTTGGGCTCTTTTTAAACGGTGGCTTTCACGATGAGTTAAATGTTAACTCTCGCAGCCCTTTCCCGTGAATCACTCATCATTTTTTAAATATAAAATCCTCACGGTAAACGGTTATTATATGCACACTTCTCCTTAAGTTTACTTACGCATAGATGACAACATTGGAATAAGAACGCCTCACTAAATTCAAATATGCAAGAGAAGTCAAACATCCATATAAACTCATGCATGTGTGCGATGTTGGCATATATACAAAGTCAAATCAAGATGCATATCAACTTCGAAACAACCCCATATAAACAATGGTTAAGATCATTTTAAGTATCGATAATAATGACCAAATGTCCTAGCCACATGGATAATGAAACGATGGGGGGGAGGGGGTCCAAGCACACCAATATGCCACATCAAACATGTAAACTCAAAAACAAAAACAGAAAATCTTTTTGGATTTTCAAAAAATTTCTCAAAAACAAAATCTTTTTGTATTATTCAAATAAGACACAAACAAATGAAAACTATAATACAAAATGATAAACATGTCATAATACTAGCAATGAATATATCATGAAGCAAACTAGCTTATGACAAACATGGAAACACTATCATCCGTTAGATTTAGCATTGGAAGAATCAAGTGCACCCAAACGAGAATCATGAAGTTTAATTCCTAAAGCCACTAAATCCGATTTCCTAACCCAAGTAGGTGTAAAACGAAGCATATGGGTGTGGGGAACCGGGGAAACTTTATTCCTAAACTTCCTAGGATCTTGTCTAAGGTCGTAACAATAACGCCTAAGGTGACCTTTCCTACCACAAAATGTGCAAGTGTAGCGGTGGTGGGAATGATTAACTTTATGAGGACCTTTTCTAACCATCCTAGTGATTCTCACACGTGCGGGGGGAATGGGACCAACTCTCTCACCAAAACCTATACCTCCCCTATCTCCCTTAAGTTGTACGGTGCCTAGGATCTTATCTAACTTCTCCGACCTAGCCTCCAAATCAAACTTTACTCTAGACGAGTCTTTCAATCTTTCCTCCAACTCGATAATCCTAGACTCGAGTAAACACCTAGTCTCCTCAAACTCTAAAATCTCCTTTTTCAAGGACTCCATCAAACCACGGAGATTATCTTTCTCTTTCTCCACAAACTCTAGTTTCTCCCTAAACTTCTTCTCTCGTGCCCTAAGATCCTCAATTAAACTATCATTATTTTCTATGGCACGCTCATTCAACTTAGATTGCAATTTTGAGTTAGCCTTTTTCACCTTCACCATTTCGGCATACAACTCATTAAACGCATTTTATAATTCTTTCACATCAATCTCCTCCTCGTCACTCTCTTCACCCTCACTAACATGGGATACACTTAAAACCTCCTCGGAAGTGTCATTCACATGAGTATTGTCGTCGTCACTCACATGACATGCCATAAACGCAACAAAGTTATGCTCAATGGGGGAACTCTCTCCCTCTTCCGGCTCACTATCACTTAAGGTGGCATTATAGACAACGGGTTGCTTGCCCTCTTTCTTAAGTCTAGTGGGACACTCCTTAACTTTGTGACCGTACCCCTCATACCCAAAACATTTATCCGACTCATCTTTCTTAGGATTTTCAAACTTATTCTTAGAGGTGGGATTTACTTTGTTGTTTTTGAATTTTTCAAATTTCTTGGCATCTTTCGATTGCTTTTGAAACTTAATAAATTTTTTAAATTTCTTTGCCAACAAAGCAACATCCTCAAAATCGAAATCAGAATCCAAAACTTTAATTTCCTCCTTTCGGGTTTTCAAAGCAATACCCTTTTCTTTCTTAGGCACTTGGTTGGAGGTAATCATGTCGATTTCATAGGTTTGTAAGTCACCTACAATCTCTTATAGTTTCGTTGACTCTAACCTACCCAAGGAGTTTAAAATGGTCACTTTCGCATCAAACCTACTAGGAAACGACCTAAGGATTTTCTTAATGACTCGGTTGTCGGGAATTTTCTCACCTAGGTTAAACGACGAGTTAACAATATTGGACAACCTAGCATAAAACTCATCAAAGGTCTCACTCTCTAACATCCTAATTGTCTCAAACTGTGTAGTGATATTTTGAAGTTTTGACGCCCTAACGGTGATAATGCCCTCGTGAGTGAGTGCCAAAATATCCCAAGCCTCTTTTGATGTTTCACAAGTCATAATTTTGTTATATTCTTCATATGTGACATGTGAAGCAATAACGTGCAGACCTTTAGAATTATATTATGCAAGTCTTTGTTCAGTTTCGGTCCAAGACTCAACAGGCTTTAAACTAGTCACCTCACCTACAATAGTGATAGGGGGTGTCCAACTTTTCTCAACTTCAAGCCAAACACGCTCATCAATAAATTTTAAAGCACGTCTCATTCTCATCTTCCAATAAGTGTAATTAGTGCCATAAAAAATAGGAGTCCGAGAAAATTCATTATATCCAGAATTCATCTTTGAAAACACACGGGATCACAAAACAAATAAAAATGTTTTCTAGCTCTGATACCAATTTGTAAAACGTGATGTGAGTGGCCCGATATGTGTGTTTTCAACAAAACTAATTTTTCTTCGAAAAAGATCCAACTTTTAATTATCCACCAAACCAAGTTGTGAAATCCCAATTCTCACTTTAAACCAATTTTATCTTGATTAATCCTAAACATGCATCTAGTGATTAAAGCAAGAAAAGTAAAGTAAAGTAAAGAATACTCACAACACCGGATGTACGAGGAAAAACTCCAAAATGGGAAAAAAACCTCGGACGGCCCAAGCTAGACAATCACTATGAACAATGGTTTTACAAAGACAGATTAGCCTTACACTAAGACTCGATCCCCACGGGTCTTGACTCTCCTTCTAATCTTCAACCGCTCTTCAATAGTGCCCATGAATAAATTCCGTCTTCCACGATCTCTGCTCACAACACACGCATCCACGTATGTCTCGGTGTCCACCGATATGGCTTTGATACGTCTACGATGTCGAACACGATGTCCGTCGCTTCTTCACCACAAAACCCTTTGTGTTCAATGTGTAGAACAAACAACTTTGGTGCAGCAAGATCATGTAAACATATAAGAATGATAACTCGGATCTTGGCAAACTCTAAGGATGTGTTTATGCTTTGTAAACCTTAGAAAACATGTGCAAACAAGGTTCTGGTTCGTAAAACTTTTTTCCAGAAAGCACACTTCCGAAATTATGATGCAAACACTGTTTAAATAGGATTTAAACACCGCCTCAAAAAATGTTTCATTCGAACGACTTAAGCATGTCGTTCGCACGACATTGTATCTCGTTCGAACGAGATCCAATGTCGCTCGAGCGACCTTTTGAAAGTTTGACTTTCTTTGACTTTCGGATAAAAAGTCTCTTAATAAAGAGATTCAAATTAGTCAAACTCTATTTCGAGCTTATCATCATAAAACGAAGTTTAAACCATTAAAACACTTTTAAAACATTTAAAATCATTTTTCTATATAAAAATCACATCCTTATCTTTTATAAAATAATTCCGAGCACCATTAATTATATGCATTCATACCTGAGTGATCTCGGAATGAAATTAACTTTGAAGACGAGTAAACTTGCACCAAATAAACATCGACATGATTATTTCTTTGAAGTTTTACCGCAACGTCTTAAATTTCTTCAATAAGTCATAGACCAAGTGGCATCATGACAAAGTAAAATTCTCCCTATAACATATTACAAACACAGTTTTGTTCACGGAATTAAGTAAAAATAATACATGGACTCAATTGGAAATTTATGTCCTTACAAAACTCGTTCAAACGACTGGCACTGCCTCGATTTTTGTGTTTTCCTATAAATACATGCTTCGAGTAGGGTTTTCATAAGACTTTTACAAATACATTTTCTGCAGACCTGCTGCATAAAGTCTCACATTTATAAGGGAAAATAAGTTTTTATTCATACACATCACGTCCAATATATAGTTGTGAATCCAATTTGAAATCCTCACCTAATTTCTACCGAAATTACATCTTGTTGAGATGGTGTCTCCACTGTTGTTGTTGTGATTCTTGTGGAAATCATTATTGAAGGAAGACTGCAAATTTTATGATTCTTATGAGGATCATTGTTGAAGGAAGATAAAGGTCACGTGCAGGAGATTCGTCGAAAAGTTGTTGCTCCTTTATAGAATTTGTAAGTTGAAATTTGTAAATTTTATAAAGTGAATAAGAAAAGGTATTTCCCCGAAGGGGATTTTTCCTGAAAACTGTCTTATGTGGCTTGAATGCATGTTTTACTGTTTTACATAATAATCACATAGTTACATGTTCTAGCATAAAAATAATTGAAAATTGGCGCCATTAGATGATTGCACACTCTCAAATATTTAGTAGAGACATTTACATAATTTTACCATGTAATTGATTTTCCGCAAAAAAATTCTTAATATTAATTTTTGTTATGAAAAATTGTTGATCTTTGAAAAAATGAAAATTCTGATGGATAACTTATATAATTGGATGCCAATTTTTGATGTGTCAAACTTGGCCCATGGGAAATACCTAATGAGAACTTCTTTAAAAGCCATAGATGAGAGGGTTTGGTTGGTATGTTAAAGAGGGTAGACCCCTCCTACGATCAGTGTGAATAACGTTAAGAGTCCTAAACATGTTTCCTCCTAGACAAATTATGAGTTTGCGTGGAGTATCTACAACTCTAGCTTCCTTAGTGCTATTTATGGACTCGTCACACCTGATGAGTTCTGATGCATCATGACGTGTATCACATCAAAAGAGGTATGGGATACCCTCTAGATCACATACAAAGGAACCAACACTATAAACGTGTCAAAGCTTTAAAATTTGGCCATCTAATTTGAGACCATCACTATGTTAGAGTCCGGGAGTTTTGATGAATTTAATTATAGGATGTCAGACATAGTCAATTAAAGCTTTAATTAGGATGAGAAGATTCCTAAGACGAGAGTAGTTAAGAAAATTTTGAGGTCGCCCCCATCCTTCTTTATTCCTAACGTCACCGTGCTTAATTCTTTAGTGGTTTTAGAGACTCTTTGATTACAAGAACTTGTAGGAGATCTTCAAACATACGAGATAGATATGTTCCCTAAAACCACTAAACCTAAGTAAGTAGGGACTCCCTTAAGACTGAATCTGAGGGAGATTTTGATGTTGATGACTTGGCCTTATTTGCATAAAATTGTAAAAAGTTTCTCAAATTTTCAAAGAAAATTTTTCCAATAAAAATGTTTTTAAGAAAAATAAAAATAAGAATAAGGTCAAGGAGATCAGTGAAAAATAGAAAGAGATAAGGTGTTATGAATGTGAATGTAAAGGGAACAAGTCATATGAGTGTCCCACTATGCGAAAGAGAAAGGCCAATAAGATTGCAAATAAAATCACTCTTAGCGATAGTGACATCAATTTTGTTGATTTAGGAGGAGAATCACCACATGAAATGTATGTTTCATTCATGTCTAGTCACACGAGTTCTAATAGTTTGTCTCACAATGATGAGGATACATGTAAATGTGAAAGCCTTGATGATGAGTTAATCACTCTTTGAGAGAGAGAGGATGAGCTCATGAGTGCGGGAGAGGGTGATCTCCAAAAACCTTTTAGTGATTTATACACCGAGACATTAAAGACGATAATGATTAATAAGGATTTTTTCTTAGGGTCTTAGAGAGAGGTGAAAGTTTTGAGGGTGTGTGAGGCATCAGTGAGTCAACTCGAGGAGGGGGAGATAACTTTAAGTGAGCAGTTGATCGTCTTAGGTAGGGAGAATATATACTTGACCAACACTGTGGTTAGTCTTCTGAAAGATCTTCAATCTTCATTGGAGGCTCGTGAAAAACATGAAGCCCATGTATCCCAACTCAATAGAGATCTCGAACGTTCTAGAGAGGTCAAAGTCACTTTTAAGGACAAATCTAAGAAGGTTGAAAAGACGTTCCTCGATCCTTCTTTGGGTAATGTTGAGAGGCTAGGAATAGGTTATGACGGTGAATCCACTTCCTATGTAGCACTCGAGCTAGTTCTATGTTAGATCCATATAGACCTCGACCTAACCCACATAGGAATTTGAATCCACGTAGGAGAGATCTTCCTAGACGTTTTAAGAGAGGTGGACCCAAGCCCGTGTATGTTTGTTCCTATCGCAAGCAAAGAGGTCAACCTAAGGAATTTTTCTTTAAGATATGGAGAGTGTCTCATAGGTATCTTCCTCATTATGCTATTACACGAGTTCCTACACGAGTCCCCGCAAGCACTCCCACACATGTTACTCCGCATGCTCCCACACATCACATGAGAGATTTTAAGATTTTTTTAGAGCAAGTAAAGTATTTAGTCAAAACATCACAAATTTTGATGGAGGAATTTCATAGGATGTCATCTCCTTTTGAGAGCTCCTCCGGACCTAATGATTGAGGTGGAGACTTTTCACTAGAATATGGTGGTTTTCATGTTCATATCATATATCCCTATTACTAGTGTGTACTATCATTGTATTTATATTTTTCTTTTTTCATATTTTATGAAAAATACAAAAAAAAAATGGTTTTTAAGTAAAAAGAAAAATACCAAAATATTTTGGTTTTTGAGAAAAATGAGAAAGTCAAAAATATTTTTATATATAAAATTTTGGAGAAACACAAAAAGATTTTTGTAGTTTGTGTACATCTCGTATGGAGGGACATTTAGGATAGCTGAGTCACAATATCATTCCATTATCCACGTGACTTTTTTATAGTGTTCTGAGACACAACATTATTTCAACCATGTGCTTAATAATGTTTTGGAGTCATTAAGTTGTGATTAGATGATTCGTTACTACATATTTGACTCGTTGTCTCCTTTAATGCACGTGCGCACAAATTTATTCGATCATTGCACTTATCACTCGCATGTTGGTAAAGGTGTTTTCATGTCAATTTTGCCTAAAATGAGTAATATATCATATAAGATAAAGGTTGTGCTTGTAAAAACTATTGCTTGAATTTTATTTTTTCGAAAAATTTGTTTTATTTTACGAATGGAAAGGGTCTACAAAAGCCAGGTTGACTTTGAATGAAACTCCACCATTTGCAAAGAGAATGGCCTAAAAGATTAATGGAACTTAAAAACAGAAGTACCAGGCCAAATTTAGATTTGATCATTGATGCTTCATTACACACGAGCTTTAATGTCTACAAATTTCTTTGAGTTGATACCTATATTATGAGAGAATTTTGAGGGAGTTAAAGTAGAAGATCAATGAGGTTGCACATACCATATAATCTGTAAAAATATTAACTAGTTTTGGGCACTATTGGTGTGAAAATCATCCTAAACTTTGATGCTGATTATATTGAGTCAATATCATACGCATTCAACTTTGTACACATAAGGCAGACTTTGATTACATTCGTTAGGAGTATCTCAAATCCATCGTGCATATTATGATTGTTTGAGTTTATTTACCTATAGAATTTGTTCACACCCATTCCTTATGCTTTCATGACTTGATTATCTTAGTGTTAGATCATGGTGTGTGTTGTACTTGTATAATTTTGTACATTATAAAAATTTGATAAATTCACAAATAGTTGGTTTGGTTTTTCTTAGTTTACCATTATACGATACTTATTGCCTTATATTTGTGATGATATTCTTTGATTTTTGTGACATACACCGATTTATTACTTTAGTTTTTACTTTCCTTGTCTATTTCTAACAACATAAAAAGTGGGAGAATGAATTGTGGGGGATTAGGAGTTTAATTTATGGGGGAAACCTAAGTTATGATTATAATTTTATATTTCAAACTCCTTGTTGCGTCACGGGTATTTATTTGTCTATTATTGCAGTTACACATTGATGAGCATATGCAAAGTACACTTAAGACAAAGTTCCCAAAAAGATGATCATGAGAAAGTGGGAGAATTGAAGATTTTGAGATTTGAATATGTTGAAGATTTCAAAGACTTATGTATTTTGATATCATTCCATTTTTGGGTTTTGAGAGGGTCTTAAAATAATGTTTGTCTTAAGAATTTTTTTGGTAATTCAGATTTTTTATGCTTGTACTGGAATAGACATAAGGGGAGATTTATACGGGAGAGATTTCAGACATTGCCTCCCCTAGCATCTAGGTTATGGCATATCCCGTGACTCTGCATCACATCACCACGATCATCACGAATTATCAAATATCCGATTATCCAATAGCTCCAATGTGAATCTTATACGTGCACCACTACATCTTCAACATGCATCACAATCATCCTCATTGTGCTCCATTACTCCACCTAATGATGGTATCATTTATGTTTAAAGTTCGAAGTTTATTTATAATTATATTGAAAGTTGTTTTTAATTTATTTGATATAAAAATGAGGCATTTTTGGACTTAAAAATATTTTAGATTTTCGCCTTAGTCATTCAAATGAGATGGGAATCTCGTTTGAATGAAAGGGCATTCTCCTTTGAAGTCTCGTTAGAAATCTACATCAAACGAGCATCGATCCATGGCATCATTAGAAGGTCATTTGAAGAACGTTGAGATAAGATAGGCTTGCGTTTGAACGAAACCCATTTTCATTCTAACGAAGAGTTGATCTCGTTCGAACGAGCATCAAACTCGTTTGAACGACTGGCACCCCCTCTATTTTCATGTTTTGCTATAAATACCTGCTTCGAGTAGGGTTTTCATAAGACTTTTACAAATATGTTTTCGACAGACTGTTGTATAAAGCCTCATATTTTAAAGGGGAAAATAACTTTTGATTCACACACATCACCTCCCATATATAGTTGTGAATCCACTTTGAAACCCCCACGTAATTTCTACTTAAATTACATCTTGTGGAGAAGTCTTATCCGTTGCCGTTCTTGTGATTCTTATGGGAATCATTGCTGAAGGAAGGCTGCAATTTTTATGATTTCTGCGAGGATCATTATTGAAGGAATACGAAGGTCACATACTCGAGATTCATCGAAAATATATTGTTCCTTTATAGAAATTCTATGTTAGGATTTGTAAATTTTATAAAGTGAAGAAGAAAAGGTTTTTCCCCTAAGGGGATTTTTCCTGAAAACTGTCTTATGTGGGTTGAATGTATGTTTTATTGTTATATGCAATAATCACCTAGTTGCATGTTCTAGCGTAAAAATAATTAAAAATTAGTGTGGGTTGTCATCTGAATTTAATATGTTAACGTTATTATATCATTGCGCATTCTTAGAGTGATTAGAGCTTGACCATATATGGATCAAGGATGAACTGTTGGTAGACCTTAATTCCATACTTCTTAATGCTTACAATACTCCTAAGGTCCTGGGTTATATGGGTTACATCCCCGACTTCAGGTTCATGCAGATGCTGGATGTTGAAAATTTGTGGAACTTTTCTTACCACAAGGACTGCGCTATAAGTTGAATCAGCTCATCTTTTATTTTTCTTTTACTAGATGATCTCTTTTCCTTTAGATAATTTATTTCATTTTTTAATTCTAAGAGTAATATGGCTACCACTATTCCGAGGGAGAAAGACAAAGGAGTTGAAAATACATGTGATGACCTTAGGTATGCTAAAGAGGAGCTTGAGAAGAAGATCAAATCCCTTAAGGATGATCTTACCAAAGCGCACAATAAGATGCACATAAAGTGATGATCAAATGGTGTATAAGGCAGAAGATATCAATAAGGTTGAAGGGGATCTCATGTCTGTTAAGGACCAACTGGATGTTCTGAAGATTAAACTATTTGAGGCTCTAGGTGCTACTTCTAAGGCTAGAGAATAGAATGTGAAGGACTTTAATTAATCTAATGAGTATGTCATTGAGACCACCATGGCCTTCCTCAAAAGTTATGAAGAGGTAAAAATAGGGTCGATATACACTACCCTATCATTGTTAAAGTTTCTATGGCCGGGGAGGGAGATTATGATGAAGAAAAGGCATTGGATGATGATGAGGATGAGGCTGATCGCCGAGATAAGGTAGGGCCATCTTCTAATAAGGAGCTCCAGATACTTAGAAAAAAGAAGATTACTGAAGAGGACCCTTCTACTATTGGGAACTCGAAATTGGCTTCTAAAGATATTACTACTTACCTTGCTTCCTATTTTTGTGTGGCTTCTATTTTCTTATAATCTCTCATGTTTGAGGCCTATACAAATGAAAAATCAAGGAATATTTGAGCAATTTATGAATTAATACAAATGACCTTTATTTATATCATTCTTTGTGTATTATGTTAGAACTTCTAATATTTGTTTTGCTGCGGATTTTCATGCTCAAGTCTGGTTAACTTGGCATTTTGGACCAGGTTTTATTTGGAGTCTTACTAGTATTTCTTTTTTGCCTTGGCTTACTAGTTCCCTTAGTGATGAGAAGATTCAATCATTACATTAGGAAAGGAATGTGGTTGGATCTTATCTCCACACCCTCTTTCGAGCATTTTATGTAGTCCAAGACATGCATGGATCAGTTGAGTTGCCTAAAGCCGACTTGATCTATAATTTTTAGCGCAATCAAAGACGTGCATGGATCTATTAGTTTATCTAAGTATGACCTGATCTATAATTTTAAGTGCAGTCAAAGATATGAATAATCCAATTTAGGAAAGGTTTGTGATCGAATCTTGTCAGTACACCCTCTTTGAAGTATTTTGTGCAGTCAAAGACATGCATAGATAAGTTGTGAGGTCGACCAAATATATAAATTTTGGTGAAATCTAAGATGTACATAATCCAATTTAGGAAAGGCATGTGATCGAATCTTATTAATACACCCTATTCCTAGTGTTTTGTGCAGTCAAAGACGTGCATGGATCAATTAGGTTGGCTAATGCCGACTTGATTTATAATTTTTGGTCTAGTCAAAGACATGAATAATCCAATTTAGTAAAGGCATAAGATTGAATCTTATCGATACACCCTCTTCCAAGTGTTTTGTACAGCCAAAGATATGCATGGATCAATCGGGTTAACAAAGGTCGGTTTGATTTATATTTACAATAAATGCTCCTAAGAATATGACCATAATAGAAGTGAAATAAGAGGTAACAATTATCTTCATATATTGATTTCTACTCGTACAAATTTTTAAATATCCAAATGTCTTCCTCTTTCTTAATAAAAAAAGGACCCTTCAATGATAGTACCTCTTAAAGTTCTCAGAATTCCAAGGATTTTTGAATGGTTCCCCTTCTAGAGTTTGAATTCGGTACTTACCAGGTCGTACAACTTTAGCCACATGGTGGGTACTATGCTAGTTTTCTTTCAACTTATTAGACTTATGTGTAACCTTTTTCAAGATGTAGTCTCCTTATTTAAGGGTTCTCGACTTAGTTCTTTTGTTATAGAATTCTATCATGCACTGTTGGTAGCCTGCTACCCTGAGTGTTGCTTCTTCCCTGACTTCGTTGATTAAGTCTAGATCTAGTCTTATACAAAATCACTTATGGGAGAGTCAAAATTTAGAACTATGTGTCTTAGTAGGTCGACCTCAATAAGGACTATGGCATCATTCCCAAAATCCAACATGTAAGGTATCTCCCCTACTGCTATTTATGATGTTGTCCTTTAGGCCCATATTATACCTTTTAATTCATTTTTCCAATCTCCCTTGGATTTTCCCTGCCTTTTCATCATCCCATCCAGTAAAGTTTGATTTGTGACCTCTATCTATCTGTGGAATTATGGATGAGCTGGTGACGAATGTAATATTATGATCGTAGCCTTGTCATAATATTCTTAAAACTCATAAATGTTGAACTGGGTGCCATGGTTGGTAATAAAAGAGTGAGGGATTCCATATCTGTTGATCAAATTCTTTTATATGAACTGGGATACTTTAGCATAGGCCATCTCTATAAGTGGTTCGACCTCCACCCATTTTGTAAAGTAATCCACTGCTACCACCAAATATTTTAACCTTCCATTGGTTTTTTATAGTGGGCAGACCAGATCCATACCCTAGATGAAAAAAGGCAGGGTGATGTGATTGGCACCCGCTCATCTCTTGATCTTTCGTATATCTCTCTAAAACTCTGGAATTAGTCGTAATTCTGTGTGTATTCTTCACAGTCTTTTCCCACCGTTGGCCAATAATTTTGCTAGATGGATATTATCTTCACTAGTGTCCTACCTACTACATAGACCCTTCATGTATTTCTATGACCATATTTGGTACTTTAATAGGTGAACACATCTCATCAATGCTCCTCTATAAAAGAATTATATAGGTACGGTTCTCCTCAGGTCGGTCTTGGTGGCTTATACCAGACGAGCTAATGCATCTGCTCTGGTATTATTAGTTTAGGGATTCTCATCATCTCGAGTTCCTTTAGCTTTGTATTAGAAATTTTACCTTTGTAAGATACTTTAACATGTTTCCCTTTATTGATTCATATTCTTCCAACACATGGTTCACCACTAGCTATGAATCACTGTGAGTCATTATCTGCTCGGCTCCAAGTGATATAGGAAACTACAATCTAAGAATCAAAGTCTCATACTCCGCTTCATTATTGGATGCTTCAAATTTGAACTTTAGAACATATTCTATGTTAGCTCCATCAAGTTTGTTGACTATCAAATCGGCTCTGCTACTGCTAATGCATGATTATCTATCCATGAATACCTTCCATACTGGCAGCTCACCATTAAAATCTTTTTTTACTAGAGAACCACATTTAAAACATTTAATAGTAAGCTTCCCACTGCAACTAGTTTGGTCATTCTTTGAAGAGTATTCCACTAGGATCTGGATATTCTTAGCTAGAACTTCAATAGAGTGCTTGATTGTATATTGGGTAACATGTGTTGTTTTAATCATGTTTTTCTCCTCGTAGGTGAATTCTATGATAAAATCAATTGTATCTTGGCCTTTTAGTGCAGCCCTTAGTTTATATGAAATTTAATATTCACGTACATCTATTTCCTATGTCATTAAACTACCAGATTTTTTAGGTTTGTAGATGGTTTGCCTGAGTTAGAGATCAGTGTATACCACTATAGAGTGGGCTTAGAAGTAGTTCTTTATCTTTTCAGATACTACTATAAAAGCTAGAGCCAATTTCTCCCTCATGGAATACCATATTTCTACACCAGTAAAAGCTTTACTTGTGTAGTATACTGGATTTTGGATTCCCTCATCACTTTTGATTAGAGCCGAGCTGGCTGTCGACTTTGACACTACAAAATACAAGTATAGGCTTTCCCCTAGGATCAACCTTAACAGTAATGGGGCCCTTCCTTCATTTTTCTTTTGATCAAGACTAGCGGTTTGGAACTCCTATGTCCATTTAAATGATTTTTTGATAACTGTGAAGAATGGGAGGCATTTATCTATGGCTATGGATATAAATCTTTTTAAAGCTTCTACTTGGCATGTTAGGCTTTGTATTTTCATATTCATCACTGCATGGATCTTGTCAGAGTTGGCTTATATGCCTCTTTGATTCATGATAAAGCCCAAACATTTTCTAGCCTTGACTCTGAACGCACATTTAGTTGGATTTACTTTATTAGGTATCTCTCTAGTTCGTCGAAGCTTTGGTCGTGGTATTTTATGTGATCGTTTGCTAATATTCTCTTGGTCAGTATTTCATCCACATAAACCTCCATATTCCTCCATATTTTCTTTTCAAATACTTTATTCACTAGCGTATAATTAGTGGCACCTGCATTTTTTAGTCCAAATAGCATAACATTATAGAAAAAAGTACCTCGACTGGTGATGAAGGAAGTATTCTCTTTATCTTCTGGCTTCATTTTAATCTGGATATGGCCATAATATGCATCCATAATACTTAGTAGCTCCTGCCCAACTGTTGCATCAACTAATTATTCTATCCAAGGTAAAGGATAATAATCCTTAGTACATACCTTATTTAGATCTTTGAAGTCTACGTATATCCTCCACTTGTTATTTTTCTTCATCACCATCACCATGTTTGCCAACCAGTTGGCGTACATCACGTTTTTTATGAATTTATATTTCTTTAATTTGGACACTTCTTCTTATATTGCCATATTTTTCTCTTTCGAGAATACTCGTCATTTCTGTTTGATTGGTTTATCTTCCTAGACTATGTTGAGCTGAGTTGATAATGGTTGGATTAATTCCAAGCATGTCTTCATGGCTCCAAGCAAATACATTTTTCCTAGCTCATAGGAAATCTGCCAATTGCTTCATGAGGAAGGGATCCAGGGATGAACAGATATGGGTTGTCCTCTTAGATTTCTCGTTATCCAGTATTACTACCTTTTTTTCTCCAATGGCTTCTCCAGTTATTAACATAATTTCATCTCAAGGATCTAACTTCTCTATTTGATAGGTTTGAACTAGCTTCTTCCTCTTTTCCTCGTCATCCGAGGTGTAGCAGCATTCGCGTGCTTCTACTTGGTTTCCTTTCACCATTCCTACACCAAAGTAGGTGGAGAACTTGAGACATTGGTTGACGGTTGAGCATAGAAACTCAAATTTCTTTAGACCCACTCTCACAAAGATGATATTGTAAGATGATGAGACGTTCTTATCAAGGAGGAAGAATATTATCGTCTCTATTCTGCAGGTCGACCATGTTTTGATAACCACTTCCAACTCAATTATACCCAGTTGGTACATTTTTTCATCTGAGAATCCAGTTAGAGGATGATGGCATGCCTCTAATTTTTAGTTGAACAATTTCAACCTTTGGAAGAAAACATAGAATAGTATGTCTGTCGAGATCCAGCTATCCACCATAATTTTTTTCATGTTTTTAGCGTGGAACATCATGGTTGCCACCAGTGGATTCATGAGGATACAAAAATTCTGAGAGGTCGTCCCTAGAAAAGCCTATAATCAACATGTCTTTAGTAACCTTATGAGGTCGGATATCTTCCACTGCTACCATGTTAATATCTTTACTACCGCCACAAGCTCTCGCCTCATTTTTTATATGTTTTTCTTTCATCTAGTTCATCACCCCCACTGGAGTATCCTCCTATTATAAATATTCACCTGAAATAGATCATATTCATCTCTTCTACAGGCTCCTTGGTCCTTCTAAGGGGATCGGGATCTTCCTCATCTTTTTTCTTCGGAGTTTTTTTGGTCTTTATTCCCTATCCAGGGTGATATTAATCTCCTCGTAGGCTTCCAGTCCTCATGGGCTTGTGTTTGTCTGCCATTCTTCTCCACGAACTTATTAAGTTTCACGCTTTTGATTATGGCTTCAGTTTCATCCTTTAAGTCTAGGCAGTCCTTGGTTTCAAGTCCATTTGGAATTTGCAAAAAATTATCTTGTCTCTTTTTTCACCAGGAGTTTTTAACTTCTTCGGCCATTTTAGTTCACCATCTCCTCAGATCTCGTCAAGGATATGGTGTACTCCCACTATTAAAGAAGTATATTCATCAAAATTTTAGTATGACCTCCTCTCCCTCTTCTTCTTGGGGCCATCTTTGGGTTTCTTCTTTATTCTCGAGCTACTACATTTTTTAAACTTTTTATGGCTTAACTCTTTTCAGCCATGTAATTCTTCTCATTCATGATATTCCTTGCCTTGGTTAAGAGCTCAGCCACATGGTTTGGAGGTTCCCTGGCTAGCACCCAGTACAATTTCTTGAGAAACATCTCGATCATGATTGCTGTAATGGCCACCTTTTCATTGTAGTCCACTACTTACATTTTTTTAGTATAGAACCTAGTAATGTACTCTCTTATTATTTCATCTTCGCATTGGAGGATCCTTAACAATTGAGCTACCATATTACCAAGTTTTGTTCTGAAGAGAAAATTATTAACAAAGAGGTTGGCTAGTTGTTTAAACTCCGAAATTTCTCCTTTAGGTAACCCATTATACATAATTTGAGCGGGTCTTGTAAGAGTTATTGAAAAAACTCTAGAATGCATCTCGTCGTCTATAGAGAATACGTCGCATGCTACTTGATATTGCTCCATATGTAAAATAAGATATGATATCCCGTTATACCTAAAAGTGATCACGGGTGATAGAAATTTTGTAGGTGTGGGGTAGCTAATCATGGAGGTTGTGGATGAAGATCCCTAAAAAAAATCACTTTTGTAGTGGATTTTTTGTTTTGATGAGATTGCCCAGACGGTCCTCTCTCCTCTGGATGGATCCCCTCCATGGTTGAGCTTCCTCAGCTACCTTATTCATCTCGATCGTGACTCTCGATTAAGCATTCTCGTCGGCTAGCCTGATCGTACTTATTTAATGCTTTGGTATTTCATTTCGAACTCATCTCTCTTCTTGGATCCTTCCTCATGTATTCTTCACATTTTATGCTTTCTTTAAGTTGCAGATGTGATTTAACCCTTCTCCTTCCTATTCTATCAAATATCGGTACTTTACTGAGCCTATTAAAGACACTTATGCATTCGTTTAAATACATTTGATTATCCTCACCACCAGTTGACCTCATAGTGGAGGTTCTACCTAGTCGGTATGAGAATTCTTCAAGTTCAAAACCATGTGTTCAAGCTGATCTTCTCGTCTCATATCCCAGATTTAGTCTCCTGGAATTTTCCAAAGATTTTCCTTCTCTCTAGGGGAAGGTGATTCCCACCATTTACCCAAACTTTTTTCCAAGTTTAGGGTTATTGGATATGGTTTCGAGCAGTTCTGTGAGGCCAGCACACTTTGAGAAAGCTACCTCATATTCTCCTGCTTAGCTTCTTAGATTTTAACTAAGCTATGCATAAATCTTTCTATATCTCCAATTTTAACAGGGCGGAGGGTGGTGCAGATTATTTTTCCCCACTATTTTATGAGTGTTCTGCTATTGTTTATAAAAAAATCCCATAAAACCAGAGTATAGATGCATGAAAATAGAGTATGACTGGATTGTCGAGAATCTGACTAGATTCTTGAGAATTTGATAGTGAGGAAAATTTTCTAGTCTAGAATTGTATGTGTTTAGGTATGGCTTGCACATGATTCGTTAATGGAATATTAAATCAAGGATTTTAGGTAAGAAATTTAATGAATGTACTGATCAAATTAGTAAGATGACTATTAACGAATTTACTCCAGATTTTCCATAGTTAGAAATTGGTAATTGGGTGAGAAACAACTAGGCTTTAGTCATTTCCATAGACGACGCAATTATATTGTGGTATAAAAATGGATTTAATTTTTTCCTAGATAGATGAGATCCACTTATTAATAATTGACTAAGGGTGAAAAGTAGTGGCGCGTCAAAACGCTAATCATTGAATTCGTTTCACCGCGTTAATACAAAAACCTAAATTACGATTGCACTTACGATACAAGTATAGCAGTAAGTTGGGTATCGAAAATCCACAGAGATAAGTTGCTAGAATTTAACTCGTTTAATATTCCTAAAATAAAAGTTTAAAAGGTATTTTCTAACAAAAAGGAAAGATAACAAAAGGAAAAGATTAATCTAAGCGTGAATAAATTAAACTGTGATTCATAAAGCGAATAAAAACTATAGGTTGCGTCGAATATCCCTCACCCTGAGTTAATTAGTATAAAATGATTACATGGGATCACGAGTTATTAAGATCGAGTCTCGTTTCGACAGTTAATTAAATCAAGAGTTTTCACACCCCTAAATTCATATAAAAAATACTGGTGTGATTTTGGCGTCAACAAATATCCCAGAAATTACGCACACAAGGTCGTAAATACGGAGCATACATGATATACCCATTAAATCTCAGCCATCACCAAAGCAAAGCAACCCTTCAACCCGAAGTGAGTTCAATCCGACACAACCTAATCTAAATTAGCCACTACGCATAATTAAAGACATTAATTAAACTAACTAATTAATTAAAGAAACTAAATAAATTAACAACTAAAATTATCTAGTCATGAAAATATTTAACTAAGCATGGAAATAAATGGACAAAGCACAAATAAAAGGAAGATGACAATAAATAGTACAAGGAACTTACATTAATGGAGAAAATCTAACACAAATGAGGAGAGGAGTGGTCTCCAACAATAAACCCCCAAATGTTTACTAACCCTAGGTTCTCTCACTAAAAAAGAGAGAAAAGCCTAAGTCCTAAATTAATTCCCCCCTTTACAAATAAACAAAGTGTTGTATTTATACTAAGTTAGAAAAAAGGATAAAAGAAAGGGAAAAGAAAATAAGTTACGAATAAAAGAAATGAAAAAGAAATAGAAAAAAGGAAATGACAGCTACAGCAAATCTGACCAAAATACAGAGTATCGGTCGACCGGGGGTGGTCACCAGTCGATCGCGAAAAGGGTAAGGGCACATTGTCTCCAACCTAAGGCTTAAATCAAAAACCCAGTCGACCGCGAGTTGACCATCGGTCGACCGATCGCTGCTAGGAAGCCCACATCGTACATCTCATGCGTAGCTCCCTGGGTGCAAATCCAACAAACCCCAAGACCACCACGTTGGTGGAGACCCACTTCATTTTGGACCACCATGGCCATTAGAGGACTTTATACTATTTGCAAAACCAAGACCCGCACCCATATATGCATAAGCTAACTGCAAAACGAAGCTACGAATCCGCTGCAACGAGTTTAAGCCGAGACTCAGATATTGTGGAGACCCATTTCACAACCAACCTCCACAACCTCCATAGTCATTAATGGCCAATGCTCAAGATCCCCTTAGTACATGTTCAAGACCCATTTGCGATTGTCGTCCCAAATCAAGCTCCAATTTTGGACGAAAGGCTCGAATTTCGAACGAAGTTAAAATCCGGGAGAATTCCAAGCATGGAACCAAAATCGCCATCTTCAAAGTGAGTTTGCTGCAAAAACAAAGAGAAAGGGACATGGGGGGTATGATTAGAATTGTTAATATAATAATAAAGTAATAATAAATAAAGTCTTATATTTCCTCCCCGATTAAAGGTTCGTGTTTCCTTTGTTCGAACTCCAATTCGAGCACCGTTTGTGGCCATTGCAAAGCTTGACCCAAGGGCTATAACTTCTGTGAATGCTTCGGGCAAAAATCCCAAAGTGTGAAATTATGAAAATGCCTCTGAACGTGCGAATCGCAACGGAACATTATCGAAACACGCCCAAACTTCATACTAAGCACTTTAATACCTATAAAGCTCAGTTATACCTCAAATAACATGTTAGCATATAAAACGTTGGTTGTCTGATTAGCGAGCATAATTATAGACATTAAAGTACCCGAGGGGGCTAAAATGCCTAAGTTCGAGGGTAATCAAATGCATAATTCGATACGAATCAATAATATATAATAAATAAGCAATGTATATAAATAAATATATATGGAGATAAGAATAAGAAGAGTAAAACCAAGAGATACATGGTTCAACCCTCAATAATGAGTCAACATCCTCACGTTGCTTTGTCATACAAGTATTAGATTGGTACAACGGTGTAGTACCTTAGTATAGACAATAAGAATGTTAGAATATCTCTGATAATCAACGAGTAAGATCGATGAGTTGCTTGTGTCAATCCCTGTGGGGGATCCGACCTTTTATATTGATTTCCATTGAGGGAATGTATGCTATCCTGCATGGGTTGGGTGGGAGCATCTAGATAATGGATCACTAACAAATAATTTAATGTTTCACCCCTTAGGGGAAGGTTTTACACATACTTGATTTCTGATATGTCATGAACATAATGGTGGCTATTCACTAGCGTTACAAGCTGTCTACTGGTGTTCACCCAGTTCGCCCAGGTGGAAACGAGGCTGAGCTCTTTACTGATATAAGGTCCCTCCATGGCATCTGTTCAACTAGGGCTGAGGTTTTTCATAATATTAAGTGGTTTCATATGATTATGTTAGGATTATCAGTTGTTCTAAAAATAATTTATAATAGTAGTGTGTGAGTAGAGATACTTTTACTTCACCAAGAGAGGGGCACAACTCAAAATAGCTAGTTCATATTTGTTTTATCTACCAATAATCGGTTACAGAATACATGAACCTATATGGGATCCTGATGAATATCATCATGTTGCACGGAATCTAGTTTAGCTTATTGGGGTTCCTCTTCTTATTCCTGTTGCTAATGCCATGGGAAATTTTGTTGTTCTCATTCCTCTAAATCCACTACTTGCATAACTAAGGGATAATCTACTTATTCAAACCAATCCGAGAGAAGTTGGGCTCTCTTAAATGAAAGAAGATTTCAAGTTTCTCTCCCATAAATATGAACTAAAAACATTTGGCTAGAAAAAACATCGATTATCATCATATGTTGCCTTACACAAAAGGCCTGCCTAACAAATTCAAAAAGCTTGACACGAAGAAGTTCGAAGGAAATTATCCTCTCATTATTTTTCTACACAATTATCACCAAATCGTGATCCTTTTAGTCTCAAAAAAATCATTTATGGAACATATATTCCAATAAACGCTTACGAAAATTAAATTTATATGGTCCTTATCCTTAGACGAATCCCAAATTTTTATTTGGGAAGATTTCGCAAGTGAATTAATGGTTTATTATAAGTACAATGATGAGTTAAAGGTAATGCTTTGTGATCTTTAGTTTCTTAATCAAAATGTGGGAGATACTATTAATAATTTCATTATTCATTGGAGAAAAAAATCCCTATTGTGCCCAATCTCCCTTTAGAATAACTTCTTGCCTCATATTAATAATGTATTGGGTAGCAAATATTACCCTCATTTTAGGTCACTTCATGAAGATGAGGTCATATTAAAAATATCCTAAAAAATCAACTAATGAAAGTCAAAACATAACTAAAGAGGATTTCAATTTAGTTAATCCCGTAAGAGAATGAGAAGAAAGTAATTCCTACCACATTCGGAAACATATTTGTAAAGCCTGCTACAACTTGGAATCTACAAATCTTACCTCCTTTCAAACCATAGAGAAACTTCAATGAACTCCATTTTACCTTTTGTAAAGTATTCCGAGCCTTTGCTTACTATAATCTCATTAAAATCATCGATCCTGAAACCTTACTGTATCTAAACTTCAAACCTAATGCCCACTATGGATATCCCTAAATGCCTGAGTATAATACCATATAATGCTTCCAACTCCGCAATCGTGTGAAAAACATGATTGATAAGGGCATTATTGTCCCACCAACTAATCATAAAACTAAAAATACCCAGAATCCACTTCCCTCTCATACAACTCATGTCAGTGCCATAGTTATTGAAGTCAATGGGATTTTAACCCTTAAACCTTAATCAAACCTAACACTTCACCTTTTGACCTCCTAATCCAATACAATATAAATCTTGTCAATTTAACATACTTCACCCAAACAATGCTTGATACCATTTGATATACCCATACATACCCTCGGCTAGGCCAAGGGCGTCCTCCACCTGGACGAGGCCAAGATGATCTCTCAGCTAATATCAGACAACCCTTCAGTGGGTCGACCCCTCATCAGGCCCAGATGACCCTTCAAGGGGCTGACCCCTCATCAGTCCCACACGACCCTTTAGTGGGCCGACCCCTTATCATGTCTCGAACGACCCTTCAAGAGGCTGACCCCTCATCAGGCCCAGACGACCCTTCAAGGGGACGACCCCTCATCAGGCCCAGACAACGCTTCAGTGGGCCGACCCTCATCGTGGCCTGGATGACCCTATGAGGGTATGACAGTACGAGGCCCAGACCAGGCCCGGCTTGCCACCAGTGGCAACTTTGCCCTTAGCCTCGCATCATAGGCCGAGGGTGACATCATCACGACATGTGATTTGGGAGACGCGTGGAATAGTGCGCATGGGACTCCTATGGCACGTGGGCAAGACCCTTATAACAATATCACATGAGGGAATATTATGTCATCATTAATACATGTGGCACCTCCAGGTGTCAGCAGGGGATTGGCAAGATCATAGCTCACATGCACCATGCATGCTTGGGGGGTACACTACTCCCCCCCAAGACCTATATATACTTGCTTGGAAGGGGATTTGATAATGGTAACCCTAGATAAAACTCTGCTTGTACACACAATAGAGAGAGAGTGAGCTTATGTCATTGTATCCAAGGCCATTAATGCCCATATTTAGTAGATCACACACTCGTAGTGGATGTAGTCCTAATTGGCTGAACCACTATACATCGTTGTCTTATTCCTCTTGTACTCATCCCCTTCTATACACTTACACACCTACATCTGTATGGCTGCCATGGTTATTACTGCTTGAGCTCTCCACCTCTTATCTGGTGGTGCTGAATCTTAGTATCATCAATTTGGCACCGTTTGTAGGAACGAGAAGACATCTCTTCCTTTATACAGCTTGAACTCACTGGGCACTCTGGTGGTGAACCAGATCTCCCCCTTTGTGGAGTTGTTTCACCATTGAAAGAGACCCATTAAGGCTTTCAAGATCATCAGTCTTTTAATCATTCAGCTCTTTTATAGCTCAAACACATGGCACCTGATATGTCACCACCACATCTTCCTCCACCAGATAGTGGAGTAGGACCCATTTCTAGTCAACCACCACCTCAGTCTGAGATGGCTGATGTGGCGACCGCCTTGAAGTCTCTGGCAGCAAACTAACGAATTATGCAGGAGCAGTTCATAGCTCGTAGCCAAAAAATACTAAGACATCCAGGAGTCGCATCGGAGATGATTACTCCGGTAGTGGCTCCAGGTCATCATGAGGCCGGAGGACCACCTCAGGCACCACGTAAAGACTTCCCGCCTCCTCAGCGGCGAAGGGATATTGTTGACCCCCGGCGTCTATGCCTGGGGAGGAAAGGAAACCCTTGCCCAGAAGACAGGTATGGACCTCTCATCATGGTCTGTCCGAACCCTCACCATGGTCTAGATGACCCTATGAGGGTACAACAGTACGAGGCCGAAACTAGGCTAGGCTCGCTGCCAGCAGGAACTTTGCCCTCAGCCTCACATCATAGGCCAAGGGTGACATCATCACAATGTGTGATTTGGGAGACGCGTGGAACAGTGTGCATGGAACTCATATGGCATGTGGAAGATTGTTATAATAATATCAAACCCTCACGTGAGGGAATATTATGTCATCATTAATCAGAGGTGGAACCTCCAGGTGTCAGCAGGGCATTGGCTAGATCATAACTCACATGCACCATGCATGCTTGGGGGGTACACTACTCCCCCCAAGACCTAGATATACTTGTCACTTACAACCTCGCAAAGGGATCGATAATTGTAACGCTAACTAAAAATCTTCCTGTACACACAGCAGAGGGAGAGAGTAAGCTTATGTGCATTGTATCCAAGGCCATTAGTGCCCATATTTAGTAGATCACACACTCACACTGGATGTAGGCCTAATTGGCTGAACCATTATACATCATTGTCTTATTCCTCTTATACTCATCCCCTTTATACACTTATACACACATATATCTCCATGGCTACCATTGTTATCACTTTTTGAGCTCAACATCACTTATCTGGTGGTGTTGAATCTTTGCATCATCAGTTTGGTGCCATCTGTGGGAACGAGAAGACATCTCTTCCTTTATATAGCTTGACCTCACCGGGCACTCTGGTGGTGAACCAGTTCTCCCCCTTTGTGGAGTTGTTTCACCATTGAAAGAGATCCATTAAGGTTCTCAAACTCATCAGTCTTTTGATCATTCATTTCTCTATAGCTCAAACACATGGCACCGGAGATGCCACCACCACCACTTCCTCCACTAGATAGTGGAGTGGGACCCAATTCCAGTCATCCACCATCTCAATCTGAAATGGCCGATGTGTCGATCGCCTTAAAGTCTCTGGCAGCAAGCCAGTGGATTATACAGGAGCAGTTTACAGCTCTTAGCCAAAACGTACTAAGACTACCGGGAGTCTCACTAGAGATGATTACTCCAGAAGTAGCTTTAGGGCAACATGAGGCCAGGGGACCTCCCCAGGCACCACGCAAAGACTTTTCGCCTCCTCAGTGGTCGAGGGATGTTGCTGAACCCCAGTGTTTACGCCTAGGGAGGCAAGGAAACCCTTGCCCAGAAGACATATATGACGATCTGGAGGGGGAAGAGATCCCCATAGAGTGTTGGGAGTCGTATGAGGTCTTCAATAATACTATGCGACCTCTCTAGGAGAGCAGAGGGAAGCGTGGAAGGCAAAATCCTGACGATCGCCCGAGGGAATCTGCTTTCGATCGTCTGAGCAGAGAGTTGGCCTTTAAGAGGCTAGTCCCAGTTAATGACTTGCGAGAAAAATTGTCCCGGTCGAGAAGTGTTGCGAGGTCCAGAAGGGAGGCAGCAGATGGACGACCCCTTGGGGGCCGACCCTATGAACGGGACGACGATCAGGGAGAAGTAAACAGTTGACACAAACCTGCCGCAGCGGAACCCTCCATTTGCCGACTATACCCCTCTGATAGTTAGTTTCGAGCACATTCTGAATGAGATAAAGAGTGATCGATCCTTGAAGTGGCCTGAGAAGTTGAGGGCAGCCCCTCAGAAGAGGAACAAAAACATGTGGTATGAGTTTCACCAAGACCATGGCCATGTGACCGATAAATGTTTTGCTCTGAAAGATGAAATTAAGAAAATGCTAAAAGAAGGGAAGCTTAGGAAGTACGTTGACAAAGGCACCTTCAAGAGGGGCCGAGGGGATGACCCCAAAAAGAAGAGAGGTGATGCATTCTGAGAAGATCCTTCAAACTGAAAAGATGACCCTTAATATGATAAGGACGACCCTGACCTCCCACCGAGAGACGACCACACCCCTGTTAAGAGACTCAATATGATCTCACTCGGTTTTGGGATGATCTTCGGGGGACTTATAGGAGGAAGGTCAGAGGTCACAGACAGGAAGGCCCATATGGCCGAAGCCAAGGCCGTGACAAAAGCTGTGCATTCAACCTCTATAGAAGCAAAGTCAGATAAGAGGAAGAAGGATGATATGGATACTCCGATATTGGGATACTTAAGAATGGACTTCAAAGTCCTCTTAGCCACGCATGATGACCCTCTAGTCATTACTACCAGGGTTCACGGATGTGAGGTGCTGAGGATCTTGGTAGATGGGGGTAGCTATGAAGATGTGATGTTTTATCCGTGCTTCAAAGCTTTAGGCCTCAGCCATACTAGACTCGTCCCATACCATCACCCATTGATTGTGTTCAGTGGGGAAAAGGTTCATCCTCTAGGAGTGTATGAGGCCGATGTCAGGATAGGGGACGAGTGGCCGAGATGGCTTACTAAGAAGGTCAGCTTATTCGTGATGGATGAACATGTCTTCTCGGCCTACAACATTATACTGGGGCGAGTAGCCCTCAAGGGGTTTGAGGTTATGTCGTCTACGGTTCATCAGATGAGCAAATTCATGGAGACCAGACGAGGGCATGAGAATGTTACTTCAATTCCACCGAAGAAAGAGAGGCGCACAAGAAGGCAACAGTACTTACAATATTGATACCCTTGACCCCAGGGATGAGAAAAAACTAAAGAAAGGAGAAGCCGTAGAAGAGGTAGAATCCATCATCCTTAATGAGGATGAGCCAGAAAAAACCATCCAAGTCGGCAAAGCTCTGAAGATAGACATAAAAGAAGACCTCATCAACCTACTAAGGAGAAGGCAGAGTGTTTTTGCATGGAGTCACGCAGATATGCCGTGGATCGACCCCGAAATTATGAGCCACAAGCTCAATGTGGTAGAGGGTGCAAAGCCAGTAAAGTAGAAGAGGATAATTTATTCTCGAGAGAAGTATGAGGTCATTAGGGATGAGGTCAAGAAGCTAGAAGATGCAGAGTTTATCAGGGAGGTCATCTATCCCGAATGGCTGCCCAACACAGTCATAGTACCAAAAGCCAACGGGAAGTGGAGAATGTGCGTAGACTTCACAAACCTCAACAAACATTATCCCAAAGACAACTTCCCTCTCCCCCGCATTGATCAGATGGTAGACGCTACCGCTGGCCATGAGCTCATGAGCTTCATGGATACCTATTCAGGGTCCAACTAGATCTTCATGAACCCTGAATACTTAGAGAAAACGGCCTTCATTATCGATAAAGGGACATACTGTTATAGGGTCATTCCATTTGGCCTAAAAAATGCGGGGGTAATATATCAGCGCCTCATGAATAAAATGTTTGAAGGCCAAATTCGAAAGTCTATGGAGGTTTATGTAGATGATATGTTGACCAAGAGTTTAAAGGCCAAGGATCATGTGGCTGACCTCGAGAGGTCCTTTAACACAATGGATAAGTATCGAATGAAGCTCAACCCAGAAAAATGTGTCTTCAGGGTTAGAGCAGGGAATTTCTTCGGGTTTATTGTCAACCAAAGAGGCATCGAGGCCAATCCTGAAAAAATAAAGGCCCTTATAGAAATGAAGACCCCCGAGACCATCAAAGACATTCAAAGGCACACAAGGCGAGTGGATGCTTTGAATAGGTTCGTGTCCAGAGCCACAGACACGTGTTTACCATTCTTCAAGATTCAAATAAAGGCCTTTGAATGGAGCGAAGTGTGCGATCAGGCTTTCAAAGAGCTAAAGTTATACTTAGGGTCTCCCTTGCTTTTGTCACGACCAGTGCAAGGCGAACGTCTACATGTGTACCTAGCCGTCTCAGAATCGGCCATCAGTGTAGCCATTATGAGAGAAGAGGACGGAGTACAAAAGCCTGTGTATTTCAATAGTAAGGCACTCCAGGGGGCAGAGAAAAGATACCCAAGGATGGAGAAGTTAGAATATGCCTCGATCCATGCATCAAGAAAAATGAAGCCTTCCAGTCCCATACAATGGTCATCCTCACTGACTCTCCCCTCAGACAGGTCTTACAAAAGCTAAAAAAATCAGGGAGGCTAATGGCCTGGGCTATAGAGTTGGGGGAGTTTGACATTGTATATCAACCTAGGGTGGCCATTAAGGGGCATGCGTTAGCGAATTTTGTGGCTGAATTTACTTGGGAAGATGATGAGGCTGAAGAGGAAAACCTCGAGAAGACGGATACCCGACAAGACAGAATTATTGTATCCCTCTACAGAGAAGGCTAAGACAAGCAACGCTAGAGAAAAAGTGGCATAAAATGAAGAGGGAAGATATTTCTTTAGACAGGAGTCCCTTACCGAGGGAAAATTCTCGGAGGAAAAACCATGTGGAACCTCTTCGTGGATGGGTCCTCTTGCGAAAGCGGAAGTGGGGCTGGATTTATTGTAATAGCACCTGATGGCACAGACATTGAGTATTCCCTAAGGTTCAACTTCAAACCCTCCAACAACGAGTCTGAATATGAGTCCCTGATAGCAGGCCCCTCCTTGGCTAAGTCTCTTAGTGTCGACGATATTGCGGTCCATAGTGATTCAAGACTAGTAGTGAATCAATTACTAGGGGCTTACGAGGCTAAGGATGAGAGAATGGCCAAATACCTAGAAAGGGTAAGGGCACTATTAAAGAGCTTTAGAGAGGTAAAGTTAAAGAGGATACCTAGGCATGACAATGGCCGACCTGATGCACTCGCTAGGATGGCCTCAGTAACTAGGACAAAAGTAAGGAGGATAGTCCCAGTAGAAATTTTGCTTTGACCAACGATCGAATAAGAAGAAGAAACACTTGTCTTTTGCTTAAACATCGACAAGGAAGCTTCGTGGATGGACTATCTAATCAGATACATTAAAGAGGGGGAGATGCCGGAGGCAAAACAAGAGAGGAAGAAGTTGAGATACAGAGCTGCGAAATTCACTGTCACCGGAGACACCTTGTACAAAAGGGGGTTCTTGCTCCCCTTAAACAGATGTGTGCACCCGTCTGAAGTCCCTCAAATTCTACAAGATGTGCATGAGGGGTCATGCTCAAGCCACATTGGGGGAAGATCATTAGCAAAAAGGATAGTAACCCAGGGATATTGGTGGCCGACCCTGGGTAAAGATGCCATGGCATACATAAAAAAATGCGATAAATGTCAAAGATTTTCCACAATCCCTCACCAGCCCCACCAACCTCTTACCTCCATCACATCCCCATGGCCATTCGTGGTATGGGGGATCGATCTAGTAGGAGCTTTGCCTAGGGTCATCAATAACTATAGATACTTGATCGTGGCAATTGACTATTTTTCAAAATGGGTGGAGGCGGAGCCGATGGTAACGCTCACAAAGAAAAAGACCTACTAATTTATATGGAAAACATTATATGAAGATATGGTCTCCCCAACACCCTCATCTCGGATAACGAGACTCAATTCAAGAATACATCTCTAGAAAAGTACTGTGAGAGGGTGAGTATCAAACAATTCTTCTCTACCCTGGGCTAACCTCAGGCTAATGGGTAAACAGAAGTTACAAATAGGAAATCCTAGACGGGATCAGGAAGAAGCTCGAGGTGGCAAAAGGAAAATGGATTAAGGAGTTGTACATTGTACTATGAGCCTACAGGACGACGACAAAGACTCCTATCGGAGAAACCCCGTTCATGTTGGCCTATGGCTCAGAAGACGTCATCCCCACCGAGATTGGGTTGCCTACTCATATGGTCCAAATGTATGACCCACGGAGGAATATGGAAGAAAGGAGACTTGACTTAGACTTGATCGAGGAAAGGAGGGAAGACGTTGAGATAAGGCAAGCTGCCTACCAGTAGAGGACTGCCAAGTTTTAAAACAATAGGGTGAAGCAAACGCCAATCACAGTGGGTGACTTAGTCCTCAAAAATACTTGGCAAAAGCCTAACAAGCTCCACCCAAATTGGCAGGGCCCATATAGGGTCATTGATGAAGTTGTCCCTGGAACCTATAGACTAGAAAACCTTGAAGGGGAACCCTTTTCGAATCCGTGGAATGCAGATCCCCTGAAGAAATACTATCAATAATATTGTAATGTCCTATCGGATCACAGTTGCAATGAATGTATTTCTCCAGCAGAACACTTGGAATGTTAATGAGAATGTCATATTAGTCCCTCATCTTGTGTTTGTTAATTCTAGCATAATTGGGGATATTCTTGGTGGCAACTCCCCTCGGCTATAATGAGGGTCAATGGTGGGGACGACCACCCATTCACCCTTAAGAAAGACGAGGGGGGACTTAATTGAAAATCACTAAGATTGGTGGTAACCACCCTAGGCTATAATGAGGGTCAATGGTGGTGACGACCCCCCATTCACCCTCAAGAAAGACGAGGGGGACTTGAAATTTAAAACATCATTAAGATTGGTGGTAACCACCCTTGGCTATAATGAAGGTCAATGGTGGGGAATACCCCCATTCACCCTCAAGAAAGATGAGGGGGGACTTGATTGAAAACATCATTGATTGGTGGTAACCACCCTCGGCTATAATGAGGGTCAATGGTGGGGACGACCCCCCATTCACCCTCAAGAAAGATGGGTGGGGACTTAATTGAAAATCATTAAGATTGGTGCTAACTACCCTCGGATATAATGAGGGTCAATGGTGGGGACGACTCACCATTCACCCTCAAGAAAGACGAGGGGGGACTTGAAATTTAAAACATCATTAAGATTGGTGGTAACCACCCTCGGCTATAATGAGGTTCAATGGTGGGGACGGCCCCCCATTCACACTCAAGAAAGACAAGTGGGTACTTGAAATTTAAAACATCATTAAGATTGGTGGTAACCACCCTCGGCTATAATGAGGGTCAATGGTGGGGACGACCCCCCATTCACCCTTAAGAAAGACGAGGGGGAACTTAATTGAAAATCATTAAGATTGGTGGTAACCACCCTCAGCTATAATGAGGGTCAATGTGGGGACGACCCCCCATTCACCCTCAAGAAAGACGAGGGGGGACTTGAAATTTAAAACATCATTAAGATTGGTAGTAACCCCCCTCGGATATAATGAGGGTCAATGGTGGAGATGACCCCCCATTCACCCTCAAGAAAGACGAGGGGGGGCTTAATTGAAAACCATTAAGATTGGTGGTAACCACCCTCGGCTATAATGAGGGTCAATGGTGGGGACGACCCCCCATTCACCCTCAAGAAAGACGAGAGGGGACTTGATTGAAAACATCATTAATTGGTGGTAACCAACCTCGGCTATAATGAGGGTCAATGTTGGGGACGACCACCCATTCACCCTCAAGAAAGACGAGGGGGACTTGATTGAAAACATCATTGAGTGGTGGTAACCATCTTCGGCTGTAATGAGGGTCAATGGTGGGGACGACCCCCCATTCACCCTCAAGAAAGACAAGGGGGGACTTGTAAGATGGGTGAACACATAACAATTAAGTCAAATCATACAAGAGACAAGCGTAGAAGACAGGAAGAGAGAAATTCCAATATAAGAGAAAATTTCATGAAGTTGTGCTAGAATATTTGTCCAAAAGGAGGTCAAGTACAAAAGCTTTACATGCAGAGGGTATGGGCCACATACGGCCACCCTATTGAGCAACATCAAAGGGTAGGGCTTCAAGATTAACAACAGGGGTCTCTTCGACGACCAAAATAGGCTGATCCTCAGAGGTGCCTATGTCTTCAACGTTCACCTGTGACTCTACATGGGCTAGCGCCTCAGCAATCAAGGGGTCGTTTAACTCCACCGCTTCCAGAGAGGGGCGGACAGACAATATAGCATCAGGCGAACTTCAGGACGACCCACCGACAGGTTGTCCTGATCCCCCTCTCCAAGTATTCAAGACCGAAGACTTGAAACTCGTCTGAGAGTTTGTAAGCTTCCACTACATCAGCCTCGGCCTTCTTCACTGCCTCAGCTAGTTCGCTCTTGAACTGAGCGTTCAGGGCTTCTTCATTTCCCTTGAAGAGGTCATCCTTCACTTTCAGGTCTGCCTTATAAGCTCATCCAGGACCCTAGCGTGCTTAGTCCTGGCACTCTCCAATGTTTCCCTGGCAGTCTCGATCTCGATTTGCAGCTTAGCCTCGTGCTGGATGGCTCTCTCGACTTCATGAAATTTTTATTGATTCTCGACCATCCATTTGGTGGTCGACGTGAAGTCACAAACCGTCTGCACAAAAGTAGGCACTTACTAAGGGGCCGAGGGAATAGATGGTGAAAAGTTGATTGAGGAAATAAAGTGAAGACAAGTACCTCGGCCAGAGTATGCAGACCATAATCATACACCTTGGTACGGGGCATCTTCGACAAAAAGTCGTAATCAGCGACCGAGGGAGCAGAAAACATGGAAGGCTTGGCCGCCCTCAGGTTAGCTATGAGGGAAGATGATTTAGCCTTCAAAAATGTCAAGTTTTGAGACCAATAATCCCCCATACTAGAATAGGAGCTGGTCCCCTCAGACGTCTCCACCCTCTCCCTCGTCCTAGAATCCGACCGAGGATCAACAGGAACTTCTGGCTCTTTTCTTTTATGACTGTCGACAGTTGGCTCAATATGTGTCGGCCCCACGGCCTTTGTCTTCCTCGGAGGCTGTTGAGGATCTTTTCCCTTTTTCTTTCCCATGCAAGACAGTAAGCTGGGGGCAATCATCTCCCAAAGTTGGTCAGAGATATTCGCAGGACGACCTGAAAAAGAGACGACATATCAGAAACATGCAGAGACAAAGACGAAACACTTGAAAAAAAATCAAAAATTGAGTAAAAAACCACTCACATAGTTCTGTCAGGGGGCCGACCCTCAGACTAGCTTCTTTGAGGAAACAAGGGGCCATTAAATCTTTAAACTTGGCAAGTTCACCCTTTCTCCCTCGCTCCCTGAGGCAGTCAACAATGACCCTCTCCTTCAAGCTGATTCCGGGGTCTGATCGCGCTTTCATTGAAGGGTTGGACCATACCCTTGGTACCCTCGGACCATCTTCCACGGGCTCGCCCTCAGCGGGGAATTTCCAATCCTCGAAGATAAAGAAAAAACTTTTCTTCTAGACATGATTGGAAGTCTGAGCCACGTGGAGAAGCTTTTTATCAGACTTACTATCCCCCAAATGGAAATACCCAGGCTGTTTGGACGATGAGGTGATGTTATAGCAGGTAAGAAATACATCGGCCGAGGGCTCGTTGATAAAGGAATTCTTCCAAAGTGAGATGTAGCCAAGGATAGTCCTCTATGAGTTGGGAGGAAGTTGAAAAGGGGTAACCCCAAGGGCAGACAAGATGTAGACTATAGAAAGGTGTAGAGGGAACCTGACGCCTACCCTTAGCATCTGCTCATAAATAACAATCTCTCCCTCGTCCCCCTAGAAGACCCTCTCAGACTCAGTTGGAACCCTCATACTTATATCGGGTTGTATGCCAAAAAGATGTCGCCATACGAAGAGATCACAGTCCTTAACCAACGATACATAAGTTAAGGCTCTTAAAGTATCAACTTGACCATCATCATCATCAGAAGAACCCTCATTGTCATCCTCAGCTCTCTCATCCCCAGCCTCGTCGCCTATTGGGGGACTATTTAGAAAGGCTACTTGAAATGTAAGAGGGGACAGGGTTGTCAAAGGGATAGCCTCAGAAGGTGCTATGCCCTCGGCCTGTCGGCTTGGGCTAAGAGTGGATGTCTCTCCCCTCCCGAAAGGACCAGCACCCTTCGGCGACAACGCTCTCTAATCCATTTCCCCTCGTACGATTGACTCTCGGTTGGATGATAAGAAGACCGACAGGACTCAGGGGGGATTATTGTGGCTAATGGAATGGGAAAATGGGTCGTACCCAATTAGGGTTGGCCCCTCGTCTTCTCTCGTCTTCTTCCTCTATCTGCCTAGTCTCTACGAAGAACTTCTCTCGCAATGATGGAAATTCCTCGACTAGATCATAAAGCCTCCTAAGCATTAAGGGGAAGACCCTACACTTAAAGGAGTTTAGCTAACCTAATCGCAAACAAGTTTGCAGTTGACTAAGTTGGACTTTTAATTTAAAACCAAAGAAATAAAGGGTTTTGATCAAGAACACTCAAGAATAAGAAGAACATCCCGTCGTAGAAGAACGTCGGAAAAAGAAAAAAAACCAAAGAGAAAGCTAAAAGAAATCCAAATGCAAAATGCAAATTATAGTTGAAGGCTCAAGTAGGAATATAAAGCAAAGAAAGGTTACCTGAGAATAAAGGCGAAGACAGCGAGGCTTGATGCAGAAGAAATCGTAAAAATGTCTATGGAGCTATTGAGAAGCTAAAAAGAGAGTTGAGGCACGAAGAAGAAGAAAGGAAATAACTTCAAAAAACAATTTAAATATCTTGCTAATGAGAGGGCCCATTAACCAAGGCAAAACATAGCCCACGAGGAGGGTATCATTAGGGCACAAAGTCCCAAGCCAAGTGTCCAACCGCCACATTTGGGAAATTGGAATGACGATGGATATCTGCCTAGGTGTCAAATCAGCTTACCAGGTGTCACTCACCAAACT
Organism: Sambucus nigra; assembly: GCA_949130495.1. NCBI lineage: Eukaryota > Viridiplantae > Streptophyta > Magnoliopsida > Dipsacales > Adoxaceae > Sambucus > Sambucus nigra. The sequence continues at coordinate 528,386,582 of OX422209.1, read as the reverse complement.
AATCATACACTTATCTTAAAAGCAGCACTATCCCCCAGCCATCTCAACAACATCGATGGCTAAGGGATGTGGGGTGATTGATATACCCATACATACCCTCGGCCAGGCCGAGGGCATCCTCCACCGGACGAGGACAAGATGATCTCTCAGCTAATATCAGATAACCCTTCAGTGGGCTGGCCCCTCATTAGGCCCAGACGACCCTTCAAGGGGCCGACCCCTCATCGGGCCCAGATGAACCTTCAAGGGGTCGACCCCTCATCGTGTCTCGGATGACCCTTTAAAGGGCTGACCCCTCATCAAGACCAGACAAACCTTCAAGGGGTCGACCCCTCATCAGGCCCAAACGACCCTTCAAGGGGTCGACCCCTCATCAGGCCCAGACAACCCTTCAAGGGGTCGACCCCTCATCAGGCCCAGACGACCCTTCAAGGGTTGACCCCTCATCATGCCCAAATGACCATTCAGTGGGCCGACCCTCATCGTGGCCTAGACGACCCTATGAGGGTACGACAGTACGAGGCCCAGACCAGGCTTGGCTCGCCGCCAGCAGGAGCTTTGCCTTCGAACTCGCATCATAGGCCGAGGGTGACATTATCACAGCGCGTGACTTGGGAGAAGCATGGAATAGTGAACGTGGGACTCCTATGGCACGTGGGTAAGACCGTTATGAAAATATCATGTGAGGTAATATTATGTCATCATTAATCACAGGTGGCACCTCTAGGTGTTAGCAGGGGATTGGCTAGATCATAGCTCACATGCACCATGCATGCTTGGGGGTACACTACAACCCCCAAGACCTATATATACTTGCCCTGCAAGGGGATTTGATATTGGTAACCCTAGCTAAAACTCTGCTTATACACATAGTAGAGAGAGGGTGAGAATATGTGTATTGTATCCAAGGCCATTAGTGCCCATATTTAGTGGATCACACACTCGCAGTGGATGTAGGCGGAATCGGCTGAACCACTATACATCGTTGTCTTATTTCTCTTATACTCATCCCCTTCTATACACTTACACACATACATCTCTATGGTTGCCATTGTTATTACTGTTTGAGCTCTCCACCTCTTATCTAGTGGTGTTGAATCTTAGCATCATCACCATTTTTAAGCTTCCTCAATTGAGCCTGTACCGCAGTCAGAATGCAATCTGAAGATCAGAGCATGAGCCTCCCAACCATTTTTACTCAACTAAAAGGTTTTGGATTGGATATCCCCAAGAACTTGACCTTCCAGCTCGATGATTACATGAAGATCAACTATGTGTAAATGGAAGCTCGCAGCCTAACACAATAATCTGATTATTGGGTTGTTCACCCCAAAAAATTCAACTTTGACAGAATAGTGTAGATGTTGGCTGAGAAAAGTGTGAACCAATGGAAGTTTGTTGTTTGCTTGATCTCCTTACCTCCATAATACATAAATGATTCTTGATCCCATATGATAATCGCATTTCTTCTAATTAGGAGGATATTTCTATTTAAGATTATTCACTTATTAATATTATCAATCTATATCTAAAAACCACTAATCCTAGATAATAAAATGATTTTGATTTGTCTCACCATGAACAGGAAATTCCATCACTTGTCCTATCTTTTTCTACCAATTTTTTTTTCTGCCCATATCTCTTAAAGAACTATTGTTTAAGATTAATGAAGTATTTACCACAGAAAATTGATAAAGAAATGGGGTTTCTCTTTCATCAGTTGGCTACTTGACCTTATGGGGAGGTATTATAAGGACCATATCCCTGCTTATAGAAGTACTTCATTCGACAAAGGAAATTAAGTTGACGAAGAACCTATATGTACGAAATGACTTTTGAAGAAAGAAAAATACGAAAGAATCTCAAGAAAACTCAAGCCAATATCAACATGTGATGACTCTTCATGTCTTCCAAATTTCATTGGAACTCTCTACTCAAGCTCTTATCTGGTTATATCAGATCTCTCTTTAAAAAATCCAATAACCTTATGGGAATTCTGACTTCCAATAAACTTATAACATGAGTAGATGAAAAGATTCCAAATTTTTTCCTGGATCATAATTTTTCTCTTAAAATTTTAGTGGACATGCTCTAGAAAACTATTTCATTGGTAATTTTTCTGATATAACAACTCTTAATTTTCCGTTTTATAACTCTTACGTGCTTGGGCCTACAAGTCAGTGACTTAACTCCTATATTTGTGGCGGTGCGTGTTTAGGACAACATTCAAAAAGTGGTAATGGATTATGTGCTTATTACTCCAGGGTTGGCCCAATTTTCACTCAAGTCGAATTTTAAGTAATAGACATCCCATCATCCTTGTCACGGTCACGGTCCTTGACCTTGACAAGTTGGACATGTCAAGGTTAATGATCGTAACAATTCTGGGGGTGACAACATTTTTTGTCACGTACGTATCACGGTCATTGACCGTGATAAGTTTTTAAATATTGTCACGGTGATAGACCGTGACAAACCCGTGACAATATTTAAAAACTTATCACGGTCAATGATCATGACACGTCCGTGACTAGTTTTATTTATCACAGACTTGTCACGGTCAATGACCGTGACAATTCTGGGCAGAATTTTAAAAAATCTACTGGGCAGTATGGCCACTGCCGCTACCCAGCAGTATATTTGTACCTGTTATAACAACATTATACCTGTTCAAACATCATATATCCAAATAAAATAGAGATAATGCAAATATACATTCAAAAAAATATACATAACGATATAATCCAAATATAATTCAAATGTAACAACTTAAAACAATTCAATTCAAATAATGTCACTACATGTCTGGGGTAAGGTTAGCTCTGAGGAGGTGAGTAGATCACATGATATACGGATTGACACACATAGCAATATACATCGTTTCGCATTGTTCGCGCAACCACATGGAGGAGTTCTCCTTCTCGGGTATCACATGCATGACGAGCACCTTGGACTCGATGTCTTGAAGAAAACGTCCATGAATTGGCATACCCTGGATGGTATTTGGGTCCCTCAACCCCCACCCTATCCGCTGGCCATCAAATATGTCCATTATAAACACGCTCGGCTAACCATGTGTCGACATTGGTCGGTTGAAGGGAGCCAAATAGGGGAGTGGATCATCAAAGTTCACACGTATCGACGATGAAGCAGTGAGGTCCACATCCTCGTCATCTTGCACCTCCTCCTCCACCACTTTCTCCTTCCCTTTCCCCTTACTGTTTTTGCCCAATGAATGCTTCATGAATGAGAACATATCTTGGACCATCGCCTCCAAACGGGACATCATACAAGTCCTCCGTTCGATCTAACCCGGTATCGCTCATCTCCAATCCGATGATCCTATATTTGTCCACCCGCAAGCTCACCCCCTTGTCCCCCCCTTGCGATCAGTGCCAAGCACTTGGCTGAGTGCGTATGTGGACAAAGATGCCTTGTTCGTATCAGACTATGACTCATGCACTTCCTTAAGCTTTTCTTGAAATGACAAAAAGCACATGATTAGTAAAATAAGTAAATTAAAAAATTATAACGTAATTAACAAAAAGTAAACTGGCGGATTACTTACAATCGTGGCCGCACTACAAGAAATAATATATATGCCAACGTTTTTTAGGCGTTTTAATAAAACGTTGGCATAGAAATAATTTGCGATTTTATTTAAAAAGGTTACTAAATTTACCGGCATTTTATCTAAATGCTAGGAATTAATGACGTTTAAGTGTAAAATGCCATAAATTATCGATGTTTGTTATTAAACACCACAAAAAAGAGACGTTTTTAAACAAAAACGTCGGGTACCATTTTCCCGCATTTTATTCCTACACGCAATATTCCAAACAAAACGTGGGACTCTAAATTTTTACCTATACTAGTTTACCTCCAATACTCAATATTATGATCTACAATTTTCATCCAATACGCCATCTGATGATGTAGATAATCAAGCCATTAAATTTTAATGGAGACAATCAATCTCATCAGGCAAGGAAATATTTTTTAACTTTGATAATCTGAGCGCATCAATTACTATGAAATTATTGTAGCAAATCTCATCAAGTAGTCGCAATCAAGATTTATAGTAGTCGTAATAGGCAAATAGTTGATAGCGTTTTACTTGGAGACAATCAATCTCATCAGGTCGCAATATCTGTAGAGTCCGTCCCATAATAAATCTCTCTCACACTCTTTTTGGTAGGGTTTTATTTGGAGCCAGGAGTTAAAGTAGACATGAGCATTTTATCGGGCGATGGAAGATATGAGGGTATGGAAGTGGCAATTCGGTTCAACGGGTCGTGTTTCGTATCGACACGACACGATAAGGTTTTTTCAGACACAAACACGGCACGAAACAAATTCTTGTTTTTTTAGTTAACATGAACACGGCTCGAATAGAAAATAACACGACACGGCACGAATACAAGAATTTCTTAAATTTCACACCTAAAAAACACGATAACACGACACGAATTCGTGTAAAAAGAACACGACACGAACACGACATATTGTGTCAATTTTGTGTCGTTCCGTGTTGTTGTTCGCATCGTTTCTAAAATTTCCACCCCTAGTATAGATCGTCGTTTTGGTTGTAATTTTTGATTTTTTACGCCTTTGATTTTTGTTTTTTGTTCAATCGCCACCTTTCCATTCTGATCCGAGATGGATTTTTTCGGGTTCTCATCTAATAATATTTTTGTGATGTCTGTTTGTCTATTTAATTAATTAAATGTTGGTTCTTGTAATTAATTAATCAAAAGTTGAAATCCTCTTAGAAAAATTTGCGATCAGAGAAAAGTTGATAATATAAAAAAACTTGGACACATAGTTCCAATGGTATCTTTATCATGTATATATAAGGTGGTTTATTTTGTTTATTTTATTTTTTCTTATAATATGAAATTGCAATTTCACATGTAACAGTTCTTGCAATTTGGTATAGTTGATCGTATATGGCAATTTACAGTTCTTGGTATAGCTGATCATATAGCAGTTCTTGCAATTTGTTTTTGCAATTTGTTTTTGCAATTTGGTATAGCTGATCGTATAAGAATCCACAGGTATTTTTCATCTTATAACGGTTCCTGTAACGCTTCATATCTTGTAACAATTCGTATCTTGCAAGACAAGAATCTAGTAGTTCTTGTAAATCCCCAATTTCATATTACTGCTCGTAGTTTCGTGGTTGACTATTTCATTTTACTCTTAGGTATGTTTATGCTCTTTTTTGTTCAAACTATGAAATTATTCACAAACAAAACATGTGTTGATATTATTTGGTTGCACGAATTGCATTTGATAAAAATGTTAAATATTTAATAATAAAGTTAACTTTATTATTAAATATTTGAGTATGTATAAGTGTTTGTTCATGTATAAATATTTGTGTGTTTCAATCTATCATGATTTTGGTTTCATGAAATTTGGGGTTTGGAACCCTAAATTTAAGATAAATTTCTTATTTGCATCTCGCTTCATAGTTCAAAATAAATTCATAACTGAACCAATTACCAATGGTATCCCCCCATTGGCAAATCCACAAATTTGTTTACCTATAATCGTTTAATATGTAAGTATGCTTTTCAATACTTATTTGAGTCATAATTGTTTACCTATAATCATAAGATCTATGTTGCCGATAATGATTTCTCTCATTAATTTTCAAATCTTTTTTTGTTTTTTTTCACTAGGCCGAATATACTGATGGATAAGAGTTGGATTAATATAAAACATAGGCTACATCCTTTATACAAGAAAGGATCAGAGGACTTCCTTAAATTTGCCTCTGATAATAGACCAAATGCTGAAAGAATATTGCGTCCATGTAAGAAGTTTCGCAATATGATATTTGTGAAGAAAGATGAGGTGGTGGAACATATATTACTAAATGGCTTTCTAGCGAGTTATACTTGCTGGAATTTTCACGGGGAATCTTCCTCATATTCATTTCCCTCTTCCTAATCAGTTGTTGGTGATGAAATGGGAGAGATGATACACGATGACTTTGGAATTCCTCCTTCAAACCCGCTAAACTTTATGGATGGTGATGAGGAGCATCAACATATGGGTTGGGGTCCGGATGAAGAAACTAATAGATTCTTTAATCTGATAAAAGAAGTTGAGCGGGAGTTGTACCTAGATTGTAACAAGTATTGCACACTCTCATTTATCGTATGAATGTTGCATATAAAGTGCCTTGGTGGATGGAGCAATAAGACTTTTAAAATGTTGCTGGAATTAGTAAAAGATGCAATTCCCGAGGGTTAAACATTGCCAAGGTCTTTTTATGAAGCCCGCAAGCTGATTGAAAACTTGGGGCTAGAGTATAAGAAGATTCATGCATGCCCTAATGATTGCATGTTGTATTGGAATGAGACAGAACATGAGAGTGAATGTCGAAATTGCCACACCCCAAGATATAAGCAATCAAAGGCTCAAGCAGATGAAGATCTTACAATAAACTGAAAAATTCCTACGAAGGTGGTACGATACTTCCCTTTGATACCAAGACTCCAAAGGCTATATATGTCATTGAAGATAGCATGAAAAATGAGATGGTGTCGAGGAACGTATTGATGATGGAAATGTACGACATTCCACTGATTCTCTTTCTTAGAAAAGAATCAATGACATTTATCCAGATTTTGCTGAGGACCCACAAAATATTAGACTTGGATTATCTAGTGATGGATTTAACCCATTCAAGAGCTTGAGTATTATTAATAGCACGTGTCCCGTAATTGTGATAATATATAACTTTCCCCCATGGTTGTGTATGAAACAACCATATATGATATTGTCGATACTAATTGATAGTCCTCGCGACCCTGGTAATGACATTCATGTTTATTTGTGCCTTTATTTGACGAGTTGAAGGAATTATGGGTTGGGATGGATACTTATGATGCATCGTGTAATCATATGCTTAAAATGCGTGCATCATTGCTATGGACAATAAGTTATTTTCCTGCATATGCAAATTTGTCAGGATGGAGCACTAAAGGTAAATTGGCATGTCCTTATTATCATAAATATACTCGCTCTTATTGGTTGGAAAAGGGACGTAAACAATTCTACATGGTCCAGCGTCGATGGTTGCCGCAAGGTCATAAATTTCGAATAGATAAATTCTCATTTGATAGTAATGTTGAGCTGGATACAAAGCCCATTGGACTATATGGAGCTGAAGTTTTTGATAAGGTAAGGAACATCAATAATATGTTTGGGAAGGATCCGGAGCAGAAACTTAAGAGGAAAAGGGATGATAATGAAGATGGTGGGAACCTCACATATAATTGGAAGAAAAGAAGTGTATTTTTTGAGTTAGAATATTAGAAGGACAATTTAATATGCCATAATCTTGATATAATGCATATCGAGAAGAATGTATGTGATAATCTGCTCTGGACGCTATTAGATGTTGATGGTAAGGGAAAGGATAATCTAAATTCTCATCTTGATCTACAAAAAATAGGTATTCGTAAGTCACTGCATCCTCAAAAATGGGCATACAACAAATATTATTTTCCACCAGCGCGTTTCATATTGGATAATAAAGGAAAAGACATAGTTTGTAAAATATTGAAGGGGGTGAAAATTCCTGATGGTTATGCTTCGAACATATCGCATTGTGTCAACCTTCAAAAACATACTATATCGGGACTTAAGAGTCATGATAACCATATCTTAATGGAAGCGTTACTTCCTATTTCCCTAAGAAATGTTTTACCTAAAAATTTGCTCGGGCCAATAATTGAGTTGAGTAGCTTTTTTAGGAATATGTATTCAAAAGTAATGAATGTAACTGATTTAGATCATGCTAAATTTCGTATTGAGCTCACGCATTTCCATCTTGAGAGGATCTTTTCGCCTTCATTTTTTGATCTCATGGAACATTTGGTTATTCATTTAGCAGAAGAGGCGAAGATCGAAGGACCACCACAATACCGGTCGATTTTTTGTGTTCTTTTTGTCTTCTCATTGTAAGCATTTGTATCTCCTTCTAAAAATTAAAAATTTCCCCACGACAGATACTTGTTCACATTGAAGAATTATGTGAAGACCTATAGTAATCCGAAAGGTTCCATTGCAAAAGGATATTGGGTGGAAGAATGCATGACGTTTTGTTCAAGGTACCTACTGGATGCTGAGACGAAATATAACCGACCAATATGGAACGACGAAGGCAATACTCTTGATAAAAAATGTGGTCGTAAGTTAGGAAAATTAGTGGGATTGGTGCTTTATGACATTGAATATGTTCAGGCACATTGTCATGTGCTTGTCAACACAAATGAAATTGCTCCATTTCGAGAGTAAGTATCCTAATTCATTAATTTCTCCCATTTTTAATCATGTAAAACATAGTGTAATGGTTCATTTTAATGCAGTGTGACACCCCGAATAATTAAATACCGGGTAGCTACTCCTTTATAAAATTAATTCAAAATGACAAGTTGGCTCAGTTAATAGCATCACTGTCGAAAACATTTTATTATTACTAACCACCTAGTATTTAAAAAGCAAGTTGCCAAATTTTAATTTAAGTCTGATTAACATGCAACAAAAGTAATGAAGAAATAAATAACACCATTCACCATGCTCAAGTAAAATGAATAACCATCACAAATAGAGTAAATAAAGTCTGGAGGAAACCCCTCACTACAATCCCAAAACTGAAATAAATAAACTGAACTGAAATAAAACATACTAAAGTCTGAAAACTGAAATGTAAAAGATGCTCTAAGTAGAAATGGGCAACATGCCCTACAACTGATAGATAGTGACTCTGGAATCCAAAAGATAGAAGCGTCTATGAGCAAATCCCTGTAGCTTCCACAACCAGCTACAGCTCGTCACCTGAATGAGTACCTATGCTTGGTGTCCTTGTGGCTGGGCACCTAAAAATGGTTTTACAAAGAAAATATTTGAAAAGCAAACGGGTCAGAGCCCGAATGTGGAGTTATATTTTAAAAACCTGCAAGTGCTTTAAAAACATTTAAAACATTAAATGCAAAGTACATGTTAGGACGTGCACTCACATGATATTCTCACCTCTCGTCTAACTGTGCACTCCTAACGTAAGTACCCATCTACAACGGTATAAACCACTAGCTAAGTGACATCATAACTAGCTAGACTGTAATAGGACCTACCCTTATTACCCGGTTCTATTTAACATAACAACGCTCGTAATTAAATAGAGGTTTAACGTAAACTCAGTTACAAAATATGCCATTGATATAACTATCAGTTAACTCATTATATAACTCGAAACAATACCGTAATATTTTTACAACATTAACATGAGGATTCCCATTAATATAATGTATATTATTCATCTCATAAATATACAATACAAGCACCCCGCAATCTAAGCTGTAGTGCACACATACTCTGCTATCCATCCCGGTACATCACGTACATAAGGATTACATATTCCGAATCTCTCAGGAATAGTTTATCGATAACATCATCACAAATAATGGAGGCGAACACAGTCACCATCACATGGGTCACGCACATACCTACGCTCCCATGATCAGCGGACTTATTAATATCACAATAAGTCTTTCTATGACCTATGTTCATCGAGGTAACCAATCTAAATCCGGGCAACACAAGGATAAGAAGGCCCTAAGCGAACGTAAACCTCCCGTGATAGCAAGTATGGTAGGTATGTCATACACATAAGATTTTATGCTAAGCATTCACACATCTTAGATATCTCAATATTAATAAAGTTATACTCTACATCATTATAACATTATTCCGAATCCATATATTTCAAGTATCCCGATAATATATAATTTAAAATGGTCGACACGTCTCACGTCGTAATTCCTTAAACTTAAAACCTATCTCAAATAGACTATTAAGTCTCCCATAATTCCCACATATGACATCTTTATACCTAAGGTCTTTGCTTCTGCCCCAAACCTTATTTCATCAACTTATTCAAATTTGTACTATTAACCCAAATATTATCTCACGTGACAAATTTCATTTATTTAGAATAATTCCTCAAATTACATTCCAAATAAAGTCCCATCTCATAATCATGCCTACTGGTCTTCCTTAAAGTTAAGGGTATTCATAAAGTCTCTAATAATATTATCCAAGGGTTAACACCACTAAAATTCAATTAAGGGAAAACTTCATTTATTCTGGGAAGGTCGATCGATCGACCTTGACCTTCGATCGATCGATCGACCTTGACCTTCGATCGATCGACTGATGAATGTCGATCGATCGATTACACAGGTATGGTTACGGACTGCTTCGATTTGCAGATTTGAAAACATCCCAAAACTTATTTTTAAAGCATGATTCTCTAATATAACGTTATAGTAATGTCATATAACCATCCTACAATATTACTAACGTCCATAAATCAATATTTCAACAACTAAAGGCTACATATGGATAAATCTTCATCAAAAACCTAGTTTTCTAATTTATCTCAAAAACATTCATAAACCTCATCTTAAATCCGTTTTTGGTATCACAAAAGTCAGTAATTCTCTTAATATGATCTTCCAGTAACATTCTACATGCAACCTATATCCCAAAAATTAAACTAATAACTCCAATCTTATGGGTTTTTCATTATCTTCCAAGAACACATAAAGTTTTTGAATAATCTAACATGGAAGAAGCATTCTCCGAAATTTAAATGGAATAAATCACTTGCCTTGATTGTCTCTGGATTTGGTGTTGGATTTGTAAGCTCTTTCTGCAGATTTTCTGCAGAATTCCTCCTCTTTCCCTTCCTCTCTAAGCTTTCTTCTTCCAAAGGTGGCTATGGTGGCTAGGGTTTCCTTTGGGAGAGTTGGAAGACTAAATGATAACCTACGTAGCTTTCTAGGTTAATAAGGGTTGGTTATGGGCTTAGTGGGTCTTATCCACATCAGATTTAATTAACCAAATTTTCGTCACTTTTAATTCCTCAAAACGTGAAATTACCAAAATACCCTTTAAGTTGCCGGTATGGCCTAAAAATACCCCGGGACCCAAACTATACCCCCGGCTAGTGTTTTCTGACTATCTCGACCCTTCCGGACGCGATGGCGCACTCAAAACGACCATACGGATTATAGATTTTAAATTCACTTTTATTATCAAAATATTATACCGTGACGCGGCGGTCCCACGCGTCTCAACAAAATTTCTAAAATGCCGTATATAAATCCCACGACAAATTTTATAATACCAAGTACATATATAATCATATATGCACATAATCAAATACCAATACGCATCTCATTAGTATTTATAACCCGGATTAATTTCCAATTAATAGGCATTTAATTAATTAATCCCAAAAATAAATATAGTCAAAAGTACGGGGTATTACATACTTCCCCCCTAATAACTGAATTTCGTCCCGAAATTCGAAACTAGAAAGTACCTGCTAAAAATAGCTCTGGATAACGTTCGCGCATCTCATCCTCGCGCTCCCATGTGGACTCCTCAACATTGTGATGTCGCCACTGAACACGCACTAACGAAACTATCTTTGACCGCAGTTTCCTCTCGCTTCGGTCCAGAATAGCAATTGGTCCCTCCTCGTAGGAGCTATCCGGCTGGAGATCGATGTCCTCCATAGCAATGTGAGAATGAGCCAAATTATCTCTAAGGTATTTCCTCAGCGAGGAAATATGGAACACGTCGTGAATCCGATGCAAGTGCTCCGGTAGTCCAAGTCTATACGCAACCGGTCCGATCCGCTCAATAATAGGAAACGGCCCCACATACCTCGGTGCTAACTTCCCCTTCTTCCCGAATCGCATAATCCCCTTCATCGGAGATACCCTGAGCAAAACCTGGTCCCCCACTTGGAACTCCCTGAAAAACCTCTTCGCATCAGCATAACTCTTCTGCCTGTCTTGAGCTACCCGAATGCGACTCCGAATCAACTCAATCCTTGCCGAAGTATCCTGAATAACTTCCGGCCCAAGCAGTTTGTTGTCCCCCACCTCCAACCAACATGTTGGGAAACGACAAGGCCTACCGTACAATGCCTCAAACGGAGCCATGCCAATCGTCAACTGATAGTAGTTGTTGTAAGCAAACTCCACCAGTGGAAGGTACTGCTCCCATCCACCCCCGAAGTCAATAATGCACATGCGTAGCATGTCCTCCAACATCTGATTGGTGCGCTCTGTCTGCCCATCGGTCTGCGAATGATAAGCCGTACTCAACCGCAATTCCGTGCCCATTGCCTCCTGGAAACTCTCCCAAAACCTCGAAACGAATATCTTGTCTCTGTCAGACACGATATTTAGGGGCACACCGTGAAGTCTCACAATCTCTGAAATGAAGAGCTGGGCATACTGTCCCATAGTGTAGTCAGTCCTTACGGGTAAGAAGTGAGCGACCTTGGACAACCTGTCCACAATTACCCAAACGGAGTCGTGACCCCTCTGCGACGTAAGCAACCCCGTGACAAAATCCATGGATATGCTCTCCCACATCCACACCGGAACCTCCAACGGCTGTAGCAATCCTGCTGGTCTCTGATGATCCACTTTTACAAGCTGATAAGTGGCGCATTTCGAGACAAACTCAGCGATATCTCTCTTCATACCGCTCCACCATTACTGGCGTCTCATGTCTTGGTACATTTTGTCCCCTCCGGGATGTACCGCGAACCGTGAGCCGTGCGACTCTGCCATAACATCGTGTCGCAATTCTTCCCCTTCCGGAACTACCAATCTCCCATTGAAGCGCAATCCCCCGTCTGAGCTAACGGTATAGGACTCGGCTCCCTCTACAAGTAATAGAACTATCTGCTCCTGACAGAACGAGTCATTAGCCTGTGCCCGTACAATCCTCGTGATAATCTGCGGTGTAACGGTCATCACAGACATGAAAGATCGGGCCACTGCATCCTGGTGTCCTAATTCCTTCCACTTAGCTTTCCACACCTCTGCCACCTCCTCTGCTGGCCTGCGGCTCAACGCGTCTGCTACCACGTTAGCCTTACCCGGGTGGTACTGGATGTCGAACTGGATGTCCTTCACAAACTCAAGCCACCTACGCTGCCGCATATTCAACTCCTTCTATGTGAACAGGTACTGTAGGGACTTGTGGTCCGTGAACAGTTGGAACTTCTCCCCCAAAAGATAGTGTCTCCAAATCCGTAGGGCAAATACTACTGCTGCCAACTCCTAATCATGCGTGGGGTAATTCTTCTCGTGAGGCTTAAGCTTACGGGAAGCATAAGCTATGGCCTATCTCTCCTGCTGCAATACACCTCCAAGCCCTTGCAAAGACGCGTCGGTGTAAACCAAATACTCAACTCCCGGTCTCGGCAATGCTAACACAGGTGCTGAGGTCAATTTGTCCTTCAATTCATCGAATGCCAACTGACAGGCATCACTCCAGATGTATGGCACACCCTTACGAGTAAGATGTGTCAAAGGACCTGCTATTTCTGAGAAACCCCGAATAAATCTCCTGTAGTATCCTGCTAGACCCAAGAAACTACGAATCTCCGTTGGTGTCGTGGGCTGTCCCCACTCCCTCACCGCTGATACCTTCCCCGGATCGACAGATATCCCCTGGTCGGAAATAATGTGACCCAAGAACTGGACTTCCTTCAGCCAAAACCCGCACTTCTCGTATTTTGCATACAGCTCATTCTGACGAAGTGTCTGCAAAACCTGCCTCAAATGCTCGGCGTGCTCCTCCTCTGTCTGAGAGTAAACCAGAATGTCATCAATGAAGACAATGACAAACTGATCTAGGAAATCTCTGAACACCCTGTTCATCAAGTCCATAAACACTGCTGGAGCGTTGGTCAAGACGAAAGGCATAACCCGAAATTCATAAGAACCATATCTCGACAAGAACGCAGTCTTCGAGACATCCTCCTCCCTGATACGCAACTGATGGTATCCTGACCTCAAGTCAATCTTCGAGAAGAAAGAAGCTCCTCTCAACTGGTCGAATAAGTCATTGATTCGAGGCAACGGATACTTATTCCGTATCGTGACCTTATTCAACTCTCGGTAGTCCACGCACAATCTCAGTGAACCATCCCTCTTCTTCACAAACAAAACTGGAGCGCCCCAAGGTGAGGTACTCCTACGAATAAAGCCCTGCCCTAACAGCTGCTCTATCTGATCCCGTAACTCTCGCATCTCAGCTGGAGCCATACGGTACGGTGCACGTGCTATAGGTCTCGTACCCGGTAGCAAATCAATAACGAAGTCTATCTCTCGACTGGGCGGTAAGCCTGGTATCTCCTGAAACACATCTGAATACTCCCTGACAACCGGGATCGAATCTAAAGGAATAACAACCTCCTTAGAGGTATCCTCCTCTATGTAATACAGATGAGCGGTCGATCCTCCCTCAGGCCGATGCATCGCCACTACAAACATCTCTTGCCCCGGAATGGCAAAAACAATGCTCCCGCTGAAGCAATCAATCATGGCCCTATATGCTACGAGCCAATCCATACCGATGATCACATCGTGAACATGCATGTCTAACACTAACATGTCTGCAGGCAATACCAAACCACCGATCTCTACCCCCACTCCCCGGCATATAAAGAAAATAAGTGACCCACTCCCTAATGGTGAGTCGACACACGTCACTGTGCTCTCTGCCGTCGCTAACAATCCTAAAGCTTTCGCGAAGTGTGTAGCTATGAAATAATGTGTAGCACCCGTATCAAATAACACCCGACCCATAGTGCCATGGATAGGAAACGTACCCTCGATCGCGGGCGGTGCCTGTGGAACTGCAGCCTGGTGAACGTTGTAGACACGTCCATACTGTAGCTGCCCCTGCTGAGCTGGGACTGCTGGAATGGGTGGCAATGCCGCCATCTGCGGCGGTGCAGGAAGAGCGGCGGGAAACATAGGTCTCTGTGGCTCCTGGCGAGCACCCTGTTGCTGCTCCTGTGGGGCCCTGCCCCTATCAGGACAATCCTGCTTCTTATGGCCAGTCTTGCCACAAGTAAAGCACTTCCCTGGGAAGTTCCCTCCCCTCTGTCCCTGCTGTCCCCGGCCCTGGTGGCCGTTACCGTTCCTCCCTTGACCCTGCTGGCCCTGATGGAACTGCTGCCCATTCTGCCCCTGCTGGCCCTGATGGCCGTTTGGACCCTGATGGCCCTGACGGAAACCTCCCTGTCCCTGCCTGTAGTTCCCTGACCGGAACCTCTTATTATCCCCCTGCTGGGAGCCCTGCTCAGTCTGTCTCTGCCCTTGACCGGTTTGTGCCCCGTTGGCACCCTGTCCTCCAGTCCTGCCCTAATGGCTAGACTCCCCTGACCGCTTGCCCTCGGCCATATGAAAACGGTGGTCCTGGCAGTGTAATAATGCAGCGTTAACCACATCAGAATACGTGGCCAACGATAGGTTTCCTAGCAGATGCTGACGGATCCTCCAATTCAACCCATCAGTGAACTTCTCTATCTTCTTCTTCTCTGTTGGAATCTCGTCTGGAACGATATTCAACAGGTTAGTGAACTCAGCCTCATACTCGGCCACTGTCTTGCCCTCCTATTTCAAACTCATCAACTTCCTCCTCATCTCGGTATAAACTGCGGACGGAAAGTACTTGTGGTCGAACCGCACCCAGAACTCCTGAATCGTGAGGGTATCCCTCTCCTCCGCGGTGGTAATAGACTCCCACCACTGTAGTGCAGATCCCACTAGCTTGAAAGTAGCTAGCACCTGTTTCTGAACATCAGTGCACTCATTCATCCTCAAGTGCCTCTGCATGTCTTTCCTCCACTGGCTCGAGACTACTACATCTGAGCTTCCTGCAAACTCTGGCGGATGAGCTTTCTAAAAAGCGTCACGTACACGCTCCCAAGCAGACGGGAATGCATTAACCTGTACTGGCACGACAACCGGTGCCTGAGGTGGTGCCTGCTGAATCACAGCAATCGCGGCATTTACCGCTTGGGCTACTATAGCAGTAACCTCAGCGGCGTTCATCATGCCCTGAACTGGAGCGGGCTGTGGTTCGGGCGTTGCATCCCTGGGAACTCGTCGTGCACGTCGTGGAGGCATCTGAAATAAGAACAAAGTTTATAAGTTCACGGTTTATAAACTTAATATAGCTGGAGAACGAAGCATACACAAAAAGAGTACAACAGTCCTAAAATATAGGGCTCTATATCAAAGAAACGTAGTGGAAACATAATAGCCGTACAGATCCTAAAGGACACTAGAACCTGATGCTCTGATACCACTTGTGACACCCCGACTAATTAAATACCGGGTAGCTACTCCTTTATAAAATTAATTCAAAATGCCAAGTTGGCTCAGTTGATAGCATCACTGTCGAAAACATTTTATTATTACTAACCACCTAGTATTTAAAAAGCAAGTTGCCAAATTTTAATTTAAGTCTGATTAACATGCAACAAAAGTAATGAAGAAATAAATAACACCATTCACCATGCTCAAGTAAAATGAATAACCATCACAAATAGAGTAAATAAAGTCTGGAGGAAACCCCTCACTACAATCCCAAAACTGAAATAAATAAACTGAACTGAAATAAAACATGCTAAAGTCTGAAAACTGAAATGTAAAAGATGCTCTAAGTAGAAATGGGCAACATGCCCTACAACTGATAGATAGTGACTCTGGAATCCAAAAGATAGAAGCGTCTATGAGCAAATCCCTGTAGCTTCCACAACCGGCTACAGCTCGTCACCTGAATGAGTACCTATGCTTGGTGTCCTTGTGGCTGGGCACCTAAAAATGGTTTTACAAAGAAAATATTTGAAAAGCAAACGGGTCAGAGCCCGAATGTGGAGTTATATTTTAAAAACCTGCAAGTGCTTTAAAAACATTTAAAACATTAAATGCAAAGTACATGTTAGGACGTGCACTCACATGATATTCTCACCTCTCGTCTAACTGTGCACTCCTAACGTAAGTACCCATCTACAACGGTATAAACCACTAGCTAAGTGACATCATAACTAGCTAGACTGTAATAGGACCTACCCTTATTACCCGATTCTATTTAACATAACAACGCTCGTAATTAAATAGAGGTTTAACGTAAACTCAGTTACAAAATATGCCATTGATATAACTATCAGTTAACTCATTATATAACTCGAAACAATACCGTAATATTTTTACAACATTAACATGAGGATTCCCATTAATATAATGTATATTATTCATCTCATAAATATACAATACAAGCACCCCGCAATCTAAGCTGTAGTGCACACATACTCTGCTATCCATCCCGGTACATCACGTACATAAGGATTACATATTCCGAATCTCTCAGGAATAGTTTATCGATAACATCATCACAAATAATGGAGGCGAACACAGTCACCATCACATGGGTCACGCACATACCTACGCTCCCATGATCAGCGGACTTATTAATATCACAATAAGTCTTTCTATGACCTATGTTCATCGAGGTAACCAATCTAAATCCGGGCAACACAAGGATAAGAAGGCCCTAAGCGAACGTAAACCTCCCGTGATAGCAAGTATGGTAGGTATGTCATACACATAAGATTTTATGCTAAGCATTCACACATCTTAGATATCTCAATATTAATAAAGTTATACTCTACATCATTATAACATTATTCCGAATCCATATATTTCAAGTATCCCGATAATATATAATTTAAAATGGTCGACACGTCTCACGTCGTAATTCCTTAAACTTAAAACCTATCTCAAATAGACTATTAAGTCTCCCATAATTCCCACATATGACATCTTTATACCTAAGGTCTTTCCTTCTGCCCCAAACCTTATTTCATCAACTTATTCAAATTTGTACTATTAACCCAAATATTATCTCACGTGACAAATTTCATTTATTTAGAATAATTCCTCAAATTACATTCCAAATAAAGTCCCATCTCATAATCATGCCTACTGGTCTTCCTTAAAGTTAAGGGTATTCATAAAGTCTCTAATAATATTATCCAAGGGTTAACACCACTAAAATTCAATTAAGGGAAAACTTCATTTATTCTGGGAAGGTCGATCGATCGACCTTGACCTTCGATCGATCGATCGACCTTGACCTTCGATCGATCGACTGATGAATGTCGATCGATCGATTACACAGGTATGGTTACGGACTGCTTCGATTTGCAGATTTGAAAACATCCCAAAACTTATTTTTAAAGCATGATTCTCTAATATAACGTTATAGTAATGTCATATAACCATCCTACAATATTACTAACGTCCATAAATCAATATTTCAACAACTAAAGGCTACATATGGATCAATCTTCATCAAAAACCTAGTTTTCTAATTTATCTCAAGAACATTCATAAACCTCATCTTAAATCCGTTTTTGGTATCACAAAAGTCAGTAATTCTCTTAATATGATCTTCCAGTAACATTCTACATGCAACCTATATCCCAAAAATTAAACTAATAACTCCAATCTTATGGGTTTTTCATTATCTTCCAAGAACACATAAAGTTTTTGAATAATCTAACATGGAAGAAGCATTCTCCGAAATTTAAATGGAATAAATCACTTGCCTTGATTGTCTCTGGATTTGGTGTTGGATTTGTAAGCTCTTTCTGCAGATTTTCTGCAGAATTCCTCCTCTTTCCCTTCCTCTCTAAGCTTTCTTCTTCCAAAGGTGGCTATGGTGGCTAGGGTTTCCTTTGGGAGAGTTGGAAGACTAAATGATAACCTACGTAGCTTTCTAGGTTAATAAGGGTTGGTTATGGGCTTAGTGGGTCTTATCCACATCAGATTTAATTAACCAAATTTTCGTCACTTTTAATTCCTCAAAACGTGAAATTACCAAAATACCCTTTAAGTTGTCGGTATGGCCTAAAAATACCCCGGGACCCAAACTATACCCCCGGCTAGTGTTTTCTGACTATCTCGACCCTTCCGGACGCGATGGCGCACTCAAAACGACCATACGGATTATAGATTTTAAATTCACTTTTATTATCAAAATATTATACCGTGACGCGGCGGTCCCACGCGTCTCAACAAAATTTCTAAAATGCCGTATATAAATCCCACGACAAATTTTATAATACCAAGTACATATATAATCATATATGCACATAATCAAATACCAATACGCATCTCATTAGTATTTATAACCCGGATTAATTTCCAATTAATACGCATTTAATTAATTAATCCCAAAAATAAATATAGCCAAAAGTACGGGGTATTACATGCAGGACTCGCCGTGGATCAATTAGGAGTAATTCTCATCTTAGACCACATGACGTGGATCGCACTCATAATGAAACATTTCATTCGTGGTTTAAAGATCATGTAAGTAATATGTATGTTGAAACCAAATTACACTTTTAATTATATTATTAAAAAAGCTTGGTGTTTAATATAGTTTTTGTAAATAATAGGTGCGAAAGTTACTTGAGACAACGAACATATAACTATCATAAGAAATTTGGTTGTTAGCTCTGGGCCCCTCAAAAAAAGCAAAAAGATTCATCGGGTATATTATTAATGGTGTTCGGTATCACACTAAGGCTCGCGAGAGGAAAAGAACGATGCAAAATAGTGGAGTCATGCTAAATGCACTTACTGAAAGTTATGCAAGTGCTAGAGATAGGAATCCCGTATCAGGAGATGTTAGTTTCTATGGAGTTTTAACATATATCATTGAATTGTATTATTGTAAAGACTATAAGTTTGCGTTGTTCAAGTGTGACTGGGTTGACAACAATACAGGTCTCATTGCCTAAGATGATTTTGGATTCACTCTTGTAAATTTCAAGCAGTCGTTGTATCTAAGGAAACAAATAAATGATGAGACTTCATACTAGCATCTCAGGAGAAACAAGTATTTTACGTACAAGACCCAATGGAGGAAGACTGGAATATTGTAATTAAGACAAAGCCTAGAGACTTTTTCGATGTATTTGGACAACAATATACAACCCAAGGGACTATGATAGATCAAAAGGAGGTATGTAGAGAGCAACATTTGGATGACACACCATTCACACGTGGTGAAGATGTTAGTTGGGTCAGGCAAGGCGTTACTGGAATAACAGTAGATATGGAAACACAAGTGGAGACAAATGAAGATGATTAGAAAATTTTGTTGGCTAGGCATTTGAACTTTTAATGATAACTTGATTTTAAATTTTTTTATACTCATTCATATTAATTGAACTTTCCTAATAGGTTGCATATAAAAACGTCTTGTTTTTGTTGATTTCTTTTATTCATTCATTATTCTTATTAATTTTAGATTTTAGTAGTTTATTGTGGTTTTATTTCTAGTCATTATTGTTATATGTTCTCTACTTGCTCGAAAATCATGTATGTGTATTTGAAGCATTTGGATTTTGAAGGTTCCCAATTATGTAAGTGCAAAAAAAATAATGTGGGTAGTTGTTACTCTACACATCTTCACTACATAACTGTTATGTTTATAAAAAAAAAATGTTCATCGATTCATTACTCCTAGTAAATATTTGGAAGGGGTTGGGAGTAAATTAAATGATGTTTCGCTTGTAAATCTTAATAAACAACGATAATGAGACATAAATGATGAGAATCAGTACTGACAATTGGATGGCATGGGCATAAATGATGAGTACTGATAATTGCAAAGTTATTCATGTATGACATATCATTGTCATTAAGGAGTGGTTGGTTGAATCCATTGTCGTGTATAAATCTGTCATGTGCATATGTTTTGCTTATAGTCTTTTGTATTTGGATCTTGTGCTTCCATTTGTTACGAAAATTGGGTATTTTTGCTCTTTTTGGACTATCACGGAGCTATAGAGAAAATGTAGTTGGTAATGGCAATTATAGTCTTTTGTAATTGTTAAATTAGTGAATTTATTTACGAGTAAATTATTGGTGCATTTTAAAGAACAAAATGTAAGATGCTAATAGCTCTTTTCAACATACAAGACAACTCATAATTTCTCTAAATTGGTAGCCTTCTCCTTCCAATACCCACACTTCAAATCTATAAATTCATATTTTATTTTGAATTTGGACATTATTTATATCAGAAACTCCATCCACTATAGTTATTGGACTCTTATGTTTGTTGCTTAGATTATGAAGCTCGTTTCTAACAAGTTGTATAGCATCACTTTGCTTAGATTCCCATTATTTTACAAGGTATGCTAACTGAGAGGAACCCTTTTCAGTTTAATTGGCTAGCTTGAATAGCTCCAACATGTGTAACAACTATTGTGTGTATACAATAACTAAAAAATCTATACAACTCTTACGCATCAATGTATTGAAAAATAGAAGAGAAATTACTCTCCATAATTCTCAACACATTTCGTTTAAACAGTGCTGCATTTTCTTATTAATAGCACTGACTACACAATGCTAATACAACAATTATTTCTTCTAAGTTTTACAGTTGTTATTTTGTTTATATATCCGTGTGTGTGTGCATATATATGGTAAGCCACACGAGTCTAGGATTAGATGTACGCAACTATACACCGTGTGTACACATACTATTTCATTCAAATATGAAACTTGGATTAGTTACCTTCATCCAAATCTGTAACAGATTTCATACCAGAATGTTTCCCACCGTGTTAAAATTTTTGGCTAAAGATGTTCATTATTTCTATTTATCTTGTGGAAGTACATTGTTTTTACTACTTTTTTCTATTAGTTGATCGCTAATAAAATAGCAGTACGTTGTTTTTTCTACTTTATTTCTATTAGATATATTCATCCGTATTACAACTAACATTAATGTTTGCTTTGTTTTGTACAGTACGATGACAACAAGTAGATCTCTGACCCAACACATTAGAGGAGAATGCCATCCTCTAGTGAGCCGTAAGAGCACATAGGTGAAAAACCATTTTTCATGCCTCAACCTCCATCGAATTGGACACCTACTAACGCTACTACTACACCATTTTGCCCTCCGTTGTCAGGCAATAGTGAACAACAAGAGCATCGTGCAAGTAAGACAAACTAATATTACACAACTGATTTTGTTATTGGTTTTGGTTGAATATTCAAAAAGACGACTTACTGAATTCCCGTACCTAGATTAGATTACTGAAACTAGTGTCCAAAATCACTCATTTTTATCTACATGTCTATATATAACAAGATTACTAACTTTTATCTTTGTCTACTTGATACTTAGATCCTAGTTTCGATCAAGCAGAGGAGGAGCAAAGAAGAGTTCGTGTCCCCACATTAATGCATAGCGGGTGGGGTGAAGATGGTGGAATTTTAAACATCGAGGTGAATGAGCATGGACAACCCATTGAGAAGACAGTATCTAGACTCGCTTTAAATTTGGGGGTTTTAGCACGCAATGGGCAGTTAGCACCATTGACATTCCTTGATTGGAGACATGTTTCGAAAGAAGCAAAGAATGGAATGTGGACTCATATGAAGGTATCATTTACTATTATTTAAAGCTATGGGTTGTCAAATTTTCAATTTCTCATAATATCCTCACTTAACTAAACATGAAGATAGATATATGGGTAATTTTATACATACTCGTGGAGGTAGTTTTATAAAAATTACAATCATAAATGGATCTTTCATTTATGGAACCATAATTTGCATAGGCCTTATGTAACCATAATTTGCATAAACATTTTATTTTCATTTATACAATCTAAAATAACATTAGTTGATTATTTTGGTTCTGAATTTGTGGTTTAGTTCTCTAACATGTCTTTTATACAGGACAATACAAATGCCACGAATGAGATGAGAAAATTCC
Source organism: Sambucus nigra (assembly GCA_949130495.1). Lineage (NCBI taxonomy): Eukaryota > Viridiplantae > Streptophyta > Magnoliopsida > Dipsacales > Adoxaceae > Sambucus > Sambucus nigra. The sequence goes on along the minus strand of OX422209.1, from coordinate 528,363,863 downwards.
TTATGGAGTCCAACGGAAAAAAGTGGAAGGAGTGGAAGGCCACAACATAGAGTGAGGGTTATACTAAATATAGGACTAATGAGGAACGCTGGGCGCATTGTCCTCCAAGGGTCGAGGAAGATCAATGGAAAACACTCGTCTATCATTGGAACTCGGTAGAAGTAGAGGTATATTTTATTAATATTGTTAACGTGATTATATATTCGATTGGGTGTTTTATCACTTTGATCATGAGAAACATATAGTGATTGTACATGTGTATACGTATGCACTAGTGGATGCCCGTGCCTAAAGGCACGTATATATGGTAGTGTCTTACACCATCACATGATATATATCAATTATGTTTTCCATGTATCAGGCAAAAAGTGCAAAGAACAAAGCCATCCGTACACGTTTGGCAACGCCACACACATCTGGTAGGACTAGTCATGCTCAAGTTAAAAAAAAGGTAAAATTTTGATACTTTTAATGAAAGGAAGCAAGCCGAAATGAAAGAGAAGATGGAAGCTTAAATGAAAGAAAAAGTATCTTCTATGGAATCTCGAATGGAAGATTTAGAGGCTCATATGCGTGCGAAGAGTAGTTTTACGTAATCTCCATGAGATGTGTCTTCGAGCACTGAGCAGGTCAATGATTATTAATTATAGATTTATACGAGTACGGTCGGCTAATTTTCATGCATTTCATCTGATATTTTTTTGTATTCCTATAGGTTCCTAACGGAGCCAATCTTGATACTTTAGCATCATTGCAGCCGTTGATGCAATTTCGGTCAGAGGTTCAATCGCAACGACAATTGCAACCACTAAGGAAAACACTGCCACAAATCATATCACGATCCCAACTTCAAAATTATTGTCAGGTTAGTCTATTTTATTAAGAAAATATTTCTTTAACTCTTTTTTCATAAGTTAATCTTGTTTCACTCTACTCACATAAATCTATAATTCTACATACATACTTGTGTAAAATCTTATACATCATGTCGAATTTGGATAGATGTCTTAAAAGTGTGTGTATAATTGAATATATATGTATTCAATGATTCTATTTGATTCAAATAATCCAATAAGTGGGCCTTAATTTGTCTTCTAAATTTTCCAGACAGTTACAAATAATGTTTCATTTGCTATGGCACATCTTTTCCTCTCTATTTGAACAATATTTTCCTTCTCCCTTCGTCTCTCATCCAAGAAAATTAGAGACTACATTTTGAGAAAAAATCATTATGCTAGTTATCAAGATGGAAATGTGTGCTCGGATCTTTACTGTTTCGAGCATGGAATATATATTCTCTTTGCCCTATATATATTGTGTGTGTTGTTTGATTAACATCTATGTCCATTATCATTTCTGTGTTTTAGCCATTGTGAGACACTTGTCTTTTTTTATTTATAAAGAACAAAGATTCTGAAAAATTAGAATTGATAGGTTGGAGGTTTCCCATGTGTACAAATATAAAAACATGTAGTTCATTCCATAATTCAGGTGAAACCAATACATTAAATCAAGCTCAAAAGTAGTAGTCATAATATGAATTGACTACATTCAAAGCTTAATAGTACCACTACTTAATCATTGGATACTTAAAGTAAATAACTAAAATACTTAACTGTTCATCATCCCTTCATACTTAACTGTTCATTCGATGTTGTTTAATGTATCATTTCAAATATTTTGAAAAACAGAGTAAAAATATTTTCAAACTCCTCCCATGAGGTTCTGCTCGTGCTATGAGTCCCAATCATAGCTACATCCCCCAAATCATTGACTAAATTAGTTGGATTCAATGTATGATTGTCTGTCATCTATATTATCAAATAAGTGGTGCATCTCATCACAATCTTGAGTGGCCTCTTCTTGTATAGCTAGTGGTTGTGAGGCAAGTAGATGAGATTGCAGATTCTCACTTTTATTATACTCTTGTTGAAGCCATAATGAGTTAGAATTTACGTTATTACTATCCTTGACATCAATGTTGTAACCATCATTGCCGCTATTAGCGTATGAGTAATGAGATCCAATTGGAAATTCTGTCAAGGGATTACTAGCATGTGGAGTGTTAAAAAGTCCCAATGTACAATTGTGATTGGGTGGTGGTGTTGATGGGATTTGGTGTTGGTGATGAAGTGAGAGATGCGTGTGAACGACGTGGAGTTCTTCCTAGGCCTGTAGGATTTAGTTATAGAGTTGGCAGATGATACCAAGGCAACCGTGAATGGGGTATCTATCGCGAATGTTGGATTGGTGAATGATGGACTGCATGGCTACCATTTTGTGAGTGGGGTCATTGAGATGTCTTTGTATTTTCAAGATGTTGCTAACACCGAAGAGTTTGTGTGAGAATCTGGAATCTCAGCTACTTGCCTCACAACCATTAGCTATATGAGAAGAGGCCACTCAAGATTATAATGAGATGCACCAATTATTTAATACTATAGATGACAGACAATCATATTTACTATGGTTATTAATATGAGTGGATCGATCATTTTTAATTAATTTGATTTTTTTTCTTGCACCAGCTATTTGCTACAACTTACAAGACTGAAATTTTGTTCATAGGTTTATTCCTTTTTATGCAACTGTATCTTGTAATTTAATACGCATTGGCTACGGGTAAATTATATTTCATCCTAACAACTGTGATTACTTTATATGCATGTTGCTGGAGTTGGGATATCTAGAAACAACAAGTCCAATGTTTATTCTAATAAAAATAAAAACAATAACATCCCATTTCTCCCCAAGGCAATCACATTCAACATCCTGCTTCGACTTCCTGCTGATATCCTTCACAATTTCATGAAATTTATTTGTCGATGTTGGTACAACATAATCCACGATCATGATTTTATCAAGTCATATTTACTCCGATCAGGTAAATCATCCATTAGCCTACTCGTTCAAGGACGGGACACACTAGATTCTATGTTTATTCTAGGAATTGAGAAAGGAAAACATAAATTTTCAAGGAAAAAACATAATTTTAGACTAAGAACATTATTTTCATTTTGTGACGGTCTAGTTGTCTGCCATGACCCAATAAACGCAATGTGTCCTGCTGTGAGCGAATTGGACAGTCTAAACATACCCTGGGGATTATTAATGCTCACAGAGGACTGGATGCCACCATATATATATTAAAAAAACTTAGGCATACCAAATGGAGATAAAATCAACCCATGAACCTCTCACCATATCATATTGCAGCATACTCCTCCACTTGCATACAAAGTCAATATCCATAAGGCGATTATACTTCTTTTTTGAAATTCTAAGAAATCAAGATGGCCCTCCTGGCCAAGGGAATTTCTAGGTTGAAGTCCTCCTTGGCTGAGGGCTCACCTGGACAATTTTGGCATTCAGGTTGGGTTACTTATGATTCTCATGTACGTAGGCCCTACAGTGCATGAGGTGAATTCTATGGGGTTATGGATCAGCTTGTGCTGCCCACATAGGCATCATCTGAAATCCCATACGCAGAGTATACATATTGTATATAAATAATTAGCCTTAGATTCCCAAAGAACTCCATGAATGCCATTTAAAAATAAGTCTCGACTTGATAAATGGTGAGACTTGCACAAGTTAATCTCTTAATGCATGAGATCCCAAGTAATGTACATTATTAGGGAAAATCTCTTGTGATCGGAAAAAGAAAAAAACTCCACTTATGAAAATACCACAATTTCGATAGAGGGATCTTAGAATCAAAGCATCTCCTATTCTGCTATCTATAAATACTCAGGATGCAAACGGTAGTGGAAGCCCACACTTTTACTATTTTGCACGGCATTTTGTACCCGGCTATAGCATGCCAACAAGATGTTACGACCTTGCTTGGCATAATCCAAGGCATAGCTGATGCATGAACATGAGTTCATGGAACTCTCCCTTGCTAATTTTCATTCAGCTCAAAAATAATAATAATGAGTACAACCGAAGGATTAGTCCCCTTTATGGGTGCACATGAATGTTTTAGGTTTGGTGATGTCATGCTTGTTGACATTACTAAAATAAAGCAACAAGTGACCCTTCCACCTTTACCTATTATTTTTCAAGTTGGTTTCAGTTGCGTTGCTTTGTGACATGCACCATCTACTAGTTTCAGTTGCGTTGCTTTAGGAATATTCGAGGTATGGGAAGCCAACTTCACTACCTGTTGATAAAAAATAGGTATACAATTTTGGGGAAGCCATTGACTAGTACGTGGTCACACATTTTCCTTGGCGATATCTTTCTGGAAATAATATCTAGCATTATAGTTTTCCCAGCTCCTCTAGGACTTGCACTGGTTGTAATCTCTCCTGGCCTAGCTTCACAATTTATATTCTTCAAAATTGCTTTAGGTGATCTTTTTGGAGATATGCAGGAAAACACCTAGGGCTCGTTTGGTTCGAGGTTTGGAAAGGGAATTTAGGATTCCTGGAATTTAGAATTCCCCTCATTTAGAATTACAATGTTTGGTTCGAAATCTAAGGGGGAACTTAGAATTCCTGGAATTTAGAACTCCCATGAAATTAGAATTCTCCTTTCCCCTCTAAAATGGGGGTAATCCTATATTCCTGGACATATTATCTTACTTTTGTGGTAAGACAAAAATACCATCTCATATAAATTCACACGTACTCTCTCTCACACACACACATACACTCTCACACACACACATACACTCTCTCACACACATACATACATATACACACTCTCTTTCTCTCTCATTCACACACACTCTATCTATCTCTCTTACACACAAACACCCTCTCTCACACACATACAAACACACACACTCTCTCTATCACACACACACACACACACACACTCTCTCTCTCTCTCTCTCTCTCTCTCTCTCTCCCTCTCTATCACACATATAAATACACATATACACACTCTCTCTCTCTCATATACACTTACACTTACACACACTTACACACACACACACACATACACTCATGTGCACACACTCAATGGTATTTTAGTTAAATGATATTTATTCCTAATCTGGAAAAATAATCTGAGATGCCTAGGAAAAAAATTCATGCTTAAACCAAACAATGGAAAGGAATATCGTTGTTGACGCAAAAATTCTCCATCTACGAGGACCAATCAGAAAAGGACACATGTCATCCTACGTGGCAATATTCGGTACCGAGGAGAGTTGATCGACACCCGAGGAGAGTTAGTCGATAACCGAGGAGAGTTAGTCGGCACCCGAGGAGAGTTGGTCGGCATACCAACCAACACATAGCATACCAAGCTACTTAGCGTGCAGAGCAACCAACCAGGGAGATCAAAGGATAACTATGCATTTAATGTGCATTAATGAAGATGACAACGCATTTAATGAGCCTTAATGTATATTTCTACTGTATCAATAGATGACAACACATAGCATACCAAGCAATTCAAGGAAGACCAACCATCATAGAAGGCCAACAAATAGATTCATTGTATATAGACATAAATGTCTGAATGTATAAAGACATTGTATCTATTTATCTCACATCACTATAAATACATATATTCCCTTAGCCGGGGGGGGGGGGGGGGGGGGGGGACAACGAAGAAACACCATACACACTCTTTCTCTCTCTACACCATATTGTGCTATTGTAAACTCTTGGGAATAAAATAACAGTGGACGTAGGCTTTATTCATAGCCGAACCCCTTTAAAAACCTTTTGTCTCTTACATGTTTTATGTGAATGTTTATCTTCATCTTCAATATCTGGCCTCTGCCATTATAGTGGCTTTAACAATCGTATTCCACGAATTTAGAATTCCTAGAATTATAGATTCACATTCCCTTTCGAAACCTCGAACCAAACGAGCCCCTAGTTGAATTCATCATACAAGTTGTGAAATGTGCAGGACAATTTTTTGGTTTCTATTATGTATGAAGCTTTCTGGGACTTTATTGGTATTGCTTCCATTTAGGTTGAATTGTGGAGTGAAAGAGGAAATGTTTATATGTTACACTCCCTATAATTTCACACTCCAAAAAATGTTTGTAGTATCTTGAGGTTAATTTGTTATTCCTTCTACAAGCTACACATGCTTATAGGGCTACAGAGTCTCAAATAGACTCAATCCTGGTTTTATCTGCATACAACTTAATTCTACCATGATCTTGTTGCAATTTTTCACCAAGGAGTCAATTTATACAAGATTATTAGGAAGAGGTGGTGGGAGTTAATGGGATCAGTGGTGTGGGGTTTTTCCTCGTGGAGTTGGTTTATGTGGTGGCAACACGCAGGTATTGTAGATGTATTGTACAGGACCTCCTCACAGACCCGTTATACAACTACCATGTACCCTGCCCTGTCACAGAAACCTGTAGGCCCCTCCTCCCTCCCCTAGTTTTTAAACCTCACACATTGGTAAAGAAATACTAATTATCCAAGTATTGGAGCTAAAAGGAAATATTTAAAAAAAATCAATTAATGTGAAACTCAAGAATCCTTTCTCACACTAGATTTAATCACTTTTCTACTGTATGAGTCCGACAAATGTTCTCTTACTTGTATATAATAGAATCTCAACAAGACCCACTATGCAAGCCACTAAACTAGGAAAAAGTGTTATATTATTGCATTGTTAATGTAAATTTGATTTAAACTTGTTAGTTAAATTTTAATTAGTTATTTTTTCCCTATTTTTTATACTTGCATTTTTAAAGTAAATTAAACTATGTCCATGTAACTTTTGTTAATATGATGTACAATTAATATGTATTTTGTGTATGTTTTAAATTATAATTTTATGTCGCCATATAATATAAAAAATATTGAAAATAGATTTATTGATCAAGTGTTTCTTTTTTCTCTCCTATTCCAGGATCGCGTGGCATCAAAGAAGGCAAAGAAACACAAGTAGTCTAAATTTACAATGTAAGTCATGATATTTTTATAACTTTGATTTATTCATCTTTAACACTTTGATTTTCTTCATTTTTGCAGGTTTGCATTTTATCATGCTCATGGACAAGGTGTTTTCGCGGATGTTAGACATATGTTTAGTATTAGGATACGGGTAGAATGTTAGTATGGATACTGTGTTTGGAATTTAGATGATCCGACGTTTTGGACTTATGTTTAATATTGTTAGGGTATTGGTAGAGAACATTAAACTATTTTGATGTTATAGATGATTTTTTTTGGATCATTGTATATAAAGGGTGACTAGTTAATATAAATGGCTCAAATTATATTGTTTTGATAATTTGGTGTCATCATAACATCCTTAATATTTGTGAATAGGAAAACAAATTGTGATGTTTTTGAAAGGGGACTATTTTTTGTTCCGGCGTTTTTAGTTCAAACGTGGAAAATTATTCCGACGTTTATTGTTCAAGCGTGGCAAGTGATTCCGACGTTTTTAAATTAAATGTGGCAAATGGTAAGCAGGCAGACAGATAACCCGATGTTTTAAAAACGTTGTTACAAACGTCAGAATAGAGATGGCTGATGTTTTTTATAAACGTTGTGAATTCCCGACTACGACTACGCCAACTTATTAGAAAAACGTTGGTAAATATTTTCCCGTCGTTTTTTTTATTTTTATGACATTTTTTAAACGTCATCTAAACCTAAAATTCTTATAGTTCCGCGACGCTCGGGGACACCTCCTTATCCTTCTCCTTCTTCGTCCGAATAGCCACATAAGTATCGATCCTATGTGGCCTACCCCTAAGGCCACTCCATGTCCCCTGAAATAAAATAAAGTAAAATAAGTATTGGCCCGCAAAGTAAAATAATACAAAATAATATATTCCTATAGTTATAGAAAAATTAAATTTTACCATCATCATATGTTCCACCTCGGCGTAAGACGTCCGGGCGGAGTAGTGCACTTTCGTGTTTTTTGCCTGGTTTTCCCTCCCCGATTGGCGAGATGCCAATTGTCGCTCCCCGATCTCATTGTCAATGAACTTTTGCCATTGTGCCAATGAGATCGGCTCCTTTGGCGGGACGGATTCATGCATTTGGATAACGGACTCTCGGGTCTTCCCAAAGTACCGGGTCCGCATATTTTTCTTCCACGTCTGGTGTTGCTCCCTCAACTGCTCCAAGACGGAATCGCGTAGCTTTGGATCCAGGCTGAATTGTTCCTGTCCAACAAATACAATGTTAGTTGAAAATAAATATAAATATAAATATAAAAATAAAAATAAAATGAAACTGAAATTGAAATAATTATATAAATATAAATATAAATTCATTACCTATAGTGCCACCCAAATAGCTAACATGAGCTCATTTGGCACCTCCCTCCAACTAGTGTACCCCGGGTCGATGATCATCTTTACCATCTCGAGGGATATCGCTAATAGACTCGTCTTGTTCTCGATGGCCACCCCCAATTTGCCATATTTAGGGGGCCGAGGAGACCTCTTCGCCTCCTCTACCACCGCGCCCAGACGACATCATCACAATCAGCATCATCATCCTCGCCTCAATACCTGAAGGAGACATTTGCTGTAAAAAAATGTTTTTATTAGTACAAATCAAAATGAATTAGAAGAATACATGCAAATATGTATAATTACTACAAATACAAATGAATTGTTACTGTTTAACACCTCAATTCTGAATTCCAAAACAACAGAATCTAGCTCATAATATGTCAAATTACTAAAAATCTGAAACATCCCCAGCCCCACCCCTACTGTCCACACACACGCACACTACACAAGAGTGAAAATGATAATGTGAAAATCAATTAAAAGCATTAAAAATGGATTGATAAATTACAAATTGGAATATTTATTACAAATTGAAAAATTATTTCAAATTCGGGTTATCATAAAAAAATGGATTGATATTCGGTAGCAACAGCCAAGTCATCCACACTATTATTTAGACGCTTTGGCGCATGTAGGACAATTGACCACTGCTCGTTGTTGATATACTCCGAGTAAAACACTTGGTTAACCTTTTGAAATGCACAAACAACCGGCTCATCGCTCACGTGGTCGTTGCTCTTCAACTTGGACAAGTCAACCATGATCAAATTGGTGACAGGATCAACTTTACACGCATTTTTATCCTCAACTCTAACCCAGTCACAATAAAATACAACCTCTTTGAATCTTATATAGTTCAATTCAAATATATTTCGAATTACACCATAGTAAGTCATTTCAGCTTCAACGAGGTTTTTATCTTTTGCGCTCGCTCGAAAGAAAGTAAGAGCCTTATATGAAATTATCGAGTTCTGTACATTTGTACTTTCCTCGTACACTTTTGAGCCGGATACGTAACCGTTCAATCGATACTTTTTGTACTCTTGTTCCACGAACAAGAGTACAGTGGTTAGACGAGTAAGCCTTGATGTCGCATCACCCGTCTTTAAGAGATGAGAATATAGATAAATTAATTAGATTAGTTGTAAAGTTTGAGTGTAATGTAACATTATATAATGACCATTTTCATTATAATTACCTCTTGTGACAACCACAGCCTAAATTCGATGTCTGATTGTACCATTATTTTTCGTCTTTTATTGTTCTCACAGGGTTCATATTTTCTACATATTACAAAATTAAACTTACTAAAATATTCTAAAATAATGTTAAACATTAAAATAATCTAAAATAATATTAAACATTAAAATAATTTAAACTTACTTTTTTCCATTCTTCGACATCTTCATGTGTGTCAAATAGATAACGAGCTACTTGTTCATGTTGCAAACTCGTTAATTTCACTCGTTTTCCCATCACTTGACCACCATCATCGACAAACTCATCAGTATCATCAACGTTGTTCGAGTCAGGCATATATTCCCGAGTATATATTGATGACTCCACAGTAATGTATTCCTCTGCAATTGATCCTGCAATTTATCGTGTATTCTTGACGTAATCTTTAAAAACTTTCATCAATCTTTCAAACGAATACATCCACCGATATCTAACTGGACCACAAAGAAGTGTCTCGTCGCATAGGTGTACCAACAAGTGGACACTTATGTCAAAGAATGCTGGGGAAAAGTACTTCTCCAACACACAAATCACTTCGGTCACCGCTAATTTTGCGGCCATTATGTGTTCTCGATTGACTACCTTCTCACACAAGAGTGAGAAGGTAATATTGATTTTCATAATAGAGGAACCAATTGCATGATCACATGCCAATCGTGGGACTTACACTTATGTAAATCATGAGTAGCATAATTCACAATCCTTTTCAAGTTGGACGAAAAATTAGATGGTACCTTCAAATTATATATCGTGTCTAAAAGAACCTTCATTTCCCCACTCGTTAAAGTAAGTGCACCATGGGGAATTATTATCCTTCCCCTACTATCTTCTTTCAACCATAGTTATGGCTTAAGTTTCAACGATTTAAGCACTTTTCGTGCATTTTCTCCATCCTTCGAATGACTCCCCCCAAGGCAAGTGCCCATAATATGTTCAACGAAGTTCTTCTATGCATGCATCACATCCAATAGATGGCGCACTAGGTTATTCTTCCAATAAGGCAAGTCAAATAAAATTAAACTCATAGACCATGCCTTTCTTGTCTCAGTTTCATTACCAGTTGGGGTCTTCTTATGATTTACATTCTTAATTTTGGGATTCTTACCTTGCATATTAGGGCCACATTCAGAAGATTTACTTTCAATTTCTGAATCTGAAAGTTGTCTCAACGGTAGCCTATGTTCAACCCCGCCCAATAAAAAATTAGAACCTTTCTCAAATCTGAAACTATGAGTCAGGGGTAAAAACCTCTTATGTCATTGGTATACATATTTTGAGCTAAAGGATAGACGAAGAGATTCAATCTCCTCTCCACAAATAGGAGACCCCAAATAACCATGTACTACACAACCGAATAATGTCCCACAAGTTGGAAAATCATGAATTGCCCACATCAACATAGCTTTTAGCGTAAACTCTTCTTTTCTAAAAGAGTCAAATGATTACACACCATCTTCACACAACTCATTTAATTATTCTACCAAAGGAGTCAGGTAGACGTCGATGTCATCACTCGGTGCCTTTGGCCCAGGTATCAATAAAGACATCATGAAAAATTCAAGTCTCATACACTGTGAAGGAGGGAGGTTGAGTGGGTTTAGGATCACTGGCCATACACTCTGATTGGTGCTTATATTTCCAAATGGATTGAAACCATCAGTTGATATAGCCAGACGAATGTTGTGCTGTTCTCGAGCAAAATCAGGATACTCATAATTCATCTTCCTCCAAGTTGTAGAATCAATAGGATGAAGCATGAGATTACCCCCTACTTCTGCCCTAGCATGCCAAGTCATTGCCTCCGCTATCCATAGTACTGTGAAAAATCACTTTAATTTAGGCCCAACGGGAAAATATTTCAACATTTTTTGAGGCACTTTTGAGCTTGTGCCTTCTTTACTAGTAGATTGGACATATCTAGGTTCATCGCAAACTGGACAGCGATCGAGATTTTCATACTCCTTTCGATATAGTATGCAGTCATACACACAAGCATTAATCGATTTATACTTCATTCCCAAACCTTTAAAACTGTTCTTCATAATAGGATAGCTATTTGGAAGCGTATTCTCCTTGGGTAGTAACTCCTTCACCCATTTTAGAATTCTTGTCACGCTATTATCAGAAAAATCGTACTGCGCCTTCAAACTGTGGAAACCAACCATGGCATGTAAAGTTGTTTGATATTTCTCATAACCAGAGTATAACGGTTGGGTCGCCTTAAATTTTAAACTTTGGTAGTCATCATTAAGGTTTATCATGATAGCTTCACGAGCACTTCAACCTTGTACATCATCAGTAACCTCACTCTCCTCTACTTCATAAACTCCGTACGCATCATCAACTAAATCCTCTAAAATGTTATGCTCTACATCGTCCCCTTCTACATCTATCCTACTTGTTGAAGGTTGTTGTGAAGGTTATTTTGGACAAAAGGAACTTTTAATTCATCGGGAAAACTCCAAAATCGATAACTATCTTGCATACCTGATCTTAACAAATGTACTTCAATTGTTTTCCACTCAAAAATCTTACCATTCTTACACCGAGCACACGGACATGGAATCTCTTCATCATTATGACATCTCTTTGCGTATTTCACAAATTCATTAGCATCACTACGAAACACATCCCCCATTCTATTTGTCTCACCCATCCACTCTTTGTATTTTGGATATCCAGTCATAGCTACCACAACTAATCACCTATTAAAGGTAAGAAGCGTATATTCATGGATTAGTAATAAAAAACTTAGATTTATAGTATGTTTTATTTAATTATGTCTTATTTATATTCGATTTTTAAATTTCAAATTCAAATTCAAACTTAGATTTATAATATGTTTCATTTAATTTCTATTTCCTCCATCTACTCTGAAGGGTGAGTGGTTATATCCCATTCAAGATCGCATATTTCTGTAATATACTTAATAGCTCATGCACAATGTTATGATTTGAGAAACATTTGGCAACATATCCCCGTAGTTCTCTAAGTACACGACATAGATTGGCAAGTGATAGTATTATTTCAATTGATCAATTAAAATAATAGTCACACTTGTCAATCTAATATGTACCCAGAGAACATTAGGATATGACTGCAGAACTTCCTCCAAAAGTAACAACTTTAAGCCACTAAGAATATTATTATACAGAAATTATGCAGTCCCAAACTGTTCAAAAGGGACAATTCGAGATATCTCATTACAGGGGTAATGACTCTTGAACGGGTCTAAGGGATATTGAATGCGTACGCATAAGAACTAGAAGGCTAGTATCTATGTGCACTATATGTATATTCAAGCATGTTTCATTTAATTATCATACTATATATATATTGTTCGTTATACAAAGTAATTTTCAAAAAAAGTTGAAAAATCCCACCTCTATATGGACAATAATCCAGTGCTCATGCCACTTTTAAAATTAAACAATCCCGTACTCCTTCTAATTCATCTACTCAATTAATTATTTTCATCAATTAAAATAACAATTAAAGTATACAATTATTAATTTACTAATTTACAATGAGGAACAATCTTTCTTGCATATGAAAGGGGCACTAATTATTAATTTATAAAAAAATTAACAACCAATCAATATTAAATCAATCAATTCTTTTACAAGGAGCACTACAATATGAGGGGAAATATCTAATTTACTAAAATAAATTTAATTAAAAAAAATACACACACGCCCACCTCCCCCCTCCCCCCGCTTCCCCTGCCAACCACACGCACACATGCACATATACGCACACACGCACATATGCACGCACATACCCCCTCCCCCTAGCCCTATTGCCTCCCCCCCACACACACACATAGACACATGCACATATACATAAATGGGGGAGAAATAGAGAGAAAACATACCAAAGTTGTAGAGAGAGAGAGAGAGAGAGAGAGAGAGAGAGAGAGAGAGAGAGAGAGAGAGAGAGTAGACACTAGAGAGAGGGAGTGAAACGGAAGGAACAAATTCGGTCGGAAAAAAAAGAAGGGAGAGGGCTTTTTTACTGACAGAATTGTCACACACGTGTCACGGTCAATGAACGTGACACATCCGTGACAAACTTCACTTGTCACGGACTTGTCATGGTCAATGACCGTGACAAAAAACGCGTGTTTTTTTGTCACGATCATTGACTGTGACAAGCTTGACCGCTAAAAATGTGACAATTTTACCATTTTGGTGGTGTCTACCAATAATCGGTTACAGAATACATGAAACTATATGGGATCCTGATGAATATCATCATGCTACACGGAATCCAGTTTAGCTTATTGGGATTCCTCTTTTTATTCCTGTTGCTAATGCCATGGGAAATTTTGTTGTTCTCATTCCTCTAAATCCCCTACTCGCCTAACTAAGGGATAATCTACTTATTCAGACCAATCCAAGAGAAGTTGGGATCGCTTAAATGAAAGAAGATTTCAACTTTCTCTCCCAGAAATATGAACTAAAAAAATTTGGCTAGAAACAACATCGATTATCATCATATGTTGCCTTACCCAAAAGGCCTGCCTGACAAATTCAAAAAGCTTGACACTAAGAAGTTTGGAGGAAATGGTCCTCCCATTAATTTTCTACACAATTATCACCGAACCGTGATCCTTTTAGGCTCAACAAAATCATTTATGGAACATATATTCCAATAAACACTTACGAAAAGTGAAAATTTATGGTTCCTATCCTTAGACGAATCCCAAATTTTTATTTGAGAAGATTTGGCAAGTGAATTAATGGTTTATTATAAGTACAATGATGAGTTAAAGGTAATGCTTTGTGATCTTTAGTTTCTTAATCAAAATGTGCGCGATAATATTAATAATTTCATCACTCGATGGAGAAAAAAATCCCTATTATGCCCAATCTCCCTTTAGAATAACTTCTTGCCTCATATTAATAATGTATTGGGTAGCCAATATTACCCTCATTTTAGGTCACTTCATGAAGATGAGGTTATATTAAAAATATCCTAAAAAATTAACTAATGCAAGTCAAAACATAATTAAAGAGGATTTCAATTTAGTTAATCCCTTAAATGAATGAGAAGTCAGTAATTCCTACCACAGTCGGCAACATATTTGTAAAGCCTGCTACAACTTGGACTCTACAAATCTTACCTCCTTTTCAACCATAGAGAAACTTCAATGGACTCCATTTTCCCTTTTGAAAAGTATTCCGAGCCTTTGCTTACTATAATCTCATTAAAATCATCGATCCTGAAACCTTACTTTATCTAAACTTCAAACCAAATGCCCACTGTGGATATCCCCAAATTCTTGAGTATAATACCATATAATGATTCAAACTCCGCAATCGTGTGCAAAACATGATTGATAAAGTCATTATTGTCCCACCAACTAATCCTAAATCTAAAAATACCCAGAATTCACTTCCCTCTTATACAACTCGTGTCAGTGCCATACTTATTGAAGTCAATGGGATTTTTACCCTTAAACCTTAATCAAACCTAACACTTCACCTGTTGACCTCCTAATCCAATCCAAGATAAATCTTGTCAATTTAACATACTTCACCCAAACAATGCCTGAGACCATTTTTAATCTTCCTCAATTGAGCATGTACCGCAGTCAGAATCCAATCCGAAGATCAGAGCATGAACCTCCCAACTGTTTTTACTCAACTAAAAAGTTTTGGATTGGACATCCCCAAGAACTTGACATTCCATCTCGATGATTACATGAAGATCAACGATGTGTAAAGGGAAGCTCGCAGCCTAGCACAACAATCTGATTATTGGGTTGGTCACCCCAAAAAATTCAACTTTGAAGGAATAGTGTAGATGTTAATTGAGAAAAGTGTGAACCAAGGGAAATTTGTTGTTTGCTTGATCTCCTTATCCCATATGATAATCGCATTTCTTCTAATTAGGAGGATATTTCTATTGAAGCTTATCCAGTTATTGATATTATCAATCTATATCTAAAAACCCCTAATCCTAAATGATATAATGATTTTGATTTGTGTCACCGTCAAGAGGTAATTCCATCACTTGTCCTATCTTTTTCTACCAACTTTTTTCGGCCCATATATCTTGAAGAGCTTTTGTTTAAGATTAACGAAGTATCTACCACACAAAATTGATAAAGAAATAGGGTTTGTCTTTCATTAGTTGTCTACTTGACCTTATGGGGGAGGTATTTTAAGGACCATATCCCTGTTTATAGAAGTACTTCATTCGATAAAGGAAAATAAGTTGACGAAGAACCTATATGTACAAAATGACATTTGAAGAAAGAAAAATACTAAAGAATCTCAAGAAAACTCAAGCCAATATCAACATGTGATGACTCTTCATGCCTTCCAAATTTCCTTGGAACTCTCGACTCAAGATCTCATCTGGTTATATCAGATCTCTCTTTTGAAAAATCCAATAACCTTGTGGGAATTCAAACTTCCAAGAGACTTATAACATGAGTAAATGAAAAGATTCCAACTTTTTGCCTGGATCATAATTTTTCTCTTAAAATTTTAGTGGACGTGCTCTAGAAAACTATTATATTGGTAATTTTTCTAATAGAACAACTCTTAATTTTCCCCCTTATAACCCTTAGGTGCTTAGGCCTACAAGTTAGTGACTTAACTCCTATATTTTTGGCTGTGCGTGTGTAGGAAAACACTAAAAAAGATGTAATGGATTATGTGCTTCTTACTCCAGGGGTTGGCCCGATTTTTCCTCAAGCTAAATTTTAAGGTATGGACATCCGATCATCCTTCAACCTTATATTGGGGAGAACTTAGATCCATAATATTAGAGGGGCGGCCTCCTCCTTTCATCAGAAGATCGAATTACTTTATACGGATCAAATCATTACCATAATTGGAGATAATAACAATACTGATGGCACCGACCCTACTAATCTTATCCTAGAGATTAAATATATCTAAAATGATGTAAGGTTTCAGGATTCAAGATTGATCCTAAATATCCACTTGAAAGAAAAGGTTTTATAGAGAAAGTGACTCTGGAGTACAACCTACATAGGAATGGAAAAGTGATAGAGATGTTCAAAAAAACGCATTTCCTTATCGGACAGGGTCTCGGACATCACTAATAAGTAATTATTAAACCCATCAGTCTAAAGCCTATTTGCCCTCCCCGTAGTTTGATTTGTCTCCCCAAGAGTTGGCTCAATTCCAGTATACTTATATGAAGGGAATATTGAAAATAAATGAATGTATATCTGGAGATTCACTGAATGTTTAGTTTGTTAATGAAGGGGAAAACATCCCTCATTGTGGTTTTCTAGAGCCGTGGTATGCTTCCATAGAGAAGAAGATGAAACCTAAATTTTATATTTTCTATAAATATAATATCACTTGGAGTAAATGGGTCACATCACAAACCTTTTCTTATCACGACAACTAAGTTAAGCTCTTCTAATAATGAGAACATAAATAGTGATGAATCCCTTTGTCTATATAATTTAGAAATGAATGTTTGCATGATCAACATTGACCTCACTAAGTGAAATCCAAATGATCAAATATGTCTAACTAAGGAACCATTAAGAAATTGGTGGAGGATCCCCAATCGTTGTGACAACCCGCCAACTAAAGTAATAGGTGGCCAACCCAATACTCTAATAATCACAGGAATCATAGATGGTCCATTCTCAACATCATTGTCGATTAAAATAATAGTACGAGATGACCACCAATCATTTTAGAAAATGGATTGTCAATAAAAGAAAATTTTGTAAATAAAAGAAAACACTTAGACAATCCCATTTGCGAAAACGGTGGATATCAAACATCTATAATGAAGAACGACAAATATCATAAGGAATCACTGAATAAGCTGTCGGTGCACAGACTACTACAAATAGTTACACCGAGTATTACATTTCAAGATTTACAATATAGTAGATGAGTGCAATGCTTGGGCAAACACGCCCGAATAAATAAACTGAACCTAACTAAAGTACAATGGAAAAAGCGTCTAATACCAATAACCTACAACATCCGCAATATGCTGTAGCTCCATGAGAACCGGAATCGAAATGTAAACACGGGTGTCCATGCGGTAGAGCACCTGTAATGGCAATAATATGTGCAGAAACAAAGAAATATAGATACGGGTCAGGGCCCGGTTTGATATGATTCCCATGTGAATAAAATGCATGACAGTTAAGTACGTAATTCTCTCGCATATAACAATAATATTTCTCACCTATCAATCTAAAAACAACCTAGCGTAATATAAATGATGCTCGGGTTAAAGAAAGAACAGAAGGCTAACTTCTCCCCAGTCTCATCACTATGCCCTTATTCATGCGTGGGGTGTCTAGCAAAGCGAAATCCAAACAAGGAACCCCCCGATACACTACTACTAGGCAAGGATGATTGTAGAGATACATTAGATCCTATCCTAATTAATTCAAGTACTAAAGGCTAGTTTCTCCCCAGTCACAACACTCTGCCCTTATTCGTGCGTGGGGTGTCCCGCAAAGCGAAATTCAAACAAGGAACCCCCCCGATACACTACTACGAGGCAAGGTTGATCGTCGAGATACATTAAACCCTTAGCACAATATTATATATATATATATATATATATATATATATATATATATATATATATATATATATATATATATATATGTATGTGAGAGGTCTCATCTACTACTACTCAAGGATATATATAATTATATCCATTCACCTTCAAAAACATAATTCCCATTTATTCTTTAGGAATATATATAAATGGTACAATATTTTATCAAATATTTACCAATCAATTTCATCGTATACAATTTCATTTCATAGTCACATTCCTTATCAGGAAATATAATCATAGTTTTTTTTATGATCTTTGTGGCATTTTCATCTCAATTATACACTTTGTAAAAATATCTTCCTTATCAGGAATATAATCATCATCATATGCTCTTTGTGGCATTTTCATCGTGCTCTTTGTGGCACTTTCATCATGCTCTTTATGGCATTTCAATTGTGCTCTTTGTGGAACCCATATACATCAAGTCCAACTTGATTTAGAATAGTTATAATTACATATATATAACAATTCTAAGACCACCCATCCGGGTTTCCCCACTGTGCGCGTCCCTAAATGGCTATCTTCTTCCAGGGCATGTTATTTAGACAACCTGGGATCCTACCAAACGTCGGGAAGCGGCCATGTGCCTGCGGGATAGTCAAGACCACACCCGGAATCTCCTACCCATCGCAAAAAATATACAATCACAAGCACTCACATGGCCTAGGGACTATATCCACCCTGCGTTAATTTGTCAGGGGGCATCACCATAACGCGCGAACTTCCCTTAAGATAGCGATTTAGAGAGGGTGTGTATCCATAGCTTTTAACATTTATAAAAAACATTACTTTTTCATTTTGAAATCATCTGATTTTACATTCACAGAATCATTTGTACTATTTATTAGTCCAACATTTAATAATATACATTTCTTATTCTTAGAGTCATATTTTATTAATGACTTAAGAGCCGAAGTGCCATTAACCTCAACTACTCCCCAAGACTTCAATATAATATCATAAACCATTTAAAATTAATCTCCCTCAAGGAGTGTCTCCCAAATGTCTCAACATTAATATTTTATCTTCAATTTATCTTTCGGTTAATCTCGTATTTCATTCGGATATTAACCTACGCAACTAGCCCTCGGGGTAAGCCCAAACATCCCATTAAATCCTAGGGAATTAAACTACCCAAAACTACCCTCTAGGACTCCCCATTAATCCTTAAAGGAAGGTCCCTAAACCTTGGACCTAAAAGAAGAAGGGCTAAAAATCAAACTAGGAAAAATCTCACAAAAACAGGGGAACCGAATCGATTCGCTGAACAGCCGAATCGATTCGGTGAGCAAAACTAACTTTTTGTAATTGTCTGAATCGATTTGGTCGGCCAGACCTGTAGCCTACCCCTTATTCGAATCGATTCACCCCTAGGGCCGAATCGATTCGGTCCTGAAATTTTGCCCAGTTTGGGCTACGGGTTGTATGAACCCTAAAATCCCAAAACCTCCAATCTTTGATTTTATCCAACACCAACAACATTTAATACTCCCAAATCATTTCTACACCAATAATAACTAATATTTTTTCCTCGAATCAAATCAAAACTAAGATTTAAGGGTTTAATCACCAAAATCAATAAATACCCATTTAGGGTTTAAATCTCCAAAACTTAACTACACATGCAATTTATCACATTAAATCACATCTAGCAAGTAAGAAACTTGCCTCGAGGTTCGTAGTCTCTGATCCACCTCCGGTAGCAACGGAAATCCGACCCAAATCTTCATTTTCTCTCCTTTCTCCCATTTTCTCCCAACTCTCTCTTCTCTCTCTCTCTCCTTTGGCTTCTAACACAAATGAAGAAAGAAAAAGGGGTGGGGGGACTTAAATGGGTCTTAAAACATAAATGCCCTCTTTTAATTGCTAATACACCATTAAAATGACACATAACCACTTAATTGAGTCATAATACATTAAAAGTGCCCGACACCCAAAAATACAACATGGCACCTATTTCGACTATCTCAACTATTCTAAAAACAACCGCACCCCCTATTTTGGCATTCGGAAAAATGTGAACTATTTTTATGTTCCAATTTTATTTTATTTCATTAATTATACCACAATTTAAATATGATCCATAACCGTCGTTTTACATATCTCGACGCAACATATCACAATATAATGCCATTTACCTTCTCATACGGTAAATAGGCAAAACATAGTAAATATTATCCCTTCATATCAGGGGAAAAATTATTTACTCCAACTTCCCCTATTTTATAGAATTTGCCCATCGGGCAAAATAATATAAAATAGTCGCTCAAAAGCCTGGGTTGTTACATACTCCCCCCCATAGAAGGGAATTTTGCCCTCAAAATTCAGGCATATAGTATGATCATATAAAGGTATACTATACTGAACTATAGTTCTATCATTCCTAGAAAAACCCTTGGTAAAAAAAATGGCTCCCCTATTGGGCTCGGACTAAGGTCATCATTTTCGATCTTAGTCTACCTTCTTCTTGCTCTAACGTAGCACCTAATCGTTCCTCTAGAACTATCGATCCTACCTTTCTACTACGGAAGGAGATTCTTAAACATCCCGGCACCCTACTTACGAAAAATGTTCCGAACAATTGTACGGAGGTTTCGATTACTACACTACTACTCCCATCCTTCCTCTTCCCACCACTAGTCTCTTCATACTAGTGGGTGAGTCGATCAATCACGGATATGAACGCTCTTACTATAGCATCCCTTCGGTGAAGCTCATTCTACTTGGCATCCCGTTCCTTCCTTATACTCTCCGACGATTCCCTACTCGGCGCATCTACCCATCGCATTTCTTTAGCGAAGGGGATATTCAATCGATAGTCCCTCACGAGCTCCAACTTCTTGCTTGCGAAAAGGCCAAATTTCTGCCCAGGAAGGAGTGCCTCTATTCCTTACGGCAAATATTACCACTACGAACTCTATATCAAGCGGGGGATAATTCCTCTCATGGAGTTTAAGTCTACAAGACGCATAAACGATGGGTTCATGCGTTAGCATTAATACTTCCCGTTCTTGGCAAAGACTCGTTCGTTAAGTCCACTCTCGATCATAACAACATGAGTGTAGGAGTAAAAGTCATCTCATACTTCCACTCCTCTGAAGATAGGTTACCGACGTAACGCTCTATCTAAGAAAGGCCCCTCCATCACTGGCCTAACACTCCAAATCACTCAAGCTCCTAAACTTCCTTGTTCTATGGACAAAATCCCACTTAGAGTTAACCCACAAACCTTTTTTGGTCAACTCCACACCGCCTCCCTAAAATCATGCTACATGCATTAGGGTCTTACACCCTAAAAATCCTAACATCAATCTATCTATCCTAATCGAGTCGTATACGTAATCCTAACTAGATCCCTAGTGTCCAAGACCTTTCCCAACTCCCGACATTAGCTCTGTTTCATGCGTGGGACGTCTCGCCGAGGAGAAATCCAAACAAGGAACCCTCCCATTACACTACTACCTCGCATCGTCGGTCGTCGAGAAGTAACGGTCGAAGACACATGATCGGGATCACTAAAATCCTAACTCTAAGTCTTACCACAACAACAGAAAAATAAAAAAATTTAACTCATCGAGCGCTTACTTTCTGTAAGGCACTACAAATACTTTATCCCAATATACATACATACATCTTTTATAGATGGCCTTTTCATTAAGGCATAAACACAAGTCTTTATTCGACTTTCATATCTTAGTCTTCCCCACATCTATCAGAGGAAAAACTATCATAGTGCTCATATATCGCACATCAACTTAGCCTTCAATCACTCATTTACGTGATTCTTGTCTAAACCTTTCCAACCCAGCATCTAAACCAACAGAAAAGTAAAGAAATAAAACAAAAGAATATGCGCATCTCTCCATTCCCAACGTCTTTAAGGTTCATGCGTGGAGCGTGTCGTAAAGCGAAATCCAAACAAGGAACCCCACCACGCAATCCCCTTAACTAGTCGGTTATGGAGATCAGGCAACATCATACACAAGCAAAGCAAACAAAGCAAGCAAGTAAACAAAAACAAATAAAGTAAAACAAATAAAATAAAATAAAAATGAAAACTAACTACACACCGTAAACCATCTCTATAAAGTCTCAATCCTATATCTAGGTGAGACATTATAGAACAACTAGTTCTTCTCTAGAACTAGAAAATAGGATAGCCTCGCAATTTATTTTCTTGCTATCACCCCAACCAGTCCGAGAACATCTCTACTCGTATATTACATATAATAAAAGTAGCACATACCACACCTATCATCACTCGCCCCATAACGAGTGAAAGAAAAATATAGAACTTCCCTATCATGGAAGCCATGTAGATATACTATCATAAGCTCAATATACACACTCGAATATAGGGTAAATACAATACCATTCTATCTTAATCGAGACAAACTACTTCCATCTCTAACTACCCTGGCGATCACTCGCGTAGTTCCCTTAACTTCTTTAGTAAAGAGAACATCCCACCGGCCTCCTCTGCCTTAGTTCAATGAGCCTCCCCCGGGTGGATGTCCACCGTTGGGGCCTCACGAACACAACTTCTCCAAATGTGTTAGCAACACTTACTTGTGAGCCTATCGTTTCCATTGAAAGGCTCTCTCACTTCCTCGTACCAACCTTATTTTAGTGCACAGTTTCCTTGATCGTAACACCCCGTCGAGTAGAGATAAATAATTGTGAAACAAATATTCCTAGAAATTATGGGAGAAAGTAATTGGGAATAGGATGAATTTATGTGGGACATTAAATGGATGAAATTGAGAAACTTTATTCCAAAATAGCGAGGTACGGATCAAGTGAGTGAATCCGGGTATATTGGACATGCGACCCCAAGGTAGTGAATTAAGTTTGGAGATAAACTAAATAATTTTGAGTCGGGATATAGACTCGGGAAATATTAAGTTACGGGCCAAGTAAGTGAGTCCGGGGACATTGGTTGAGTGACACCAAGTAATTAAATTAATAAATGTGATAATTAATTTAATTAGAGTCGGATTATAGACTCGGGTAATATTAAATTAATAAGAGTGTTAATTAATTTAAAAAGAGTCGGATTGTAGACTCGGGTAGAATTCAATTATTAAAGGTGTTAATTAATTTAATTAAAGTCGGTTTGTAGACTCGGGTATGATTAAATTAATGGGTGGAATAATTAGTTTAATCAGGATCGAATTGTAGACTCGTGAAGGGTACTTATTAATTAATGTGATAATTAATTATATTAGAGTCGGACCACAGACTCGAAATTTGGGTTGATTAATTAATTTGTTAATTAATTTAATTAGAGTCGGACGATAGACTCGGGGAGGTATTAAATTAAAATGTGTGTTAATTAATTTAAGGAGAGTCGGACCATAGACTCGGGGAAAGTATTATATTAATTAAGGTGTGAATTAATTATATTAGAGTCGGACCATAGACTCGGGAAGAGGATAAGTTATTAAGTGAGAAAATTAATTACATTGAGTCGGGCCACAGACTCAGGAAATTACAGGCAGTGTATGGGATTTTGAGTACATGGTAAAGCCGGGGTTATTAATATATATATATATATATATAAGGTGTAGTGATAGTATATATATATACGTGTATATATTGTGTGTGACATTAAATTATAGGCAGTGTGCGGGAGTTTGAGTACACGGTAAAAACTGGGATTTATAATATATATATATATATATATATATATAGTGATAGTATATATATATATATATGTGTGTGTGTATATATTGTGTGTGATAGTAAATATCAGTGACTAGATATTTATTCAATTTAAATACTCTAATGCTATCAAGGGAGGTTGCGCGATGTGGGTGAATCCCCTAGCTTGAGGAGTAGGGCGAGTATATCCCCAGGTCATAGCGTCCGGTATATATGGGTTAGGGATTTATCTCACTTTCAGGGAAGGAATATGACCGCCTCCACTTCGTTATATTTTGGTCCAAGTTGGTGAGCGATTCTAACTTGGGGAAACTAGGTTTTGTGAGCACACCTAGTGAGATGGCATTTTAGAGTGAATCATCCGGTGAGGGTATACTCGGAAGGATGGATACGCGTATGATATATGTGTGGATGTTAGTAAAGGTACGTATAATATGGTAGTAAATATTATATGTAGGTGATAATACAGTGTGTGATGTAGTTATCTTATATAACGCGGGTTACAGTTATATGCAGTTAATTAACGAGAAATTAATTAAGTTAATCATTGGTGGAAATAATACAGTGTGTGATGTATGTACTTTATATAACTTGGGGCATGGTTATATGATATTATTTAAGAGGAATTAATTAAGTTAATTGTGAAATAACTTATAATTCAAGAATCATTATACTCGGGTTAGAGTAGTATGGCAAGGGAAGGTTATACCAGGACTAGTTGGACGGGGTAGTACAACTAGGTGGGGTTAAGGTAACCGGTAGGTGTGCACAATAGTGGAGGGGTGAGAATTTCCACAAAGGAGTGCGACACTAACTTAAATATGAAGCGCATTCATGCATTTTAAATTACTGCAGTTAATTCACTTGCTAAATATTTTCAAAATGTTTTGGGTTCTAACCCTTGCTATAAAAATATTTTCAAAACCTTTTAGGTGTCCAGCCACAGGGACGCCAGGATTGATATTCTATTCTAGGGACACGGAGCTGCGGCATATGGGGATGCTAGCAGGAGTTTGGATTAGACGCATCATTCATCCATTCCTAGAGTAGGAATCTTGTATCAGTTTCAGTTTTATTTAGGGCTTGTCGCCCAGACTTCTCGGTACAGTTTTCAGGTGTAATTTATTCAGGTGTTGAATTTTTGTATTCGGATTATTTCTTTGGTGGCCGGTGATTTATTCGGCATGTTGTGTAATTATGATTCAGTTTATTTTCATTCAGTTGTGTGAATGGTTTATATTTTAATTCCGCATGTACAGTTTTGGTTTAATTAAAAAGTTAAAATTGGCACCAGTTTTTGGAATACTAGGTGGTTAGTAAGTTTTAAAAAGTTATCGACAGTGATGCTAAGGATGATCCAACTGGGATTCCTGTTTTAATTTGGTATAGTACTGGTCACCCGGTATTTTATTAGGCGGGGTGTCACAGAGGGGTCGGCCCCTTGAAGGGTCATCTGAGCTATGATCAGGGGTCATCCCCTTGAAGGGTCATTTGAGCCATGATGAGGGGTCAACTCCTTGAAGGGTCATCTGAGCCATGATGAGGGGTCAACCCCTTGAAGGGTCGTCTGAGACATGATGAGGGGTCGACCCCTTGATGGGTCAAAAATTGGGCTCGTCCTGTGCCTGAGCCCTCATCTTGGAGCAGAACACCCTAGGCCTAGCTGAGGGTGGATATGGGTATATCAATCACCCCCCGCCCTTAGTCATCGATGTTATTGAGATGGATGAGGGATAATACTACCTTTTGTTCACTGAGTGGTCAGGTGTGAATCATTGTTCCCCAGGTATGGCGGCTGCACACTTGCTTGGGGTTTGGTGACCTAATGATGCATCTCCTCGTGGGCTGTGTACCGCCTTAACTTGTGGGCCCCTCCCCATTGATAAATTATTTAATTATTTTTAAACAATCATTTATTTTCTTCTTCTTCATACCATAGCTTTCTCTCTTTAGTTTCTCAACAGTTCTATCGCCATATCTGCGATATTTTCTGCATCAAGCCTCGTTGTCTTCGCCTTCATTTTCAGGTAACCTTTATTTGCTTTAGATTTCTCATTGATCCTTCAACTTCTGTTTACAATTTTCATTTTGCATTTGGGTTTCTTTTCGCTTTTTCCGTAGTTGTTTTACTTTTTTCGACGTTCTTCTCCAGTGAGTTGTTCTTCTTGTTCTTGAGAGTTCAAACCTAAAAACTTTTCATTTCTTTGGGTTTGATCTAAGAGTAAAACTTAGTCAACTGTGAACTTGTTTGTAGTTAACTTGGCCAAATTCCTTTAAGTATAGGGTCTTCCCCTTAATGCTTAGGAGGATTTATGATTTAGACGAGGAATTCCCATCCCTAAGAGAGAAATTCTTTGCTGAGAATAGGAAAATAGAGGAGGAGGAGGACGAGAGAAGATGATGGGCCGACCCTAATTGGGTACGACCCATCTTCCCCATTCCTCTATCTATAATACTACCATTTGAGTCTTGTGGGTCATCT
The DNA here is from genome assembly GCA_949130495.1 of Sambucus nigra. Taxonomy (NCBI): domain Eukaryota; kingdom Viridiplantae; phylum Streptophyta; class Magnoliopsida; order Dipsacales; family Adoxaceae; genus Sambucus; species Sambucus nigra. The sequence continues at coordinate 528,337,644 of OX422209.1, read as the reverse complement.
TGTCGTCCAGCCGATAGTCAGACATACGAGGGAGAAATGAATGAGAGAGCATCGTCGCCTACGGGTAATGGTCCTTCTGAGAGGAGAGAGACATGCACTCTTAGCCCAAGTCGATAGGCCGAGGTCACAGAACCTTCTAAGGTTATCCCTGTAACAGCCCTCTCCCCTCGTGATTTTCATGTAGCCTTTCCAGATGGCCCCCCGATAGGCGACGAGACTAGGGGATCCAGGGATGAGAGGGCTGAGGATGATGATGAGAGTTTTGATGATGATGATGATGATGGACAAGTTGATACTTCTAGTGCCTCGACTTATGTATCGTTAGTTAAGGATCGTGATCTCTTAGTATGGAGGCTTCTCTTTGGTATACAATCCTATATAAGTATGAGGGTCCCAACTGAATCTGAGAGAGTCTTCCAGGGGGATGAGGGAGAGATTGTTGTTTATGAGCAGATGTTAAGGGTAGGTGTTAGGTTCCCTCTACACCCTTCTACAGCCGACATCTTGTCTGCCCTTGGGGTTGCTCCTTCTTAACTTCCTCCTAACTCATGGAGTACTATCATCGGCTATATCTTGCTTTGGAAGAATTCTTTTATCGATGAGCCCTCAGCTGATTTATTCATTGCCTGCTACAACATCACCTCGTCGTCCAAACAGCCTGGGTATTTCCATTTGGGGGCCAGGAAGTCCGATAAGAAGCTTCTTCATGTGGCTCAGACTTCCAATCATGACTGGAAGAAGAGGTTTTTCTTTATCTTCGAGGATTGGGAATTCCCCACCGAGGGAAGGCCCGTGGAAGACAGTCCGAGGGTCCCAAGGGTATGGTCCAACCCTTCAATGAAAGCGCGATCAGACATTGGACTCAGGTTGGAAGAGAGGGTCATTGTTGACTACCTGAGGGAGCGAGGGAAAGAGGGTGAACTTGCCAAATTTGAAGATTTGGTGACCCCTCGCTTCCTTAAAGAAGTTGGTCTGAGGCTTGGCCCCCTCACAGAACTATGTGAGTGGTTTTTTACTCAATTTTTAATATCTCATCCCATTTTCATCTTTGTCTCTGTGTCTTTATGATATCTCTTCCCCTTTTCAGGTCATCCTGCAAATATATTCGATCAACTCTGGTAGATGACTGCTCCAAGTTTACTATATGGCCTAGGCAAGAAAAAAGGCTAAGAGCCACAGCATGCTCAGAAGAAGACAAAGGCCGTGGGTCCATCACATGTTGAGCCGACCGTCGATAGTAATAAAAGAAAGGAGCCAGAAGTTCCTATTAACCCTCGGCAGGATTATAGGACGAGGGCGAGGGTGGAGGCCCCTCAGACACACACCGAGGGGACTAGTTCCCCCTCTAATATGGGGGACTTTTAGTCCCAAAACTTGACATTCTTGAAGGTTGAACCGTCTTCCCTCACAGTCAACCTGAGGGCATCCAAGGCCTCGATGTTTTTTGCTCCCTCGATCACGGATTATGACTTCTTGTCAAAGATGCCCCCGACTAAGGTCTATGATTACGGTCTGCACACTTTGGCCTAGGTACCTCTCTCGACTTTACTCTTTTTGCTTTTCCAGCATTTTATGAACTATTCCCTAGACCCCTCTTAACATGTGTGCCTCCATGCAATCTGTCTGCGCCTTTACCTCAGCTATCAAGTGGATGTCTTAAAATTAACAAAAGTTCTATGAGACCGAGAGGGCTATTCAGCATGAGGCTGATCTGAAGACCGAGCTGGGGACTACAAAGGCCGAGTTAGAGAGTGCAAGGACCGAATATAAAAGGGTCCTGGATGAGATGATGAAGGAGCACGAGGTCAACTTGAAGGCAAAGGACTCTCTTATCAAATAAAAGGATGAGGCCTTGATCAATCAGGGGGCTCAATTCAACGCTGAGATTGAAGGGGCAGTGAAGAAGGCCGAGGCTGATGCCGTGGAGCCTTATAAACTCTCATACGAGTTTCAAGGCTTAAGTCTTAAATACTTGGAGAGGGGATCGGGACGTCCTGTCGGTGGGTCGTCCTTAAGTTTGCAGATGTTGTGTCTTCAGTTCACCCCTCTCTTGAGGCAGTTCAGTTGGATGACCCCCTTATTGTCGAGGCTTTAGCCCATGTGGAGTCCCAAGTGCACGTCGAAGGTACCGACACATCTGAGGATCAGCCTGTCTTGGTCATAGAAGAAACTCCCATTGATGTTGAAGCCTTGCCCTCCTATGTCACTGAATAGGGTGGATGTCTGTAGCCAATACCCTCTTCATATAAGAAATATTTTTATACTTTGTTTTTGTTGGACAAGCAATTGTAACACTTTGTTTCTAATATAATGCCTCTCCTATCTTCTGTGCCTGCCTCTTGTGTGATTTATCTTAATTCATGATATGATGTATTAACCATCCCATTAACCCCCCCCCCCCCCCCCCCCCGATATTTCTTGTGGGTAAATGGGGGGTCATCCCCACCATTTGCCCTCATCATAGCCGAGGGTGGTTTCCACCAATATAAATGATGTTTTAAATTTGAAGTCCCAACTCGTCTTTATTTAGGGTGAATGCAGGGTCGTCCTCACCATTTGTCCTCATCATAGCCGAGGGTGGTTTCCACCAACATAAATGATGTTTTAAATTTGAAGTCCCCCCTCGTCTTTCTTGAGGGTGAATGGGGGGTCGTCCCCACCATTTGCCCTCATCATAGCCGAGGGTGGTTTCCACCAACATAAATGATGTTTTAAATTTGAAGTCCCCCCTCGTCTTTCTTGAGGGTGAATGGGGGGTCGTCCCCACCATCTGCCCTCATCATAGCCGAGGGTGGTTTCCACCAACATAAATGATGTTTTAAATTTAAATTCCCCCTCGTCTTTCTTAAGGGTAAATTGGGGGTCGTCCCCGCCATTTGCCTCATCATAGCCGAGGGTGGTTATCACCAACTTACGGATGTTTTATATTTGAAGTTGCCCCTCGTCCTTGAGGGTGAATGGGGAGTAGTCCCCACCATTTTACCTCATCATAGTCGAGGGTGGTTTCCACCAACATAAATGATGTTTTAAATTTTAAGTCCCCCCTCGTCTTTCTTAAGGGTGAATGGGGGGGTCATCCCCACCATTTTCCTTCATCATAGCCGAGAGTGGTTTCCACCAACATAAATTTTGTTTTAAATTTGAAGTCCCCCCTCATCTTTCTTAAGGGTAAATGGGGGGTCGTCCCCGCCATTTGCCCTCATCATAGCCGAGGGTGGTTATCACCAACTTACTGATGTTTTATATTTGAAGTTCCCCCTCGTCTTTCTTGAGGGTGAATGGGGGGTCGTCCCCATCATTTGCCCTCATCATAGCCGAGGGTGGTTTCCACCAACATAAATGATGTTTTAAATTTGAAGTCCCCCCTCGTCTTTCTTGAGGGTAAATGGGGGGTCGTCCCCACCATTTGCCCTTATCATAGCCGAGGGTGGTTTACACCACTTACATGATATTTTAAATTTGAAGTCCCCCTCGTCTTTTTTGAGTGTAAATGGGGGGTTGTCCCCACCATTTTCCCTCATCATAGACGAGGGTGGTTTAACGAGCATAACAACAATCCTACTAGAATTAACAAACACAAGATGAGTGGCAAATATGACATTCTCATTAACATTCCAAGTGTTCTGTTGGAGCAACACATTCATTACAACTGTGGTCCGATAGGACATTACGTTATTGATAGTATTTCTTCAAATGATCTGCATTCCAGGGGTTCGAAAAGGGTTCCCCTTCAAGGTTTTCTAGCCTATAGGTTCCAGGGACTACTTCATCAATGACCCTGTACGGGCCATGCCAATTTGAATGGAGCTTGTTAGGCTTTTGCTAATTTTTTTGAGGACTAGATCCCCCACAGTCATCGGCCTTTGGTTCACCCTCTGGTTGTAAAACCTGGCAGTCCTCTGCTGGTAGGTAGCTTACCTTATTTCAGTGTCTTCCCTCCTTTCCTCGATCAAGTCTAAGTCAAGTCTCCTTTCTTCCATATTTCTCTGGGGGTCATACATTTGGACCCTGTGAGTAGGAAACCCAATCTCGGTGGGGATGATGACTTCTGAGCCATACGCTAGCATGAACGGGATTTCTCCGATAGGAGCCTTGGTCGTCATCCTGTAGGCCCACAGTACAGCGTACAACTCCTCAACCCATCTTCCTTTTTCCTCCTCGAGCCTCTTCTTGATCCCATCTAGGATTTTTGTATTTGTAACTTCAGTTTGCCCATTAGCTTGAGGTCGGCCTGGGGTAGATAAGAATTGTTTGACACCGACCCTTTAACAGTATTTCTCCAGAGATGCATTCTTGAATTGAGTCCCATTATCTGAGATGAGGGTGTTGGGGAGACCATATCTGTATATAATGTTTTTTAGATGAACTGGAAGGTCTTTTGCTCAATGATAGTTACCATCGGCTCCGCCTCCACCCATTTTGAAAAATAGTCAATTGTTACGATCAAGTATCGATAGTTATTGACGACCCTAGGAAAGGGTCCTACTACATCAATTCCCCACATTGTGAATGGGCATGGGGATTGATAGAGGTAAGAGGTTGATGAGGCTGGTGGGGTATGGTGGCGAACCTTGACATTTATCACACTTTTTTACGTATGCCATGGCATCCTTCCCCAGGGTCAGCCACCAGTATCCCTGGGTTACTATCCTCTTTGCTAATGATTTTCCCCCAATATGGCTTGAACATGACCCCTCGTGCACATCTTGCAATATGTGCGGGACCTCAGACGGGTGCACACATCTAAGCAAGGGGAACAAGAACCCCTTTTTGTACAAGGTGTTTCCGATGACAGTGAATTTCACGACTCTGTACCTTAGCTTCTTCCTTTCTTGTTTTGCTTCTGGCATCTCCCTATCTTTAATGTATCTGATTAGAGGGTCCATCCATAAAGTTTCCCTACCAATATTTAAACAAGTTCCAGGTGTTCCATCTGCATCTTCAATTGTTGGTCGAAGAAAGATTTCCACTGGGACTATCCTCCTGATATCAGTCCTAGTTGTTGAGGCCGATCTAGCAAGTGCATCATCTCGGCCATTATAAAGTCTAGGTATCCTAACTTCACTTCTCTGAAGCTCTTCAATAGTGACTTCACTTTTTCAAGGTATTTGGCCATACGCTCATCCTTAGCTTCGTGCACTCCTAGTATCTGATTCACTACAAGTCTTGAATCACTATGGACCAAGATCTGGCCGACACTAAGAGACTTAGCCAAGAGAGTCCTGTTATCAGGGCCTCATATTCAGACTCATTATTGGAGGCTTTAAAGTTAAACCTCAGGGCGTACTCAATGTTTGTGCAGTCGGGTGCTGATACTATAAATCCAGCCCCACTTTCGCTCTCACAAGAGGACACGTTAACGAAGAGGTTCAACACGGTCCTTTCCCCTGAGAAATTTCCCCCGATGAGGGATCCCTGTCTAAAGAGATATCTTCCCTCTTCGTTTTCTATAACTTTTTCTCTAGCGGTGCTTCTCTCAGTCTTATCTGTGGATGGATCAATAATTCTGCCTTACCGGGTATCTATCTTCTCGAGGCTTTCCTCTTCAGTCTCATCATCTTCCCAAGTAAATTCAGCCACAAAATCCACTAATTTTTGCCCCTTAATGGCCATACTTGGTTGATATACAATGTCAAACTCTCCCAACTCTATATCCCAGGCCATTAGTGACGCGACTGAAAATGTGTCTCAGAAATGCGTTCACTATAGGCTCAAGTGCAAGCCTGTCGCTCAAGTAATAATCCGACAAGTCGGGTATCGATCCTCAGGGAAAAAGGACAACGAAGTTGTGACGACGGGAAAAGACGGAGGAATCCTAACTTTGACTCTAAAAATACAGGGAAAATGTTTTGATTTTTGGAATGATTATAACTAAATGCAAATATGAAATTATAAACAGATGCAATTACACTAAACTACCTAAAATATGATGGAAAAATAGTCCGAAACTTTTTATTTAAATGATGAGAAAATTAGGACAGGAATACAAACCCCCAACCCTAGTGTAGTGCGGATATAATACTAATCTTAAATTTATCTGATTGATTTGACCCGGAATTTAGTACTCCCAAGCATTACGTATACGAGGTTCAAGCCCGCATCATACTTAATCTGAGGATGAGTAAATTAGTATCGCGATAGTAGCATTCGAATTGCACTCTAAATCATCACGAGTATCCAGAGGCAAACGAGATATAAAGATCTACAATCGTTGTGCAACTACGCAATACGATCAAGGTCAATCATTAAATTTAGAGGTTTAATTTTATACACACGCACTAACACATCAGGTTGGGTTCATGCATCCCGGCCTTGGGAAATCTAGCCTAACATGTTGAAAATAATAGAAACAAGGATTAATGTGCAGGAACTCATAATTACTCTAAGGAAAATAATGATTAGATGCAGAAAAGAAAAGAATTAGAACTAAAAATTACTCACTAATATTATCCAAGCAATAAGTGAAACAATGAAAGAAACATATACTCACAGAAATCACTGAATAAAATCTTCAATCCTTGAAATAAATCTGAAAATATTAACTAAGCTAGGGTTTCTGGAAAAGAAGAAGAAAAACCCACTAATTCTCCGTGTCTATAACAATACTAAATCGGGTCTTTTATACCCTACAACAATATCGGAAGTCAGCTGCATTAGGAGTCTTTTTAGGAAGAGAAAATATTTTCAAATCTCGAAGACCGGACCGGTCCGGGTCTTAGGCGGAATGATCTGCCCCCAAGGCGGATCGGTTCTTTTTATTTTGGGGCGGACCGGTATGGGGGCGGACCGCTTCCTTTTATTTCTACCTCATTCGGTTTGCATGCGATCCGGGGTCTTCTGGAGTTTGGCAAGGCGGACCGGTCCGGGGTAGGGGCGGACCGGTCCGGCTATTTGACTTTTTTGTTCCTCTTTGATTGCTCATAACTTTTGTTTTGGGATTCCGATTGAGGTGACGTTTCTTCCTTTGTTCTTGCGAATGAGATGTCTTCAACTTCTCTATAGGTACCTCATCCGAATTCCGAGTAGAAATTACGCTTTTGCCCTTAAGACCTTTCCTTCTTTCTTTCTTGATTCTACCGATTTCCTTCTTTCGTTTCTTGACATCAAATACCTGTAAAATCACTACAAAATACCAGAAACTCGGTGTACTCATTAGGATCAGTCAGTAGCACAGTTATTAGATAAATCCAACTCAATTACGTTTTTCGAGGTACTAAAAGTAACTAAATCAAGGGATAAATTAGGAAGAATTTATGCCTAATCAAATCCCCTAACTTAGAACTTTGCGCTTCCCGAGCAATGTAAAAGAATCCTAGCGTGGCTCAACTCTTTGAAAATCATTTTATTGGGATAAAATACCTTTTTCGTGGGCGAGCGATTGCATTTAGCGTATGCAACAAGCCTTCAAACCCCTAGGTCACCCTAGTAGGACGAGTGTTGTCTTGTGAGGGTTTGCAGTGAATATACCCACAAAATTCGACTCAAAGAAAATTCAAAATACGCAAAAATTGTGCAATTCAAACTTTTCTAGAAAAATAGTCATCATCAAGTCATATTTACAAGTCTCAAATCATAGTGCGTGTGTGCGAAGCCGAAAATAAAACCGCCAATTTCCACCGATTGATCATTACGTTACTTATCCGAAAATTCGTTTTGATTTCAATTTATCACAGAATGCTCTCACAAACGAATCTCTCGAATTATGGCTATTCTCTCGGTATGCGTGATATAAAGAGTAAATATAATAGATGCAAAGTCACGCATACAAGTAGAATGACGGAAATTTCAGAATGATAGGATCTCATCAATGGGTTACGGTTTTTTAAAAACGGGAACATTGCCTCTTTTTTGCGCATTCAATCTCTTATATTATCTTTTGGTGTATTAGCTCTCCACGCGGTAACTAATTTCGCAATTTAGACTTGGTTAGGACTTCTTCGGGTTTTAAGGTATATGGGGTAAAATGACAATTGTCGGGAAGGTTGGAATTGGAAAACTCATTAATGATGTCCATTTGTGCTTTTTCCGGGCTATTGCTCATTTTTTTTTCATTTCTTTTCTTTTCTTGCTATTTTTGTTAAGCATATTTATTTTTTTCTTGCCCCTTTTTATGCACTTTCCGGATTCAAATTCTGAATTTTCTCATTTTTCACAATTCCGGCTATTCGGGTTTTTCGGGTTATCAAACGAAAGAGACAATTTGTTTGGCTCAAATTGGGTTACAAAAGGGGTAATTTTTCGCTACTTTTTCTGGCCAATATTTTTGGGTGACAAACGAGGGCCTACTTCATTGCCCAAAATGCCAATTGCGTTACCATATCCGCTTCGAGATGAATTTAAGTTTAGAGATCAATTTGGCACGTTTTTTCAAAGCAATATTACACACATTTTTCAAAACCGATCAAAATGAAAGGATTGAGATCCTTGACAACTTTTTAGGCGCTGAAAAGAACTTTGAGTTAACAATTAACTCGGATTGATTTTAAAACTCGCAACACGTGATAGGCTCAAATCTCACCGGGTTTGTTAATCTCCACACTTATTCGTTAAGTCGTCAATTTTCGTTCAATTTCCATCTTTGGTCAATTTTGGCTTTGTGTACGTTGAATTTTACAACTTGAGACTTCAATTCGAGTTTTAATGATATTTTTGAAAATTTTGAATTCCAATTTTTATTTATTTTGAACAAAAAATATTTTTGGGTTTTTCAAAATTTTATGATTTTTTTTTTTTGGAAATTTCTGGGCATTTTGGAAAATTTGTGAAGTTTTAGAAATACGCACTTGTGACCCCCCCTAACTTAGACTTTTGCATTGTCCTCAAGCAAAAAGGACTAAAATCTAACTCAAAGCGAATAAAAGGTGCGGAAAAATAAAACAAACAAATAGAGAAAATGCAGTTTTTATTACAACAGGACTGTGTTACATGTGAAGGGGAAAACATACAACTGTGAACAGGGAAAAATAAAGAAAAAAAACTGTCAACACCATATAAATCTTCACCGGGGTGGGGGATGGGAGGAACCGGGCGCGTTGGGGTCAGAGGGGTTCTTGTAGTAGGAAGGTAGTGGCTCATTAGGATCCCCTATGCGCCAATAGATGTTCGCTTGGAAGCGGTGAACGATGCTCATATCTCGCTCGTAGTTGGTCTGAAAGTTGTTGAAGTTGGTCTCGAGCGCCGACATATGCGTGGATAGGTCCGTGCCCTCCCACTCGAAATCTGGGTCGTCCTCCTTGTCCTCCGACTCTTCGTCCGGACCGAGATCCCCCATCTCAACGTCCTCACCAGCTTCCCCTACGTCTTCCTCGTTGTCGCTCGAGTCAGCCTCCTCTTTGACATCATCACCCCGCCTAGCCCGGAGGACGGCTAGCTGTTTGGAGCTTTTGGTGCGGGTCCCCTGTTCGAAAGGACCGGGGAGGCGCGTATGGTCGCTCGGCGCCTCTATGCCAGCATCCTTAAGGATGGACGTGATCAAACAGGCATAAGGAAGTGGGGCGACGCCCTTCTCATCCAAGGACGTGTTAATGATGTCCGCGTATAATGTGCGGCCCAAATGGATGGAAGTTTGGGGGTCGAAGAGATGATATGTCAAGGTAGCTTGTCGAGGCCGTATGGCAGAGTCATTGGACGTTTACAATAGGTTGGCGCACACAATCTGAAATGTAAGGCGCGCCTTCTCATTGAGGCATCCAACGGCGATGGTTTGCCCCGCCCAAGCCACGTTCGGCGCAATGCGGGCCATGATAATGTCCTTGTCGATCGGGGGGACGTTTTGGGGATAAGTAAATTCTTGGACATCCAGGACATCAAACTCGGCCAACTTGGCCGTGAGACGGGATAAGGAAAAGGCACGAAAGCTTCGTCCTCGAATTGGCCCATCCGGATGAGTGTACCATAGAATGAGCGGACTTCGGGTTCCCAAACCGCTTCATGAGGTTGGTTGAGGAAACGGCACCATCCCCGGGCCATGAAAAGGGCGGTGACGGAGTTGGGCAGAGCTTCCCATTGGACCGCGCGCTCCATATGGAGTTTGCGACCCAAACCGAAGTATTGAGCACACCATCGCTCCTCTTGGAGGGGGCGGTATTCGTCGTGACCGGAGGGGTGGATCACGGTGGAGTCGTATTTGGTGGGGGAAACACGGGGTGCCATGGAAATAGGAGGGAAGTATTGCTTGAAAAACTAGAGAGGAAGAAGAGAGTATTTGGGTTGAAGGTGTGAGGAGAAAGGGAGGATTGGAGGTGTATTTATAGTGGAAAGGGGAGGGGAGGGGTTGGTTTTGGAGGGAAGGGGTTTGGAGGGAAAAGGGGATGGATTTGGGAGGGAAAGGTTGGGGTTGGGAAGAAACAAATTGGAGGGAATGAATGGGATTGAGGGGAAAGGGGGGTGAATCTTGGGAAGGGGAGAAGACAGATCTGCAGAAGGCGAACCGATCCGGGGTAGGGGCGGACCGGTTCGTCCTTTTGACTTTTCAAATCCTCGACAGGCGGACCGGTTCTTTTAAAAATAAAAGGAAACGATTCGGGATCGGACCGGTCTGCCTAAAAAAAGGAACCGATCCGCCCCAGGGTTTTTGGGCTGGACTTCTTCTCCTTCGGTTGTGAGCTCTCTTCTGTAAAAAAAATTCACGTTCCCGATATCCTCTCTTTCCAATTGAACTAAAGACCCTCTCGATTTCACTGGTCAACACCCTTTGACTCAGAATTCCCAAAACACACGAATGCTTCTCCCGAACGAAACCTGGTCCTAACGACTCTCAAAACACACATGACTCTCACACACACGACTCTCACACACATGACTCTCACCCCATACGCGTCGGGGGTGCGACGACCTCACTTCAACAGCTCACTCAACCCCGTAAACGGGGTCCGATAACCAAACGTTGTCGACTTCTTCTGCACACGCCTCTAGATATGTCTTTAGGCGTTGTCCATTCACTTTGAATGTACTTTCCCCTTTTAAATCGTCCAATTCAACAGCTCCATGGGGGAAAACATTCTTCACAACGAACGGGCCAGACCATCGTGACCGCAACTTGCCCGGAAAGAGGTAAAGCCGAGAGTTATAGAGAAGAACTTTTTGCCCGGGGAGAAACTCTTTTCGTCGAATGATGCTATCATGAGCGAGTTTCATCCTCTCTTTCAAAATTTTGGCATTCTCATACGCATCATTGCGTAATTCTTCTAACTCATTCAATTGAAGCTTGTGGGCTTCACCGGCCTTGTCCATGGCATAATTTAATTGCTTAATCGCCCAATACGCCTTGTGTTCGAGCTCCACCAGAAGATGGAAAGGTTTGCCATACACAAAGCGGAAAGGTGACATGCCGAGTTGGTTCTTATATGCGGTACGATAGGCCTATAGCGAATCATTCAATCTAAGGGACCAATCTTTCCGGGTAGGATTGATGGTCTTTTCGAGAATGGTATTGATCTCCCGATTCACTAGCTCGGTCTTCCCATTCGTTTGCGGGTGATACGTCGTTCCAACCTTGTGAACGACACCATACTTTCTCATGAGATTCGCAAATGGCTTATTGCAAAAGTGGGCGCCATTATCGCTAATTATTGCCTTCGGTGCACCGAAGCGGGAAAGTATGTTTTCCTGCAGGAACTTTATCACCACTTTTTTATCATTAGTCTTGGTAGCTATAGCTTCCACCCATTTAGAAACGTAGTCTACCATGACGAGGACGTATAGGAAACCAAAGGATGGAGGGAAGGGACCCATGAAGTCAATACCCCAACAATCGAATATCTTAATTATGAGTATAGGGGTAAGAGGCATCATGTCTCGTCGAGTAATGGCTCCCATCCGTTGACACCTATTGCATGATTTGCAAGCATCGTTCACATCCCGGAAGATTGTGGGCCAATAGAGACCGCATTGCAGAATTTTAGCGACCATCTTTTTCGTCGAAAAGTGGCCTCCACAAGCTTCCGAATGACAAAACTGGATGACTTTTGGGATTCGTCATCCGGTACACATCGTCGGATGATTTGGTCTGCAGAGTATTTAAAAAGGAATGGATCATCGTAAAAGAACATGTGTGACCAAGTAAGAAACCGCTTCTTATCTTGTGGTGTCCAGTCGAGAGGGACGACTCTCGTGACAAGATAGTTTACTATGTCCGCAAACCAGGGATACGAAGAGGTAGCGAAAAGCTGCTCATCCGGAAAATGTTCGTCTATGGGTACGGGATCACTAGGTACGTCGGACGAAAGCCGAGATAAATGGTCGGCAACTACGTTTTCTACTCCTTTCTTATCTTTGATGGAGAGATTGAACTATTGTAGGAGTAGGATCCACATTATGAGGCGCGACTTGGCGTCTTTCTTCGCAAGTAGATATTTCAAAGCCGCGTGGTCGGTGAAAACAGTAATAGGAGAACCAATGAGATATGATCGGAACTTATCAACGGCAAAGACTACCGTTAGTAACTCTTTCTCCGTGGTCGAGTAATTGATTTGAGGTCCGGTAAGAGTCCGACTAGCATAGTAGATGACATGAGCTTGCTTATCTTTTCGTTGGCCCAAAACAGCCCCGATCACGTAATCGCTGGCATCACCCATAAGTTCGAATGCTAAGGACTAGTTCGGAACTTGCATGATGGGAGCGGACACAAGCATGTTCTTTAATTTGTTAAAAGAGCTTTGGCATGCTTCCGTCCACTCAAATGGGGCGTCCTTCATGAGTAAGTTTCTTAAGGGCCTAGCGATGGCGCTAAAGTCCTTAATAAACCTTCGATAAAACCCCACGTGGCCCAAAAAGGAGCGCACGTCTTTCAGCGATTTCAGTGGGGGAAGGTCAGCTATGACATCTATCTTTTCCCTATCAACTTCTACTCCGTTGGATGATACAATGTGGCCAAGAACTATTCCCTCAGTGACCATGAAATGGCACTTCTCCCAATTTAGCACTAAGTTCTTTTCCACGCATCGGGTAAGTACTTTTTCCAGCTTTTCTAGATAATGATCGAAAGAGGTGACAAAAACGCTGAAATCATCCATGAACACTTCGAGTCCTCTCTCGACCATGTCGCTAAATAAGCTCAACATGCACCTTTGAAAGGTCGCGGGTGCATTACACAAGCCAAATGGCATGCGTTTGTAGGCAAACATGCCAAAAGGGGAAGTGAAGGTCGTCTTCTCCTGGTCAAGTACATCTACTTCAATTTGGTTATACCCGGAATAACCATCAAGGAAGCAATAATAAGGGTGGTCCGCTACTCTTTCAATCATTTGATCAATAAATGGCAAGGGGAAATGGTCTTTCCTAGTTTCCGCATTGAGTTTCCGGTAATCAATGCAAATGCCCCATCCGGTGGTGATACGTTAGGGAAATAACTCTCCCTTGGCATTCTCAATCACACTCATACCCGACTTTTTCGGGACGACTTGAATAGGGCTTACCCACTTGCTATCCGAGATTGGGTAGATGATCCCGGCATCCAACAATTTGATTATTTCGGTTCTCACAACTTCTTTCATGTTGGGATTCAGTCTTCTTTGCATTTCTCTAAAAGGTTTGACATCCTCTTCGAGATGGATCTTATGAGTGCAAATTAAAGGACTTATCCCCTTCAAATCAGCTATGCACCAACCAAAGGCACTTTGGTGCTTCCTCAAAATTTTCAATAATTTATCCTCCTGTCCTTCATTTAGGCTAGAGGAGATAACAACAGAAAATGTCTCATCCTCTCCTAGATATGCATATTTAATATGGGATGGAAGTTTCTTTAACTCGAGGGTTGGAAATTTTTCACTGGAGGGAACCATGTGCGTATCCCTCGGAGGTAATTCCTCAAATATAGAAACCCAATTAACCTCTCTCACGTCCTCGTCTGACTTACTCTCATCGAGTAGCTCGCTCAACTCTTCAACCTCCCTCTCGAAGGCGGTGTACGTCCCCTCACTCTCGTGTCTCACCGCTAAACAGGATTCTAAAGCATCGCCACAGTAATTCTCCTCAAATTACTCCTCTACTATCTCATCTATGAGGCTCACCGCGTGAAGATTGTCTTCCTCCCCTGCATTTTGGGCTATGAGGAAGATGTTGGTTTCCAAGGTCATGTTTCCAAATGTGAGTTGCATTCGCCCATTCCTAGTATTGATGATTGCGTTAGCCGTAGCTAGGAAAGGGCGCCCAAGGATGATGGGAACATGATTACTCGAGTGGAAGGAGGGCTCCCTGTCCCAAATGACAAAATCCACCGGAAAGTAGAAAGTGTCAACTTGAACGATCACGTCCTCGACTATACCTCGTGGGATCTTCACTGTTCGATCCGCTAATTGGAGAGTGACCTTCATGGGCTTGAGGTCACCCAAGTCAAGTTTCCTATAAATGGAGTAAGGGAGTATATTTACGCTTGCTCCCAAGTCAAGTAAGGCTTTTTCAATTTTATTCTCCCCAATGTTGCAGGATATGGTGGGTGCACCGGGATCTTTGAATTTAGGCGGGAGTTCATTTACTAGGACGGAGCTCACATTTTATGCTAGAAAGACGTTCTTCTTCACTTTCATCTTTCTCTTAACCGTCAACAGGTCTTTGATAACCTTTCCATACGCTATAATTTGTTTAATGGCCTCAAGGAAGGGTAAATTAAGCTTGACCTGCTTTAGCACTTCTAGCACATCATCACAGGGATTTCCTCTGTGGGAGGGAATCAACCTTTGAGTAACGGTGCCGCGGAAGGCGGTTTCACTACTACCTCTGGCCCACTAGCAGCTTCTTGGTCACTGTCATTCAAGGGGACATCTTCGGCCTCTTTCGTGCCGGGCGAAATCTCCTTGGCTTTCGTTGTGTCGGGTGGGGGAGGTGATAAATCAACAACTCTCCCACTACGAAGAGTGGTTACAGCTTGACATTTCTCCTGATCTTCAGTGGAGGTGGAGCTAACGCTAGGTTGACCTTGGGGGGGTCGTTCGCCTTGGGCAGGAAACTTGCCCTTCTCTTGAACACTCAATGAGGATTGTATTTTAGACAGATTCGCATTTATGTCGCCAATCAGACGATCATATTTGGCATTGGTTGCAGTCTGGCTTGCGATGAATTGATTCATGGTATCCTCGAGAGTTCTCCACTGTGGCGGGATATAATTTCCTTGAGGTGGTGGTGCTTTCACATGTCCTTGCATATGTGGAGTTTGTTGAAAGTGTTGTGGTGGAGGAGGGGCAACATGCGAAGGAGGGTTCATTGCGGCATGTTTTTGTCCATAGCTAAAACCGGGGCGATTTTTCCATGAAGGGTTGTACGAATTCCCGTGCGGGGCACCGAAATTACCCTTAAAACCTCCTACACCATTAACTTGCTCTTGAAGCATTGCTTTGTATGCGGGTATCGTTGGGCATTCCTCAGTTGAATGTCCCGCCTCACAAATAGCACACACCTTGACGAATGGGTTTGGAATGGGTCCAGCTGGTCCTTTTCCATATATCTCGCTCAGATCTCGAAATCCTATCTCAAGAGTCTCTAATCGACTAACCGTCATAGAATTCTTATCTACATGGATAAGGTCGGATGCTGACGGAGTAGTGGTCGCTTGTCTATTTCAATTTTGAGTGTTGGGATCAGAAGTGTCCCAGGATTGGGTAGTCTCGGCGACATACCTCAAGTGAAGCTCAGCATCCTGGGCATCTAAATCGATAAACGGACCGCTTCCCATTGTTTCAACAAGTTGTTTGGAGTTAAGATTCAACCCATTATAGATAAAAGAGATGACTTGCGCTGAATCAAATCCATGATGGGGGCATGAAGCAACTAACTCGTTGAAACGTTCATAACATCGATGGAATGGCTCATTTTCAGCTTGTCTGAATGCCTGAATTTGACCCTTTGTGGAGATTGTTCGATGTGGTGGGAAGAATTTCTTGAGAAATTTTGACTGCAGCTCATTCTAGTATGGAATCGAGCTTGGAGGTAAAGACCATAGCCAGGCCTTATCTTTATCTTTGAGCGAGAAAGGGAAGAGTTTGAGACGGATTACCTCTTGTGTGCAGGTTTGATCATTGAGAGTATAACACACGTCCTCAAATTCCATAATATGGAGGTATGGCTTTTCGGAATCCATACCGTGGTAATGCGGTAGCATCTGGATCATCCCATTTTTGAAACGGAATTGTCCGGCATTATACGAGAGTATAATGCATCCCAGAGTGACAGTGCGCTCGGGATATAAGAATTCTCTAATCGGACGGTATGGGAGTTCTTCCTCACCGACGGGTGCACTACCGTGTTGTGACATCTCTTCCTCACTTATTGACTCGGTGTTCTCACTGGGCGTGCTCGAAGTGTATCCTAAGAAGGGAAAGGGAGTGTTATCGGAGACTGAGTGCGACGGTGTGGGAGGTGGGATCCAGAACTGTGGGGCGTTTGGAGTGTGGGGACTATCAGGATTATACTCCACAATTGGATTTTCGTGAATGTTGGTTGGAGTATTATGGGGTGTGGGAGTGGTTTCAGAATTTTGCATTAAAGCTTAGGAGAGATGATGGTGAATCTTTTTTTTTGTGCTTTTCGAATTTTTTTATGTTTTTGAATTTTTGGAATTTTTTATCAAAGCTTTGGATTGACTCAATCTAATCCTAAGTCTACCTAATTCCCCGGCAACGGCGCCAAAAACTTGACGTGACTGAAAATGTGTCTCAGAAATGCGTTCACTCTAGGCTCAAGTGCAAGCCTGTCGCTCAAGTAATAATCCGACAAGTCGGGTATCGATCCTCAGGGAAAAAGGACAACGAAGTTGTGACGACGGGAAAAGACGGAGGAATCCTAACTTTGACTCTAAAAATAAAGGGAAAATATGATTATAACTAAATGCAAATATAAAATTATAAAAAGATGCAATTACACTAAACTACCTAAAATATGATGGAAAAATAGTCCGAAACTTTTTATTTAAATGATGAGAAAATTAAGACGGGAATACAAGACCCCAACCCTAGTGTAGTGCGGATATAATACTAATCTTAAATTTATCTGATTGATTTGACCCGAAATTTAGTACTCCCGAGCATTACGTATACGAGGTTCAAGCTCGCGTCATACTTAATCTGAGGATGAGTAAATCAGTATCGCGATAGTAGCATTCGAATTGCACTCTAAATCATCACGAGTATCCAGAGGCAAACGAGATATAAAGATCTACAATCGCTGTGCAACTACGCAATACGATCAAGGTCAATCATTAAATTTAGTGGTTTAATTTTATACACAAGCACTAACACATCAGGCTGGGTTCATGCATCCCGGCCTTGGGAAATCTAGCCTAACATGTTGAAAATAATAGAAACAAGGATTAATGTGTAGGAACTCATAATTACTCTAAGGAAAATAATGATTAGATGCAGAAAAGAAAAGAATTAGAACTAAAAATTACTCACTAATATTATCCAAGCAATAAGTGAAACAATGAAAGAAACATATACTCACAGAAATCACTGAATAAAATCTTCAATCCTTGAAATAAATCTGAAAATATTAACTAAGCTAGGATTTCTGGAAAAGAAGAAGAAAAACCTACTAATTCTCCGTGTCTATAACAATACTAAATCGGGTCTTTTATACCCTACAACAATATCGGAAGTCAGCTGCACTAGGAGTCTTTTTAGGAAGAGAAAAGATTTTCAAATCTCGAAGACTGGACCGGTCCGGGTCTTAGGCGGACCGATCTGCCCCCAAGGCGGATCGGTTCATTTTATTTTGGGGCGGACCGGTCCGGGGGCGGACCAGTTCTTTTTATTTCTATCTCTTTCGGTTTGCATGCGATCCGGGGTCTTCTGGAGTTTGGCAAGGCGGACCGGTCCGGGGTAGGGGCGGACCGGTCCGGCTATTTGACTTTTTTGTTCCTCTTTGACTGCTCATAACTTTTGTTCCGGGATTCTGATTGAGGTGCCGTTTCTTTCTTTTGTGCTCGTGAATCAGATGTCTTAAACTTCTCTTTAGGTACCTCATCCGAATTCCGTGTAGAAATTATGCTTTTGCCCTTGAGACCTTTCCTTCTTTCTTTCTTGATTCTACCGATTTCCTTCTTTCGTTTCTTGACATCAAATACCTGTAAAATCACTACAAAATACCAGAAACTCGGTGTACTCATTAGGATCAATCAGTAGCATAGTTATGAGATAAATCCAACTCAATTACGTTGTTCGAGGTGCTAAAAGTAACTAAATCAAGGGATAAATTAGGAAGAATTTATGCCTAATCAATTAGCCTCCCCGATTTTTCCAGCTTGTGTAAGACCTGTCAGAGAGGAGAGTCGGTGAGGATGACCATTATATGGGACTGGAAGTACATCTTTATTTTTCTTGATGCATGGATCAAGGCATAGACTAACTTCTCCATCCTTGGGAATGTTTTCTCTGCCCCCTGGAGTGCCTTACTATTGAAATACACAGGCTTCTGTACTACATCCTCTTCTCTCACAATGGTTGCGCTAATGGTTGATTCTGAGACGGCTAGGTACACATGTAGTCATTCGCCTTGGACTGGACATGACAAAAACAAGGGAGACCCTAAGTATGACTTTAGCTCCTTGAAAGCATATTCACACTCTTCGCTCCATTCAAAGGCATTTCTGAGAATTTCGAAGAATGATAAACACCTGTCTGTGGCTCTAGACACGAACCTATTCAAAGCAGTTACTCGCCCTGCGAGCCTTTGAACATCTTTGATGGTCTTGGGGGTCTTCATTTCTATAAGGGACTTTATCTTTTCAGGATTGGCCTTTACGCCTCTTTGGTTGACAATGAACCCCAAGAACTTCCATGTTCCGACCCCGAAGACACATTTAGTTGGGCTAAGCTTCATTCGGTACTTGTCCATTATGTTAAAGGTCCTCTCGAGGTTGGCCACATGATCCTCGGCCTTTAAACTCTTGGTCAGCATGTCATCTACATAAACCTCCATAGACTTCGTAATTTGGTCTTCAAACATTTTGTTCACAAAGTGATGGTACGTTGCCCCCCCCCCCCCCATTCTTTAGGCCAAAGGGCATGACCCTATAACAGTATGTCCCCTTGTCGATAATGAAAGACATTTTTTCTGAGTCCTCAGGGCTCATGAAGATCTGGTTGTAACCTGAATAGGCATCCATGAAGCTCATTAGCTCATGGCCTGCTGTAGCGTCTACCATCTGATCAATACGGGGAAGAGGTAAGTTCTCTTTGGGATAATGTTTGTTGAGATCTGTGAAGTCTACGCACATCCTCCACTTTCTGTTGGCTTTTGGGACTATGACTGCGTTAGACAGCCATTCGGGATAGATAACCTCTCTGATAAACTCAGCATCTTCCAACTTCTTAACCTCGTCCCTTATAACCTCATATTTTTCTCGAGAATAAATTCTCCTTTTCTGCTTGACTAGATTTGCACCCTCTACCACGTTGATCTTGTGACACATGATGTCAGGGTCGATCCCCGACATATCTGGATGACTCCATCCAAAGACGTCATGCCATCTCCTTAACAGCTTGATGAGGTCTCCTTTAATGTCTTTCTTTAGAGATTTTCCTACTTGGACTGTTTTTTTGGCTCATCCTCATTGAGGATGATGGATTCTACCTCTTCCGTGACTTTTCCTTTCGTCAATTTTTTCTCATCTCTATGGTCAAGGGTATCAATATTATAAGTAGCTGTTCCCTTCTTGTGCACCTCTTTTTCTTTGGTAGAGTTGAAGTAACATTCTCGTACCATCGTCTGGTCTCCCTGAACTACCCCTACCCCGTAAGGGATTGGGAATTTTATTATCTGGTGAATAGTGGACGACACGGCCTCAAATTCCTTGAGAGCCACTCGCCCTAGTATAATGTTATAGGCCGAGAAGACTTGTTCATCCATTATGAAAAGTTGACCTTCTTGGTTAGCCATCTCAGCCACTCGTCCCCCATTCTAACATCAGCCTCATACACTCCTAGGGGATGAAATTTTTCCCCACTGAAACTAATCAAGGGGTGATGGTATGGGACGACCCTTGCACGGCTAAGGCCCAAGGCTTTAAAGCACGACCAGAACATCACATCTGTAGAACTACCCCCATCTACCAGGATCCTCGGAACCTCACACCCGTGTACCCTGGTAGTGATGACGAGAGGGTCATCATGTGGGGCTAAGAGGCCTTTGAAGCCCATTCTTGAGAACCCCACTATCAGAGTATCAATATCAACCTTCTTCCTCTTGTCTGACTTTGCTTCTATAGAGGTTGAATGCATAGCTTTTGTCACGGCCTTGGCTTCGGCCACATGGTCCTTCCTGTCTGCGAACTCTGACCCTCCTCCTGCTAGTTCCTCGAAGATCATCCCAACACCGAGTGAGATCATATTAAGTCTCTTAACAGGGTCGTGGTTGTCTCTCGGGGGGAGGTCAGTGTCATTATCGTCATTCGAAGGGTCGTCTTTTCTGTTTAGAGGATCTTCTATGCACGTACCACCCCTCTTCTTCCTGGGGTCATCCCCTCGGCCCCTCTTGAAGGCATTCCTGTCAACGTATTTCCTTAACGTCCCATCTTTTAGCATTTTTTCAATTCCATCTTTCAGGGCAAAATATTTGTCGGTCACATGGCTATGGTCTTAGTGAAACTCACACCATAAATTTTTTTTCCTCTTATGAGGGGCTGCCCT
Source organism: Sambucus nigra (assembly GCA_949130495.1). Lineage (NCBI taxonomy): Eukaryota > Viridiplantae > Streptophyta > Magnoliopsida > Dipsacales > Adoxaceae > Sambucus > Sambucus nigra. The sequence continues at coordinate 528,317,026 of OX422209.1, read as the reverse complement.
CAACTTCTCATGCCACTTTAAGGATCGATCACTCTTTATCTCATTCATAAGGTGCTCGTAACTGACCGTCAGAGGTGTATAGTCAGTAAATTTGTCATCTACCAGCCTTTTCTTCTCCTCCTTGTTCCTTTTTTAGTACTTACCCCCACTAGTACCACCTTTTTCATCTTCGTATTTTGCGGCCATCGCCTCTTCAGCATTCATCACCTTTCCGACTATCGACAGCAATTCATACATTGTCCTCGGAGGGTCTTCATCAAGCTTCCATAATATCTTTCCTTTCTGGAGTCCTCCAATGAGGGTTGTCATGGTAATGATTTCCTCATAGTCTTTGACCTCCAGCTTTTCTTTGTTAAATCTGGTTATGTAGTCTCTTAGGCTCTCATTCTTCCCTTGTTTAACATAGAGTAGATGTGTGGTCTTCTTTTGTGGCCTCACTCCAAAGAAAAAGTTATGGATGAACCGGTCTGCTAACTGTTTAAAGATTTCAATGGAATTCTTTGGAAGAGACATATACCATACATGTGCAGCCCCAGTCAGAGTGCTAAAAAATGCACGACATCTCATCTCATCTGAGATAGAGTATATGTCTGCTGCTGATTGATACACCTCAATATGATGGACAAGGTTGGTACTCCTGTCATATCTTGGGGTGACCATAGGTGGCTTAAACTTGGACGGCATTGGGAAGTTGACTATCTTTTCCACAAAGGGTGAGCCTATGGAGTATCCTCTCTGAAGAAGGTCCCGGCTCTTCAGAATATCACCAATCTTATCCTCTAGCCTTTGGATCAAGTCGTTCTAAGGCCTCGTAGGGTCGGCTTGGCCGATGTTATCCCCTGCCACCTCTTTGAGGTGGACAGAGGGTTCTGCTGTGGCAGGCCTGTGTCGGCTGTTTACTTCCCCCTGACCATTGTCCCATTGGCCCCCATGGGGTCGGCTATCTACTGCCTCCCTTCTGGACCTCGCAATACTTCTCGATCGGGAAAATTTTTCTCGCAGGTCATTTACTAGGCCCGGCATCTCAAAGATCGACCCCTGCTTAGACGATCAAAAGTAGAGCCCCTCGGGAGATAGTCGAGATTTTTCCTTCCACACTTCTCTCTTCTCTCCTGGATAGGTCGCACAGTATTGTTGGAGACCTCATATGGCTCCCAACACTCTATGGGGGCCTCTTCCCCCTCCGGATCGTTATATCTGTCTTCTGGGCAAGGGTTTCATTGCCTCCCTAGGCGTAAACGTCGGGTATCAGCAACATCCCTCAACCGCTGAGGAGGCGACAAGTCCTTGCGTGGTGCCTGGGGAGGTACCCTGGCCTCATGTTGCCCTAGAGCTACTTCTGGAGTAATCATCTCTAGTGAGACTCCCGGTAATCTTAGTATGTTTTGGCTAAGATCTGTAAACTGCTCCTGTATAATCCACTGGCTTGCTGCCAGAGACTTTAAGGCGACTGCCACATCAGCCATTCACTACACCAAATCTGCCCATTTGTCAAGGTCATTGACCTTGACAAATTCACCTTGTCAAGGTCAATGACCATGACATTTCGAGGCGAGACAACTTTTTTTGTCACGGTCGTGTCACGGTCATTGACCTTGACAAAAAACTCGCGTTTTGTGTCACGGTCGTGTCAAGGTCAATGACCGTGACACGTTTGTCACGGTTCTAAACCGTGACATAACCGTGAACCCAATTGTCACGGTCAATGACCGTGACACGTCCGTGACAACTTTGTCGCGGACTTGTCACGGTCAATGACCGTGACAATTCTGGGCAGAATTTAAAAAAAATCTGCTGGGCAGTATGGCCACCGCCACTGCCCAGCAGTATATTTGTACCTGTTATAGCAACGTTGTACCTGTTCTAAACATCATATATACAACACAAACTAAAGATAATGCAAATATATATTCATGACGATATAATCCAAATATTCAAAGTAAAAACAAAATACATGACGATATAATCCAAATTTAATTAAAATGGACAAACTTAAAAATAATGTTACTACATGTCTTAGATTTCACAGAGGAGGTGAGTAGGCCACACGACATACGAATTGACGCACCCACTAATATACGTCGTGCCGCATTGTTCGCGCAACCACAATAGGGAGTTCTCCTTCCCGGGTATGACATGCATGACGAGCACCCTGGACTCCATCTCTTGAAGCACACGTCCATGGACTATTCCACCCTCGACGATATTCGGGTCCCTCAACCCCCGCCCTATCCGCTGGCCATCAAATACGTCCAATATGAACACGCTCGGCCAACCAATTGTCGACAATGGTCTGTTGGAGGGCGTCAAATAGGGAAGTGGATCGTCGAAGTACGAACGTGTCGGTGATGAAGCAGCGAGGTCCACATCCTCGTCATCCTGCGCCTCGTCCTCCCGCACCTCCTCCTCCATCGCCTTCTCCTTCCCTTTCCCTTTCCCTTTACGGTCTCCACCCAACGTATGCTTCATGAATGCGAACATATCTTGGATCGTCGCCTCCAAACGGGACAGCTTCGCGTCGTGTGAATCCACCGTTCGAGACAACCCGGTGTCGCTCGTCTCCAATCCGATGATCCTAGATTTGGCCACCCGCGAGCTCACTCCCCTTGTCCTCCCTTTGCGATCAGAGCCAAGCACTTGGCTGAGTGCGTCTGTGGACAAAGATGCCTTGTCGGCATCAGACTGCGACTCATGCACTTCCTTAAGCTTTGCCTGAAACGACAAAAAGCACATGATTAGTAAAATAAGTAAACTAAAAAATTATAACGTAATTAACAATAATTAAACTGTCGGATTACTTACAATCGTGACCGCGACGCTCGGGGACACCTCCTTGTCCTTCCCCTTCTTCGTCCGAAGAGCCACATAAGTATCGAGCCTATGTGGCTTACCCCCTGGCCCACTCCCTACCCCCTGAAATAAAATAGAGTAAAGTAAAATTAGTATCGGCCCCGTAAAGTAAAATAATATCCAATAATATATTTTTGTAGTTATAGATAAATTAAATCTTACCTACATCCTATGCTCCACCTCAGCGTAAGAGGTCCGGCCGGAGTAGTGCACGCCCGTCTTTTTAGCCCGATTTTCCCTCCCCGATTGGCGAGATGCCAATTGTCGATCCTCGATCTCATTGTCAATGAACTTTTGCCATTGTGCCAATGAGATCGGCTCCTTGGGCGGGACGGATCCGCGCCATTGTAAAATGGACTCTCGTGTTTTTCCAAAGTACCGTGTCCGCATATTTTTCTTCCACGTCTTATGTTGCTCCCTCAACTGCTCCAAGACGGAATCGCGTAGCTTTGGATCCAAGTTGAATTGTTCCTGTCCAACAAATACAATGTTAGTTGCGAATAAATATAAATATAAATTGAAATTGAAATTGAAATATTCATATAAATATTACCTGTAGTGCCGCCCAAACAGCTAACTTGAGCTCATACGGCACCTCCTTCCAACTCATAAACCCCGGGCTGATGACCGTCTTTAGCAGCTCGAGGGATCTTGCTAAAAGCTCCGACTTGTTTTCGACGGTAATCCCAAATTTTCCATATTTGGGGAGCCTAGCGGCGGAGGAGCCCTCGTCGCCTCCGCTACCACCGAACCTAGATGACATCATCATAAACAGCATCATCATCTACGCCTTAACATCTGAAGGAGACATTTTTGCTATAAAAAAAATGTTATTAGTACAGATAAAAAAAAATGTTAATAGTACACATTTCATTTTACCTAATTGAATTAATAGTACAGATAAAAAAATGTTCCATCTATATTATAACATATGTGTAAGTTCCGTCAATACCATTTCGTTTCAATTTTGTAATATTATGTTTTTTCCAAATATTTAAAGAGTTATTAAATGGGTGCCCCACCCCCACCCACCGCCACACACACACGCACACCTACGCACACACACGCACACACCACCTCCATTTGTGATGTTCAAGTAGTTTGAAATGTTGGAATAATATACTATTACTTTGACCGTTAGTTTGTGCACCAACTAAATTGAACATCACACACACACCCCACCCCACCCCCTGCCCCCCTCCACTACCCCCTCCCCCACCACACACCACCACACACACACACACACCCCACCCCACCCCACCCCACCCCCTACAAGTCTAAGGATGTTCTTGATTAAAAATGGGAAATCTCATATCGTTTGCAAAAAGTTCATAGATTCTTAATCCCTAGGGTTATGGATATCAATTTTCTTTCACAATTATTTCTTCGATTGCGATGGGTGAAGTTCAATTATATGTTAGAACAATAGATCCTCGCAAGTTGCTCAATCATTGTGTGAATAGGTATGAGATCATAATTTGGAGGAATTCACGTCCAAGAAATAATTTGGATTGTGATACCCCTTGATAGACTTATATGTTTTGTTTACCCGACCGATTATCTATTTTATAATCCTATAGAATTAAGTTTTAGAATCAAGGAATTGATCAGATATTCATTAAAATCGGTTAGTAGAAAATTTATTTAACCAAGATGGTATTGAAAACATAATGTGGGGAATCATAATATACCGTAATCAACTTTAATAATAAGAACACATTCTTTCGAGTGATTTATAAATAATTAAATTTGAGTGCAATCATGATTATTTAGTGGAATGAATCGTGATTAAATAAATAAAGGATATAAATTAGACGGTTATAAATTGGGATTTCCTAGTATTTACTTTGAATCCAGTTTATTTATTTATCTTTGGTCCCTAGTATAGTCATTGCCCAAGTAGTAGGAGCGAAACTCTATAAAACCCTAGTTTAGCTAAAGCCCGTGAATTATACCGATATATATTGTGTAAGCGAGGATTTTAGCATAAGAATCAATTGTGGAGGGTTAGAGAGGGAGTGAAAAAAATTATACCTATTCACACACACACACACACCCCACCCCACCAAGGGCGGACCTAGGTGGTCCCGAGAGTGGGCGGTCGCCCACCCCTTGTTTTCGGAAATTTCTGTACAGGTATGCGCAAAAAAATAATATTGGGGACTATGTGTAAACTCTAGGATCGGAAGGTGTATCTGTTTGTTAGTGTTTTAAAGCTAAGGGGCAGAGTATGTAATTTATTATACTTAAATAGAAAAACACGGAAGAAACATTTTACCAAAACCCTAAACAGAAGAGTAGAAGTACCAGGAAGAGAATGTTTTTCAGGTAAGTTATTTGTTAAGTATATAAAACTTTTTTATTCAAATGTTTAATTTTTTTAAATTAAATGTTAAAAAGTATTTTTGTATTCCTTCAAAGGTTTAAATCATTCAATGTTAGGAGTATTTTTGTGTTCATTTGTAAATATTTAGGAAACTAACACTATTCAATGTTAGGAGTATTTTTTTCTCAAATCTTTAAATGTTAGAAATATTTAGTGGTATGTTAGAAATTAGGGGTATTGTATTTTTGTGTTCAATATTTAGGGGTATCGTATTTAGGGGCAATGTTAGAAATATTTAGGAGAATTTTCAAATTTCAGTGTTATTTTTTCAGTTAATTTTCAATATTGAAGTATAATTTTCTTATAATTTCAATGTTAATCCTAAAAAAATTCCCTTTGGGGCTACCGCCCCTGAACCCCTACATTGCTCGAAAAATTTCGCACCCCCTTACTAAAAATCCTGGGTCCGCCACTGCACCCCACCCCACCCTCTTCCCCCCTCCACCACCCCCTCCCCCACCACACACCACCACACACACACACACACACCCCACCCCACCCCCTGCCCCCCTCCACCACACACCACCACCACACACACACACGTACACACATACACACATATATATATACACATACACACATAAATATATAGAGAAATATATATATATAAATGGAAGAGAGAGAGAGAGAGAGAGAGAGAGAGAGAGAAATTGGACCTGAGAGAGAGAGAGGGAGGGAACGGTGGGAGGGAAAAAAGAAGGGGGGAAAGAGTTTTTGCTGGAAAAGTTGTCAGGGTCGTGTCAAGGTCATTGACCGTGACAAGAATTGTCACGGTCATTGACCTTGATAAGACCGTGACAATTAAATTTATCACGGACTTGTCACGGTCATTGATCGTGACAAGTAGTTGTCACGGTCGTGTCAAGGTCAATGACCGTGACATAAAATGCGTGTTTTTTTGTCACGGTCAATGACCTTGACAAGGCTGGCCGGCTGAAAGGTGACAATTTTCCCATTTTGGTGTAGTGATTTCAGATTGAGGTGGTGACTGACTGGAACTGGGTCCCACTCCACTATCCGGTGGAGGAAGTGGTGGTGGTGGCATCTCCGGTGCCATGTGTTTGAGCTATAGAGAGATGAATGATCAAAAGACTGATGAGATTGAGAACCTTAATGGATCTCTTTCAATGGTGAAACAACTCCACAAAGGGGGAGAACTGGTTCACCACCAGAGTGCCCGACGAGGTCAAGCTGTATAAAGGAAGAGATGTCTTCTCATTCCCACAGACAGTGCCAAACTGATGATGCAAAGATTCAGCACCACCAGATAAGTGATGATGAGCTCAAAAAGTGATAACAATGGCAGCTATGGAGATATATGTGTGTATAAGTGTATAAAGGGGATGAGTATAAGAGGAATAAGACAATGATGTATAGTGGTTCAGCCAATTAGGCCTACATCCACTGTGAGTGTATGATCTACTAAATATGGGCACTAATGGCCTTGGATAGAATGCACATAAGCTTACTCTCTCCCTCTACTGTGTGTACAGGCAGATTTTTAGTTAGCGTTACAATTATCGATCCCTTTGCAGGGTTGTAGGTGACAAGTATATATAGGTCTTGGGGGGAGTAGTGTACCCCCAATCATGCATGGTGCATGTGAGTTATGATCTAGCCAATCCCCTACTGACACCTGGAGGTGCCACCTGTAATTAATGATGACATAATATTCCCTCACGTGAGGGTTTGATATTATTATAACGATCTTCCACGTGCCATATGAGTTCCATGCACACTGTTCCACGCGTCTCCCAAATCACACATTGTGATGATGTCACCCTCAGCCTATGATGTGAGGCTGAGGGCAAAGTTCCTGCTGGCAGCGAGCTTAGCCTAGTTTCGGCCTCGTATTGTCGTACCCTCATAGGGTCGTCCAGACCATGATGAGGGGTCGGACCCTTAAAGGGTCGTTTGAGCCATGATGAGGGGTCGGCCCCTTGAAGGGTCGTCTGAGCTATGATGAGGGGTTGGCCCCTTGAAGGGTCGTCTGAGCTATGATGAGGGGTCAGCCCCTTGAAGGGTCATCTGAGCCATGATGAAGGGTCGTCTGAGCCATGATGAGGGGTCGGCCCCTTGAAGGGTAGAAAACTGGGCTCGTCCTGTGCATGAGCCCTCGTCTTGGAGGAGGACACCCTCGGCCTAGCCGGGGGTAGATATGGGTATATCAATATCATTAATTCCAATATCCTTGAGTTTTATGTAACAAATCTTTTATTGAAGACCATACAATGGTTATTATTTCTAATGAATTCTTCCGTGACAAAAGTCCCCACATGAACCAAAATGTGTGAAAGGAAAAAATAATACAAAACAAAAAAGACAAAATAAAAGGAAGAGGGGAGTAAAAGTGCACTTCCAAGCAACTATATCAGGTAAAATGCTAGCACATACCACTATATTTTTCAATACTATATTACATTCCTTGTTTTAGGCAAATCCAATTCAAAGAAATATATAAATAATAAGTATATGTTGGGTGGGTGAGTGGTTGGGTGAGGCAATACATTTTTGCAGCACCAGTCTTAACCAAATTATGTAACTTAGCTCGTTACATCAATTAAGCCTAAAAGACATGATCATAGTACTAACATGAGGAAACAAATAAAGACAGCATCTCTTTATTGTACAACTAAACCAGCATCAGTTGATACTCTCAAAGGATTTAACCAGTAAATCACCAGATAAAGGAAACTAATGCACATACTCTTGTCGTTCTTCATCAAATACAAATGATTTAGTGCTATATAAAAAGAAAGTAACCAATCACGTTAGCCTAGACATCAAAGTTTATCTTCCAGGTAGGTTGAGATAAACACACCCAATGCACCTATGGAAAGATCTAACAAAGGTCATGCTGGGATTACTTTGTGTGCAACAGTTATTCTTATACCAAATACAGGAGCAAAGAGGAGAGCCGATCCAAATCCAAGGGCATCACCAGTTCCCTTCATCTTCTTACCTCGGAACTATTGGAAAATGATTGTCTTTAATCTTTCCATCTGTCAGTATTTTGGGGATATGTAAGTTTATATAGTGTGAGAGAGAGGGGTGAGGGGGATATCAACAGGGATATGGGAACACAGAAAGTCAATAATAAATTAGGTATATAGAAAATTTGCATAGGGAGAGAGATTGACCACCTCTTTGGAAGGAGAGAGGCACAAAATCAGAGAGGTCGGTGAAGTAAAATACATGAGAGAAAAAATAAGATATAATAGTACTGACTGAGGCAGACTTGAAGATGAATAAGGTTGTGCATAATATAACATTTATAGTGGGGAGAGGGAGAGAATATAGAGTTCAATATATGGGTGACATGTGGAGTACCTAATGAGAAAGAAATATTAACATTTGTATATAATTATAGAGTATATAAAGATTCATCTACAGAATTATGAAGGTTATGGATGCATTGGATTTTGGGTTCGGTATGAGACGGTAAAGAAAGTGTCTCATTAAATTTAATTTTAATGAAAATTGAAGAGTAATAGAATTGTTTAAGATAGTTAAAGTCGGTGCTTTCCACAAATCTCATATGTAGTAAATAATTTAGTAACCAACAGTGTTATAAACTAGTGTCACTGATATGAATAAGTCTAATGTGCAACGAAACCATCAGTGTACTGAACAATTATAATGTACCGCTATTATGCAAAAATATACTATGCAAATAAACCACTATTTCGGATAGCTATAATTAGAAAACATGATTAAAAAAGGGGGAGTTGTTGGGATTAAGGGGAAGGATACTAAATACCTCTCATCACAAAATACATCATATCAATGAACCATTCATTACCATTGGAGACTTCAATACAGTTGCTCATAGTACTGAAAAAACTGGTGGCAGAGATATAGACCAGCCAGGTGTGGAAGAATTCAATAATTGTATCAATAAGGCATGTATTCTAGATTTGGGGTACAATGGCACCAAATTCACTTCTATAACACTAAAGATTTTAAAAGGGGGATTTTTGGGAAGGGCTTGATAGACGCCTAATATTAAGGAACAAAATGGGGATTTCAAATGGGCTTATTTAGATTCAAGTTGAATAGACTCAGAAAATGTAGTTGAAGCTCAAGAAATTCTTACAAGCCTCCTTATCTATCACCAAAATAATCTTGGCAACATTGGAGTTGAATTAGACTCTAAATCGTTGATAGACATTCTAAAAAAAAGAATGTCTATTCCATGGAAAATTTTGCATATCATATCAGTAGTGATTTTCTTTCAATTGTTCATATTTATAGCTTAGGAAAGGCAAAGCTGTAATACTACAGTGAAGAAAAGGTTTGTTTCTATGAAAGGCGACCAACTTTCATCATCATCAGTAATGAAATATCAAACAGTGCACTGAACATCAAAGATGTACCAAATTTATCAAGTCAATGCCCATTGCATTTGTTATATCAATATGATTTATCAATAGAATACTTTGAATCCTTTCATTTTTAGATTTTGAAAATAAGCAAACAACAAAACTGAATACAATAAGTGGGCATAAGAGCAGTGATTTTTACAAAATGAAGCCTAACCTTATGAAATTATCAACCTGTCATTAAAATTTTTGCAAAAGATGTTTTATAAGAAACTAGAGATTGAATATCCAGACAAGCTAGAGGAGTGGCAATGTTCAATGTTCCATTGGCTCATATGATCATAGTTGGAGCTGATTTTATCAAGATCTATGTAACATGTGAGGAACATAACATATATATGTACATTTTGCCTTAAACATTAGGATGACTTACTGAAATAATAACATATGAGATAATTTGATAAGACTTCTCTCGATAATGGTATTCAAAAGTAAATATCTCAAATTGCTTCAACATAAACACAAAACATAAAGAAGCATACCAAATATTAAACTAAGAAAATAATGTCAAATTTCGTGAACATCTAAGCATCCTTAAAAATAAAACCATTCAAACTAGAAAATTCATATCAATGATCATCTTCATCCATGTCAGTATCATAATCATCACTTACAATATCATAATCATCACTGGTCGCCTCATTTTCATCACTTTCATCTACATCACTCTCATTAGATTCCTCGTCGGCTCTGAATTATCTTCATAAGTCTCAGAAACATCCTCATCACTACAATCCTAATCAATATCAATAGAGATATCAACACCACCATCTATATCAACTATGTTGTCAATAGTTGTTTGCTCCACATCATCCCTAACCCATGTAATATCCCCATCATGTTTTATTAGAGTATCATCCAGTTGTTAGATGTTGTACGACTCAAGTTTTGCATCTATTGTGTCATCTCCATAAGTATCTTAACCTAAATTCCACATAAATCTCTCAGTGTCATCTTCATGATAGCTTTTTAGTCTTCTGCAATCAGGTCTCGCATAAACCAAATTTTTTTGGCCTGAGATGATAATATAAAATTTTCATCTGACAATCGATTATGCTTGTATAGTGAATGTTTGAAGTTCACTAATGTGAACTCAAAATCATCCTTTGCTGGCCCTAAATGGGTATCAACCCAATCACACTTGAATATAACAAACTTGAAATCATTTGAATAACGCAATTTAAATCATCGGTTAATACTCCATAATATGTTACATCCCTCGAAATAGGTCGTTTGTCCTTTGCACTTGCAAAACTTTCGGTGGTGGCATCAAGCATAACTCCATTATTCTGAGGATTCAATATTCTCTCACGCTTCTTTGTGCTAAACCTAAACCCATTTACAATATATCCTATGTATCTCCTAGACCATTGGGAGGGGCCTGAAGCCAAAATTGCAACTTCCTTTGACACCTCACCCTCATTTAGATTCCGTACCTAAAAAATTTCATATGACTGAATAATAATAATTAAATGTGTAAAAATTAAACATGTTATTAAGATATTGAAATGTGGTTACAAATAAATACAAAGATCACATACATGATCCCCTAACCACTTGTGAAACATTTCATTGTGAATGCGGTTAATTTCGTAGTGTCCTGCATGAGGTCTCTCCCATTTTACCATTGCTATATGTTTCCTGTAAAATATGTATGCATAAATTGAATAACATAGAGTGATATTTAATTACATAAAGTTTAAAATTCATTCAAATTTTATCTTACTCATGAAAAAGCTTCACTACAGCGGAGTCGAATAACACGTACCGATGTGCTTGTGTCAATGAAGTGTCATCAAGCATAAATGCTACTCATTTACCTAATGTATGACCTATAGAATTTGAGTTGTCATCGACTTCATCATTTCATAAAGGTCAATTTAACTTAATCTCAACATCATCGAGGTACCTCGCACAGAATGTCGTGCATTCCTCTTCTAGGTATCCTTAAACAATTGAACCTTCTTGATGACTTCGGTTACAAACATATTCTTTTAGTGTGAATAAAAACATGTTCATCATTGTAAAAATTAAAGTAGTATTCATATGCATTCATTTAGGTGACACAAACATAATGCATACACGAAACGTAACTCTCGATGGGATACATCTAACGAAAATGTACTGGTCCAACAATCATTGCCTCAGTGAAATGGATTGTCAAATGCTCGACAACATCGAAAAAATATGGGGGGAGATTTTCTCAAGATGACAGAGTGTAAGAGCAACACGATCTTGCAAATATTCATTGTCTTTGAACGTCATTGTCTTTGAACAAATATGCCGATAGAAATTATATAATTCAATCAAAGACCTTGATACATTCGTAGGAAATGATTTTCGTACTGCTAGCGAGAGTAGTTGTTGCATTATGATATGATTATCGTGGATCTTAAGTCCAGAAATATTTCCCTCCTTAATGTTTACACGCCGTGAAATATCTGATGCATAACCATCTGGGACTTTGATATTCTTTAAAACCTTATAAAATGTGTCTTTATCACTTTTACTCATTATGAAACATGCTGATAGTAAATATACATTATTATTTTGCAAGCTCTTAGGGTGCAATGCTTTTCGATTACCCATGTTCTCGAGGTCTATACGAGCTTTTATATTATCTTTTTATTTTCCATCAACATTTAACAATGGCCAAAGTATGTTATCACACACATTTTTCTCTACATGCATAACATCATGATTGTGACGAATCAAGTGGTCCTTCCAGTACGGTAGCTGAAACAATATGATTTTTTTTCTTCCAATTTAGAGAACTGTCGCCATTCCCTTCATCGTAGATACTCATTTTTTCTCTTCCTCGTCGCCGATGAGTGACCCTTCTCATTATTTATTTCCATTTCCTCTAATTACTCCAAGATATCATCCCCGGATACTAGAGTGTGCTTCACTTCTCTTTCGACTTTCCCACCAAAGCAATAGTGTCATTTATGAATTTATGGTTGTGATCCAACCACCGGCGATGGCCCATATAGAAAAATTTCTTCCCATTCTTTAACCATTTTGAAGGAGTGTTCTTATTTTAATAAGGATAAGCCAATATCCCTTATGTACTCCAACCTGACAAGTTCACATACGGAGGAAAGTAACTAATTGTCCACATTAACACTGCACGCATACAAAATAATTTTTTTTAGTCGATGCATTGTAAGTAAGTATGTCATGATTCCACAATTCCATCAACTCGTCTATGAGAGGCTACAAGTAAACATCAATATTATTTCTAGGGCCACGTGGACCATCAATCAATGTACACAATATAAGATAAGGTTGTTTCATACATATCCATGTAGGATAGTTGTATATCATCAAAACAACGGGCCACGTTCTATGAGAAATGCTTTTAAAAGGATTGAAGCCATTGGCTTCTAGTCCAAGCCTAGTATTGCTCGAGTCACTACAAATATATGGATTTTATTGATTGAAAGTTTTTTATAATTTAGAAACGATGGGGTGTCCTAATATGCCATCGCCATAGCGTTCCTCCACATGCCATCTCATTAGGGAGGATGTTTTCAATGACATAAATAATCTTTGAATCCTTAGTTTCAGTGGAAAATACCTATCAACCTTTGCAGGAATTTTTTAATCCTTATCTTCTTTATCATCAGACTCACGCCCAAATTCCTTCCAACTTGATTCATGACATATTATACAATACTCACAATCTTTGTCCTCTTTCTAATACAACATACAATCATTTGGACATGCATGAACTTTTTGATAATCAAACCCGAGATTATTAACCATCTTTCTTACTTGAGAGTTCAAACTTGGCAGTTTCTCACCCTCCAGAAGTGCCTATTTTAAGAATTGAAGCCATGTTGTAAATGATGTGTGGTTTCACTTATAAAGTTTTTTCATATGAAATAGACAAATAATAAATGAAAGTGACGAGAAAGATTTACAACTAGGGTCTTTTAACAACTTGAAAAATGTTGATGCATTTTCAGCCATACCATCCTGATCTTCATATGAGCCGTTACATCACATACCCTCTTCACTTCAATTTACGACTATATCATGTAGTAGTCCACGCATATCATCTCTTGTGTTCGAGTCATGCACTTCATCCACTCCACTAAATCCCATTGTGTATGGAACACATTTTACGTGATAAATCCACCTAGTGTAATTCTTAACAAACCCATATATGATGTGGTGCTCATAAACAACTAATCTTTTAGGGCTAATGGTATTTTGACTTTCTTACATGGGCACTTGATCACTATCTTAGGGTATTTATTGGCAAATGCATAATCAAGAAACCCATTAACTCCTTCAATATAAGGTTGAGAAACTCTTGAAAATTCCATCCGACTCTTAGCATTATCAATTTGAAAAGATTGTTTCTTACCTCACAATATCACAAAATTTTTGTTAGATTCATTAGGAAAACATCATAAAAAATACAAAAAATATACAAAATGTTAAACCATAAATCATCAATACACACCTTTGAAACAATGAAAATTTACAAATAGTAAGACTTTAATTATAACACCATTTGGATATGGCTTTATATGGAAACTACCAATATTTACTGATATAAAATGGGGAAACTTAACTATCAATATATTTTAACCTTAATTAGTTAAAAACTATTAAAAAAACTCACTCATAACAAAATCAATTACCTAAAGATATTAATGTAGCATTGAATCAAGACATATTAAGAAGAAGACTAAGTCTTATGCCTAAACATTTTCTTTTAAACAAGAATAATGTATAACTATTGAATACCCCAACACAACAGCTCACATCAAGACTTAATTTTATAAAAGATAAAAAGATAAAACAGAAAAAATTCCATAAGGCTTTCGATTAAAAAAACAACTTTAGTGATTCGGCCCAGGGGGGAATCGATTCAGAAAGTGAATCAATTCGGCCTCCTGGGCGAATTAATTCGGATTCCCAGAAAATGTGAAAATCCCTTTTTAAGCCTATATTTCCTAAATTGTTATCGGGGAAACTCTTGGGACATTGTTCAAATTTAATGAGGAACTTGATATATTACAATAGGCCTATGATATGGTCGTGACTTAGTCTTATTAAGAGAATTAAGGCGAGAATGAAACGGGATTAAATTGTGACGTAACTAATTCGAGAGAAGGAGGGTGAATAACGAAAATCTCAAATGAACAAAATATGTTAATCAATAGTGTATGATAGAGTTAACTACTAAAATGACTTAAGGGGGTAATTAGGACCCTTAGAATAGAGAATAATACATGAACAAATGCGATAATGAGAATAATCGTAGTGTGATAGAATGATGAGTATTCGAGAGATAAATACTATGTATGAAGTATGATAATGAGGTTGTGTGCTAAGTGGGATAAGTAAAAAATGTTAGAATTGCACAATAGTTGAGAGGTGAGGAAACTCAAGAGAGTGTATCTGAACCTAAAATGTGTAATCAATAACTGATTTTTTATTTGTGATAAATACTGGCTAAATGTTTTCAAAATGTTTTGGGTTCCAACCCTTGCTACAAATATTTTCCAAAAACTTTTAGGTGTCCATCCCAGGGACACCAGACTTGACGATCTATTCTATGAACGATTAGCTGCAGCACTGTGGAGGCTTGCAGGACTTGATTAGAGGCTTACGCATTTCATTCCTTGTGTAGGATTTCATTTCAATCTCTCAATTGGGCATGTTGCCACATTTAGACTTTATTTATTCAGTTATTCAGTTCAGATTTATATCGAAAATTATTTAATATCTGTTGGACTTATTTATTGGATTTGGATTTTGTAGCCGATGGTTTATTCGGCAAGACATTTATTCATTTATTTATTCCTTGTGATGGTTTAGACTATATTCATTGTGTGAATATTTTAATTTAGTTTTTTGCACAGTATTATTAACTGTGTGATGAAAGATAAGATTTTGACACTGACTTAATTAACGGATAAGTGGTTAGTAATTAATATGGATTTCGACAGTGATGCTGAAAATGAACTAAATGAGAAACCTCTTTTAATTCAATAAAGGACTGATCACACGACATTTAATTAGCCGGGGTGTCACAGGGAAGTCCAGCATTTTACTTTCGAAGAAGAAACAAGTTCTTAAGCTACTTTCATCTCGAGGAGATGACTGGTTAGTGGTTTGATTTGTCATGGTGGGTGTCCCAAGCTAGGGTGTATTAATATACTAAGATTCGATGATAATGCTTGTGAGGAGTCATGGACTCCGAGAGATGGTGTAGGTTTGCCTTTCGTAAACCATAGCGGTTGCATGCGGATGGGATTCCCTCAGAAAGATTATTTATTCATTCTAATTCATTGCTTTCTTTTATTTTGAATAATTGGGGACCGTGTTCCTCTGGTTCCAATGGTTGACGACGATGCCCAAACAATTTTGGCAGTCTGGTATTGTTCCATGTCAAGGTTTGTTTATGCTGTGGCTTGGCTCAGTATGAGTGCGGATGGATCGAGTGTTCTCATTACGGCTCGGCAACTCGGAGCGCTCTTATTTAAAATATCCCTTTATTTCAACAAGTTTCGTGTACGTGTGTCTCACATTCTGCAGCACGATTTGATCGTAGTATCCACTTTCCATAGGATTAGAGATCTTATAAATTGGACGGTATAGCGATTGGAGGCTCTAGTTATAAAGAGAAATATTATTATTCGAGGATATCGTAAGGTGTTAGAACTCGAGAAAACTTAGCACGTAGAGTCATTTTGACACAATGAGTGAATTGGTACTATACTCGGGTGAATGATCCATAGTTAGACACCTTGAGTGATCCTCGATTCATAGAGGAATATTTTCGAAGGTGTTAGTCGGTGCACAATTCTAAATTGGTCGGTGTGTTGCTCCTCGAAGCAAGTAACTTTCTATGCAAGGTTAGTTTCAAGTTAAGTGAATTTGAATGTTCAACTAGACCGAGAATTTAAGGAGACTCGATAAACGTAGTCCTAAGAAATTAAAGCATTTTGTGATAATAGGTTGGGTGATAGTTGTGTATCATTTTGATCTTGGGTGAGCATAGATCACTAGAGAGTGTTACCATATAGATATGCTGGTATATGATGGGCACTAGCAAAAGAGACCCATGAATTAGATGAGCATGACCTCGAGTAAGTGGATACTCGAGGACGGGTATATGACTTTGATGGCTAACCTGATGGTGAGAATTAGAACACGTCACATGTAGAGCTCTTTTATAATAGCCCATTGTGAAAGAGCATATGACGACTTCTCAGTGATCGAGGACTTCGATGATCTAGCCCTGAAGGATTCCTACGACTTAGCATTAGAGCTGATAAACCCCAGGAATTTGAGAAATTTGTAGATCGATAATTTTGGGGATGAAATTTCCTAAGGATGGAAGAATGTAACACCCCAAACCTCCAGACCACTCTAATATATAGTCAAAATTTTTTGCAAGTGTCCTAATGAACAACATGATAAAAGAACCTGAATTGAAAATCCCAATAACTTTTAAGGGAGAAATAGTAATAATCTTCTCAGAAGAAGATATATATGCCCTAGTCGAACCTTTCAAACATTCGATCGTAGGCAAATTCTCCCATGGAAGGACATTAATTGAGATCATTAGAAAAAACTTTCAAACCTTTTCACTTAAAGTAGCCTTTACGATAGAGTTGTTAGATTCAAAACATATTCTAATTAGACTTAATTGTGAGGAAGACTATGTTCATCTTTTGCTTAGAGATCAATGGTATCTAGGTAAATTTCCTATGAGAACATTCAAGTGGACAACATCCTTCAAACTAGAGGAGGAAAGTCTAATGGTACCAGTTTGGAACAACCTTCCAAACTTACCTGTTCCCTTTTATGCCAAGTCTTCCACATAATCTATAGCTCAATTAATTGTAAACCCCCTAAAAGTGTATTCCTCTACAACCTCTCTCACCAAACCAAGTATTGCAAGATTTTGTGTTTAAATAATACTCATTCAAGAAAGAACCCACACAATTTGGATAGGATGTGGAACTAAAGGTTTTTGGCAACAAATTTCATATGAAAATATACCCTCTTTTTATCAATTTTGCAAGAAAAAGGGTCACCAAGAGTCAAAATGCATGTTTAAACATCCAAATACCAAGAATCATGTAAAAAAGTAATAAAACTCGAGAAAAAGTCCAAAGAAAAGAAGAAACTCAAATAGAGAATGCTAATACAAATCAAGAAACAGAGAAAACGCATCAAGATTCACCAAAATCAGATACAAAAAGTAACAGTAGAACCAACAAATTTAAAATTCTTCAAAATTTCCCATTAGACTCTGAAGAAGATAATCAAGAGACCGCAATAATACTTAATTCAAAGAAAAAATCTAAATCCCATCTCCAAGATTCTAAGGAAAAGATTCACCATGGAGAATAATCATAAGAAGAAACCTTAATTGTGGATCAATACAATGTGTCTCCTAAAGGATCAGATCTTCCTCAATAAGAAAAAAACTTTACAATAGCTAAAGAGTACCAATCAGACACAGAGGATGGATTTATTATACTGCCAATGATAGAAGAACTCCAAAATTTTGCATCTTGGCTCGATTTCAAATGGAACAAATATCAAGAAAAGAGAGCATCAAAATAGATTCAACAAAAGCAAGAGGTTCAGTCACTATAATTTTGAATGCTCAAAAATCAAGTAATATTTCTAAATAAATTCCTTTTAATCCTCTTTTTAGAATATTCATAAGATCATTATGCAAAATGAAAGCTCTAAATCCCCTTCATTTTCTAAATGATAAATTTTATTTGTTGGAATGTAATGGGAGTGACTAATAAAACCACTAATAGAAGAATTCAAAGAATCATTAAAAACTACCACCTTTTAGGTATAGCTCTATTAGAACCCAAAGTATAATCAGTCACTTTAAATAAATATCAAACTAGATGGAAATTATCAAATATTTTAAGTAACAAGCCCAATAAAATATGGTTTTTATGGAAAACTGATTTGGAAGTCAAGTTGGTTCATGACTCAAAACAACACATTGAATTTTTAAATACACTAGTGTTCCTAGCTCTAGTTTATGCCAAATGCACTGAAGTTGAAAGACTAAACCTACCGTCAGATTAGAGTATATTATAATAACTTCCACTAATCAGTCTTGATTGGTCATTGGAGACATTAATGTGGTCTCTAATGAAGAAGAAAAATTAAGAGGAAATTAACTTGAATTTCATGCTATTGAAGACTCTAAGGATATAATATCTTCTTGTACCTTTATGGACTTAGGCTACTCAGGATCAAGTCTCACATGGACAAACAATAGAATCCATGGTACCATTTTCTGTAGACTAGA
This sequence comes from Sambucus nigra, assembly GCA_949130495.1. Lineage (NCBI taxonomy): Eukaryota > Viridiplantae > Streptophyta > Magnoliopsida > Dipsacales > Adoxaceae > Sambucus > Sambucus nigra. The sequence goes on along the minus strand of OX422209.1, from coordinate 528,298,092 downwards.
CAGAAGTTTAGTTAATAAAAAATGGTTGATCCAATTTCTTCAAACTAGTATATCTCACTTACATAAATCCTTCTCAGATCATAGTCCCCTCTTGTTATCCATAAGGAGTCCTATAGACTAATGTTCTGAAGCTTTTAAGTTCCTTTCAATGTGGTGCATCAATTCAAATGTGCAAGAGATAATTGAAGATGCTTGGTCATCTAATTTTCAAGCTCTTTCGATGACAAATTTTGCATTGAAGCTAAAGAACCTAGAATCAAAATTGAGACAATGGAATAAGTATAATTTTAAAAATGTTTTCCAATCAGTGAAAGATCTAGAGGATCTAGTCCTTATCAAAGAAAATTCTTTGGAATAGTCCCCTGATGAATTAACAAAAAGTGATATGTCTAAAGTTAGGGATCAATTAAACATAGCCTTACAAATAAAGGAAACCAATTAGCATCAAAACAGTTACTTAAAATGGCTCAAACTAGGAGATCTTAACGTCGGATTTTTTCATGCTTCAGTTAGAACGAGAAAAAGAAAACTATCTATTATAAGAATAAATAACTCTCAAGAACAATGGGAAGAGTCTAGTGAGGAAATAGAAAAAATATTTCTAGATCATTTTCAAAATTTATGGAATGTAGATTTCAAACTAATGAATCATGCATTTCTGGATATTATTCATAAAGAACTTACTTAAAGAGGATGAAATATACTAAGCTATAAAAGACCTTAATCTTTCTAGTGCCCCACGTCCTAATCGACTTGGGGGAGACTTCTATATTAAGTTTTGGGATATTATTAAGGCTGAATTAATCAAAGACATTCATTCCTATTTTGATGGAGCAAACCTTCCTATGAGCTAGACATCAACTTCCACAGCTTTAATCCCCAAGATATCTCATTAATCTTCTTTCTCTCAATTTAGACCTACAAGCCTATGCATTTTTTTCAACAAAATAATCTCAAAAATCCTAAATGATAGACTATTTAAAATTGTTCCTTTTATTATCTCTCAAAACCAAAGTGGATTTGTAAAAGGGAGGAGAATTCAAGACAATATTCTTCTAGCCTAAGAAATTGTTCAGCCTATTAGAAAAAAGTCTTATGGAAACAATGTTATAATAAAATTAGATATGGAGAAGGCATATGACAAAGTCCATTGGTCTTTCTTATGAGAAGTGCTTAGAATATTTGGTTTTAATGAGCAATTTATAAATATGGTTTGGAGACTCATATCTAATAATCGGTATTCACTGATTTTAAATGTTCAAAGTATGGGTTTATGTCATTCTTCTAGGGGTCTAAGACAAGGATACCGCTTATCTCTTAGTTTGTTAATCATAGATGCAGAAAGTTTTAGTGAGAATATAAATAAACTCTTCATTCAAAATTAGGTAATCCCTTATTCTCAGCCTCTAAAAAGCCAACTAATCTCACACTTCGAATTTACTGATGATATAATTATATTTATCAATCGGGGAAGACAGAGCATAAAATCCCTCATTAATCTGATGCAAGGTTATGAAGAAACCTCTTGTCAGCAATTTACTACTCAAAGAGCTCATTCTATGTAGATTAAAAAACTAGTCCTCATAGAAAAGATACAATAGCCAACCAGATTGGATTATCAAACAAAAATATCCCAATGAAATATCTAGGATTTTATATTAACAAAGGTAGGAACAAAGTAATTCAATTCAAAGATCTCATATCAAAAATAAGAGAAAAGCTAAATTCTTAGTCATCCAAATTGATTTCTCAAGCTGGTAGAGCTACCTTCGTAAGGCATGTGCTCCAATCAATCCCACTTTATACATTATCAATATTAAATCCTCCTAAAATAGTTATTAAAAGATTGAATAATTTATTCATTAAATTTTATTAGGGAGGTTGTTATAAAGAAAATCCTTATCATTGGACAAAATGGTCAGATATTTACTTTCCTTTTGAAGAGGGAGGCCTAAAATTTAGAAACTTAGAAGATATAATTACTTCCTCTAGCTTCAAAATTATATTGGAAACACAAGTTTAAAAAAGGTCTACGAGCAACATCTATTATTATTAAACATAAAAAAGGTTTGTCAATTAAATATGGATCAAAAACTGTAAAAAGAATAACAGGTATTCAAGAAAAGTAAAACACTTTCATTCAAGAAGAAAATCAAATCTGTCAGCCATCTCAAACAAAATAATTCACTTTTAAATCAGACTATAATGCTTGTAGGCAATCAAGGCCTATATCTCTCAGTTGGAAAATAAACTAGATCAAAGAGTTTCCAATGAAAATATCTAATTTTACTTGAAAACTTCTAAACAATTCAGTTCTTTTTAAAACAAAAATCAAGAGAGAAGATATCAGAATGGCATCAATTTGTAGTGTTTGTTCATCAGATGAAGACAGTAGCCAATATGTTCTTGTTGAATGTGTAATGGAAAAACATGTTTGGTCATTTTTTTCTCAATTATTTGGTTTGAATGCTAATAAATCTTCCTATAGGTCTTTACTTTTATCTTGGTGGATGAATAATCCTAAAAGGGACTACCTAAGATTCTTGTTCTCCATAATGCATAAAATTATCTTGTGGGAATTATGGAAAGATAAAAATATGACCTTGTTTGAATATATTAAAACCACGTCTAGTTTTATTATTCAAAACCCTATTACTCTTGCGATAAATTTTCTTCAAAACTGTAAGTTATATGACAAAACCAATCAACAAGACCTTCAAATTATCAATACCTTTAACATTAAAACCTTGCAAAAGAAATTTAAGATTATTAAATGTGCCTGGACATAACCTCCTATAGGATTCTTCAAATTAAATATATATATGGATCATCTAAAGGAAATCCTGGCTCAAATGGTATTGGAGGAGTAATTAGAGATAATCAAGGGTTTTTTATATAAAGTTTTGCAAAATTTATTGGTTTCAATACCTCATTCAATGCAGAACTTATGGCCCTAGATGAAGGTCTTAAGTTGATTGCTTACTTAAATATTTCAAATGTCATTATAGAATCTGATTGTAAAGCTATTATATATGTTTTACTAAGGAAAGCAAAACCTCCATGGACTTTCAAAGGGAACATTGACAATATTATTTATCCAATCAATTACTACTTTAACCATATTTGGAGAGATCAAAATGTAGTTGCAGATTTCTTTGCTTCAAGGGAGCTCATTAACCAATTTGACTCTTTTTATTAGAGATTTAATTATGTTCCAAGCTTAGTTAAAGGTCATCTCAATATGGATAGGCATAATCTCACACATATTAAAATTAAATCCAAAAGATTGTAATTGGGATATAATAAATTTGCAAATTTAGAGACTTTAAACTTTCATTTATTTGTAATGGGGATATTTTATAAATCCCCAAGTTTAATTTTTTGAAAATCACATCAATTTGTAAAGGGGATAATCTATAAATCCCCTCATTTATGCTTTATATCTAGAGTATTGGTACCAACCTCTAGATAATTTCAAGTTTGGTTTTCTAAGCCATAGAGAGGTTGTTTCTCTATGTTATTATTAATAAAATGTGTGGGGGTATTGTCCCTCTTTGATAAAAAAAAAAAGGTTGCCTTAATACACTTCACCACACAACCCTTTTCATGACATATTCCTTATTCTTTTATATCATTCTCGAAATCTTCTGATAAATCGTGTACTTTAACAGGCTTCACGCCGCCGGTGACACCACCATATACTATGTCCAGTGGTTTTGGGTCTTTTACCCCAGGCTCCGAGCCCTCCTTAATTATCCCAGTGTCATCTGAGTTCCTTTTATGTGTTTTAACATTTTACAAATGTCCAAATGATTCCTTCTTTCCCTTTTTACCCGTCGAAGTAAAACTCGAGGTTTCACCCCAACTCGTGTTACACTTTGAAATTATCATTTCATGCCCTTTAAAATTTAACTTTGATTTTTACTCAAAAATCATATTCATTTAGGACAAATTTGTGTAACACTCTTTACAACATTATTATTTCATAAAAATGTTCCACCGTTTATTTCCAAACTCACTTTTTACTCCATTTCACAAGTGTTAATTTCCCAAAACACCATTAAGTTATCCCCATACTAACTTCTTAAATGTTTTTAAACACCTTAACACCATTTTAACCCTTTTTGGAGTAACTTTCCGTTCAATTGGAAACATCTCTATTCCCTTATTTCCGTTCCAAATTCATAAGTGTAAATCTTTCAAAACATTATTAAGTTACAGATATCAACTTCCCAATGTTTAACCATTAACACTTAAACAACAGCTTTACTAACCGTATTTCCAAATTAGACATTTCTTTTCTTCTTTATTGAAGAAATTTAATTACACTTAAATGCTACTTTTATAAGAAAATACCATCCCCCTTTTATCAATTCATGTAGTCTTACAACCTTATATCCATTAAACATTTTACCCCTTTTTCACACACTTTCAAGATTAAAATTTCAACTTTCTTGATTTCTTATTTAAACCCAACAAACCTCCTTTAAACTTGTTCACATATTTATTATCAAAATACTACAAGTTTATAAGCATGGAAAGACGGATTTTAAATCCTAAAATCCTATTAAATGGGTTAAAATACATTTCATTCTAGAATTTTAATATACTTGCAAAATTATGCTTTTCAAGACATAAAGACATTATTGATTTCTTCAAACTTAACAAATGTCTTTTATTCTAAAATCTCCATTTTAGCAAGAAACTTTATCTCACAAACATTTACCAAAATCAACATTATTTGTCAAACATTATATTTCATTAAATTTTTAGCATCAAATTTCTAGAAAACACACCATTTTCCCAAAATACCAGCTTAATATTCCATAACTCTAAAATATTTACTCATCCTTTATTTCCTAACAAAATAATATTTTACCAACATTTTTATTCCATACAAATATTTATTATTAGTCTACTAGAAACCATCATTTATTCATGTCTGTCGTACACATGTAATCTAACAACAAGACTACTAGTAATGGAAATGGTGTCTTAAACACTAAGGATATATTTTCTCACCTCAAAGACTTCATATGGTGGTAAGAAGGTTGGTGTAGGAGGAGAAAACCGCACCTTCAAAGGTTTCCTCAAGGGGTTTCTAAATGCATCCTAAAAAATGCTCCATATTTTCTCCATTTAAGCCTCCAAGCCAAAGACCCCTTCAAACTCCATGAAACCTTCCATCATCTTCTCCAAAAATCCCCCAACACTTCTCCGAAATTTGTAGTTCCACTTCAACAATGGTGGAAATGGGTGTTGTAGGCTTGAATATGATGAAATACTAATTGAGAGTGGTGGTTTATAGTAGTGAATTGGTAGTAGGATGGTGGAGAGAAGCCAAAAATTGTGGAAGACTTCTCCACATTCTCCCTCCCTCTTCCATATTCTCCCAATTCCCAAACGACCTAAACCAAGCCTTATAAAAACCCTAAAAACACAAGAAACCCATTTTTACCCATCTAGGCTCGCCAGATTTCGACAACTCAAAGATCCAAGGGCCAAAAATGTGAGAGTGGACGAGGGCTAGTCAAATTTTATATTTTCGAAGCACGTCATTCGAATGACATGAGCCTCGTTCAAACCACATGCCCATCTCATTTGATATATGGCTTCACGCAACCTTTGCGCGATGTGGGACCTTAAGTCAGTGAGATCTCGCTTGAAGGTTATTTGAACCTCTGCTTCAAGTAACCTTCGTGCAACATCTTTTCTCGCTTCTAACGACACCTTATGTCATTTAAACGACCCATTTCTACCAATTCTTTTATTTACTTCAATTTTGATCCATAACCTCTAATAATTATCATCAAACCTCATTTCATTATAATTTATACAAAATTTAAATGAATTATTAGGGAAGGGTATTACAAACTTCCCTCCTTGAGGAATATCATGCTCGAAATTCTCGATCCGTCAATCCATAAGCTTACGGGTTTCACCAACTTCTATTGTAATCCATAGAAATCCTCAAAGATAAAATCATCGAAGTTCTCAATACTAATGTCACACTACGTGCCCCCACATCGGATTTTTCACTAAATAAGCAATATGCAACATTTTTTAATGCTTACCATCTTGAAAACCATGAACGCCGCATAATCGACTCTGAGTCTCTGCTCACGTGATGATCATGTCCAAACAATTTCTAACACTACATATTCTAGTACCCAAGGCATACCGGCGCGTCCACTGTCCACTCTCTCTAGCGATGAACACTCACTCAATGTGAACTGTAATACAACCAATCATCATATTCGTCACCAAAGTCAATCCCACCTTACAACTTCACATTCTTCATCCCATAACTCTTCAGGCTATTCTGACTAATCCTCTATCATCAATGCATAAACTTAACAAAAATAATAAAAATAAAAATAGTTTTGTATTTATATGATTTTCTTAAAAAAATGTTTTTGGCCTTTCTTAAAGTTTTTCAAAAATAAAATTCTTTTGATATTTTTTGAAAAAATATCAAACCCAGAAAAATATGATACACTCTAGGAAAAATAATACGGAATAAGCGTGACAAACAGAATCGTAACCTAGAGATGATAGAATGACTTATTGAGAAGGGTGAGATAGATGAAAATTATCACCCTCATCCCCTACTCTAAACACATTCTTTTTCTCCAAACATCTTCTCTTCTTTTTACCTTAGAAGTGGTCATCCTTTGAATTCTTCCACTAGAAATTGGGATGCTCGAACCATATATGCAACACATTCTTAGAGTTTATACAAGTATCCATTTAAAATGGAGGGACATCCCACTTTGCGCAAACCGACAGCAATAATCTCTAACATGACCTTTTCTTTCGTAATGGATGTAAAAGTATGGTTGTGAAAGATACACTTTCTTTGTCTCATGAGAAATTATCAGAAAAGAGATAGGAGATAAATTTATTAACCATTTGGCAAACATGATCCCTTTTTTTTACTTAGACTCTCGTACATTGTCGTAGCCAACTCTTTTAGTCCTTCAAGGATTGATATTGTCCAAGGAGCATATTCTCAAGGTTCTCGGAATGAAATTATAATTCATTCTTCACCTTCTTAGACTCTTGATAGTCTTTATTGAGATCCTCATCTAACACATCACGTGCACATGATGAGTCATGGAGAGCCATCTTCAAGGTAGCGACTATGTCATTCAAGAACTAAATATCTTTATCCCCTACGATCAACTTCTATGTGAGAGTAAATTCATAATTTTTTAAGATAATCATTTGTGCCTCAACCTCCTTCAAAAGCGTTACTCACTCTCAATAGTCAACCTTCTAAGTAAGCATATTTTTCACTCTTTCCATTCCTCGACTCAACACAATGTGTTCATTGAACTTGACTTGAAGTTGTTCTATAGTCTCATCAACAAAACTCCTTTCCTCCACAATTTTGTCTCTATCGGTATCAGACTCAACACCAACGTTCTGAAACTTATTTCCAATAAAGGAGTTTTAAGCATGACCTGTATCATCGATGGCATTGAATGCATTGAAGTTACGTTCAATGGGACACTCATTGTTGGAGTCGATATTCCTATCGCTAAGAGTGGCCTACATCGCCTTATTTTCATTACTTCTTCTCTTTAGCCTAGCAGGACACTCATGTGCCAAATTACCAAAACCTTCGTATTTAAAATACCCTCCAGAGCCAACATCTAATTTCTCTTCACTTTAAGACTTACGGTCTCATTTATTAGAAGACTTTTCTACATTATTGGATTAATCATTTTCTCCTCCATTATTATTAAATGTATACTTTTTTGGATTAAATTTAAGAAAATTATTGAATTTCTTAGTCAACTTGGAAATATCAACATCATTCTCATCGAAATCATTTTCTTAGATCGAGAGAGAAATATTTTCTGCCCACAATGTGATGACATTATATTTCTTTGATGGTGAACAAATTTTTAACTCAAAGGTTTGAATCGACCCTATAATCTCCTATACCTTCATGTTGTCTACACCTCATATGACATTTAAGGCTGAGATGTGAGGAACGAACCTAAGTGCTAGTGACCTGAGGATTTTCCTAACAACCCAAGAGTTTGTATCTTCTTTCCTAGATAAAAGTGAAACTTCATGACGTCGAAGAATTTTCATAAAACGTATCAAAGGTCTAATTATCTTGCATCTTAAATGACTCAAACTAGGTGGAAAGATGTTAGAGCTTTGAGACCCGTACGGTATTAGTACCCTTGCATGTGAGTTAGAGAATATCTTGTGCCTCCTTAGACGTATTAGATGTAGATATCCAGTGGAATTCTGGGGTGACTCCATAGAAAATGGAATTAAGCTTTCTCGAGTTGTAGTTAGCTACCCTATGTTTATCCTTGGACTAATACTCCCTAGATTTAGGGACAACAATTTCTCCTAGCAAGATTATTGGACATCTCCCCCCTTAACCACAACTAACCACACCTTTTCGTCTTAAGACTTCAAAAAATTACCATATGCACTTTCCAGTATGCATAGTTACTACCATCAAACACATGAGATTGTGTGACCAACTGACCCTCACTAGACATAACCTCAGATGCATGATTAACACCCGATCGGATACAAGTTTAAAAGTGCCTAGGTATGTGCCTTAAGGATCTAAGTTTAATTAATTATTTAATTAACAAGTTAAAACAAATTAAAAATATTTTTAATTCGAACCAAATTTTAGTTTACCAAATAAATTGATTTTAGTCCAAATTGAATGCAGTGAGTTATTAATCAGCGAAAGAAAAAGTGAAAAAAAAAACACAAAGGACATGAGATTTTAAGTGGAAATCCTTATAGGAAAACCACAACCTACATAAAGTCCACTAATACATAAAGCTCCACTAAGTTTAACGTGGTATAGTCTTTAAATATTCAACAGAATATGGCACAGTTCAGTACCATCCAGAAAAAGTAGCTCTTGCCTAAGTATCTACCGATCAGTCTTAACAAATGGAGTTCCTTTCTTCTTCAGAAGCAGAGATCAATCTCCATAAATCAGCAGTAGAGCAACAATCTACAAGGGTTTGAATGTGTATGTGTATCTAGGGTTTGACAAAACTCAACAAATCATTCATAGTAATATGATTTGGAAAACCAAAAGTATTTTTCTTAAACAAAACTTGAGAGACTTTTGGGACAGTTATGCTAAATCATTTTTTGCCAAAAGTACTTAGAAAATCAGTCCACGAAAGTCCTTTTTATAGAAAATACAAAATTCGAGGCGATGGACTTCATTCGAATGAAAATAAGGATTCGTTCAATTGAAATTCAGTCTTCGTTAAAATGAGATTATGATTCATTCATACGAACTAGACTTTTCGTTCAAATGGCCTGTAACACCCCGTATTTTTAAGCATCATATATTTAATTAATTCATCTGATTTAAATTACATCTGAGTCATAATTTAATTGAATTAATTATTAAAATTTTATTTAAAATATTAATCGGAAGACTGAATGGTTAATATTTATGGAATATAAATTACTAAGTGAATAGTAATAATTTATTTACATCATTGCGAGCGATAGTGACGTAGTATTATTTTATCTCAACCGGGAGTCGGGCATAAACTATTTTCAGGTCGAGATAGAGATTTTAGTAAAGTAATTCGAATGACAATTTTGAGTACACGGTTGAGTCCAGATAGGTTGAGATAGTCGAAAAAGAGTACCCGGGGGTAGTAAATGGGTCTCGGGGCATTTTTAGGCATAACCGGGTCCATACAGGGGTGTTCGGGTCATTTAGGCTTGGCCCGTTAGCCTAAAAACGGGATTAATCATATTTAACCTAAATCTCAGAGGGTGAATGGAAGTTAAACACTATTCCAAACCTAAGACCTTCAGAGAAGGAAAGAGGTAGGATTTGGAGAGTTGTTGGTAGCCAAATCAAGGAGGATTAGTCCGTGTTCTTCGTCAAAGCATTGTCTATTTCAAAGGATCAGGCCCTACAAATTATTAAAGGCTAGTGGTTATATTGCTTTAATTGTAAATCTGTGATAATCAATTCATATTGTAGTGGGTGCAATTGAAAATCCATTTTTGGGTGGGTACTCGTATGAAATTGGGTTTTCGTTAAAGAGGACACTTTGAGAAGATTAAAAGTGAAATTCATGTCGATATATGATTCTAGGAGATAATAATATGAACTCAATGAGAAACCCAGTAGTTGTTGATGGATAATTTCATATTATAGTGATGAATATATAATCGGTTAAATGAAACCTGAAATAAACCCAAATCGGGAAACATTGGATGTGCTGTAAATCAATTACTGATTAAAGGCTTCTAGGATAACTATAACCTATTCTTACATGAATTAAATATTGGTTGTGATTGGGAAATGATCTGAGAGGAAACAAAAAGCCTAAAGGATTAACAATGGAGAAAAAACAAAACTGGAAGGAAAAAATGTCACAACCTGGGGGGAATCGATTTGGGGGTTAGGCCGAACTGGTTCGGGGGACCTGACAACAAGGGTTTTACCCATTTGGTTTAGGTTATTAAAACGAAGGCATTTCAACGGAGTTTTACACATAAGGATGATACGAACTTGCTGGGAACATTGAAAAACATTTTTCCTTTTGAAAATAAATTGATGATTTAATTTATTAACGGATTAAGTGAAATAGAATTCGTATAACTTAAGGTTTGAGCTGAGTAGATGTGTTCGGGTATTGTAGTTGAGTGATACCAGCTAAATAAATTTAATTAATGTGAAATTAATTAAATTAAGAGTCGAAAAATGGACTCGAACATTTTTGGGCTACTGCTACGGGAGTTGGGCACGGATTAGCCGGGTTTAAATTATATATATATATATATATATATATATATATATATTTGTGTGATCTTTAAATATCAGTGTAAATATTTTATAAATACATACCTCTCTAGTGCTATCACATGAGGTTTTGCGATGTGGGTGAATCTTCTGGCTTGAGGAGCAAGGAGAGTATAATCCCCAGGTCATATCGTCCATTATATTATATTGAGATTATTTCTAGGGTAAGACACCTTGGGTATGATTCGATCTCACAATCGGGGAACTATGGCTGCCTCCGCTACGCTTTTATTTATTTTTTATGTTTTGGTGAGCTAACCGTCTCGGGGTATCCAGGTGGATTGAGTATACCTGGAGTGAGAGAATTTTAGAGAAAAATATGTTGAGTATTACTCGGGAGGATGGATACTATATACAACATGTGTGTGAATGTGTAGTATATTATATATATATATATATATATATATATATATATATATATATATATATATATATATAATAGTATCGATAATTATATACGGGTAAAATACATGGAGGGAAATGGTATTATTTATATAACTAGTGAAATTGTTATATAGTTATTTAAATATGATAAATTAAGTTAACGGGATCAATAACTTATAAATCCATTAGTAAAAGTTACTCGGGCTAGAGTAAGGTGTCAGGCAGTGATTGTAACAAGGTTAGTTAGACGGGGTAGTGTAGCTAGGGGTTATCAGAAAAGTGGTAGTTGTGCACAATAGTTGAGAGGTGAGCATTATCTCAAGGGAGTGAGACCATAGCTTAAATATAAAAAGCATTCATGCATTTTATTTACTACAAACTTAATCACTTGCTAAATATTTTTAAAATGTTTTGGGTTCTAACCCTTGCTGCAAATATTTTTAAAAACCTTTTAGATGTCCATCCACAGGGACGCCAGACATGAGATTCTATTCCAGGGATTGCGTATCTACGGCATATGTGAATGCATGTTGTAGATTTGATCAGACGCATCTTTTAATCATTTCTAGTTTAGATATCTCAATTCAGTTACAGTTCCATTTAGAGCGTGTTACACATTTACTTTCAGATTCAGTTTTGGATTATTTAATTTATTCGTGGGATTATTATGTTGGATTTGGATTTATAGCCAATGGTTTATCCGGCCAGTCTTTTAGTTATTCATTCAGTATTGTGTTCAGACTCAGTGATGGTGTATATGAATTTAATATTTTGCTTCGCACGTATATTTATATGTTTAATGAAAGATAAAAATTTGGCACCAGTTTAATTAATTAAATAGGTGGCTAGTAATTAATATAGTTTTTCGACAATGATGCTAAGAATGAACCAAATGAAAATTTTATTTTAATTTAATAAATGACTGATCGACCGGTATTTAATTAAGTGGGGTGTCACAAATGGTATCAGGGCATCAGGTTCTAGTGTCCATAGGATATGTACAGCCTACTACGATTTCAACGTAGCGTTCTTTTGATACAGAGCCCTACTAGTAGGACTGTTGGTTTTATCTTTGCATGTTTGAGATATCGTGCTTCTTCTATTAAAGTTTGTATTGACAGTGGACTAATACAATTCGATGAATTTCAGATGTCATTGGAGAGAGAACGACAGACTAGCCCCACTGAAGAGATTCAGGCTGGAGAAGTACCACAAGTAGCACAGGGAATGGTGACAGTCACAGAGATGGAAGGTATTGTAGCACAAGCAGCTAGTATCGCACTATTGCAGTATCAAGATCGTCAGGTCCAGCAATTGGGGAGCAAAAGAATAAAGTAAATTAGCCAATCGATTAATACCAAAGGTAACAGTGATAATGGAACCCCACGGTAGGGAAGGAGTAACCAACAGGGACAGAGTTCTTGGTAAAGGGATTTAGCTAAGAAATTTTGACCATGGAGTTAGCATCCAGGGGGTCATAGTTCCATCAAGGGCCAAACAGGTCCATTCACAGGAGTTATAAATACATACCCCTTGTCCTATCATAGGGTCCTATCACAGGAGTTATAACTCCCTGGTCCTAAGAAATATTTGTGTGCTCTTTAAATATCAGTGTAGATATTTTTATAAATACATACCCCTCTAGTGCTATCACAGGAGGTTGTGTGGGTGAATCCCGTGGCTTGAGGAGCAGGGAGAGTATAATCCCCAGGTCATATCGTCCATTATATTGTATTGAGATTCTTTCGGGGTGAGATGTTTTGGGTATGATTTAGCTAACCGTCTCGGGGTATCCGAGTGGATAGAGTATACCTAGGGTGATAGAATTTTAGAGAAAACATTCGGTGAGTATTACTCGGAAGGATGATGGATACTATATACAACATATGTGTGAATGTGTAGTATATTTATATGTATATAATAGTGTTGATAATTATATACGGGTGAAATACCTGGAGTGAAATTGTACTGTGTATATAACTAGTGAAATTGTTATATAGTTATCTAAAAATGATAAATTAAGTTAACGGAAAAAATAACTTATAAATCCATTAGTAAAAGTTACTCGGGCTATAGTAAGGATTCAGGCAGTGGTTATAACAAGGCTAGTTAGTCGGGGTTGTATAGCTAGGGGGTATAAGAGAAAGCGGTAGTTGTGCACAATAGTTGAGAGGTTAGCATTATCTCAAGTGAGTGCGACCCTAGCTGCAAATATTTTGGATTCTAACACCTTGATGCAAATATTTTTTAAAAGCCTTTTAGCTGTCCATCCACAGGGACGCCAGGCTTGAGATTCTATTCCAGGGATTACGCAACTGAGGCATACGTGGATGCATGCAGGAGATTGGATTAGACACATCTTTTCTTCATTTCTACTTTAGAGATCTCATTTTCGTTACAGTTCCCTTTAGGGCGTGTTGCCCATTTACTTTCATATTCGGTTTGGGATTATTTATTTTATTCGTTGGATTATTATGTTGGATTTGGATTTATAGCCAATGGTTTATTTGTCCATTCTTTTAGTTATTCATTCAGTATTATGATCAGACTCGGTGATGGTGTTTATGAATTTAATCTTCGCATGTATATTTATCTGTTTAATGAAAGATAAAGATTTGGCACTAGTTTAATTAATTAATTAGGTGGCTAATAATTAATATGGTTTTTCGACAGTGATGCTAAGAATGAACTAAATGGAAATCCTATTTTAATTTAATATAGGACTAATTGACCAATATTTAATTAAATGGGGTGTCACATGGCCTTCCAACGGGTGATCGTCTGTGAGGAAGAGAAACCCCATTTGAATCTCATTAGATGTTCATTACAATGAACTCTCAACTTCGTTCCAACCAAAAGCTAACCTCGTTCGAACAAGATGCAGGTCTCGTTCTAAGGAAAGTACAGTTTTATTATAACGAACAAAACTAAAAAATATTTTGAAAAACCATTTTATAAAAATGCCTCGAATAAATTTTAAACACATCCCATAGTAATTTGTATGAGTATAAATAAATAAATAAACTTATACGATACACCTCCTTCAAAGTGTCGTGATGATTCCATTGCATTTGATCTTCAAAATGTTTCTCGCTCACTAACTTGTGTTCAACGATCATGGAAAGTATATGAGGACGTGGTGTGTACAGTTTGTAATGGCATGTGCCAAAATAAACAAAAGTTGAGCAATCATAAAAACTCTCTCTCATAAATCTCCCCCTTCGACTATTCCGATACAAAAGATAAATCGAAACAAACCCCTAAGACAATGTACTAGTAATGCCCTCCCAAACCCAAAAAGGAAAGACACTCGAGACTTGTCTTCAACTGAAATTCTTCACCTTATGTAGTCCATGAGATCATCATCAAGGTAAAATGACCTACACATGAAGAAGAATAAATACCATGACGTATACGAGAGTTTAAGGAAAGCTAAAAAGTCCCCTCAATTTGTTCTCCCCTTTTTTATCCGTAATAGACAAAAAGGTTAGAAACTAATCATGAAAAGTTAGCATCATCCGAATCCAAATATTAAATAACATCACAAAGATAAACATTTAAGCACTAGTAATGAGATTCCAAAGAAGCAAAATTTTTGCAAATTTTCAATTTTTTGAGTATTTAAAGACTATCAAATTATAGGAGTATAAAAATTACATATAGGTACAAATACATTACACCATGGAATAGAACTAAAATATAAAAATCGTGAAAGCGGAATGTAATTGTGTGAATATGTTTCAAGGTAAAATCAACATAGGCATACGTAAAAAAGTTGCACGGAGTCAATGAGATGCTTCTAAAGAAAGAACTCAATTTCAATCTCAGGTGTAAGATTGGTTAACAAAGTGGAATTGACTCGACTTATGCAAAATTTCATGAATTTAATGCTTCTCAAATCAATAACACCAAACTATTTAATGTTTTTCGAGAAAGCTCGTTGTTCAAACCCAATGATCTTATACTTTATAACACCCTCAAAATCTCACATTTTTAAGTATACACTCTCAAAATTTTGAAGATATTATAATGCTCATTAAAAGCTGAGCATCAATGAAATAAAAATGGCCTTGGCACTTCTGTTTTCGTGTGTCGTCAATCCTTTAGGCTTTTACCAATGGTGGCTTTTAATACAAAGAGAATTTTCACTTTCATAACCCATTCCATTGCTTAAAATAAAATAAACTTTTTGGGAAAAGAAATTCGAGCAATGCTTCTTACAAGCACAACTTATCTCTAGTACATTTGGTTCGTTATCAAACACCATTGAGATGAGAACACCGTATTCGACATATGACAAGTAAGTACATTGTTCAAAAAGTCCACGAATGTGTGCAATAAAGGTGATTAAAAAGTTTAGCATGAAGAAAGTGATCATCAATAAACAACGAAAAGCTAGACATGCATTATCAAACACACTAAAGAAATGAATACATATATCAAAACACCATGAAAAACGTCACATGAATGGATGGAATATAGTTAAAATTCGAACATCTTAAATGCACATCATATACGGTAAAAAAACACAAAAAATTATCTGAATTTTTCAAAAAATTTATCAAAAATAAAGTCTTTTTGAATTTTTTCAAACTTTTCTCAAAGAAAATAAAATCTTTCTGGATCTTTTAATAAATATAAACATATATAAACACAGAAATACAATCTAGCAATAGGAATAAAAGATATCAACATGATAATCATCATATACTAGATAAAAGGCCCAAACTCAATCAAAGAAATAAATACCCAAATAATTCTTAAGATCCTCAAATCTAAGTGCATCTGAAGGTTTTATGAAAATATCGTCTAATTAAAATTCGATGCTCTAGAAGCTTAAGGAAACCACCTTCTCCTCAACAAGATCTCGAATGAAGTACACACGTATCCTAATCTGTTTCTTATGATAATGTTGGAGCGGATTGGGGGATGTATGAATTGCACTTGTGTTATCACATAAAATAGTCATTGTGCCTTGGGGGGTGGTCATAATCTTCCAATGTTTGCTTCATTCATAAGAGTTTCATCCAATAACTCCCGACGGTGATTTACTCAGCCTCCGTCGTGGAAAAAAATGGATTTTTGCTTCTTGCTCAACCAAGATAACTCCCAAAGCAAAAGTATCCACTCGAGGTGCTTCTACAACCATCAATATCCCCGACCCAATCAGCATATGAATATGCCGACAAACAGTCATTGGTATCAAAGGAATACCAAATACCATAGGATAGAGTGCCACTCACGTATTTCTTAGTACGTTGAAGTACGAGCAAATGAGACTCTCTAAGGGATACTTGGTATTCCACACAAACTCCAAGGCTAAAGGTAGGTCGGGATAACTAGCGATCAAGTAGAGAAGACTATCTATCATGCTCCTATACATATTTTTCTCTATGTCCTTGCCTAAAGTGCCTTTGCTAATACTAATCGAGGTACTCATGGGGGTACGTGAGTGCTTAGATAAGTCTAAACCAAACTTATTCACTAGGTTCTTATCATATTTAGATTGAGATATAAATATCCCATCCTTAAGTTAACGCACTTGGTCCTCCTTGAGTGCTTCTTTCATATTCTTGGTATTTACTAAGGAGGTATAGCAAAAGTACCTAACCATATTCTCAAGTTCAGCGCAAGTCTTGACACCTAGTGTGGGATCACCAAGAGTGTCGGAGGGGTCACGACTCCTTCAAACTCAAGAAGGTGGATCCTCTAAATCAAGAGTGGGGTCCACCGAGGTAGTGAAGGAAGTAATGAGATCGTCACTGGGGGTTGCATCATCCTCACACTTCGTGTTAGTATCAATAAACGTAGTCACATCATCTCTAATCGTAACGTTTATTGATTCCAGAACCTTAAAGCTTTCAAGGTTATACACCCTATAAGCCTAACTCGACGATAAATATCTTAAAAATATCATCTCATTGCTTCGAGAATCAAATTTTCCTAAGTTCTCTCTATCTCTAAGGATGTAGCAAGGAGTTCTAAAAACTCGAAAATACGATAGGTTAGGTTTCTTCCCTACCTATAACTCATATAGGGTATATAGCATGTGTGGACGAAGATATACCCTATTCACCGTATGGAATATGATATTAACTTCCTCTGTTAAAGAATATCTAGGCACCTTTCTCCCAAGAAGTATGGATCTAGGCATCTCTTGAATTGATTGGCTCTTCGTCTCAACAATCCCATTTTATCGAGGAGTAGGAATGGCAAAAAAATCATATTTATTACTGAATTCATCACAAAATCTATCCACTCCATCTTCTTTAAATTCAATGATGTTTTCACTACACATCTGATTAATAATGACACCATTTTAGTTTTGTAGGACACGTCACTTGGTTGCTAGGAACTCAACCGCATCGAACTTTTCTCTAAAAAAATCCCACGATAAAATATCTCGAAAAGTCATTGACCATCACTAGGATATATTTCTTACCACAAATGTTCTTTATACGTGTAGGACCCATAAGATCTATGTGTATCAACTCCAACACATGAGAGGTGGTAATGGTATTCAACTTCTGATGGGGACTCTTGATTTGTTTTCCTTATTGGCAAGGACAAAAAACTAAGGAAGATAGTTTCCCATGCAACGGTAAGCTATAAATTAGGTCTTTCTTCACTAATCTCTCAAGATCGCTAAAATTGAAATAACCTAATGTTTGATTCCAAAGGTCCATGGAGGAGATCTTAGCATTGTTTCATACTTGGGAATGATCCTGTAGCAATTATTATTGATCCTCACACCTTGTAGTAATAGTTCACCGGATTGATCATACACATTACACTCGGACCGATCAAATTCTACTGAAAAGTTTTCATCACAAAGTTTGCTTATGCTAATTAAGTTCTCTTTCAACCCTTCAACGTACAATACATTATCTAGATTGGAAAATCTGAGTATCTCAACACAATGATGTCCTAGAAATCTAGACCTACTCCTATCTCCAAAGGTCACTTTGGCTTCCTTGCAATCTATAAGGTCTGTAAAATATGACTTTTCATCAGTCATGTGTCTAGAGCACCCACTATATAAATATCATTAGGATGTATCTTGAACCTTGAGAGCAACGTGAACATCAAGGGCTTTATCATCATTCTTAGGTATCTAAGTGGAGGTAACCTTTTGTTTGCCCTTATCATTGTTGTCTCTAGTCATAGCGTTGGAAGCATTCTCAAAAGGCCTGGATATCTTTTGAAATTCTCCCATTAAGCTTTTAGAACTAGAGACTTGGAACTCGACTTTCTCTCTAAGATAAGAAAAGTCACTATAGCGGTGTGTACGATGAGATCTTCCTAACTTGTATTAAAATTTCCTCAGGTGACCTCTTCATTTGTAATAGGTACAAATATAGACTTATTTAGGTCTACTTTGTTAGCAGGTTTAGATTGATCTCTCTTTGGTGGGTTAGGTTGAGGCCCATATGGAATTACCACAAACTTGGGAATCGATTCAAGTTGGGCATTATAAGTGATTGAACCATTATAAGTTATCCCTTGCCTCTCCCTAAAACCTAAAGAGGAACCGAGTAACATCTTTCCAACCTTATTCAATGTATCCTCTATAGTAACCTTGACCTCCCGTGCAAGTTCGAGATCTTTCTTGAGTTGGGATACACGGGCTTCAAATTTCTCACAAGACTCCAATGAAGTTTTAAGATCTCTCGTAAGACTAGCCACTTTGTTGGTCAAGTCACTATTTTCCCTCTCCACCAAAAACTACTCTCTCACTCAAAGAAATTATCATCGAGGTTTTTCTCTCTCTCGACTCCTTCAACTTCTTATCTAGCAATAACACCCTAAGCGCCAAATTCTTATTTTTCTTTTTAATTTTAAATTACTCAGCGTAAAGCTCAGCGTGGGCCTATCGAAAGCCACATTCTCCCACACTCAAAGCATTATCTCCCTAATTATCTACATAATGTTTTGATACACTACCGAGGTCATTATGTTTATAAGCATCCTCATTGGCATGTGATGTACTTAATGTGCTAACACTCATGGCTACTCAAAACTTTCTGATTTTATTGTGGGTATAAGAGGCGTTATTTGCAACTCCATGGGTATTTTTTGTGGAGTTTTGCAAAAAATATTGGGAATACCTGTAACGATAAGGCTGTAATGTGGGCAATAAGAGAAGGTGCTCATTTAAAAGGTTTAAATTTTATTCACATTGAAACGGATTATATTTATACATATAGCATGTATTGTTGAGTCAGTCTTCCAACCAGTACATTCAAGACCTCTTTAATGAATGTCTATATTTTCTTAACTGCTTCACGAATGTTTAGTTATCTTTTTTCTATCGCGAGGCGAATGGGGTAGTGAATATTTTGGCAGACTTAGCTACATCCCAGACAGGTTTAGATATTACTTTTTTCTAAACTAATGCTCTCTACTTAGATATGTATGGTGACTATCACCAAAGACTTGTAGTTGAGAATGAAACTTGCAAGTATAATGAAATATAAATTTTTTATTGAAAAAAACATAAACTAATCCTCGTACCAATAACAAACAACCGTTTCATATCAACAACATAACCAAAACCCATTTTATGGTTATCTTCATATGTGTCCATATTGAAAGTGATAGTAATTTCGATGGCCTCCCTCCTTATCCTCTGTTTCTTTTCTCTCACATCCACTTCCACTTCCATCTTGATCCGTCAAGCTTGCAAAGCCACACAATACTTAGAAACTTGTAAGGTCTCACTCACCCACTCAATCCCAACCACACAATGAATTCCCTTTAAATCATCCAATCAACCATTTGGTTCTCCTCCCATAACCGCAAAACTGCTCAATATATGCTCATCACAATCATTCACTCCAATCCCAACCACGCCACCACTTTCAATAACCATGTCCAGGCTCTTCACTCTAGTCATAATTTTGCTCTCAAAATTGTTGCTCTGCCACGTGTAACACCCCGCCTAATTAAATACCAGTTGATTAGTCCTTTATTAAATTAAAAATCAATGTGAACGGTGTGGTTCATTCTTAGCATCACTGCCGGAGATAATTTTCCATTTTAATCACCCTAAATAATTAAGCTAAGTGTCAAAACAATTCAAATTTTTTTTCTTTTAAATTCCGTTGTAAAAACCTTTTAAATATAAACCAATTAAGAATAACCTAAATGTTAAGGATAACAATCATCCAAAAGAAACATACAAACTAGATTATTCAAACCAAGTCAATATCCATAAGTAAAATCAACATTACATGAAATAACTCCCAAATGAGTACTAAGTACTGAAAACATAAACAAATACAAAATCTCTAATAAGTCTAAATAAGAATCTGAAAATGGGAGACACATGCCCTAACTAAATGAACTAAATAGAAATTTGAGGAGCCAAAAGAGGAAGCGTCTACTGCAATGACCTGCAACTCCCACACAAGCTGCAGCACGCCCCGTCAAATGAATCTACACCTGACGCCCCTGTGGCTGAGCACCTATAATATATATATATATATATATATACAAGGGAAGGAAAAATGACAAGAAACGGGTCAGAGCCCGAGTGTAAGACAGTTTTAAAAATAGTTTAGCAATAATTTAAAATGCTTACTAGTTAATATGACAACCATGTTAGTACACGACACTTTCTTGAGAATTCTCACCTCTCATCTAGTGTGCACACCTACCGTACTACTAAAATGCCTCATAAGTCTATCTAATTCATTTCCCATAAATCCAACTTTGTGAGGTCACAAGTCTATGATATTAGTTTAGATATTAATCTCTTAATGATTACTTACATCGAATATATATTTCTCAATACTTTTGTGAAGTTCCCGAACACTTACTACAATTTTGGAGAGTTAATTCAATATTTATCTACTTATACACGCAGTAGACGAATTCCATATATACGTATATATATTAATCACTCATATAATATATATATATACTATCGGCTCCCTACATAAAATCTATGGTGCTGGCATACTCTGCTATCAAGTCCCCGTATCTCTCGTACCAAGGGAAATACTAGTTCAGAATCACTCTCGAACTGTATTAACACAAAACACACAAATGGAGGCGAAGCATAGTTCCAAGTCACAATAGGTCAGCACATGCCCTCGCGTATCTTAGGACCGTCTGACTATCATTCTCAAATAGCCTATACCAAGGAATCATATGTTCTAGGGTACGAGTCAATATCCCCCATAAAGGTCCCATCGAGATAAGACTGTCTCAACGCGGCAACCTCCGTGATAGCAAGTAGCGTGGGTATGATTATACACAGTTACAACATTATATATATACACAAGCACTCGGTTATAGATACAAAATTTTCACATCTTTTAATTAGGTTCGCTCACGACCTATACAATATTTTTAACCATACGTAGTACAAATTACCCTATTCTTATGCATATGAATTCATCTCTTTTCATTCTCAATTAAAACCATTACATAATTAATCCTCGTCCCTAGAAGTGTTTTCTCTTCCTAAAGATAAATTCAGTAGGTGTACCCTCACTCCCATGTTGGTCTAAGTCGTTCTTGAATCTCTTAATACCTTACTTAACGTACGCACGATGTCTAATAAAGGTCATACCCCCATTATCCCATGATTACATCTCGTATAAAATTTTATTCACCAGAACTTACTTAGACCCTACTAGTTCTCTACATGACCAATTTTAATCTTTGAATGATGTCCAAAGGGCTCCTACATATTTTAACCAATTTAATTAAAAAGGGGAAAAGTATTCAATTTCCAGGAGGGGTCAATCAATCAAGCAGTTCTTTCCCAGATTCTGCGTTTCATCTATAAAACTTCTCCAAAACACCATTAGCGAATCCCAATCTCCTAAACAATTAAACCAAGAGTTATGCCAACCTACCCACATGATTTTCTACATAAAACATGTATGAATTCATCAAAGACATTGAATTAAAGGGGACAATTCAGCAGAATTATCAAGAACCCTAGTTTTGTATTAATTTTCAAAATTCTCATTCTTCTTTCAGATTTCTTTCTATTAAACCATTACAAATTCATGGGTAATCCTCTACATATGAAAAGGCTTTCAGATTTCGTGAATTACTCCTAAAACATGTAATTTAAATCTTCTAAATTACATCATTCTTCAATAAAAACATGTATTCTTAATCCTATTCTAACATGGGTGAAATATCTACTAGGAATTAGCAAGATAGATACTTGTCTTAAGATCGTAGGTATGATTCCATGAATTTGACAGGTATAGACTTGATCCCCTCGCTCCGATCTACATTTAGGTGATGGTGGTGCAATCGTGTTAGTTCTTGGCCTTAAATTCTTAGAAGGCTTTTTCCTTTCTTCCTCTCACTGTCGTTCTAATCTTTTAAGAATATTAACCCTATAAAACTCTCCTAACATCTGATTTTAATTCCTAATTTTCGTCATTAACTAAGGCCAAATTTGGAAAATGACTAAATCACCCTCCTAAGGTGCCGGTTAGGCCTAAAAACACCCTGAGACCCAAACTAAACTCCCGGGTACACTTTTCTAACTATCTCGACCCTTCCGGACATGCTGGCGCTCTCTAAATGACCATACAGGTGACTTATAATTTATTCACTTTTTAATATAATAATTTAGTCACGACACAGGCGCGTCCCGACTTAATTTCCATAATTTTCGTATTATTCACTCATGACAATTTTGATAAATTCAATTCTACATATTACTTTACTCATTAAGTAATATTCAAAAAATTCCCAATAATTACTAACTCTCGTCACGCTAGTAAATATTTAAAATAAATTTTCGAATTAAAATTAAATTAATTTATCTCAATTAAATTTAATAAATCCCTAATTTAAAAGCCATAAAAATACAGGGTATTACACCACGTGGAAAGGGTCCCGCCCAAGAATGAGCAAAATGACTTTTGGGAGGATGGATTCAAGTCTAGGTCCGGGGATAATTATAAAGGGGGGTTCCCATTGGGGTTGACGGTACACATAACAGTGTGTAAAGTGGGTGTGAGTATGAGATAGTGCAAGAGGTCATTAATGCATCGCCGAAGAAAAATAGGACGTTTAGGTTTGTGATAAGGATCAAAGAAGGGTTTAGGTTTTTGATAAGGTACGAATCAAAAAAACATAAATAAGACAAAGAGATATTGCCAATAGAGAGAGAAAGATATTGGGAATAAAAGAGGACATACTTATAAGAACATCTGTAGTGGTGTGTGCCAACGAAAGGTAGTTTACGAATTGGTTTTGGCCTTTTATCTTTCGCCCAAATGGATGACATGCAGTGGGGGACTTCCTATGAACTTCTGAAGTTCGTAGGAACTTCTTACGAACAAAACAACTTCATAGGAAGTTGCTATGACCAACAGAAGTTGGTAAGAAGTGATAACGGCTATAAACGGTAACATTTTGTTTTGTCTATATATTTCACGACAGATTCATCTTCTTTATCTGTATTCTGCCTCAATCGACCCTTCTGCAACACCCTTATTTCTTACACATAAATCTTTCCCCTATCTACCAATGAGTTCAATCAGTCCCATATAATCCCCCAAATTCGTCCCATATAATCCCTCAAATCAACCCCAAATTAGTCCCACATATTCCTCCAAAACAGTCCCTTTTATTAACACCATTGAAGGGAAAAAATAGAAGAAGTATTTCAATATTGGTAAATCAAAAAAGCACGAGTCGATGTCAACAAGCGTTCCCGCTCCATCCTCACTAATGGAACCTTTGAATCCCATATATGGTAACTATACCCATATTTACGACGGAGTTTCACATGCGTCGGACGGAGAAATTTGAAATCCGGGGTAATTGGGCGGGCCCAATGAAATTGTACAAATTGATCGGGGAGAAAAAACCGACGATCAAATCTATTATCAACACTGTCGATTATATATCAAACGTATTTTCTATGGTGATGCAAAATTTCAATCAATGTATTGTGACGGCGATGATCGGATGTTGGTGGAATACGACGCGTACCTTCCAACTACCATACGTAGAGCTTGTCTTCACTCTGGTCGACTTCACGATGCTTTTCGATAATTAATTATTTTATTTTTTATTGTATTTATATTCATAATCATTTTAATATATGACAATAATCTGGTGTACTTACATTCATAATTAATTGTTTCAAATATATTTTGTTGTACTTATATTCATAATTGTTTCAATATATGACAAGAATTTTAAATTACGTACAGGCATTCTGATTGGACAAGGGCGACCAATTCAAAATCTGTCAAATGAAAAATATACAAATTTTGCAAATACTGTAAATGAATTTTTTCCCAAAATTCATATACAGACATTTACCGGTGAGGGAATTCCTGTTTTCGACCTTAAAAGATACATAGAAAACTTTGTCAAGGCTCGAGATATACCAGATTATATGTGCCTAATCATATCTTGGGCTTTTTGGTTCTATGTTATCGGGAGTGTATTTTTTTCAAATGCCAACTCCACTTCTGACCTCGGTTTTTTATATTATCTGGAGGATGTTACTGTCGTTGGCACATACGACTCGGGTTCGGCTATT
This sequence comes from Sambucus nigra, assembly GCA_949130495.1. Lineage (NCBI taxonomy): Eukaryota > Viridiplantae > Streptophyta > Magnoliopsida > Dipsacales > Adoxaceae > Sambucus > Sambucus nigra. The sequence goes on along the minus strand of OX422209.1, from coordinate 528,273,337 downwards.
TATGCCCGTATTATATGGTCTTTGGACAAAGTTAGCCGACGATCGTTGACTAGTGTTGAATGCATGTGGCAATTACTTAAGGTATATTTTCTAATTATCTTATTTAACTGCTTATATGAAATTTAAGTTTCATTAAAATAATAGTCAACTTATTCTAATCAATTAAATGTATTGACATATTTTACAGTATTTACATCATGAGTACATGGCCACGGCATGTCCAATTCTCATCGATCCGTCCCTCGATGCGTGGCCTGCATATTTCGTTGGTCAAGGGGGAACAGAAAGCATGTAAAGGGAGCACAACAGTTTAATATCTCACGCGGTCAACATCAGCTTGAGATGCTATCACTCGAGTCCATCATATGGCAGTCATACGAGACTTCTGCCTATCGTGACACCAATGTCATCATATATGCTCATCATCAATTGGGGTTACGGATGATTTTTTGGGATCCCTTATTTAAGGTTTTTTGGCACTTGAGTGACCGGGCCATCCGATAATTAACTGGGCAGATATGTATAGCACACAACACACCTTTGAGTTTGTGTTGTGTCTCAGAATAAGAATTTCAAGCAATTGCTGCCCAAAATTGGCTTGTCACAAATCATCATATAAGAGGTGTCTCCCAAGAAGAGTACAATGCCTACTGGAAGGTAGTAGCACTCGAGCCATTACTACCGCCGATATAGAGACATGTAAATTTAGATTTAATTGGAGTTGGTTCAGTGGCACCTTCAACGTTGCGAATCCCACGAGCACCAGCACCGACAAATGAGTCGCATGTGTATGAGACATGGTTCTCGGCAGGTGGTTCTATGCATGTCCATTCAATAGATTACCCGTGACCCGAGTTTCCAACCAACAAACCTCCAGCTCAATCGTTGACACAGATAGATTAGCTAGAATCCTACATCGACATAGTAGATAATATTCGAGGTCTCCGTCATTTATTACTACAAGAGACATGTAATCGAGAGGATCAGCTCAAAACACGTGATGACCAAATTGAGGAGTTGGAGCATAGACTTGCACACTTTACTATGCCTAGTCGTGGGTTGGAGCTAGGTGGTACTAGTTCTAACCGTCCAAGTGTTTACCTACCACAACCAGTCCTACCCTCCAACCCGGTCCCCGCATATCAGTCGCAACAAAGTTGGGGAAATTTGTTTGGGTCTAACCCGCTGACAGGTCCACATGTGGATTTAGGTGTGGATTATGAGTTCGGCCATGGGCACACGTGATGTTTACTATTGAAAGATTTTATGAATTTATTATGAATATTTATTTCAATATAATTGCATTTTCTTTTAAATTTTTTTGCATATTATTTTTTATTTATTCAACCTTCCAATGGCACACATAAAGTAAACTATAAATATAAACTAAATATAATAGTCCAAAAAATAGTAAGTCAGTAACAAGGGCACATATACCAAAAAATATATAGTAGTCTAATGCCAGTAATAATGGCACGCATACCAATTGATTGTATAAAGGCACACATACCAAATATAGTAACAAATATTTATTCAACCTTCCAATGGCACACATAAAGTAAACTGTAAATATAAACTAAATATACTAGTCCAAAAAATAGTAAGTCAGTAACAATGGCACATGTACCAAAATATATGTAGTAGTCCAATGACTGTATAAAGGCACACATACCAAATATAGTAACAAATATTTATTCAATTTTCCAATGGCACACATAAAGTAAACTGTAAATATAAACTAAATATATTATTCCAAAAAATAGTAAGTCAGTAACAATGGCACATATACCAAAAAATATATAGTAGTCCAACGCCAGTAATAATGGCACACCTACCAATTGAATGTATAAAGGCACACATACCAAATATAGTAACAAATATTTATTCAACCTTCCAATAGTACACATAAAGTAAACTGTAAATATAAATTAAATATAGTAGTCCAAAAAATAGTAAGCCAGTAACAATGGCACATATACCAAAAAAATATATAGTAGTCCAGTGTTAGTAACAGTGGGACACGTACCAATTGGCTGTATAAAGGCACTCATACCAAATATAGTAACAATTGACTATAGGCTAATTCTGTAAGCTAATTGAATGTAGGTACACTTACCAATTGACTGTAGGCAAAAAAAAAGGCACACAAACCAACTGACTGTAGGCTAATTCTGCAGGCACACATACCAATTGACTGTATAAAGGCACAATTATAATAGTAAATATAAAGTCATGATCAGACATACCAATTGACTATATGGACATATCAAGATGCTTATTACCAAGCTATCACATTTATAAATAGTTCAGTTGATTATGAAATTTACAATACAACTTATTAAGTTTCTAACCAAAACAAATAATGGACTCCTCCAGTTCCAGTTTTGCATAAACGTTACATAGAACTTCGTCCTCAAACGGAGTCATATTAGGTTGTCGAGTTGTATTGGAAGTAGTCGGTTGAGAGAAAGACATATTTTCCGTGGAAATAAAATATATTATGTATGGAAATAAGGAAATCAAATAGAGAAATTACACTCGAAGAAATGAAGGGTGAGAATGAAAATTTGATAGTTTGTGTCGGTACTATTTATAACCAAACTGCCGTTAAATTAACCATGCAGTAAAAACTTTCTTACGAACTTATGTTCTTCGTAGCAACTTCCTATGGACTTCTTTTGTTCGTAGGAGTTCTTAGGAACTTGTGAAGTTCGTAGGAACTTCTTATGAACAAAAGAAGTTCGTTGGAAGTTGCTACGAACTACAGAAGTTCGTAGGAAAGTTTTACTGATTCAGCAAGCGTTCAGTAACTTTGCAAATCATTTACCTTTCCCTCTACCAAATATGGTAACTTTTCCCCACCAGTGTATCCCTCCCAATTTGTAACTTTGCCAATTTCCTTGGCTATACTCCCCACCATTGTGGATGCTCTAGAACATATTTATCTTTAAAAAGGAAAAAGAGATCGAATGAAGCCCAAAAGGCAAAAGTACCACAAATGATGTATAAATGTGTCAAACTCAAACTTTGGATAACTATTCAAATGCTCCTAAATGGTTAAAGAGAAGCATAAATAGTCGTATATTTTATAGTTATAATATATATACCATTAATAGTTTATTGTGTCCAACAAGAAAAAATAATAAACCTAAAAATAAAAAATAAGTAACACTCGATCTTCTAAAACCACTAGGGTAAATAATAGGCAATTAGTAAATGGGTTATTAAGACTTAATTAACATGAGTGAAAATCTATTTTTGGATACTTCAATATTACCCATTGTTGATGTAAAAAATTAGATTGGATCTAATTAATTAAGATCTAATTAATTAATCACAAATAAATATGAAATAAAAAATAAGACGAGATTTTTAAAGTGGTTCAGCTTTATGAAAATGGCCTACCTCCACTGTTTGTATTGTCTATGTTTGCCTTAATCTCGATGATGATTACAAGAGATTGATTACCCCGTTATGGGGGGTGTTACAATGTATTTATAGCCTTGGGGCTATCAGTATGAATAGACGAGATGCCGTTGTTTAATAGATATATACATTTGTACAATAAGAATGTTCATTAAGTCCGACGTTCATTGAATGTGCCATCGTCGCTTGATCTTCCTAGCCAGGTGCTCTGCAAGCTGAGTAGGTCGGCACGTTGAGTAGGTCGGCACGCTATGTAGCTCGGTGCGCATATGTATTTGCCACGTAGGATGTCACGTGTCTTTATATAATTGGTCCACGTCAGCTGCCTAATTTTCGTATCAACAGAAGCCCCAGTGTTTCACAGTTGAGTTTTGATATGAGAGTGTGGAATATTTTACTCGAAAGTTATTCGAGCGCCTTTATATGACTTGATTACTTACAGATTTCCCACACTTAGGAATTTTACCTCTAGTTTTTTCATTTGAGCGCGAAATGGAAAATTTGTAAATATTTTGAATATGCAACAGACGCTTGGGTGTTTGAGTCTTTTTCATCATTTAACCGCCGGAAACGCAATCGTCTTTTATAGTAATCATTTCTTTTCCTTCTTCCTGATGCAAGGCATTTAAAAGCGATAGATAGGGACCGTCATCTACTTTTCACCTCCAGATTTCTAAACTCTATTTTCTCACTCTATTTTAATACTATCGTTCTTTCCATCGTCCGCCTTAGCAGATTTCTCAATTTCCTGTAAGAATTTCTTCCTTCTTCTTTCTTTGCTTTAGTCATTATAGTTTATCTTGTTGAATCTTTGAACAAATTTCGAGTCAATTTTGCAATTCCCTAATGGGTTATTCTAGAAGAACCTCCTTCTCCATCTGATTTATTTTCTCTGGCTGAGGGACACTGGTTTCCCTCACTTTTCATAGCTGAATGTGGCTTTTTTTTTCCGCCCAATCCCTTGTGTTTGGAGTTTTGCCAATATTTCGATATTGTGCCTGTAAGAGTAGCTCCAAATAAATGGAGGGTATTTAATGGTGTACATAGGCTAAACCAAATTCATGAGATTCATTTAGGGATCCCTGAAATTATGTTTTGTTATAAATGGGTTACCAGTGATACCACATTTTATTTAAAAACTAGGTTTTCCAACAGAGCTTTAGTAGTCAATCTTCTCAGTGCTAATAGGGACTATTTTGACCATGGGGTTGTGATGAAAAATTAGCAACACCCTCCGTTAAAAGGAAATGATGTTTATTAAGGTCGCAGATGTCCACTTTATGGAAATGGGATAGGTTGTTTTTACTTTTCTCAATTTAGCTCTGTTTATATTTGATAACATGCGTCACCGATATTCATGTTTGTTTTTGCAGTTGATAATAAAAGAAAGCCCCCAAAAGAGAGTGACATTAATATAAAATCTTTGAAACTCATCTGGGGTTTGCATCAATCAGTTGACAGGGAGCACGTTAGAGATGTTTCTTATTTGCTAAGATAAAAAAACACCACCTCTTTTTTCATTGCTCGTCCTCTTGCCCCTCCTGTGGTAATTGACCTTGATCAAGTACCAGCATCTCGAGCAAGTGCCGAAGAGCCTTCTTCTGATTTGAATACCTCTATTGTTGATTTAATGACGAAGAAGAGGAGAATGCCTATGTTCTTTGTCAAAGATGCTCCTAGCACTGATGGGACAAAGAAGAGCAAAGGGGATGTCCTAGCTGAAGGGATGAAAAGAATGGATAGTACTCTATCCAAAGGAATAATTTCACCTGTCAAGGAGGTCGGCAGGAAACCACCTGTTATCCCAAAAGAGGCAGCACCTTTGATTGAAGGTGTTGCTATTACGCAAGAAGAGGCAGCACCTTTGATTAAAGGTGCTCCTTTAAGGAGATTGAGGAGAGGTCTTGCAGAAAGACCTATAGAAATTATTGCTCGACCTTCTAATATTGGCGGTCCTTCCTCGGGAACTAGCGTTCTAGCTTTTATTGCCCCGAGTTCGGCCAGGGGTTTGATCAAGTCTTGGACCATTCTGGAGTATCGAGCTGCTGGGGGTCCCCTTTCTCGGGAGAAGGTCGTTGATTTGGCAGCCCGATATATCGCGTCAGTAAGTATCATCATCCCTACCACTTCATTTCCACCTACTGTATTCATGTTCTGATTTGAGCTTCTTTTCCTTTTTCAGTTTATGATGTGATTTAATAATATCTTGGAGAGAGATGAGTCTATCAAGGCTTCAACTTCGTCCAGCAGGATTGAAGAAGTTTTTACTGGGTGGTCTCAATCCTTGAAGGACTCTTAGAAGATATACGAGGAAGATAAAGCTGCTTGGGAGAATAAACTTCTATCTGCAGAGTCAACACGTGACCAAGCCATAAGTGCCTCTAAGGAGTTGGAGGAAAAATTAAATGTCATCATTTCCATCAAGAAAGAGGGTGATGACAAGATTGAAGAGGTTGAACGGCATAAGAAAGACCTCGAGGAGAAGGTGAGGCTTACTGAGGAGCGTGTTTCTTCTGAGAAGATGAAGAGAAAGGTTGCAGTGAAGAAGCTTTTTCGCTCTGGTTGGAACAAGGGATGGAATAGATCCTTAACTAATATTACTTTACAGATGGAGTATGCAAGTTTGAAGTACTTCAGGGAAGAATGGGTCACAACATTAAAAGAGTTGAGCATTACGGATGATTCTGAGTTGTTTCAAAAACACACTCATAGACCTCCTCCTACTATTGATGAAGAAGAAGAGGATGAAGTTGCATCTGATGAGTCTTCCATGATGATAGTAAAATAAGTCCCTGTTGCTACTGCTTCTCAACCCTCCGAGCAAGTTCAGCAAGCATCAGCTTCTACCGAGCAACACCAAATGCCTCCCGAGCAACCGAATCCTTCGTCCAAACCTGTTGATGGTGTTATAGGAAATAAGGAGAAGGTGTAGCATTGCTCGGCTTCTTTATTTATGTTGTTCTTCTGCTTCTCCTTTTTTTCTTGTAACTTTGGTTGTACTCTCTCCTCTTATGATCAATAAAATGGGGTGTTTTCTGAATTTGTCCTTGACTTGCTCTTGTCTATATCATTGTTGATGTGTTTTTATTTTTCCTTGCTAGTTTGTTGCCAGGATGGAACTCTTATCAGCTCATGACACAGAGTTGATGAAAAAATGTAATGATTACTTCAAATCGGGTCATGCTAATTTTACTGAGGCCCAAATAATTGATATCCTTGGACCCGATGCTTCTAAGCAAGCAGTTGATGCATACCAATACTTGAAGTGTTTGGTTGATCGTGTTGTGGCCAGCAATATGGCTTATTACAAAATGATTGAAGACCTTCAAGGGATGATTGAGGAACTCCAACTTCAGCACAAAGAAACCACTGCACTCTTACATGAAGGTTATGAGAAAAAATACCAACAGTTGAATGCTAACAGGGGCTATGACAAGTACATCTCGGCCCATGAGAAAAAGGAAAGTGTGATGAAACTTGAGATTGAAGAGCACAGGAATATTGCCAAGATGCTAGAGCAAGAGAATATTGTATTGCAAGAGGAAGTGAAGCAAATCAAATCTGCTGCCTCCTCTTTTTTTAGAGTCTTAGTTCCAGTTAATGATGAAGGTTTTTCCTTTTTAGAAACTGAAAATGTTTTCTTGAGAGAAGAGTTTGAGACTTTGAAATGAACTGGACCTACCCCGTCTGCTCATGGAAGAGCAAAGCCTTCTACCCGTAGCTGAGCAAGGGTTGGTCATATTAATATTGAAGAGACGAGGACCCAACTGGCTTTAGAAAATCAGGTCATTTAATTGATGGCAAAAAATCAAGCCCTGGCAGAAATGTCTAGAAAAATTCAGAGTCTTACTGACCAACTCTCCAACCAGAGTTCTGTGATGGAAAGTAAAGAAATTTTGGTGAAGAAGCTCCACGAGCAGCTTGAGAGATTGACTTATCCATTTCACAAACAACCTAGAGAATTTTGGATGGCGAGATACAACGAAGCTTTATTCCATCTCGATGCTCGGCTGTAACAATCGAACAACGAGGGATACAAATAGGGATGGTTGAATGCCTTATGTGTGATGAAAGTTGATAGAGGACTATCCTTGTGGGATTAGTGTTAGCCTGGATTACTTGATTTTCCAGTTCCTCCCTTTAAACTCGATGTCAGCTGGATTCCATCTCATGCCATTCCTCGGTGTTTGATCTCCAGGTATCTTGGTGATTACCAGCTTCATTCAAATTTTGAGATATCTCGTCCTCAACATTTACTTGATCGACCATATCTGAGCAACGTCAGAATGCTGCAAGATATGAATTTTATCGATTCTCCCTATGCATTAGATGATCCTTCAGCCGGGATGGAACCTGTATCAAAATCAGAGGGGAAAAAAACCATAAAATAGGAAATTTGTACTTAATGAATCAAAATTCATATTTATGTAATCTTCTTGTGTTTAATGAAGACAAATTGGTCTTTGTGCAAGTTTTATTTCCTTGGAAATACTTTGTGATATGTGTTTCTCATTTTTTTTTTTTTGATGATGAATGTATATATAGAGAGAGAGGGATAATTTGTCCTGTTTTTCCTAGACAATGGGGCTTGCCCCACTTGCTACCTAGTTGTAGTGACTTATCACTCATTAGTGCCTAAGCAATGGAATGATTTTCATCCCATGTTCCTGCTTAGTTATAGTAATATTATCTAGATAACCTTGGTGCCTAGACAGTGGATGCCCCTGGAGGTCACCCATCTTCTTGCCTAGTTTGGGATATCTCTTGAGATTATCCATGATCAAACAGGCTTTGCCTTGTATGATTGTTATGCCAACATTATTGGTTAAATTTATTGGTGCCAACCAACCGTAGTTGGTGGTTGTTGAATGTCGACCAACCTTAGTTAGTGGTAGATGATGTCGATCAACTGGAATTGATGTAGTGTGTAGCACTAGTACTCCGACAAAAATTAAACCAAAAAAAGAATATGGAAAAACCAACACTTTTATTCATTTAAAGAGAAATGTGTACATGTAAGTCTGTATTACTGATAATACTTGCGCAGGTGCTCCGCATTCCACGCATTTTTGAATTCTTCTCCCTCTAAGGTTTCTATTCCATACGTCCCAGGGAGAAGAACTGTAGTTACTCGGTAGGGCCAATGCCAGTTGGACTCTAACTTGTTATGCTTTTAAATCACCTTCTTGAGCACATAATCCCCCTCCTTGAGTTCACATTTCTTCACTCTTTTGCTGTACAACATGGTTGTTCTCTGTTGGTAGGCTGCGTTCCTGATGGCCGCATCTTCTCTAACTTCCTCGAGCATGTCCAGGTCTAAGCGTCTCATCAAATCGCTTATAGAAGAGTTGAATTTAAGTAACCTATGTGTAGGCAGGCCCAATTCAACTGGAATAATTGCTTCTCTTCCAAAGGCTAGCATGTAGGGCGATTCTCCAGTGGCTGTTCGGGGTGTTGTGCGATATGCCCATAGCACAGAGTATAACTCGTTAATCTAATTTCCTTTTGCATCATCCAGTCATTTCTTTAAGTCGTTCAGCAGAGTCATGTTCGTCACTTCAGTTTGCCCATTGCTCTGGGGATGGCCTGGTGCAGAATGGAGCTTCTGGACATTGGATTGATGACAACATGCAACGAACTCCTCAAATCAAATTGGGTACCATGGTCAGTGATGAAAGCATGTGGCTGACCATACCTGCAAATAATATTCTTCTAGATAAACTGATAAACCCTTTCGTACGATATGTCAGTGAGAGGTTCTGCCTCAACCCACTTGGTGAAATAATCCACCGTGACTACCAAATATTTGAACCTCCCTTTGGTGGTCGACAAGGGCCCGACCAAGTCTATGCCCCACATAGCAAATGGCCAGGGGGAAGTAATGGGTGTTAACAATGCTTGGGGAGTTCTTCGAACGGGAGAGAAACATTGGCATTTATCGTATTTCTTAGCATAGGTTGTGTAGTTAGCTCTTATCGTCATCCAATAATATACCTGAGTCATTAACCTCTGAAGGAGAGCCCGACCTGCCACATGAGCTCCACAAGAACCTTAGTTTACCTCTTCAATCAGGTCTTTAACTTCTGAGGGATGAACACATTTCTGTAGACCTGCGATGATACCCCTTCTATACAAAACACCATTATTCAGTACATATCGAGTAGCTTTAAACTTTAGCCTCTTGGCTTCAAGTTGGTCAGTTTCCAAGACCCCCTCCTCAATGTATGCCCTGATGGGGTCCATCCAGGATGGTCCCATATCTAGGGTAATGAATTTTACCATTAAATCCTCATTTATGCTCCGTTCTGCCAGTATCTCGATAGGAATTATTCTTCGTAGCTCGGTGCGAGTAGATGAAGCTAACCGAGCTAGTGTGTCAGCTCTCGTATTCTTCAATCTCGATATTCTGATCTATTGAACTACTGCAAAGGTGGACACAATCTCCATAGCTTTGGCGTGATATATTTACATTAAGTATCCCTTCGTCGCATATAACCCCAGAATATGATGTACAATTAATTATGAATCACTAAACATGATGACTTGCTCTGTATGCATTATTTTTGCTAAATTGAGGCCCACAATCCTAGCTTCATATTCGGCCTCATTATTGGAAGCTTTAAATTGAAAGCGCAGAGCGTATTCGACATCTAATCCATCAGGGCTGTTAAGAATTATTCCGGCTCCACTTCCTGTTGCACATGAAGAGCCATCAACATAAAAGTTCCACACAGGTATACCATGATCAAACTCTTGATCTGATAAGGTTCCCTGATGGAATATTTGGTGCTTCCTCTTATCATTCTCCACTGTTGGGCTATTACTCGATGATGCTTGTTGCTCGTTGTTCATCCCTTCTAGTAGATCTGCTATGGGGAGTTGATCGGGGATTATCTTTAATGATCCTGTAACATCCTCGGGTTGTTCTGTATTAGACTCCTGTTGATCAGGGGTATCTGGGTAAGTGAACTCCGTAATGAAATCTGCCACTGCTTGCCCTTTGAGTGAGGACCTTGGCTCATAAATAATATCGTACTCACCCAGTTCTACTGCCCAATACATCAGTCTGTCGAACTTTTCTGGCTTGTACAAGGCCTGTCTAAGTGGCATATCAGTGTACATCACTATGGTATAAGCCTGAAAATAAGGTTTCATCCTCCTACTCGCCTCTATTAGAGCTAATTCTAGCTTTTCTAGCCTTGCATATCTAATCTCTGCTCCTCGAATGCTTTGCTGGTGTAGTACACTGGTTTTTGTATTCCATCCTCCACTCTTATCAATGCTGAACTGACTGCGCTCTCCGAGACAGTCAGATACAAGTATAATCTTTCATCCATCACCGGTATGGATAATAGTGGAGGTGTCACCAAATATTTCTTTAATTCTTGAAATGCCTTCTCGCACTCATCGTTCCACTTAAAAGTTATTCTCAGAATCTTGAAGAATGGGAGACATCTATCCATTGCTCTCGACACAAACCTGTTAAGAGCTGCAACACGGACTGTGAGGCTTTACACTTCCTTCTTCATAGCTGGAGATCATAATTCCAGTAAAGCTTTGATCTTCTCTAGATTGGCCTCAATGCCTCACTGATTCACAATATACCCGAGGAACATGCCTTCTCATACACTGAATATGCATCTCATCGGGTTCAGCTTCATCTGATATTTTTCTAGCTGATCAAAGGTTTGGCTGAGATCAGCTAGATGGTCAACAGCTTTCTTGCTCTTAGTTAGCATATCATCGACGTAAACCTCCATATTTTTGCCGATTTATTCCACAAAAACTTTATTCATCAACCTCTGGTACGTAGCACCTGTATTTTTAAGTCCGAAAGGAATAACATTATAGCAATATGTTCCCCTTGGGGTAATAAAAGAAGTACTCTCCATGTCTTCTGGTTTCATCTTAATATAGTTGTAGTTGGAATAAGCATCCATGAATCTCAATAGCTCGTGCCCCGAGGTAGCATCCACCAACTGATCAATTCGGATCAAGGGAAAATGATCTTTCGAGCAGGCTTTATTGAGATCTGTGAAATCTACACACATCCTCCACTTGTTTTTCATCTTCTTCACCATCACAACGTTGGCTAGCCAATCAGGATATTTGACATCTTCAATGAAAGAGGCCTTTTGTAGCTTCTCGACTTCCTCCTGGATAGCTTGGTTCTTCTCTGGGCTAAATACCCTTCTTCGCTGCTTCACTGGCTTGACCTCTTTATTAACATTGAGATCGTGGCACAAGAAGGCCGGGTCTATTCCCGGAATGTCTTCATGACTCTATGCGAAAGCTTTCTTTCTTTGCCGTAAAAATTCCACTAGCTCTTGCTTTATTGACGGATCCAATGAAGTGTTGATTTGAGTTGTCCGTTCTGGTCATTCATCGTCCAGAATGACGTTCTCCGTAGCTTCGATGACCTGACCCTTCACAAGCTGGGACTCATCTCCAGGGTCCAAAGTCTCAACCTCTGCATCTTCAGACTCATCCACCTGGTAGGTGGTGGTTTTCTTCCTGGCCTCCTTCAGTTCCTCCTGTTCGGCAGATGAATAGTAGCATTCTCGAGCTACTTTTTGGTCGCCTTTCACAACTTCAATCCCAAAATTGGTAGGAAACTTCAAGCATTGGTGTACCGTGGATGGTACTGCCTCAAACTTCTTCAATCCTACTCTCCCCATGATTATGTTGTAGGTTGATTGGACCTTCTTGTCCATTACAAAAAAGTGTACTTTTTTCGTTCGGCAAGCAGGCCAAGTACTAATTAGCATGTCCAACTTGATCGTCCCAAGTGGAAAGACTTTCTCGCCTGTGAAGCCAAGAAGAGGCATGTGATATGGCTCTAATTGGGCTAACTTCAAATTCAACCTGTCAAAGCACAGGTAGAATATGATGTCGGCAGAGCTACCATTATCTACCAATACTCGCGAGATCACCACATCCTCCATCCTCATCTTGACAACCAAGGGATCATCGTGAGGATATAAGACACCTTCCAGGTCATTTTTAAAAAAACCAATGACCAGTTTATCCTTGTTCACCTTCCTTGGGCGATTATCTTCAGTCAGATTTATACGCTGAATATATGAACAAGCTTGGGCCTCATTGAAGTAAGCTTTCCTTTCAGCAGTGTGATCCCCACCTCCTGCATCTCCACCTGTAATCACATTACATTCAAATGATCCAAAATGGAATGAAAATACCTCGCGTTCGGGTTGCCTTGGCTTTTTGGGGAGGTCGGGGTCATCCTCTGGATCGTCTTCGTGGTTTCTCTTTTTGTCATCTCTTGTTCGGCGAGGAGATTTGAACCTTTATCTTCCTCTCTCGTTAGTCTTCCCACCATTCTGGCGATCAACGAACTTACTCAATTTTCCTCGCCTAATGAGTGCTTCGATCTCATTCTGGAGAGCTATGCAGTATTTGTTCGTGTGGCCATGATCTTTATGGAACTTGCAATATTTGGATTTATCGCTCTTATCGGGGTCTGTCCACATTTTCTCCGGCCAAGTTAGCTCCTCTTTGTTCTTAATCTCCTCCAGGATATGGTTGACGCATGGTCTCTTGCATAGTCGTTTGCTCTTGGGATAAATTGGCTACTATTCCCGTAATTTCATCGATAGTTGGGGGAGCATAAGGGTTTAGAGGAACCCCAGTATTGTTTAGGTTAGTGGATTCTTGGATCTCAGCCATTAGTGATAAGTTTTTAGTGAAAAACGCTACTAACAGTCATTTTCCACAGACGGTGTCAATTTGTTGATGTAAAAAATTAGATTGGATATAATTAATTAATCACAGATAAATATGAAATAAAAAATAAGACAAGAGATTTTTAAAGTGGTTCAGCCTTAAGAAAATGGCCTACGTCCACTGTTTGTATTACCGATGTTTGCCTTAATCTCGATGATGATTACAAGAGATTGATTACCCCGTTATGGGGGTGTTACAATGTATTTATAGCCTTGGGGCTACCAGTATGTGAAGCCCTTATACATTTGACTCACTTGAGTCTATATTGTATAAATGCTCATCTAGTTTGGAAATTGTGACAAAATTGTGGCTTCCTAGAAACCAAAGAGCCTCAGAAGTTGGATTGCCTATTCATCTCTCTTTCTTGCCTTGATCAAGAACCTACTGCCAATACTCACACACAGTAGAATTCATTTTTGCATATCATATTGCATAATTATGTGTATACATGTGTTGTGTGTGTTTAAATCCCTAATTTTGATTTTTAATAATTTTTTGGGATTTTTTAAACAATTTTTAAATCATGTTTTTAATAATTAAAACTTGTTTTAAAAGTTTTGGGGTCAATCTCCAAATATGAATTGTTGTATTTTATGGCCTAATGTTTCCTCGGGTAGAATCCAAAAGCGACAGAGACTTCAGGGTATGCTTTGTAATTAGTTTTGACGCGCGTTTAACATCCCATAACTGGCCAACACATGTTGCCCCCTGATTGGTTAGATTTGTGTTTCTTTACAGAGACAATAGTCGCGTGTGTTATCAGCCCTTGGATCATTTCTTATCAATGGTCTGCATGTTGCCTTGATGAATCCCCGTGTAACTTTTTAAGCCAATCAGCGCTCGTTTAAGCACCGCCTTGTGTGAGCCCTTAGATCCAAGTCAATCTAAATTGACTGGATCTCAGCCCTTGGTTTTGATCAGATATCTCGAACCTTCTCCTCTCGCTATAAAAAGGCCTCTATTCTCAGCCTTCGAAGACTTTTTGCCATTTCATTTCCTCAAAGTATTGAGAGAAGAGAGTAGAGAGAGAGAAAAGTTAGAAACCCTAACTTCATCCAAATCCTCTTCAAACCTAACCCAAACACTTCTTCAAAACACCATAGCCAAAAACACCAACCTGAGTGTTCTTGAGTGTTTGAGAGTTTGAGTTGAGTTATTTTGGTTGCTGTAACCTTGTGTTCGTGAGATCTTGTTTCCAACTTAGACTTCTACTTAGATCTAGTTTCTGTTTCCATAGAAATCTCAGATCTGAGTTATTCATGTTACATTACACTTAGCTTCATTTTATTTCTCATCTTGAGAAATATATTGTTGATTATTTTTGTCTAAAACGTTTTCTTACTTTGAAAATCAACAATAAATGCTTTATGTTTCTTGTTCTTGTAAACTAAACCTTTGACCTAGTTTGGAATCTCATTTGGAGGTTTTCAATCTCAAAAAGTTTTTGTTTTAAATTCTGAGATTGATTAAGACCTTGTCTGTCTTCCTAGCAAGGTATCCGTGGATTCTGGAATAGTTTGAAAGGTCAAAAAGGTTCAAAGTTTTCTAAGAAGAAAGAAAAAGAAAAGATCACTGCATATAGTGTAACTGTAATTTGTTAGGACTGTTTGTAATTAATAAGTGTTTGTGTGTGCATGCATGTGTTAGAAAGCACTTCACAAACACTTACACCCTACAACATGAAAAGTGTTGGTGATAAGATCTTGAGAACATAAGTCGACGTAAAGTGCTGGAACAAATCAGAAGTTGACAAACTGGGAGAACTACATCTACAATCAGAACTGCAGAGAAGTTTAAGGACACCAGAGGGTACATTCCTAAACTTATATAGGCCTGAGTTGTTTGCATGTTAGTTATATAGTTTGTAACTCATATATTTGTTTTAGTGGATTTTTCATTTTACTCCGTAGAGGGAGTCGTGGATGTTTCCTCAATTGGTGAGGTTTTACCACGTAAAAAATTGTGAACAGAAGTCTTCTACATTTTCTCATCTCATTCTTGGTTGTGTTGTGTTTAAAACTTGTTTAAATTATCTTTTAAACTTGTTGCCTAAATCTTGAATAAGATCTCGTACATACTGTTTTATTAAACACGTCTTGTGATTAATCCTTTTTTATTTAAGAAAAGAGTTTCTTCAAAAAACAACTCGGAGTTACTTAAATAGTTTATTTTCAATAAACGGCTTTAGTAACGCATTTTTCAATTGGTATCAGAGCTTTGTAAACTGCTTTTAAAGAGATCCTGTGTTTCTGAAATTGTTTTCTGAAAATCAAATATGGACGAGAAAAATGAAAGATTTGGTAACTTGACCAGACCTCCAATCTTTGATGGAACCAATTTTGCTTACTGGAAAGTAAAGATGATTGCTTTCATTCAAGGAACTTTGGGAGATGATGTCTGGGACATTGTTGAAAATGGTTATACTTTTCCTACTAAACCAGCCAACGAAGGAAGTAATGAGAGGGTTAAGAAAGCTCTAAGTGAGTTCACTCAAGAAGAGAAACAAGTTTCTCGAAATAATAATAAAGGAAAGAATGCTATATTTATGTATATAAATGAACATGAGTTCAAAAGAATCTCATCCTGTACCACTTCTAAGGAAGCTTGGGACACCTTAGTCACTGCACATGAAGGAGACACTAGAGTTAAGGCTGCTAAAACCCAAATGCTTATCCAGCAGTATAACTCCTTAATTATGTCTGAGACAGAATCATTTGATGACTTCTATATGAACCTGACTGATATTGTGACCAAACTGCATGCTAATGGGATAACCTATGATAGACAAGAAATTGTATCTAAAATTCTGAGATCATTGCCACAAAAGTTTGATAACAAAAGATATGCTATTGAGGAAATGTGTGATATAAATCTCACTCCTGAATTACTCAGTAGTAAATTAAGAACTGTGGAAATGGAACTGGAATTTAAGAAACAATTAACCCAATCCCATAGGAAACAAACTAGTTCCAATCTAAGCTTCTCTTCTAAATTGATTAAGCCTGAGTTTAATACTACCAATGATGAATCTGATGAGGACTGCGATATAGGGAGTCTGGATAATCATATTGCCTTAATGACAAAACAGTTCAAGAAAATCATTAAGTTTAGAAACAAAGTGGCAAATAAACAAGGCAAGTCAAATTATCCAACTCCTTCTAGTCACAGACCTCATGAGAAAAACAATGACAAAAATCATAAGGACTCTCACGCTAGACCTAATAGAGACCTTAAGAAGACTGAATGCTATAGATGTGGTAAACTGGGGCACATTGCACAAGACTGTAGAGTTAATTTGAACACTCAAAACAAACACACTAGAGCTAACATCTGCAAAACATGGGATGATTCAAGTGACTCTAAAAATGAGGAACCTGAGTCATCAGGTGCTTTTGATCCTTGCATGTCTTTCTTTGCTAATATTATTTATAATGATGACATGCCTATGTTTGTTAATGAGGATGAACCAAATAACTCTATGACTGATAATTCGAATGTGGTTATTACTGGTTTAGATGCTTTGATTACTGAGAATGTTGCATGTTCTACCTCGGGGTGTGTGAGTCAAAGGGATGGCGATAATGACGATGTCAATGGGTGTGTGAGTTTAACAAATGAATCGTTAGGGGTCACTTGTAACACCCCGCCCACCTGGGGAGAACGAACGGAGCGCTACTATCGATAAAACTAAACTAATCCACAAATAACAAGGTATAGAGCATCTAAATCCCACAATAAAACAAGAAACCACTATTCTCATCTTCAAATTAATACAACAAATCTCTCGAAATAATTACAACAATCTAACTATCTCGAAAATAAAATAAATCTCCAAATGCTCTATACATTAAAATAAATACAAGCTTCTCTACTTGTATTCTCCAATAATCTTCCCAAAATAATCCTCGCTAAAATCAATCTCCATAGCACCCCAAAATTCGCGCTAACCTGCCACTAAAAGAAAATATGGGGAAGTACACAATACGACAGGAAAGATGCTCAACAATAATATGTTAGCGATGAATAAAACACAACAATACGAATACGAATATTCAAATCAAATGCGAATCTCAATAGTATTTTATCAATAAATTTCGCAACAACACATTAACCGGGTCACCAGGCCTCACCCCATCCGCATGTGCTTTATCAAGTCATAGCCCTTGGAAGCAGGAATTTTGGCAGGTGCCCAACGTCCGTGCCATATTAAAATCTCATGACAACGTGCTCAACAACAACATGAATAATACCACATGAATCAAAATAATTCCAATAATTATTTTTCCAGATTTCAATGAATTTAAGAATTCAAAATATGAGTTCCATTAACAAGAATTCAACGGAATAAGCACTCGCGAGATTAAGGAGCATATTGTGTAAAATCCCATACCTCAAAATTATGACATGAATCATCACATAATTTCAGCCTCAAAATCTAATTACACCATCACGTTCCTCTCGCGAAAATAATCCAATCAAGTTCTAGCCCAAACTCGAGAAAACACCAAATAAGCCTTCTAATCTAAGGTTGAAATCTTGAATAAGTTTGGGGCTATTGTTTGTAGATGAAAGGGCGTAATTTTGGAGAGGTCTTCTCGTTGAAAAGTTTGAGAAAAAGTGATTTGAAAAGCCAAGCCACGAATTAGTTGATATATAAAGGATTAAGAGTTTGATTAAGAAAAGAGTTATAATCAGATACAAACACTAAAAATTTTATTCCGGACGATCGGACCATTAGAATTGGATGAAATTTGACAGAGAATTAGCTGAAGACGAGAGAAAGCTACAGAAAAAATTCAACTCGATCGGACCATTCAGTATTTTTAAATATTTTTTTCCCTAGAGAGTTTTATGTTTTGAGGACTCTAAGAGAGTTTTATATTTTGAGGACTCTTCTAAATAATAAAAATGCAATTAAATCTCCATTTTAATTCCGATTTCGAAATCGTTTGAAATTCTCGCCTTTAAAAATAATAACCAACATATTTGGGCAATAAAAATAATTTTATCTCAAAATTTATTTTTCCTCTTTATTTTGAAAATACCACAAAATTATGCAGGTTGTTACACTTCCCCACTAACAATTGAATTTCGCCCTCGAAATTCGTCGAATGCCTAACTCTCAAAAATCAGGCCAACAATCTCCAAAAATAAACTCGTCACCAAAAATAAAATCATCACATCTAATCTAGATGTCTAACACGAAACGATCATCTAAAGATCTCCAAAAATACGCGCCACAAAAACGCAACAGACCCAAAATCCAAGACCCGAGGGTTGTCGTATACCTAAGCTCTGATACCATTCTGTAACACCCCGCCCGCCCTGGGAGAGCGAACGGAGTGCTACTATCGATAAAACTAAACTAATCCACAAATAACAAGGTATAGAGCATCTAAATCCCACAATAAAACAAGAAACCACTATTCTCATCTTCAAATTAATACAACAAATCTCTCGAAATAATTACAACAATCTAACTATCTCGAAAATAAAATAAATCTCCAAATGCTCTATACATTAAAATAAATACAAGCTTCTCTACTTGTATTCTCCAATAATCTTCCCAAAATAATCCTCGCTAAAATCAATCTCCATAGCGCCCCAAAATCCGCGCTAACCTGCCACTAAAAGAAAATATGGGGAAGTACACAATACGACAGGAAAGATGCTCAACAATAATATGTTAGCGATGAATAAAACACAACAATACGAATACGAATATTCAAATCAAATGCGAATCTCAATAGTATTTTATCAATAAATTTCGAAACAACACATTAACCGGGTCACCAGGCCTCACCCCATCCGCATGTGCTTTATCAAGTCATAGCCCTTGGAAGCAGGAATTTTGGCGGGTGCCCAACGTCCGTGCCATATTAAAATCTCATGACAACGTGCTCAACAACAACATGAATAATACCACATGAATCAAAATAATTCCAATAATTATTTTTCCAGATTTCAATGAATTTAACAATTCAAAATATGAGTTCCATTAACAAGAATTCAACGGAATAAGCACTCGCGAGATTAAGGAGCATATTTTGTAAAACCCCATACCTCAAAATTATGACATGAAACATCACATAATTTTAGCCTCAAAATCTAATCACACCATCACGTTCCTCTCGCGAAAATAATCCAATCAAGTTCTAGCCCAAACTCGAGAAAACACCAAATAAGCCTTTTAATCTAAGGTTGAAATCTTGAATAAGTTTGGGGCTATTGTTTGTAGATGAAAGGGAGTAATTTTGGAGAGGTCTTCTCGTTGAAAAGTTTGAGAAAAAGTGATTTGAAAAGCCAAGACACGAATTAGTTGATATATAAAGGATTAAGAGTTTGATTAAGAAAAGAGTTCTAATCAGATACAAACACTAAAAATTTTATTCCGGACGATCGGACCGTTAGAATTGGATGAAATTTTACAGAGAATTAGCTGAAGACGAGAGAAAGCTACAGAAAAAATTCAGCTCGATCGGATCGTTCAGTATTTTTAAATATTTTTTTTCCTAGAGAGTTTTATGTTTTGAGGACTCTTCTAAATAATAAAAATGCAATTAAATCTCCATTTTAATTCGGATTTCGAAATCATTTGAAATTCTCGCCTTTAAAAATAATAACCAACAATTTGGGCAATAAAAATAATTTTATCTCAAAATTTATTTTTCCTCTTTATTTTGAAAATACCCCAAAATTACGCGGGTTGTTACATCACTCCACACACCACACTTAGTGACTCGGACAATGAAGACCTCCCAGACATTCACACACTTTACACTAAGACTCTCAAGAAAAGCGCTAGACTAGAGAAGACTATTAAAGATCTTACCAAGAAATTGGAAGATTTAAGCCTGATGGTTAAACTGAATGCTGAAGAGTACACTACCCAATGTTTAACTCATGAAAGTGAAATTAAAGTTTTTGATGAAAAACTGAAAATTTTGACTGAAACAAATGAAATTCTGGAGAAAAAATACAAAGGGACATTGTTAGAATTGGAACAAACCAAAGAAAAGACAGCAACTGTTTTCAAAAAATTTACAAAATTTGAAAATAATTCTAACTGTTTTGATGAATTTGTTGCTGAATCTAAAACCAATTCTGATGATCGAACTGGTATAGGTTTTTGTCCCAATTTGAAAACACAAACAAAATCTTTTGAAACAATCAAGTTTGTGTCAGGAGGCAAAAGACCTATTGAAACATGCCCAGACTTTCATTCTCTAAAAACTAAGTTTGATTCAAAAAATCAAAGTTTTAACATTGGGGAATCTAGTCACTCTAGACATGAAAGTTCACCTAAGGCTAAATATGTCTGCCCTTCTATTAGAAAGAGTGAGTATGCATTCAAGACTGTCACACCAAGGAATAGAGTTCAGGCTCAAAACTCTATAAAACCTTTATTTAGAGACTTTCCTAAGGAGACCCCCATCTTGAGCAATCTTTATTGCTCCTACTGTGACATATATGGTCACTCTTTCGATGGTTGATATGTTAGGAGACTTGTTAAACCTATCTACAATCCTCGTACTTACCAGAACTTTAACTATTCTAGGAGGAGTCGAAACAATTATATACTTCCTAGACAGCCAGATAAAAACTCTAACTATAGAAAGAGAAAGATCAAACCTAAAAGAACATTTCCTAGAAGGAATCCCAAACATTTTCCTAAACCAAATGCTCAAGTCTTTCAAAAAATTCAAAATCATGCGCAAAACATTTTTCAGCAAAAATCTAATGCTCGCAAATTTTATGAATTGAGAGCTAATAAGTGCAAGATGAAAACTAGAGCAATTTGGATTAGAAAAGATGATTTATTAACTCAGATGAAGTGTAATATTGTGGTTACTGCTTTAAAAGCCGAACACACATCATCTGGTTGGTATTTAGACTCTGGATGTTCTAAGCACATGACTGGAGATGAATCTAAACTTTTAAACAAAACCAGATTTGCTGGTGGTAAAGTTATTTTTGGTGATGGAGTTTCATCTCAAATCATAGGCAAAGGAACTCTCCAAGAAGATGGGCTTCCTATTCTTAAAGATGTTCTTCTAGTTAAAGGTCTAAAGGCCAACTTACTTAGCATTTCGCAATTTTGTGACTCAGACCATATTGTTACCTTTTCAAAGAACAATTGCAAGATTTTAAATGAAAAAGGTGAATGCATAATTACTGGATTCGGAACTCCTGACAACTGTTACACTGTCAAGAACAATTCTGAAACTTGTAATGTTGCTTGAATGGATGACAACGAGATATGGCATAACAGAATGGGTCACATAAATTACGATAATCTTAGTAAATTGTCTACTCAAGACATAGTAAGAGGAATTCCAAAAATTAAACCCATTCATAATATTGTTTGTGGTTCCTGTCAAGAAGGTAAAATTGTTAAGGCCCCTCATAAGAAAGTCAAAGATATTCTCACCTCTAATCCCTTAGAACTCATCCATATGGACCTAATAGGTCCTTCCCTAACTGTTAGCCTTTGTGGACACAGTTATATCCTAGTTATGGTTGATGACTTCACCAGATTTACTTGGGTAGCCTTTTTAAAACAAAAGTCTGACACTTTTCAAACCTTCCTAAAAATTCTTCTTAGGATTGAAAATGAAAAGGACATTCAAGTAAATCGAATCCGTAGTGATAGAGGTGGTGAATTCAAAGACACTGGTATTGTAGAATACTGCGACTATAATGGTTACAAACACGAGTTTAGTGCTCCCAAGACTCCTCAACAAAATGGTATCGTCGAGAGAAAGAATCGTACCTTACAAGAGATGGCACGTGTCATGTTACATGCCAAGAACTTACCTAAATATTTTTGGGTAGAATCTATTCGTACTGCGTGTCACATCATTAATAGGGTCTATCTTAGAAATAATTCCAAACAAACCCCTTATGAACTTTGGTACAATAAAAAGCCTAATCTCAAATACCTTAGAACCTTTGGCAGTACTTGTTATGTATGCAAAGATAGGCAACATTTATCTAAATTTGAGAGCCGGGGAGACAAAGCCATATTTCTAGGATACTCGCCTAACAGTAGAGCTTATAGAGTTTATAATCTTCGCACTAAAACCATGATGGAATCCATAAATATAATTGTTAGTGACACTACCGTAGAAAGCAAGACTAGTGAATTACCTATCGAAGAAGAGTCTTCAAATATTTTAGAAAATGACCCTTCTGAAATAGATAATTCATTACCTATTGAGACACCTGAAGTACCTAACTGGGTTTCTAAAGATTATCCCATAAACAACATTGTTGGCAACCCTAGTGAGCCAGTGCGTACAAGATCCCAACTTAGAAATTATGCACATTATGCATGTTTTGTTTCCCTTGTGGAACCAAAGAATGTAAATGAGGCATTGAATGACTCTCACTAGATTTCTGTTATGCAAGATGAACTTTTACAATTTGTCATTCATGATGTATGGTATCTTGTTCCACGTCCTGATCACAAAAAGGTTGTTGGTACTCGTTGGATTTTCAAAAATAAAACTGATGAAAATGGGATAATAATTAGAAATAAAGCTAGATTAGTTGATCAAGGATACTCCCAAATAGAAGGAATTGATTTTAACGAGACCTTTGCCCCTGTTACTCGTTTAGAATCAGTTCGTTTGCTTTTCGCTATAGCTTGTCACATGCGTTTTACATTATATCAAATGAATGTCAAATCTGCGCTCCATAATGGTATATTGGTTGAGGAAACCTATGTAGAACAACCTAAAGGGTTCATTGACCCTAAGCATCCAAATCATGTATTTCGTCTGAAAAAGGCTTTGTATGGACTTAAACAGGCTCCTAGAGCTTGGTATGAGCGTCTTTCCAGTTTTCTTTTGGATAAAGGTTTCAAAAGAGGTGGAAATGGCCAAACTCTATTTGTCAAACATTTTGACAAACACATTACTATTGCTCAAGTATATGTAGACTATATTATATTTGGATCAACTTCTTCCTCAGAAGTAAAATCCTTTTCTGAAATTATGAGTAAGGAATTTCAAATGTCCCTTATGGGGGAGTTGCAGTTCTTCCTAGGTCTCCAAGTCAAACAAAATCCAGAAGGATTATTTGTTTCGCAATCTAAGTACGCTTTAGAGATGGTTAAGAAATACGGCCTTGAGAGTGCTAAAAATGCTAAAACGCCCATGAGTACTACGCTAAAACTTTTTAAAGATGAAAATGGAACATCTGTAGATCCTACTCTATATCGTAGTATGATAGGCACTTTACTATATCTTACTGCCTCGCGTCCTGATATTATGTATGTTGTTTGTGTATGTGCACGATATCAAAGTAACCCTAAAGAGATCCACTTGAATGTTGTTAAACGTATCATTAAATATATAAATGGCACTCTAAATCTAGGACTTTGGTACACTAATAACACACCAAGCACTATAATTGGGTACACTGATGTTGAATGGGGTGGGTGTACTGATGATAGTAAAAGCACTTCAGGAGCATGTTATTATATAGGTAATAACTTGGTAGGATGGAGTAGTAAAAAACAAAACTGCACATCACTCTCAACAGCTGAATCTGAATACATAGCCGCTGGCAGCTGTTGTGCTCAATTAATGTGGCTTAAACAAATGCTAAGTGATTATGGTATTAAAGAAAACCAATTACATCTCTATTGTGATAATCAAAGTGCGATTAATATTTCTAAAAATCCTGTTCAACACTCGCGAACAAAGCACATTAAAATAAGACATCATTTTATACGTGAATTAGTTGAATCTAAGGAATTAAAAATCAATTATCTTCCTACTGATCTACAACTCGCATATATGTTTACCAAACCTCTAGATTATAATAGATTCATTTCATTACGAAAATCTATTGGTATGGTTTATGCTGACTAATCTTTTTGTTGTTTCTCCAAGTTTTTCCCTTTGTCCATTTGAGACAAAATGGGGGAGAAATTTGAGTCTATTCAACTCTTACATATTCTAAACAGCTTGATCTTAGTGGTTTATTGCAGGTTCTTTTTGTACAGTTACTCTCAACAGTTGTAATAGGGTATTCAAATGTACTTAGTTGAGTTATGTACTTTTTGATTTCTAGGTATTGGGTAGATAGAATTTTGATAGGAATAAGTTTTTTCTTATTTTTTTGTTGCCCTACGAATCCTAGTTGACTCAAAGGAGATTTTGTCTCATATTTCCAAAGGGGGAGATTGAAGCCCTTATACATTTAACTCACTTGAGTCTATATTGTATAAATGCTCATCTAGTTTGGAAATTGTGACAAAATTGTGTCTTCCTAAAAACCAAAGAGCCTCAGAAGTTGGATTTCCTATTCATCTTTCTTTCTTGCCTTGATCAAGAACCTATTGCCAACACTCACACACAGTAGAATTCATTTTTGCATATCATATTGCATAATTATGTGTGTACATGTGTTGTGTGTGTTTAAATCCCTAAGTTTGATTTTTAATAATTTTTTGGGATTTTTTAAATAATTTTTAAATCATGTTTTTAATAATTAAAACTTGTTTTAAAAGTTTTGGGGTCAATCTCCAAATATGAATTGTTGTATTTTACGGCCTAATGTTTCCTTGGGTAGAATCCAAAAGCGGCAGAGACTTCAAGGTATGCTTTGTAATTAGTTTTTACGCGCGTTTAATATCCCATAACTGGCCAACACCTGTTGCCACCTGATTGGTTAGATTTGTGTTTCTTTACAGAGACAATAGTCGCGTGTGTTATCAGCCCTTGGATCATTTCTTATCAATGGTCTGCATGTTGCCTTGATGAATCCCCGTGTAACTTTTTAAGCCAATCAGTGCTCGTTTAAGCAATGCCTTGTGTGAGCCCTTAGATCCAAGTCAATCTAAATTGACTCGATCTCAGCCCTTGGTTTTGATCAGATATCTCGAACCTTCTCCTCTCGCTATAAAAAGGCCTCTATTCTCAGCCTTCGAAGACTTTTTGCCATTTCATTTCCTCAAAGTATTGAGAGAAGAGAGAGAAGAGAGTAGAGAGAGAGAAAAGTTAGAAACCCTAACTTCGTCCAAATCCTCTTCAAACCTAACCCAAACACTTCTTCAAAACACCATAGCCAAAAACACCAACCTGAGTGTTCTTGAGTGTTTGAGAGTTTGAGTTGAGTTATTTTGGTTGTTGTAACCTTGTGTTCGTGAGATCTTGTTTCCAACTTAGACTTCTACTTAGATCTAGTTTCTGTTTCCATAGAAATCTCAGATCTGAGTTATTCATGTTACATTACACTTAGTTTCATTTTATTTCTCATCTTGAGAAATATATTGTTGATTATTTTTGTCTAAAACGTTTTCTTACTTTGAAAATCAACAATAAATGCTTTCTGTTTCTTGTTCTTGTAAACTAAACCTTTGACCTAGTTTGGAATCTCACTTGGAGGTTTTCAATCTCAAAAAGTTTTTGTTTTAAATTCTGAGATTGATTAAGACCTTGTATGTCTTCCTAGCAAGGTATCCGTGGATTCTAGGATAGTTTAAAAGGTCAAAAAGGTTCAAAGTTTTCTAAGAAGAAAGAAAAAGAAAAGATCACTGCATATAGTGTAACTGTAATTTGTTAGGACTGTTTGTAATTAATAAGTGTGTGTGTGTGTGTGCATGCATGTGTTAGAAAGCACCTTCACAAACACTTACACCCTACAACACAAAAAGTGTTGGTGATAAGATCTTGAGAACATAAGTCGACGTAAAGTGCTGGAACAAATCAGAAGTTGACAAACTGGGAGAACTACATCTACAATCAGAACTGCAGAGAAGTTTAAGGACACCAGAGGGTACATTCCTAAACTTATATAGGTCTGAGTTGTTTGCATGTTAGTTATATAGTTTGTAACTCATATATTTGTTTTAGTGGATTTTTCATTTTATTCCGTAGAGGGAGTCGTGGATGTTTCCTCAATTGGTGAGGTTTTACCACGTAAAAAATTATGAACAGAAGTCTTCTACATTTTCTCATCTCATTCTTGGTTGTGATGTGTTTAAAACTTGTTTAAATTATCTTTTAAACTTGTTGCCTAAATCTTGAATAAGATCTCGTACATACTGTTTTATTAAACACGTCTTGTGATTAATCCTTTTTTATTTAAGAAAAGAGTTTCTTCAAAAAATAACTCGGAGTTACTTAAATAGTTTATTTTCAATAAACGGCTTCAGTAACGCATTTTTCAGTATGAATAGACGAGATGATATTGTTTAATAGACATATACATCTGTACAATAAGAATGTTCATTAAGTCCGACGTTCATTGAATGTGCCATCGTCGCTTGATCTTCCTAGCCAGATGCTCTGCACGCTGAGTAGGTCGGCATGCTGAGTAGGTCGGCACGCTATGTACCTTGGCACGCTATGTAGCTCGGTGCGCATATGTATTTGCCACGTAGGATGTCACATGTCTTTATATAATTGGTCCACGTCAGCTACCTAGTTTTCGTATCAACACTCATAGTCACATAGTTCATCAAAATTAGTTCTCACTCTCGATCTGGATTCGCAATCTAGCGAGTTGTGTGTGAAACCGATATAAAGTTGCAAATTCAAATCTTTCAGTGTGCGGCCCAAGATTTTCAACTGCGTGCTCTAGTATTTTGGTTGTTGAATCGATGATTGTTTGGTCTTAGTGTTTTCGTTGGTTTTCAATAAGGTGTGTTGGTTCTACCTATCGAGTATCATTCGTGGGATTAAGGTTCGTACGAATTTTTTGAAAGTTGAGATTGGTTTGGGTTTTTTGACGACATATGTTATGGTTTTTGTTGGATAAATTTCAACATTAATATAATATTTAGTTGTTAATTTTATTGTGTTAATGGGTGTTTTATTTTAAACTTAGTTTGGGTTTTATATTAGAAGGAAGAAACATGACTAAATGGGTGTGAAAGACATGAGAGTACTCAAAGTCCCACATTATCCCACATCGGAAGATTACCACAAAAAGTAGTGGTATATCAACTAAAGGACAACTAAGATTCTTAGTTGAAAATTCAAATAAGAAGATATAATCCTACGCATTGCGGTGGTGCTTAAGCACCACCACTCGCGACGCGCTAGTCTAATGCATCAAATTATAAGAAAAATCAAACAAGAGGCTATGATCCTACACATCAATATAAGGCATTAAATTATAAGAAAATTACTCAAGGAAGGAGTAATTGCAGTCGACTATGTTAAAACGAACAAGAATTTAGCAGATCCTCTAAGTAAGGTCTTGTTAGGGAGATGATATATCTCACCTCAAAATGAATGGGACTAAGTTCTATTAAATAACACAACTATATTTAATGGGAACCCAACTCATATCTTGAAAATATAGATAGAGTTCAATGTGGCATAAACAAGTTAAATTATAGTTATGGAACATTAGGAATTTTATATAAAAGTTTCATTCCTATGTGCCTAGTGTTGATCTTTCTGCATGTTAGAGGATGAAGGTTACTTCTTAATAAATGATATAAGGGTAACTCACATAATCACTCAAGTTGATTTACCTATATGAGTGTCGAAAGTGTGGCCGTTTTCTATAGAATCAAGACCGATCTTAAAACACTCGTGAAATCAAGATTAGTTTAAGGCCATAAGTGTGCGTGTTAGAAGAACACTTCTAAAACTCAGAGTGTGATAGTTCCAGCTCGTCTCAAAGGGTCCTTGGTTCAAGATACGTTCACCAGAGCACCTTTATGGAACTTTGAATTGTTTATACTATATGGAAGTTCAAGTCCGAAAGACACTTCTCATTTATGAACCAGATTTCAGGGATAGTGCCAAAAGTTTTCTATTATTCTTTTGTAATCGATCATTTGTATCCACTCTTGTGTATATTGAAATTAGTGGGGGAATGTTGGATAAATTTCAACGTTAATATAATATAATAGAATATTTAGTTGTTAATTTTATTATGTTAATTGGTGTTTTAATTTAAACTTAGTGTGGGTTTTATTTTAGAAGGAGAAACATGAGCAAATGGGTGTGAAAGATATGGGAGTTCTCAAAGTCCCATATTGTCCCACATTGGAAGATTACCACAAAAGTAGTGGTATATCAACTAAAGGACAACTAAGGTTCTTAGTTGAAAAGTCAAACAAGGGGCTACGATCCTACGCATTGCGGGTGGTGCTTAAGCACCACCAATCGCAGCACGCGAAAGGGCGATTGGGTCACTTAGGGCGCATTGCGCACTTTGACGTGCACCTGGCACTTCACATCGTCAGCATTTCGTGTAGGGGGTGTCCATTCGCTTACGATTGGACGCCTAATCTGAATCATTAGATCAAAGATATTCCGATCGAGGCTATTCCAAACAGACATGATCCAACGGCTGCTGAGTCGCTACATGAAGAGTTGTGACTGTTGAAGAACAGTCACATAAATGGCTATAAAAGGAGTTTTAGGGCTCTATTTTGGACACCGAAAATTGCTAATTTTTCCTCTCCCCGTCCTCTATATTTTGGCATTGTCAGATTACAAATTCAAAGTGTTCTCGATTTGATCAAACAGTACATAGTTTGAATCAAACAATTGTTCATACACTGCATTGTATCCTGAAGGCAGATTCAAATAAACCCATAGTGTACTCGCGATTCATTCTCAACCGGATTGGGAGAAATTTTGCCTAAAAGACAGCGTTCCCAGAACGTGCCTTGCAGAAATTAATTAATTATTCATTCTTTCCGTAGGAGATTTCCAATATTTTTTTGATGATTGAGTTGGATTTTTAGAGTTAGTTATAATTTGCACAGTTTAGTGTTGTGTGGATTTCCTGAATAATTGGATGGTGTTAAAGGTTGATGCGAAAAAGTTATATTCGTTCAAGACTTTGGTGATGGGTTAAATATGTGAGAAACAAGTTTGTATAAAAGTTTGGACATGGGTATGTTTTTTGAGTTGGTTTGAGAAGAAGTTTATATCTCTATTTTCCAAAATGTCTAATGATAGTTTTGTTGGGTGTTGAAAAATATATGTATATATAACTTAAAATTAGTATATAATTTAATGTTAATAAATTAATAGTCATTTTGGCATGACTCTTGCATTTTTAATTTTTTGAAAATTGACGCATTCACATTTGCATTGTTCCGCGTAATTGCGACTTAGGTATTACCCCCTACATTTTCTTGAACTTCGTTGTAGGCACAAATTGGAAAGCATATTCACTAAAACTAGGTATAAACCCGCGCGATGCGCGGGACATACTATTCTTATAGTCATTGTGTAAAAATCATACCCTATACCTTATATAAAAATCGCTAATACTTACACGTATAATTTTTTTTAACACACATATACTAATGATTGAGCTCTTAAAGAAAAATTAAACTACCAAGCTAGATTTTAATATCACACACATATGTGTGTGTGTGTGTTCCATGGTTGTATCCATACGATCCAATACCGACATCACCCATGAATGCAGGAAAAAAAAACTTATATTTTAGTTTGAATCTCACCTTAAATTAAAAAAATGATAATTAAAAAGCACAAGCATAATATATTTATTGTCGCACACTAATCGCATGTTTGTGTTTAAAAAAATTATAAAATATGTTTCTTACATCTACCTTTTACATTTATTTTAAAAATACTATGTTTAAAAAATATATAAAATAAAATTTATTGAACAAAAAATAAAAATAAAAAGTATTATGTCCAACTATTTAAAAAAAAGAAAAATAACATCCAGTTTTTAGAACTTTTTTTGGATATGAAATTTTGATGAATATTACCTATCCACCTTTTTTTTTAATTATTTTTTTCCCAATCATTTAAATAAAGTACATCCATTTTTTATGAACATCCAACAACTTTTTTAATAAAAAAACAACTTTCATGAAATAAAAAACGTAATATTTTGAATATTCAGGGGAAAAAAATTTAAGTTATAAAGACTGTTTTGTAAAACAAATTATATAATAATATTTTATAAAGAGTGCCAAAAAAGGTTATGTAAAAAAGTTATAAAAAATGATTTCTTTATTAAATAAAAATATACCTTGGATAAAATTTTCACGAAAATTAAAAGATGCACAATTTTTAAAAACAATAATATTTGGAATATAAAAACCATACAATTTAAAGAATTGTTCGAACACAATGTTTTGCTAAAAAGTTATATCATTAATAATTTTAATAAAACGATTTGAGATATTAAAAACATTAATAATAATAATAAAATAACAATTAAAAAAACATTACAAAAGTGTAAAGTTTTATTTAAAAGAACATTAAAATAACTTTTAGGAAATACCAACTTTCAAAAAACAACTATCCAATAAACAAACAACTCTACCTGCTTCTAACCCTTAACCCAAAAGTAACCCATCTGCCCCATATAGCCATCACAGCGTACCTCCGGTAACCAAAACCTCATGATCCATAACCAAAAACCCACATTAAACCTGCCTAAGCCTACCCGAACCCGAAACCAGCCCTACCACACCTCCCAAACCAGCCGGACCTGCTGCCATTAAACCCAAACCCGGCGACCCATCTGCTATACCACAACCCGAGCTCCCCAAACCAAAACTCCGAACATGGCAGCCCCCAAAACATCATTGCTCGCACCCCCAGCCAACCCTACGCAACAATCCACAGAAATACAACCTGCCTCCTACCGATTTTCTTCAACTCGTATTGGGTTTGTATAACGGGGACTTCATTAGGATAACTTCTGATGTTTGCTTTTACGACTCAATTAAATGAGAGTAAGGAAAGAATATTCATCTTTTATATGTAAAATTGAAGATGAAAGGATGAATATAAGACGGGTAGAAATCGAGGAGTTTCGGAACAGGAAGAGTCTTAGCTATTTTTTTATAAAGTTTTTTGGAGGTAATGGAGAGGTTTGGAGGTAATGAAGATGAGTGATGGCATATTCATGTAGGAAGATGAATGATCGGGATTGGTTGCTTAATGATGTAGGAAGATGAATGGTCACCTGACGTGTATACAGATATTACGCAGCTTATTATTATAGAGATGGAGGATAATCGGTTAGCTTACATGGATAGTCCCGTGGATAAGAACCTTAAATGCCTTATATAGCATTTTATAGTATTATAGAAATATCATGGAATATAAAATATGAACATCAAAAACGGCACATTGAAGTGCAAAAAACGCTTGTACTTAATTTAAATAACTTCAAATTGGGGGATCCATGCCTAAACACCGTAATTAATGTGTACTACAATAGGGAACAATCTTTCAGCCTTAAATAATAGCAAAATCAAAATACAAATACCGTTTTGACTGGAAATCTTGCCTCCACATATGGAGCGTATTATATATAAAAGTCATCTTTTAAATATTTACAGGAAACACTTCAACAAATAGAACTTTTACGTTCTATAGGCTATAGGCGTATTTTCCTTTATTTCTAATAACTAATCATTATAAGAATTAGGAAGTTTTGGAAAAAAATCTTCATAATGCTCAAAATGTATAAAAATAGAACACTCCATATAATTTTATAAATTTAATTCCTGTACTAAAAATACCATGAAAAATGGTGAAAAATAGCGCCGCGCAAACCAAAAAAATAAAAATTATTGTACCACATGAACTAGATTTATAAATGCTATTGTACCACATGGACTAGATTTATAAACTTGAAAAACATTGTCCTAAAAACTCAAATATAGAAAGGAACATGACATTTACCTTAATTCTCTATAAGAATTATTATATTAAACCAAACAATGGTCTTTGCCCCAATAAGGAACATCCCAGTGGGGGCTGTCTGTAATACTCCCAAATTAATAATAGAGACAGTAAGCAACCATCAAACTTCCATATTAACACTAATTTTAGTCTCGTATAACTCGCCCTTAAAATTTTAAGCTGCAAAAACCGCCAATTCATATTTTATATTCAATAATTAAAAAAAATAAGAATAACAAACAATTATATGGGAAGATTATCTTGCCTCTCCACTGATAAAAGAATAAAGGTTACAACAGAATGTGAACTCTTTATAAAAATAGATATTGTCATAACTTACAAAAATTTACACTTCCATACATGATCAACATTACACAAACCACTGCAACAAGTCCTTGCAGGTTGAGGAAATAAAATGCACATTCCTTAAAGAAGTCACAGAGAAAGGAAAAAAATAATTAACAAGAATAAATGAAGACTTCTCCCCTCGTTTAAATTAAAAACTCACCAGAGACTCAAGACTGAGCATCAATAATGTCCACATTTCCTTGTCCATTCACCTCAGACGAAATTGACTCATTTGCCCCTCTCATTTCATTGGACTCCTCTTTAAATTTGCAAGTAGAGTTTCCATTCTGGACATTGATATGATCCTTTTTTACTGTTGTATCGACAGTGGTAGTGTCTTTGTAAATGCCAAGACTGTGACGAGTTCCTCGACCACAAGCTCCTATCCCCTTCTCCAAGGGTGTTGTATCACTGCAGCTCTTTCTTCTCCCCAACTTTGGTGATTTTGCGCGAGTTGGAGGGGGCTGATGAACGCAAAACAATAATTTTTTAAATTTTAAATTATAAGTAGTCAATGACAACTACATTAATCCTAGAAATTATTTTTAGCACGGACCTCCCTTCTTGTCAGGCATTATTTACAATATCTCCCTTGTTGACTTGTTTTTAATATTACACGAGCATCCTCTCTTGTTTTAAATAATACGTCCATCTCCTTTATTGTTATGCTTTATTAATACTCGCTACCCTTGCATGAATACTGAAGGATAGTGACTACAAATTTTGGAAAAAAAGGGTGGCGAGTGTAGAGTGTAATAACTGAAACAAGGTAGGAGACGTGTAATGTTAAAAAGAAAAAGAAAAAATAAAGAGGAAACGAGTATGTAATTGTGCCTACAAGAAGAGAGGCCTGTGTAATTTGTACTTTTTATTAGATCTTTGCATATTTTTTCTACAAATAAGGTCAATGGTAGTTGTCATTCAGCAGAAGTGTAAGAAGCGGGGGTACCTTTTTCAATTCAACCTTTGGTGGTGGACCCTCGTGGTAGAAACTTGGCATTGGGTTTGCCTTAAACATCAAACTCTTCCTCAGTTGCTTGACAGCTGCCTCCTTTTCCTCCTATAAATAAGATGAATTAAGGTGCAAAAGTCAAAAGAGGTAATATTATAATGATTTGGCTCAATTAATCATATGAAAATAGAGATTAAGGCTTCGTTTAGATCAAAGCTACCTAGAAGGTGGATCATTTTGGGGCACGGTAAGGGTAAAAGCATGTAATACACTGCTGTTCCGGGTACCCAGAATGTTGGAGCAGGCTTAAATTGAGAACACTATTTCGATTCGCAGCCATTAACCAATAATTGAATCATTTTGAGTATACACACATATATATAGTACGTTCAAACACAAATACTAAATTTTTTTTATTTATTTAAATTAGGTTTTTGTAATAGGCAGTTAGTATAGGAGTGTCTAGGTTTTTGTAGATCTTTACAGGATTAGAGCGAACCGAGAGAACTTCGTAACATATATGTTTACTTTATCATTTCTCTTTTTTCATTCCCTTCTTATCTTCCAAGTAAAAGTTAGACACAATATTTGGAAATCTAGAAAGTGTTACTAAGAGGTGGAGAGATTATTTAGTACCATTAGTTTTAATCAAAGTGAAATATTATTCACCTAGATTATAAGGATTTTCATCTAATCTGATGGGTGAAGAGTCAAATGTTTTGGCAATTCCTCACGAGGGGATGAATCGAGAGAATTTTGAATCAGAGCTCTAGAGTTTTGTTCATCCCTTGCCGTAATAATATCTCGGGGTTTGCAGCGATAACTTGGTATATCTACCATACGACCATTGACTAAAATATGTCTATGGTTAACTAATTGGCGGGCTCCGAAAATAGATGTTATCCAAGCGCAAACAAAGTAACTTAGACAAATATTTTTTGTAGATAACCTCAGACCAATCAATCAAATGTTGATTAATACTTAATCGATCGAACACTACTTGAAAACAGCTCTTCTGCTCAGAAACGAAATGTTCTAAATGTTCATTCTTGCTCCTATTGGACCATTTGTATCTATATGCATCAGGATCCCAATTCATGGAGCTCTCGGTTCGAGAAATAAAAATAAGAAGATCCAACCATCTCTTTCGACTCTCCCGGACAACGTAATTTAAAAAAAGAATAGCCTAACCCCCCAGTTATGACATCCCTTCTCTCCCACTTCACACCTCGGAACGCATCGTTCTTATAGAGAGAAAGGCGCTTTCGCATCTTCTTAACCCGAAATGGCTGGGAGAGGAAAGGTTCCTTTTTTTTTAAGGTAATCCCCGGAACAGATCCAGAAATTTTATTCAACATTTTTTGCCAAAATCACAGAATTATAGCGGTATCTTTTTCACATTTTTATACAAAAAAAAATTTAAATCTAAATTGGTAAAAAACTTCTAACCACTTTACTTTTCAACAAAATTGAAAACAAAATATTCCACCACAAACCAAACTGGGCATGAGGTGTATTACAGTAAAAGAGAAATGATAATAAGACCCCGCTACATCTGTTCAGGGCATAAGGTGTAATACAGTAGAAGAGAAACACGGACAAGACAAGTTACATCTGAGGGTACGCATGTCAGAGAGGAGGGATTCCTAAGTACCACATGACAAATGATACTTACAAAAGATATGCATAAATGTACCTTGGTCCTTGCTTCCCACTGGGTTTTCTCAGCCTCGAGCGCTTGGTGCTTCTCTTCCAATTTCGAGTAAAACTAATCAAATATAAAATTAAAATGAAGAAAAGAAAGGGACAAAACTTTAGGATTTCCAAAACAATTAAAAAATAATAATAAGAACAAATCCTACATGAAAAGACTAAGGAAACATTACCTCCTTCCTTCTCTCTGCACGTGTGCTGCACCTGAACACTGGAGCTGAAGCAAAAGTCGTCCTGGGCTTAATAGTTCTTGCCGATGCTGCAGTACTTTGCATCGTTGAGGAATTATTTTGATTGGGAAAAAGAATCAGAGGGATAGAACAAAAAGAAAAGGAACATAAAAAGCATATGAAGCTTAAACTCCTGGGAGAAAAAGGATACGAGGAAGCAACAGAGCAAGAGTCATCTTCATCAGGATGCTTCTTATTATCGGGTTGCAAAGGCTTCCTTGTTACCGAAGGTGAGACTTGCTGGAAGGGAATTAAAAATGCTACAGTATCAGTAATACACAAGGACATGATCTATGCTATGTTAATATAAAAACCATACTCTACTTTTATTTAGAAGGGGAAAGAAGCAAATTGTAAAGAATGGGCAAACAAGGGCAACAGATTTCCTATTTTCACCAAGTAGAGTAGACAAGCAAATGATAGAGCATCCAACCCAAAAACCAAATGGCAAAGAGTGGAGAGGAACGTTCAAACTATATTACTTCAAAGTATCGGTCTGGGACAGGCTCTAACACCCTCCCTTGAAAAGGGATAAATGCACATGCAAACAATGAAACAAACGAGTTAGAGACTTATCGCATGGGCCTCCCAAGACCTAGCTTTGATACTGTGTTAGACCATAAGCATTCAATCCAAAACCATGAGGCAAATGGTGGAGAAGCCCATTCAAGTCAAATTCTAACTTGGGAGGGTTTTAAATACCGTGTGTGACAAACTGTAACAGGAAGCACTGATTAATACAAGTTCTGCAACTTTTACAACAATAAACATGAAAGGTAGTCACAACAACACACTGGAAAAAAAAATCATTACTCTTTAGTTCAAAACAAATTGCCAGGGAGAGGGAGGTCGAATGGCAAAACTGGAAGGATTTACGAGGGATAAAATAAAGTCAAAATAAATAAAAAGGACATCAAAGCATAAGAATCTATGGTTTGGTCACAAGCAGTTACCTCATTCTGCTTCTTAGCAACCGGGGTTTGCAAATTGTTTGCATGAGATGATTTAGCCACAGGAGTACCACCCACATCAGGTTCAGTTCCAACAGGACGGATCCCACATAAAGCACGCTTTTCAGTTGCCAGGGCAAATGGCTGTGGAACAGTATACTTCGTTTTAACGTTTCCAATGGCAGACTTGGTCGAAGATTTCACAAGAGGAATGGTCTTCTTACTATCATCCTTAGATTTTGGGGCTTCAGGTTTCATCTTCTCCTCTGGTAACCCAACCTCACATTTCGAATTCAGTACATCTTGATCCTCCTTACATGTTTCAACTCGAATGAGTTCAGCAGTCTCAACCGAGTTTTCAGTAGTGCATTCCTTCACTTCAGACTCCTTGACTTCTGCGTTATCTTTCAATAAATTGCGCTCTAGATACCCATTAATAGGCTCATTTGGCTCCCCATCATGATGACTAATAGTTTCATGACTTGAATCATCAGAAACACCATTTGAAAATATTATGACACAATCAGGCTCCTTTTCGATACAAATCTCAGTAACTTCCATCCCCATTTTACTGCAGAGATGTATTCAAAGTATTACAAATTACAATCACAACATTTTAACATAATTACAGCGTTTATCAAAATCCATTTATAGCACACATTCATTCAATCAATTCTACTCAGTCCGCTTCCTTGTGACCGCATTTCCCTAACAATGCTGAAGCAACTTTTCTATTCAAAACAATAGCATCCACATGAATACAAAAAGAGAAACATGAAACAAAACACCTAGTCATGCTAGAAACATCATAGTAAAGAATAATTTAAAAAAATCACTATATAGATATATCCCTGATTCAAACGATCGTAACACATAACTAATTAATGAAGATGAAATTCATGTATACGCATCAGAATAACGAAAAATCTCACCAACCTCTATCCAGCCACAAAGGAAGGTAAAGGTAAAAGGCCTATATCAAAAACCCTAGATCCCTAAAATTAAGGCATTTTCCCCATTGTTACAAGTACATTCAATTACACTTGGTCCAATTGCATTGGTACTAACACAGTATACTTGTTTAATTAAAAGGCAGACAATGATTCTAATATAATAAGTAAAGATCAAAGGAGAAATTCTATACCTAGAATTAAAAAAGCAACAAATGTACTGCAAAGTGCAAAACAAACAAGATGTTATTTTGATTATGAATCCACAAAATTAAAGCAAAACACCGACACACATTACGAGAACCGATGTATGGATAGATCTATTGATGATTTGTGGATAATTAGAAGTGCATTATAATGAATGAAGTTTAAAGAACAGATCTGTGAGAGATTATCTTACGAATGTCAAATTCTGATCTGTCAGAGAAGAGAACAGTGTGTTGTGTTGTGTTGTGTTGGTGTTCTGGCTTCGGTTGTGGAGCTACGTGCGTTTGTTGGTTGGTGTAAACTATTGTTTATATTTAGATTTATATATAAACAGTGCAGTGTGTGTGTGTGTGTTGACGGCGTTATTTGGGGTGGGTGGATAAAATTTGAATTCACTTTAGTAAAGTCTTTGGTTCAATATGTTTGGAGGCAATTATTTACGAAATTCTTGAAATGACACTAGTGCCCTTGGTACAAGTGATATTTGAATGTTTTTGAATTTTTCACTTTTTCAACTTTTGGGGGGGTTTGCTTTTCACTTTAACTATTTTATTTTCGTATTTTTCTTATGTGATTTTAGGTATATTGTAGTCGTATGCATTTTACGCACTTTACACATTCACGTGTATATTGTAGGTCATACTAGAACTTTATTTCTCATAAAGTTGGAAAGAGTGTAGAGAAGTAAACAAGTCGGAATTTGGATGAATAACTTCTCACGACTTGAGATTTACTTGGATGTATTCTACTTAGCTACGGTGAAATGGGATTGGGTCGTTCGATATTGGCTTAGCAATAATTGGCAAGAGCGGGTTAGAAATGCATTGGCTCTTGTTTAAAACATGACAATATTATTGTAAGAAACGTAAATTGGAATTTGAACAATTATTAGTTACCACTTGTAATTTAAACAAAAACAGTAGAGGGAGAAGGTTGTTGTTAGTCAATATTAACCTACTATCGGTCACAAAATAAAAAAGAAATGTGTTGCTTGAATGTGCATGGATGAAATACGTAGTATTTATTCTTGACTTGGCTCATGTTAAGATGCTTGTGTAAATTTGATAATATATCTTACATTGGTTTAGGTCTACGTGGATGTTTGTCCTAGTCGTGTTTGGTAGTTTTAGTAGGTCAGAGCTCATTTTTAGTATTCAAAGTTCATATTTAGTTATATTAATTCGATCCCATGAGTTTACATGTATACCGAACCTAACTGACCCACATTTTTTAATGAACATAATGAGATCACGTCACAAAAATCACAACATAATATGTCAAAGACAACATGCTTTAAATTTATTTACTTTTCCTTAAATGTAATTTAATTATAGCTATTAAAATTCATTTAAACATAAAATATAAGTATAACCGTAAACTAAGGACTACATGAGACAAATGAACTAAGCCTCGTATTTAAAGAAGGGTGTTGTTAAAAACACCTATTTTAATTTAAAAAAAACACATCTTGCTCATTATTATTAAATAATCAATACAACATTTTACAAAAACCACGTGAAGGGTCACTCCACATAAGAGTATTTGGGTATTTTTATATTATTTAACCAAACTTTAACTTCGAACCTCAACTCTAAATTTTAAGTACCTTCACTACATTCAACATCGATAAACCTTTCTCTCTCTCTCTCTCTCTCTCTCTCTCTCTCCACCCTTAACATTCCATTACATCCCTTTAAAAGTCTTTCTCCTTCACCCTATTTTTTTCTCTTTTTATAACCATTTTCATTTCAAACTATCTTCAGTTAGTATATATAAATATTTGGTGAAGATGGATAGATGGATGGATAAATTAAATAAATAGAGCGAGTGAGTGAGTGAGTGAGTTAAAGAGAGAAATATAGAGGTTATGTTTCTTTTTAATTCTTATAATGCGTATTAAATGGTACTACAGATGAGGGATGTTTGTTTTAAAATGGGAGTCTTTAACAACACCCTTTGGAGAATGATGATGTTAATAATAATGCATAACTATTTTATAAATTTAATTCTTAATCAATTAAGAAAGTGCTTATCCATCTGAATTTGTATATTTTGTTCTTACATTATTTTTCGAAAACATATATAAAAAATCATTAAAATATAGGACAAATCTAATAATTTAAAGTGAGCGTTGACAGATGGACCGAATCATGACCTGTAAGCACAACGATTTATAGATATTAAAATATCAATTTCAATATATAAATATATGGACTCCATACGCTTTTCCTATACTAGTCGTAAGTGTAGCAAGTCACGTATAAAATGCACTATTTGGATAAGTGATTATCATGCATGACTTTTTTAGGTCAATAATACAGTTTGTGATGGAAAATGTGTATATAACAAAATTTCACCCCAAAGTGTGATTAGTACACTAACAATCGTGTATACTCGTTGTTCGCACAATACTTGAAGTGTCAACCAAGATTCGGTGCTTGGATGACACTTCAATTATCAAGGGGACGAGTATAAAATTGCATGCCAATAGCAAGAGATATGTTATGTCGTTTCAACTTCTCTCTCATTAATTATCTCAATTTTCTCTCAAACTCTCACACATTAAATGGAAGATAATTAGGAGATATGTTTCTAGATGGAGGGTGAACTTACATGGTGGAACACCATGATACGCAGTGAAATATAATGTGCACGAAATTGGGTCTTCGTTGGGAGAGCACCTCCTAACCAGGCCACATTTCTCCATAAATTAGAGGCTCATTACTCGTCTATATCTTTGGCTAATGAGGTGAGTGTTCAACTTAACTTACATTGGTTTATCATATAACCTTGAACTAAATATAAATTATGGCATATTAGTAATTAAAAATGATTCATCTTACTATACTTTAACAATTAACATTGATGCAACATAATTGTTTGCGATATAAATCATGCAATACTAATACACTTTTAAAATTAATTTTGAGCTCATATGAATTTCTTCACATCAACTATATAAAAAACTATTGCATATTAGTATAATTCAACAATTAACATTGACATAGCATAATTTTTGGCACGGTCGACATACTTAAATTGAAAACTTGTGATTTACGTGCAATTTTACATTTAAGCTATAGCTAATATAAATATTGACACATTCGATATGTAAAATATTACTTGTTAGTATAATTGAACAATTGACATTGATGTATTGTAATTATTGGCAAGTTAAATTTACCTACAAATGAAACCTTATGATATTGGTGAAATTTTATAATTAGCTTTGAGCTAATGTAAATTTTTATACATTTTCACTTTCAAATATTGCAAGTTAACCTTATTTAACTATTTCAGCACATTTGATATACCTCAAATTAATCATTTTTATGTTAATTATGTAGGATGTATGAGAGTTTAAGATGAAGTTTGTGATGAGATTATTACAATATGTGGTGGAGATTACAGTGAGGGATCGGTGGCATGGCTTGCTGATGAAATATAGGCAATTATTTTTGCTCATTTCATTATGATGCCCTACGTCCGAATGGACAAGGGTACTATTATTATGATGTTAGAGAAGTGGTGGGGCATTAGCCATATGTTGCACTTTTCATGTGGTATCCCTATGGATTTCATAATATCTTTTGGACTAGAGGTTGTGCGGAGTGACATTTTACCATCTGACACTCTACATAATGACTTTACTTGTGTCACTTAATGTTTTCATCTTCTCAAGTATGGAGATCTCAATCATTTTGTTGTCATACAATTTGCTCAAATGAAAGAGATGGCCAATAGAGAGCAGAATCCCTGCCTAGTTAGAATGGCCATCTGCGGGATCCTATGTTTCATATGTTGGGATAATTATTCACATATATCTATTACGGGAACCGAATGATTTGGCTCGCCTCACTCATAGATATGGGATCGTGGAAGAGATTTGACCGAGTAGCGTCATATTATCCTTACTCTATATTAGGTCAAGCATCTCAACCTGATCATACGTAATGACACGGGGATAAAGTAAACGAGTTAGAGTAACGACTTTACTTGGATCTTAAAGGTAAACTTAGTTTAATTTATATTTAATGTGTTCTTTCTCTCATTCAATTGTTTACAGTTTTGGTGGTTTGAGTATATCTTATCACATTATCAAGTGATGAACAATGACCATACGTACCAAAATCATTGTATTTATCCCCATAATCTTTCTCAGGGTGGACACGAGCTTAAGATGGTTGATATTGAGGTACGCCATAACCTTCCCACGACAAGTAGACAACTTAAGCTTATGATGAAACTCGTTATTTAATGGCAACCATGCCATCAAAGCGTGGATGGGGATAGTGATGAGGTGGGAGTGGATCCACATTGTTAATAGACAATGAATATTTATGTAAATTGAAAACAGTATCCAAGTATGGTATTTAAGGGTTTAATGTTGGCATTAACTCCACGATTTTACATGGGGTCAGATGTTGTCGCATGTCATTTAAATCATTGCAACCAGATTAAGTTGTGTATCACCAAGAAGAGGGTTGGCCCTTACCTTAGGTTCACATGGGCATACAACTCAACTATGGATTCCAGTGTCTTTATAGAGAAGGGAATACTTGTTGCTCTCAGTTTATGGGAGACTAATTTTGCCACGGTTTACAAGCAAATGATATAAGTAGAATTATAGAGTCAAGCGATACAACTCGACTTATGGATTTTACATCATCCACCGTCTACGCCCTCCCCACCCCACCCCCCCCCCAAAAAAAAATTGTGTCCTTTTTTAGTATGGTGTTGTTGACTGCATGGGTTTTCAGTTTATAAAGGATAGATCAATACATGCCTATTATATTTGTCCCCGAGGTCCTCGCACAAGGTTTTATGGAAGGATATGTTTCACATTCCAATAGTGCATATATTTTTTTTATATAAATTTGTGTAATTACATTTATCGTATTCGAATATTAATTTTATATTCTAAATATGCAATAGGATCTCCGGGGGCGATTGAGTGAGAATGTTCGACTCAACCACTCTAACAGAGATATCATACTTGGAGATGCACGACCGGTACCTGCACCGCTGTCAGACACATAACTCGTCCCAACGGATTATACATAAGTACGAGGCTTGTCGGATTGAGAGATGCTCTCTGTTTCATGTTTAAGGTGGACCGAGCAAAGACACAAGGAGAGGGTGAGGGTGAAGGTGAGTCATCTACACACCAGAGGAGATTCACCCCCATCCCTAGTAGCCAAGGCAAGTACCAATAAATGACATTATTTGTTTATATATATTAGTTCTTCGATGGTGTATTTCATTATATGTAGCAAACTTTACATGTTTGGTTATTTATTCAATTTAGATCATTAAATTTTAGTTCACGTTTTTATGGTTTAAAAAATCCTAATTCAATTCATAAAAGCTCCTAAAATCCTAAATTGAAATTATTATTGCGCACTAATATCATCACGTAATCCATAAAATAAAACCTACTTAGATTTGGGACAAATGTTTTGACAACGCTTCAACTAGGGCCTCGTTGATCCTTACGCATAACCAAACTAAGTTTATAATTGGTGTTTGGCAACCAACATGCCATTTTTGTACATTTATGTCAAAATGCATACTCATCGAGTGCCTATGTTATCAATTTGACTAGACAAAATGCATTTTATTTATTTAACATAATCATATAAAGATCGCCTTAACAAATTAATTATGCATGGGAGAAGTGAGGTTTCATGCAAAATGTATTCTATGAAAGTGAGGTGCATTTGTGATTTTAATTTGTTAATCCTCACTAGATGAGGATTAACACGACCATTGGTTGGATTGTGGACAATTCAATATTGTGCACTCAATTTTTAACGAGTCATTAATAATTAACAAGGATCAATAAATTTAAACTGTATATTTGTTTACTAAACACTATATGTAATGGGTAGCTTATTCCACTTGTCCTAAATTTGTAACATGCTGATACAAATATGTTTTGTTTTTGTGAATAAATAATTAAAATATGTGAAAACATATTTATAAATATTTCTGGAGTTATTTTGTTTTAATAATTTCACAAATTTGTGAAAAATTACATTTTCAGCATTTCTAAAGATTATCTGTCAAAAAAAAATATTTATAAAGATTCGTTACTTTATCGACAGTTTAAAAAGAGCCAGAATATGTATCTCCTTCTCTAATGTACCTTTATGACTTCAAATTTTGGGGCATCCAGATAGTGTTATAGTTATTACTTATTACATCTCAATTTGACATTTCAACAGTATAAGCTGTTAGACTGTCTAGACGGCTTTCATGTCTCAACCAATAGATGATTAAAGAAGAAGGCCTTCTGTCCCAATTATTTCGTAGGCGGCCCCATCATTGATTTACACTTGTTAACTCTTTTGATAAAGCCTTAGCACCCTCTAATTAATTTTAAATCAAACCCCGGCCTTTTTCGATTTTTTACCCAATTTGCTCCTGCTAATTTTTTCAAATAACATCATACGTCCTCACCTAAGCAGGTCAAAATCATGTTTTGGACCCTCCAGCAGGCAAGGCTTGGTTGATCCCATACTCCTGTTTATGAGTAAGTTCCAAGCAAATAACTATTATTATGGATTGGTGTTTTGAGTTTAGTAGCAACTTGTTCTGTTTTCATTTTCAAAGAAACTTCTAAAAATAATTGCATTTTTGTTTTGGTGACTTCATACAAAAAAATGGCTGGTCTAAGAAATTTGAAACTGTTTTCAGAAAATGAAAAGTTTAGAATCTAATTTTTTTTCAAGAAATATTTT
Source organism: Sambucus nigra (assembly GCA_949130495.1). Classification (NCBI taxonomy): domain Eukaryota; kingdom Viridiplantae; phylum Streptophyta; class Magnoliopsida; order Dipsacales; family Adoxaceae; genus Sambucus; species Sambucus nigra. The sequence continues at coordinate 528,229,409 of OX422209.1, read as the reverse complement.
TTCACCAACCAAACAAAATTTCAATATTTTTTGTTTTGAGAAAGTGAAAACAGAGAAGTAGGATATTCTATAATACTAAAAGGTGACTTACATTTTCTTTTCAAAAGCAGCATAAAGTTTTTCATTAAGAGACTGCTGATCTACTGTTATGGACCAATCTAGTACCAAGTTGTGTCTTTTTGTTTGAAATGTTCACATTTATCAGGCATGGATTGGGTTAGTTAACTATTACTTTATCTAAACCCATGAACTCAATACCAACACATGACAGAGCATTAAAAATATTTTATTAAGCACTACAAATGCAAATAGGTTATTCTATCTGAAGCTGCAACCTGTACCGAGTACTAATTTTAACTAATTCGGCTTTTTTACATATTACGTTCTTATAATATGCCTATTCAACTTTAAGCAAATTAAAAAAATAGAAAGGGGGTTTGGTAAATTTGTCAACTCTACTATTTTGAACAAAAATTGTTCACACTCCAAAAGCAAAGAGGTCATTCTCCCTTTTCATGTTATATTTATTTATATATAGAAGTGCTAAAGATGTACCCGCTAGAAAGTACAATAATTATTAATTTCTTCTTTTCTTTTGTGCGTTTTTCTATACATTTATTGAGACTAGACATGTAAGCTGATCGGATTTGGGCGGATCAGAAAAATTCAAATTCATATCCGTTTATGTTAAACGGATTCGAATTCGATCCGATTATTCGATTATCCAATTTAATATACTTTTGACCACTTGATTTGCAACATTTTAATTTTCAGCTCTTATATCATAAATTTATTTTGCAAATGTTCCAAAAAAAAAGATAATGAAATAAAGAATTATTATAATATATATTTAAATTTTATTAAATACAATATATATATATATATATATATATATTAAAATATTAATCGAATCAGATTATTAACGGATCGGAGTATATGAATCAAAATTCGCTCCATTTAACAAACATATAATCGGATAATCGGGTAATCGAATAATCGAATTTTAGGCATGATCCATATCCGCTTAAATGGATCGGATTCGAATTCGGATTCGAATTCGGATTTGGATAAAATCCAATCCATTGACAGGTCTAATTGAGAGTAGAGCATGTTCGTACTTGAAGGCAAGAGAATAATTTTGAAAAATATAAATATATGTATAATGTAAATAATAAATATTTTATATATTATAAGCATACATTTTTCAAAGTATTGAATCGTGTAAATCTAAGTTATAAAGTTTTTTTACAACGCATGTAAACAATTTAAAAAAATTTGGTCAGAATTTTCATTCTTTGCAAGACTATCCACCTTATTTAATAAATAAAAAAAATATCCCACTAACAAAACTAATAGTTCGCAACAACAATAATAATAGTCCATCCAACACCTCATATAAATATTGGTGTTATTTTCACGAATTAAGTTAAAGGTGTGAATGCCCAAATGGGCTCTTGAGGTTTTATAATATAATTAAGACTCAAGTTGGATTCAACATACAACACCTTAAACAAAAGGCCCAAGTGGGCTCTTGGTGCATCCCTCTCAAAGGCCAATGATGGCAAAAGTCTTACAAATGGTAGAAGGGATTACCAAGATTGAGAAACCGCTTGCCCCTAAGGCCGTGACCGAAAGGTCGGTTAGCAGTTATATATGAACATGAGTAGCAGCGTTGTGCCCTGTCCAGATTTACACGTTCAAAATCGGGTCCTTCTTCATTATCATCATTCCAAACTACAAGGGTAAGGATCACCACAGGGGCATAACAAATGTGTTAAGTATGTAAACCACTCAAAAGGCAATACTCTAAATGCAAGACTCTCAAATAGTTATTGAAACATTCCAACCATTCAAACCGCAATACTCCAAATGCAATACTATTAAACATAAATGTGTTTTGCTTGTAGAGTTTTCAGATATCATATATCATGTTTCAATTAAAATCTATAAAATTAATGCCTAATCTCTTCGTACCTCTCTTAACAAAAATGTCATCACTTAACAATACACATTCCTTAACACCAATTTCATTACGACCAGATCAAATATGTTTTAGACCATATGCCTAACCTCTGATCAGGTGTGTAATCAGATCAGATCAAATAAAAGAGAAAAGTGTAGTTTTAATGCCTAGCCCCTTTGAAAAATTTGTGGCATAATACACAAATTATTAGTACATTGTGTGATTTGATATAATCATGATTTGATCCTGACATCTTTTATGGTAACACTACTTTAAATGGACATAAATAATGAATATTGAGATATAAGGGAGTGCATAAATACATTTGGATGCAGATAAACTACTTTAAATGGCCATGGATAAAAAATCAACAAAACTCATTGCATTATTAAACTTATAATAGTAAATCCAAACATATAAAGAAATAAACCTAATGCTTAGTCGTATAAAATTCAATTAATAACTAAACAACCCATTCAATCAGCACCCTCTTATTCTCGTTACGGATGAGTGAGAAAAAAAATAACATTTATCCTGTTAAAAATCAAGACCACGCATAATAATGCACAACTCTAAGGTAATGTTCAAATATAAATGGGGTCAGTACACTCAAAATTCAATAAAACACTAACTAAAAAATGTATTTATTAATATCGCTTATTGTTAAGCTCAAATTTCCTGATGAGGATGGCCTTAAGTTTGTGGGCGAGGCCTTGGCAATAACACTAATATATCAATTTCACTATAAAACAAACAATACCTAAAAAGAGCGAAAAAAAAGACATTACAAAAGAGAGAAATATAAGAATATATATTCACTGGTGAGATGAGACTACCCACAACAAGAATAACCGACCAAGACTAACAAAATGGGTCTAATGCCTAATGTTCCTTGAACCAAAATCATAATGGAGCAGGGTACTTGCATTCGAAAAGATATTTTAAACATAGTAAATTAATTAAAAGTAGCTCAAATTAACAATGTGTCATACAAAATATCCATAGATCCAATCACATTATGAATTAAATTTTCAATAAATTTATCTAATTTGAATCCATGAACATATATAATTGTGAATAATCATTTAATCAAAGAGAAAAAAGAGTTGGTGACACGAAGCTATCAAAGAAGAGATATGCGCCATATTCCATAGAATGTAAATAAGAACCCAAAATGAAACTTTGCTATTCCAAACTAAAACTTCAAACCCCATAATTTTCAAAGGACTGAAAAATTGTTGGGCACAAGGAGCCCTACTTTCATATTCTTGGATAACCTAGAGTTTTCAAATGCCTAATAAACCACCGTAAACATGGGACATGACCATTCTGAATGAATCCTAACAAAAGTTCCATAAATTTAAAGATAAAATTATTCAAAATGAATTAAGTGGGAGAGAGAATTACCAATGTTGGTTCATCCTAACATGCCCTCTGATGTTGTGAAATACCAAAATTGAAAATGAGTCAAATGTATGTTGTGAAATACCAAAAGTAAAAAATCCCTACCAAACACCAAATCAAAATTAGTCTCTTATTAAGTATTACACATAAAACTTTAAACAATACAAACATATTAGTCAACAAAAAATTAAAAACACAACATATATTTTACTGCTAAAAAACACATAACTAATAAATTATACAAAACGTAAAATGAAGACTTGTTTCAAGTTTGAGCAGAGATAAAACATATAGGAATAAACCAAATGGAAAACAACACATATATATTAAAATATGATTCTTTTATTTATTACCTTGCTTATTCTACAAATGTGAAATCATCCTTCTAAAGTGTCATAAACAACGACGTAACATCACACGTAAAGATCCTCGTAAGGCAGTTAGACACATAAAGAGAAAAAATATTATAAAGTTGTCGATTAAGTCATTGGTAACACAGTTGGTGTGATTTTAAGATATTATTTAGGTCATTTTGGGATAGTTTTGACAATGGTAACACTTTACCTTGTAGTTGAGGTGACTTCCTTGAGATTAGCCTGGTGTGAACGATGTGGGGGGTGGTCCAAATAAGCTGAAATGCGTTGTCCCATAACTGAAATTGAGGGCTCGCGAGGAGACATATAAAGGCATCTTTTGATTGGCTTTATTTAACCTAGATTTTATTGTTTTCAACCAAGTCTCAACCCGTGAGTCTTAAGATTGAACAATTTATTTCCATAATTGAGTTTGGTTCGGTGCAAAGTGCCCGTGCCTCTTTTCGGGAAGTTTTTTATTAAATTATGTTTTCACATTCTAATGTCATATTTTGAAGCATAACCCTTCGAATTTTCAAGTTTTGACCCACTTCTCAACCTGTGAGTCATATGCCTATATAGTTTGTTTCTACAAGTTAGTTTGGTCTCTTATGATATGCTTATGCCTATTTTCGAGAAGTTTTGCTGTTAAATTATATTTTCACCCTCTAACACCCTATATTGAAGATTAAACTTTAAAATTTATAAGTGTTGACCCAAGTCTCAATCCGTGAGTCACATGAATGCACATATTATCTTTACAAGTTAGTTTGGTCCCGCGTGACATATTGATTCCTCTTTTCAAAAAGTTTAGTAGTGAAAATACGTCTTCATCCTTTAATGCCCTATTTTCAAGATTAAACCTTAGAATTTTCAAGTTTTGACCCAAGTCTCAACACCTTTGGTTGTTAATATACGTTTTAACCCTACATATGATATGTTTCATATTCTATGTTATGCAAAGAAATTAAAAAAACAAGTTTTATGTTATTTAAGTTCTAATATTATAAATGAGGATTTCCATTTGATTTGTGTTATGTTCTATGCTTACGAATCCTATTTATCATATAATATGTCGGCTTTAGGTGCTGATGGACATCGTACCCCAGGTGAGAGTATTGAAGATGCAAATTCTTTAAACAAAACACCTGGTGTTTTTAGCACGATTGGGTGCATTATTTAAACAACGTTTATGATAAGGTCAACAGAGCTAATGAAATGCAATATTGGATTAGGGTACAATAATGGAAGAGCATGCCCGAAGAATTTATGTTGTCCATATGAGTAGCTCGTTAGGTAAAAAATCTCACTATAAATGTAAAATATATAATCTTGATTTCAAATTTGAGGATATGTTTGTTGAATGTTGATGTACTATAACTTTTTTATTTAATTTTTTTGGACATAAACAATTCAACTTACCCCCTAAACAAAGAGATAATGTCTTGAACATTACAAGATATCAATGGAAAATGTGGAAGAAAAATTTGCGCGCACGTTATTTCGAGAAGGACAAAAAGTCCATAATGGGACGGAAAGACAATGTCCCGAGTAAGGAGCAAGTGATTATCACTAACTGTAACAAATTCATTGAATACAAAAAGTTTGATATTCAGATGTCCACTAGAGAGCAATTGAGGACCAACAATACCAAGAAATTTGATGTCCAGTACTCCGTCCAAAAATCTTATGTGGAGGTAAAACATGGAATGGTATGTGATGTAGGTTAAAATTAGTCACATTTTTAATGAAAGAATATAGTTTTTAATGAATACATAAGGTTGTAATGATTTTAATATGTGAAGAATGGATGGAGTGGCCCAGGGGGTAAGGTACATAGGCTCAATTCCTATGTACATGTTTGCCTCAAGCATGGAGTTATTGCTAATCATAGGGTTGCTGAAACTCATGTGAGTTCGAATGTAATTATATGTTAATTTAATAGTTATAATTTTCAAGATAATGACATATTAGATAATGTTTGAGGAGAGATTGTAGGAGGTGAATGGAAGCCAAAGTGATGCTAACAAGGCATCTTTGAGTATGGATGCGCTAAGCAAAGTGTTGAGCATATACAGAAAAGGTCGTACTTGGGGGTTAACTCGCGCATTCCCAGGCCGAAGTTTATGGTATTGGCTAGCATCCAAAGTGAGATATCTTCATTTAGCAAATGTCTTGATAAATATCAATCACAAACAATTTCAAAGCTTGATAATCTCCAAAAATTATTAAATTATATGTTGAGTACATAAAGTGGGCAATAAGGGATGAGAGGGAAGTGGAGGGAGCAAGGATAAGGGGAATGGAAAGGAAAAGGTAAAGGGAAGGAAAATGTTAGCGATAATACCGTTACTCCATCTCCCTCACCGATGGCATATTCATCATCACCCTGTGATATCTAATATGTTAAAAGCCCTACTTTAGCGAGGAAATTTGGCCACAACCATGTGGGCATACATGGAAAGGATAGGATTGTAGTGGGGGATTAAAGACTTGAGTCCACGTCCAGGGACCATGGTGAAAAATCTTCGCCTGCAACCTTACGAGTTCCGATTTAGTGTCATTTCAATCTTATAAGGGAAAGAAGATGAAGTACTCTGAACGAACAAGGTGGTGTTTGTCATATAAATGATGTAGTTTGTTTATATGTCGTATGGTCGGCGAATATCCTCGTGAAGATTTGATATTTGTTAGTTTTTTAAAGTAATGAACACAAAAATTTGGTCATATTAATGTATTTGATTTAAATGTTGTGTTTGATTATACTGTTTATGGTTGTGTTTGATTTTATTATTTGTTCTCATTTGTACTATTGTTTGGTTGTGATGATAAAAAAAATTACTAGAAAGATCTATTTGGAAGGTTGTTGAAGGAGATTATGATGCTAGGCAGTGTGCACGGCGTTCTAATATAAAATATTATGCCTAGATCCATGTATGAGTATGTGTTACACGCATGCTCACAGAGTCCTATTAGAAAACATACTACCTAGATCCGTACGTATGAGGATGTTTCATAGCCGTGCGTATGGATACTTGACAAACTGTCTTTGATCTTTATCACGGTCTATGACCATAACAATATTTCTTAGGTTTTGTCACGGTAATGGACTATGACAAGGGTATGACATTGATCGAGCCTTTTCACGGACCATTTTAGTGACAAAACTAGTCACCCCTCAATCCTTATCATGCTCCATGACTGTAATAAGTCCCATGGTCACTTGATTTTATAATATTTTCTAGAGAACAAAAATGATAGTGACAAGGGGTTATCCTGGTCATGGACCATGATAAGTTTAGTTATCACCCCTAACTGTGTCATGACCATGGATAATGACAACTTTGATTTGTCACGATCAATGACCATGACATTTCAATAATTTTGGCATAGTGACCATTAAAAATAATCATGAAGGGCTATAAATTTCTTTGAGTTCGTATTTAAACATGAATATTCTTCTCATGGTCTCATATTTCTCATGATGAACTAAGTAGTGAAAATATCTGCTAGATGTAGAATCTATCATTGGACCTAGGTTTTATCATCTCAAGATACTTAAACAATTTATTCCCTAGGCTAGAAGGGAAGGCTCGAAACATGATAAGGTCTTCTGATACGACGCAAATATTACGTATTTCACCCGTTAACGTACGCGTTATTAGCCCCCTCGGGTACCTTAATTCCTATATTTATGCTCGATAATCAGACAACCTCCATTTTATATGTTAACATGCTATATGAGGTATATTTGAGATTTTGTAGGGATTGCTGGTGCTAAGTATGAAGTTGGATGCATTCCGGTGAAGTTTCGTACAAATCCGCACGTGTAAGGGCATTTTAGTCAATTCACAATTTGGAAAATTGTCCCAATGTCTTCATGGAAGTTGTAGACCTTTGAACAAGCTTCGCGTTTCCGCAAACGGTGCGCGATTCCGAGTCCGAACGAAGAAGTTACGAGACTTTTAGCGAAAGAGGATTCCAAAGAAACCAAAACCAGGAAGCCAAATCGATTTGGCTCCAACCCAAATCGATTCGGCCCCCTAGCCAAATCGATTCGTCCATTTTCCAAATCGATTCGGCTTAGACCAGTAGCCAATATTTCGGGGGTCAAATCGATTTGGCTCCAGGCCAAATTGATTCGGCCCATCAGATATTTGGCAATTTTCCTTTTTATTTACAATTTTGCCATGGGATATTTTGTATTTAACCCTTATCTCTTCATTTTGAAGAGAGGATCTTAGATACTTTCATTTTTTCTAGATTTAGGTCTTTTATAATTGGGAGCTAAACCCTATCCCTCTTGCTTTGGATGGTTGTACTCTTTGTCATCCTCTTCCTTAATATAGTTTGTATTTCATTAATTCTTGCTTTCTAGTTTCCTTGCTTTCAAATTAGTTTATTGTTGTTATTTATTGCTTTAATTAGTTTAGTTGTTGTTTAAAGTAGTTTAATTCATGTATTGCCAGTAGATAACGGGTTGGGATTGCGTTTCCGCCATTAATGGGCGTCGAGCTCCGAAAGTTAGGTTTTGGGTAAAATTGCATTTAATTGAAACCGCATGTATTAAATTTGGATTGTTATGCGCTTAACTTTATTTTCACGCAACTTTAGTGTTTATAGCGATAATTCGAATTTAATCTGCGTGTGACCATTTTTCGTTAAATGTTTAATCTCGCAACTTTGGGTTAAATTTCTTATTGTGTGATGTTTATGCTTAATTGAAAATGCTCGATATAATATTTTTGAATCGAAATTCTAACTATTAGTTGTTTAGCCCATGGTGAGGACGCAATCCCGACTCTCGTTTTATTAGTTCTAGTTCAGACTTAACTTCTTAATTTTTCCCTTTTCTTTATTTTCAACCTATCACCTTTTATACTTTTATTCTTGAAATAATAAATCAATTAAAATCTAAAATTTAATCACTCCATGTGGATTTCTTACGATACTCGACTTACCGCTGTGCTTGCTTGTCAAGTGTAGTTGTAGTTTATGTTTTTTTCATCGCGGCGGCGAAACACACAACGATTGTGTCCTCACATGAACACACTTTTATCGCTCGATGAAAATGGCGCCGTTGCCGGGGAGTGTGTTTTAGATTGTAATTGTTTTATTATTTCGTAGTATTTCTTTCATTCATATATGTATTCTTTATTTTCCCCTTTCTTTTTGACTTGTGCTAGATTGTTTCGAGAAATTGAAATCTCGGTGCTTGTCGCTTTTGTTGAATAGCTTATTTTGAAATGTCTCGCTATTACGCTTTAGATAACCTTAATTGTTATGAGAATTGTTTTCCAAGTTATACTCCCAAAACAATGAGAGAATGCGTACAAATTCTTGAAGATGAGCGCATTGAGCGTGAAATTCAAGAGTATGTAAGTGATCCCTCATTGCCTTGTGAGAGTAATTTGGAATGCGGGGGATCCGTTAGCTATGAGCAACCCGCACAAGAAGATGAAATGTCTTCTTGTTCGTTTGATTATAAGTTAATGATAAAGTAAATTAATGACCGATCCGAAAGTTCTCAAGATTGGTTTCTAGAAACCGATGCCATGCTCGATGAGATTATTTCTTCACAAAATCGGGTTGAGGTTGAAACTTGCGTTTCATCTCCACCCCTTTTTGTTGAAGAAATAATTGAGAGTGAGCCAAGCTTTAGCACTTTCGATTTTCAACCTCTTATTAATTCTTCCGATTGTATTGAGGTTATTGGTCCTTCCTTACCTTTACTCCCTACTATTCCCGAACAATTAAATTTATCACAAGAATCGATTGAAAGTCTTGAGGACTTTGACCCGATTCTTGAACGAGAATGTTATTTTGAGATGCTTCATCTCATGGGCTTTTCACTTGGACTTGCCCCACCTCCCCTTCCAATTGAAGAATCTTGGGGATGTGATTTTGATTTTTCTGAGACTAATGTAGTCTTGTCCCTCATAGTATCCAAATCCCCCATCGTCCGCCCAAAATTTGAAATTGGCGATGGTTCATTTTTTTCACCACCCACATGCCTTCTGTTGTTCAAACGGAATTCCTATTTTTCGGGAGGCATGTTCACTTTGGAGGGTACACCATTGATCTTTCAAAGTCAAATCCCTTTTTGGGTGGACCCTCAACTATATAGACTTCTAGTGTATAGTTAGTGTGAGGCCTAAATAGTAGGTTGTAAATAGTTAGCTTTTAAATTTTTTTTCTTTCCTTTTTATTTAGTCTAGTGTAATTAGTAAACTTTTGTTATTGCTTTTTGCTTTGCTTTGTACTAACTTGTTTTGTAGATTTCATTGGACTCGTGCTTATGGAGATCGCTCCAATTTTGGGTAATATCATTCTTTTCCTCTATTTGTGTTGTGTTCTTAATGCGCATGGAGGACAATACAACATTTAAGTTAGGGGGTGTAGGATATTCTATCCATTTCATGTGGAGTCCATTGATTTGCTTACTTATTAGTTACTTAGTATGCTTTTTGTTAAAAATTAAAAAATTTCAAAAATATTTTCTTTCTTTTTTCTCCTTTGTTGCGCATTTTGCCTTGTTTTCGATGATAAATTTTAATAATTGTCCGATCCGATTGACAACTCAATGATGCATGTTCTCGATTTTAGAAGTTATTAGACTTTAGTCCTCAAATCATTGATATTGTGAATAACTTCATGAATTAAACTTTATCCCATGAGCATATGCACTTTCCTTGTCATATTGGTTTGGTTTAAGATTTTTATAACTCGGGAATATTTTATTGCATTGTATATACTTACACCGAGAAAGCTTTGTACCTTTCGTCGTTTGTGAGTGTTATACACTATTCTTTCCTCGTTGAAAATATTGAATTCGTCGGTAATCTCTCTATTCTTTCATTGATCGTTCATTAATTGAGTGTATATCTTGAATGTGTTACTTGAGCATGATTTTCATATATTGTTTTGACTCGAGAATTGCGTAAAGTTTATGAAATGATCATAGGCATCTTTGTTATATCACACATATTAGCCTTGACCTCACCCTTATATGCTTACCCTCGTTAACCCCTTTGAGCCTAAATATAGCCCTTCGTTTCATAACCCCATTCCCATAAACAATTCCAAATTGGAGTTTTAAACCATACATACACCTTCCATACCTTTGTTTGGATTTGTACTTGGGATTGAATGATGCTGTTATGATGTCGGTTGCAATTTAGGCATATGAGAATTTGAAAAGTAAAGGAAAGAAAGTAGTGAAAAAAGTGAAGAAAAAGAGAAAAAAAAAGCAAAAGAAAACATGAGAAAAAGAAGAAAAGGAAGAAAAGAGAAAGTTGTATATTTTTTTATAGTTCAATAATCTTTGATTACTCTCTAATTGTTACATTTAATGCTTGTTTTGGAACTTGTTTTTCAATTTTGATATTACCCGTATTTTCCCGTTATTCCAAGTTTTCATCTTCGTACACTTTGAATCCGTACATATATCCTTCATTTTGCACCCTAGCCTAGCCTACATTACAACCCTATTACAAGTCCTATGTGATCTTAGGTTGATGTAATTCAAAAGTTTAAATAGTTTTGATAATCTGTGAAAATGCATTTCGCCTCTTTTAGTGTGCGGTATCCTTTCATTGAGATTACAGTTTTTCATTTTATATATAGCGTTCTTCATTTGTGACATGTGCGCGTCCTAGTTTCCCTTTACATTTACTCCTTATGCCCGCATGTCCCATGTGTTAACTCCCTGTTTCGAGTGAAATTCGCTTGACGAGTGTAATCCCCGTGAGGATTGAATATATGCTTGCGTTAATTTAGTATACGATTTATTTAAGTTTTTGCCAAATCATACTTTGCATTTGATCTCCCCCCCCCCCCTCCCACTTTTAAAGTTTCAATTCTATGAGGTGCATTCAACATATTAATAACTACGGACTTTAGCTTGAATTCATTCAATATGCTAATAACGCGTTTGAAATCTTTTTCGTTGTTATTGAGTTTATCGCATGTTGGGTTGGGCATCTTTTGAGGAAACTATATGATGTTTGTGGGTTTCATCCCTGAAAACCCTCACGAGACGACACTCGTCCACTAGGGTAACCTAGGGGTTTAACGGCTTACTGCATATGCTAAATGCAATCGTGCGCCTGCGAAAGTGGCCTTATCTTTTTATTACTTTTTCATCCCATTTTGTACTTGTATCCTGCTTTTGGTTTGCTTGTAGTTCTTGTTGTTTCCTATTTCATTGCTAGGGACTAGCAATGTGCAAGTTAGGGGGTGTGATACGACGCAAATATTGCGTATTTCACCCGTTAACGTACGCGTTATTAGCCCCCTCGGGTACCTTAATTCCTATATTTATGCTCGATAATCAGAAAACCTCCATTTTATATGTTAACATGCTATATGAGGTATATTTGGGCTTTTGTAGGGATTGCTGGTGCTAAGTATGAAGTTGGATGCATTCCGGTGAAGTTTCGTACAAATCCGCACGTGTAAGGGCATTTTAGTCAATTCACAAATTGAGAAATTATCCCAATGTCTTCATGGAAGTTGTATCCCTCTGAACAAGCTTCGCGTTTCCGCAAACGGTACGCGATTCCGAGTCCGAACGAAGAAGTTACTAGACTTTTAGCGGAAGAGGATTCCAAAGAAACCAAAACCAGGAAGCCAAATCGATTCGGCTCCAACCCAAATTGATTCGCCCCCCTAGACAAATCGATTCGACCATTTTCCAAATAGATTCGTCTTGGACCAGTAGCCAATATTTCGGGGGCCAAATCGATTCAGCTCCAGGCCAAATAGATTCGGCCCATCAGATATTTGGCAATTTTCCTTTTTATTTACAATTTTGCCATGGGATATTTTGTATTTAACCCTTATCTCTTCATTTTGAAGAGAGGATCTTAGATACTTTCATTTTTTCTAGATTTAGGTCTTTTATAATTGGGAGCTAAACCCTATCCCTCTTGCTTTGGATGGTTGTACTCTTTGTTTTGTAAGTTACACTATTCATCATCCTCTTCCTTAATATAGTTTGTATTTCATTAATTCTTGCTTTCTAGTTTCCTTGCTTTCAAATTAGTTTATTGTTTTTATTTATTGCTTTAATTAGTTTAGTTGTTATTTAAAGTAGTTTAATTCATGTATTGCCAGTAGATAACGGGTTGGGATTGCGTTTCCGCCATTAATGAGCGTCGAGCTCCGAAAGTTAAGTTTTGGGTAAAATTGCATTTAATTGTAACAACGTGTATTAAAATTGGATTGTTATACGTTTAACTTTATTTTTCATGCAACTTTAGTGTTTATAGCGATAATTCGAATTTAATCCGCGTGTGACCATTTTCCGTTAAATGTTTAATCTCGCAACTTTGGGTTAAATTCCTTATTGTGTGATGTTTATGCTTAATTGAAATGCTCGATTAAATATTTTCGAACCGAAATTCTAACTATTAGTTGTTTAGCCCATGGTGGGGACGCGATCCCGACTCGTTTTATTAATTCTAGTTTAGACTTAACTTCTTAATTTTTCCCTTTTCTTTATTTTCAACCTATCACCTTTTATACTTTTATTCTTGAAATAATAAATCAATTAAAATCTAAAATTTAATCACTCCATGTGGATTTCTTACGATACCCGACTTACCGCTGTGCTTGCTTGTCAAGTGTAGTTATAGTTTAGGTTTTTTTCATCGCGGCGGCGAAACACACAACGATTGTGTCCTCACATGAACACACTTTTACCGCTAGATCATCTTCAATATTCCATAATGAATTGTCTAGTTATAGTGACGAATGTGGTTAGTGGGGTCACACTTTCCTTTAAGTACCTTTTTTTTATATGAACTTCTAAAGACGAGTCATTTACACAGTGTCCTCCACAAGAGTGAACTCAAGCCAATTTTAGGGTAAGTTTTTGAGTGGATACATTAAGCAATCTTAGTTGTTCCTATTTCAATATCTAACTGAGACTGAAATTTTTGATATAATTCATTTATGGTTTTTAAGTCATTCTTAGTTTTGGTCTAAATATTCCAATAGGTTTCTTCTACATCAAATACAATGTCGATCAATGGACAAGAGAATAGAAATTAATGAAGAACAAAAACATATATTAAAGCATATCTGATTTATGAAAAAATATTGGTACACAATATATATGTAAATATTTATGTATAGAGATCAAAATCCTAAGAATTCTAAGCCTTAAAATCAACATTTATCAACAAATTAAAACACAATACACATCTAAATATTTTTAACATTAATGAAAAAAATGATTCGAAAAGATATGTTTTCATATTAGAATTCTAATAAATCAAAATACTGATTTTAGAGACTTAGTTGGGAACGAATTGGGAGATAAGATGAGAGAAGAATAAGCAATATATGGGAGGGGTCTTGGGTTTCTTTATGGGTATATCAATGAAAGAGGTTTGATCGAGGTTATATTTTCAATTTTTAGTGTGGAACTGTGTTGGGGATTGATATGTGCGGAAAAAATTTGAAAATGTTACTGCCCAAAAACTTTGCACTACACCATATTATGCGAATGGTCACGACCAAAGTCCCTGACTAGGACTTTGGGTCACGGCCAAGGTCATGACCATTTTGTGCTTGACCATTTTTATGGGTCACAGCTAAAATTTCTAACCAAACGAAAGGTCATGTAAAATGGTCGCAGACTATAGCCGTGACCCATACGTAGTGCTGGTCACGGCCAAAGGCCGTGACCCAGCCTTTAAAATATGATATTGGTCACGACTAAAGGCCATGACCCATCCTTTGGAATATGATAATGGTCACAGCTCTGGTCACGGCTTAAGGCCGTGACCCATCCTATGGAATTTGATATTGGTAACGGCTCTTGTTACGGCTCAAGGCCGTGACCCATACTTTAGTATATGATTTTGGTCACAACCCTAGGCCGTGACCCATACTTTGACATCACTAAAATAGTCACGACTTTAGGCTGTGACCCTATTTATGCATGACAAAAAAAATAAAGATAGTTATGGACTTCGTCTATGACCATTTTAAACTATAATTAAAAAAAATTGGGCAAAATTTCCTCTGTTTCCTGGACATTATAAAACCTACGTAATGTAAACCCCGCACGGCCATAATGCTACATAATAAATTATAAACTCCCACAATTTGGGGGGTGTTTCGGGGTTTCGCCCTCTAATGGCATGTTTATGTTTTTAAGCTTAAGTCTAGATATTTTCAAATTATTGCCATGCTCTCAAACTGAGGGTCCCGTGACCAGTTCCTACGGGCTGTATTAGTCCGGTGCGAGGTGTTGTTGCCTCTCACGGGGAGGTTTGAGAGGTGTTTCGAGGTTTCGCACTCTATCGGCATGCTTATGTTTTTAAGCCCAAGTCTGAATATTTTTAAATAATCGGCATGCTCTCAAATCGGGGGTCTCGTGACCATACGATCAGTTCCTACGAGTTACATTGGTCCCGTCCGAGGTGTTGGTGCATCTCACTGGGCCGTTTAGGGGGTGTTTCAGGGTTTCACCCTCTAACATCATGTTTTTAAGCATAAGTCTAGATATTCTCAAATTATCTTCGTGTTCTCAAACCGAGGGTCCCATGACTACGCGGTCAGTTCCTACGAGCTGCATTGGTCCCGTGCGAGGTGTTGGTGCCTCTTACGAAGATAAATTGTATTGATTAAAATAAATTGACAATACCCATATATAATACAATTTATTTTAATCCCTAAGTAACTACATTCTGTCAATACTAATAATAGTTAAATAATTGCAAACTCTAAATAAATTTCAAGCCCTAAATGACAATACCCTTAAATAATGCAATTTATTTTAGTCCCTAAGTAACCACATTCAGGCAATACCAATAATACTCAATTAATTTCAAACTCTAAATAACAATTGCCAATTAATGTTAATAATACCCAATAAATTTAATCCTTAAATATAACATACCCAATCAAAATATGAAATTATAAAACATCCCCTTTTCTTAAAAAAAAGTATACACACATACACACATACTCACATGTGTACACACATATACACACATACACACATACACCCACACACACATACATAGAAATACACACACATTCACACAAATATACATTATGGTTTAACGCATAAATACAAAAATTACGGTTTACCTTTGAGATTGAGAGAGAGATTAGGGGGCCAAAATTAAGGTTTAACGTCAAAATGCAAATAGCTAAAAGAGAGAGATTGACGCGGGAAAAAATGAAATATAAGTAGATGATTTTAGTATAAGGACCCTAGTCACGACCTAGAGCAGTGAACCAATACCATGACCCCTAATTTTTTCCACATCAGCATGTAGGCAACCATGTGGTCATGCCCTTGAGCCGTGATCCACGTGCGTGAGAAAATTGAGATGGTCGCGACCCAAAGCCGTGACCCAATGGGTGTGCATTGTGGCCTTAGTCACGGTCCTTGTGCGTGACCCTAAGGTGATCAAACTTGGAGGAAACTTTGGCGCAAATTTGGTTCCATAATGATCACGATCGAAGTCTATGAATAATATTGATTAGGGATTTGTTCCGTGACCATTTTTAAGAGCATACACGGCCATACCGAGTCATGTATATGGTCACACCAAATTTGATGTGGTCACGACTTTGGGTCGTGACCCCCTGGGGGTGACCATTCGCTGGATTTGGTGTAGTGTTGATTGCTTATGCAATTGAAATACAAAATAAGAACTAGGTTTAAAGAATAAACCTAGGGTTTCGAATCAGGATATCTTAAAGGATATTATAGGTGATCCGAATGAGGAGAAATTAACTTTGAAGAATATAAAGGGGTTGCCTTCTCTTGTCCTCCAAAATCTTGCTAAAACACACTGAAAGCCTTGGATCTTCTAGTATATTATCCTCCCAAAGGAGGCTATGTGTGTCCGCATTCTTGGAGATAAATGCTTGGTGTTTTGAGTGAGACATGGCCTTCTCTCTATACCCCTTAATAAAAAAAATGCCAATAACACTTTTCCTCTTCCTCTCTGAGCCTTCATAATGAGTAAGAAACTTCAAACCCTAGCTTACACTATATGAATAGTTATAAGTCATGGGATTAGGCTAAAGTAAATTGGATTTCCTGAGAGTATGGTCTTGCTAATTGGGTAAATGAACTATATTAGGAACCCAAGATAAAATAATTAATTTTCTTTCAAATGGAAACTGAAAAATCCCAAATTACATCTCCATAATTTCTTTTCTTTCTCCATTAAATTGCAATTAATTCTACTAAATAATCATGATTGAAATCCAGTTTAATCATCTCAAAATCACTCAAATAATGAGGTCTTGTTCATAAAGTTGTTATAGTATATAATATGATTCCCCATATTAAGCATACAGTACAAGCTTGGTCAAATCAATTCGTCGTTAATCAATTTTAACCAACTTCTTATATATTCCCTTATTCTCAGACTTAAATTAACTTATTTGATACCCTATCGGATATAAAGTAATTCACTAATTATCTTACTCATTGAATCAAAACTTGTAAGCTTATCAAGGGGGTATCACAATCCAAGATCTTTTTTCGATGCAAATTCCTTCAAATTATGATCTTAGACCTACTTACACATTGATTTCCCAACGTGTGGATGTATAGATTGAATAATATTGAATTTGATCTATAGCAATAAAAATTATGAATGTGTAAGCATTCCAATCCTCATAAGCTTTGGGATTAGGAATATATGCACCCTTTGCAAACCTATGAGATTGTGAAAGTTTAATCTAGTAAGCACTTAGGCTTGAATCCCACTCATGGTCCTATTTAACACATCCCTTAATTTACTGATCAAAATCTTTTTTGAATTATCAGACAATTTCCATTAATTTAAGATAGACTACTAGGATTGCACTTGCTCCTTTATCGATAGGAAGCCAATTCCTTATCTAAGTTGTGAATTATTTAATTCAGGTCAAACCCAACTCACCAAAATTTCTATTAGGTCCAATTGACCAACATTGCATACAATATATTTAAACCATAAATATAAGGCACTCTCATAATTATGATTCTTTTTTAAGTGAACCCGACACACCTTTAATAAAATAATAAACTTCATACACGGTTTTAAATTAGTCTAGATTTTTTAATCTATTTTCTCCTTTAAGACCATAAGTTTAACTAGTTTTTGAAAGCATATGCATTTTAAAATTGGTTTGGTCCAATTCAATCGGTTATTTGGGCATGCTAGGCTTTTTACACAACCTTAGTTCTATTAATGTGATACCCCGTATTTTTAGTGCATTATTATAATTGTATAATCAATAATTTTGCATGCGTGACATGTAATGTTACTTATTATATTCATATATTCATTGATAGTATACTTTGGAAATCAGACTAAATACACGGTAAAAAACTTATTAAATATTTGACGTGGCTTAAAATTATAGGCGACTATGGAATGGTGGGGAATTTGGTGTCGAGTGTTTCTTTATTTGGTGTATCCCCTAGGTATCGAGTCCCAATGATCATAAAGTAATTATTTATAATGCCAAGTCGTGTGTAATTATTAAATAATTAAATTGTGTTTTTAATTGAAGCGTACTTTCTTTTTAGATTAGTTAATGAGTTATTTGATTTATTAAAATCAGTATTATTTCATTTTGACTTTTGGAATGTTTAAAATGTTTGTCTTTCACATAAAATGGTAGAATATAAGTCCATTGGGTTGGTACATTACTTTGACAGAGTTTTGGGACATTTGGAGAGCTATTTGGGCTCACTAGGTTGGGACTTATGTTGGGCCTAAGCTTAATTTCATAGAAAACTAGTTTATTAGGTTGACTAGATAGCCTAAAACACCTCTTTTAATAATTGGAGAAAGCCTAATATGACACCATATAAAATTCGTAAATAATTTGATTAGGTCTAATACAAAAATCACGGGACTAAAAAACATTTGGTAACATTCTGAGCATAACAAAATAATCAAAACTGAACAACTAATAAAATGAGATAATGAAATACTAAAATAAAATAAATCCAAATTTGATACTAATTACTACTAATATAATAATCAAATTCTAGAATACAATATATCATATGTACAAAAATCTGCTAGAAATGTAATATTAGTGAATGAGCAACACTACTCAACTGATACATCCTAGGAAGGAAGGATATAATGCCACCAAAGGTTCTCATCCAGCGATACACTCGTTCTACGATAGGATCAATGATCCAAGGCCTGTGAAAACACAAATTTAATAACAACGTAAACAACAAGTTTATAAAGAATAAGATTATAACTAAATTTAGGCTACAATATAACTACACATCTTCCTCTAATTTTAAATGGATTTTAAGATATTAATTCCCCAACCCAACAACCTAAAATAACATGAGGCTCTAATCCCAAATCCATATTTAGCCCAGCTGATTAAAGTTTTATCTCTCGACTATTTAATATTTAATTTCTCACCATCAGATTAATCACTTTCACTAGGAATCATATGTTGTACAATAGTCTTAGACCTATGGTACGTTTCGCCAAATAACCTGGGTATCACTCACAATAGTAAATTATATATCTCAAGTATATCTGTTCAGGGCTATATCATGCCACACAATAATATACACCTCCAATATATAAGATAAAAGAATCTCGAGTCACAAACATTTAAGTAAACATATCTAGTGTAGGTCCTGCAACACATAAACCGGTAAAACTATCTTTAGTGCTGCAACATAAAATATTACATGGTAGGAGAAAGACAATCTCTACGTATAATATCCATACATAGGTACAACCCTTGACTTGTACAAGTAAATGGGCTACTCTCACGCCGCACATAATGAAGGTCAGTCCTTATTGCTTGCAGGGATCACTCGCACATACTAGGCATAGTTATAGGTAATCCCACCCTATAACCTCAAAGAATCGACAAGGGATAATCACTACACTTTTTCATCACTCGTATAGATTAATTACCATACGCAAGATTATACGATAACCATTAGTCGCATATCCAATAACTATACAATGACAGCCCCTGTGTACTCCCCTCGGGGCACGAGTACATAGGTGATAGTGTTCGGGGTAAAATGACCGAGGTAAATCTCGTCTCAATCACCATGGTAACAATGCGGTCAATGTCGTACACTCCCTATAATGGATATCCACTCCAGTACACCACCTACGAGCGCTCACACATGGTATGCATAGCACATAAAACATCCAATCAATTATAACCCTTGTTAATGGGTTGAATTATATAAATACCTATATATACGGGCCCAACGCTACCGGGTCACATTTATAACCCTCACTAATGGGTTAAATCAACATAAATATATATAGACCCTTCACCATTGGGTCATACGTAATAATCCAAACTATTATAAGGTAATACACCCGTTACCCCTATCTGATTCTAGCGAAGGTTACAAAACATCTCGTTCGAAGTTTCTTTTGAATAAGAGCTAATGAGGTACCATATCTCGCTCGAAATTTTTACCAATTTCATTCTAAGGAGGTTAAGAAAAATTTATTTTTCTTCCAAAAAAATATTAAATGGTATACAATCATTTTAAAACATTTTTTTTAAACTCTTAACACCCCCCAAAAAAATCCATGGATCACATATAAATATGTATTCATACCTCATTGAGATCTCTCAGATGATGAAGATTAAAGTCGACTCAAAACATGATGTATACTTTATATTTAGGCGCTATAATCTTCAATAACATGTCACACGCTTGAAGAATAATCAACTAAAGTCCTAACCTATTGTGACACCCCGCCTAATTAAATACCGGGCGATCACTCCTTTATTAAATTAAATCAAGGTAAATGGTTGGTTCATTCTCAGCATCACTGTCGATAAAAATAAATTTTCCAATTTAACACCCTAAATAATTAAGCTAAGTGTCAAAACCATTTTCATACATACTTTCAAAATTTATTTAAAGAAAAACATTTATTTTATTAACAACATTCAATAAGTAAGAATCACACCACATTAAATATCTGCAACATAGTCCAATTAAATTAAAACATTCATCAATCGAATGTCAACATGCGAAATATAAAGTAACACAATCAAACTGAATAAAACCCATTGTAACAATACTGGAAATAACTAAAATATAAATGTCCCAATAATAATGGAATAATGGAAAGAGCTACACATGCTCAACTAAATAAGAATACTGAGAGTGGATCCGAATGAACGAAGTCGTCTAATCAAGAGACCTGCAACTCCCACCTAAGCTGCAGCGCGTTCCTTCCAAGAGATCCTAAGCAAGACGCCCCTGTGGCTGGGCACCTGTAATACATACATATATATACAAGAGAGAGAGTGAGAGAAAAACGGGTCAGAGCCCGAAAGTGTGTTTGATTTAAAATACGTTTAGCAAGTATTTAAATTGATACAGGCCAATGCAACAACAAATTAGGGCGACACTCTCTTGAGAAAATCTCACCTCTCTTCTAATGTGCACACCTATCGCACTAACCTTACCAACGGTTTAAATTATCATTTTATCATACTAACCTTCCCAATAACTTAGCTTATCTTAACTTACTCATAAGATTTCAAAACCGAACAATATCATTGTTAAAACGAATACTTCCAATTATAGCAAAATTCTCGTTTTAGCTTTAATTAATTTATAAAGTTTCCAAGTGTCATATTATACTTTCACAAAACAAGTATTTACTTTTAGAGTCATCAACCATGTCCTACTTATCAAATCACCGTAGGCAGTTTCAAATTTCCAAATCTCATATATATATTAACTACTCGTATAATATATATAAAATAACAGCACCCCACATAAAACTATGGTGCATGCATACTTCTACTATCCAAACACCATACCACTCATATCAAGGGGAATACAAATTCGGAATCACTCTCGAATTGTATTAACACATGCACAAACAATAACGAGGCGAAGCATAGATTCTAAGTCTCTAAGAGGATGGCACATACTCGCGTCTCTTAGGACCGTCTGAACTATCGATTCGATAGCCTGTACCAAGGATATATATCTTCTAGGGTATAAGTCAATATCCCCCATAAAGGTCCCATCGAGATAAGACTGTCCCAGCGCGGTAACCTCAAGGATATCAAGTAGCGCGGTATATTTTTCACATGTATATAATATATGTACACACAATCATATAAATATACCACTTTTATCATATTAATATAGGTTCCTCTCGTCACCCATAATTACAACATTTATCCTTAATTTCACTTTATTAGTATTATGTATAAGGTTTCATCTCTAACCTTAACTCGAAGGGTTTTCTCACTTATTTCGCGACACTCGTGGACTCTATTCTTCCAAGTAGAAAAATTCAGTAGGTGTCACATCTACGTTTCATCGTAACTCTCTTACACGCCTCACACTTTAACATATCAATTTACTAACCCTAAAGTAAACATCTCATAAATACCATTCTCGTCGAGTATTAATGATCCCAATATTTATTTATACACCCTACTGGTCCTCTATGTCTCCCAAATCATTATTCTAAGAATGCCCAAGAATTATATCACGACAATTCAATTTGTAAATCATTAACAAAGGGAAATAGTAGTCTGCTAGGAGGGGTCGATCGATCGAGGTTTGGGGCTCGATCGATCGAACCTTCGATCGATCGAAGCTCTAGGCTCGATCGATCGATCAAGCAGGTCTGCGAAAATCTGTAGAATTGCAGTTACGGGTTCTACCAATTTTCTTCATCCAAAACCATGTTTTTTCCATTCTAAACGTCCCAAAAATCCGACTACTAACATTATATCAATACACCAGATGTTTTCAACGTAAAGCATGTTTATATCTAACATTAAACATGGATAATTAACCCAAAATCTCATCTAATCATCAAGAACCCTAGAGTTTTTCTTAATCATGGTTCTAATCTGTTTTTACCAGAATTTCCTTCTAATATAACATCAAAATTTTGTGGGTTATATTCCTCTACATGGCAAGGATTCCAGAATTTTCATATAATCAATACTACATGCATTTTCCTATCACAAATTGGGTTTTCTTCTACATAATTCATCCCTAATCATTCCTAAACTAATATGAAGATTGCACCAACAAAAATAGCAAGTTAAACACTTGCCTGGGATTTTTGGTATTCTAATTCACGGCTGATTTTGGTATGATTGCGTTCCTCGTCTCGCGATCTACGCGGTGGTGGTGGTTGTGGTGCAAACCGGTGATTTTTGGGGCCTTGGATTGCCTTGGAGCTTTCTCCTTCCCTCTCCTATGGCCGTCACTTGTGTTTTTGTTTTCTAACCCTAGCTGACTAACCCAAATGGCTGATATAGGTTGCTAAATTTCGTGGGTTTAATTACCCAAAAAGGTGAAATGACTAAATTGCCCTCCCGGGGTACCAATTAGGCCTAAAAACGCCCCGAGACCCAAAATAAACCTCCGGGTACACTTTTCTGACTATCTCGACCCTTCCGGACGCGTTGGCGCACTCAAAACGACCATACGAACAACTTATAAAATATTCACTTTTTATTTAACAAAATTTAGTCCCGACGCGACACGGGCGCGTCCGGATTCAAATTTCCAAAATTGTCATTTAACTCAATCATGACATTCAATATAATCAATAACATATATTACTTTGCTCATTAGTAATATTCAACCAATTTCCCATAATTACTAACTCTCGTCACGTTAATAATTATAACATAATTAATTTCCGGATTTTTTATTAAATAATTCATTCACATTAACTTTAATAAATCCCCAAATTAATATAGCATAAAAATACGGGGTATTACACCTATGACTCAAATAAGCTTTGTCCAAACACAAAATAAAGTCAATACATACAAATTGACTTGATTCAGAAATTTACCCTTACAAGCCTAGTTCTAACTCTAAGGCACAAAATAAACTCTTTTGTAAGTGATAACTCAACACCCATCCAAAAACTAAAAGAACCTCGAACTATCAATGACACCTCCATGCAACCCTAATCCCTTAAGATGCACTCACATCCTTACAAAAGAAAATATGTTAGACCTTATCCCGAGCCTACACATAACTACGCAAAAAAATTCAGACCCAAAAATGGCACATTAAAATCCTGACCCCGGTAGCCAATATAAACATAAAACATATAAATACACATAATCTTACAAATAATATGATGATCTCTCATCTCAAAAGTTAATAAAGTGGCTTAAAACCAAGCCGACCAAAACAAACTGTCATGTCTCTATAATCACAATGTAAAACAACTCCTATCTATTGGGGTATCCACATATAGATAAATCTCGAGAAAATATATATACCTCATAATCGTACTAGACACACTACTAATAGAAAATGACAAATCCTCGTTTTCTAATCCAAACTCATGCGCGTGATCCATAAATATATCTGTAACCATCCCCATGAAGTACCCTAAAAAGTCATTTTCTACTAACGTTTCTAATAACTAGGAGGCCTCACTTGACCTAATTTGAGCACTTTCCTCTAAAGGAACTATCGAAATAGCAGCCCCACTAGCAGCCCTGTTGTCCGTACTTCTTTAGTCGTTTTTGCTAAAACTTGCCTCGTCTGACCAGTTCTCGTTTTTCGAGACCACGCTGGTTATCATTACCTTGGCCCTATGGCCATATAAAATCATATTATCTACTTTTGAAAACATCTTGGGCCTTCTACCCCTATGTCGTTCCTCTTATGAGTGAGGCCCCTTACTCTGGTCAATACTACATCGTCTCTAGTCATTGAACCTACTTTGGCCTCGATTTTCACAATCCTTATAACTTTATCCTTTAAATAATTATAATGCTTCTACTGGTGTAAGAATGTATCTTCAATCACCTAATCTCAAGGGTGAAGAATGAATTACCTAATAACACTTTCTAAACCTTTCACGTAAGTATTTTCCTAATTTCAAAAGTCTTTTTATATTGTAGCTTTAACGTGAATGTCATTATTCACTTTCGTATCGATTTCTCTAAATGAAGAAAGAGAAAGGTAGTTGAACTCCTCCTCATACTGCCTACCATGCGATCACACAGATGGGGTCTTTAAAAACTTACTTAAAATGAATTTAAAACTAATTCCCTACATGTTATACACATTTTAAAACATCAGGTTCTCTCAAATGTCGACACATTGTCAATCTAAGGGCCTAAAATGAGACAGTACACAAGGGCAACACGAATTTTAGAAGTTCAGATGTGGTCATTCGAACGACATTTGGCCTCGTTTGAAAGAGAACCCTCCTCGTTCGAACGAACTATCTAACGAGGTTAAAAACTAGGTTAACTATGGCTATGTGAAACGCCTCGTTCAAATGAGAAAATACCCCTCTTTCGAATGACTAGTGATTTCGTTCAAACCAACCCTTCTAACGAGATTCTAGAGGCAAGGGGAAATCAATTATTTTCTAATTCATCAGAAGCCCGTCCGAACCTCGTTTGAACGACCCATTCGAACGGGAATGACGCTTGTTCGAACGACTTATGTTTTCCTTTAAATAAACATTAAGCCATAAAAACTCCAATCCAATTGTGTAGGGGATACTACGTCACCCAAATTTCACTTATGATCGACTTCAACAAGCCCAGAGCCCAATTTGTGATTCCAAGTTATCAAATCATACCAGCACGATCAAAATCATGAGGGAACGTAGTATATATAAGACTGTGTATGTCGTGGCTGTGAGTGGAATTATAGGGATTGGTAATTGGATTGTATTCTTACATGTGTAGTTAGTTACATACCTATTTCATATTGATTATTAGTTATTGGCTTATTAGTCCAGACATAAAGAATTTAGTATAGTTTATACTTTGTCTTGGGATATGCTCATAGTATTTTAACGTAGGTGAGGGGTGAAATACTTATTGCATCTGAGAGCCGATGAGCCGACATGTTTTTTTTAAATGAATCACATGATTATTTATAGTTTATATGGATAATATTTCTTGCAACTTTGGGGCGCTTACCCAAATTATTTTTAAAAAAAATTCAGGCATTCATAGAAAGGATCTGCAGGGTTGAGGATATTTATACATACAACTCCATTTGGTTTTCATCTTTCAATTCATTTGATTCTAGTATAGGTTAATACTATAATTCAGTTTGCGTTTAGTATTTTATTCAGAGATTTGTATGGATCTTGGATTATAATTATTTATTTCAATAAGTTTGTTTTGATTCGATATTTAATAAGTCTATTTATTGTTGGATGTTTTGAGACTTTTTTCTTTTGAGTTATTTAGCGATTTGGTTTATCGTATGATGTGGATGGTTTAAAATTCACTTCAAGTACTGTATTCAATTTTTTAATGATGAGAAGGATATAGATTGATAATTCACCCCATCTTCGACATATTGGAATGACCAACCATTATGTGGAAAATAAGGGGGTTATTATAGTAATTTCGTTTGTACAAGTTTGGGACAATTTAGAATATAATCTCTTAACTAAATCGTGTTAGACACTTTTAATAAATACTTTTGTTGGTTGGATTTTTTGCAAGCATACCATGTGTGAGTTCTCGTGAAGGATGTACTAGGATGGATGCTTCTAAAAGCATACAAAGATGATCGCGCTCGTACCTCGATGATAGTGATAGGATTACCTTGGTCATTTTACCCCGTTCTTACTGCTGATATACCCATGTCCAGAGGGGAAATTCTTAG
Organism: Sambucus nigra; assembly: GCA_949130495.1. NCBI lineage: Eukaryota > Viridiplantae > Streptophyta > Magnoliopsida > Dipsacales > Adoxaceae > Sambucus > Sambucus nigra. Next base: position 528,203,041 of record OX422209.1, on the reverse strand, counting down.
GGGTGCTCTTTGTATAGCCTTTTGGTACGGAGGTATACGAGAACGAAAAGAAGGCATAGTCCCTTGTTGTGGTTTTGAGGTTATAAGTGCGGGACAACCTATAATTATACCTACTACTCAGGAGTGATCCCTGAAGGAAATAGGGATATGCCTTCGTATCTTATATGCGAGCGCATGCATACCCTATTACTTGTATATGTTGGGATCATACTTATTTGGATATTGGACTTATGTGATTGTCCTTTTTATTTCATAGTAGTCAACTATAAACGTATCACTCAGTAAAGTCATGGAACCTGGTAATTATAATTAATTGAGTTAAATTGTTGATCATTGAGTTAATTTGGACTTTGGGATTTGACCGCGTGTTTTATATAAGGTTATTTGGGCTGGGAAAACTTAAAAATAACTAAAGCATAAGAAGAAAGTGTATTGTTATTATTGTAGTCCAAATGTAGTTAAATTCTTACTCCTTGTAGACTTGCTCGGTTTAATCATGTTGTTGAAATCTATTTTCAGGTTCTAGACTGTAGTTGTTGCACAACCTCGATCTCATGTCTTTTGGTCTAGTAACTGATTCATCTGAAGGATGTAGGTGTCAAGCCTCCATGCTCATTCGTATTTCCAGCATTTAATTTTCAGTCTTAGTTGTGTTGGAATATTGTATTTGGGATCCTTTTTACTGGAGTCATCTTTTACATTTAGAGTAGGAATTATGTTTCAGATTGTTTTATGTTCTAGTGATGGATACTTTTATTACATTGAATTTGTGTATTAGAGTTATAGTGGTTTACTTTTGTTATTGTCATATTTTTTTTAGTTTTACATTTATCTTATTTGAGTCATGCTTATAATGGTATTTATTTCTTAGACTCCTGTATTATTTGTATTTATATTTATCTTATTTGAGTGCATTTGTTGCATTTTTGCATAACTTTATTTGACACTTTAGAACCTTTTTATTTAGATTTGTACTCTTATGTTCGTAAGATAAATCATAAGATTTTTTGTGTCATCATTTTGGTGGTGAACACTCGTAGGCAGCCCGTCCAACGCCGACAACAAGTGTCGAGTCAAAGGCAGCATAGCTACCATAACAACCACCACAGGGGTAGGCGCCAACACTTGCATTGACCTATTGGATGCCATTATAGCTCAGAGTTTCACAACTATCATAGACTCTATGTTCCAGGAGAAACCACCGCCACCACCACCGCTACCACCCGTAACTATAATCGCCCCTCAGATAACATCCACTTATGAGAGAGTCGAGAGTGCCTTTGGTAAAGTCAACCCACCAGAGTTCTCGGCATCCATAAACCTATTACAGTATTACATTAGAGGATGGAGATTGAGAGGCACCTACATATGGTAGAGTGCTCAAAGGTTAAAAGAAGGATGTTAGCCATTTTTATACTTGTGGGAGATTCATTGGAGTGGTAGTAGTCGGTCACCATAAAAGAAAACCGATCAAAGTTGACCATTCAACACTTCTAGAGGAAGCTTGAGGGAAAGTAATTCCCACCCTCTTATGTAGAGAATTTGAGGGCTTGGTTTTTGAGGTTACGACATGCGGGGCACACTGTCACTGAGTACAAGTGGGAGTTCACCCATCTCGCTTTCTTTCCCCAGATAATGTTAGCATAGAGAGGAAGAAGATGGATGAATTTATTTAGGGCCTTACTTTGAGGATCAAGCAGGTGTTGCTTGGAAACTTTACATTCACTACTTACATTCAGGTAGTGGACGTTACACTACTGCATTACCAGTATCATATAGATTTTTAAAGAGAGAGGGAACCAAAGAAGGAGAAGTTAGGTCGAAGACTAGAGAGATCAATGAGTCGTCTTAGGGTCAAGGAGGTTTATGATATCCTCAGAGGGGAAAACCACGGGGGATTAGGCCCAAAGAGATTTAGTGGAAATGATCAGTGTCATCATGGCGGTATGGGAAAGGGCCACCTGGGTCAGGGATAACATGACCAATAACGTCAAAGACAACAGGGCCAGGGATATAAGGGTTAGGATCGATATGTATAGGGTCAACAAGATCGACCCAAAAGCCAGGGCTAAAAAGGCCATCCTTTTTACGTTAGTTGTAACATTTATGGCGAGAAGGGAAATTCATACATGAGATGCCCTAGGGAAAACCCTGTCATTCAGGGCCAGTTTGAACCGGGGCAACATTAGATATTACTAACCCCACCACAATATTAGGCCTTTCTACCGTCAACGTAGTATCCAACATTGTCGCCACCACCTAGGGACCCTATGCAGGGTCACCCATAGCTTCACTATGTACGCGTGTATAACCTCTATCAGCAGGATCTGCAGACACCATCATAGGTAGTTGAAGGTAAAATTTATGTTTATGGTAATTATACATGAGTTTTATTCAGCAAGGGAGCATCACAATCTTTTGTTAGTTATACTTTTGCGGAGATCTCGAGTCTAATAGATATCAGTGACTTTTCCATGCACGTGGATACCCCATTGGGTAAGGTTGCTACCTTTTGTCATGCTTGTAGAGATGTGGCAATGGAAATTTATTATTTGTTTTTTTCAATTGATTTATTGCTTTTATTTATGCGGACATGCAATGTCATTTTATGTATTGATTGGTTAGTGCAATACCACACACATATAGATTGTTGCAGGAATGTGATCATGTTTGTCATTTTCGGGCAGAAGATGATTCTTATAGCCATGTATTGCCTCGGTGGATGGTCTATCA